>OZ035835.1:28949330-30387542 GCA_964034765.1 Knipowitschia caucasica
AGGCGTTACCCCTTCTCTTGTCTTGCCTTTTTTTTATAATTGGAAGATTTGTTTTTAGAATTTTGGGACAATTTTCTTATATTCTTCGTCGTGATCAGACTTTTTTTTTCAGCCCTGTCGTGTGGCTTCCCTCCAAAACATGCCGGATGCTGGGATCTGAATCACACAGGAATCCTCTGCTGCTCGGAAAAAAATGGGAATTGTGAGGCGCTGGCTTTCTCTGTTTTTAATTATCAGCCTGTGCGGGTGATTCATGGGGTTACGTTTATAATACACTTTTGGATCGAGGCTGTAAAAGGCACACAAATAACGCCCACCTCCATAAGTGCTTTCTCCAGGTGTTGAGGTGCAAAGGGACCCCTGCAATGCATCCTTTCTACAATTTGCACTTGCACCACTAGAGGACAAAGAGTTATGCTGCTCTCGCGGCTGCATATTTCCCTGCTGAGGTCATAACTTTACGGGGGGATTGTATGGGTTTATGCTCATAGAGTCCATTTCTTGCGACGGGCCTCTCTGACCATTTTTCAAACAGACATTGGGTCAGCGTGTTTCTCCCGCGGGACAAATGCAGACAGCACAAGTTCTCGTGAGTCAACTTCCGAAACATTTTGTCAAAATCCAAGGGTTGTATCGGTAAATGTATTGAATAAAAATGAAAGATCTATATTTACTTTAAGGTGTGTAAATTTTTCTCGATTAGTTTGAAAATCAATTAGTTGTTTGGATCCGAAAGATTAGTAAATATGGGAATTTTATACATTTGACCAAAACAAAGCTTCAGTGATGCCTGTGGAGAACATCCTGATGATTTGTTACACATTGGGTGGTTTGATTATAAGTCATAGAATCATCATTAGTGTTATAAAACCTCTTCTCGGCATGTTTGAGTCTATGTAAGATTAAAAAAAATGAACTTGTTACAGCCCTACTTCAAGCATCTATAATCTTCAGCAAAACAGACTAATGGTCATTTTTATCTAAAGGTTTTAAAGTGACAGAAAGTAACTGGGGGTGTGGCTTTTTTTTCTTAAATACGATTCCAATCTCTGGTCCAAGGGAAATATTTTAGTTTGAAAGTATTTTATTGTTTTAATTATATTTACTGAAGGGTTGGAACCAGTGCCAATTCCAGTCTTGATGGGCCCCTAAGCAAAATCTGTTTCAGGGCCTCCTTCACTGAAACTCGCTCCACTCAATCCACATTTTGTTATTAAATACAATATGCTGTATTTAGTGATCTAGGCACCTTGGGGCCCTATGTCGCTGCTTTGTCTGCTTGTTCAGTCGGGCAAGCTCTGGGTGTATCTGAAACCTTTTCTAGTACATTCTGATAAATGTGTGCCCTTGATATCCCTTGAGGAAAGTGGCAGACCATCCACCTGAAAACTTGCATACAGCACTATTTATGTCATCATTCTTTTACCGCGCAGAGGTTGGTATCTGCAAATGGGAAAAAAAAACTGTTTATTTATTATAACAATTACAACATTTTTAATCCTTTACTTCTGTTCTTGTGTAGGGAGAAATGACCCTTGAGGAGCTACAGGTTTGTACAAATATATATTTTCCTGATCCTTGTTTTCATCTGCAGCTAATCCCCTTGTTGCCATCTTCAGGCGCAGCTCGCAGAGAAGACGTCTTTTCTGAGTGAGGCTCGGCTGAAGGAGCAGGAGTTTGTGGAGAAAGTGAGTCGTATCTTGTTGCTTCGGGACAAGTGAGCAGTAAATCCCGTGCGCAGTGTTCCCAGGGTTGTGTGACCTCCAGCGGGCGAACCGACTGCGCTCCTGCTGCATCTACTTAATTACACATCTGTTTACATTTGCTTTATCCCTATAAACAATAGCAACACCTCCCACTGACTCTCCCACAGAATCCATTCACACAAACAGCCCTAAAGGAGCAAATAACTACCACTATTTTCCCAAATACAACAAATGCTCTAATGTACATCGTTAAATTCATGGGGTTTCATATGTTTGTTTTATATAAATGAAGAAACCTGTTTTTTTTTTTTTCTAGATCCACTCACTTGAAGACCAGATCAAGTGTTTCCACAGAAATGCTGTTGTAACTCATCTTGCCAGCACAAAGAAAGGTAACTTTAACAGAATGGGACAGTTACATTGTCATGAACCTCACTACAAAAAGCATTTAAAACTATTGATTATTTCTATTATGAGGTCCTCCTTTTATTGAGAAATTGTCATGAGGTCACTATGCACCATGCTTAACAGGGGGTTAAGCAACAACACAATTTAACAGTTATGTTTAGAGTTTATTCAAAGTGTCATATTCTTTTCTTCTCATAAACATTCACTGCTCCTCACTTTTTTCAGATGTTGTCTTTCCTTTAGTTTACACTCTTCAATTCAATTATTTTACTCTTTTGTAGTCCTTAATCACAAGAATAATTATCTCGGGGGACTTTAAAAAAAAAAAAAACTGGTTTAAACACACACAAAAAACACATGGAGCCTTTGGTCCATAAGGGGCAGATAATCAATGTCCATAAACCTCTTGTGTGCTGTTAGCGGGCGGTAGTTGTTCATATAGATTGCATAATGTGGCACTCTTTGTTGGAATGTTTATGGTAATACATCATGGAGGAATAGTATATTGTTAATCTCCAAAAGGGCAACTTTAGATTTCACATGTCAGCGATATAAATTGCACTGGCTTGCAGAGGTAATTGCATGGAAGCAAGACCTGGACTTTATATGTAAAAGGTCTTTTCAAATGAAAAAGATTAATAATGGCTTCCTGGATCCTGGACATGGGATTAATTATGCCATGTATAGCCCAATCTGAGAGAAAAGTCTCAAGACTGGATTTTTGACTTTGATACTCTTCTTTAAAATGCATGCACAGCGCTATATCCTGGAAATGAGGGATTTAAGGAGATGTGCTGTCAAGTCCTTTGTGGGAAACCTTAGGACCACAGTCTGCAAAAGCCATTAAATATGAGGATGACTTCTTCACCGCCCCCTTTCTTACCAATGAATCTTTATTACACTTAGAGGAAAGTTCAAATACTGAAAATTCTTGATCAATATATAGTCTTGATACTTTATAGCTTTCTTCTTCTTTGTCAATGTTGTTACAGTGACATAATAAACAGCCGGTCTGTCTCCATATCACCACCATACGCTAAACCACAGCGCTTATACATGTCTAACCATAACCCGCGATCTAACCTTAACCAGACCCAAATTACAGCCATGGCTCCAGTCAAATCCAGCAAACCTAAAATCACACTCAGGCACTTAAATGTCCTCAAACCATTTGCATAATACAGACCACATAATTCCCTGCAGCCTGATCACTGACCCTGGAAATGATGCTCCTATAGTATACAATTTGTTTATTTTTTAGGGTTTTGGTGAGTTTTATTTTACACAAACAGGAGTCACGATTGCAATTCTGCTGAGATTCTGTGCAAATATATGATAATTGGAAGGAACAGGAAGCCACAAAATAATAAAATGGTTAAAAAATTGACTTAAAGGCATGTATACAATCTTAATGCAAATCTAATAACTAGTCAAACTAGTCCCCAGGCTTTTGATGATGATGATGATGAGAACAATAACGACACTAACACTAAAATTAACTTTAAAAATGCTAAAGTAAACAGTTTAATTTGTTTGGTCAATGCCACGTGAGCTCCAGGGCACCTTTTCACAGCATCACCCCTTTACCTACATTTTCCATATTTTTACCATTAATCTTTTTAAGCCTTTACTTGTCTCTGCACTTTTTCTTTTTATAATTGTTCATATAAATTTGACTTGTGTTTTAAATTACTCACTGCCTTTTATCAAATATATGAACCCATCAAGCCCATAATGAAGAATTGTAAACTACAAATAGTTTTGTTACAACATCCACTGCACTGATATTTTGCCTTTTATTTTAATTTTGGTATAATATTAGCATAAAGCACTTCATTTACAATCCAATCCACTTTATATATATATATAACACATTAAAAAAAAGCATCGGTTTTATATAGCGCTTTTTTGGACACTCATAGACGCTTTACAAGTCATTATTCATTCACTCCAAACACGGTGGTGATAAACTACTACTGTAGCCACAGCTGCCCTGGGGCACACTGACAGAAGCGAGGCAACCAGTATGTGCCATCGGCCTCTCTGACCACCACCAACCATTCACACACACACCAGACTCATTCTAGGCAATGGGGGTAAAGTGTCTTGCCTAAGGACACAATGGCAGTTTGGCACTTTACAGCCGCAGCCGCCCCACTGTGGCTGGTGTTCCCAGAGGTTAAGTGTCTTGCCAAGGACACAACGACAGCAGACAGTGGGAGTCGATGGTGAAAGTCGGGCGCGAACCCACGACCCTCTGGTTCAAAGGCCAATGCTCTACCAACTGAGCTACCGTCGCCCTGATTTTATAAAACAAGTTTCCAAAGTACACAGAGATAAAAGTAACACATTCAAATATACAGGTTTGCTAGCATAAATATATAGTGCTTCAACTATGCTTTGTTTTATTGTGCATTTAGGGCTGTAACAATTAAAATGGGTGGAATAATCCATGAAAATGTCCTCCTGTGGCTTCACTTCATATTAATCAAATGGTTTATTAATCAAAATAACAATTCCTAGATTATTCTACTTAGTTAAAGCTCTATCTGTTGCTGACTCCTTTAATTCTCTATTGACTTCCTGTGCCTCAAACCAGACTCGTGCTGATCTCTTGATATCATCTTTACGGCTGTAGCTGTGAGCGGAGGTGGGCTCAGGGGGGTTAGTCGAGGTCAGGGTACAAAGACTTAAAGGGATTTTCAAATGACCCCGCAGCCCACCCCTCGCTTCAAAGGCCTCTATCACCTACTCCACATTCTGTATCGGCGAATGCTCCCACAGTGTTGTCCTCTAATGATTATTCCATATTGTGCTAATGTGTGCACAGTAGCGCGCTGAGTGACTGGATTTAACACTTTCCAGATTTGTCCGTTGAGTTTTTAGGGCCCTTTTCCCATTCACACGATTTAACAAGATAATGGTGTTATGGCTGTTGGGCAGAAGTAATGAAGTTCTCATGCTGTGATGGGCCATTGTTTCTGCTGATGCTAATGATGAACAAGTTTGTGGTCACTGCTCGTTGCCCACGCGATCATGCATCTATATTTAGGCTTTCCTATTTGAAATTTACTGTCACACTAAATTGGATTTTCAAAGGAACACCAAAGTCAATAGTGTAATCCTATTAATCCAAGTGACTGCAGGCTCCTAAAAACAAAATGATAATGCATGGTACATAAAGCAAGAAGGGAAAGGACATATATTATGATGGATTTTCTCTGAGCTTTTCACCATGTTACATTGTTCCCTCATTGAAAATATAGTTGTTTCGGCGCCATTCACGCTAATATCAACTTTCCGACCCAAGCGTTTGCAGTGTGTAATATTTGATGTTGAAAAAATATATATCCGTCTGGTGGTAGAGGTGGGGAATTACAGGCTGAGACCATTATAGTTTATACATGTTTTATGATTAAAAATGTTTTTCTTTAAATGGATGGATGATATTTTTTTCCTCCCTTCACATATTCTAAAGAAATTATTATAGTATTATTAAAGATTCTCCTTTGAAATGTGTCTTAATTATGACCGTCTTTATCTTTCAGAGCCAAGTTACAACAGTACTGACCCACTGTCTGAAGCCACTGAGATGGAATACCTACGGAAAGTGTTATTTGAGTACATGATGGGACGAGAAACTAGAGTAAGTAGGTTATACTTACATCTGACACAATGAATGAACGAATGACTTCAAGTGGTCACATGATTTTGAACTGAGCGCGGCTGGTTCCCGTAAGCCTCACGTCGTACAAGCCTGTTTAAGCATCCCTATAAAGTCTACTTACTCGGGGCAAAAAAATTAACACGTTAATTAAGAGAGCTGTTGACATGGTCCTAAAGCCAGCGGGATTTTCCCAGATGCTCGGCAAACAGAGGGTCTTTATAGGAGCAGTGCAGACCTCCCCTTGCAGTGGTCCCAGAGGCTGCCCACGAGCACATGTGTATGATGCAGCCTCCTCTTGTTTAGTGTTAGTGGAGCGCTTAGGCTTCCGTCACTACAACTGTTTCTGATTAAAGCAGGGGAAAGGCGCGCTCTGATTGGCCTGCACTTTAGCTAATTATTGATTTGTCATGACTTTAATTGTGTGGAGGCCTAAGCATTAACTGTATGTGTTTTCTCTTCTCAGACGATGGCCAAAGTTATAACTTCCATGTTGAAGTTTCCTCCGGATCAAACTCAAAAGGTTTTGGAAAATGAAGACGGTAAAGTGCCGGTGAGCAGTGTTTTTGTTTTAATTTACCAAATCAACTTCAACAAAAGCCATCTTATCGGTTACACAAGAGCCAATGTATTTGTCATTAACATTGGGAATACATTGAAAGAGTGTGTGAGATTCAGTAAAAACAATACAAATAATTCAACACACAAAAAGTGAAATGCCAGCAAAAGCAGAAACGTTTGTGTTTTGGAAGTAGGAGAGAAGATGTGAAAGACAGTGGAGGACCATAATAAAACTTGACTAGCTATTAGATAGGCAGGTCTTCCAACATACTCGTCCAAACTAATTAACACTTTTTCTCTTGAGTTTATTTATCTTGGCTTGGGTTATCGTAGACTGGAATGTATCCATTGTGAGAAAAAAAAGGATTAGGAAATCGGTATAGTATACATAAGTGTGACGGAAACGAAGGTTAAAAATAGTTGCAATTCAACACCTATGAGCTCCGTGCTCACTGTGATCCTCAGACACAACATAGGGACTTGTAAATAATACTGTAAAAGTTGTAGCCACATATGACTCGTGTTCATTTGACACTTGATCCTTTTCAGCCCTGGTTACGATGATCCACTGGTGGTATCTTCCTGAACTTTGCTGCTGCTGCTTTTTGTGCTGCTGAAGGGATCGACTGCCAAGGATTTGATGAAGCCCTTCTGTGCATTATAGTGATTTTGTGGATGACTGTGTGTGTGTGTGTGTGTGAGCCTGTGTGGTATTGTGACGGTGTGTTTGTTTCACATGACGGTTTTGAGAGACTTTGCTTCTGGGGTTAAGGTGACGCATAAGCTAAAACACTGTAATGAGGGAATTTGAAAACATGCCAGAACTATTAAAACTTCAATGAATCCAGTTTTACGTTGAAATAGAGTTTGTTAATTTATATATTTTAGAAGAAGTTGAATGGTTCGTTTTTTATTTAGTATATCTGTATAAAGATTTACCTGTGCAATAAATCACATTATTCCTGTGGGTGGTGAGGTTCAGTTTATTTCTCGGTTTGCCTAAAATGACTTCCTGTGTGAATCTGTAATGGCGCACGACATGTTTTATCTGTGGCATCTGGACCTTGTTTTCACTGCTTTTCTACGCTTTATATTTTATAGACACTGACAGTAAGCCCAAAATGCAAGATTTGTAAATTGTAATATGATTATTCTAAATGTACCATAATGAATCTAAATGAGTTGTTGTTTGGAAATTAATTCAATAACAAGATTAAATATTTACAGAAGTCTATTTGTCAACTGTTTTCTCTTGATCAACTCGGTGTTAAACAAACGACTTATCTTTCAGGTGGGATTGACATTAGCGCGCACTACTGCAGGGTGATAACCTGCTGAAATGCAACAGGAATGCAGACACCACCACAAATTTAGCCCCCAGACCTCTGACCGTGCACCGTGACCCACAAGGACAGTCTTACAAAGTTACAGAAGCAAATAAATCTGACGACAAAAGCTCCAGACATATGAGGAGCAAATATCACATTAATGATTAAAGCAGACTCAAGAAACGCAATGTTTTCAATGAAATCATCGTATGGCACACATGAGGTTATACAAAGTCTATATACAGCCTATATTATGTCAAAGTGCAATTTACTATAGCCTCTGTATTAATGACTATGTTGTTATAGTGGATTGATGCCATTAATAGCTGGCATGAGTGGACTTCTCCAACAAAATTATCTGTATTCATACGACTTAGGGAAAATATCTGTTGACAACCACAGTTCAAATTTAACGATACCAGATTAGAATATAAATGTTATGTTGTAAGTAATGTGAATGCAAAAAAGAGTCAAACACATAAGTACATGTGTAAAAGCTTGGCAGTAAAGGCAACACACTTATGTAATTGCCTTAGTCACTTATCTTGTGCTGTGTGATCCTCATTCCTACTGTTCTGTAACTTGTAATGCAACACTTCAATTTCCCATCTTGGGGGACGAATGTGCTCTGTGCGGTACTGTTATTGATATTTGCAGTCTATGGTTATTATCAACAATATCCTACACTTTGGGCCATGAATGAGTGAAACAGTGTCCTCGTGTAGCCTTTAGGTGGCAGCAGTGTGCACCCGTCTCTGTTTTGGTGAAGTGCGCTCCAGCTGAAATGTGACGCTCGAGTCTCGAACTCATTCTTGGCTCCGTCTCGTCAAAGTAATGCCCGAGTGCAGATCAAACAAACCACATTCGGTAAAGACTTTCAAAATAAGACACGCGGGAGTCTTTTCTTTATAGTATATTTTATTTTGGTAGGAGACTCTTTGGGTCCTGACCTCCTCTGCTCCAGCTTCACATGTGCACAACTTTTATGTCCACGACAGAAAGAAGACCGCGAGCAACAACTTTCTGACACAGTATGGAGAGGAGCTGACGCACCGTTACCACAGCACTCACGGGGCTACACTCATGCCTTTGCAGAAGAAAAGTGGAGCGACATTCCCATTCCTACTCAAACAGCATTTATTTTAAACACTTTCTTTTTTTCCACTTTAGGGAGCGCTTTTCTTCTTTTTCCCCGACTTTTGGACACTTTGACCGCGCTATTACGCACGATGCGCAAGGGGATGGCTACACATTGGAACTTACGATCAACAGGAATGCAACATGTTTTCTACGTCTGTCTCTCATTGTCGGCGGCTTGTTCTTACAACATAGACCTAGAGCATCCTTTGGTGTTTCGTGGACCTAATTCTAGTTTCTTTGGATACTCTGTTTTGGAGCATTTTCATGACAACACAAGATGGTAAGTTTTTTTTGGGCAACGATGCTGTCACGCATTCAATAACGTCAGTTCAAATTATATATATGCCTGCTGTGAGTGCATGTAAGCTGTAGGAAACATTGGATCAGTCAGTGTTTTGATATGACCTCTCTTGTAATAGTTTGGAGTGGAACATGTGAGTGACTTGCCTTCCTTCCTTCTTGCAGGGTGATAGTAGGCGCTCCGCGGGCGAACTCTACCTACAGTAGCTCTGTGCAGTCTCCGGGAGCTGTGTACAAGTGCCGGGTCCACAGTAACCCCGAGCGCCGCTGCACGGAGATGGACATGGGCAGAGGTCAGTGCGGCTCCCCTGACACCTCCACCTCTCCACACACACTTATGCGGAGCTGTCACTTATTTCAACAGGAAACTCCCATGTCCACTTCTGCTCACACGTGTCCTCCCAAGCATCTGTTTTGTTTTACCTGAATAATGCAGCCTTATAATAGCCATCCTCCACACTGCCACTGTTGTTCTTTTAAAGCTGGGGTACCTAACATCCCCTCCAGTAAATAATACGTGTTGTTTGGTCAGATAGAAAGAGTCTTGGAAAAGTTAAATGCAGTCTATATCATGCAGTTTTAATCTTATGAGAAAACATTGGATTTTTGGTATACTTGTAGGAAAGACCTCTGTCTGTCACAATTTGTTGCTTTGGACTGGGAGCTGATTGGCTGAGTGAGGGGGGTCCTGTTTTTCAACTCTTCTGTCTGAAAAAGCTGATCTAAACATAAACAGCAGACAAATGATGGCCTCTGGTGCATGTGATTTCCCATGTTTCGAAAATATTTAACTTTTTGATTAAATGTATTACATATATATATATTTTTTTAGGTATAATTGTTTCTTTGTTCATGAGTCAACAACAGAATCAAATAATAATTACATATATTATTTCATATACGTGACTATTTTGCACACTTAAAGGTTTAGGCTGAAGTTTGACTCAATATCTGTGTTATGGTAAGAAAGTTAGGTACCCCAGCTTTAACCCAGCGCTGCCATAATGACACGCTCAATACAAGATCTCTCTGTGACATCAGATCTATACATATTTTAGTATATATACGATTTATGCCTTCACTGATGTTGTCCAAACACGTGAGGCAGGAGGCTGCTTTGGTCCACTCCCCGTAGAGCTTTGTGCATCTGGTCCATGCAGAGAAAGCGAGATGAGAATGGATTTAGTATTAACCCCAGAGTGTCACTAAAGCACATGTTATTAAAGAGCAGTCAGTCATGCGCCATAGAGCCAGAGGAGCTGAACTGAGAGAGACCTCAGGGATCCTGTGGAAGTGTGACAGGGGACAGGCCAGCTGCAGGCCATCAGACTAAATCAGAGCAGGAGTGAGAAGAAAACACGAGGGAATAGTCCATCTAATCCACTATTATTGCAATTCAGGCTACAAATCTCAACGTTTGTGTTCCTCCGTCTTTACTTTGTTATAAAAGCAATTCATTATGTAATATTCCTGAGACAGTTCTGCTGAAGTGGAGGTTTGGCTCTAAATATTCAGGCAGAAAAGACATTTATCTGCAAAGCTGCCTATGAGTCCCACACAATTTCCTTTGGGACAAATAAAGTAATCTTGAAACGGTTTAATAGTATTGCTTTTATTATTGTTGTGCGTTTGACTACAAAGTGACATTCACCAGAGCAATTCCCAATGTTTTTAACTAGTTATGGATTCATAGCAAATTACTGCACAATTACCTTGTTCTCCTACCCCAATGATACATGCTAACAAGTTATTATTACATGAATTTATTGATATGCAATTTTTTATATTGTATTATTTTATATTATGGTGGTTTGAGATTAATAGTGTTTACGTTAAAGCTGACTAACTAACTTTTTTGTATCGTAACACAATACATTTTGATTGTCCCAGCAGAAAGACTCTTTTATGTGAAAACTAGTAAGTAAGTAAGTAAGTAATCTTTATTTATATACCGCCTTTTCACTGCACATCGGAGTCTCAAAGCGGTTTACAATTATGATTTTTGGGAGTGGGGGTGCCAGTACAGGAGGCACAGACTTATTGTACATATTTTTAGTGGTAGGGGAAACCGGAGCACCCGGAGGAAACCTACGCAGACACGGGGAGAACATGCAAACTCCACTCAGAAAGGCCCTGGTCCAACCGGGATTCGAACCCAGGACCTTCTTGCTGAGAGGCGAGAGTGCTATCCACTCAGCCACCGTGCCACCCCCGTGCCAACTAGTCAGTGAACAAATTAAACCACAACTTGCTGTCTCAAATTGATATATTTTTTTGCAAACTTGTGTGAAATAGGCCGATGGGTCACTATTCCACGCTTTGGGTTGAGAGCTGATTGGCTATCAGGCAGGTCCTCTCATTTTTCAGATTTTACAATAGAGATTTTGTAGTAGAGACTGAAAATACATGCATGTGAAAACCGGGGATAGAGCCAAACTGTTTTGAGAGTTACAAGGATTAGTATCACTGTTAAATTTGAAAAGTAGGCACCTGAGCTTTAAGTACATTTGCTTTTTCTCTCCTCTGCTGTTTCTAATCCAGTTTCCTGTTTGAGCTTTGAAGGTTTCTTATCATGAGTTTCAGACAACAGATAAGGCCCGTGCAGCGCATGTGGCTAGATCTGCTATTTAAAGCCATGTCATTGAATCAGCTGTGGTCATGTATCTTGTGTGGTTATCGTATTGCCGACTCGTGTTAAAAGAGACGTTGGCGGAGGAGCGACAGAGGCTGTAAACATGTACTCATATGTAGTTAGGGGTTTGCATCACGCCTGCTCTGATTGAAGGCTTTTACACTGTGGGAGTGCCTCACTCAGGGTAATAATAGAAAATACTATTTCTAATCTGAATTAAAGTCTGTTTCTTCCATTGATTCGGTCCTGATGTAGTTCTCAGTTGACCCTTGTAACATTTAGTGTTGGTCCAATTGTGTTTAGACCTAAAGAGCTGATTTTAAAGTGCCACTTTCCTGGTATTGGGTCTACTTTATGTCCATCAAAATGTCGTTGCTCCACGGTATGGCCTTTAGTAGACGTTTCTTAGCAAGATTCGGTCCTGGGTTCGAATCCTGGTCGGAACAGGGCCTTCCTCCAGGTGCTCCAGACCAAGCCAAGCATCAACATCTGGAGATGGGTTCCTGGGCACTGTACTACGGCTCCTGATGGCTCCCTAGTGGCATCAGGATGGGTCAAATGCAGAGGATGAATTGCCCTATGGGGATTAATAAAGTGCACCTTTACCTTTAATATTCCATCTATGCTGGGGAAAAGCAAGTGACTTCACAAAGTAACAGGTTATATCTTTGGAGAAGAGAGTCGCCTCAATTAAGAAATTCAGGGGTTTTTTCTTTTAGCTTTCAGCATGTTTTCAGAATTTTAGCATGTTGCGTTTGTAAAGTTGCGCAATCAACGCACTCCAAGTACTTTATGTTCAGGCTAAATTTAGAACGATAATTTTGTGATTTCTTTGGTACGCTTAATGGATTTGACATTTGGGAGTGTGCTGCATACATTTGCCTTGAAGAGATCGGCCAAAGAAGCTGACAATGGCTGAGGTCATGTGGACTCCTCCTTGTCCATGACTCAGTGTGTTCAAACCGATCTTCTGTCGTCCAGGAAACAGGCCTCGGGAGTCGTGTGGGAAAACGTGCCAAGGCGACCGGGACGACGAGTGGATGGGGGTCAGTCTGGCGCGGCAAGACATAGCCAACGGCAAGATATTGGTGAGTTTATCCATGCAATAGGTTAAAATGTATTGGTTTGAGTGGTTTTATGTTTAGAAGTTGTTGTTTTGCCTGGAAATTGCTTAAAGGACACATAATAATCAAAACATTTTCCCTTACCAAACCCACCCACAAAAAACTCCACCCACCTAAACAATAATAATAATAATGCATAATACTTATATAGCACTTTTTACGACACTCATAACAAAGAGTTACTGGTGGAAATCATTTTTATCCTTCACACTTTTTTCACCATAGAATTTCTACTCAAATTTAGCACCTCAAGCCTTTTTCCACTAAAATCCAGAAACAAATCAAAAAAGCCAGGAAAACAAGTGGGATAGACCATGGACAGACAACAAGCACTGGGTAAATATACACAGAGAGACACAGGTGAATAACATTAGGGCAAAGAATCAATGAGACACAAAGGAGAATCAAAAAGGCAAAACTAAATAATTCCAACTTCCAAATATTGTAAGTCCACTCCATGACGGTGTAAGTTAAAATAGCAACCAACATTCAATTACTGAAGACTCATTCACATTTACTTACAAGTTTTACAGTGAGCCTCATAAAAGCCTTGTAGATTATAGCAACATCATTGAAATTTCCCCTCTGTGGGACGATCCTCATAATCTTAATCATTGTGGCAAAACTCCTGGATTAAACCACTCTGGTATTCCACAGCTGTCCATTTTTAAGGCTGTCAATGAGCCACTTTGTTTTACATGTTTTCACTCTCAAGTACAAGCACAAAAACTCTGAAGGATTTGTCTCAATTTCAGCCAAAACATATTATAAATCCAGAGTTCTCCCTCCACAGCGTTACATAATCACTCTGTACCTGCTGCTTGTTTTGCACCAACATTTACCACAAGTGGATGCACATTTACAAGTATAGCTATGTGTTCAAATCAAAAGTATCCGTTGGCGTTTGTCCCAGAGGTGCTCGGGTGAGTGTTTGCACAGACCAAAGTTCAAATGGAAGAGTTTATTTGGTCTCAACCTCTCGGCGGTGGTCCCATCCTGAGGCCGGCTTCGTTAGAGCTTAACCTTTCTTCTGTGCAGTGAACACAGAGAAAGACAAGAGCCCGGCAGGTCACACTCGATTCTGGTAAAATATCAAATTGATTTTTATGGTTAACATTATCATTGCAATTTATTGTGTTTTAAAAGTAACAGTGCATAAATCAAGCAACTGTTTTAAATGTGAAGAAAACCATTGGCTGCATTGACCAATTCAAGATCTTCAGAAACAAAACAATAAGCTAGATTATTTCTGTAATAAGAATAGAACGTATAAAAGTCAAAGTATAAAAATATACATACTTCCAATCTTCAGAATAGAATTTACATACATTTATTTATTCCTTAAAGGTATATTGGAGGATTTTCCCAAATGTTAGGAAAGATTCGCCCTCTACACTTTTTGAACAAAACTCTCTGGTCTTATTTGACGAGCACGTAGCACCAGAATGACTGACAATGGAGTGGTCTTGATGATCCACCCGGAAGTAGAAAATCCTTCTATATACCTTTAATTCCAGAGATTTTTGGTTATTTTTTTGTCTTATGCTGTTTTGTTTTGGCTCACAAAGGATTTAAATAATTGTAGCCTTGCCGATTTGCTAATTGAAAGCAATAATATTGTGATTTTGATTAAATTGTGATCAATCATGCAGCCGGACTCTGCTCATTCAATTGCATAGACTCTTTTATCTGTGATTATGTTCAAAAGGATCATTTATATAATCTGTTCTAGGTTATTTAGATTTGAGGTGCTTGAGATTGAGACAAATGTATGGTGCACGAACTCCGCCACGTTTGGAAATGTTCTAAATATCTTACGCTAAAATTCATTGGAATCTTTTTCGGAACATGTTCTAAATATAGTTGCCCTTTTCAAAACTCTATCCACTTTGCTTGTTTGTCTGGCCTTTTTTCCCCGCTTTAGTGGAATTTGTTAGCGTTCCTTCTGCTCCGTTTGCTCTTGGCCTTTGTAGTCCATCACATATCCACTCTGTTGGATATGTCAGCTCTCAGAATATTCGGCTTGAATTGTAAAACATCTGACTTTTACATGAAGACAGACCGCATCCACGTGTTCCTGTAACGCTGTTTTGGGGTTTTTTGGTTGTATATTTGAACGGCGTCATGTTTCTGTGCTCCCAGAGAAGGAGAAGGCTGTGGGGCAGATGTTTCTCTGTGGTGATTTAATCTATAGGACCTGTTTGTAACTAGTGAGGTCTTTAACAGAGCTGGGCATGACACACGCACACTCCTTATACGGTCATCCTCTGTCAGAGCAGAAAGAAACATGACGACTTCAGCGTTTTAGAGAGATTCACTTAAAGCGTAGAGACCACCGGGTTCTTCCATTGTTCCTGTCGTTAGGTAAAAGGGGTATCTACTTAGACATACATAGATAAGTACATGAATATTATATAGTGGACTGACCGAATGCTGACGTCTCCCATAATGTTTTCTGAATGTGGTAAAGCCAATTTGAACATAAGCTAGCTGGAGCCAATTTCCTTATATGGTCATTTGTTCTGACGGTATTTGATCTGCCAACGTTGTCTTTATGCTGTAAAAAGGGCACTTGTGTTGCTAAGATGGTTGAAAACCCAGCACTGCTATTGCCACTCTTTTATTGTACATAATTAATCCTGCACAGACTATATTTTTAAACTTTGACATGTCTTAGTTTTTGCACAATCTGAGTGACATGTAAATTTCTCCATTCTGAGACCAATAAAGTTTATCTTATCTTATCTTATCTTTTCTACAACTTGCATAATTTTGTCTTGTCTTGAATGAATGTGTCTAAAATGTGCTAATCTAATCTGAATCAAAATATCTGCCCATTGCATATTCACTGTGTGGACCTCTTTCAGTTTCTTCTGATTTATTCCTTCTTCCTATTTTGGGCGCGTTCACACAGAACAGGAACTAGGGAAAGGTGCCAGACTTTGTAGACTTTTTTAGATGTTCCCACTGCTCATATTAAATCCAGTTAGAGCCACTTTATGCCATTTTTGCATTGTGAATACAATAAAAGGGAACAGGGAGGTTCCTCTGACTTAAATAACTGGGAATGAACTAGTTCCTGGTATGTGCGATAACGTTTACCTACATTTCTCAGCCTTAATATAAGTTGCAAAGTATCAAAACCAATGTACCAAAACCTATGGCTATTTTTAACTGCTGCATCTATGCTGCGAATGTCACTTTACTTGTAACAAATATTGCATCATTGTTTGCCCTGATATCTGGTCCATCTCATGTGCACTTATAAACTCTGGCTGCTTGGTTGTGGGGGTGGGGAGGTTGGGTTCAGGGGGAAATGAAGTGAAGCCTGTGGAGGAGCGTCCAGCAGCCTCAGGAAGCATCTCCACTCTCCCCACTATCCCCCACTATCCCCCACTATCCCCCACTCTCCCCCCTCTCCCCACTCTCCCCCCTCTCCCCACTCTCCCCCCTCTCCCCACTCTCCCCCCTCTCCCCACTCTCCCCCCTCTCCCCCCTCTCTCCCCCCTCTCTAACAAATCAAACCACAGCATACTGGTTTACCTCATTTCCGATATTTAGAATATGCACTTTTAGTATAAATGGTGTCCAATCTTAGTGCTGTAGTGTTTCCAATTCCTATGGAAGGGCTTTATATTGGTTGTTGACTATTTCTAATTCATGTCTTGTATATGTGTGAATTAGAGCTGCAACTAACGATTATTTTGTAATCGATTAATCTATTGATTATTTTTACGATTAATCGAGTAATCGCTTGGCTGTGAATTGTGTAGAAAAAAATATTTTTTCATCACAAAAAGCTAAAGTGGCAACACTCGAGGACGTATTGATGGCGTAATCTTAAAGTAAATGTTTGTAACAGACTCTTTGTGTTAATTCTGCTATCTGATTGGATGAGACAGACAGATATTCATGAAATTATAAAAACAAAGTCGGTTTTAATCAAAAATACTACATTTTCATGTCATTTTTGCTCTGTTTGAGTTCGTGTGAACCAGAAAACGATTAATCGATTACTAAAATAGTTGTCGACTATTTCAATAATCGATTAGTCGTCGATTAATCGATTAGTTGTTTCAGCCCTAGTGTGAATGCTACAGATCAGAGGTTTTTAAAACAGCTATACAAAAATGACATCAAAATTGTGAAAATGTAGTACATTATAACTTTTAAACAATTTAAGTTATATTGTAGAATGTTTGCAGAATTGCCGCAAAATACTAAACATATACAAAACTATACACACAAAATATATGATATTTTAGTATGTTTTGTTTATAAATACAGTCAATTATTAATGCTTTTTACTTTTCAAGATGATTTGATTTCACCCTCAAATATTTTTGCCAAATAAGGAATTGGACTTATCCATCCATCCATCCATTTTCTACCCTTTAATCCATTTCTGGGTCAGGGGGGTGGCAGTCAGAGATGCCACCCAAGTCTCATAGCACCAGCCCCTCACTGACCGTCTGCAGGTGGTGAGTCCACAGGAGGACGGCTGCTCTCTGAGTGTGAGCATAGCATAGCTTGTGAGCAATTGGACTTAGGTATTATATATATATATATATATATATATATATATATATATATAGTGAAGTAATATTCTACTCAACTATGAACACAAGTATTTTTTCAATTGTGTAAAAGATGAGGAGCGATAAACTGATAATGATCATAATTGCTCCACGTGGTCCAAACCAGAGCCACTTATGAAAATCTGTTTTGAAATGTGATGACTTTTATTACAAGCCAAATGAGAAAATGATGTAAAGGCTATCTCTCTTGACTTATTAAATGTTTTTGGGGAGTTGAGATGTGAGTGATCCGCACCACAGACCAGAGCCCACATGGTCAGGCCTGGCTGCTCTTGAATTGCCCCCTGTTTATTGAGGACGATGACAGCCGCACAGACGCCCTGACTCCGGCCGCTCTGCTCCCTCTGTTTGTGTTCCGTGTCACTGACATTTTCCCATGTGGTTCACACACAGAAGGTTGTTTTGGTTGGTGTTTCCTCAAAGAACAAGTCTCTTTATAATCGTGCCATCTGCCTGTACCTAAGAGAACATATTTGTACATTTTTTAACAATTACCAGTGTATGTACAAAAAAACTCAATATACTGGGATTATTACTGGGGTTTTTTTCACATTTTTTTTCTCTTTCTGTCGTAGGCCTGCGCTCACCGGTGGAAGAACGTCTACTATGACTCTGAGCATATTTTACCCCATGGATACTGCTCCATCATCTCATCAAATCTACAGGGCAAAACCAGGCCTCTTATTCCCTGTTACGAAGGTAAATCCTTTTAGGTTCAGGGCGTCCAAACCTTTTAGTAAGAGGGATTCTATCTGTTATCTATTAGCTACGGATATCATAATTCAAATCTGTCTAATATTGCACTATTTGTTGGTTGAAATGTATCATAAATTTGATAATCATAGTGGCAGCAATATCTTGCAGAACTTACAAAAATGTCCAAAACAGGAAATTGATTTAAAAGAACCAAACCACATGTGTCACAGTCACACTCCTTTCAATGGTCCCTGAAAAAGATCTGCAGATTTTCTGCATATTTATGAGAGGGTGCTTCTTAAGGCAGGGCAGCAGGCAAAACATGATATCTCCATTTTATGTAGAAGACCATAAGAAGACCGCTGTTTAATGAAAGAAGTTCAATCATGGCTGGGTGACCTGTCTTCAGAAAGATCTTAGATCCTTTGTTGTCTCAAGAAGTTCCTGGGTTCGAATCCTGGTCAGAACAGGGCCTTTCTGAGTGGAGTTTTAGACAAACATACGTAAGTTGAATGTGATTTATACAAGGACATTAGTATTTGTGGCTGAGAAGTGGTCAGATATAGCATGTAGGAAGTGTGAAAGGGAAATAGTAGTCATACTGTAAATGATGAAGACCTTTCCAAAAATCTGTTGTTTTCAAATCCACCAATTCTATAAACAGTCTCTGCCAAGACAAAAGTACATGCATTCTCACACTTTTTATAGTCTTGTAAAGCAGGTAAGAATGCGTCATGGCACTATAAAAAAAAGCATGAAAGAAACATCCCATCCTGCTAATAATCCTCCTCCTGGCGCTTGTGTTGTGGTTGGTTTTGTCATTATGACCGTGATGTCTACTGCTTTACCGTTAGCAGCCCACATGCCTTTGGTCTGGCTCAGAATACTCTAGTAGCAGTTTGAAATCCTTATGGGGTCCTTCTCAAGTCCACACTCTGGCAGATCACCATTACCTTTTTGTTTCTTTAAAGTGTCATATAATTGAGCAATATACACGGGACAGTTCTAACACCTTTTACAGAGAAACAGTGGTTTTCCATCGTTTGCTGCCAAAACTTCCTCGCTATCCAAAGAATGTTACCTTTTTGGAATCCACTACACAAAAGCCATAAGCGCAGCAGGTTGTTTTGCCATCTATAGATTTTACAGCAAGATTAGATTGTTACACACGTACAGGAGAATGCATCATGTGAGTTTAAATCTGTTGAAAAGTGTTCCGCATCTGTTTGGTGTTAATTTATTTCTCTTTGTCAGAATCACACTTCCTCTTGACCCTGTTCTGTGCTATAGAGAAAGCAGACAGCATTCGTAAGGGACTGTGTTTACAATGCATTTTGCTCAAAACCAAACTCAATATTTTTGTAACATGAAACTTGAGCCCCCCACCATCTTGTATGTGGTTCCCCAACTGGAAGGAACAGCGCTGACTTTAGAGTTCATGTCCTGAGTTATTTTTATTACCTTTTCAGTTATGTAGTAGGTGTTGAATCTAAAATAAGTCAGAATTTAAGTTACTTTGTTCCTTTTGACCGTGGGTTTTGCCTTAAACCTAGTCCAGTCCTGCAGTCATCTCTGTTTTCTTGCTTCACTTCAGGTTATGTCACGACTTGGCTTGACTCGCTTTAGTCTTTAAGTCCTGGTTTAGACCTGGTTTAGTCCTTTGTCCTTGCGCAGACCTGGTTGCACTCCTGTCTGCTGTTGCCCTGGTTCCCCTGGATGAGACTGGGACTTGAGTAGCTCCATATGGAATGCAGGAAAAACTCCAGTAAACGCTGGCGCGAGCACACAGTGAAATAATTTGTGGTTTGTTTTTTCTTACAGACTATAAGCAGAAATATGGGGAAGAGCACGGCTCGTGCCAAGCCGGGATAGCTGGCGTATTCACCGAGGTCAGTTACAATCCTTGTTCGTCTTCATAATCTCTGTAATTCTCAGTGCTGCTTTCTAACACATTTACGATATAATCTTCTAAACCACATGTGAAAAATGCAATGATAGCTGCCTTTTCTAAAGACTTCTTGTGATTTTTTTTATTTTAGAGTATTATTATACACAAGCTGTCATTAGCCACCCCAGGATATTCATTATTGAGAATTTTCAGGATTTGCCAATATCCAAGTCAGAGGAGGCAATGATATGAAGCTTCATTTGCCTTTCAATACACCTTTTGACCTTCTTCTTTCTGGCAAAACACGTTTTGTGGGTATTCTTCAGCCACATACAGCAATAGACCCATAAATCTGTTTTATGGCCCATCATCAGGAGAAGGAGGTTATCAAACCTGATAACATGCAGTGTCCCAAAAATAAATCAAATGTCACAAAAGGGACAATCCATCCATCCATTTTCTTCCCCTTAATCCATTTCTGGGTCGGGGGGGTTGCAGTCAGAGCTGCACCCAGTTCACAGAGCACCAGCCCCTCACTGATCCTCTTGCAGGTGGTGAGTCCACAGGAGCTGAGATCTTTCAGTTGGGGCTTTGGGCAAAGTAGGGTTAAGTGTCTTGCCCAAGGACACAGCGACAGCAGTCATCAGTGGG
Organism: Knipowitschia caucasica; assembly: GCA_964034765.1. Lineage (NCBI taxonomy): Eukaryota > Metazoa > Chordata > Actinopteri > Gobiiformes > Gobiidae > Knipowitschia > Knipowitschia caucasica. Next base: position 28,970,027 of record OZ035835.1, read on the forward strand.
AGTCGTGAAGTAGGTCTTACGGTGGGCTCGAACCCACGACCTTCAGGCCCAAAGGCCAATGCTCTAAAAGGGACAATAGTTTTCATAAAGATAGAGTAATAAAAACCATGTAACAAGAGTGTAGCTCTACCTTTACAAAGTTGTCCTTGGAAAAAATAGTTATAAATGTAATTATTTCTCTATGTGGATGACAAACCGTCTGTTGTCTATGATGATGCAGTTTCCTGGTCCTGGGTGCACTGCTCTGTGACTGTAGAACTTTAAAAGCCAAAGTTTGCTTGGACTATTTTTTTTCCTGTCTGTCCCATTGGAAAGTTGACGCAGGTTCTTCCTTTAAGGTCCTTCTATGGTTAAGGCAGTCTCCACAGTGTTCCTTGATTCAAACAAATGCCCTAACAAGCCTCCTCTTCATCACATCTCACATTACACTGCTCTGATGTTGTCATAGACCTCAGCTGATCTGTAAAATCCGGCCTGTTAGATTAGAACATAAGGGAGCGTTTGTATCACAGCTGCCACCGCACCGGACCACTGATAATCGCGCTGTACGTTTCCATGGACGAAGGAAGCCCCAGTGTTTCCACAGATAATGAAAATACACACACTTCCTGTTCCTCACTTAGCCATGACATCATCCCTTCAGTGTGGTACCTCATTTCCTTTTAACAGTGTTCATATAAACTGTGTATGTTTTGTGAGAGAATGGTCGAACAAATGGCAAATTAATGGCGACTTTCAGTGAATGTCGCAACTATAAGAACTATTCTGAGCTGAAGGGCATATAATCCTGATTGACAGTCATCTTGATTCATTTTATGCTGATTATCTCAAGTCAATTCCGCCTGAAAATGGAACTCTATTAGATATTATCTTTCCCAAATTGGTGTCATTGTACAATCCTGGTACAACGAGGCGTGCACTGTTTACAATATTCGTTAAGAACCAATAGTGAGTTGGTCCTTAACAAGACTGAAAACAGCCTTTTTCCCTTTCAAATCAAAGCAAAGTTTGGTCAATATGTGTTATTCTTTCTGTAAGTACAAGAACCAATGTTAAATGTTTTAGATCAGTTTACAAGTTTTCTTTTACACTAATTGAAATAGGATCAGCTCAACACGTAACGATACGGATCCAAGTCAATGTCCAGGATTGGCACCAATATTGTATCGCAGTATTAATATAATGTATCCCTATGGCGTGAAAGTCCCACCCACTTGGCATTCCGCACAGGTTCGGTTCAAATCCAATTTCTTTTTTTAATTCTTTTTTTCTACAATAGCAGCAGTTAACCACACTTAGAGGTCGTAGTGGGATTATAAAATTACAGAGCTACATTTTTTAGGTGAACCTGAGACTGTAGCTCCATAATGAGGTCATTTATTTGCTTAACATTTTTGTTTCTTATTGGTCGAAGACCTCCTCAATCGCCAAGCCGTTTAGCCATTTGTTTCTGTTTTAGAACTCTCACCAAAGTCATAGTTGAACATGAAGTTATCATCATTACATTCCAAAAACATGTATGTTTTCTGGAAGTCATGATGCATGTATTTTGAAACCATTTGGACATTTTGTTTTCTATAGATTACTATTGTAATTCTTTCCTCATGTTGTCTGTGTGCACTACTGGACCTCTCTGTGTCTCAGGTTCCAGTTACAGTCAATTTGTGGCGTATTGAATGGTACAGGGGGCTGCGAAATGGCTTTAAATGAATCCTCGCATGGCACAAAGAGCTTTTAGGTTAATCTTTTCCCATTTGGTGTAAGTGATAAATATACAGCGTAGAGACACAGGGCTCATAGGAAACTTTAAAAGGCCCCAAGAGATATGTACTTATTTGTCACTTCTGGCAATAGTTGACGTTAAGTGACGGCATACTATATACATAAACATTCTTCAAAATGTGCAATTTGAATATTGAATCCATATTGTGCATTTATTAAGGCGAATGCTCTGATCAAAAGCATTTTCAAGCTTAAAAACTTGCTTAATCCAAAACATCGGATCAGTGCTGGAACATTGTGTGGATACAAACTTGTTTAACTTGCAAACATCAAAGCCAGCATTCAAATTCATGTGAAATTAGATTATGCAGCCTATTCTTATACTGCATGTTTGGATTACCTTATTATCATAAACTTAATTCGGGCACGTGGACATACCGCTCAAGTGAAATTAACTTTACAAGTCAGATTGAAGTCTCTATTTCACTGACCGAAGTATTTAGGAGGCCATTAGTTGTGCATTTCACAGATGGGGTGCGTAGGAATTGATCTGGTGGTAAGTATTTGTGGAGGCTCTGAAAGAATGTGAGGAATTTAAGACAAAGACCTAAAACAGACCGTCTCAGATCTAAAACACGACCTCTGCAGCTCAGATGCACCGGCAACAAGGTGCTTTGTCTGGTTTTCCATGTAATTACGTCAATCTGGCAACGTCCAGGCATCAAAACAGCAACAAAAACGTGTGAACAAGTCATTTTATACCACCGCCATCAGAGCAAATTCCTGAAAACATCAAAGGAAGCAGCTCAAGCAGGAAGGCCGTGATAGACAGCACTGGGGTTGGTTTGGGGATAAATGCTCTATGCCTTGAATGTACAGTCTATCTCTGTAGTGACATTAAAAATTAACTAAATAATCAACCCAAGTATTTTCTTGGGACAAGAAACAAAACTAAGGAATATTTGAGAAGTAACAATAATGAGACAAGCCGTGGTTTTGTATAAGCTTGGGCTAAATCCTACTATTGGTCAGATTTTCCTGTGTGAAAAACAAAAAAGCACAAATCTGACCTAATGAGCTAATACATTTATAATCTTTTATGGTCTCTGGGGTTATCAACATTGTTATAAATCAGATATGAATTGATGTTAAAAAAAAAATCAAACTAGATACAGATTTTAAGTAAACTAAATACAATTAAATAAACAGGACAAAATTTGACATTTCTTGGCAAATGTATATAAAAATAACAAGTATTATTATTATTTTGTGTTAAAATTACAGTCTATTTTTAGTATATGTATTATTATCTGTTTATTATCAATAAATAAATGCTGTATTTTTGCATCAAAATTGTTTTTAAGTCACCGACAAGCTAGACATGCATGAAAAGAATCTTATGGGATCATTGGGCGTATCCATAGACTGTAAATAGCGTATCCCTACTTTTGCTTTACATTACCACAAACAAACATGCAAAAACAATGATCCCTAATATATTTTTCTGCTGTGTAATACAGAAAACTATAGTAACATGTGTTCTCTTCTATACGTACGAAGCATGTGTGCCATCTGGACGTGTGGTTTAGAGCAGATAGTGCAAACCAGGCTGTGGCCGACGGTTAACCAGGACTTCACCCACGCAGCTCTGGCTTTGTATTTTACTACAGCGGGTTGCACTACACACAGAGCTGTGACCAAAGCCGTTCTGGTTGTGTTTCAGGAGCTGGTGGTGATGGGGGCTCCGGGGTCGTACTACTGGACCGGGACAATCAAAGTTTACAATCTGACCTCGGACTCGTTCTACAGCCCAAACCAGGATGAGGTGGACTCGCACAGATACAGTTACCTCGGTGAGAGATGATGTCTTTGGAGTAGGCGTAACTATAGCGATAAGACAAGAACTGGTCCAGGGTGATATTAAAAAGCCACAATATCAATATGGTCAGGATGGGGAAAGTTCAAGAGATGAGTGCTGCAGTGGGTCTTACTTTGTCAGGTGCACATCAGGATCAGCAGTGGCAAAAAACACTGGGAATTTATGGAGAAAGGAGAAAGAAATCCGAGGCACTCTTAACAATAAAATAAAAATCATGGCTGAAACGTTGCAAAATCCCTGTTCATTAAAGGATTTTTGATCAGACCAGATTTTGGTCAGGTTATGGTCAGAATGGGCTTTGAGATCGCATTAAAGCTAACCTCTTCAACATGCTGTCTTTTGACAAAACATTTAACTTTTAATCCATGGGAGACACTATTTCAACTGAGAGCTGATTGGCTGATTTCTCTTTCTTTGTGAAAACTAGCGATAGATCAAAACTGTTGAAGAGCAATTTTTGAGATGAACAAGTTACATGAATTTTATGACATAGTCCTATTTTTTATGGTTCTCGAGTTAGGAACCACAACTCAAACATAACTCTTTTTTTTTTACTTGAGAGTGCACAAAAATCTATTCTATTAAATCATACAATAACCAGGGTGGCTTCTTATTATTGAAGTATTTGCAGAAAGGACGAGGGTAGAACTGGAGACAGCACAATCATGTTTAAAAGTCCTTTGTCTCTGGACTGAGTTGATGAGTGCATCCTGCTCAGTGGCTGTCTGTTTCCTCAGGCTACGCTGTGACCGCGGGACACTTCTCCTCACACAATGTGATCGACATTGCGGCCGGAGCGCCTCAGCACAGCGGCAGCGGCAAAGTATGAACAACCTCCTCACTTTTCTATTGTTAAAAACTAGAAATCAGTTCTTACTATTAGTGCTGTTTCCTTCAGTCAATGAAAGTCATAAGCGTTGTAAGAAGTCCATTTGGTCAATAGCTTAACGAGTTTTCATTCATAAAAGTTTACATTCCCAAAGTCACCAAAGTGTCCATGTTAAATCTGGGGTACCTCACTTTTTTTTAAATAAAAAAATTACACATTATTCATTCCAACAGAAAGAATTGTGTAAAGCAAACATTTTCTGAACAAGTCGTACTACAACAAGCTGTCTTCATCCCACTGTAAGAAAGAGCCCTGTGAGTCACTATTTGATGCTTTGGGTTGGGAGCTGATTGGCTGAAAAATATCTAAAGATGTGGGAGATGCATGGCAAAAATACATGCATGTGAAAAATAGTGAGAGTCATGTATCCCAGCTTTAACATGCAGTATGCCACTAAAGCTTTTTCATTGTTATCTTTTCAATCAAGCAAGCTAGAAAAAATCACATGCCAACATTCAAACTGTATTCCCCAGGTTTGAATCAATGGCGTCTTGTGGTTTCAAGAAGTGTTTCATTTCCCTTTTGCCGTAGGACAAACTAAAGAAATCATGCTTGTATGTCACATCCAATGCAATGTTTACTTCACATCCTGTTGAAAAATGGACACGAGAGCATAATATCCTTATAACACGATTGACTGACTTCCAGCTGTTGAAAGTACCACTGCCATTACACATATAAATGATAACAACATTTTGTCTTGTTCAGGTCTACATTTTCAAAATCGATGGCGGCTCTTTGGCGAAGACTTTTCAGGCCTCAGGGAAAATGGTAGGATGTGGTCATATGTTGTCCCTGTTTCGGATCAGCAGACATATTGGATGGAGGCTCTGTCCCGCTAAGGCTAACATGAATAAAACATGGGTGTGCTGTGTTTATTGTCACCCGCTTTGAGGATTATGTGGTTGATTTATTCAGATGCAAAGTCAAAACACAAGAGTAATTATCCTGTTGTTAGAAGAGCACTGTTTATGTCTGGATTAAGTGTTTGGATAGTCCAGGGGAAAAATGACTTGTGCGAAAACAGAGGTAGGTCCAGAGGTAGCTAATGCTTTCCATTCAAAGTAAACAGCAGGAAGGCGGAGGAGCTAAAAGGTAAAGGTTGTGTAAATATTCATCACGTTTGGGGAGGGATATTAAGGTGGCTGTAAATCTGCTCAGATTTGGTTTTGCCAATTCCCAGTGAAATATCTTCCAGTGGTGTTATTGGCCAACCTAACACGCTGCGCCTTATACGCACGCAGCTGGTGGCATAACTTAATTGGCGCGCTGCATATTATGAAAGTGGGTTGTTGCCATTAAATGACTTTTACTACACCATATTCAAGAGTAAAGCTGTCCCCTTACTTACACTGGACATAGTTAGTATTGGTGTTTATCAAGTTATGCCATTTTAATACCTATAATAGATATATATTGTAAAAACCCGGCAACGGATGAAGCGGAAGAAAATGGATGAATGGATGTTTTGTAAAACTATGGGGGAAAAAACTATCAAAGACATAATGCAAATAGAAAGTTACATTCTAGTGCCTTTATAGGTTGGCAACTACAGTGTACCCCAACCTTTTTCAGCTGTGGCACACCCTTTTCAGTGAAAACAGTCACATGACGCACCACCAGCTGAAACTGATACAAACATGGAAAACTGGTTTTCTTTTCACATTATTTTGACCAATGAAGTGATATTGGATCTTTTCCAAAGGCAACGTCTTGAGGCACACTAACATTGTAGTAACACTGGTAGAGCAGACAGGTAGTAATAAGACTAAGATAAGAGCACTTTTATCTGTCCCACATTGGTATGCTTCAGTAAATTGTATTTGAAGAGTAATCTGCAATAACAGATGTCTCTGTTTTGAAAATGTGTCTAAAAGTTGTATTACAATCTTAAACATGTAGATAGATGATAGATAGATATATACTTTATTGATCCAAAAGGGCGACAGTGGCTCAGTTGGTAGAGCATTGGCCTTAGAGCCTGAAGGTTGTGGGTTCGAGCCCACCATAAGACCTACTTCACGACTCCCACTGATGACTGCTGTCGTTGTGTCCTTGGGCAAGACACTTAACCCCACTTTGCCTGAAGCCCCCACTGAATAAATAAGTCTCCTGTGGACTCACCACCTGCAGGGGGATCAGTGAGGGGCTGGTGCTCTGTGTACTGGGTGCAGCTCTGACTGCCACCCCCGACCCAGAAATGGATTAAGGGGAAGAAAATGGATGGATGTTCCAAAAGGAAATTGTGCATTGGTCCCTTGGTTGCAATCATACAAGCATACAAACATAAGTGAGTTAAAAGATAAAAACATAATTAAAAATGATACATTAATGATAATAAATAAGATACATTAAAATCATTCAAATCAGTGCCAGTACATTTGTCTATCGTCTCTGTGAGACGTAGTGAGAAGTATGTCAAAACTAGGGCTGTCAAACGATTAATTTTTTTAATCGAGTTAATTACAGCTTAAAAATTAATTAATCGTAATTAATCGCATTTCAAACTATTGGCAAAATTATGCCATATTTTTCTGTAAATTGTTGTTTGAATGGAAAGATAAATGACAGCTTAGTGAACTTTTATTTGTTTGTTATAACAATAAATCCATATAAAATGGAATTAACATTATTAACATTCTGTCTTTCTGTTTAGACTCAGACCATTGTTTTTTACAGATGAGGGACATTTCAAAATACAGTAGTCTGAAATGCAGAATGTCATTAAATCTGTTTGATTTGCTCACACGATTACTTTTATAACATGAACTGGTAGTCAAAAGGAATATTAGGTACCTCAGCTTTAATTTAGCGAGTGCGCTTCGGGAGAAGACACGGAGGAGACTGAGGCTCCTCCAGCTTCAGTGCTGTACATATTGTGTGCATCGGTTACGCAAAGACACGTACGCACACTAGAGAATAGTTCTGTAATAGTTCTGTGCGTGGTCTTGGATATGATCCCGTTACGCAGCGCCGTTCGCCGTGATCACAGCCGCTGGAAGTGGGAACTGCTGTCCAGAGCGCTGTGGCGCCCGCAGCTCATCATGCAGAGTTCATACAGGAAACTACAAGTGACCCGCGGTCACGCATGTATTCTTTCAAAACTTGAATTCCCAGAGGGCCTACCTGCTCTGTCCCCATCTTACACACGCATGTGTCCGCGGCATCCGCGGAGTGTTATTATGGGACGCATGGGCAAACGTCAAATGCGTTAATTTTTTTAACGCGATTAATGAAAAAAATTAATTAACGTGTGTTAACGCGATAATTTTGACAGCCCTAGTCAAAACCAAACACAAAAGTCAAGAAACACTCAGCTGAGCAAACAGGCGTGCAGCCCCTCCACGCAGGCGCAATTACTACTTGTTATTGGCAGTAAATTCCAAATCATTTTCTCAAGAATGAGTAAAATTTTATAAAGAAAAAAATTTGATGCACTGTTTTGCAAAGAAACTCTTAATTTGGTAATGTGGGTTTTAACTGCCATATTCTGTCAGGTGCTTGCTTTCTCCCACTCACTGTGATCAAACCTGTGTCTCTCAGATGGGCTCCTACTTCGGCTCCTCATTGTGTGCAGTGGATCTGAACCAGGACGGGCTGTCGGACCTGCTGGTGGGAGCCCCCATGCACAGCCAGCTCCGGGACGAGGGCCAAGTGTCTGTGTACCTCAGCAAAGGCAACGTGAGTGGGACATACAGAGGGCGTAAAGGGCTAGAAAAAAATCACAAAAAGGATCAAATTGTGAGATTCCTAGACCAGTTTTTGAATAGTTTTTATCTCATAACTTTTATGAAATTAAGTCCTATCACATTTTATTATGATAGAATAGTCAGCTCATTGGCCAAAGATTTTTCTTTTAGATGATAACTGTGGTATTGAAATTGATATTGAGTATCAAGTCTTAGTATCAGAATCATGTTTGTAGTTTTAGTTTTGTGACAACACTAGCTGAACATGCTCCTATAGCAGATGACCATAACTCATCTTGTGTTGATTTTCCACACACGCCGTTTATTTCTCATTCTAACTCATATCGTGACATCGTATACAGAGCAGGATTAGTCTTCCAGCCAAGACTGAAGCTTCTGTTTTTTGCATTTATTTGTAATTTAGTGGTGCTTAGATGTTTGGATGACAACCAAGCGACTGTTGTGGGGATCAGGAATTTGAGAAAATCAGATAAAAGCAGCAGGTTTTCATTGTGCTGCTGAAGAATGTTTATTTGTCGTCTTTCATCTGTCTACTTTGTTTTTCCTGCTTCTGTTTCAGGGCGTGATGGAGGAGGCCGGCGTGTTGACCGGAGACAGTGCGTACAATGCACACTTTGGGGAGAGCATCGCGGCGATCGGGGACATAGATGACGATGGTTATCAAGGTCAGTGTTCAAAATGCACCAGACTATTGTAGCAAGCAGAGGTGTCTAACGCTTTTAAACACATACACACACACACACACACACACACACACACACACACACACACACACTTATAATGGTATAATATATAATATATATTTTGGCAAGAAAGCTATTATCGTCTGTTAAACATTGTCGATGGTATCTGCTTTATAGATCATTTGACAGTGTCTTGCTCAGTGATAAAAGTACCACAATCCTGTCATCAGTTACTTGTGGTTATAGTTTCACAAGTACTACAAGTATATACAGTATTTTCAACACAAAAACACCACAGTTTATTGTCTATTTCATACAACTATTTTATTACTACTATATACTATCACTACTTATTTTTTTGTTCTAGCCCAGAGTTATCGAGTGAGGAAAAAAGTTGTGCCTCACTGTTGAGTCTAGTATGATTTTATTTCCAGATACTTACATAGGTGCGTGCTCCTGGACATGTGACCCAGAAGGAGGGGAGTGACCCTGGTTCTGCAGGACTCTGCCTCTTAAAAAGTGGCCTCACCTGCTCAAAAAACCTCACTGAACTCCTTAGAATGGGCTTGGGGATGTGCCTGCAGTGCTTCAAGAAATGTGATCCATTTTTCCTGGATCAAGTTGATTAGTAACATGCACTACTACTGCTACTACTTCTACTACTGTTACAATAACTACAACAATTACTCCTAATTCACAACAGCAGTTGGAGAACTTTAGAAAAAGGGAAGAAAAAAAAAATTCCAACTAGATTTTAGTCTCAAACAATTAGAACACAGGAAAGCAATGATAAAAACCATTGGTCCATGGGGATTTTATTACTACTAACTCTTCTGCTAGTGCTATTACTATTACTACATTGTTCTGTTTAAGTCCTATTTGACTCAGAATGTAAACTGTTAAAAATGTTGCATCCCCAGTGCTGTCATTAGGCGTTAAGATTTATTTCCCTGGGTCAGCAGGGTTACTCAGATCTATGGTTAATGCAACAACTGTCAAATCATTATTCATTTACACTTATTGTTCTAACCTTTTTGCTTGAGTTTGATAATATTGTTTTGTCCCATTTTGTAGTTACACAAATCAAAACATAAAGTGATGGGAAAATGACAGAAGAACCGATGAAATCTGCATCTTCAAAAACAGATTTGCAGCTTCTAATGGCCCTTATCCATGACAGTTGTACACATTCGACTAATGTGTGTATGTTGTTGTTTCCCAGCTTTGATAGTTCATGGGAATTACTTTATTGTGAAAATCCAAGCATTTCTTTGATGTTTTGCATGCACTCATTCCAACAAACTCGCATTCTGTATCCCGCCCACTAATGTTATGCCTGTGGAGCAGTGCCCAGTGTAAAGTCCACACATTCACACACATATGTTTGGGACACGTGTCGACTTGGATTAGTTTTAAATCTGCTTCTTGGCCTCGTTTGTGTGAGATCTGCTCCAGCGCCTGCAGCCTGGCATCACGCAGAACGATGGCAGCTGTGGGATAAACCTCACCATGAAATATGTCACTCTCTCTGCGCTCCCAGATAAGATGCAATGTATTTAAAACTCAGCTCGTTGCTTTTATTACTTTGCGTGACTAGTTTTGAGGTGCACATCGCAACATTATATAAGTATGTACGGTGCTAAAACCAATGTTAATTTCAATCATTTTAATACTATTTTTTTGGTACCAATACAACCAATAAAAACAGAAGTCATTGGTCTTTGTCAAAATTGTAGGAAGAAAGAAAATGCTTCTTTTAGTAGAAGGCCTTGGGTTTGAACCCCGGTCGGAACGGGGCCTTTCTGAGTGGAGTTTGCATGTTCTCCCCGTTTCTGTGTAGGTTTCCTTTGGTTTTCCCTACCCCTAAAAACATTTACTATAGATCTGGCATGCATGAGTGAGAGACAAATGCCCACAACAATTGTAAAGGGCTTTTATTATCATTGTTTTAAACATATGTGTTTGGTGGAAATGGAGAATAAGGGGTAGCATTGTTGAAATGCTTTTGCCAGACCTTTATAGTCTTGTTTCCACTCTCTCACAAGCCTTTTACAGCCACTAACCACCTCTAATTATCTATTAAGAGTCTTACGGTAACAGCTTCCCATTCACATTCAACAGACTATTAACCATGTATAAATGTAAGATACAACAGTGTTAACAAACTTTTTTTTTTGTCATTACAGATGTAGCCATTGGAGCTCCAAAAGAGGGCGACTACAGTGGAGCAGTCTATATCTATCATGGAGATGCCACAGGGATTATTCAAAAGTACTCCATGGTAGGAACGCATCTGTTTTCAACTATTCCATGCGTTTTATTGCGTGCGTATATTTGAAATCATAATCTGAGCAACCACTTTGATAAAACTGCCCTTGCTGGCTTTAACATCAAAGGAAGAGTTCATTCATTATAAGCGCTGAGGATGTAAGTTGGCATAAAGACCGGATGCATCCAAACAGCTAACCTAGTTTAGCCTCCAGGAAGTCACTAAGAGCTTCACAGATACATATTCTCATCAAACAGCCTGTAGGAACAATGGCTTGCTCTGTCTGAGGGCTTTGGGTAGCTGTTGTTTTGAACTTTGGACAACAATCAGGCTGTAGCTACATAAACTCTATATAATCCTGCTTTATGAGCCATGTCTAAACTTAATTTCCAATGTCTAATCCAGTGCTGCTTGTAACACTAATCAATAATGGTTCAAAAATGTGAGACTCAACTCTGACCAATCCGTGATGCTTTAACGATCCATGCACTTCTCGCTTTAGGTCAAACTAAATCGTCCTTGAAAGCTGTTTTTGTGCGTCCTTTTGTGTTGGACCCTGTGGTGTTGTAGTAGTGATACATTCAAACTTGTGTACCAAAGACAAAAACCAAAAACAAACAAACTTGAAAAGGGTTAGGATGAAACCGATGCTTGTTTGGTTCCAACCACAATATACAACAAAAAACACACACAAACACAAACACACACACACACACACACACACACACACACACGCACACACATAGACAGAAACAAGACAGAGGCCCAAACACTCTCTGACCTTACACCTCGCTCCCATCACTTAAAAGTATTTCTAAATGTATTTTTTCTAAATGCAGCCCGTTGTGTCATTTATGAGAACCTCTGCATAGCCAACACAAAGAGGCCATTCAGGTTCTTTCACAGTGTCATCCAGCCAACTTCAGCTAATATTGTCATGCTATACCTCGCTGTAAAAAGCTCACATACTTATGAATCCAGTTTAGTCCAGGTTTTATTTTCATATAAGTAAATAAGTAAGTGTGTAAGTAATCTTTATATATAGCGCCTTTCACAGACCAGAGTCATACTGAGATGGGAGCGAGATAAAACATTTTGACAATCCATGTTGTCTGCAACTGGACAGATCTTGTAAACTAAACTGTCCCTCTTATAAAAGTTCAGACGCCTGGTTCATATCACTGAATGCGCTCTCTCCCTGTATCCTGTCTTCGGCGTGGGCATTGTTTATAGGTTTTCAGAAGTGCATTTCCGTCCTTTACATCTAAATTTAGCTCTGTTGCTTTGAGGTTATTTAAAGGTGCGCCATCTAACTTTTTTGGAGATGTTATTGCTTTGCTTGGAGTGCATTAAGTGAATCCATTTTGCTCCTATTCATGTTCAGGTGCATTGATTGTAGCCACAACAAAAGACAAATCAAATGTAATCTTTAAACAGTGCTGGATTCTATGGCCTGCGTATTTGAGATGAACCTTTTTAAAACTAGAAATAAATTGTGGCTGGATGGCATATTGTTTTTTTTGAGTTTGCCTCCGTAATTTATCTGGAATCTGTGTGTTTCAGAAACTGTCTGGACGCAGCGTGGCCCCTGGTCTGCAGATGTTTGGCCAGTCCATCTCTGGCACTGTGGACATGGATGGCAACGGTTATGCAGGTACCGACAGACTACAAAGTGATGCTAAGCTGGAAAACGGGAAAATAATTAGACAGTGTTATTAAGAAGAGCTAGGAAGTCTCTATTATGAGTATTATGTATTTATCGTTGTGACCTGCAGCATGTTTGCAGCAGAGGCATCTTGTTTACTGCATTCCTGAGCTGGCAGCATGACAGCATGACTCTTGAACATTGTCTAAACTCTGCAGGTGGAGAAAGAAAAAGGGAATATTCAATAATTATAGTCTCAATGTGTATTTTATGCCTGTAATGATGAGTTTTTCCATTTTGTTTTTCAGATGTCACAATCGGCGCGTTTATGTCAGACAGCGTTGTACTTCTAAGGTGATCTTTCTTTCTCTCTTTTGATCCATGAATGTTTGTGTTTTGTTTATATCATATCTCTTGATTTTTCTGCACATTATTTGCTTTTCTTAAACTCTTCATTCTTAAATATATTACTGTATGATCGACTACTTTAGCCAGACACTACAGAGTGAATTGTATTTCATATACATGGGCAATAAACAATCTCCAGTGTTATTGCTAAAGCTTGGACTGTTTACCTGATCATTTCAGAAAGACAAATCCAATTCAACCAATTAAAGCTGGGATATCTAACTTTTTTCTTTCCCTAAACAACACATTTTGTTTTTCCCAGCAGAAAGAGCAAAATCAATGTTATTAGAAAACATGTTATTATTTGCTTACTCACTGCTACTAAGAAAGAATCCTGTTGTGTCACTATTTGACACTTTGGACTTAGAGCCAATATGAGGGTGGCTCTCTCTGTTTCACTTTGTCCGACTGAAAAGAGATGTGATAGCACCAATCTCTTTTAGGTCCAGGAACTAGTTGAATTGATTTTATTTCATAGTTGAGTTTTTTATGGTTTTAAGTTTAAGTTTAATTTATTAAGGACAATGAGCTGAGAAAAAATGGCTGCACCAGAGACACTAGCACTGAGATTTCAATTAAATGTAAAGTGCATTATAAATCAAATGTATTATTATTATTGCATATTAAAATACAGTTCAATAAAAAGTGCAATACAGAGTTTCAGTCAGCAGTGATATATAAAGTGTGACACAATTTTCAAACTAATAAAGAACAATGGTTATCAGATGTTAAAGTTAGGTGCCTTACCTATTTACCTATCTAATTTAAAAATATGTATTTAGAAACCGAACACCTTTCCTGACGTTCATATCTCCAGATCATGTGATATTGAGCACATAAACATAACCATTGTATTTCCAGGAGTATTTTTGAAGTGTTGCTGGGCCTCTCACGTTCTGTTTAACTGTGCATACAACTGAGGGATTTTATATTTTTATCTTTCTTTTTAATGTTCTGTGATAATTTATGATTTTAATGCTTTCTTGTTTTGTTCAGCACTTTGAATTGCCTTGTGTATGAATTGTGCTATATAAATAAACTAGCCTTGCCTTGCCTTGCCTTGCCTCACGTGTCTCTAACTGTGTCTTTAGGTCTCGTCCGGTGGTCACTGTGGACGTTTCCATCCTGCTGCCTGTGTCCATCAACATCTCTGTCCCTCAGTGTCACGAGAGCAACAGCCACAACCTCAACTGCTTCAGCGTCACTGTCTGCATGCGTTTCCGCGGGAGACAGCTGCCGGGCCAAATAGGTGAGCAGCAAATGTAGGAACAAAATAAAGTGGCAAATGAAATACAAGGCTGGTACTGATCGCATACGTTCTTTCCAAAATGTTGACTTCTGGAGTTTTTGAAATGCACCTAATAAAATGAATTCAATTAAGTCTTTTGAGTTAATGTGGTTGAGCTGTGGTCGACCTGTTCTTGACATAATGGTGTCATTGACATTGGAATTACAGCAGTGAAACTAAACTGCTTTTACTGTCGATTCGGAAATAAATAAAACACTTCTGCTTTATCCAACCCCTTTTTCACCCGGTATTGGTTTAAAGATATGTGGAATTGTGTTCTGAAGGTTTAACTAACTAACTTCCGTAATTTAAATCTGAGTTTTGAGCAGATTTGAATAGTGTTTGAATAGTTTGGTTTTCCTTGTCATTGTATACAAATTGATTCCATATGATTGAATAATACCTCATTGGCCATTGTTCTCACTTACAAATTAATTCCACCCACATTCAAGCACTTTGTTGCAATGCATTTTTAAATATAAAAATAAAATTAGCTTCTCAGATAAAGATGGGATTTAGGGATTTATATATTGTATTATTTTAGTAAAGATTATTTGAACTGGAACTACAAAGTCACTAAACCACACTTGTACGTTTATTTTTCAAATCCCAACTAGCTGATACATTGTCTTAGGGCACGTTCACACTTCTTGATCTGGTTGACTTTAACTAATTCACTTGGAAAATAAAGTATTGTATTTATTTATTTTTCCAATATTTTTTTCCCCATTTTGCATTGATTTCTTCCATTTCAAACCTGTGCATTTCAAACCAAACCATACAAAATAAATTTTGTATGGTTGTTTTACATCCTCAAATGAAGCCTTTTTTTTCTCAACTGAACCAGAATTGGTCCAGCGTGAACGTACTGTAGTGAAATAACATTTTTCACTTGAACTCTGTCTTTTTGATTTACCGATACTTGTAAATGTGTGAGCCCAGTCATCCAAACCCACATCTATTACACACTTAGCCGATCGTTATGGCTTGCACTTGTTGGATAGTTTACCTTTTTGGCGCTGCAGTTTGGGGCGTGGTGGTGGGGGAAGTGCTGAGGTGCAGTCTTGTTCCAGTGTCGGGGTGTGTCCTGCCCCACCTCCTACGGGACCAGACCTTCTGTTGTTACATAATGACTGCACTTGCCGGGGCCCGCGTGAATAGGCCTTCTCTGTCTGTGCGTCTGGCGTGTGTGGTGGAAAATAGCATGTGTTTGGTCACTGTTAAAATGAAACCTGCTTTTGCCTCCTCTGGTCTGAGCTCATGGCTGGGAACAGTGGGCCTTGGTTCAACCTGGGCGTGCAGTGCCACCCCTCCCACTGTTTTTACCGCTATGACACCCGCTTGAAGTCAAACTGTGGCTGATTCATGCTTGAGAATATAGCTGTTAAATGTCCCTCTGACCAAATATGGGCTTCTGGGGAAAAACTATGATTTCAGTCAAAACGAGTTTCATTTACAGGCTTTAGTGTCACTTAGGGTGGAACCGCAAGCTTTACAGATGTTATGATGTTATTGCAATGCTTTCACACATATTTTTTTCTTCTGAACCAGCTATTTAAATTAGTTTCCTCCTCCACTAAGTTTTCCTATTAACACCATTTGGCTTTCTATGCACCAAACAACCCTGGTCGTTGTGTTATATCTACAAATCAAATCTGTCTCTAATTGGATGGGAAGCAAGCCACTGAAAATTATGTTAAATTGACGGACATTACAGCTCATTAGCTTAGAGTCTTAGACAATGAGTGTTTGTTGAGTTGTGAAATAGTGTCAGAATAAAATTAAAATGACCCAAAGAAGTATCCAAAATTCCATCCCACATTTATTTGACTGTCATAAAGTATAATTTATTTTAGCTCATTTTTGACTGGAGTCACCAGCAACTCCAAGTCTGCATACTTTTATAAGTTGTCAAAGCAATTAGCTGTTTAAAATATGACAGTTCCTTTTGCTTCTTGAATCAACGTGACATGTTTTGATAATATTCCAGACTGAGGAGCATTTTGTATTGTAGTTACCCTTTTAGGTCCTGATTCAATTCAAGCTGTGAAAGCACAAAATGTGATCCAGATTGTTTGATGACTTTGTTGTCAATTTCCTTTATTGCACTTAAGATACTCTATATCTTTTCACTTTCTTAACATGTTTGCACATTTCCTGTTGTTTGCAAACCCTGAGTAATCCTATTTATGCTGAATGAAACATAATAATAATGCACTGGTTTTATATAGCGCTTTTTTGGACACTCAAAGACGCTTCACATGTCATTATTCATTCACTCCATACACAGTGGTGATAAGCTACTACTGTAGCCACAGCTGCCCTGGGGAACACTGACAGAAGCGAGGCAACCAGTATGTGCCATTGGCCCTTCCGACCACCACCAATCATTCACACACACACATCAGACTCATTCTGGGCAATGGGGGTAAAGTGTCTTGCCTAAGGACACAACGGCAGTTTGGCACTTTACAGCCGCAGCCGCCCCACTGTGGCTGGTGTTCCCAGAGGTTAAGTGTCCTGCCAAGGACACAACGACAGCAGACAGTGGGAGTCGATGGTGAAAGTCGGGCTCGAACCCACGACCCTCTGGCTCAAAGGCCAATGCTCTACCAACTGAGCTACTGTCGCCCGAACATGTACATTTCTCCATTCTGAGATCAACAACGTTTTGGTCTTACCTTATCTTATGATCTAAGTCAGCAAAAAAGTCTTGGTCCTACTGAGTCTCCTTTGCTGTTATTACTGTATGTTTACTCAATTTAGTCTAGTCTTACCTTTGTGTTGGTTTGAACTACCTTCTCCAATATTGTCAGACCCAGTTTTTCCATAGAATATACTTGGAACCATCCTGTTTTACATTCATTTCTCATTTCAATATTTGTTCATTTTCTGGTTCAAACCAATAACACCTTTTCTCATTTGTTCACATTTGCTGTTTCCTTGTGTTCAGAGCTGCTGTACAACCTGACTGCAGACGCAGATAAGAGACACAAGAGCCAGCCGTCTCGCGTCTACTTCTCACAAGGCGGCTCCCAGGTCTCTCAGCTGAGCCAACAGCTGAGTCTGGACATCAACAAGGAGCAGTGCCAGCCCTACACGGCCTACGTGAAGGTAAGTGTCCGGCCACGTCCAGAGCTGCTGCTTGGAGCTGTCTGTCCTCATATGAACCCATTCCCATGACCTTGAAAATCACCTCCCTCCTCCCTGATGTGTGATAAAGTAAAGCTATTTGTCTTCTGCTGCTTGTTTGCTTTTTGCTCGTGTTTTTTTTAGCTGAATGTTGAGTTCCTTTTATTGTAAAGTTAAAAGGCCAAAGCGTTTAGCTGCTAATGGAACCCCTTTATCCGTAGCATAAACGCTTGTTTCTATTCAAGGACCCAACATTAAATTAGATTTGTAACTTTGGAGATGATGTCTTGTAGAGGGTAGAGAGGAAATGTCTTGTTGTATTGTTTCATTTGTATCCAACTAATTCAATGCTGGGGTTACCTGAGTTTCCGACTGCAAAATGTGCAACTTCTAAAGAGTTCCCGGTGCTCTTAAAATTTGACTAATCTTCACATTATGGGCTTTGTCCATTTTCATATAGAAAAGTTAAACTGGGCACTTGTGCTCTTCCAATCAGCTTTGTACAGTAACCAACAAATTCACAATGCAACTACATTTCCAACTTTCTGGAATTTAAAAAGTCTTACAAATGCCTGAAACCAATTCTAATAACTTGATGTGGGCGTAATTTTGTCAACTTTATGATTCTGGTGGACAATAATTATCTCTCTTTAATCTTTTATTGTGGCAAAGGTTTCACACACATCTGTGGAGGCAGCTCTTGGGTCAGCTTGTAGGTCAAAGGCTGCAGTGCTCGATGGCTTGGGAACCTCTTGTTGAAACCCTTGTGTTCATTTCCACTTCTGCATGTACAACAAGTGACGGGGACAGGAAACAGAGTGTGCTCTGTCCTGGTATAGTCTCTCTTTGTGTTTGGCAGAGCCCTGAGGGGAGACAGTTCCCTCACCTCCTTCTCATAGAGCCCCACTGCGGCTCAGTAAATTTCACTGGCTGCTTAAATGTGCACTCCAGGCGCTTTCTCTGTGGGAGGCTCACAGCTGCTGATGGGGGCTGCGGTTCTCGGGCCGGACGCTCTCCTCTCATCTCCAATAGGCCTTTAGTTCTGGTTTAGTCCGGGTTTATTCAGTTTCTATCTGTGATTTTCTCAGGAAGTACCCCGGCCACTTTTGGTATTGTATAGGGCTCTGTGATTGATTTTCAGATTTTTTTTTTGTGTAAGTGATATTGGGGTTGGACTGACAAAGGGATGACGTCACCCATAGTGTTTGCAATTAACAAAAAGAATGAGAAGCCTATGTGTCCAAAAACATACATTTCATATTACGATGACGATGATAATAATAATAATAATAATAATAATAATAATAATAATAATAATAATAATAATAATAATAAATACAAATTTCTTATGTCGGCATGGTCTCTATAGCAGGGGTCTCAAACCGGTTCCAGAAAGGGCCAGTTAGGCTGCAGGTTTTAGTTCCAACAGTTAAAATCCTGGTTTGCAAACAGTCTAGACCAGGATTATTCGCGGTTATTCACACTCTTAGTTTAGGCTTGTTTCAACACTTTTTCAACCTTGATTTGATTGAGACCTATTTCAGCCCTGCTCTGGGCCTGGTATGCCTAAGCGTGCATATTCTCAATGGGACTCTTAAGCTTCAGACGCTCTTCTCTCATCCCCGGATACTGTCACTATGTGGGAGTGAAGCTAGTGTGTGTTTTATTTAAACCTCAAGTTGCAGAGGGACTCACCATTCAAGGTATAGTTTGTGTCCAAGTTTACTTTTAGGTACTGGGTCATGTAAGGTTGGGTTTCTACTCCATATATATTTATGAGACACCAGGGGGAAAAGGGGCATTGTGAAGATTTAATTGGGTCTTCTATTGTGTATACAGTTGCAGGTGTTACAATTTATATTTTTATCATATACAACCAGTACTAATACACGTTGTGGCAAATAAATATAATTATTTGTGTAATATTCAATTCAATTAAACTTATTCTTGTATAGCCCTGAATCACAACAGTAGTTAACACAGATCAGAGCCATTGGTCCATAAGGGGCAGATGACCAATGTCCATAAATGATCATATAAAACCACAATGAGTTGTTTTTTTCTTCAAAACATTCTTGGATGCAATTCAATTCATTATTCTCTGCACACTTTTGTCATAAAACCAGTATCAACCCATACAGCTGCAACTTTTCCCACGTGCAAAGTGCTAAATACTGAAATAATGTAAGTAATGGAAGCCAAGCTCATAGGTCTCTTGATATATGCTTTTCATTCATCATTCCACAAAGGCATATTTTTGGGCCATGTGTACTGTACATCAGGGTCAGTGAAGCTTCTCCCCAGTCCTCAATATAAATCCATTTAACATTTTGACACTTTGAACCCTGCTCCTGTGGGTGGCCGAGTGAGTGATGTCGGCCGTGGCTTCCTGGTTCCAACACTGTATCCGCAGCATCTTTGGTCGAGGCACAAACACTCTTCACTTTTAGTGATGTTCCAATGTCATTTACTATGGGGCATATGTTACTTCAAAGATGAGCTCCATTTATAGATCCATTAGTTCAGGGCATGATTTATGTTTGTGTGTGTCTGAAGTGCAGTTTAAAGAGCAATGTGGCGGCCATTAGAGATGTGAGGTGTGACAGTGCGGCACAGCTGTTGGAAAGAAGCGGTAACCGTGAAATGTAAATGTTTACGTTTGCCTTGGGACAATTTGTGAGAACTCCATTCAATAAAGCTTGATCAGTTAAAGTTAAAGTTATGTTTTATTGATACTCAGCAGTTAATTGCATTCAAAATTCATGCATGATTGGTGTTTGAAAAGTGCCATCACGACCCACAAGACATGATAAAGATGAATTCCACTTTGGTGTCACAATCACAGAGGGTAGTTTTTACAGTAACTATTACAAATCAAGATGGAAACCTCCGAAAATGCTTATGTATTTAATTTTGTACAATTTACATGCATGTTTTAGCAGGTTGTTGGATTATCAGAATACTGTTGTCGTAAGAAATACCTAAATATATGGGTAACGCTTTATATTAAGGTGTGCTTGTTAAGTATTAATAAGGTATTAATAGACATTAGCAACATGCTTATAGAGTGCTTATATGTACTTATAAACATATTAATAAGCTGCTCATTTCACTATTCTCTAAATGATGTTGTTCTAGTTATATGCTTTTAAGCATTTAATAGGTAATTAGTAAGATACTTATTAAAGGAGGAATATGTTTATAAATATATGAATAAGCTGCTTATTAAACTATTATCGATACCATGTTAATAGGCCACTAACAATATGCCTATAAAGATATTAATACGCTGCTTATTAATAGGCAATAGTGGTAATAGGCCACTAAAAATATGCGTTAATAAACTGCTTATTACACTATTTTGCAGTACCCTAATCTAAAGCGAGGAGCATTTTTGTTAATGCAGAAAAAAACACAACAATGATCTAAGATGTTTTTATTTATTCAAACAGCAACAATTAAAGTCTAAATGAAAAAAAATATCAAAATTAAGTTTGTGCCAAAAGTTTGTTAGTACCTTCAAGGAGCCATGATGCCCCCACTCATGCTCCGACCTGCTCTGTTAATGAATTTGGCTTTGGCAAAACAGTGAATCAACTGACTTCACGAGCCTGAGGGATTAGCGGAACTCGCCTATTTTTGGGCATCGTCTGGTCCTCCCGGTTCTGCGCAGTGGACGAGCTCCCATGATGCTTTGCGCCAAATACGCTTGCGTGGCTGTCATGCACGTGCACAGAGGGGCCGTGCTCTGACCAATCAGAGCTGCTGATCAGAGCGAGAGTTAGAGCGGGAGTTAGAGCGGGAGCCAGACGAGTAGAGTTTGTGGCAGTAAAATGTGGATTTAAAGGACAACTCACCCTCAAATCCCACTTTTTTTTTGCTGATAAACGGTATAAATGAGTGTCCAATAGTGTTGTCTACATATCCTGGTCATAATTTTGTCACTTTGGTGCAAATTAGTTGAAAGTTAAACTTTCTGCCTAAAACCATCTGTGAGGCGCCATCTGCTGGCGACCTGTGTTACTACATTTGAATTTTGAATCTGGCGCCTGAGACCTGACGTCAGCAGCCCCCCGCCCAGAGCTATGTAAACGGCCCAGTCTCGTTCACGCCCCCTTTAGTCCTCCAGGCTACGCCCATTTAGAGGAAGATTTGAACAGGAAATGTGAGTGACGTAAGCTCCGAGGAGCGGGGGTGAGAAGGATTTAAGAAGAAAAAAAGTTCAGGATGACAAGGGACACTAAAATCCCCAGAAAATCTGAACTTTATGAAAGCTGTGGGTTCTCTGTCAGGTTCTCTGTCAGCTGAGGTCGAGCTGTTTTAATTTACATTGAGTTCTATGGGACTTTTTCTGGGTAGCCCTCGTGAATTTAGTCTGCAGTACCACAGCGCCCCCTGTGCCCATGGGTGGGACAGCTATAAGCTAGGAATACACTATCCAGTTATTATTATAGTTCCATGGTTGTGCCACAGGTGCGTTGTATACATGGATCTATTATAATAACTGGATAGGGTATTACTAGCTTGTAGCTCGGGAGATTCTCGTGGTACTGCAAACTAAATTCACGTGGGCTACCCAGAAATTGTCCCCATAGAACTCAATGTAAACTAAAACAGCTCGACCTCAGCAGACAGAGAACCTACAGCTTTCATAAAGGTCGGATTTTGTGGGGATTTTAGTGTCCCTTGTCATCCTGAATTTTTTCTTCTTAAATCCTAGTTTTCTTTAAATCCACATTTTACTGCCACAAACTCTACTCGTCTGGCTCTTACTCCCGCTCTAACTTCCACTCTGATCATGTGCACTGTGCATGACAGCCACGCACGCGTATTTGGCGCAAAGCATCATGGGAGCTCGTCAACTGCGCAGAACCGGGAGGACCAGACGATGCCCAAAAATAGGCGAGTTCCGCTAATAGGGGTGTGACGATACTTTCTCCCGCGATTCGATTATCGATATGCATTTGCCAAGTATCAATATCAATTTTTGAAAAAAAAAAAAAAAATGTTTTTTTTTTCTCCTTTTTTTTTGTTTTTATTGGTATCAATACGGCTACATTACGCATCTCCATTCTATTTATCATAAAAATAAAGAGTATTTTTTATTTTATTTATGCCATAAATTGGCATATTGTATATTTCTGACCAATATATCAATATTCGTCATATCGTGATAAAATTGTTATTGTGATCTTTATCGTGAGCTTTGTATCGTGTATCGTATCGTATCGTGAGGTACCCTTAGGTTCCCACCCCTGTCCGCTAATCTCTCAGGCTCGTGAAGTCAGTTGATTCACTGTTTTGCCAAAGCCAAATTCATTAACAGAGCAGGTCGGAGCATGAGTGGGTTCATCATGGCTCCTTGAAGTTACTAACAAACTTTTGGCACAAACTTAATTTTGATATTTTTTTTCATTTAGACTTTAATTGTTGCTGTTTGAATAAATAAAAACATCTTAGATCATTGTTGTGTTTTTTTCTGCATTAACAAAAATGCTCCTCGCTTTAGATTAGGGTACTGCAAAATAGTGTAATAAGCAGTTTATTAACGCATATTTTTAGTGGCCTATTACCACTATTGCCTATTAATAAGCAGCGTATTAATATCTTTATAGGCGTATTGTTAGTGGCCTATTAACATGGTATCGATAATAGTTTAATAAGCAGCTTATTCATATATTTATAAACATATTCCTCCTTTAATAAGTATCTTACTAATTACTTATTAAATGCTTAAAAGCATATAACTAGAACAACATCATTTAGAGAATAGTGAAATGAGCAGCTTATTAATATGTTTATAAGTACATATAAGCAATCTATAAGCATGTTGCTAATGTCTATTAATACCTTATTAATACTTAACAAGCACACCTTAATATAAAGCGTTACCAATATATGTTTTTATCTTAATATCGTCTTAAGTGCTTCGAAATGGCTTGAGCATAACAAATATAGAATTGTCCTTCATGATACATATCAAAGGCTGTTAGCTATAGGCATATTGTATGTGAATGTGGATAACACAACACGAGATATTGCATCTATACCTGGAATCAATCCAGGACTTTCTGTTCGTTTAACGCTGGTATAAAGATGTTGGTTCAAGATTTCCTTTCATCTGCAGCCTGCCTCAGGTAAAATGGTTGAAATGAATGAATATTTGTATTATTTGGTCTGGTCTGGCTCTGATGACATTGTGGTTGTGTAGCAGACATAAGCAGAGGTGAGATTACAACCAAACCCCAAAAGCCACACATGAAGGGGAGGGCTTAAACATAGCTTTACCAGACTGTTTACAGACAACTATAGTCTTTAAACTGGACGAGCAGACAAAAAGTGAATGTAATGTCCCTCTTTGACGACACCCTCCCCACTCATTACTGCAAAATGATTTGTCATTTTTTTGAGTCCTGGACTTAAAAGACTCTTGATAATCAGAGGTGATCCTAGTTCAGAGAGGAGCTTAAACCTGCCTTTCAAAACCGCTTCATTTATCTTTCTCAGGTGTCTGCCCACATGAGTTAGCTGTCCCGTTCCTTGAAGAGGTATGCTAATAGAAACCAGCTGGATGGTCCTGCATCCTCCGGTGGGACGGGGGGCACTGCCTCACTGCAGTTAACCCACAGGGCGTCCCATCAGGGCGTTCTCAATGTAAAACTGAGGCACATGTTGGCTCTTCCCATGGAAACTGTGTGTGTTAGGGAGGATTCCACTGACATTTGACATCAGCACAGTCACAGTGACACAGTGCCACTATGTGAAATTTGTTTGTTGACTCCGTGAATTTAAAGAACACATACAATGCCTTATTTCTGGTTTTTTAGGATCTTATAAATATAAGTTGTAAATGTCTATTTACATTTCATATTTTTATCATCTTAAATCCTACGTCCAAAATATTATGATAAACATGAACAACTCAGTGAGAGATGACAAGAAAGCACAACACTTTTGTAGAAGTGGAACATTGAATTTCATTCGTTATGGGGGTACATAGTTTGAAAAAGGAGAATTTGGACAGATTAGGTGGGCATTTGTTCCAATCTATGCCTCACCTTCCTTAAAGTGGAGCTAAAACAACTCCAGGTCTGGTTTTTATGAAAAAAATCAATGTATATATATGTATATAATAGCTGATTTTGCATCTCCCTTAATACCTACAAAAGCTGCATCAACTCAAAATGTGAAAAACATATTTGTATTAATATTTTGGTCAATCTTATCTGTTAGTTACATCCATCCATCCATCCATCCATCCATTTTCTACCCTTTAATCCATTTCTGGGTCAGGGGGGTGGCAGTCAGAGATGCCACCCAAGTCTCATAGCACCAGCCCCTCACTGACCCTCTGCAGGTGGTGAGTCCACAGGAGGACGGCTGCTCTGAGTGTGAGCATAGCCTTGATCTTTCGGCGGGGGCTTTGGGCAAAGTGGGGTTAAGTGTCTTGCCCAAGGACACAACGCAGCAGTCATCAGTGGGAGTCGGTGGAGAAGGTGTAGAGGTGGGAATTGAACCCACGACCTTCAGGCCTGAAGGCCAATGCTCTACCGACTGAGCTACTGTCGCCCCTACTACTGTTAGTCGTTGCCCAAAATGATTTATAGAGACATTTGCAACAAAAAAGGCTCTGACACAAAATAATGAACCGAATAAAGCAACACCTTCTTTATTCTCTTCATAGAGAGCAGAAAGGTTGTAAGGATTCGCCATAACGGCTATAATGAGACCCTTCTGTACTTTGTCTCTGATATATAACTGAATTTATGACCTCATGGACTAATATTATCCATAAATCACCGGTAATACATCTAATTAAATTGAGACCTGGCCCTTCAGACATGTGCCCTTGAACACAGTGCCATAACTCAGAACACACACATAGAAGCGAAAAGCTGAAATACAACATTTTCCGCATCGATAATTCCTTCTGAAATTATGCAAGTCTTTTATGTTGATCACTTTAAACATGTTTTCGTTGGCATCAGCAAACCGCATACCAGCGATCCAGATGTTCTCTGTTTGGTTATTTTTAGTGAAATTCGCTGTTCGCTGGCCCTAACTACAGTGGCACCTCAGTCAGGGAGGCAGGAATGATTGATGAATAATTGCGGAGAAAGGGGCTCTATGAGTAACATGAAAATACTGATTTGACGTGAGAGACTCTTCAGGAATTTGGAGCTACGTTGTTTTGATTACAAAGAGCTGATGTGGAGAGAATGGTTGGGGATTGATTTACTGTATGTGGGGAATATTTCAATAATTTGGCAGTGCATTCTGTGTAACCTGAAAGAAAAGGTTACAGCAGTGTATTATTCAATTGGAGTTTACAAGTTTAGCCAAAAAACATTGCTAGGCGCATGTACAAACCAGGTGTGCCAGGTATAATACAAAAAAGGTGTGCTAAGGAATGAATGTATGTTTATTTGAACATAGAATAAAAACAACAACAGAGTAAGAACAAAAACATACAATTATTTTCGGATTATTTGTTCCTCATTATATCGCTTTGGCTCAAATAATTTAAACAACCAGGCGCTGCTAGGTAAGCACTGTAATGTACTGTAATTATATCATAAAGCTTTCTTCAGCTTTGAATGATTATAGGGGGCCCAATAAGTTTCATCTTCAACTTCATTCATCATTGAGCAGGTTTGGGATGCTCTGGATTGCCATACATACACAGCATGTTCCAGTTCCTGCCAATATGGAGCTCTTACACACAGCCATTAAAGAGAACCAACATTACACAGGCCACGATCAATAACCTGATCAACTCCGTGGCCTTATACTGTGGTCTTTTCTGTATAAAAAAACAAAATTTTCTGTGCTCTTTGCTTCACTGCTCTCTAATCCGTTTTCCAGTATTCATTGATTTGCACGTAGGGATGTCCGGGTTGCATCAAAAAGCAGTGAAAAAAAACAGGTTTTGAATTCTAAAATACAGCATCCATCATCACGATTTACTAGACTTTACATTGTCCTCTTCTTCGTCTATGTTTAGAAATCACCCATTGTTTACCGGAGCAGGTGGTACGTTACTAACATTATATCGTGAATTATCCCTTTGTATAAACTATGGCCGATCATTATTCTTTGTGTCAGGGACCGTTTGACTGCACAGCCCTTTCTACTGCCCGCTCTCTGCTGATTTACGATTTATTTGACTAAACATGCCAGTTTAAGTCTTCTTGGCACGAACACTCTACACCGCTTCGTGTGATAAAAATGCATTGCGTGTTTACATCACTGGACCATCCATCCACTGACATATACAGTGTGTGTTTTTATTTAAGGGGGGGTTCTGGCCCAGCGGAGCGCACGTGAGCCCTGGAACCATGCCAAATAGGCCTCTATCCATTTGTGGTCATAGCTGGTATTGTGTATCTCTCCATAGGCCCATCTCCGTCTCTTGGGGAGAGCTAAAATAAGCTGCTAATTCCCCGCTGGTAACAGTTGTGCGTCTAATTTAGCTCGTAAACTCCTACTCTACCTTTAGCCCTGGCCTATATTCCGCTGCCTATGTGTGCCCTGTATGTCATGGCCCACTGACATGTGCTGCAAACCACTGGGGTATTAAATGGTCCATCAAATGCTATTCTAGGAACCCGGTCACAGATTGGTCATCAGGAAGTGAAGGTTATATGGTCTGCTGTGTTGAGTCTGATATGCTTGGACTGCACAGGTAATGCTCAATTACACAAGGAACAACTATACGTTTTAAACATGTTCAGCACATTAGTTTTGACTTGAGTTGACATGAGTTGAATTCAACAAATGTAATTGGAACTCAGATGTTATTTAGAGGATCTCCTGTTGTGATTTAGTATTATCGTAAGTCATCTGCATATGCTAAAGTAACAAAGCTGGTGTGCCTAACTTTCAAACTACACAATGTTTTGGTTGTATCCATGTAACTATTTCCTCGCCCTCAAAACAGTTGCCTTCTATCACTAGTTTTTAAATACATATTTTCTTGGCCTCTGTCACATATTTAGAGCAGCTTTTTCAGTCAGAATAGTGAAAGAGAGAGGACCACCCTGGCTCAGCCCAACTCATTGAGCTCTTTTTTAGTATGTATTTAGTAAGTATGCACTTGATAACATTCTTTCTGTCGGGACAAACAGCATATGTTATTCATGAAACAAAAAATTCAAGAATTGATTTGCCATTTGTAGTAAAACCACATTGGAAAAACTGTGCTAGACTACCCCAGTGTGCACCAGAAACTTAGGCACCCCAACTTTAATTAGACTGTGCTGGTAAGTTAAACAGTATTTTGCGTCGCACCCACAACATAATTCGCTAACTATCGACAGAGCGAAAAGGCATGCACCACTTTTCCCAGACTGCCAGTTTCCTTGAAGGCGTGTGAGTTTTGCTCTTGACGTGAAGCCGCAATAATCCATTCTTTCAAATGAAAATAAGAGTGTGAAGACGCTATTGCTCCCACTGCTTGCCCCACCTCTGCTCCCAAACAATGCTCTATAACAGGAAACCCTGGAGAGAAGGGCAGAGCATCCTGTATATCTTCATATTCGTTATATTAGCCCCTGAAAGTTAAACAAAAGTCTGTGTCCTGCAGTCTGTGTCCTGGTCGGCACGTGCTAACTCTGACACTGCCCGCTTTGTTTGCCTGCCTACAGTTCAGCTCCCTTGATGCGGTGGACCGGTTTCACTTACCCTGAGCCAAAAGAGCTGATACAATGAAAGTATATAGCGCAGGACGTAATCACAACCAGCTGTCTTGAGTTACACATGCATGGCAAAAAGCCTATTTATAAGGGAATATTTTAGAGGGGAAACTCCACAATAGTAAATTGGCTGTAAAATGCCATTGCGACATCATAATAACTCCACTTTTGTCGGTAAGCATTTGCATTATTGGTCTTTACGGGATACAAAAGGAGAGATTTACAGGTTAATTTTAGCACATGGTTATGTTTTGGTCAGGATTTCCTTATATGGTGATGCCAGAACGAACATTAGACACCACTTCTTTGGGTTTTCTTGACAATACGCAGCCAACTTTGGAAGCCATGATAGAAAAGAACACTTTGAAAAGCAGCCACTATAAAGTTGTATTGAAATGTAACACTGGATCATTAGGCCAAGCTTGTCGTTGCTGCAGTAAATCGTTCACAGTATAGTCAGGGAGAGGGGAGAGAGAAGGGTGAGTTGAATGATTTTGATGATTTGTTGACTTTGGCTCCGCGGCATGCTGGGAAAAAATGTGTCTGTAGTCGTCTGGCCCTGTTACTGCCACCCCAAGTCACCACAAGGATCAGATTGGGTGGCCAGCGGTGACCACGATTAAAGAGTTTGATTTGCCATGTTCTCCACTTCCACTGTGACATGTCTGCGAGGGGTGCATTATGTACTGTATGTCGCGTGGATAAGAAGATTTTTGTCTTTGCATTCAGGACTGAAAGTCAATGCACTTCAAAGACAGTCTAACAATACAAATTACAAAACTACAATAGAGAGATAACGGTGCAACCTAAGGGTAAGAAAGTAAAACATAGTCAGCCGTTTTACTCTTAAAGGATACAGGAATTGGTAAAGAGTATTCAAAAAAAAAGTAAAAAACAATATATTTTTTTCAATATTATACTAGCTATTGTGGTGCGGTACACACAGTAGGAAGGTCATTGGTTTGCTGCCAGAACCCTTTTTTGTGGAGCTTCCATGTTACTCCCTATGTCTGGGTAGGTTTCCTCCAACTGCTTCGGTTTCCCCGGCAACCAAAACATGCACTGTATGAATGTTTTCTGTGAGTTTGATTTCAATTGAGCGAATGTTGGTGGTGAACAGTGAAAAGCTTGAAAAACACTGAAGTACGAGACATTATAATTATTGATATTGGCCTCTCCAGTGTAATCAGGAACAGATCCAAGATTAAAATAATACTAATATGTATTTCTTCCCAAATCAAGGGAGCATCCAGTTTGTTGACATATTATGGAGATTTTAAGGCAGATAAAATTGCATTTCAATCAAGACACACCAAGGATAGACCTTTTTGAACAGTATCATAGTGCACAGAGAACATGGAAAATTAGCTTTTATTTGAATATTTAATCCTAAAAACCTGTGATGATCTGCACAAACCCATAGATTATTTTTTTTATGTCTCGGGTAAGGACGATGCAGCTGTGATGTGGTCACTTCTTGGCCTCTCCCAGAACAACCTGGCTGCGACCCTTTTCTCATTTCCCAGTCCGTGTCCTATTTGTTAACAGCTCTGCATATTTCTAATGGCACCGAGTCAACATCAAATTCTGTTTCCTGTTCCAAAAGCCGGGATCCTCCTCCTGCAGGAAGTCCCAAATATACAACACATATTTGCTGACGTCCGGCGCAGACTGTAAACTGCGTGTGATGAATGGTACTCACGTGCAGACAATTATTATCAGCTTTGTTTTCCATCTTCCATGGAGCAGATTTGGTTTTCAGTGACAGAAGGGGCCACAGGAAGCATCTGGGCAGCTCCCCAAACACAATGTCCCTAAAATAACTCAAACAGTCACATATGAATGACATGACACTAATGGATTGATGTATTCCTTCTCTGAATTCATTTTATTCAATCTTTTAGTAGCAGGGGAAGTTTTTTTTTATCTTTATCCCATTGTTTTTTCTAATTGTGACTGAATTTGCTTTGAATACATGTATATTACACACATCTTTTCAGTAGCCAGCAGATAACCGGCTTCCTGTTTATGCTTCAAAATCTGAATGTTATGGAAAACCAATCCGTCAAAAACACGATGCAGGATCAAGTCGGTCTTTAGATGTTTGTTTTTTATCTCAAAAATAGCCTCCACTTTAATATCTTTGCCTGAAGTGGATAATGGCTGCAGAGGCCCTGGACTTCTCTTGGAAAATTCTAGTACAACAAACTGCAAACTCTGTTATGGCTCAATAAATTTGTCAGTATTATCGTTTGTATTTCTGCTTCTCCTGGCTTTGTCCTTATACGGTAAATGCGTTTTCAGTTATTCTGCTGTTGGACTCAGTCATTCATATCGACCTTTGTCACTCTCGCTCTAATGAGTTAATGTCAGATTGACGGAGCGATGCGAGAGGAAACTGAGGCCAACACAAAGTCATCCAAAGTTTCCAGTTATCACAGCTTTCCTTTGTCATAATGTTGTCAACTCTTCAAAATACCATTCTCATTTTGCATTTTAAATGGACTATAGACAGAATAACAGCAAATCAACTGAATGAGTTATAGTTTGGCTTGTAATGGATATGTGGCCTAAGATATTACTATAATGGGTTGCGTTCATGTGACATCAAAAATCTGTGCTTGTAAATAGGGTAACTGTTAAAAGTCACATGAAAACAAAACCGTTGAATTCGCCAACACAGACCAGAGAATTAAACTGCTCAAACACAAGACATAAAAGTGAAAACTCCTTGGTATTGGTCCATAAGGGGAAGATGAACAATGTCCATAAGCGTTGAGAAAGGTCCATACACTTTGCATGATGTTGGCAAATAGAAACAACTTTTAGACATAGGAATAATATGGAGGCTTTAAGAATCAAATAATTATCTGGGAAAACATTTGGACATTTTTGACAATGTCTTATTTCCCATAAGAGTTGTATTGACACCAGCCCTTCAACTGAACTATCAAGACTGAATTTGTTTTCATTAAACGGAAATTTGACTTTGGCTCAATATACAGTTTGTCTTTCTTAATTCAGAGAAGAAGGAGGCTTTGTTGAAACTAAACTGCGATGTTAGAGGTTAGAATAATTGTGGCTGTTGGGACGACAAACAGGATGTTTGGAGAAACTCAGTGGTGTGACCTGAGGCAGCAGCTGTACTTGTGATGCCCCAACATAGAAATATATAGTCACATGTTCAGACATAGGAATAATACACAGATATAACAGTTTGTACAGATTTCCATGTGCTCCTGGTATTATCTTTGAACTCAGAAACATGTTCCAATGTTTAGAAGTACTTACATTTGACCTTGGAGCTTGTCTTACAATGTTCAAGCCGTTTCGGGGGAGTAGGACAGGTTAGTGAATTCAAGTTGGCTGCCAGAGAAGGAAGAGTAATAGAATATATTTGGGGGTGTAGTTTGGGAGGAACTGGCATTGAGTGAGCACATCTGTTTATTTATAAGCTCGTGGATTCATTTCAAACTCAGATATGATACGACTGCTGCTATACTTAGCACTGGCACCGACTCAGGCTGTTGATAGTTTGTAGTAGAAATAACACAGCGCAGATTTTGTGTCTATCCTCGAGCCATAAACTCATTCCCTCTGTCTGTCATTTCCAACGAAGCACCTTTTTGTGAGACTTTATAAATCCCAGCTGTGGTTTTCACTGTCCGAGGGTCAAATGGCGAGTTCCTTCTTCATGATGCATACAGGCCGTTAACGTTCCTGCAGTTTGTGTTCATGCAAAGCTATAAAAGCTATACATTCAATGCACCTTCGATCATCAGATGTGTGAAGTATATATGGATGAACTTTAGGGCCGGCCTCTAATGCTTGTGGATTAAACTAACTTTGTGGCCTAATGTGATGTGTGTACGACGCTATAAAACCAAACTGGACAAATGTACAATTTTCCATTTAACCCTTTTGTCTTCATGAACTTTATGTTATGTGTTACTGTCTAGTTTCTAAGAGATGAAAATAGAAAAATATGTTAGAAAAATTAAGGGATTTTTTTTAGAACCCAGGTCGCTGTATAAAACGATTCCTGGATTCAGGACCTTGTGTAGCAATTAAAAAAATTGTCCTTGTATTTTTTTTCTATAAACTAATGAGTGGTATTTGCGCAAAGACACAATTATGTGTTCAAAAATTCCAACCAGTAAACAAAAAACATACTATGCAGGTATAGGGAGTTCTGTGCCAATACAAGAGACAAGTGCTCATTGGAGGAAAAAGGATGAAAGAATAAATCATCTGTAATTATTCTTTTTCGTTGGTATCCGCTGCTTGAGAACTGTTTGTACATCACAGTTTTCGAATCCCACTCTGCCCTTTTAAACCCTCGGTGCATCTGCAAAGGGGCTGGTTAACTTGTCGCTGGTGAAGGCTAACGCGGTATTTACTGGTGTTTATCTGTAAAGCAGCTTCATGCATGACGGCACACATGGTCCGCGTTTGTTGTGAGTCTGTTAGAAGTGATGGCTCTCCAATGTTTTCTGCAGGAAATATGCCTTTGCTCTCGGGACGCATTACTGCCCGGCCTCGTATCTCGCCGCACTCAGAGCCCGGATCTACTTGATTTACAATTTTACAGAAACAGGAGCCACAGTTTGAGCCTGGTGTAAGCCCTTCTGCACAGCATTCACGGTTGAGAAAACACTAAGCAGTTGTTGTACAGTAAAGGAGACATTTTCACTTTTCACTGTTTTTGAATGTTATCATTGTTTTCACTTGGCATTTCGACTCAACGTTGTTTTTAGAGTGAATCATGCATGTTCGAATGTTTACTTCACATATAGTTTGTCCCAACAGAAAGAATCTTTTTTTAATTAACATTTTGTGAACAAATATGACCATAACATGCTGTATTTACCTTGTCAGAAATCATTTTACACACCTGTATTTTCATATACTGAGAGTTTAGAGGCTGAGTGAAGGTGGGTCTGAGTGAAGGGCAAACAATACAGGAACATTTGTTTTTGAACCAGACTGTGACATAGATTTTTTTATTCCATTGTTATCTGTTTGTGTTTCTTGAGTGAGATACCCCCATTTTATATTCTTTTACACCCATGCCATTCCTCCTTCTGCTCCAACTGCTTCCCTAAGCTCTTTGTTCACAAATTTTCCTTTTCTACACCGGAAATACGCGTTTTTTGCTTAAATTTTTTGTGGCCATTTTTGCAAAGATCATAAGATAAAACATCCTCTGATCGCTAACATGCAGTGGAGCAGGGCCTTTGATATGACCAGGTTTCTGCTAATATTGTGTTTCCTCCGTGTGCTCCGGTTTCCCCGACCACCAAACTATGTACAGTACAATAGGTAAAACCTTCCATCTCTGGTCCTGACCATGGATCTATAATAATAACTGGATAAGGTATTACTAGCTTATAGCTGTCCCACCTATGGGCACAGGGGGCGCCCGTGGTACTGCGGGCGTACTGCAGACTAAATTCACTTGGGCTACCCAAAAGATTGGATTTTGTGGGGATTTTAGTGTCCCTTGTCATCCTGAACTTTTTTTCTTCTTAAATTCTTCGGTTTTAAAGAATTAAATCCACACTTTGCCACAAAGTGTGGATTTGCCACAAACTCTGCTCCCTGCCTTCCTGCTCTGGCTCCGCTCTTCCGCTGCTCTGATCAGCTCTGATTGGTCAGAGCGCGGCCGAGCCCCTCTGTGCGCGTGCATGAAGGCCACACACGCACGTTTGGCGCGACGCATTATGGGAGATATCTCCCATAATGCGTTGCGCTAATCCACTGCGCAGAACCGGGAGGACCAGACGATGCCCAAATATAGGCGAGTTCAGATAATCTCCCGGTCTCCATGAAGTCCCATGCGCTACTGAGCACAAGCCATTCATTTGAATAGGGCGCCATCTTGGATCACCGGGGCTTGGTCCTGACCCAGCCAAGCCCTGTACTACGGCGGCCGCTGCTCAGGGTTCCTAGTGGCAATGCAGGTTGGGTCAAATGCAGAGGACAAATTTTCCTTCGAGGACATTAAAGTATAACTTGAGATTTCAACATTTACTGCAGAAACTGTCATGGTGTGGATTTAGCTTTCCTGTGTTTTATTCAGTGTTGCTTCCTGTCCTGTTCTCTTGATTGTCTTCCCTGTGTCTTTCTGTGTTTTTATTTACCATGTGCTCCTCTCCTCTTGTGGCTGGTCCATTGTATTGCCTTTGTTCATGGTTCCACTTTGGATTTTGAATTTGTTTTTTTACCTTGGACTTTTGTTTTTCATCATTAAAATATTTTTATTTTTGGGTCCTCATTCATTCCACCATGTGACTGAAACAGAAGCATGTTATGTCTTCTTTAGTGCTTATTGATATTTGCAAATGGATTGATTATAATGGACGTGGACATGTGCAAAGCATTAGAACATGACACAGTACAATCAACTTTGAACCTCCTGCGCTGCAGGTTATCAGCCTTGTTCTGGGAAAAGGTTTTATGTCCAAAGAACTTGTGATTCACTTTCCTGCAGGCTGCACTGGATGAAGATCTAAGACTAAGCCAATATTTGACTTTTGTTAAAGAACATTTGCTATTGTTTTAAAGCGCAACAGTAGTAGTCATAAGTTTGTTGTATGACGATGGATGAGCTGTTCTCGGAGCGGCTGGATTGTAATGTGATGCCTCATTCCCACATGGCATTCATTGTTGGAAGTTTCAATACTGCATGTGGAGAAGTAGCAGCGCAATATCCCATAAATAACCATTTATAACAAATGCTTTCAATATAGTTGGATCCAACATATTCTCATTACCTCAATATGTTTACTCTACAGGCCACATGTGTTGGTTTAAAGTTTCTAAAGGTATTCTTAAAGCTTGGGTGCCTAACTTCTGTTTATTCCAATATAAAGTGTATTGTCAAAGTAAAATTTTAATGATGTTAGACCAGCTTTCCCAGACAGAAAAGTGAAAAGGAGACTCGAAAGATAACATGATTTTTATAATAATGGATGGTTAAATCAAAAGATTTATTTTTGAATATATTCTCTCCTCATATTCAAAAATAATGTAATCTTTTGAGTCTCCTTTTCGCTTTTCTGTCTGGAGAAGGTGATCTTAAGATCTGACAAAGGCCAGTGATGTGTGTGTGAAAACTAGAGACTGTTTTGAGTACAACAACATGGATTTTATGATATAGCTCAGTTTTTTGTGGTATGAAATTTGTGGTCTCCTGAGGTACCCCAGCTTTATTTTTTGTGACCTGAATTCTCTGACCCAAATGTATCACTTAAATGTGTACCATAAAATATGAACATTTGTATGTGTTTCGCAAGTGTTTCGCAAGTGATTCGGAGTGAAGATTTGTGAAATTCTGGTCAGATAAACACACTTTTAGCCATTTGTCGGCAAATCAACACAACTACTTTGTAATCGCTGGCTGCACAGTTTTTTCTCTTTGCTTGTAACATTTGTGAGGTTTTTGTTTATCGTTCTCATCTTATCACAATGGAAAGAAAACGAGAGTCAGTGAAGTCAAATCAACCACATGCAGCTGATAAAGTTTACACGCTCTGAAAGGGAAAAAGGCCATGGGAAGGCTAAGATATGCGATATAATCATATTTACCAACATCCTCCCCAAATGTCAAAAAGGCATGGCATTAAATATCATCCAAAGACTTTTCTGTACCGCAAATACCATGGATTTAACGTCTAATTGAATCGTATATCAGCCAAGATAAACGACACACTGAAATTATTACCCTGAAAAAAAGCTAAACTGTGACTGATGCAGATCCAATTCTTTGACAATGTGATTATAAAATACAAACCATTATTCTTGAAATGATTTTAGTGCAACATAAATTAGAAAAAAGCATCATGAAGCCAAATCTTGCTTGGCTGTAATGTGTACGTCAAATTTCCTTGATCTCAAAACAGTTCTATCACTAGTTTTCACATACATGTACTTTTCACCTCTTTCACATCTTTAGACAGAAAAGGGAAAGAATTACCTCTCCTGCTCTGTCAATTTCTATACAAAATTTAGAATGTTTTTTTAATTAGATAAAGAAGGCATGTTGTGGTCTTTTTTGGGGGATTTTTTTTTACCCAAAACTATTTGTTTGTACAAACCCAATGTGTTATTTAGGAAGCAAAAAGAGGAGGTACCCCAGAAATGTTTTTGCCTTCTGACATGATTGCATAAGGCAAGGCAAGGCAAGGCAAGTTTATTTGTATAGCACAATTCATACACAAGGCAACTCAAAGTGCTGAACAAGATAGCATTAAAATCATAAATAATTACAGAACATTAAAACGAAAGATAAAAATATAAAATCCCTCAGTTGTATGCACAGCTAAACAGCACCGTTTTTAACCTGGTTTTAAACATTGTCAGAGAGGAGGCCTGTCTCACATCTTCAGGAAGATTGTTCCAGATTTTAGCAGCATGAATCTGAAAAGCAGCCTCCCCATGTTTAGTTCTGACTCTGGGCACTAACAGGAGTCCAGTCCCTGTGCTCCTCAGAGTCCGGGCTGGTTCATATGGGACTAACATGTCACTAATATATTTTGGTGCGAGGCCATGGAGAGAT
The DNA here is from genome assembly GCA_964034765.1 of Knipowitschia caucasica. Lineage (NCBI taxonomy): Eukaryota > Metazoa > Chordata > Actinopteri > Gobiiformes > Gobiidae > Knipowitschia > Knipowitschia caucasica. The sequence goes on from OZ035835.1 coordinate 29,006,906, forward strand.
TTGTACACAAGCAGAGCTGTTTTAAAGTCTATTCTCTGAGCCACAGGAAGCCAGTGCAGAGACCTGAGGACCGGACTAATATGGTCGTACTTCCTGGTTCTAGTCAGGACTCGAGCTGCTGCATTTTGAATGTACTGCAGCTGTTTTACAGCCTGTTTGGACAGACCTGTGAGCAGGCCATTGCAGTAGTCTAACCTACTGGAGACAAATGCATGGATAAGAATCTCCAAGTCTGCTTTAGACACTATGTTTTTGATCCTGGCAATGTTTTTTAGATGGTAAAAAGCTGCTGATGTTACTGATTTGATGTGGCTATTAAAATTTAAGTCTGAGTCCAGTATTACCCCTAGATTTCTGACCTTGTTTGAAGGTTTTAGGGAGAGAGAGACTGTAGGTGACAGATGACGCTCTCTCTTTGTTTCTGGGGACCAAAGACAATCATTTCAGTTTTGTCTGCGTTTAGCTGAAGGAAGTTGTTTTGCATCCACTCACTGATCTGTTGGATACAGTGAAGGAGTGAGTCCACTGGTCCATGTTCTCCTGCAGTCAGTGAGACATAGATCTGAGTGTCGTCTGCATAGTTATGATAGGAAACTTTGTTTCTGCGTATTAACTGACCTAACGGCAGCATGTAGAGATTGAACAGAAGAGGTCCCAGGATCGACCCCTGTGGTACTCCACAGGTCAGGGCCATATGATCTGAGACACAGTTTCCAATCTCCACAAAGTACTTCCTGTCTTCAAGGTAAGACCTAAACCAACTTAGGGCGGTGCCAGCGACGCCAACCCAGTCCTCTAGTCTCTGTAAGAGGATCTCATGGTCGACAGTATCAAAGGCAGCACTTAGATCTAACAGGATTAGGATTGAGACTTTGCCTGCGTCAGTGTTCAGCCGGATATCGTTTGTAACCTTAACGAGAGCAGTCTCAGTGCTGTGGTGGGGTCTAAAGCCGGACTGAAACATATCAAATGAGTTGTTGATTATAAGAAATCTAGTAAGCTGTAGGTAGACAACTTTCTCAAGGACTTTCCCCATAAATGGCAGATTTGAGATGGGACGATAGTTGTTAAGTACCGTAGCATCCAGACTGCTCTTTTTTAGCAGGGGCCTGATGACTGCAGTTTTCAGGGCCTTTGGGAATATTCCAGAATCAAGGGACATGTTTACTATCTGTGTGAGTGAAGGTAACAGACTGCTCAGAACAGACTTTAGAAATCTAGTGGGTAGTACATCCAGGCTGCATGTGGAGGAGCTCAAACTGGAGATTATCTCTTGGACAGTTTGATCATTTACAGGTGCAAAGTAAGTTAGCTCAAAGAGCCTTTCTGGCTGTTGGATTGTTATCTGTGGATTGGAGACAATGGCGTTTTTGATGCCTTGAACCTTGTCATTGAAAAAATGTGCAAACTCATTACATTTATGTTTGGAAGTTAGCTCTAATGGCATTTGAACAGGGGGGTTTGTTAATCTATTAACTGTTGAAAACAGAACACGCAGATTGTTGCTGCAGCCTTCAATCATTTCAGAAAAATACCTTTCTCTTGTACTACGTAGCACCTGGTTAAACTCGCACAACTTATCTTTGAAGATCTTGTAATCAACCTGGAGGTTGGAATTGCGCCACTTCCGCTCGGCCCTCCGGCACTCTCTCTTTTGTGCTCTGACCGAGTCTGCTTTAGCCCACGGCGCCTTCTGCTTATTTTTCACTATTTTAACCTTCACAGGAGCGATGGTGTCCAGAACTTTCAAAACACTAGAGGTGACAGAGTTAAACAGTTCATCTACAGTAGAATACGATGCATTCTCAAAGTTTATCATTCCCATAAATAGTTCACCCGTATTTTCATTTATGTGTCTTCTTTGTACAGTTGCAGAGTCCACTGGTGGTTTGTTAGTGAAACACATGTCAAAAAATATACAAAAATGATCCGAAAGCGCAACATCGACCACGTTTACATTATAAATGTTCGCCCCCTTTGTAACTAACAGGTCTAGAGTGTGCCCTTTGCTGTGGGTGGGGCCACTCACATGCTGAGTGAGACCAAAAGATTCAAGAATAAGTATCATGCAGTGTTCAGTGATAGAAGACAAATACAATGTCTGACTCTGCTAACAGATAATAAAAATAATATCTGCCTCTTTGTATTTCATTCTTCAATATATTCCGCCTGAGTGCGCGCTAATCTTAATACCTTACTCGCAGGTTATCTCCTTTATGTCCCAACATACACATATAGCACGTCTTTGTCACCATCCATCACTTAACAAAAACTGTTTTCCATGTACGCCTAAATCCTCTGGCGTTTATGCATTGAATATAACAGATGCTCGCTTTCATTTAATGTCCTCAAAAGGAGTGTGTACAGAGTGTGGATGGTCCCCCAAGAGTTAGCACTTAAAGCTTCTCGTGTGCAGATTTAAGCATTGTGATTTGGTGGTTCTGGCTCCGATACAAGCCTCGGTGCCAAGTCAAGATGTGAGACAACTTTGACGTCAGCTGTATTCCTCCTGTACCCGGCGTATTACTGCAGAGGGCTCTTGGTCGGACGCCATGTCTCAGAGCGTTTTAACATGTGTGTGTGTCGTGTGTGAATGTGGAGCCAGTCAAAGTCATTCATAAAGTCTATGGTTTATGCTCCCAAAACTTCAATTCAAAAAGTCAATGCTGTCATAGCTGAATAAGCAAAGAAAGATTTCCAAGGAATAGACTGTATTTCTCGTTGGTCTGTGAGTGTTTCATACTAAGGCAAGTTTATTTGTATAGCACAATTCATACACAAGGCAACTCAAAGTGCTAAACAAAATAAGATTAAAATCATAAATAATCACAGTACATTAAAAGGAAAGATAAAAATATTAAAGTTGTATGCAGTATAGAACAGGATTTCATATGTTTGAATGCATACAGTAGAGATGACTCCATTTTATTTTTAATAGCAATACAATACAATACAATTTATTCTTGTATAGCCCTAAATCACAACAGAAGTCATCTCAGAGGACTTAACAAAACCATTGAAATCACCAACACAGATCAGAGAATCAACAGTTAAAACACATAAAGAATATAGAACACATGTTGATAAATGTCCATACATGTTGTAGAATGTTAAAGTGTCCTGGATCATCACCACAGTCCTTCTAGTTGGACACTAACTGCCCAACAGACCCTCCTGCATCGGCAAGGAAAAACTCATAAGAATACCCAGTGGGAAAAAGTGAGAAACCTCGGGGAGACCCATATTGAGAAAGGGATCCGCTCCCACGGACGGACGGGCTATAGATCCAGGACCTAAGCTACAGAACGTGGACCAGCGGCCGCTGAATGTGGATAGGTCCGGTGCAGGACTGAAGAACTCCCAGGCGGGTCGGGCAGTCCGCAGGTGTAGATGAAGGAGGCCAGGTCCAGAGGTCCCGTCATTGTACCATGGAACAGACAATGGGACAACGGGTGAATAGCAATGAACAGACTACAGTCAAAATCCTAATAATGCTAAACAGATGAAGTAGGAAGGAGGAGAGGATAGTGCTCAAGTTACCATACTTCTCCCAGCAAACTGACTCCCTATGCAGCTTGACTGACACTCTGAGGAGTTTAGCCTTCCCTGAGTCTTACCTTCCTAGCCATATGCTAAACTAAAGAGGATTGTTTTAGCCTAGCCTGGAACGTAGGGTGGAAGATGCAGCGGACCGGGTCCCACATACGCAGACTCCAAGACCAGACAAACCTGACCGGTCAAAACAACCTAACCAAATGCTAAGTTGAAAGTGTTTTAAGCCTGGCCTTAAATGTAGAGACAGTGTCTGCTTCCTTAACGTGCGTGGGGAGCTGATTCCACAGTAAAGGAGCTTGGTAGCTAAATGCTCTGCCATGTACAGTGCTTTTTGAAACCTTAGGGACCACCAGACGTCTGGCGTTTGCGCGCGCAGTTCTCGGTTTGGTTGATAAGACATTAACATGTCTTGGAGATAAGCAAGACGTCACTTACATTTTTCTGAAAATATTGTACATAATTAAATGCAGAAAGTGGTTCCTTGTGTTACTTGGGATTTAAAGTGCAAAATCACAAAAACCTATCTAGTTCCAAGCTCTTAACACACTTCATTGTATCACTTGTTTTCACATGCATGTATTTTTAGATTTAGTACCTCTTTTTCAGTGAAAAAGCTGATATAATAATGTGAGAGTCCAAAAATATGTGCATGTGAAAACTAGTGATCAAACCAAAGCCCTCAGCCAAATAGCTCCTAGTATGTAAATGATCGGACTATATAAAAATAACAAGTTGTAGTCTGATTTGTTCACAGCATGTTACTTAAGCAACATTCTTTCTGTTGGAACAAACAAATTGTATGCATGAAACAACCACAAAAGTTAGGTACCCCAGGTTTACGATTATATTACTGATGCCATTGAGTCTGAACAAAACGTGTGAAACAGCCTCGAGCAAAAATGTAGTGAAGTCATTCATAAAGTTGCGGTTCACAAAACTCAAAAGTCACAGCTGTCACATAGAAAGCTTAAAACGGAAGTGCTAGAGAATAAATAGCTGTTTCTACGGGAGCTCGTCTCAGGCGTGTACAATAAATCTCTCCTGTGTGAACGCTTTGCACATGACCCGGTCTACAGAGAGAGATCTTTGCAGGTGGAGGTTCGAGTCCCACTTGTTTTGTTTCCAAACAAAACAATTGCAAACTCCAGTGCTGCTTCCTGCCAGTTTACTATTTGGACACACATAAAGGGAGAAGGGGTTTCTGGCATCAAGTGTATCGTAAAAATAGAAAAGAAAGTGCAACACGCAACATGTTTTTGTGCTATAGAGGAGAAAATACTGTTTCCAATGTGGAAACGTATGGAAAACAGTCTCTTTCTGCAGGCTGCGATGGCGTTCTGTGCCATACCTCAAACCATTAATAAGATACGGACCAGATTTTCCACAATAAAAAGTGATGAAACGAGGCACTGATGTAGAGAACCATAATCTGCCTTCTTTTATTGTTCTGTTGGGAATTCCAGCTGCTTTTTGCTTATTCCTTCAGATACAAGATCATTTTAGAAAGCTGTATACGAAAGCTGCAAGATGAATCCCAATCCAATCAAAATTTTAATTTTAGTGGTTGCTATTATACAATCAAAAAGACTGCAGTCATTTAAACTGCTGCATGCTTGGACAAGGGTAAATGTATCTTGATTTTAGATCATGCTAATTTTATATTAAGTGCAGTAGTAGTCAGTTGCCGGGTCATGGGCCGCACACACTCACTTCAGCTCATTGTAGTAGTAAAATAGTCCTGGGTCTTCCTCGGGGTCTCCTCCTGGTGGGACATGCCTAGAACACAACGCAACCTCAACTGGCTCCCCTCAACGTGGAGAAACAGCGGCTCTACTCCGAGCTCCTCCTGTGTGACTGAGCTCCTATCAGTCACATAGGCTGAGCTCCTGTCTATCACTAGTTTTCACATGTATTGTAATAAATAACATGCACATTTATAATAGAATAGTGAAAATGAGATGACCAGCCCCATTCAACTGAACTAAATGTGCTTTTATGTTTTTTTTTACTAGTTTACTAGTTTTACTAGTAAAATCAAATATGTCATCTCTATATTGGGTTTTTGTGTGTGTCTGTGACTATATTTTGCATTTCAGTAAGTAGTGGCAAGTATCCTGTTGTTCTTTACTCGTCCTTATGTTTGTTGTTTACATCCTTAGCAACAAACAGCTCCAATCTGCCAGGCCACCGCACTCAGAGCCCCGGAGTCTGAATAAAAAGCGTTTATCTGGAATAGCATCAACCCTGCGATTTCCTTGTAACAGTAGCAGGCTTTGAGCGCGCACTCACTTGTTGCTGATGACATATATGTAGGACTGTTGTTGAGTTTCTTTCTTTAAAACTGATGTTGGGAAGTTGTGAGCTGAAGTGGCTGCCCTTTATACAGCAGCTCAATATCCTCTCTGTTCCATAAATATAGAAATTAAAAACAGGATCAAGAGGTGTCCGTGTGACGGGTGGAAAGTTGGGTGGAGCTGCCACTGGACGTAATGATGAAGCATAATAAAGAGCGGTCAAAGGGAAGCCAAACATCCTCCTCCCCTCCCTCATACTTTTAAAGCTTTAGTTTAAGATTGTCAAGTGAGCTTTGAGAGAAAACTGCTGCGTGCCAAACGGATGCTACTCATAAGCGACGGTCTATCATAGTATCATAGTATTTCAAATGCCTTGATTTAAATTTTATGAATTTTTTTCAAACTTGTAAACACACATTTTATGAAAAAATAAACAGGATACAAAATAAACACTAGTTTGAAATGGGGTTGGATGTTTCATCCATTACGTGTCATTTGTTAAATGTCACACTTTTTTCATGAAGAATGTTTTGTTTCTTCCAACAAAAAGATCAATAATCTTTATGTTTACTTTAGTCTCTGTAAAAGCAACTTTTGTGAACAAATTCGACCACACAACATACTTTCTTAGGTTCTTAGAAATCATGTTCTCCTTTACTTACTCGTAAGAAAGCCCTATGAGTCATCTTTGTCACATTTCTGTCTGAAAAGGCAGACTTTTTTTTGGAGAATGTTGGTACATTTTCAAATTTCGGTTCCCCAGCCTAAAGCTTGTGGGTCTACTTCCTTTTTAAAATTAAACAATACTGTAGATTATCCATGCAACAAAATGTCTTTCTGCAGTTTGTTTATGAGGTACATTTGGGGGATTACTGTGGCAAAATACCAGCCACATTCTCACAATCAAACATAACAATTTTTTCCCAAAATAGCACATAACACTTGTTTTATTTTGCATTCTTTTGACCTGATCTTGCGATCCAGCTCGCCATGTCATCTTGTTCCCAGTTCCTCGTGCAAACAGCTGATAAGACGTCTCTGCAGTCCCGACCCGAGCCCTAAACTCCCGGGGTCTGTTCGCTCGGGGCCAGACAGGGGCCATTTGAAGCCGATAATGAGTGTGAAGACCCAGGCTCACTGCTTTTTAACTGCTTCTGCTCTTGTTGAAAAGTGGCTGCAACATTATGCGTGTTTGCCCCCCCGCTGAGCACAAATAGGATAAACACCGGGTCTACATGTCTGATCAGCCGTGCCCTGTGAACTCTGGGTAATGGGGTTAACCTACAGGCCAATTACTGACCGGTCTCATTAAGGGCGCAGCCAAATTAGAGGTGACATTTCCGTGTTAACTGAACAGCAGGCAGTGTAAAGTTAAAGTTTACAGGAGTGAAAGAGAGGTGTGGGAGATGAGAAACACACAGACCGATGGTTGAGACGTTGCAATGTGTAATTTGTATTCATGTATTATGTATTTATGTATTTGCTCAATGAGTGTGTTCTCTTGGCCATCTCTCTATGAAAGCAAGAAACATCTGTCTGTGTGTGCCCAAGCTAATGCATGTTTCAAAGTTTGAATGAGTTCTTTAAAAAGTTTTTATTAATCCAATCATTTGAATAAACATAAGTGGAATCCCAAAAACAACAAAATTAATGAATGATACTGTTATTAGTCCCACGGTGGGGGAATTAATATCCCCCATGGAGCTCACCCTATATACCTCCCACTAACATGCTTTACGGGCACTGCACCAAAGCTACGTGATATACAAATCCTGTACAACTGAGAAATTACACTGACAAAAACTTTAATTGAACTGTTTTTGAAAGTGTTTATTTAGACAGTCTATCAAATGTGAAACAAGATTGAGAATTGGTTTAGTCCCGTGTAAAGATAGACAACTTCTGTCACAATCATTTCTAACATTGCAATGTATGGTTTTTTTATTCTGATAACACAAAAAATATTCATATGAAGTGTTCTGGAGTTCAATATTTATCCTCTTTCTTTGCAGTGGAGAGATTTGTCATTTTAACAAGAATTATGTTATAGATTTTATAGGGTTAAATAGGTACGTTATTATGCTAAGTGCTAGTTATTTATTATTTATGTCAAGCAGGCATGTATTAAAGAATGTTTTGGGGTAATTTCCCATTAAAAATGTTGTTTCCCGTTCTATGTTTCTGCACTAAAGAGTCATTGTATCAGTGGCACAAGGAAGCTTTAATATCATTGTATATCACTATATATTTGGTCATTATGTTTGAAAAGACAGCTACAAATACTCATGTCTACGTCTACATCAGCTGCAGTCTTATATCACTCAATCATTTCCCAGATGAGTCCGAATCTCGTGTTTTGGCCTGTGCCCTGTCCAAACGCTGACTGCTTCCTGTCCTCCCTGAGCTGATGACACGGTTGGAGACGCTCCATGTGTTTAATGCCCTGATGGAGGAAAGAGGAAGGGTGTGAACTCAAACTGATAATGTGATAAAAGAGTGAAAGTTGGTTCTAATGATAACACAGACAACCTGTTGTGTTGACTCTATGGGTTTGGCTTCCATGGACAATGGTGCAGGAATAGGCTGTAGGTCCCATAAGAACTGTGTTTCACCTTCAATGTTTGGGCCATTCAACCTTAGGGCTGAAATCAAAGAGTGGCGCTAAAGGGGGTAATTATATAAATATTTTAATGGTGATAATGAATGGATAAGCTGACGTTTTAAACATTGATCCGTTTTGCTAAAAATGTTTTAAACGAGACTGGCTGGAAATACTGTATACCAGCCATATTCCTTGTGTTGACCTCATTCAAACTTGGTCCACATCTATATAAGACCATACTCTCCATGGTTACGTTTTTGTTCATGTTTAGGTATTCAGTCTATCAGCACGACTGTATCACTAAGTTCTGAGTTGTAATGAAGACGTGAGCTCTCATTTTGTTTTCATTCCTTCCTGTGCTGTTTCCAAATCTGAAGCCAATTCAAACACTTTTTATAGACTTAGATTAAGGGTTGTTCTCTCAGAGGCCATGCCAGCTGGTTTTTAGTAGGACAAAAAGTTAACTTCCATCAGTAGCTTTTACTGAATCACATTAAAGATGATTATGATTAATGATTAAGAAGAACTTGGCCTTAATGAACTCGTCACATGAACCTCCTACACTGGGCTTATTCACATGGTGCTTTTCAGAGTTGCCATTGGCGAAAAACTGGCCTTGATAACTTTGTGAATAACAAAGCCGTGCATTTAGAAATACATCATTTTAGTAACTGTAGAGGAAAAGTACTATTACCAGCTGCAAGTTCATATAAATTGAGGGAATTACATTAGTGTAAGTAATGTATGAGCTATACAAGCCCAGGCCTAATTATGTTATGATGTCCCCAGTATTAGAAAGATAAAGTGAAACAAGACAATTAAATACTGGGACCAAAAATAGTCCTTAAAATGCAGCCTCTCATGACTGATCGCTGTAATGAAAGTGACTATTGGTGCTCGGAAAGGCTTTGGAGTGCACCTGGACAACAAGCGTAAATGGCCCATAAACAATATACAAATGTACTTAAGTGACATTGGATATGTTATTATTGGATTAAAAGGGCTCTTATTGTTTGCTCCTCTACAGAAAGATGTGAAGGATGTGTTCACGGCCATCTCCTTTGAGGCCGCGTACAGTTTGGGTCGACATGTCATCTCCGGACATCGGGACAGAGACCTCCCCGCACTCACTCCGGTTCTGCGATGGAGGAAAGGAAACAAAATAGCAGCAAAGAATGAGGTAAGCAGAAGGATTTTAGAGAATAGACCTGGGATAAAATCAGTGTTGTATTATCATCATCATTTACAAACTTTGGGTTCAATTTCCTGTTCACTCTATTCTAATGTTATCCAGAATAATAATAATTTCCCAGTTCCTCAAACTCCCATTATTCTATCTCTCCCTTCACTCAACACCAGTTTCAATCCAGGAATGGAAAAATATATGTGTTCAGATTTGTGTAGAACGTTTGTTCTTTATTAATCCCGAAAGAAATTATTAAAACATTTTTTTTCACCATAAAACCATCTGCAGCGCCATCTTGGATTGGATTAGAATTTTTTGCATGCCTGTTTTTTTACTTTTTTTGTAACTTGTTTGCACTATATGCCAAACAGAGGTGTCTTCTTGTCACTTACAACGGCAATACAAAGAATTCTGATTCAGATTTTTCCCACTATGATGCAGTAGCTCAGTTGGTAGAGCGTATGAGCTGAAAGTTGGTGGTTCCAATCTTGTTCCTAATACATACATCGTCATCTGCGTACACTGGTGTATGGATGTCTGGCCAGGGTTTCTTCATGTGAAGTGCTTTAAGTGCCTTGAAAGGTAGAAAAGTGCCATTTAAATCTGACCATTTAAGGCTGTGACTTGAACACAGCTGTCCAGAAATCCTTTTTGCTGTGAATATCATCAGCCCCAGAAGTATCACAACCTCGCAAAACGGTACAAAATAAGACAACAAAGACAGAAATAAGAAATAAATAAAAGGCAAATGAGTTAGCAGCACATTAAATAGATAAAATATAAGGTGTACAAGGGCAAAACATTTTAAGATTTTTTTGCAGCTTCATTTTCCTGGGTGTTCTCCTTATAAGCACTCAGTTAAATGAGGCCAGTAACACATACATTGAAAGTGAATGAATGACCCTCAGACGCTGAATGAAAGAAAAGCATTCCATCGATACCTTAAACATTTAGCCGGAGAAAAATCACATTCTTGTTATCGCTCATGTGTATATTTTCGGCCAATACACAATCTGACACAGTTCATTTCCTCACTTGATTGGTTTGAAAATGAATCCGACGCCACACCTCCCAAATGCCGCGATGGCACGTCGTCTCTCCCACCACAAAAGGCATAAACGGAAACAGCTCAAATTGAGGTTGTAATGATTCGGTGTTCGTTACCAGCTTATTATTGTCTGTGTTCGCTTTTTTTGAGTCCCATCCAAAGAGACTGATTCATTTATTTTCTTTCGCGACCACCTCTAACCTGCCCCACATGTGTTTCCCCAATACCGTCTGCAGTCCTTTCGCAGGGATTTGTGTCTTTCAGCGCCTCCGAGAGCAATTCATCTAAAAATCATCAAAGTCACATTGGTCTTTTGGGCTTGACTTGAATTTCCTGTAAGATTTAACCTAATACTAAAGCCTGCCATGATTAAAAGAGAGATCAGAAAGTTGCAAATGTGTTGGACCAAACTGCTGCTCCAACAAAAGCACAAGACTGCCCCCTAGACTAAACACTCTATCAGTGTGTGAATGCATTAGGTCGTATAACTTTACTTTACCCATCTCTTCTTTGTTTTGCAGACTTATTTTGAGAAGAATTGCCTGTCTGATGACTGTGCTGCAGACTTACGACTTCACGGGAAAATGTATCTCTCCGGGTAAGCTGACGACATAGGCCATGTGGGTGTGGAGAGCGGGGGAATGACGCACGCTTTGAGGATGTCCACATGTTTTTCCATTCTTAGGGAGTTACCTCAAGTTTTTTTATATTTGAAAAGTTAGCGTAATTCCCCATCCTCTTCACTAAAAGCCTGTCAAATCATAATGTTGCTCTCCACGGAATTGACACATGGCAGCTGCTATATATGCAAACACAGAGCAATTATACAGTACACCATGATCTTGCTACGCAATATTGAAACATAATTTGAACTACTACTACCACGTTCCATTTAATACAATTTATATTTGAATAGCCCTAAATCACAATCACAGTTGTCCTGTCTGAGGACTTTACAAAGTTGTCAATTCCTCACAACAGCAAATCAGCGAATCAAACTGTTCGAACACAAGAAATGTATTAATAACAAATACTTAGGAGCCATTGATCCATAGGGGCGGATGACCAATGTCCATTATGTCCTTAAATGTCCCAGATTATCATAGTCCTTAAACCCTCCTGCATCTTCAAGGAACAACTCAAAAATCCAGTGGAAAAAAGCAGATCCCCATATTGAGAGAGGGCGGATCCAGGACTCAGGCTGTAGAACACGGTGTAGAACTGAAGAGGCTCCCAGGCAGGAGATGGGGGTCCAGCCCAAGAGTCTGGGCCACATCCGTCGAATACAGAACTGTTAAACATTCTAGCCCTATCACATGAATGGATCTGGTCTGATGAAACTCCCTTCACATATTGTACTAACACCATATCAAAACAGGAATGAAATGGGACTAAACAAGGACTAGAATAGCTCCAAACACGTGTGACTGCTGCCTGCGTTGTTCTCACCAATGTTTCCTGGCGTCATCATTTGGCCTTTGCATGCTTCTTACTTCCTAACATACCACGACCACAAGAATACAACAGGCTGAAGATTTGTATTACCCCTATAGAATGCTGCGTTTAACCTATTGTTCAACAGTGCTGCGCATCTAGTTTCCTGTCCTTTTATTGTCGTTGTCCTCTATTGATAAGTTCTTGTGTCTCTATAGGATCCATACAAAGCCGCATTTAGCCCTGGGAGGCGTGAAGAACATCTCTTTAAATCTGACCATCGCGAACATGGGAGACGACGCATATGACACCAACATTTACTTTAACTTCTCCAGAGAGGTTTTCTACATCAACTTCTGGCAAAAGGTCTGTTTATATATCGACTCCGTGTTTATTTTCCCGTTCAGTGTCATGTTTGTGTGTGTTTGTATGAGACGTCTATCCATAATCCCACTGTACAGAAGAGTAAATGCAAGGAAAAGATTTCACTTTCAAACATACAGACATCAACAGAAAACATTGTAATTCTGTAAAGCACAAACCTGGAAAACGTACATATTTGTTTGGACTCAAAATAGAACTCTTCTTCGAATGTGCACAAGTTTTGCTGTGGGTCTATATTGAAAGGCCTGCTCAGACTATTCATCTAATCTACAGAAATAGTTAGATAGATCAAGTTACAAGTTACCTGCTCAGCTCTAAAATGAAAAATTACCACACTTAAGTCCAGCGGTCACACATCCTTTATACCCTCAATAACGCAGGTTCTCTGTTGAGAGCCACATTTGTCTTGTAAGAAGATGGCTGCAGTGTCAGTTCAGACTAAACAATGTAACCCAAAATAGGCAGAGGTTCGATTTGGGATTAACTGGGCTTTTTTTGATGATGCAGTGAAGTTTTGGGTGAGGAACTAGAGGCTACAGCTGCTGCAGACCCACCATCGCAACATGTGCCATAAGGCCTGACTTATGGACCATTGAGAATGCATTCACTGTGTAAAAGAAAAGCCCCCGTGACAATACTACTGGAGAAATGGGATTATGATATGATTTACATGCTCTTTGATCTCTTATAGTGTGAGATTTTCCCTGGTTACACTAAACTGGACTGTAAAGGTGCTTTCTGTAACTTATGGCGTTCGTCACAGGCTTTCTGTATCTCTCTGGAAAGTTTGTTGATTTGCCTGAAATGTTTTATAATATTTTTTGCATATCTTACTGTGACTTATCAAATCGCCTCAGATCTAAAGATAATGTTTGGGCTGTTGCACGCACTGCTCTTTCCTTTATGAAGTTATCCTTGTACAAATAATATATGTGATAAAGTGAATGTTGCTTTATGTGGGTGATAACCTTACTGAAGCCTGTAGTGTAATATTTTGCAATTCCCTGAGTCCTGGGTACTTTTATTTTTGCTCGTACCTGTCTTCTCTGGCGTGAAAAGCCAACACATGTCCAAATAACTCACCAACCACTGTTGTCATTTCATCATGAATCTGCAGTACATATGAAATCCCTTCTGATCACTTCTGTCACAGTCATGTAAAAGGTTGCAATAGGAAGGAAATAAATATAAATATAAGACCAGAGATTTTTTTTCCAAAAGTGGGGAGGCCAGTTCTTTCCTAAAATTTGGTTGAATCCTTCTATATACCTTTAATGTTTGATCCATGTCTAAATCTTGCTTGTAAAGTAAGGATAAATGTTGCGGTGCTAATGTCTGGGTTTATCCATTTGTTGAAGAGGTTAAGAGGTCTCTTTGATGCCACAGGTCAATAACCTTTCCAAAGCTTTCAGAGACACCATCCATCACCAGTTCATCTCTTCATAATAGACCTCAAGCAGGCATCTTCTGCTGTGATGGATGACACAATCTCTTTAATGCACATAAGCGATGACACAGTTCAACCCGCCCAAACAGAGATGCAATTGAATTAAACACTTTGGGCCAATATTTGGAGAAAATGGCATTTGGTTTCACAGCTAATTCACTGAACCCAGTTGACTCGAAGGGTCAGGTTTCCAGGAGCCACACAGCCTCATTTAGTCCAGGAACCTAATAACTCGGGGTGGTCCACTGCACAAAGGCAACAGGAAGCCCTCGGTATGAAGAGATGACAAAGAGGCTACTGCTGGGATTTGCTGCCGCTTGCTTCTCAATGCATTTCTTATTGCTCGAGGTGGTGATGTGAACCTATTTTCAAAGGTTAAGACTTCCATTCCAGCCCTACAGTGAGAGAAGCTTGAACCAATAAAGAGTTCATTTTCAGAGTAACAGCACTGAGAAGGTGGAGGGGGAAATGTATACGGATGCTTTGGTGTGTTTGGGGGGGTGTCTGGATCAGATATTAGTCCTGTTGGTTTGGATTATGACCAATATATTTTGAAAATATATGATCTTGAACATTTCTGCTTTGGACTAGTGTTAGCATAATATTTTGCTGACTTTTTACATTCATATATGGATTGTACAAGTGAAATATGGAGATTCCGAGCTTTAAATGATGCAAAATATGTACATGTGCCAATGTAATTGTAGTTCCTGAGAATTAACTAAGTGTTCCAGTAAAAACATAGACCTTTATTATTTTGTCTCAAAGCGTGACTGTCAACACATGTGTTGTTGTTGCCATTAGCTCACTGTAGTTTTTGCAGCAGTAACATGCGGAATGCTCTGGTATCGTGAGTTAGTTTCAGAAACAGGGCCTTGCTCCCGAGAGACTCAGCAAACAGACCTGGCTTCTGTGTTTTCTTTTTATTATCTTCAAACGTTTCAAGTAGTCAGCTGAAAGACCTGTGGCAGCCATTGTTTCAGCTCAAAGAGATTGCACTCATGAGGCCATAACCAGCAATACAGGATTCAGCATTTTACCTGCAACTACAGTAAGTTTATAAAAGGTGCACTGTGACAGATTGGCTTAACGGAAAAGCAATAAAACACATTTCGCGCTGGATATAAAGTTGTGACATTAGTTTGCGCAATCTGTAGGAAATGTTTGGAGCATTTACAAACTATGAGGTGATGAAGAATGTGCGAAGCCTCCTGTGTATTGTCACTGCTGCAGTCCAGTGATGCTTAATGGACTTGCCACTTGTTCAAACACTACCATTTGTTTGGGAGACCAGGGAAAGTAAGCAAGAGTGAGAGGGTGAAGATATGCTGGGAAAACAGTGGCCCGTGTGCTGCCTGCAACATACAGGCTTGCACTATAAGAAGAAAAACAATGTATTTAATTGAGACTTCCTCTTGAAACTGCTGATAGTAGTTTGAGGTGGTACATAACATAAAATAATCAAGACCTGAACTCGGAATAGACTACAAAAAACAGACCCAAAACAACAGTTGTGGATATGTGTCTCTGTTGCAAAAACAATCATTCATAAAAATTCACTTATTTATTGAGCTCATAAACAATAGTTTCCAAAGTGCTGCACAGGGGAAGGCAGTAAAGAAAAGAAAACAGGTGAAAAAAACACCAGATAATAAAAATAAAATGTCCAACATCATGTTTAATACAATAAAATCAGTCAAATCAAGCAGAAATGATAGAAATGTAGAAATGATAATAGAGAATAATATGGCAATGAATAAGATAATTAATATTTTATGATAATATCAATAATAAAATAAAACACAGCCCGACCACACAACTCATGCAGTGTACAAAGCCAGATAAATTTGGTGTTGGTGTTAAGACAAGACTGGACAACACTGCTTCACCCGCTGGACAATAATAGAATCCTCTGGGACATAATGCGTCTTGTGTTGCTCCAAACCCACAGCACATGTGCGGGTGCTCTGCTCTCTCTCAGGGTGAGGGGTAAACAGTCACTTCCCGATCCTGCCCAATCCCACGGGACAGTCCTGTTTGAACAGCAGCACAGCGGGACACAGGAAATACTGGGAATTCTAACATGGGTCTTGTCACCTCCTGTTGATGGGTCGTTTGAAGGGGAAGATCTGTTTAATGAAGAGCAGAGAACAGCCACGCCCCAAGATGAGGGCGGAGTCAGGGAAAGTAGAGGTGAGGGTGTTGAGAATGACTTATGAGAGATAAGCTCACAAACTGTATTTAACGGAGCACTGCTTTAAATGAGAAAAGATCAACCTATGTACAGTATATCCTGTGTTTGTGAAATTGTGCAAAAATATTCAAAGCTATGAATTATTTTGTGTATGATTACCTCTACCTTTCAATAATTTTTCTAGATTATATTTAGAGAATATCCATTGAAAGAAGTAATCCAAGGTGAAAAGTTGAAAGAAGTTATCATGTGTGTAACTTCTTCAAAAAAAGGATAACATTTTTGGCAAAACACTGAATAACAGAATGACAGCAAATATGATTGAAGAAAATGAGGGTCAAACGTACATAAGGCTGTCTCATCTTTTTGGTTTAATTACGAACACTTCAAAAAAAGGCAGCTAAATGACCAAAAATAGGCTTAGTATTTCAAATGATTTCAGAAACCCAGCGTTTACTGCATATGCAAGGTACTGAAGTCATTAACTATTCGATTCTCACTTATCTAGTCTGATTTATGAGCTGTAAATGTGCCAGCACCCTCAACTCTTTGCTCTTTCTTTCTTTATCTCTTTTGGATGAGAATCATAATCATGAGCAAAAGAGTTTTGTTCTATGGACTTTTCTATGACTGACATGATGTGATCATCCGTGTGCTCAACAGCCTCTATTGTGCTGTATTCAAATGAAGTCATAATCCATTTTAAAACTGAATGATGCATTTACCAACTCTGAGTTGGAAGACATGTCGTAAACAAAACAGAAATAAATAACAATATTGAATTAATGTTATAGTTAAAAAAGAACAGTGCAGTAATTGTAGTTGTTTTAATACATTTCCACATCCATTTCTGAAGACTGATGCATCATCAGTCTCTTGTTTTATCACACAAAGTTGTCAAGCACTTGAAGTATCGCTGCATGGGATTATATTTTGAAAGCAGGAGTTTTTGGCAGACAGCCTTTGAGTGAACTCTCTCTGAAAGAATCTCTCTCCTCGTCAGGTCAAGGCCTGAGTGTTTAGACAGTGCAGCCGGTGAAGCTCCATATTGTTTAGACAAGCTCCCAAACATACGGGCTGCAGTATGTCCCATTACCCTCCTGCTGCTGCGTGTGTGCCATCTCTGCTCTGTACATTCTTAGTTTAACCTAATTTCAGACTTCAATAAGGACTAGGGATCTATTCTCTCGCACAGAGAAATCTGAGGCCAACAAAACCAATAAGAACACAGTGGGATGTGTGTCCCGGTGGGTTTCAGCAGCTGCTGACTCTCACCTATGTGTGAAGCTAAAGAGTGTGTTTTACGTTTAGTTCCACATCATTATTAAAGCTGAAGTAAGATAAGTTATTCTTAAATGTCCCTGTAGGAAATTTGTCCTCTACTTTTGACCCATCCTTCAAATGCCACTCCACTTTCAGGAGCAGTGAACCCATCTCCAGATGTTTGAGGCTCAGCTTGGTCAGGACTACCAGAGCTGGAGGATTTTACTATTATATTTGTTGTAGTAGTTGCTGATTGGACACATTTATTTTAGTTTAATTGATATTCTTGATTCAGAATCAGAATTATGTTTATTGTTAGTAACAGTAAGTCACAAACTAGGAATTTGTTGTGGCTGATGGTGCAAAGAAGTTATAAAGAAGTAAAAAAAAAAATAAAGATTTTTCTGGTGTGTCCAGGGACTAGAAAGTTACAGTATTAAGTTTTCTCTTTATGGGAGAAGGCAGGTTATGAATGTTGAGTTTGCCTGTTGTTGTCACTGTCACTGTGATAATGTGTATTTTTCCTCTGCCTTGTGTCTTTGTGATTGTGGCGTCTCCAGATTGTCATTTTTGACCTGTTCTATCTTTCGTTGTTGCAGGAAGAGAAGGGCATTTCCTGTGCACTTGTTAACTTGGACTTCCTCAAATGCAGCGTGGGATTTCCTTTCATGAGAGCACAGACCAAGGTAGAGTCCAAACCAAAGTTTATAACAACCGTAGTACAGCTCATGGCCACAAAGACTCTAAATTCCTCTTTTTTATATAATATTGTATATCTAGCAGCAGCTTTACTATTGCTGTATGTCTTGGCAAAATTCCATTGTCTATTGTTACAATCTGTAGTCCGTCTAATGTGCTGTTAATGAAATACGATGCCGCTATTTGAAAAGTGGAACCGATTTTATATGACGTTTAGCACCTGTCGCGTTTGGCTCAATCTTATAATTTCTTTCACTTTCTGTCTCTCCTCCAGTATCATTTCGCAGTGATTTTCGACACCAGCCAGCTCTCGGGAGAAAATGACACGCTGCAATTTTTAGTTCTAGCAAAAAGGTGACATAGTTTGCGCTGGATCTTTGACTGACTTGATGATGGCTCACAGAGTAATAAATATTGTTGTTACAGCGCCAACCCTGAGCACAAACTGCACGACAACACATTGGACCTATCCATCCCTCTCGTCCATGAGACTGACACCACCATCACCGGGTAAGAGCAGGTCGTCGCTACGGTGGATGTGGATAGACAGAATTATTTATTTTCTTTCATGTTTTTAATTTGAGTTTTTATCAGTAACAAGACATTGCGATGTTTCATTATAGATACAGTTATGCCACACGTTCTTGCATTCGTCAGCGTATACAGTTGTGCTTGAATGATTACATACCCAGGCAGAAATATCACTCCTTTGGGCATGTTTTTAAAGAGTACGAAAGATAAAACACGTACTTTTTTCCAACTCATTGTTAGTGGTTGTATGAATATATTGTCAAATAAATACATATTGAAATTATAATTATGATAACACATTGAGCCGCTCTGTGGAGATCTCAAACGTGTAGTTCATCTAAGGCGGCCAAGAGAAATGTGCAGCTTTTAAGAATGTAAGATAAAGAACGTCATCTATAACTTCCACAAAGGTTTCCAGCTGTCATAAGTGTTACATGGAAAGTACAAGCTAATGAGAACTGGGGCATGTAAACTTTTAATCATGATCAGCGAAGTAGTTTCTGTTGCCATTGCCATTTGAAAACAGAAAACGCATTGATTTGATAATATATTTGGCTTAACACAACCACTAATTATGAGTGGGCAAAAAAATATATTCTGATATTATTGATAATCTCAGAAATATCGACATGACAAATCTGCATTTTTGTAAGTTTTTACTCACAACCGCATAACAATGTATTTTTTGTTGTTGTATCCGAATACGTCAAGATTTAGCTTTCTTTGTTTAATGTTCTCATAAAGTGCATTGCATATGTTATTATAAGGATCTCGCTTCCATCTGGCAGTGGGAGGATGTGAGGGAGTGTGCTGGTGTCAGTATGGGCCATGTCAACTTAAAAAGCCTTATCTGTGAACACTTTATCATGGCTCTGGTTCAATGAAGCGGGAGAGAGATGCAGAGCAGGGCCAGAAGTCTGATAAAGCTGCTGTTTGAATGTAAACGGCTCTCGCTAGAAAAACAAAACATGTCTGAATTGTATCACTGAAAACTCAAGTGCTGAAACAAAGGGACTTACCAGGCTTTTGTGAATGTCAAAACTGTTTTTATTATTGCCGCATGAAATATCCCATCTCTCCTCTGCAGTTTGGTGGCACCGAGCTCCTTCGCTTATGGAAACACTGTGGATGCTTCGCGCTTTGTCCTGTTAGACGACATGGAGTGCCAGTTTCAGCCGCTCAATATCACTTTCCAGGTATTTCAGTAATAAATGCATTGGTAACTACAACTCCTAGGTCTGAAGTGACTGATTCACTTTTGCTGGACAAATTCTGAGCAAAATGATGTAAACTGACTTTAAGGTGATTTAAGAATGCATGTTTTTGACCATCTGACCCTGTAGAGTACGAATGATAAAACACATAATTCATTGTTAGTGGTTGTTTGATAATATTGTCAAACAAATGCATTTTCAAATTATAATTATAATAATACAGTGAGCCGCTCTGGGGAGATCTCAAGCGTGTAGTTCATGCAGGGCAACCAAGAGGAATGTGCAGCTTTTACCGTCAGAGAGATAAAAAACGTCATCTACAACTTCTACAGAATACTCCAAGCTGGGGGATGTAAACTTCTAATCAGGATCAGAAAAGTAGTTTCTGTTATTATAGAAAATAGAAAAAACATCGATTTGCCAATATACGGCTGAACACAAGCACTAAAAATGAGTGGGGAGGTAATATATTATTGATAATCTCAGAAATATTCACACAACAAATCTGCATTTTTGTAAATCACAACCGTACATTTACATGAAAGATCAAGTAAAGTAAACCCGTTTGAATTATATTCTATTCTAACCACCACCAATAAGATTTGTTGGAAGAGAACAGTCAGACCAATGGCATGGGGCCTCATCTGTGTAAAAAGGGTGTAAATTAATTCTGTCCAATCAGGAAGCAGTGGAGGTGGGTATAGATGTCTCTCTCTCCACAATTTGACCTAATATTCACTTTAAGAGTCTTCTGGAAAAATGTTTCCCCAAGTGATGCAGAAATGGTCCAGTTAAAGTGAACAAGACTAACAAGTGGGAACGCTCCCTTATTCAGCCCTCTACGGCTAAAACCGTAACGTACGAGAAGGGAAAGATGAAAAAGATTTGTAATTGGAAGGAAAATCCACAGATGATAAATACTCTTCTGTACTTTTGTATGTGAATGTCCGTCACTTGTCATGTGATAAAATAATGTGAAGCGGCAGTTAGACCGGCCCATGCTCACCCTCACAGCACATCTTACTGGTCAGGAGGGATTGTATGAGAAATATACTTTTAAAAAAGTCTGAATTTACGGCGGCACGGTGGCAGAGTGGATAGCACTCTCGCCTCTCAGCAAGAAGGTCCTGGGTTCGAATCCCGACCAGGGTCTTTCTGAGTGGAGTTTGCATGTTCTCCCTGTGTCTGCGTAGGTTTCCTCCGGGTACTCCGGTTTCCCCTACCACTAAAAATATGTCCAATAGTTCAGGCATGTGCCTCCTGTACTGGCCTCGCTCCCCTCTCTGTGTGGAGTGAGAGACTAATGCCCAAAATTAACAATTGTAAACCGCTTTGAGACTCAGATCTGCAGTGAAAAGGCGGTATATAAATAAAGATTACTTACTTACTTACTTACTTACAAAATAGTACAAGGTCATTTGGTCAGAAATATGCATTATTATAAAAGTGAGAAACAATTTAAGTTGTTGGCAACGCATAGTCGTAATAAAATGGATTTACAATTTGAAATACAGAGAGCCAACAAAAGCTGCTGTATGTGCAACAGAGGCTTCACTGTTATTGCTCAGTTGCTCCATAAATATGAAAAAAGATTCCTGATTTTTGACTTTTCTTGGTCCATGTGATTCCAGGCCATAAACAACGGTCCCAGTCGTCTTCCTGGCTCCACTGTGGACGTTCGGATCCCAAACCGCCTGGTCAGCAACGGTGCAGACATGTTCCACATCGTCGACACACAGGTGCTCGGACTGCTTTATTTACCCAGCTCAAAATCATTATTTATGAGTTTATTCACCTGCAGACACTTTGTGGGCACAGCTTACATCCCTCTCCCTTCGTTCACTTCAGCTGCCTGAATTCACCTTTCAGGACAATGTTATTCTCAGAAACCTGCAAAAATGGGGTTTCAAGGCATATGACTTTCGTTGTGGGGGGCACCTCGGGGCTAGTGAAAACGAAAGTGAAAAAATGTTGACGTAGCTACTGGAGCTCGGCCCGTCATTTTGTTTCACAACATTTTACATTTAGATAACGCAATGCAATACTCCCAGTGGGTTATATGTATTTGTTTAACCCGTGGGTTGCCCCGTCATATAGGTAGGAGCTCAGATTGTTAATTGTATTTGCTTTGAATGAGAAGCTCGAAGAAGTGACTGTGTCTTGGCCTCCAACCAAAAAGCATCTGGATTCACTTAAAGGGGATCAGACGACTTGCACGAAATGGGAACGGGACACCTGCAGAGCTGCTACCGCTGTGTACCGTCCCGCGCTGGAACCACATGTCACAAAGGCTGTTAATGTATCATCTAGTATGACATATTGGACACATTTTTTAAAAGTAGCTGTTCTTACGTTGTATCGTGAGTTTAGCTGGTGTGGAAATGATTTACTGCACAAGCCGAGAGCGAGAGTGAAAGTTGCATCTGTAAAAGCACAAAACAATGGTTTATTTTACAGATCTTTTCCAACTTAATCATATAACAAACAAACATAAACACTGTGGGGGATTAAATCACTGATTTAATTCAGAACATATGGAAACATTGGACAAAAGAGATATAGCTGAAAAACAGGGGCATCTTAGCCATTGTAACGTTTAAAGCTGGGGTACCTAACTTTTCGTTTCCTAAATAATACACTTTGCAAATATCCGTACCATAGAAGTCTGAATTTCAATTCACTTTATTTTTGTATTACCCTAAATCATAGAAGTCGTCGTGGGGACTGTACAAATTTGTTGATTAGCCAACAACAAATTAGAGAATCAAGAATCCAGTTTGAACACGGGAAATGCCAAAATAACCAATACATTGGAACCATTGGTCCATATGGGTAGCAATGTCCATAAATGTTGCATGAAAATGTGCATCACATTTTCAAAAAGCAACAAGTCGTCTTAATTTGATTAGAAAGTACTTTTTGACTTCGCGCTGTGGGTTTTATTTGTTTTGGACATTTGGAAACGGTCACAGGACATGAGCCAGCTTTGCAGTAGAAGTACATAAGATGACCACACAAGAGGGTGGCAGCCTGGCAAACAATGAGGAGAGATATTTCCCCCATGCAGAGCTATGGGACAGCCTGAAGAGGAAGAGGAGAAAGGCTCCCGAGGGACGTGGACGTAAAACAGACACCCCTAAATTATTCCATATGGGAAACGGGACGGGGAGGGGTGGCACCTCTCAGCTGGGTCGGCTTTCCTGTCAGCACTGGGAGTCATAATGATAATGGTTTAGGCCACTTAAGGTGACGAGAATGCTGATGTCACAGAACTGAAAGGCCACTGAAGGCCACCTCTCCCTTACTTTTATTGATTGTATTTCAATTAAATGTAGGCGTGTCATTTAAAATCTAAACTTAATTTCTTTAGGTGGCAGAAGGCAGAGGGAACTGTACCCCGCACAAAAACCCAACTCCATGCACCATCCCACAGGACAAAGAGAGCATCTTTCACTCAATATTTGCTTTTTTCACCAAATCGGGTCGCAAAGTCTTGGTAATTATTTAAGATTGCATATTTGATGTTGTGATTCTCAATTGTGTCAATCACTTGTATTTCTTGTGTAACAGGATTGTGACAGACCCGGACGAGCCTGTATGACCATTACATGCACTCTTGGTCCACAGCTCAAAGAGGACATTATAAATATTGATATAAAACTTCTACTGAACACTGAAATATTAAAAAGGGTAATGTCTATTAATTCAATGATTATAGTTACGTTTTTTTAATTGGTTTGTGCTTTGACTCAACTTTGTATAGTCTTGTCTATATTGTCTTGTCTATCCCATCCCTGTTTTGTACATTTCTTCATTGTGAGATAAATAAAGTCTATCTTATCTTATCTACAGGACAGCTCCTCTGTGATCCAGTTTGTGACGAGGGGCAGTGTTCAAATCAGTGAGCGGGCAGTGGAGGTGCCAAAGGGGCTGCCGGAGGAGATCTCAGTGAGTACATCTATAAATGCTTTCATTCTGAGCTTTGAGATTATGTCCCTGCATGCACAGCAAAAAGTAATGAAAAAATGTGGGTACATGCCAGTATACATGAAGTAAAAATGGTTCCATCCATTTAAGCCAAAAGGCCAAAAGGTCTTTCACGCCTCAATCTGCTCCGGCTGCTCAATCAAACAAAATTGGACAAGGTGAATTATCTGGTTTTCACTAGTGCCTTATAAACATACTCTCTGGTGTCCTGTCCCATTGTTAGCAGTTCTTGGCGGGTTCAATTCCTCCTCCATGCCTGTCTGTATTGGCGTTCACATGCTCTCCCTGTGTCTGCATAGGTTTCCTCCTGGTGCTCCGGTTTCCCCAACCACTAAAAACATAAACAATAGAGCCCCATAACCCCAATCCCACCCTCTCTCTCACTGGGGCCAGGACTCTCCCTAACCCTAACTTACCTGGTTAAATAAATATATATGTTTTGGTTTTTTTCACATTTTGAATCAAAAAGTGAACATGATTACAGACATAACAGACAAAAACAGAAATAAAAAAATAAAAAATATATATAAATATATATTATAAAAAAATATAATAGTTAATTCATAGTTAGAATGGATACATAAATAAATACATAAATGCGATGCAGATGGCTAAAGAACCTCCCATGCGTTTTTACGACCACTGTATGATCAAAAACATTCTTCTCTTTTATCCAACACTACAAATGCGCCTGTTGAGCCGGTGGCCCACATTCAGTGATGCGTCGACTGCTGTTGGTTTGTTGAGATGTGTATCAAGCAGCTGTGAGTGTGTGCTCCATGAGTTTGGGTCCTCAGCTGTGCACAAGGACGCCCTCCCTCTCCTGCGCTGAGTGATTGAAAAGCCCTCTAGATAAAACGTAACGATCACGGTGAGCTCTGCAGATGCATCATGTGATTAGGACGCTCTCTGGGCCGCAGCCTCGTGACCCTGCGAAGCTGATGTTTGGAAAATTTCAATGTATACGACCGCAGCGTGGCCTTCCTTCAACACTTTTCCAAGGCGGTCATTCCAGTAGCTATTGCCCCCACAGGCCTCAGTAGACACAGAGAGATTGTCCCATAACCTCTGACTCTTAACTGCATTCTGTGGATCTGTGGGGCTTTATTTTGGTAAACACTTCCTAATAATGCACAATGTCTTTACAATTCCACTTTTCAGCAGCTCCCTTTGCTCACGGAAGATTGGTAAAAACAATTGGGCGCTAAACTAGGATGTATTTATGATATTTTGGGCTGGCACATGGCACACAAGTTTTAGAGATGTATGCTCCATCGAGATACAGAAAACTGACATTTTCCAATGAATTATAGACTTATTGTTTTTCCCAATTAAATAACAGACCAGACACCACTATTGTATTTGTCGAAGATTTGTCAAAGATGATTTAAATATGTCAAAACTAGTGTTACCAAATGTCTTGAGAGTGAGGAACTATTTTAATGGGTTTTTATTATCTAGTAAAAAAAAGTGTGGTTTGAAAGTCAGATACAGCGATATTTAATGTAAAATGAAACTTCATCACATGCAGTAATTACTACAAAACTGAAAATAGTTCTAATTTATGGCTACTGTCTTGGCCTCTATAAGTACCACCCTTGTGTCATCACTTACCCGCCTTGGTAAACACAGTTACCTCGTCCCTTAGGAGCTGTGCTGACCGAACACCCTAACTCTGATTTGTGAGCTCCTCTCAAACTGAAGTTACCCCCCCTGACACGTAAACAAGCCCCTCTGTGGTATCCCAGTGCTATGTCCCAAATCTTAGTGGCTATGTTGAATGAATTTGACTTATTCCCACAATCTGCACTTGTCAATTTAAGAGTCAAAGGCCAATGTCCATTTGAGCTTTCATGTGTTTTCTATACGCAAGTGCTTTGGCATGTAGTCCGGCATGTGCAGCAGGGGAGAGGGGGCTGTTAATGTGGGAAAGAATTCAACAAAGAGATTAATGCGCTCTTGTCCACTTGGTTTTGTTTTACAGTTGGTGTCGCATGCCACATTTATGTTGCAGCAATGTCCTGTCAAGAACTGCTGTCTTCATTAGCCCACATTTCACTTGATTTATTAAAAAGAGACGTAGCAGTGCCTCTATTCTACTGGTTTTTGAACAGATTTTAGTTTAGTTGAATGATATTTTGTCTTTCTAACCTTTCTAACCAGGGACCAACATTTTATCTTGGAAATGTTAATAAGTTTGCACGTTCTTTTTTAACTCAAAATACAGTGGAATAATAGTAATCAGATACTGTAAATGAGCAGCATTTCGTCTTTTTCTCCAGGACAATAGAGAAAAAGAAATAACATGTAATTGTTTCACTCTCACCTCCTCGTATAATGTTTGTAGCAGTTTTAAATTGAGCACAACGAAGATCAACATCAGCTTCTTCTGACGCTCATTAAATTATACTCATCTGGTCCGGAGGAAAGCTGTATTTACATCTCACAGTACTTTTAATTGTCTGATAATCAGTCCAAGTAATTTGTAGGAAATGAACCATGAACCAAAGTATCAAATGGCTTCAAAGCAAATGTGTCACTGGCAGTCTGATAGAACCAATCTAGATTCTAATTGTTTGGAGATTTGTTTGTTTTTGCACATCCATCAATTTCTTCCATTGTATCCATTGCAGGGGGCTGGTTCAGCCGACAGAGCAAAGATGCCCAGATATATCCAGATACATTTCATCCAGCTCATCCGGGGGGATCCTGGGGTGTTCCGGGGGGTCACATAGACGTGTTACGCCCTGTTAGTCTGCACACAGAGCCTGCTCTGGCCCTGGCTCTCAGCGGTGACCGGCGGAGACCCGCTTTAGACACTGCGAGTTTAAAAACGCACAAACTGAGCAGAGCCGCGTGGAGTTGAGCCTGTGTAATATGATATTAGTCCAAATTATATTTTTCCAAATGAAATGGTTTGATACTGCTTGTGCCATTTACCACCTACGTAAAAGTATAACTTCTCAAAGGACAGTCCATCATATATAATGTACTGTTAAGGATGTCAATTATTTCTGTTATGCAGTTTCTGATATTTCTCATGAACTCCCTTTTTTGAGGGAGTAAATAAATGTATCTATACTCATTAATTTAGAACCAGAAAGACACAAAAGTTAAAGGGAGTGAAATTATAAATGACCAGGTCCTAGCAATCTGCAGTAACTCATGAATCTTTGTTCAACACTATCTCTGTACATAGTCAGTTTGATTCTTTATTAAAATCCTCTCATGCAAATAGCTGTTTACTGTTTATCCAGCTCAAATGGTGGTTGGCGCCGGTGGCTTGTTACCTGCTGTGACAAAGGTCGGGCAGACCATGACCCGGTCCTGAGTCTGTCACTCAATATATAAATAGTTTTTTAAATGCATGTGTATATAACATTTAATATTTCTGGATTACAATTAGTATTTAGTATGAATTTTCAGTATTGCCAATGACGTGTACTAAATGTTGAACTTGTGTATGGTTCAGCCCATATTTGCAGCATTTCTATCTATGTAATTATTTGGCAGACAACACCATCATGGTCTGTGAAGCACTGGCTCATGAACTGGATGGTCGCTGACTTCACACCTTGGGCAAGACACTTCATATTCAGTGCCTTCAACCCTCACAATATTATATTTGCTTTAACGGGAGTTACTTTTAGGCCACTAACCTCACCCATGAAAAGTTACGTCTCAAAGTTACGACATGTCTTCCGTTATAGTTTCCCTCCATTGCATCACCTCCGTCCCCCACCCTGTTACGTGTGCAGTGACTCAGACTAATCAGACCTCTCTGTGTGTGTGTGTTTCAGTTGATCTTTGAGGCGCTCCACAGCCAGGAGCCCCGGGGGTACGTGGTGGGCTGGATCATCGCCATCAGCCTGCTGGTGGGGATCCTCATCTTTCTGCTGCTCGCTGTGCTGCTGTGGAAGGTATGTCACGCTGAACCAGCACAATCTGCTCACTTCCCCTTAATGAGAAACGGCTGCATCAGCGTTTTTGTGAGGAGTTTGTATTGTAAACAAGCTATAGTCATCCAAAGATCTCATTATAAAAGGCTACGTGCTGGAAGTGCTACGTTAAGATTGTGATCTATAAAACCACAACATGATAGAAAATAGACTGGAAACACAAAAAGGGTCATTTCAGATAACCCTAACCTTATGAATGTCGCCATTTTATCCCCAGTAATCTTTTAAATGTATTTCATCTGACCACCAATACCCACATTCATAAATTAGGCAAGAAGTGTTTTGTCTAGCCGCTTACAATGACAGTTTAGCAACTTTAAAATTGAGGCTCTGAGTCTGATGTGCGCATGAAAGATCAGTGGTGGTCTGAGATTGGCAGCCTCCCTACTAGTCAATCCCAGGGCAGCTGCGGCTACAGTAGTAGTTTACCACTGCTGTGTATAGAGCGATTGAGTAATGTGAAGAATCTTTGACTTCACAATGACTTACATCGTTGAGGGTCCAAAAAAGCACTCTACAAAGCCGATTATTTTTATTGGACTATTCAACACCTGGTTTTCCCAGCGATCTCCATTCCAAGGGCTACCCAGGCCCAGTCCTGCTTGTAGCTTTCCAGATCAGACAAGAGATCAACAACTGATGCCACACTTTCATAATATTGATCTCATTTTGCCACCCATACTTTGTAACTGTTAAATCTCTATATGACAACAGTACCGTGAGCACGCCATTGTGTAAACTAAAGGGTAGACTTTATGAGACAGTGACCATAGTATATGTGACAAAGATTATCTGCATTATATAGTTTTAGTATAAATAAAATAAAGTCATTTAACTACAACAGGGTCCAGCTGTATTGGGACAGCTGGACGTCACACAGCGAGTGGGCAGGGCTCAAAAGTAAACTCTCACGATAGACCAACAATTCACACCATAACAGTCGCATGAAAGAGCCGCTCCAATGGGAAACCTCATTACGCCGATTCGGTATAGGCCTCCTTTTCTTTCTCTGATGCTCCACTCTCCGCCGGGAATACCACGACTAAACCCAGGAATGTTCGACCTGGGATAGATTTCCCACAGTTCCGCAAGTCTCTCGGAACTTGCCAAAATAAACGCCACTTACAAGAGCAGCACATGTCCTGTATTGCTCGGAGCAGGAAATGCCTGAGGAGAGCACGGGTCTGTATCAATAAACTGTATTAGTCAAAAGCAGATAAATGGACGGCGTCTTGGTGAGAGAGGCATCACCCCTGCACCGGCCGCTCCACACTATCACAGCTTTGAATATTCCTAAAGAAACACTGCGTCTTCAGTAGAGCGCAGCTGCTGCTATCGATGTTGGTGGTTTGCCGCGATTCCGTCCATTAACTTCACATTGGACACCTCTCATAACATCAGAGTATTTAAAAAGGCTTATACCGTAGTTTAAACATGCGCCTTCCCACTGCGCTAACCTTTGTCATAATGTTGGAAGATGTAGAAAACGATGGTTGTAAAAAAACACCAGCCTGTGTTTCTCCATGCAGTGTACCACTACCTACTGGGACTATTTAAAGTGCTTTGACAGTGTCTCAAATCGGTTATGACCATTTTTATCTAAGAAAGAAGATACAGTAATTTGCAAAAGATATATAAAAGCCTACAATGATTAATTGCAATAGCTGTAGCTAATTGGCTTTTAATCATTGACTATATTTTTATTATAGTCCTGGTGTCCAAATATGGCTCTCAGGCTAATGTTGTTGGTCCTGAAACTGTCTAATGGATCAGAGTCAAATACATTATTTTGTTTACCCAAAATCACAACAGTGGACATATCAAAGAGCATCACAATTATTTATTCCCCAACAGGTGATTAGAAAATAAAACATTGCAGCACATAAAAATACCTCTCTATATTTGAAAACGGGTTAACCATAGACCTCCTATGCTGGATCATCCTCTGTCTTTAGACCCTTATGAATCTGATAATGTAAAGAAATTACTTAAAAAGACTTACAAAGACGTATTTGTTGCCCCCCCCAAATATTGTGGGTTTTTTTCACACAGGATTTTTACCTTTGTTTGAACTTTGTGTCATGGTGCACATTATTTATATTCCCCGCGTGGCACTTCCAGGACTGCCTTGGCAGCCACCTGTTACATCATCAATCTCCAGTGGCTTCGGTTTTAACGGTTCATGAACATAAAATAATATGAAATACTTTCTGTCGAGCGTGGTATTGTCCGAGTGATTTGTTAATGATGTGTAGAACTTGTGAAACCACTGGTATGGCCTCGGAGACACTCATAACTCATATTTGATCCTGTTTTTGGCAGTTGGGCTTCTTCCGACGACGCTATAGAGAAATCATCGAAGCTGAGAAGAACAGAAAGGACAGTGAGGAAAGCTGGGACTGGATGGAGAAAAATCACTGAGACTTATCGACTTCAGATTGGGTCAAAACGGATCCAATTGCATCGGCTCTCATAGCCCAGCGTACCCCTGCAGTCTTCCATATGTGGAAGAGAGGAATTTCTCCATTTTTTTTGGAGGCTTTGTATTATTTTCATTGGAGCGGCGGTGGGGGTCCGGGAAGATAAGACTTCTGAGGTGACAGTGCGTGACTTTCAAAAGAGGACACTTAATTATCTCCACGAAGAGGAACTCCCAGGACAGTCACAGCCGGGACGTCCTGAACTGAGGATGGGGAAAACGGCTTGATATAGTGGACAACCATACCCTCAGGGCGGTGCGACAGAGCAACTTTATTTTTATACGTTCACTTAAAGCCATATTATGCAGAAGAGGGCTTCGTGAGGAGTTGGCAACATACCCACTGGTCACTGGTATGTTTTTGTAGCACTGATGTCAGATAAAATGGCTCATAGTTGTACGTTTTGCCAAAGATATGTCCTGTACAGTGTGAGATTATCGAGTCCGTTTGTATATTCAGACATTTCCGGGAGTTTGCGATGGTATCTTCCCTGTATCATTTCCTGCTTGTGCACATCTGTCCAACTCCCCCCTCCTCAAAGCTAATTCTGTGTTCTTCACCCTACTGTCATTGAGACCTCGTGTCCTTATGTCCTCAGTCAGAGCTCCCAGTTAAAGAAAAGTCTTGTGAGATCATTAAACCCAGTTAACACTTGATTAACCACACTCATATAGTTTTACTCAGCAGATTAAAGCCACAAAAGCTGCCATTGATCGTGCTGGTGATGTGATTCTCAGTTGTGTCCTGATTTTAGGTGTCAGACTTTTTATGGAAAACAAACGGTTCATTTTTTTCTCAGGAGTGAATCCAAAGATGATCACTTTGCTGATATATCCTGCTTGTGTCACTTTTAGTTAGTTTCTAGAAATTATGGGCTTTTCAAAGTGCAATATTACAATGGACAGGACTACAAAATACTTCAAGCTTTAGCTTCTGGAGAGAAGAGTTCACTTCACCTGACAACAAGAATGGATCTGATTTCTGCCTTTTAAAACAAAAGTATTGCATTTGAATTTCTCCAGTTATGAATGGCATCAAATTGTTCATTTTAGATCTATATCTAGCAACATGTAATTGATCACATATACCACTAGATGAGTGTGAGTCTAGTCATATTATATCAATCAGTATTTTTTCTGAAGAAAAAAAGTCTGATTCTGAATTTGTAAATTAGTAAACGGGCCACATTGAACATAAATAATACTTTTTGATCTTTATACAGTACACACCAAAAGTTTGGGCACACTTTCTGATTCAATGAGTTTCCTTTCTTTTCATGACTATTGACTGTAGATTCACACCCAGGCTGTGTAAGGGCTATTTGACCAATAAGGAGAGTGGTGGGTGCTGGGCCAGATGACCTGGCCTCCACAGTCACCGGACCTGAACCCAATCCAGATGGTTTTGGGGTCAGCTGGTCTACAGTGAAGGCGAAAGGGCCAACAAGTGCTACTGTAAGCATCTCTGGGAACTCCTTCAA
Source organism: Knipowitschia caucasica (assembly GCA_964034765.1). NCBI lineage: Eukaryota > Metazoa > Chordata > Actinopteri > Gobiiformes > Gobiidae > Knipowitschia > Knipowitschia caucasica. Next base: position 29,038,663 of record OZ035835.1, read on the forward strand.
GACTGTTGGAAGACCATTGCAGGTCCTCTTGAAGCTCATCAAGAAAATGCCAAGAGTGTGTGAAGCAGTAATCAGAGCAAAAGGTGCTACTTTGAAGAACCGAGAATATAACACATATTTTCAATTGTTTCATTTTTTTTCTAGTACATACATAATTCCACATGAGTTAATTCATAGCTTTGATGCCTTCAGTGTGAATCTACAATTTTCATAATCATGAAAATAAAAAAACTCTTTGAATGAGAAGGTGTGTCCAAACTTTTGGTCTGTACTGTAGGTGTATCTTTTCTTGTAGAGGTTTTTGTTTTATGGAAATATTATTGAATTTACTGGAGTGTTCACAATATGTTTCTTACATTCCATTTCACTAAAACCAGGTTAGCTTTAGGCCTCACCTGGCCTGATGTTGTCACCTGCTTCTGTCCAAGTTTAATGTCATATTGCAAACCTTTACACACAAATAAATCCACTTGAAAGCAGACCTCTACCTCTTGGTCTGTCCTCTACACGTTCCTTAAAAAACGTCCTCCAGACATTGATCTAGGTCACCTCCAATGTTGTTCCATTACCGAGCTTTACTGAACATGTTATAAATATCTGCCTATGTCCCTAACTAACAGACAGACAAACCGGAACCAACCCATTACCCCCTCGTGAAGGTAAAATTGACCACCAGTATGTGAAACAACCCCAGAGTTCGAGATCCTTTGCCCCTGGAAATGATCTGCAGGCTTCATCCCGGCAGCACTGATCTAGTTTTATCCCAAAGAATCCCAGACCTCCTAAAGGCACAATTTAATTTTACTATAATGTTATTAAGTTTAACAATGAAATATGAGAACTTGCATTACTCTTCGTACAGATGAAAGCACATGTGAGGAGTCTTCCATCCGTTTATTGGGGCCCGTCTGGACTGAGTAATGTCCTAAAAATAGGCGAGAATGGACTGCGCTCAATCACGGCACATAAAGGACCTCACTGGGAGATCTTATTTTAGTCAACATGAAGGAATGCTCTAGCACTGTCTCCAATAAAGTCCAAATGTATCTGATTTGACCTCACACTGGCTATTATTTTGCAGAATGGGGCCCTCATTGTGAAATATACTGACAGTAGAGGATTCCCATGTTTTATATGAACTGAAGCCCATATGAATAATGGCCCTTGAAACATGTTTGATTTTGCTTTAATTGTAGTCTATATATGTATAAACGGAGTAGGAGCGGTTGCATTATGCGTAAAGAAATGTGCAATGCGAAAGATGAAGATTCAAGCCCCAAGACACTTTAGTTCCAACTGCTTTGCTTTCTCTGTTGCGCTGTTAATAGACTCACTCTTATCCTTATACTCTAAACTCATAGCTTAATGCAGAAAATCCAACACTTGATTTTTGTTTTACTAACTGTGATGGATGTATTTTTGTTTTTGAATGTTTAAATGTTTAAATGTGTAAATTATCACAAATTTCCCCACGTTGTAATGTTGAGGTTTGGCTCTGAGTATACTACTGTCACTGAGTATCATTTCCATTATAGTTTGCTGTATGTTTGGTGTTAAAATTTGTTTAATTTCAAAGCTGAATATTTATCTGTGGATAAAATAATAGAGTGGATTTCTACTGGTTTGTCTTTATTTCTAGAGAAGCAGGGATGTTGAAGGTGTGTAGTGCCATCTGGTGGCCTATGTGCAAACATACAGATGAGAAACTCTTGATGTTGAGTGGCTTAAATTTCAATTGCAAAAAGTGGGACTGCACGCAGTATAACTGTTTAGCTAGTTATAAGCTTATTTATCTTTCAAAAACAGAACTGACCAAATGAACACACTCGGGGATACTATGAACTCAACAATTTGAAGCAAATTCATATATGCATTTTTTGCAGACATCTAAAAACTTCAAACTTGTTGAAAGTGTTCGGTCTCAATCAATGGTTTAAATATATTGTTTTATTTATTCTAATGCGGTTGGCATTTTTATTTATATTGTCCTTCAGGAAACCAGGCCTGTAAGGCAATAGCTTTGCTGACATGGTCTGTGTACTCGTTACTGAATCCTTGATTATAAGAATGAATGGAATGATGCCTGGTCATGTGACACCAGTTGCTATGACACTTCCAGCCTCTTTGTTAAATGTTATCAATAATTCATATCTGCTCCGTGGACACAGTACAGTGCTGCTGTCTCTGCAGATAGAACTACCATGTCCACACTCCTGGATCACGGCTGTATCCGCACCACAGCCGTGGAGCAGGTGGTGGCGCCGATGGCCAGCCACTTGTGCCACCTAGTGCTGCTGTGTGACGGGGCGGAGGAGCCAGAGCAGTTCCTGCAGCTGGAGGGGTCTGCTGAGGCCGTGGCCAGGGCCACACGCAACTTGGCATCAGTGGCGTATAGGTAAGAACACATGATGGAAATGAAATGTAGGTTTGTGCCGTTTCTTGGTATAGTTTCAAACTAAACAAACTAAATGTAAATGTGAGCAGACAAGCAGAGGAGGCCCAGGATGAGCTCCTGCAGATGGACATGTCTTCTCTGGTGGAGTCCCTCACTGTGTCCGGACAACACGTGCTGCTGGCCGCTCAGAAACTAAACATCCAGCCTACAGTCCCGGAGCACCGGGAGGAGCTCATCGCTGCCACGCAAAACGTCTTCCTGGGAGTGGTCAAAGTATAACACCTTTATAACGTTATAGGTCATGTCTGCGGTGGTTTCAATTCCACCTCCTGACATGGCCTTTTTGTGTGGCTTTTGCATGTTCTCCCCATGTCTGTGTAGGTTTTCTCTGGGTGCTCTGGTTGCCTCCTTGAATAAAGCTACAATGGGATGTATTTACAACTCACACTGTTCATTAATACCCACTGTCCCATCCAAATATGTGTTCTATGAGGTGTGATGAAACTATCCTGAGCTTTCATGGAAATTGTGGGCTTGCTTTAGTAATGTTCAAACCCAACACTTCTGCTGCATGTATTCGTCTAATTAGGTCCTCCTGGTGAGTGACGACGCGTCTGTGAGAAAAGTTTTAGCTGCAGCCGACCAGGTCTTGGAGATCCTGTCTGAACTTGGCTCATCCCCAGACATCAAGACTCTTCTCAGATCCTTCCAGTCTTTCTCCGAGGCTCTGCTGGTCCTCAACAGTCTCACCATAGACCGCGCCCACTCTTTACAGGACCCCAGGCAAAAACAGCAGCTTCTTCAGTCCTTGGAAACTCTCAAAAGATGCATCTCAATGCTTCATACTGCAATGTGCACAACCATAAGACATCCGGCGAGTGAACAGGCGCAAGGTGCAAAGACGTATATTCTAGATAAAGTTCAAAACACGGTAAATGAAATAATTGTTACATTGAAAAGCGAGAGCCATATGGGGTCACTAGGCAATGGCGGGTTTTACATTTGGAGAAGAGATGGAGTATTTCAGCTACTGTCAAACCCCTTGGAGTTATCAAATCGAGACAGTGGTTTTGACAGCATGATCAGAGACATGGTTTTTCATTGTATGGGTGTCGCCAACTCTTCTCGAAGGGAGTTCCAACAGACAGTCGTGGGCCACTGCAAGCACATACTCAAATTCTGGTCGGACATAAAAAAGTTGTCCAAATCAGATGACTTAGAGGAGTTGGAAGACACATGCAGTTTGTTGGAGGAGCAGGTCAAACTACTTGACACAGAGGTAACAACTGCAGTGCTGTATCAGGTTTTAGACACATTCCTGACAGCTTCTTCAATGTTCCATGAGGTTTTTACTGTTCTAAACAAAGCCAACGAAACCAATGCGTCTACAGATGTCAACGACGTCTTAACACTGGTTGAAGACTTTATATCGTTCACTGACAAACTCGTCCAGGTGGCCAACTTTGTTTCAGCTCTTGCCCATGATGTGAAGAGTTTGGAGCGAGTCGAAACCTCCATAGCGTGTCTGACGAGGCTTAGGGAGCGGATACTCCCTCTGTCACTCGAACTGGAAGACAATGCAGACCAAACTATTCAAAAGCTCATTGAAAACTGTCAGAAATGGGAAGAAGAGACCAGCCAGCTTCAGGATGCCTTCAGCTGCATTTTAAACGTCCGGGAGTTTACGAGTACAAGTATTAGCGAGATGGTTATTGAAAGAAGTGCTTGTGACACGGCATATAGAGAGCAGAATACTGAAAAGTTTAAGGAACATTCAACCAATCTAGTTTGCCATATGAAACTGGTGATGCAAGCAGCCAGAAGACACCTAGATAGAAGCGACGATCCGATCTATAGAAATGGTCTTTTGGTGTTGTTAAAGCAAGTCCAATCATCTGTAACCAAAGTGAATGGAGCAGTTAAGGATATGCTAACAGGTCCAAGTCTTAACATAGAGGCTTATTCCACATTTTCAGACAGCATTTCCACTGCAATACAAGACTTCAAAATTGTCAGAGAGGGGCTTGATGGTCAACAGCATCCACACCTGCTCAGCCCACTGCGAGAGAGGGCTCGACAACGCGACAGTTTACGATCATCTTCTCCGATTATGGACATGTGTGAAATCATGGACAGTAATGACCATGTATTGTGTGATTCCCCTGAAGTTTTTGAAAGCTACCTCGACTCTGAACCCGAAGATGAGGAAAACCTAGAGGTGGCTGTTGAGGAGGAAGTGTCTCATAAATGTGTCAAAGTTGATTTAAAGATGTCAGATGTGTCCCGTGAGTCCAAAGTGGTTCTCAAGCCTTCTGAGTTTGACCTGCTGCCCCTCCTACATGAAGTTGTGACTGTGACTAAAGGGAAAGATGTGACGGCATTGAACCAGACTTGCACTGCCGTACTTGAGCTATCCAACTGCTATTCCCAAGCTGCAAAAGAAGCTCTAGTTTTGGTCGATTCAGTGGATTGTCAGACTTTGGAGAGATTCAGATCCGACCTGGTTTCCTTGACTCCGCTATTAGTCCAAACTGCTCAAGAAACAGCAATGAGTTCGGCCATGAGAACCGAAAGCATCTACAAACTCAGTACGCAATTTTCCGATCTCATAAACAACATGCGTGAAGTCTTAATGCCAGCAGCTGGACCATGGTCCCATTCTGTTTTCAAAATACACCAAGGAAATGGATCTAAAATGGCAACTACAGAGTCCCAGCAGCTTTCTGAAGTCATAACATTATGCGGTGATGTGGTGCAACAGCTGACATCCTCTGAAATAAAGTCACAAAGCGATGGTCAAGAGACATTTGGGGTTTTACACAATAAATTAAACAAGGCGCAAAACAATACAAGATATCTTTTAGAATTCTCCTCATCGCTAGAAGGTAGACACGAGCAGTTGGAAGGGCTGTGTATCCTTTGGGGGTTGTCCATTCAGGTCTTATTGAATTCACTGGACAAGATTTTAGGAACCACAACTGCAGTGAGTCAACTTACTTTGCAAAAACAACTGATGGCATTGTCCGAAAACTCTCTAAGAATCCAAGAGGCTGCAAGAATTACAAGTTTGAATTGTAAAAGTCCATACAAAGTCAAGCAGTTAATAGGATACCAAGAAGAACTCAAAATCGTCACTGAGGTCTATCTGCAGGTTGCTGATAACATTGATGCAAAGCCTGATGTATTGCAGCTCGCAAAATCTGAATTCCTAAAACGAAGTCTTCTTGTAAAACTTAAAGCTGTTTGTAGTCAATTGAATAAAGTAAATCATGATTATGGGAAAGCTCTTCAGAACATGGTCAACATAGCATTCTCTGAGGCACAAAGAGAAAGAGAAGAAGGTGAAGATTGCCAATCATTTGAAAAGAAGGTGGAAGTACTTGCAGAAACGATCATATCTGGCACCAAAACTGTGGAAAATAGCTTGCACTTTATCCGAGATCCACGTTCCAGATCTAACCTCAGGTCGATCAACGAGCACCTGTCTTTTCAGATTTCAGACATCATCAGTAGAGCCCGGCTCACAGTGGAGACTCAACATATTTGCGATACGCTTACTATCGAAGTCCAAATTCAAAGTTGGGCAGCTAAAGCCAACTATGTGGTGGAAGAGATATGCAAACAAGACAGCATCAACCAAGGAACTAAAGACAGCATAAGAGCTGCTTTACAAGGCGAAGCACTGGCAAAAGTACATGTAGCCATCAAAGAAGTCATTCCTGAAATCCCACTGAAAATCAAACCACTGGAGTTTCCTACTGAGGCTGCAGCTGGGGCGTCGACTTCCAGACAAGATGACAGCGTGGAGAAGTTGGAGATTTCGTTAAAGGAGGTCCCAATGTCACCAGTGTTCACCTACAGCCCTGAGCTACTAGAAAAAGAAGTGAGCATACTGCTACTTATTACATTGGAAAAGAGTTATGTCTGTTTAATTCATTTTGTCTTTAACAGGAGGTTGCAGACTTGGGCATGCCCAGAGAAGCCCCTTCACTCACACACAGATCTCTTTTCCTGAAACAAGAATCGAACAACTGGGATCCCGAGGACAATAAGATCGTCCAAGTGACCAGGAAGATGGCGGACATTATCTGTCACATGACCCAATATCTGAAGAAGAAAGGACCTATTCTGGTAAAAACAAACCAAGTGTTAAATTGAATATATAAGAATTTGGGGGGAAAAACACACACACCAATTTACTATATCATGTGCACAGTTAATTTGTCTTTTATACGTTATTTCATATTTTCTAGAACAAAGATGCTTTTGTGACAGCAGCTAAGGAGGTGGTCTCTAACTGTGAGTCCGTGACCCAGTTCATCAGTGTAATAGCCAATCACTGCCTGGATAAACAGTGCACCATCGAGCTGTCGCTAATAGTGGAGCAGATTCTGACCATCACCAACCAACTCAGCATCATCTCCAGGTAACACACGTGCTCTACAATATGACCTATGTACTTTAGGAACATATTATACAAGTGCAATTCCAGTGCACTTCATCATCTTCGTCTTTTCTTAAATGGATGGCAAGGAGATTGCTTAAGACATGAGTTACGTTTTCTAAAAAATTGCATATCAATGATCAAACAACATTTTAAAACATGTTATACTTTTAGGCCACGTATAAAAGGCCATAATGTATTATTGTACTTTGTATCAAAACATTTTCTACAGAACAGATTGTCAATTGTTATTGGGCGGCTTTCAGGGATCTTTTGATTGATCGGGGATCACCAGTGGTGGTAGAATACTTTGGGCTTCTTTAGACAAACTTCCCCTTTAATTAAAATAATGTAAATGTTTATGCCCCATATATTATGGATGTTAAAGATTCAAGATGGAGCTTGTACCAGCAATATCGATTTTTGGCGGAACTTTAGAGGCGCTGGTGTAATATCAAGACTATTTATTATTATTTTTCATTAGTGTGAATGCTGTTACGCCTGGTTCCAAATCCTCTGATGAGATTTTGGTGAAAAATGCTCAAAATCTCCTGCAGACCGTCCTCAAAGGAGTCCACGCTGCAGAGTCGGCCTGTATCACCGTAATTAGCCTTTGTAGAACTACAACTTTTATCTTTGAACTAATGTACTGGTAACTTTTTCTTTCTTATCTTTCTCTCTCAGGGTTTGAAGCAGCCTGAACCAAACACTGAATGTGCAGAGGCCACCGCTCTGTGCTTCCAGTGGAGGAGGAACCTGGAGATGCATCGCGCACAGCAGACGTCCAACCTGGAGACTGACGACTTGGGCTTGAGAAAGACCTCTGCCCACCCAGAGGCCCCCAGCCTGGCCCCTGCTGTCACTGTGCAGGACGGCTACAAGTGAAGGACACCATTTACTGCTGCTCAAACTGTGGGGTGCGAGCTCTGTCTGGCGGTGTGCAATGTACTCAGTTCTTTTACTTTACTCACACTGGTGTTAGAGGCAGATGTCCACTTTCCAGTGCCTTTAGGATTCATTTTTGTATTGAAGTGTTGTTTCTGTTAAGTGCTTATTTGGAGGGGTATGGGAAATGTTCTTTTCTATTGCATTGATATGTATTCCGATTTGTAGCACTCTTTAGTTACATCATGTTTCCTTTGTTGTGCTGTGTAGACTTGTTTTGAAGTTGTATTAATTGTGTGATAACTTATTGTGGGTGACAGGATCATGTGTGGACTATAACTGTGATCTATAACTCAATTGTAACATGCACCTTTATAAGAACATTCTTGCACACTAGACTTCTGTAAAACTGTTAAACTTTAATTATGTTTCAGTTTGTAACAATTTAAATCACAAACAAGCAAAATGTGTTGATAAAGTTCCATGTGCGATCTTGTAGTGCTTAAACAAACATAAAACACTGCAGTGATAGAACATGATAGTAATATTAAAAACATTATTAAAAAGTACATGTTTTTCAGTTTTCAGAAAGTCTAAAAGAAATGTCAGTCAACACAATGAAACAGCAAACATACAAAACGTAGATAATCCAATATGAAAAATGGTGATATATGATGAGCACATACACATGAACTTAGAAATAGAAAGGGCCGTGTTTAAAACCCTTACATCAGTGCCATGTTTATTTACAATGACTATACGGTGTAAATGCGACCATTTTTATCCTATGGAGTCAAACTTTACAGTTGTGACAAAGCAAGTCTGAAGAAAACACACTTTCTTAAAACATATGCGCGTAAAACAAAAAAACGCTATAAAAATATCCCTTTTAAAAATGAGCACAAAATGAGGTAAAAAATTAAAACGTAAGAAAATATATAAAAGGTTTTTCTGAACTTTTTCAGTAAAGTGATGTCAAGGACTTGGTCGACGTGAGTTAACATTTAAACAACACTAAGCGGACAGCTGCATCTCAACACAATAACAGGAAATTGTACTTTATTTCATAACACGCAAATTATTTTTGCTGCAACTAAAAACCTTTTTTGTCAAATTATCACAGTAGGTTAAAACAGCAACATTTTAAGGCTCAAAGAGAATATTTACAAACAAGTCCCCAAACAAATCCCCAGTGCGTCAAAGTGCCTACATACAAATGTGTTTGATGCTGTTAAAAACAAAGGTTCCCTTTTTCCTGCTGGTTTTATTGTATGATTGTCTACATTTTGTATCAAATGTATTGTTTTACAATAGAAATGTTCATGCCTGACAGACAAGACGGATTTAGCCTGGTCAAGTTATAATTAAAGCCAATACTGGTTAGTGTATTTTTACGTGTTTGTGTACAATTATAAATTATAAAAACACAATGTTTGTTTTTGTTTGTTGGAAAGAGTAATGTAATCCATTATAAATCATTATCATTATTTATTCATTTTCTATGTAATGCCCCTTTTAACTATAGCATCTAAAAACAGTCTAAAAACAGTTTAAATATTGAGATGCAGCTCTTCGTCATTAAAAATCAACTAAAAGAAGTGACGTTATCAACAAATCAAACGTTTGCCTCTTCACTCTGCCGCACATGATATATTTGATAGAGCACTGTGCATGAGAATAAATAGTTTTCAAATGTCTCTGGACTGTACAAATGTGACTTATTGACAGAAAGGGGAAGCAGTGGGATCAAAAGTCTTAAACACATCCTTAAGTGTCCGGTCCTCTGCCTCCCCAGAGTCCTGTTTGTCCTGATCCACTTCCATAGCCTCCTCCTCAGTCTGCACCTCCTTCTTCTCCTCTTCCCCCTCTTTCTTCTGCTCGGTCTCCTCTGGCGCTGCTACCGTCCCTTGTCCCACCTGCTTGGCCTGTCGGGGGTCCGTGTACTGTGGTCTTATGAGCCCGGCCAGCGCCTGTATGGGCAGGTTGTGCACAGCGGCTGGTTTGACCGGAGAAGACTGGGGAGGCGTATCCACAGAAGGAGGAGGGCTCTTTTCTGACGTCGTTTCCGTGCTTTTAACTTCCTCAAACGAGCGCTGAGTCGGCGATAAAGATAACGGAGGGGTACTGTCTTTTTTAACAGGGTTTTTAAGTATCCCAGTCTTTTTGGGAGGGTCCGCCTGCTCTTTCTGTTCTGTCTGATTGCGCGGATCGTACAAACTTATCCCACCGAGAATCGTGGTTGGACTTTCCAAACCTCCTCCCGATGAGGCAAGGCGAGGCGCGTACGGCGGCAGTTTGTCTGGTTCACTTTTAGGGGAAAGCGCTTGACATAAAGTTATGACGTTTGATTTCTGGAGTCTCGGGTCGACCACTGACGCCGCGCTAGAAGTCTGTTCTTTCTGCCCGAGCGTCTTTGAATCCAGACTCGAAGTTCGTTTCAGTCTCGGATCCAAAGATTTTGCTTGCCGTGGGTCTGCTGGCCTCTCAACAGGGAGTCGGGACTCTGCAGATCCGGGTGGCATTCGCGTCTTTAATCTTGCTGCTGCCATTCTGGGGTCGACGTGAGGCAGGCTGGGGGCAGGTGGGCTTTCCGGGCGACTGGAGCGGTTCATTTGAGCGTTGGCGATAAGAGGCGGTAAGGGCAGGTTGATCGAGTGCTCCTGTTTGGGGACCAGAGATGGGATGAGATCCTCAGGAGCCCACACAACGGTTTCGGCAAACACAGGTCTCTGGAGGAGGATGTCCACTTTGATATGGCTGAACTGCTTTAACTGACAGCGGGGGTCTCGAAGTGTGACTCCAGGACCTGGGTCTAGAGGGATAAGAACAGCTCTGTCTCTCAGCTCTCTCTCTCCTTCATCATCGTCATCTCCGGTGGCAGGTTTTTGGTTGACTGTTTGCTGCGGCTGTTGATACTGCTCTCTCACCTTCCGCGGGTCTCTGGACAAACGTGGATTGCCCGAAGCATCTGTCTCCTTCTTTACCTCCGCAGGGCGCTGACGGGGATCCATCTTTATTCTGGGGTCACTTGGAGGACCTCTCTCTTTCAGCCGCGGATCTGCCACTGGTCCACTCGGAGGCGGAGCGGGCTTGGCTTGGGCTTGCTTCATTTTCTCACTCTGCTTCTTCAGAGACTTCAAGATGGATGTAACACTGCCTTCATCGCCATCGTCGCTTGAGTACCAATTTGTAGTTTCATCTGAAATGAAACCATTGATGTTGAATTGTGAAATTTAGCAATTCAATGTAGGCACATACATTTGATGATTAGATTTTAAAACAATATATTTACAAGCTTTTAAATCTATTTGAAGCTTGTAAAGACATTTTAAAATGTTTAAAGACAATTTACAAATCCTAAGAATACAGATTACGGAATAAAACTGACAATTCAACCTAACTCCCAAACCAGTCTGACCACTCTAGTACCCTCTAGCTTATCAAAGCTTCGTGATGCTCTTTATAGTCCTAAAATTACCTGTGTGCATCTGCTAGCCTTCTCTCAGTCCGATCCAGTTATGCCAAATGGACTGGTCTTTCACACCTCATTTGGCTTGCCCAATCAAATTAAATTGGACGAGGCAATTTTTCTGAATTTCACTTGGGCTATTTACACAAACTCATTACGGATTACTCTAAACGTACATGATGGGTTCACGGCCAAAAATAATACTAACCCATGTATCTATTTCTATACTTTGTTATAAAAGCCGATGTCACTCACCTCTCCCGCCGTCGTCTTTTGGTGGTGCTACCTGCGGCTCAGGCCCTTTCTGGTTGCCGTCTTGCTGCTGCAGGTGCATGAGGATTGCCTTCTGTACCGGTGGAGGTAAAGCTTGAAACTGAGGTTCTGCATTTAACCGCTGCTGCATGTTCGGCACATTTGGCATAAAAGCCCGGTTGGGGTCCACTAGAAGGAAAACATAAATAAATTCTTGATCCTTAAAGATGTATAAATTAAGTTATGGTTTCAATACTCACTTCCTGGTGGGTTCATTGGTTGATTTTGAAAAAAACTGCTCAGAAAATCCACAGGGTTTTGTCCCATAGCAAAAGGAAACAAGTTTTGTAGCATCTGCAAGTCCGGGGGAAAAGGAGGCCTTTGCATGTTCATCGGTGGGGGGTTTGGTGGGAAAGGACCCGGGCCCATGGGAGGAAACCCGTGAGGGCCGCGTGGGCCGTGTGGGCCGTGAGGGCCATGTGGGCCATGCGGGCCATGAGGACCCTGTGGGCCATGGGGACCCTGTGGGCCATGAGGACCCTGTGGGCCATGAGGACCCTGTGGGCCATGAGGACCCTGTGGGCCATGAGGCCCCTGTGGGCCATGTGGGCCATGCGGACCCTGTGGGCCATGCGGACCCTGTGGGCCATGCGGGCCCTGTGGGCCATGCGGGCCCTGTGGGCCATGCGGGCCCTGTGGGCCATGCGGGCCCTGTGGGCCATGCGGGCCCTGTGGGGGTGGCTGCATTGGCCCAACACAGGGGCCCATCGACCCAGGAGATCCTGAAGGAGGAGCTCCATCTAGAGGCATGCCTTCTGTCCCTCCTGTGAACTGGTCTGTGCCATCGTCCTCGTACTCTGGTCCACTGTAAACAAATATAATAAAATCATAAATTCAAACGTTGTTCCAAATTGTTTTTACCAAAGCCTTTATGTTGTGGTTTCTACTTTAGCCACTTACCACGAGCGAAGAGTCATAAAGTGACTCCTTCATTCATGATGATGATGATGAAGACATGTGTAGCTAGCTGACTATTGTTTGTTACAAAGTTCTGAATGTAAGAATAACTGAATTTTTAATATTAAATTATAATCAATACAAAGTTGTTGATGCGTTTGATCCCAACGTAATTGTATCAACTATTAGACATTAGTGTCATGTAGTGTACGCTATCAACAAATCAATTTACCCCAGAGCAATCTTCTGAGCCAGGTCTGTAGTGGGCTGGACTTTGATCTCAAACAGGGACGGGATCTTCTTCCCCGCCTGACCGTTGTCTGTGGGGCTGCTCTGGCCCGGCGTGGGCAGCAGACCCACCCCTGGAGGAGGCTTCGGTAGCGGAGCGATGCCGTGTTTCCTCAGGTCCTCCAGCTCCAGCTCATCGTTATTCTCTTCCTCTGTGCTGACGATCTATTATCCAAACACAAAAAATTTTTGACCTTTGTCTCAGAGCGTATGCAATAACAACATTATGTTAGATATACAATATACACATCAATATACAAATACATGAGTTAATTATATATTAACATAAACTGTGTTGCTCTGGACCAAGAGTCAGTAATAAACTTATCTATAAATATTATAATAAATAGTATGAGCAGTTTTAGAATCATTTTTATCTATATAAAACCTTATAGTACCCTAAAAAGAACTATTTTTGAGCTAACAAATACAGCTTATTATCCAAAGACAGCATTATAAAGTCATCACTGTGGTATTGAGTATTGAAACCATTAATATACCAACTGAGTTTGAAATGCAAGATTATTTACTTATTTTTATTTATTCGTGCCGTATTAGATTATTGAAAGTGTATATTTTTTACTGTTAAAAATGAATCCAATTCCATTCAGTCATTTCAATTAAAATAAATGAGAAAGTAAGGGTAAAAAAAGACAGGATTGATATAAACTTTTACATCTATCTTGCTGTGCTTTACCTTACTAAGCAACTCCTTTGACACATCATTCAAAACATCATGGGAGAACTTGCACTTGTCGCCTTGGTAGCACTTGGCTCCAGTGTGAAAGAACTTGCAGGGGTATTCATGTGCAGCCACTGATTAAGGATCAAATACATAGAAATGCATTCATGAGTTCATAAATAGTCCAGTTATCAGTACCCATTTATTTTCCTCTCAATTATTATTCTATTCCACCCAACTGGTCACAACAACGATTACAACTTCAACTACCAACAAACATGTGTTCGTCTACTCCACATGTTGTACCACTCTTACTTTTAGTATATGTGCTGATTTATGTCTGATTAGTTTGGGTGAATTCGGTCCAAAGTCATTTTAAAAAACAGGACACTTCATTTGGATAACATCACATAAAATACAAGTCAGAATCTGTTTCCTGGAATATCTACCCCGTTTCAAACAGTGGGAGCTTTTTGTTCCTATTTATTTCTGTTAAATTAACATGTGCTTTAGTCATTTGTGTTGTATTGTTCAACATTTTGCCACCAGTATATTCACTATTATTGCAAATTCATATTGGCTCTATGTGTCAGCCTGTTAGATGACTAAATATTGGCATCAGCCGTGAAAAGATTTGTCGACCACTAATAAAAGTTTTCAAAAGGATATTGTGCATGTAGCTGCAGTTATCCCCTTTGCTGCAGTATCCCTGGAAGTAGAATTTACACAGCTCCTTCTTCTTATCCAGTGGGATGAGTTCATGTTCAAACTTGCAGTGGTCCCCCTGTAACGCAACAAAGGTTCATTTTTTTAAAATAATGTGAACAAATATAAACATTTCAAGGTTTATCATAGAGAATAGAGAGGGCTCCAGGTTACCTTAATGCATCGACCCTCCAGGAAATATTTGCAGATGTGTTTTCCATTGTGCTCCACTGTGTGCTGATTTATAAACTCCTTGCTCATGATTGGCCTTTTTTTCGGATAAGCATTTTTATCCTGTAGCCAACAAAAACAACAAATTAAATCATTTAAAATGTAAAGGGCTGCAACTCGCTTTGCTCTTTGACACACTATTTTGAATTAATTGATCTAAAAAGATAAATAGATTTCCGGCTGCAGATAAAGCTCTTGAGGGAATGTTGATCAATGTTATTCAATGAAAATAAATGGGTTTGTAAAAATATACTCTAGCTCCTCATTCTCCAGTTTGGTTTTGGTTTGGTTTTCACATACATGCATTTTTATTTTTATTTTTGATCACATCCTAAGATCCGCTTTTTCTGAGAGAAATGTGAATAATAGTGACTCACAGGAAGCTTTCTTATGTCTATGTGAAAGATAATATGGCAGCATGCCTGATTTGTTTTTCTTTTATAATGCTAATTTCTAAGACGACAAATTAAAAGAAAATAAAAAAAACCCAGATGATCTCAATCAATTGGTTCAATGTATTAGTATGGAACTACTCAGTAATGACAGCTTTTAAAAAGGTCTTAGAAAAGTATTTTGTCGGTTAGAATATTATATATAACATATAGTTAATTCTCCCAGCACATTATTATTCAGTATTAGATTATAAAACTATTTACCTTGCCATATCAGATCAGAGAGTTTGATTGGTTGACATTGTTATTTGAGGTTTATATACAGTCACACTGGTCATGCTGGTCTGACCTCGTCCATGGCGTCTCCTCTTCCTCTGCCGCGGCCGCCCCAGGGTTTGCCGCCTCGGAGCTTCTTCCCTCGACCTCTGCCGGGCATCACTCCACGCCCACGGCCCCGCCCACCATCTGAAGATCAACAAGTAATGTTTGACTTTTGAGGACATCTACTATGATGAGCTCTTTTACTACTACTATTTTTCTTACTTAACATTAAATGACAAACTCTGGAAATGTACTCTATGAAATTTATATTGACGTCTATTGATGAACCATTTCAGTTCTTCAGTTTTTATATCAATTTCAAACATTAAGATTTTTAAATAATAGTCATTCTAGTTAGTTAATACTTCAGTATGAATAAAATTATATTATTTTCAACCAGTTTTGAAAAGCCAGTGTCATGTTTCTAACCTAAAATTCCATAAAAGCTAAACACTTTGACGATAATTAATCCAGGGGCTAAACTGTTTGTGGTTCTTTTACTTTTACACATACAAACCCTTCATAAATAAACCATTATGTGTCAGTTTGTTGATAAAAACTGATAACAGACATACCCTACAGTACATGAGAAGGTCCGTTTTAACGCAAAATTAGGTATTCCTGCTTGAAAAAACGGGAAGCAGACTTACACTGTTGTTTAGAGCCCCTCATGCCTCTCTTGGAATGCCGCCCCCGTGAAGAGTACTCTGACTCTTCATCGTACTCGTCCTCCTCCTCCTCATAGTCGTACTTGTCGTCGCTATAGTCGCTGTATTTGTCGTAGTCGCTGCCCTTATGAGGCGGGGACTTCTGTGAGGTGCCGTGGCTTCCCTTTGAGTCTCTCCCGTGCTGCTGAACCAGATCGTCATTGGGTAAGTATTATGTTGTAGAGCATTTGTTGATATTGTATTTAAACTTTACCTGTGAGGACAGGCCATCGGAGTCACGCCGTTTTCTGCTTTTCGGTCTGTCTGGGCGATCATAGTCAGAGTCATAGCTGTCAGAGCTGGAGCTGCTCGAAGGGGAGTGATGCTGAGGAGAGAGAGAACAGATTTCATTTTCTCTTGTCATTTACGCACTCATATCTAGTTTTAGCACAATCCTTGCAATTGCCTCCTTTGGTTCCTCTGACCACGCCTCCTTGCCACTTCCCAGGTTTAAATTTTCCCATTTTCACCCTAACCCCCACTTCCTGTTCTGCATGATATGTGGAGAATTCACCCTCCTTGCTTTCGAAGTGACTGCGTTTTCCTGAAGCTATCTTTAAGGGCTGAAATAGGAAGTGCACAACCCTTTTAAAACATAGTTTCAGCCGAATGTTGGGATGTCATATAACGAGGTCATATGTAGCCAACAGAAGTGTGTTACGTTCCTTTTAATGGTATATAGTATGTAACGTTCCGTAGAAATTCAATTTGACTTTGAAACACATTTCCATGTAAAAAAGCAGGAGTATGTTGCAGGTTTGTGGAGATTGAAGCTCACCAAGAGTTTTTATACTTATTAAGTAAATACCACTACATTATTATAGTATTATTTTTGTGGCACATTTGAAACAAAGGTGCCACAAAAACAAACAAAGAGCAGTGTGACTTCAGTCTTTGAAGCTGTTCATATTTACAAATAAATACAATAAATGACAATTCTAACTTCATCACATATAGTGACAGTACCTTCTGTCTGTCCCGTCGCCTGCGCTTGGATTTCTTCTTGTCTCTGTTTTTCTTGGAGCGTTTTCTGGAGTGTCGGTGACTCTTCTCCTCTTTTTCCTTTTTGTCCTTTTCTTTATCTTTTTCTCGTTCTTTGTCTTTTTCTTTGTCTTCTGTCACTTCACTCGTCTCTTTGGCCTCTTCTTCAATCCCAATTCCTTCATCATCTATTTCTCCATCTTCCAGTTCTCCATCCTCCCTGATAAAGAAAACAAGGATTTATAAACAAAAACAAAACAAGTTATATTCTATGTACTGCTTAAAGTTAATTGTATTTGTACTATATCACTGCACAAATAGCAATTAAATAAAGACATTTTGCTCATTTATAATAATCGCATGTTCAAATGTGTACTAATACATTGTTGTTGTAAAAAATAATAAAGTAAAAATAGAACACAAACACTACCACATTAATAGACACCAATCTTTAAAACATTGTTCATGCGTTTGCTTTGAGATGATGGATGAGTGATTGAAAATCAGAAGCCTATTGCTGAGTATTATGTTGTTTAACTTTAAAATATATGAAAATAAACTTTACTAGATATGACTAACAATACAATTTTAAAGAAAGGTTACAAATGTGTGAATGTCAAACTGTGCAGTGGTGTTTTTGTGTAGATAATGTATTGACCTTGTATTGATGGTAATAATGGAGTGACTTTTACACCAATAACAGAAGTGTCTCCATCGTACAAACATGTCTGGACAGGACCGTATGCAGAATACGGTGTTGCAAAATGCAGAGTTTACAACTGTGGATCCTTTAAACCATTAAATACTATGTGCCAAGTTCAAATAAGCATTGTTCTGTACACATACAGTATTCAGACTACTAGATCCACCCAATATAAATTATTATGACTGTAAATAGGCTGTACAACAGCCTGTGTCTTTATCTTTGCATGTTCCATGGGTGTATGTGCATCACAGCTCAAGAATCAATGGGTTAAAAGTAAAAGAGCGCATTCACATTTGTCTTGTCCTCGTTTGAGCCCAGAATATACTTTTGTAAATATCTCCTGTGTGAGATCAATAAAGTCTATCTTATCTTAGGTATGATGTCAATTTTATCCTTAACTGGTCATCCTAATTGTGAGTAGTCCTTAGTGACCTGCTCAGTCTCTTGGATGTAGACCTGGTTTAGTCCTGGTCATGTTCTACTTGTGTTTCAAGTTCAGGCTTCAGTTTAGAATCTCATTTGAATCTTCAATACATTAATAATAATAGATCTAATTTTAGGAGTGTGTATGTATTCTCTGTGATATACTAGTTGAGTCCAAAATATGCTTAATCTTGTGTGTGGATCTGTGTGAATGCAGCCAGAGTCAAACTGTCCCATCTGAGGACCAATCACACAGACCTGGGCCATGTGACATTCTGGTCACTGCCAACCCACTGCAGCTTCGCTAAAGCTCCACTAGAGGGAGTGCCACAGAAAGGATGGGCGTGGCATTGTCAAAGCTATTTGCATAGTATCCTGCAGATGGCAACAATGAAGGCGATCTGTAGCACAAACAAGCACAAGGGCGGCTGCAGCGCATGAAAATGACTTATCGACGCGACGATGGAAAGCCAGGTTATTTGGACAGCGTTCTACGTCAAGAAGGCATGCAACCAAGAGAATCAATTGGGAAATTGTGTTGAGGTCTATAGACCCTGTATCTCATGATAAAACTAACAGTCACACAAGCATGTAGACCCACGTACAGCACTGAAACGCACAGATGAGCGTATTAAGAATTGTATAAGAATGTTACTCGACCTTTCATCCCCTGCAAGCTCAGAGTCTGTCATGTTTTTGTCAAGAACAGGGGCGGGGGGACTGGAAACAAGGCTCACAGAAGCCATTGAAAAATGCCTTCCCTCTCGGCACAGAGTGAATTCACAGTCACTCGAGGAGACGTGGATTGTGAGAGATGCAGCAAGATTTCAGACTGGAAAAAACTCACGGAGTTACATGTCTCGACAGAGAGACAGTAAACAGACTCCTCTTTCATTAATGTCGTTTTAACTCTGTGAGCACTGCTCGATAGCCCGCTTTGCTAATGTCCCGTCCGCTGACAGCTGCCATGGTGGAATAAAACACACGGAGGGAGGAACACACAGAAATGTGACCATGGTCGTTGATTTCAGCATCTTCATGGGTTTTCTCAACAGGGACATCACCTCAAAATGGCTTCTGAAGTCTGCCGCACATTCACATTCCTCTCGGCGCGATCGCGCTGGTTTTATACCCTCACCGATCCACCTAACATGAGCGCTGTGCTTCCTGACTCCTGATTGGTCAGTTTTTTGGATGTCAATACACGGGCGCTTCTGATTGGTTCAGGGCACTGCCACTCATAGAGCTGGTGGCGGTGTGCTGGGTGTTGGGCGCTCTTTGTTATGACATGGTTGTGCACTTATTTATTACAAAACAACCCGCGCTTTTGATTAATGTCATCTAGTGAATTTGTGTTTCAACCAAACACCGAATATGCAGCAAAAAGCGTGTGTGCATTATCTGCGTGCATTATCAATTATTATCAATGTGGTCTTTGAGGCACATAATGATGAAGGCTTACCTGAATGCTATCACATTCGAAAGGCGTTAAAATGGCACAGATAGTATTGTGTCACATTGTACGAGGGTGTTCCTTGTTTATATTTTGTACGATATTATGACGTTTTTACTGTCTTCGTCGCACTGACTGTTTTGAAAAGTCTCTGTACCTTCCTTTGTCACCACGAGGTGTCGCAGTCACAAGTGAAATCTACGGTGAAAAGCAGTCGACTTTTATTACAGCCAATCGTTAATCTTTAGAGATAAGTATTACCCTGAATCTAGCATCAAATCATTCTGCATAAAAAGACAACTGAAAAAAGTTGTGCACGTGGTCTGCTTTCTCAAATATATCAGCCTGTTAAAATTATGCACTGGGAAGTATGCTCTTTATTAAAGACGATCATACAATCTTTGCTTGACAATAACATTTGGGACAATTATCCCATAGAACAGAAAGTGCCTTTAATCCCCGGCTTCTTTGGCAGTGAGCGGCAGTGAGTTGACTGAGGAGGAGGGACCCGGAGGCTGATGCTTTGAGAGCGAAAGAGTGTAATAAACTTATCTATACACTGAGAGAAGAGAGCATCTTTCAGAGGCACCTGATGAGAACCACCAAGACCCTCTGCAACTCCTACAGCTGCACATGAAACATCGCGTGGACAATAGATTCTAGACCAGTTTGGGCGAAAGGCACAGTTCAACTTGTAGCATTATCCAGTAGAAATGAGAGCGTCTCTCCAGTCCCTCTATTTGCCCCTGTTATGTTTGACTGCTGTCCTCTCCAGTGATGCTGCTGTTCAGGTAAGATTAATATTATATCAGTATTGCCTATTGTTTCCAAACTAACGTAAGCTGTTATTGGCTCTCACCATTCACTCTAAATTAAGCTCACGCTGTATAACACATGCATAAAGAATAGCAGCAGTTAATAAAATGTGTCAAAATAAAGTTGTTTCCCTTTCAAATGTAGCTGTTGTTGTACATGCTCCTCGGATTGCTATGCAGGAATTTAAGGTATGCTGCGCCCAGAAATTGTCAAAATGAGCATGTGATTAATAAGCTTTTTAAAAAGGATTAGAGGCACTTTGCAAGATTTCAAATTATGTGAGCTATTTTTACACGAGTCCATTTTAATATTTGCCCATTTGGTATGTGCTTTACCACAATACAAGTACAAAGAGGACAGCAATTTGGACTTATGTCCCTGGGCACATCTGTCTGACAGATTCCATCCAGCTGCAGAAACTGTGGTAATGAGGAAGAACAAGGAGAAGTTGATGGTTGCGCCGAATACCTCATGAAGCACTACCTGGCAAACTTTGCTTCAGTGTTGGTGTTTAGTGCTTAGTAGTCTCATGTTTTATTAATAGTAGCTAGATTTTTAATACACGTAACCATAACAACAGCATAAGCAGTCATAACACTGTTTTTAAGTCAAATACATCATGTCTCAAGAGCCATGCTTCTGTTTCATGTTTTATAGACGCTGAGGTAAGTGCTGGACTGGGTGTTTCAGTTAATTTATTATGTTAGTGTTTGGTCCATTGCAGAGCTGCATGGACAAGCATCAAGTGGTTGGTGTGCTACGGCAGATGGAGAAGTTCCTAAAAGGCCAGGAGGTCCGGTTTACTGAAGGTCTCCGCATCATGAAGTCCAAACTGGCCACTCTTCAAAACTCTGTCTCCAAAATGCCACAAGCCGACCAGTCTGCAGGTATGCACATTACCCTATGATAGACCATTTTCTGACTCATAGTTTTTATATCTTTGCACACAACTCTTCATTTATCTGTTCCGAGAACCAGTAAAAGTATGACTGGAAAGTTTCATGTGATTATAGTGCCAGAACAAAATCTTCCTCCTATCAATTCACTACATAACCATTAAACTGGTGTATTCTTATCTGATCGTATACTGCACAGTCGTCCAAAGTCTGTACATGACCATTATAGTTTTTGGTTGGCAGCTGAAAAGGATGTGGATTTGAGGAATTGTGTTGTTTGGCAGAAAATACTTGGGTCAATTTGTCAGTGATGGACCAGTGCAGTTTATAACTCTGGAAAGCACAAGACACAAAGAACTGAAATGTTTAAAGTTATAAAGATTTAACAGGCCTGAAATAGTTTTCCCTTGTCCAATTGGGGCCACATTGCTCAAAGTAGATTTTTATTACAATTACATTTAACCTTTCCCGTATTGTTTGTGGTTTCTTCAGCAAGAGACTACACCAAATATCCCGGTAAACCAGAAGTCACATCTGCCCCATGGAAGGTGTGGCTCCACAAACCTTGATGCTTAAACAATCAATACATTTTTGAGAACATTGCTACATATACAGTATGTCCTTCTCAACCCTCGGGGACAGGAGCTCTGTTGATCACCAAAGGGGAACGAGTCATATGTGTGCTCCCTCCTCTTTGAACTTTGAAAGGTTAGTTTGCAAAATACAGGAAAATATGTATAAACGAGACTTCTAGGGTTTGTAACATAATCTTCCATGCCAGAGTAGTTGCAGCATTCTTCACACTTTCCGTAACCTCACACATGTTTAGCTTTGTTTGACAATCAATCAAAACTGTAAAACTATCATTCATACACTTTCACTAAACTGTGGTTTTCACTGCTGAACACATTCTGACCGAATACATGCCACTGAAAGCACAACCCCATTAGTGCAAGTACAACCCAGAAGACGAAGAGGAGGTGGACGAGGGGATGAGGGCAGCAGGATATTCTGAGCCAGGTTACACATGAGGCCTGTCAAGCATTCTAATCTGGCTGCAGTCTACACATTTACAGTTGATTCTTTTTCAGTGTTTGTCTGAAAAACCAATTGTAATCTCAACATTCATCTTCTTCTCTTTTTTGTCAACATGTCCATTATAATGAAGTGACACTGATCATGGGGCTGAAGGACTTGTTCTTTCTCCTAAAATCATGGTTTTGAGGAAAGGAGTGAGACAGACACTGAGTGTGTGTCTTCATCTCTCTTCATTTACCTTTCACCTTTTCACTGCCTGTGCCTGCATATGTATATACAGTATATACTGTCAAAGTATATAAAAATACAAAAAAAAAATCAAGATCAATCAATATGAGGAAAAAAAAGCAAATGTATATTTGTGCAATTTATACATAAGTTTCATAATATTTTCAAGCACAATGTTATGTGACTTTGTGAGTAGTAGATTTTCCAAATCGGGCATTGGTTTGACCTACTATTTGGTTTTACCTTGTACTTGACTAACTTCCAAAATAATTCTGTCAAATCAATTCTAAAAACCGTAAATGTGTTTGAAAAACGTTTATTAGACAGGCATTTTACATTCGACATGTATATTTGTTCCATCATAGCTATATTATGTTGGATCAGAGGAACTTGCACTGATAAGCTCTAATAAAGAAAGTATAAAATAAAAACAAATGCTAAGGCTACATTTGTATAAACTAAACTAAATGCAGACTTAACCACAAACACTTGAGTTGAAGTTCGAAGTGGAACTATTGAGTGGACATGATAAGATCAGACGTGCCGTGGTTGAGTGTAAATGAAGCATTTCAAGCATCCTTTCCCATGAAGCTGTGGACACGTGTACGTCCTGAGGCGCTGAATGCCAGAGGATCCTGAGGAGCTGCATTCACATGCGACCATCCTTTTCTTTTCTCCACAGCTCCCACCGCCTGCCCCTCCCTGGAAGCCCCCGCACACGGAACCAAGTTTGGATCAAAGTATTTGGTTGGACATGAGATACATTTCACTTGTACCCTGGGCTTTCAGCTGGTTGGTGCGACCACACGAGTCTGTCAGGAGAATGGGAGCTGGAGTGGCATTGCTACAGCCTGTAAAGGTGAGACACTGAATGTATATTCGTAGCAAAAGTAAAATAAAACTGAAGGACCAGATGTTTCTGAAAATATAAAATGCAAGTAAAAATGGGCGGCTGTCCAACACACAAAACGGTGAGAGAAGAGCCTCAGGTACTCTCAATCATAAATGGGGAATTTCTTTCTGCATATTACATGCACCCCAGCAGAAGTCGAGGGCCAGTTCAAATAATCAAGGCTTTGCTTTGAGAGCGTCTGTCCAGCTTGACAAATCTTGAGAGGCAGTCACGGCTCCACAATCCTCACATGCCAAACAAACAGAAGGCAAGAATCAAATGTCCCTTACGGAGATAACAAAGAAAAGAGGCATTCTTCAGAACGGCTGGGCTCTACTGAATGAAGCTCTCGTTAAAATGGCATTAAATGTCTCTGGACACAAAAACACCTGCACCACATTCCTCTGTGGGGTGCCCTCCCCTTTAAAGCCGGGCTGATGAACAACAGTGGTGGGCTACAGTAGAAAGCTCTTCTCAAGTTTCTGCATATCTTTGACACAAAGCCATTGAACAAAGTCCAGGAACTAAACACACGGCTGTCAAAGTATTGCTTCATGAAACAATGTGGGGATCTATTTGTATATTTCACTGACTTTAGTAAGTTTTTAGTTAATTCATGACTGAAGTGCACATGCTTTCGTTTGGGTAGTAAAATGTATCACCTTCTACCTGATTCCTGCAGCTCGACACGTGCAGCTCGAAAGCTTAAAATAACACGACAGAGTTTAGCTTGAACACTATTGCATGTGTTTACTGTCTATTAGAACTACTTTTAGCCCAAACCTTTAAAAAGCTGTATTCAACATTTGTGGAAAATTATTAGTTAAAACATTTAAAAATAACCAGCAAAGTGAAGTAGGTCTTTTCATGTTTTGGAGCTGCGGTGGCTTCTGGGAAAGTCAAATAAACATTAAAGGGATTGGTTGTCGTCCAGTGCACCGCGGCCTCCACGCTTCACCTCAGAGGGAGCTCCATCTTCCTCACATCTGCAGAGTCTTTGACCACAGAGGCACAGATCATAGGCTTTAAAGTACTGCTTATTGACTTATTTTCTAATTCAACACAGTAAACTGGACTGTTAGCTGTCCATGAAGTCATCTCCTTTACTGTGGTTTCAACACTTAGGCTATTTCAAGTTACTAGCAGTGAAAAGTACAAAGCCGCATGAACCTAGATGAGTTTACTTTTTTAGGATGTTGTGGTATGACAAAACAACACAACAATCTATTAATAACCCAGAGCTCATCAGACAATCAAAGCTCAATCAAAGCATCACACAGAAAAGCTGTTGCTGCTTTTGGTTATAGTGAAAATATACTGTACAGGCGCCAAAGTGCCTAACACTCGAGCGTCACAACAAGAAGGTTGTAGGTTCGATCATGTGTCATCCAGGGTGCTTCTGTGGGGAGTTTGTATGTTTCTCCTGGTGTCATAGGTAAAATCCTCCAGCTCAGTCCACGTTTTGTACTCCGGCAACCACTTCTCCAGGCAGTGGCTCTCGTGGCATTGAAGAGTGGGTCAAATCACTTTACTGTGAGGAAAAAATGTCCTCACATCAAAGTAATACCTTACCCACTATAATGCTGTCAGGAATTAATTTCCCTTTGACAGCAGCTCACATATAGTCTCTTATCTTGCACATCTAGAATCTACAGGACAATTACTAGGGTCATAGAGACAGAACTAACTGGGATTCTTACAGAGGAACATGCACAGACTCTGGGGCGTATTGCTGATAAATCAATAAACTTCTCCTATGTTAGAAACTCCTGCCTCCTGCTTCTATTTCCAACTCTAAACCACCGGTCCCATGCCCCAACACTCTCAAACATCCATCATTTATTTATGTTAAAATAAATCAGACTAAATCAAAATAAATGTGGGATTCATTCCTGAGCCACAGTAAGACTCTTCGTATGAGTTCCTTGGTACGTAGATGACTGCTGACAATGACCATTTTTGTGTGTGCAATAATACATGAACTAAACATTGTGTTGTGTGTGTAGATATGAGTGTGTGTGTCAGTAACCCGTGTCAGAACGGAGGCACCTGCGTGGCGTTGGTGAACCAGTACAAATGCACCTGTCCTCAGAAGTGGAGCGGCTCTCACTGCCAGCACCCGACACAGACAGGTGTGCCAGCACTTTATTCTTATGTGTTACAATTATATAAAATAAGGCCGCACATCCCAGTGGCCTGGACTAGCATGGGTTAAAAAAAGAGTGCAAAACATAAAAACGGAGAAAAATTAATTACATTCAGAGATCTTAAAGCTGGGATAGGTATGGGATATGTATTATTCAAACCATAAAAGAATGCAACTATATAATCCCATTTGTGTTACTAGTTCCTGGCTCTTAAACAATTTAGAGTTGTGCTCATAGGTCGTAAATAGTAGGGTTGCGCAATACTAATATTCACTTATTTTGTGTTGTTTGCTTCTCATTCCTACTGTTCTATAAGTTATGATGCAACACTGACATCTAAGTTGGTTCTATCACATGCATGTAGCAGCCAATCAATTAAATAGTGACTCACAAGGCAAAGAATGTGGTGGTCTGATTTGACATTTTAGATTTATGAGCCCCTTCTGTCGGGACAAACAACATGTATCATTTATGAGGGAAGTTACGTCAGGTAAAGGTAGGTCATTTAGCTAAGTTTAAGTTCATCCGTTCTGCAAAAATATATTATAAATAGTATTGCAGCCGTGTTCAGGCCCACATAATACCAAATAATATGTTGCATGTTGATCTGCAAGAAAGTTTTGTTAATTGTGAGTCATTTTAAATAAAAAAGTGAAAAGTGCAAAAAAATGTTTTTTAGAGTGAATCAATAGAGATCCTAAACAGTCCTAAACCGTATTTTTTTTTTTTTACAATAATGATAATAATAACTAGAAACTTGCAATGGCTGAAGCCATTGCGATTGACTGCGGAACAGATCTAATGTGGAAATCTGCTAAAAAAAATCCTTGAAATCCTTTAAAAGGCCTTGAAACTGTTAAAATACTTGATAGATATTTGAAACTCCTGAAGTCCTTGAAATTGTTGAAACCTTTAAACTCCTGAAATCCTTGAAACTGTTGAAACATTGAAACTCCTGAAATCCTTGAAACTTTTTTTAAACCTGGAAACTGTTGAAAGTGTGGAAACTCCTGAAATCCTTGAACCTCCTGATATCCTTGAAACTGGTTAAATTCTTAAACAGTTGAAATCCTTGAAACTACTGAATGTATTGAAAGTGTCCTTGAAACTGAAAAATCCCCTCACCGCTGAAACAATTTGGTTCCTGTAACTAAGGAAACCTGGTCTGTGGTCATTATCTGGTGGTGGTCTGAGTCTTCGTTTGGGTCTTGGTCTGGTGGTATAATGCAACCTATTAGGTTGCATTATACTGGTTTACATGGAAAAATCCCTATTAGGTTGCATTATACTGGTTTACATGGAAAAATCCCTATTAGGTTGCATTATACTGGTTTACATGGAAAAATCCCTATTAAGTTGCATTATACTGGTTTACATGGAAAAATCTCTATTAAGTTGCATTATACTGGTTTACATGGAAAAATCCCTATTAGGTTGCATTATACTGGTTTACATGTACAAATCCCTATTAAGTTGCTTTATACTGGTTTACATGTAAAAACCCCTATTAGGTTACATTATAGTGGTTTACATGTAAAAATCCTTATTAAGTTGCATTATACTGGTTTACATGTAAAAACCCCTATTAAGTTCCATTATACTGGTTTACATGTAAAAACCCCTATTAAGTTCCATTATACTGGTTTACATGTAAAAACCCTATTAAGTTGCATTATACTGGTTTACATGGAAAAATCCCTATTAAGTTGCATAATACTGGTTTACATGGAAAAATCCCCATTAAGTTGCATTATACTGGTTTACATGAAAAAAACCCTATTAAGTTGCATTATACTGGTTTACATGGAAAAATCCCTATTCAGTTGCATTATACTGGTTTACATGGAAAAATCCCTATTAAGTTGCATAATACTGGTTTACATGGAAAAATCCCCATTAAGTTGCATTATACTGGTTTACATGTAAAAAACCCTATTAAGTTGCATTATACTGGTTTACATGGAAAAATCCCTATTAAGTTGCATTGTACTGGTTTACATGGAAAAAACCCTATTAAGTTGCATTATACTGGTTTACATGGAAAAAACCCTATTAAGTTGCATTATACTGGTTTACATGGAAAAATCCCCATTAAGGTGCATTATACTGGTTTACATGGAAAAATCCCTATTAAGTTGCATTATACTGGTTTACATGGAAAAATCCCTATTAAGTTGCATTATTCTGGTTTACATGAAAAAAACCCTATTAAGTTGCATTATACTGGTTTACATGAAAAAACCCTATTAAGTTGCATTATACTGGTTTACATGGAAAAATCCCTATTAAGTTGCATTATACTGGTTTACATGGAAAAATCCCTATTAGGTTGCATGATTACACTGAAGTCCTTGAAACTGCTGAAGTCCTTGAAACTGCTGAAGTCCTTGAAACTGCTGAAGTCCTTGAAACTGTTGAAGTCCTTGAAACTCTTGAAATCTTGAAACTGCTGAAATCCTTGAAACTGTTGAATCCTTGAAACTGTTGAATCATTGAAACTGTAGAAATGTCTGAAAGAGCTGAAGTCCTATTAAAATGCATGGGCCTATTAAAATGCATTGCAGAATTCTCAATGCAGATTTTTGTCCGATTGCGGAAAAACCGGAAATCGCTGAAGTCCCAAAAGTAATAGCAATAATCTCCCAAACATGTGAACGTTTTGATGTATAACTTGTGGAAATTGTTGAAAATGTGAAAGCTGTGAAACGTGTCAAAAAAAATGACGGAATAAAGAAATACAAAACCAATGGTTGACTGCGGAAGGTTCCGCAGTCAATCAATTACCACAGATACAATACATTACAACATCTTACAACACTTACAGCACCTTACAACACATTTAGCACTTTACAACAAATTCAACACATTTAGCACTTTACAACAAATTCAACACCTTACAACACATTTAGCACCTTACAACACATTCAACACCTTACAACACATTTAGCACTTTACAACAAATTCTAACACATTTAGCACTTTACAACACATTCAACACCTTACAACACATTTAACACTTTACAACAAATTCAACACCTTACAACACATTCAGCACCTTACAAACAAATTCAACACCTCACAACACATTTAGCACTTTACAACAAATTCTAACACATTTAGCACTTTACAACAAATTCAACACTTTACAACACATTCAGCACTTTAACACAAATTCAACACCTTACAACACATTTAGCACTTAAACACAAATTACACACTTAGCACTTTACAACAAATTCAACACTTTACAACACATTCAGCACTTTAACACAAATTCAACACCTTACAACACATTTAGCACTTTAACACAAATTCAACACCGTACAACACATTTAGCACTTTACAACAAATTCAACACCTTACAACACATTCAGCACTTTACAACACATTCAGCACTTTACAACACATTTAGCACTTTACAACACTTTCAGCACTTTACAACACTTTCAGCCCCTTACAACACATTCTTCTTCTTTCATCTTCTTCACTTCTTCCTCTTCTTCCCCTTCTTTCTCTTCTTTCTATTCTTCCTCTTCTTCCCCTTTTTCCTCTTCTTCCTCTTCTTCCTCTTCTTCCCCTTCTTCCTCTTCTTCCTCTTCTTCCTCTTCTTCCTGTTCTTCCTCTTCTTCCCCTTCTTCCTCTTCTTCCCCTTCTTCTTCCCCTTCTTCCCCTTCTTCTTCTTCCTCCTTCTCTTCCTTCTTCTTCTTTCCTCTTCTTCCCTTTTCTTTCTTCTTCCTTCTTCTTCCCCTTCCTCTTCCTTCTTCATCCCTAACCCTTCCAACATCTATGCAGCCACTCACAATGGCTTCAGCCATTGTACCATTTCTAGTTGAGTGGCTGCATAGACTATGCAGCCACTATATGCTCTCCTACTGTTTATTCTTCTTCTTCTTCTTCTTCCACCGCCAGATTTTGGCACTTTTCAACTCTTCAACGCTTTCACCAACTTCAACAAATTATACATCGTTACGGACCGGACTTCACGCGTCTCATTATTGCTATATTACTTTTCACACTTCCACATTTAGCACTTTTTCAGCTTATCAAAAAAGTTCAAGCACCTTTTTCCCATAGACTTACAATTGGACCAGTACAACCGGTTACTCCCCATACAAACACATACCACACTAACAATTCATTACCACAGATACATACATTTACAACATCTTTTACAACACATTTAGCACTTTAAAACAAATTCAACACCTTACAACCATTTATAGCACTTCAACAAATTCAAACCTTACAACACATTTAGCACTTTACAACAAAATTCCACACCTTACAACACAATCAGCACCTTACAACAAATTCAACACCTTACAACAAATCACCCCCCACCTTACCACACATTTAGCACCTTACAACACATTCAACATCTTACAACACATTTAGCACTTTACAACACATTCAATACCTTACAACACATTTAGCACTTTAACAAAAATTCAACACATTTAGCACTTTACAACAAATTCAACACCTTACTACACATTCAGCACCTTACAACAAATTCAACACCTTACAACACATTTAGCACTTTACAACACATTCAACACCTTATAAAACATTTAGCACTTTACAACAAATTCAACACCTTACAACACATTTAGCACTTTACAACACATTCAACACCTTACAACACATTCATCACTTTACAACACATTTAGCACTTTACAACACATTTAGCACTTTACAAAACATTCAATACCTTACAAAAAATTCAATACCTTACAACACATTTAGCACTTTATAACAAATTCACTACCTTACAACAAATTTAGCACTTTACAACACATTTAGCACTTTACAACACATTCAGCACTTTACAACACATTCAGCACTTTACAACACATTTAGCACTTTACAACACATTAAGCACTTTACAACACATTTAGCACTTTACAAGACATTCAATACCTTACAACACATTTAGCACTTTACAAACAAATTCAACACCTTACAACACATTTAGCACTTTACAACACATTTAGCACTTGAATACACATTCAGCACTTTACAACTTATTTAGCACTTTACAACACATTCAGCACTTTACAACAAAATTCAGCACTTTACAACACATTCAGCACTTTACAACACATTTAGCACTTTACAAACCTTACAACACATTCAGCACTTTACAACACTTTCAGCCCCTTACAACACATTCTTCTTACTTCATCTTCTTCACTTCTTCCTCTTCTTCCCCTTCTTCCTCTTCTTCCCCTTCTTCCTCTTCTTCCTCTTCTTCCCCTTTCTTCCTCTTCTTCCCCTTCTTCCTCTTATTCCTCATCTTCCCCTTCTTCCTCTTCTTCCCCTTCTTCCCTTCTTCTTCTTCCCCTTCTTCCCCTTCTTCTTCTTCCTCCTCCTCTTCCTTCTTCTTCTTTCCTCTTCTTCCCTTTTCTTTCTTCTTCCTTCTTCTTCCCCTTCCTCTTCCTTCTTCATCCCTAACCCTTCCAACATCTATGCAGCCACTCACAATGGCTTCAGCCATTGTACCATTTCTAGTTGATTGACTGCGGAACTTTCCGCAGTCAACCATTGGTTTTGTATTTCTTTATTCCGTCATTTTTTTTGACACGTTTCACAGCTTTCACATTTTCAACAATTTCCACAAGTTTATACATCAAAACGTTCCACATGTTTGGGAGATTATTGCTATTACTTTTGGGACTTCAGCGATTTCCGGTTTTTCCGCAATCGGACAAAAATCTGCATGGAGAATTCTGCAATGCATTTTAATAGGCCCATGCATTTTAATAGGACTTCAGCTCTTTCAGACATTTCTACAGTTTCAATGATTCAACAGTTTCAAGGATTCAACAGTTTCAAGGATTTCAGCAGTTTCAAGATTTCAAGAGTTTCAAGGACTTCAACAGTTTCAAGGACTTCAGCAGTTTCAAGGACTTCAGCAGTTTCAAGGACTTCAGCAGTTTCAAGATTTCAAGAGTTTCAAGGACTTCAACAGTTTCAAGGACTTCAGCAGTTTCAAGGACTTCAGCAGTTTCAAGGACTTCAGCAGTTTCAAGATTTCAAGAGTTTCAAGGACTTCAACAGTTTCAAGGACTTCAGCAGTTTCAAGGACTTCAGTGTAATCATGCAACCTAATAGGGATTTTTCCATGTAAACCAGTATAATGCAACTTAATAGGGATTTTTCCATGTAAACCAGTATAATGCAACTTAATAGGGTTTTTTCCATGTAAACCAGTATAATGCAACTTAATAGGGGTTTTTACATGTAAACCAGTATAATGCAACTTAATAGGGTTTTTTCCATGTAAACCAGTATAATGCAACTTAATAGGGTTTTTTCCATGTAAACCAGTATAATGCAACTTAATAGGGTTTTTCCATGTAAACCAGTACAATGCAACTTAATAGGGATTTTTCCATGTAAACCAGTATAATGCAACTTAATAGGGTTTTTTACATGTAAACCAGTATAATGCAACTTAATAGGGATTTTTCCATGTAAACCAGTATAATGCAACTTAATAGGGTTTTTTACATGTACACCAGTATAATGCAACTTAATAGGGTTTTTTCATGTAAACCAGTATAATGCAACTTAATAGGGTTTTTTTTCATGTAAACCAGTATAATGCAACTTAATGGGGATTTTTCCATGTAAACCAGTATAATGCAACTTAATAGGGGTTTTTACATGTAAACCAGTATAATGCAACTTAATAGGGTTTTTTCCATGTAAACCAGTATAATGCAACTTAATAGGGTTTTTTCCATGTAAACCAGTATAATGCAACTTAATAGGGTTTTTTCCATGTAAACCAGTACAATGCAACTTAATAGGGATTTTTCCATGTAAACCAGTATAATGCAACTTAATAGGGTTTTTTACATGTAAACCAGTATAATGCAACTTAATGGGGATTTTTCCATGTAAACCAGTATTATGCAACTTAATAGGGATTTTTCCATGTAAACCAGTATAATGCAACTTAATAGGGATTTTTCCTTGTAAACCAGTATAATGCAACTTAATAGGGTTTTTTTCATGTAAACCAGTATAATGCAACTTAATGGGGATTTTTCCATGTAAACCAGTATTATGCAACTTAATAGGGATTTTTCCATGTAAACCAGTATAATGCAACTTAATAGGGTTTTTACATGTAAACCAGTATAATGGAACTTAATAGGGGTTTTTACATGTAAACCAGTATAATGGAACTTAATAGGGGTTTTTACATGTAAACCAGTATAATGCAACTTAATAAGGATTTTTACATGTAAACCACTATAATGTAACCTAATAGGGGTTTTTACATGTAAACCAGTATAAAGCAACTTAATAGGGATTTGTACATGTAAACCAGTATAATGCAACCTAATAGGGATTTTTCCATGTAAACCAGTATAATGCAACTTAATAGAGATTTTTCCATGTAAACCAGTATAATGCAACTTAATAGGGATTTTTCCATGTAAACCAGTATAATGCAACCTAATAGGGATTTTTCCATGTAAACCAGTATAATGCAACCTAATAGGGATTTTTCCATGTAAACCAGTATAATGCAACCTAATAGGTTGCATTATACCACCAGACCAAGACCCAAACGAAGACTCAGACCACCACCAGATAATGACCACAGACCAGGTTTCCTTAGTTACAGGAACCAAATTGTTTCAGCGGTGAGGGGATTTTTCAGTTTCAAGGACACTTTCAATACATTCAGTAGTTTCAAGGATTTCAACTGTTTAAGAATTTAACCAGTTTCAAGGATATCAGGAGGTTCAAGGATTTCAGGAGTTTCCACACTTTCAACAGTTTCCAGGTTTAAAAAAAGTTTCAAGGATTTCAGGAGTTTCAATGTTTCAACAGTTTCAAGGATTTCGGGAGTTTAAAGGTTTCAACAATTTCAAGGACTTCAGGAGTTTCAAATATCTATCAAGTATTTTAACAGTTTCAAGGCCTTTTAAAGGATTTCAAGGATTTTTTTTAGCAGATTTCCACATTAGATCTGTTCCGCAGTCAATCGCAATGGCTTCAGCCTGCGGAACAGATCTAATGTGGAAATCTGCATCCTTGAAATCCTTTAAAAGGCCTTGAAACTGTTAAAATACTTGATAGATATTTGAAACTCCTGAAGTCCTTGAAATTGTTGAAACCTTTAAACTCCTGAAATCCTTGAAACTGTTGAAACATTGAAACTCCTGAAATCCTTGAAACTTTTTTTAAACCTGGAAACTGTTGAAAGTGTGGAAACTCCTGAAATCCTTGAACCTCCTGATATCCTTGAAACTGGTTAAATTCTTAAACAGTTGAAATCCTTGAAACTACTGAATGTATTGAAAGTGTCC
Organism: Knipowitschia caucasica; assembly: GCA_964034765.1. NCBI lineage: Eukaryota > Metazoa > Chordata > Actinopteri > Gobiiformes > Gobiidae > Knipowitschia > Knipowitschia caucasica. The sequence continues at coordinate 29,072,301 of OZ035835.1, forward strand.
TTGAAACTGAAAAATCCCCTCACCGCTGAAACAATTTGGTTCCTGTAACTAAGGAAACCTGGTCTGTGGTCATTATCTGGTGGTGGTCTGAGTCTTCGTTTGGGTCTTGGTCTGGTGGTATAATGCAACCTATTAGGTTGCATTATACTGGTTTACATGGAAAAATCCCTATTAGGTTGCATTATACTGGTTTACATGGAAAAATCCCTATTAGGTTGCATTATACTGGTTTACATGGAAAAATCCCTATTAAGTTGCATTATACTGGTTTACATGGAAAAATCTCTATTAAGTTGCATTATACTGGTTTACATGGAAAAATCCCTATTAGGTTGCATTATACTGGTTTACATGTACAAATCCCTATTAAGTTGCTTTATACTGGTTTACATGTAAAAACCCCTATTAGGTTACATTATAGTGGTTTACATGTAAAAATCCTTATTAAGTTGCATTATACTGGTTTACATGTAAAAACCCCTATTAAGTTCCATTATACTGGTTTACATGTAAAAACCCCTATTAAGTTCCATTATACTGGTTTACATGTAAAAACCCTCTTAAGTTGCATTATACTGGTTTACATGGAAAAATCCCTATTAAGTTGCATAATACTGGTTTACATGGAAAAATCCCCATTAAGTTGCATTATACTGGTTTACATGCAAAAAACCCTATTAAGTTGCATTATACTGGTTTACATGGAAAAATCCCTATTAAGTTGCATTATACTGGTTTACATGGAAAAATCCCTATTAAGTTGCATTATACTGGTTTACATGGAAAAATCCCCATTAAGTTGCATTATACTGGTTTACATGTAAAAACCCCTATTAAGTTGCATTATACTGGTTTACATGGAAAAATCCCTATTAAGTTGCATTGTACTGGTTTACATGGAAAAAACCCTATTAAGTTGCATTATACTGGTTTACATGGAAAAAACCCTATTAAGTTGCATTATACTGGTTTACATGGAAAAAACCCTATTAAGTTGCATTATACTGGTTTACATGTAAAAACCCCTATTAAGTTGCATTATACTGGTTTACATGGAAAAATCCCCATTAAGTTGCATTATACTGGTTTACATGAAAAAAAACCCTATTAAGTTGCATTATACTGGTTTACATGAAAAAAACCCTATTAAGTTGCATTATACTGGTTTACATGGAAAAATCCCTATTAAGTTGCATTATACTGGTTTACATGGAAAAATCCCTATTAGGTTGCATGATTACACTGAAGTCCTTGAAACTGCTGAAGTCCTTGAAACTGCTGAAGTCCTTGAAACTGCTGAAGTCCTTGAAACTGTTGAAGTCCTTGAAACTCTTGAAATCTTGAAACTGCTGAAATCCTTGAAACTGTTGAATCCTTGAAACTGTTGAATCATTGAAACTGTAGAAATGTCTGAAAGAGCTGAAGTCCTATTAAAATGCATGGGCCTATTAAAAATGCATTGCAGAATTCTCAATGCAGATTTTTGTCCGATTGCGGAAAAACCGGAAATCGCTGAAGTCCCAAAAGTAATAGCAATAATCTCCCAAACATGTGGAACGTTTTGATGTATAACTTGTGGAAATTGTTGAAAAATGTGAAAGCTGTGAAACGTGTCAAAAAAAATGACGGAATAAAGAAATACAAAACCAATGGTTGACTGCAATAATGATAATAATAATAATAATATAATGATAGTGATAATAATAATATATTATAATAATTGAACGTTATTCATACGTATAGCCTTACTTTTGTGTGAGCTGTGTTTTCTGCCCATGCAGCCCCTCCTGAGTGGAGTGTTGTGAATGACCCAGCGTTCAGCCGGAAACCCCGCTGTGCTCAGGTGAACCGGGCCCAACACTGCAGCTGTGACGCAGGTTTTCACATGAGCGGAACCTCTGACAACAGCATCTGTCAGGGTGAGGCCACGAACACAAGTTAATCATTGTTATCGTTATGAATGGACATATTTCAGACAGAAACCAGCCAAGTTCTGTTGGGGCTGTAATGTTAGTAAGAATGAATTAGATGGAATATTTATCATCACAGATTAGCGTAACATTTTCTACATATGTAGGCCACTGGTTTTCAAATTAGCCAATGGACACTTAAACCTTTAAATTTCACTCCTTGAAGAAAGCAATGTCCTTTTTTTCTCTTTTAAGATGTACTATAGGCCTTTACCAAATGCTTGAGATGCAGTTTGATGATAAAAGTGCTTTAAATCAAGTGAGATGTCCCAAAGAGGTATATTTCATTTCCTAGCATACACTGACTCAAGCGCTGATCTACCAAATGGTTGAGGCAACTTAATAATGGCCATTTTGACTCATTATGAACACATGTTGGTGTATACTCCTCACAAGACTTCAGGAGAAATGCAATAGATGGACCAGACACAGATACACACATAAGAAAACACATCATAATCTGTTGCACCACCACCTCACCCTTGGGCTCCAGAACACTCCACATCACATCTGCCAGATCTGTGATGTCATAGGTGGAGCTCTGGAGGTTTTATCTGCTGTTTTCATCTCCAGTCTCATTCTGAGATTTTTGGCATTTATTTTAATAGTAAGCTTTTATGGTGCTAATGTACTTTTTAGATATTTTTTTATTATCTTTTATAGTAATGTATAGTTTAGTATTTGCCTTATCTATACATACATTATGGCTTGTACAAGTGAAATAATACAGGCAATGTATAAAAGGTTCTAATGCAGAATGCAACTTCTTTTTTTACCTAAACCGTGCACTGCCAGGTGGGTTACGGATGAAGTGAAAGAGGATACATTGAGAGTCAGTGTGAGGAGTGTTGGCAGGAAGAAAATGGGTAAGTAAAGTGATACAAGACCGAACAATAGACCAAATAAAGGGTAAAGTGAGGTATGTGTGCGTTACCATATTAGCAGCAAGGCACAGACAAACAAAATAATCCATTCCAGAGGTCCCAAGCTGATTATAGCCATTTAGGTCACTCTACAATTTCTAGTGTATACTGAATAATAGCAGGTTGAATAACATGTGAAAGCAGTATTAACCAATCAATCCAAGCCAAGAAAATGGAAACGTAAGTGTCGACACCCCGCATTTCATGACTGTGTTTTTCTACAGATGTAAACGAGTGTGAAGTGTATCGACTGGACCAGGGAGGAAAGTTATGTGTCCATGAATGTGTGAACGTCCCGGGCTCCTACCACTGCTCCTGCCCCAGCGGCTACAAGCTGCTCTCGGATGGGCGTAGCTGTGAGGGTGAGTGACAGGGCGAAACAGAGGACAAAGACTCATTCAGTGCACTGGCTGCTGCTGCTGGAGAATTGAGCTCTAATGTCAGAAAGAAATACTTGCAAATTGCACAGTGCATTTGCCAAAACACACAGGAATTCCTATCATATATTTGGTAATTGATATTGTGCGTGTTTAATTCAGAGACATAACTTTCAAACCACAACCAAATTCACAATGTTATTAAATATATGTAGTACCTTGCTTTATCACTAGTTTTCACATGCATGTATTTTTGGCTTCTGTCACATCTTTAGATCACCTTCTTCAGACAGTAGTCGGACCACCATCACTCAGTCTTTAGCTCTAACCCAAATAATCTAGGGACTAAAGACAAATGCGACAGTTTTGGCCTAATTTGTTCTCCACATTTTGCTCATAAAAGACACTTTATGTTGGGAAAAATTAAATGGTTGATAATAAATGACTTCAATGTTCTGTTCTTTTTGCCCACTACTTTCATTTGCATCACTGTAGCCGAGCAGAAGTCCGTGGAACACATGACTTCACCTCTTAAACTAAAAAAGAAAGAAAATCATTCGGACATGAGGCTTTTTTGGGAGACTAAACGAAAAACCAAATAAACACCCCCATCTCTGACTGTGGTAACCAGGAAAACCACGTTCAGCCTGGCCAGTCTCCCCCTCTCCCTTCACTCCGCTAACATGACTGCTGCTGTTTGGTCTTCCAGATGTGGACGAGTGCCTGAGCCAGAGGCACAACTGCACCAACGGGACAACGTGTATAAACACAGGAGGAGGCTTTCAGTGCGTCAGTCCCGAGTGTCCCCGCTCACAGGGACACATCCATTACGTCAAGACATCACCTTTGTAAGTTTTTACTGGACTAATAAACGCTTACTTTTGCCATGCATGTTACTTCTTGTGTTGTGCTTGAAGGTTCACACACCCAGGCAGAAATACACTATATATACACTTTTCAGTGATTGTTCGAGTTTGTGTGAAGCTATTTCTTCAAATAAATTTTATTTCTTGTCAAATAAACTTTCTATTTTCAATTTCTAATGACAATAGAAACTACACAAAAGACCCTGATTAGTAGTAATTAATCTTTATTTATATACCACCTTTTCACTGCACATCGGAGTCTCAAAGCGGTTTACAATTGTTATTTTTAGGGCAATTGTCCTCTCACTCCACAAAGAGATGGGAGCAGGGTCGCCAGTACAGAACATATTTTTAGTGGTAGGGGAAACCGGAGTACGAACCTACACAGACACAGGGAGAACATGCAAACTCCACTCAGAAAGGCCCTGGTCTGATCGGGATTTGAACCCAGGACCTTCTTGCTGAGAGGCAAGAGTGCTATCCACTCAGCCACCGTGCTGCCCACGGTTGCCATTAGGAGTTTCCATCGCCCAGTTCTGAACACCGTTCAGATGCTCTTTAACATCTATGAGTCTTGATGGTAAAGCTGCCGATTCTTCTTGGCAAAAAGCCTCCAGTTACTGTAAATTCCTGGGACACGTTGCATGAACTGCATATTTTGAGATCTCCCCAGCGTAGATATTATAATTATAAAACGCGTTCGTTTGGCTTCAGACAACCATTAACACTGAGTTGTTATACTTAATCTCCAAAATATGGCCAAAATAATGACATTTCGGATGCAACTGTATAGTATCACAATAGAGGTTCTTTTACTCTTTAGTATTTGTTTCATTCCATGTAGCACAAAATTCCATAATCTTTCATATTGGTCCTTTTTCTTTTTTCTTTGTATAAATAATATTTCTGAAATGTGTCCTCAGTCAGTGTGAGAGGAACCCCTGCCCCATGGACAGTCGCTCCTGTCAGCTCGCTCCTAAAACGGTGTCTTTCCACTACCTGTCGCTGTCGTCCCGCCTGCAGACGCCTGCCACTCTGTTCCGGATGGCCACAGCCACTGCCCCGGGGCGCACGGGGCCCGACAGCTTGCGCTTTGGGATCGTGGGCGGTAACTCCAGGGGCATGTTTGTGATGCAGCGCTCGGACAGACAGACCGGAGAGCTGATCCTGGTGCAGCAGCTGCAAGGCCCTCAGGAGGTCAGCATCGACGTGGATATGTCCGAATACAGCGATCGTGTCTTCCAGGCCAAACATGTGGCCAAAGTTCACATACTGGTGTCACCATACAACTTTTGATATATGAAGAACCCATCTGATATTTTGACTTGATTTTCTACAAACATATTTGTTTTTAATCTGCAGAAAAACAGAAATGTTTGACATCTTAAAGTTTCATGAGATTTTACTGCGGCTCAGGATCTGTGTAGGTCTGACGCTTATGCACTTTTATATTTCCTAGTTTTAATAGTACATCAAAGGCTTAATTTATTGGAAATATAGTTGGTATTTTTATACTTATTTTTTTCTATTGATCATATACTGTATATTTGCTTATGGTTGAGTCCAATGTTACATTATAATGTATGTAGGGCTGCAGTTACTGTATACTGTACCGAAGCATATTTGCTGTATTAGTCATATTCTTTATATTACCCAGAGACACACATTTTTAAATCAAAGACTTTACGGTGAGCTTTCCAGGGCACAAGTCAGTCTGCCTGGAATTTGAATTATCACAACATAATTGAAATAAAGTCGGTCCAAAACTTCACAATTTGTTAAGAGCTACATTTTCTGAGATTGAACACTGGACTATTGAATATCATTGTGGCAGCCGTTTCTATTTTACCTCCATTGAAGGTGATTTTTAAAGAGTGAAAGGCACACCAGTGCATATTTGAAAAATGAATAATAATCTGTACAGTATACCAAGAGACTGTGAGAAAAAGAAATGACAGATGTGGTTTGAAACAAGAGGTGCAAAAGGGGGTAAATGACACAAAGAGGTATTTAAAAAGTGTTTCAATAGTAGACTTATGGAGGAATCATTCTGCGGCCTTTTGTTACCGCTCTCAGTGCCAAAGACAATTCAAAAGCATTAAGCAACATAAAATAATCCGCTTGTAATAAACGGGAGAAATGAAACTTGTGCCAGGCCTGAGGTTTGTACCGGTCACAAACTTTAACAGCTCAGTGGACGCATGGCCGTGGGCTGAATTGGCCCAAAACAAAACGGTGACATAATCCCTCATCATCGATGAATAGAAAGAACATGATTAGTTGTAATGCCTTAGCAACCTAAGTCCAAAACAGGGCAGCATGTTGAGGTCACTGCTTGTTTCCTGTGTGATAGGGCACCTATAGAGTGCATGACAGAGCAGGACATACAATGGTTGCGTTCCTTGTGAATTGAAATCATCCTGAAAGAACATATGAAAAGGTGCTACAGGTGAGTTCTTGGACATTTATAGGACAGGAAAAGGCTCTTAAATCTCACCCCTCCATGTACCCTTAAGTGCATACCCATAGCCTTAGGGTGTCCACTCCCCTGTATGGGAAATACTAATAAGTATTTGTAGCAGATCCGAACAGCTGTTCAGTGAAATATAATTTTTAACGCTGGATGAGTGGAAAAAGGATCTATGCGAGGACTATATGCATTGCAAATAAATAAGTTAAAATAACATAGCGTAGTTGATTTTATGTGAAAAGTGACAGAAAACCAAAATGATCTTATGAATTATTATTTAATCAGTGTACAGAATTCCTGCAGAGGAGAACTGCTGGTATAAAGAGCACACTTCCTCCCGATGCGTTTGCACCTGTGGAATTATGAAATAACAGGAATCAGCCAAAACCATCTGTACAAACAACCAGGTCCACTGCAGGTGTCTACAGTTTTATATAACACAAAATAGTGCCATAAAAAGCACAATTATCCCAACTTTCCAACCATCATAAAACAAAACAGTGAAACCCCATTCAGGCACGGCTTGTGCCTGTCCCGTAAGACCTGAATGGTTAAAATCGACATACAAGAAAACAGTATGTAAAATAAAAATGATTAACAACAAATACAGCAAAAGCAACTAAAGCGACAAGCTGCTGTTTGCATTTAACAGAGATAGAAATGGAAGAACACCTCGTAAACACATAGTAAACACGAAGAAGCCACATATGACAAACTATAAGTACACTTAATAAATAATAATGTCAACATACACAATAGTATATTGCTTATTTTGGAAAACAGAACAGCTTCCCACACACAGCAGATTCAAACGTTTACACAACTACAGATGAAGAAGAATCTGTTACTGAACCCAATAACAATTATATTAAAAGAATCTGTGCATCGATCACCAATACTGTAAACGTGCTCGCTGACAGTAAAGACTTCTCAATGACCTGGGCCCCTCACCAGGACGACACATAGGCACAGCTTTGATTTTCAAAGTGCATAAGAGCCAACATGAAACAGTGAAAGGTTATGTTTCCTGAAAGAACAGATGATAACGATCAGATGGACAACACACATACTTCAGACACATCGACATGTAAGTCCTTGGAGCCCTGAGCTGGGCAAAGATTTGAAGCAGACATGAAAACGTAGTGAGGCTTACGCAATAACTCAACACAAGAAAACAAGGCAAAGCTCATCTCTGGGACCTCGCATGGTAGCCTTTTTCTTGGACTTTTGTGAAAACCTAAACTTTACATTTCTAAATCAAATAAACAGTTCTAAATTCAATCTCCAATATGGTTGAATATTTTCACAAAATCCTCTTAAGGTTTATTTTCTTTGAAAACAGTCTCTACCTTTCCTCCACTCTCAGATACAAATGTATTGATACTGTCTCTCAAATAATGTTGTTATGGACCCTCGAATATACTTATCAGACAATGTTTATGTTCATGCATGAGGCATACTGCCCCTGCTAATCTCTGGTAAAATAAATGCAATTTTATGGAACAAAATAAATACAGCACTTAATAAAAAAACATTCTCTTTGGAAAAAAGGCTGGAAATGGATCACTTCAGGAGTCGGATCCACCATCAGTGCTTAGACTGCTGGAAGAGTTAAAACGACAAAGGTCTCAAACTTTTTCTTGTCGGCAGCAGAGCCGCACAGGAGCCTGGACAAAAACATGAAAATAAACACTTCACACTGAAACTTTTAAAAACTTGTTTTTAACCCAACAGAAAACATGACATACCAGAGTCCACTGAGGTCACGGAAAGAAAGCATCACTCCAGTTTGGACATCTCGTACTTGGTCGTCATAATTTCCTATAATGTGAATTAAAAAATGGTTATAATAATGGTTAAAATTAGAAATCAGAAAAAACTATGCTTTATAAAGAAATCGTAAGATACCTCATCTGAGTCGAGTAAGACAGGCAGAGCTCTGTGAACATGAAAATAAACTGTCAGATCAATAAAAGTCATTTGCAGATCTACGTATTGTTTTTTACAGCAATACAAAACAATTATGAGGCTTACATATCAGTAATTGAGCTAGGAATGTTGTCCTCCACCCATTTCAAGTCCTCATCCTGTAAAATGAACATGTGTTAAATGCTGCCCTCTACTGCACAGTGAGAAAACAGCATCTTTTCCACCGGATTTCGCATTGAGACTGTAACAAGAACTATTTATGGACCATAAATACATACAAACATACATACAAACATACATACACAACAATGTATCATTTCATAATTCTATGCAATTCTACTTTGTTCGGAATGGCAGAAAGATAAAAAATTAGTCCACTAAAAGATGGAAAACAATGATGAAATTATTCTTTTCCATCCTTTTGCAGCTTTCCCCACGTGGGTGGCGAATGTTCCGTTTTAAAGTAGAGACATCTTTCCCTAAGAACTTTTAAACACAATATTATCTATTCAAATCTACCAACATGTTATTGACACTGAGATTTCCACAAAGCACTAAAATACTGTGAAAATGTCTTGGTATTGTGCGTACCGGGTTGGCTTCTGCAGGTTTAGCAGAACCATTGGACTCATTTTTCGCTGCTCTCATTTTGATCCCGTCAGCTGAGAATACACACACAAATTCAAGAAATGCAACACAAAGCAAACCGAATGTGTTAATGAAATGTAAAGTTACCCATGTTTGAATTGGTCATAAACTCCTCTATTTCTTCATCGTCGTCAGAGTCGTCAATAAGAGGTGTGAAGGCATATCTTTGAGAAAATTAAACTGTTTAAAGCTTCAACAAGCAAACGCACGTCATGAGTGGCCCATGTACCTTTGGTTGTTTGCAGAGGGTCTCCATAGAAACATGATGACGAGCAGGATGATTGAAAACAAGAACCTCCAGAAGGCGTCTTCCACCCACAGCTCAATCCAGTCCTTTGAGACATTTAGGGGAAAACACATGTATTAATCTTGATAAGTTCCAGAGCAAGTTTCAAAAGTAGTCATCTGGTCTCCAGCGTAGAGACAATGAAAAAACTTAGATGACTTCTTTTGGATGGATCGGTCCTGAACGAATGAGGTAAGGCTGCACTATTTTGCCAAAATAAGTAATTATTTTTCTAACATATGACTTTGATTAGACTTACCATTCATGATCAAAGAGGATGATATCTCTCATGGTTAAATTTCTCAAACATTGTAGAGGTCCAAGTATACATAAAAAGGTTTCATTATTATTATATATTAAGTTAGAGTTACATTTGCTATCTTTATAAAAAAAAAAAAATCTACTGTTGAAAAAGCAGATTTGCGAATGAAACAAGTTTTACATATTTTTTCTTTCTAAATACAAGCATTAATTTGCATGGAATCAAAAAACAATGGTTGTTTGAACAATGTTTATACATTTTTGTACCAAAATAATTGCAACCTGTTAATTGCGGCCATGAAAATAGTGTTTTGACTGCGATTAATGGGGCATCACTAGAATAAGACATTACCCATTCATCTCTAAAAAATACTTTAATTAATAATTATATCATATTAGTGCTTTCAACACTTACTGACTGACAATCCGCAAGCCGAAATTTCTTTGCAATCCACACCATAAAGATGATGGAAGCTAATGAGAAGAAGAGTACATGTTAAATCACAGATCGGGTCTGGTTTCCTAAAGCTAGTGAGATCAACACTTACCAAGAACAGCAAATATCAGTGTGTTTGTAAAATGTCTGTAAAGAGACAGTTTGACCGGGTTTCTCCGCAGCTTCAGAGTCTTGATGGTTTGTGCCAAGCTCACGAATATGTGCATGAAGTCAAGGAGAACAAAACACTCATCTAGACTGGACAATAGTTTTTATATTGAGATTACTCAATGTGGAGTAGGATTCTTTGGGTTTCTGCAGGCGTGCGTTTTATGCGTTTTAAACATTGTATAGTTTTTCAATTCACTTTAAAAAATATCTACCCATGCTTAGCCATGTTGACTGTAAAATCAAAGCAAGAAATGTATGCAGCATTTAACATGTACTGTATTTTAAATACTGAAAAATATGCATATTATTCTTTGAGCAGGGACAGATATTGAAAACATCAGTAGACTGATGCATGCATCGTGGTGCTCATAACCAAAGCTTTTTTCCAGCACTTATATTTATACAACACCAGATTTTGAGACCTGCAGGAACCCTGTTTAATGGATTGTAAAGAAAAAGGCAATTTCACTAATGCATGTTTAGAATATTATTTAGATCAGTGGTTCCCAAAGTAGGGGTCAGGACCCTGACGGGAGTCATGGGACACAAGTAGCGAAATTATCCCAAAAATTCAAAAAAAAAAATCTTTTTTTTTTTAAACATAATTTCTACATATTGTTTTTTTTTATTTCTATGACAAACATTTCAGAGTCCCGACCTGAAATGTTTGGGAACCCCTGTTTAAGCTGAAGGTGTATGATACACAGCACTTGGGCCCCTGGCTCGGCCCAGTTGTGTGAATGAGGAGCAGCGGAAAGGTGCATGAAAGGATATCCACCAGCAGAGAGAGGAGTCAAGCAGAGCCAGGGGAATGTTGGCCAGCAGGGCCAAGTCTGAGTCTTTCGCCTACAGAGGCCACGGTCAGGACAGGAACATAGAAAAGGAGGGGAAAGAGCAGGGATCAAATCAACCAGGATCAGAGACTTTAAAGTAACTCAGCAAATACGACATGGAAATAGGGATGTCAAGATTATTAGGTTCAACTACAAATGTGATTTCATTCAATTTTCCATTCAATCAATAGCTCTTCAGTATATTCCATTAGTTGACATCATGTCGCTTTTTAGCCAAGTATAATAGAACTATGAGCGTGTTCACATGAGAAGCAAATGCACCACATCACTGAACTATTTTAAGTGAGCTGAGGCGACTAGTGAACAATTCCACAAATTTCCACAAATTGCATGATTAGCCTCAAAGGGTAAATGTGAACAACTCAAACAAATTAAGGTTTTCATGATTGCGTGCCAAACGTAAAATTCTGTCGTTATTTAAAATCTTGACATTCCTATATAAAACCAATGACCAAAGAAAATAGAAGAAAATTCAAAATTCAAAACAAAAGTTGATTTCATGTAGGGAGCAACGGTTTAACAAATTCAGTATTCTGATAAAAGGGTAGTAACTGGAAGGATATGAACCAGATGGCACAGGAATCGAGTATGGCAAGAACAACTTCAGTTATGAGAGCTGCGCCATTGTCCCGACCCTTGAATACGGACGTACCGAAAAATACATCATTATTTTACAAAGAAATTGAATTGAACAAGCCAATTATTTTGTGTAGATACAATTTTGTTGAATAAAACAATTGCCAGTTTTGCTTGTCTGAATGACTCACCCCTGTAATTCTTAGGACACCTTCAATGCTCGCAAAGGCAAAGTAGAGTATCCCCAAACCAACAACTCTGTGCATGACGGTTCCTAATCGAGGCCTGAAATGATGAACAAATGACATTTAACTTCATGAAACAAGCAATAAGAAAGATAAGTGGTTGCAATACATACTTTACAATACCGTACCCAAGACTAACAATGATGACAAGCAGTCGAGCGAGGGTCCTCTTTAGGGCAGATATCAGTTCAGCAAAAATCAGCAATCCTGAAGCTGTAAACCACAAATCTGTTCAAACGTCTGTTCTAAAGTCCAGGTAAACATATAGTCGTGCTTGGAAGTTTACTTCCATATTCTGGAGATTATGAATGATAACACAAACACCCCTTCGATTGTTAGGGGTTGTGTGAAGAAATACATTGTCAAATAAATTAATTTTGCATTTTCAAATTATAACATCATTGAGCGCTGTGTGGATATTTCAAACGTGTAGTTAATGCAAGACAGCCCAGGAATGGTAGGCTTTTCACTAAGAATGGGCAGCTTTACCATCAAAGAGGATAACGACCTTCATCCACAACTACCAAAGAAGACAGATAATGTCATAGTAAAGGGGGCAAAATCACCCATATTATTCGAAATATCTGAAATATGGTCAGTAAACGTGACGTTTCTGCTTGGGTGTGTAAACTTCCAAGCACTGTATGTAGCACACACCCATTGATTACTCACTAGCAGAGCCGACAGCATTTGTGTTTTCATATTCAGCACAGAAGACCGCCTTCTCCACCATCCCCAGGAATATAACCCCTGCAATCCAGAACTGAATCCGCAGCAGGTCTTTCCAGTAGCAGGCCGCCCACACGAACCAGAGCAAAGCGTACAAGATGTAGACAATACACATCACCATATAGAACTAACAAGAAGTACACAACACAGCATTTAGAAAGATATGAACACTTTTTATAAACTGCTGGTGTCTTAAACATTATAGTGTGTTAACTGACTTACTATCATTAAAGGCCACTCTGTAATGGAAATGTAGCCATGTTCACCTTGCATCACTATATCAACTGAAAGATAACAAACATATCAGTACAATGAATGGCCAACATATTTTTCTACTAAATATTAGCTAAATATGTTTCTGTGTCAATAAATCGCTTCTTACGTGTTAAATTCCAGTTTGAGTTAGTGTTTGCCAGTATCTTCACCACCAGCAGATATGGTCCATCTCTCCATGTGGTGGCAATTACATTGTCTTTAACACCCACACTGCCATCCGTCTCCTTTTTGGACTCATACTCTTCAAGAATGAGTCTACTATAATTTGAATCCTAGATGTGACATAAAAAGATGAGGAAATTGTTATAAACACATGTGACACTGATTCAACAAGAAGTGAAAACACTGTTCAAACCGGATTCTTAGGGTCAAGGGGAGGACCTGCAGGGCGCGGTTCTGCCTTTGCTTTCTGAAATAACAGCACAAATTGAAAGCATCCACCTGAATCAGCTTTGACGAAAGATAAAACATTTCTAACTCACATTGAGCATGGGGAAAGTGCGCAGCTGGTTGTTACATGTTATGGTCTTGTGTTGGTGTTCAATGACTTCTCCTTGGTCCATAGGGTTTGGATCCAGGCCTTGGCCTCGATTTAACGGTGTTCGTTCATACATTTCCTGGAAACATTTCATACTTGCAATATTGTATATCTAAATAAACAGTTTACTAAAACAAATTGAATGATACTTACATCAATATTATTAAACTCATTATGACACGGGTAATATTTTAAAAGCCAGTGGATGGTGAAATCCACATTCTGAGGACAATCGAATGCTATCACTGCAAGACAAAGCCTTAACTTATTACTAAAATAGTGGCATAATATTGATATATATATATGTGTATTTTAATTCTTCTGTACCTTTCAATTTGATGTCTGTTTTACTGTACATAGATTTTCTAATCAGAAGTGGGTGCGATGACTGCGGAACAACAATACAAATCAATATTATTCTAAGCATATCGTATAACACACCTACACACAGGCGCACCAGATACATTGTAGGAACTTAAATAATATGTTCCTTCAATATATTTCAGACACATTTGGCTTGAACATTATTCACATAACAAAAGGAGCATATACGAAATATAATATAATATATAATACCAAACTAAATGAAAGAAAAGTCAACCACAAAACCAAATCTTCCAAACAGAAGCTGAATAATTGATCCCCTGATGTTGTCATCAGGGGGTTTTGCGGAATGCATCTACTAGTATTTGAGCCATGGATGCATACAGTCATGTGCGCGAGAACATGCATTGTTTTTAAGGAAAGGTGTAATGACTTTGGGAAAGCATAGAGTCTGAACTAGCATACACACGTCCAACAAGTTTAACACACAATGTTAAGACATTTAACCAACTACATAACTTAGGGCAGTAGACATATGAACAATTATCATAAAGAAGCATGTGAAGCCACTCATCCTGAATGCCATAGACTGGATATTAGCATTACAGTGCTAACAAACACAAATCCTGACTGTAGCTCCGAGACTGCGGTACGTGATCGCTGCTAACGACAAACTTACATTTCCAAGAACGATTTTCCACACTCCGGGCTCTGGGGCTGCACATGATGTATGGAATGTGCAGAATAAAAGCAGAGATAAGAGGGGCCAGGGACACAAAATCCGGGTGACAGGACTTCTCCACGTCCGCATCTCCGCATCCGCCGCCATGTTGGATGTGTACGACGCAAAAGCACGTAACTCATGACGTCATCAGAACGTGAAGCAAACGCGTTTTTTGAGAAAACTGCAACAAAACTGGCATTGGTGGATTTCAATGTATTACTTTGTGTTGCCTAATTATGTATAATTTTTCAAGTTAATTTAACAAAAATATTGATAAATTGTTAAAAGACATGAACTGTGTTCACAGTTAATTCACAAACACAACATTCACCCATAATTTTCAAACAACAAATTTAAAAGTGTAACTCTCACATATTTGTACTCAAGTATGTAATATGTAAACATTTACAGATGGTTTTCTGTTGGAACAAATTAAATGTGTTATTTATGAAGTTAGATACCCCACCTTTAGTAATATTGTGAGACATCAAAATTACTTTGTAGAGTTACTGGTTTAGCGTCACTGTTTTGAGGAATATTTGACAACAACAAAAAACTGCACACAGCTATGAATGTTAATGTAACAAAATATAATATCTTTAATAATTATAACTTTACTTTAAAACAAAAATTTACTCTTTCTAACAAACAATATGTACAAAAGGTATACATTACATTATGCAATTCATGTAAGTAAACAATTCACAGTTTAGTGCACCTCAAGCTTATTGAAGATTTGCAACTAATCAATCATTTGAAAAACACCAAAATAGGCATTTTACAATTAAAAACACTGGCCTTATGAAAAATGACTCACTACTCAAAATAATACTGTGCAAAACATTAGTGGTGAGTAAAAATGGGGTCAACTGTGAACATTATAGTAAACGATTCCCTGGTTGGGAAACACAGGAGGTATATTGATGAATATTGACACAACGATCCAACATACAGACTATATATAATTCACAACATTTCAGTCAAACCAGGAATGTCCAAACTATGGAAGGGGCATTTTCCCGCTGAATTGGTCCAGATTATCCTACTGTTGATGTGAGACGGATGCAATAAGATTTTAAGATTATATTTGGATTGATGATTGCACATTTAAATCTCAGATAAAACCAACTTTGTTTCAATAGTTGGTGTATTTTTCAATATGACAGTAATGACACCCTCAAAAAAAAAACGTTTAGACATCCCTGACCAATTTTTAAATGGCCACAAAGTGTCTAGTCTAAAGTGTCTGCTACATTGTTCATGTGAAAACTTGAAGAACAGAAATCTTCATGATAATTTAATCTGCACAGTAGTTGATCCTCACAACAGTGAAGAATTATCACTTGTGCTGGGGTCGCTGTGTCCACTCACTCGACTTGCGGTGTCATTTGTTAAGAGTGGAACGTTGGCTGCTGCAGGTCTTAGAGACGGATCAGAGGAAATGACCACAACATATCGATCTTCCCCATCTTCCTCTTCGTCACCCAAACTCCCATGAATGTCAGCTGTGACAACCGAGCTCTCGGCTGCCCTCTGGTGGTGGCTACAAGAGGGGGAGGAGTCAAAGGCAGCATGCTCCAGATCATATTCTGCACCGTCTGGGTCTTCTTCAGGGAAACTTGTGTTTATGTAAATTATGTCCTCTTTGCTGGAGGCATCTGGAAGTTTCTCAGCAAGTTTTTCCAACATTTCCCTGAGCTGCGAGAAGACGGGTCGGTCCTGTGGGTCAGCTCTCCAGCACAAGTACATTATTTCATACCTGAAAGGCAACCAGTAGGATCAACAAAAATGCACAAATGCGTATTTTCTTAACAGGGAGAAATGCTTGCAAAAAGTGCCAGATTATGATGATTGTTCTGAATAGGTATCTGATGAAGCTGCACCATGGATCTACAGTATAATATTATTGGGTTGCACCCTCTCCAGAATTATGAGTAATACAGTTGTACAGTATTTCTGTTGTCAGGAGAGGGAGATGTTGGGTAGGTGTGGAAGTGTAAAGAGCTACTGAATAATTGTCAGGTTTTGTCAAAAGTAGATGGCATAAACAGGAAGTGAACTCTTACAGTCCGTCCAAACAGTCTGGTGGCTGCTTCAGTCTGTGTCCTTCAAGCAGATGGTCATAAATCTCGTGGTTTTGGATTCCAGGATAAGGTGTCATGCCTCGAGTAGCAATTTCCCACATTGTAACACCAAAGGCCCACTGAAAAAAAAACATAGTCATCAAATATTACAACAGTGAAAGACTATACAGAACATTTTGGCCTTGACACAAGGTAACATTTTTTAAACAAATGGAAACTTGCAAATTATTCCTTTCTTACCACATCACTCTTTACAGTAAAAACACGGTCTGCCAGACTTTCCACAGCAATCCATTTGACTGGCATTTTAGCTATTCTGCCTTGTCTGTAATAATCTCCACTGTAGATCTTTTTAGACAGGCCAAAGTCCGCCACACAGACAGTCATGTCATCACGCAACCTGCAAGACAATTATGGTTTAAACTTTGAATAACAATATACATTTAATAATTTAATTTACGTTTTGATAGGGGCTGGTGCTCAGTGTACTGGGTACAGCTCTGACTACCTCCCCCCCAGACCCAGAAAAGGATTAAGGGGAAGAAAATGGATGGATGGACTTTACGTTTTGATACATTTTGTCACTTTCATTCAAAAGCCCAAATTATTCTCATTGTTTCGGTACATATTAAAACCGGGGTACCCAACTTTTTGTGTGTGTAAATAATACATTTTTTTTGCCCCATCATAAAAAGTGAAATTTTGAAAAGTTGAATGAAATCATACCACGACATAAGTCATGTGTCTCATAAGAAAATATTGTAATTTTTGAATACTTGCATACGGTCTGAACGCGGATAGAAAGTGCCATGTGAGTCACTATTTGACACTTTAGCTGACAGATAATTGGTTGATTCTTTTTCACTTTTCTGTCTAAAAAGCTGATCAACAGATATGACAGAATATGTGAAAATTAGTGATAAAACTACATTTCTATTTTTTGTAGTGTGAAAGTTAGGTAGCCCAGCTTCACTCCAATTGACTAATTATTGACAAATCGTACATGCAGTTCCGTGCAGCCAGGTCCCTGTGCAGAAAGTTGCGATTGCTCAGGTACTCCATCCCCAGAGCGATGTCCACCATGAACTTCAACAATGTCTGAGTGGGTAAATACTGCAAATGAAAAACAGAAAAAGAGTTAGTGTTTTTTTTTTAGAACAGTGACTTAATATTGTATCTTTTTCACACCATTGGGCTCTCTCCAAGACGCGAGCGAAGCAAAAAGCTGTGAAGATCTCCGTATTTCATGAAAGGCAATATGACCATGGGCTTGGGAAAGTTTCCTGGGCCCATTTCTAAGCAAACACCTGGAGAGGGCAAAGCAAACGGACTGTGACGGAGCGCAAACATGAGAAAGCAGAGACTTTAACAATAAAACACTGGTGTCAGAAAGTACCGAGCAGTCTGATGACATTCGGGTGGCTGAAGTCTTTCATGCAGGCGGCTTCATTTAGGAATTCTTCAATCTCCCTTTGAGAAAAACTGTCCACTGTTTAAAGAGAGCACGCATAATTACATTCAAGTTAATAAATCATATTAAAATAGGGGTGTGTCAAGATATATGACACTGAACTGGTTGAAATGCAATTGGTATTAATAGATATTGGGGAGGCAGCGTTTCAGATTTATGCAGCTAAAATCTGGAACAGTCTCCCTGAAAATGTGAGAGGCGTCTACTCTGACCATGTTCAAATCCAGGTTAAAGACAGTTCTGTTTGCCTATGCATACAAGGATTTATTTTAATGCTCCGTGGTTATTTATTATTTTAATCCCTTGTGTGATTTTAATGTTTTAATGTTTTAAATTACCTAGGCGTTCTATAAATAAAGATTGATTATTGTACTGAGAGCCATGCATCCCTAGAGTTCCCGTCATCACCAGCCATAATATACTTACATTTCATAGTCTTCACAGCAACCTTGTCGAGGTTTCCATCTGGTTGTCTAAACTGGCCCTCCACCACAGAACCAAATTCACCTGAAAAACAAAAATCCATGTTGATGTACATTCGATATGTTGCTATGTTGGCATGAAAAAGCCTGCTTACCTTCTCCAAGGATTTTTCCAATGGACAGCAGGTTTCTTGTGACCATCACATCTTGGAGTTTGGCCTGGAGTTGGTCGCTAATGCCAAGATTACTCACTAGAACAAGCAAAAACATCAAATATAGTACTTTGACTTTCTAATAACTGCAAAAGTATGTGTTGCTTACGTGTGATTCCTACAGCAGATCTATTATAGGACCGCTGTGGATTGTACAGTATGACTGGCTCCAGTTTGTCTCTGTCTCCAAACTGCTTCCTGCAAAAGGTAAGAAAGGAAAAGTCAAACAAAACAAACCTTATCCGCACTTATTATGTGGAACTTTGACTTCATATAATCAGTCCATTACATGAAAAACAAAGCTATAAAATAAACGCAGTGACTTGGAAGTATATAAAAACTGCATGTCTTTATTTACAACTGCGTAAAAATAGACATAAATTAATAGTATTCATTATTACTGGGGTGTTTAATAAAGACAATTTTAGTTCTATATTAGTCGGTGTGATTTAAACTTGTGACATAAATAAAACCTGTAATAACATAAACACAGGCCTCACTCAGGTGCAGAGTGTGACTAAGAGGAAGCAAAGGAAGTGTATGAGCTAAACCAGGAAACATTAAGTCGTCATGAACTAAAGGTCATTACACGTTACTCAGCCACCCAGTGGACAATTTCACTTTATACACAACACACTCATGTCATTGTTTAGCTTGAAATGTCCCACAGTTAGCCATTATTAACAGATATACTGTGTATGTCATCTATGTTAAAAACATTCTTGCCGTGCGGTCCCCTTTAAAAAAATCTATTGTAGTTCCATTGCCATTTATTTGAGCAAAGAAATGATACTGTATCTTTATGGACACAAGCAGGTGGTTGGCCCCTGATATAAAAGGTTACACAGTCCTTTCATTAAACTGCATGTGATTAACCCTATTGCTATGATCATATATTTTTGGCTATAGGTCAAATGACATTGTATTTCAGAGTCTAGACAACAGGATGGACTTATTATAATGTTGTTATTAGCTCAATTAGAGATGAGCTAATTAAGCCGTGCATACCAGAGCCAGGATCCAGGGGTCCTGTTGCGGACGCAGAGGCCTCCCCAGAGCACCAGCAGCAGCAGACAGATCCCACACACCACTCCCAACACGACATACACCGAGTCTGAGACAACAGTGTCTGGGCTGGAGGACGGGAAAGGGACTGACTCTGAAGGAAAACACACGCACATTAAAACGTTAAGCAGAAATTTGAGTGCAGTCTGAAAAAACAATAATACAATCACAACAAGTCCTTTTTGCACTTTACTATGAAGTGGTATATTAAAATTTGCATTGGTTGCTCAGTTCAAATATAATACTCATTGATATATCAAATTAGATTTACTTAATGCGTATGGTGGTATGGTTACAACCTTCATGTTTTAAATTGAAATGGTTTCTGAAGAATGTGAAGTCTATTTCACAAAATAGATTCTGAATCCCAGTGCAATCCCCATATATATACTGTATGGGGGCTTTTTATGACTCTTCTAAAACTAGAAATCACAAAATAGCCCCACCAGCCTATAGGAGCTGTGTTTTTCCTTATTAAAAAGCCCTCTCTTTTTACAGGTTCCAGATGTGGTGATGGGTCCATAGTTTCACTCACTGTCCTCTGGCACGTAGATCCAGACTGGAGGGCTGATCATGCCGCTGCCGGCCTGAGTGCACGCAGAAACCTCCACACTGTACGTCGTGTTGAAGTCCTGCAGCGGCACCGACACAGAGGTGGTGTAACTGTGGATCTACATAAACACAACAACAATTCACATGACTAGAACATGATGGGGGTATTGAAGTTATGGGTTAGCTGATGTGTATTCCAGTGTATTGAAGTTGATTTGAACTATAGCCCAAATAAATTGAACTTTAGTTAGAGCACTGGGGGAAAAAATTGCTCAGATACTGGAGAAAACATTTAAGTAAGGTCAACTTGACAAATGTACTACATATCTGATCCACATAATCTTTAATGCATGTTTTATTGTTGTGTATCTTTTCTCTCGTTCATATCATTGTCATTTACAAATAATTACCAATATTATTTGCAAATATACCTCTGTGATTCACTTTGGAAGTCTGCAGGAATTAAATGGCTCAAGTGTGAACGTTCTTGTTGTCTCCGTCTGATTTACCACAGTAACAACTCATATACACAGCAGCTTACCTTCATATTAGCACTTAATATCAGTATGCTGAAACTTTAAATGTGACCATAATACAAATGTTTTTTCTAGCACAGTAGTACAAAGAGCAGTGTTATTTTATCATCATAGCAGGAATGCAGCTCTGGAAGACAATATACCCAAGTAACTCCCCCTCCAAGTAGAGGAGAAGACTAGGTGATGTGCCATTCCTGGAATTCCCTAAAAAGAACATTGTGAGCAACATTTCACATACTGTTCTTTGTGTATCTTCCTCTTTTTCACTACAAATCAAAAACGTTATACAATTCTCATCTGCATGTCTGATATAATCACAGTCCCCTCATCAGAAGTTATAGAAAGAGGAAGACACATTTCAAACAGGAGCATGTGACAGACGCCTTATATTTCACAACATATGTTTTCTGCTGACACCCAAAAGAAGTTTAGTTTTGTGGTCTGTGGGAAATCTATAAGCACAAATATGTGCTGGGGCATGACGTCAGTAACTGCTTCACACCTCTGGGAATTGTTTCTCCGTGGAAAACATATTATTCATCTGCAAACTTTGCAATGCGAACTGTACATATTTGTTTTTCTGTAATACTGTTACTGTTGTCGTCCAGTGTCGTACATTGGGCAATGATTTTTACATCCACGCTGGTTGTGAAATATAATTGTTATAGCTTAAGGTCGACATCAGTACAATTTAATGTAAAGGAATATACAATTTACGATTCAAATAACTTCAATGTTACTGTAATTCACACTCATATAAAGTGAGCAATGGCGACAATAATAGTTTTCCACATGATGAATTCCCTGATAAATACAATTCCAAGTGTAAAGTCAACCACAGACAATACATACAAATATTGAACAGAGTGGTGCGCCACACATTGTCTCTCTCATCCATTCATCCCAGTGACTCAAGGCTGCATTCCAGAGCTACAACAACACGCTCTGCTTTTCACACTGTCCGCTTCCTTTACCTTTCACACAGACGGGAAACTGCGTTATCGTATGAGAAACCACTATCGCCATCACTGTGCGAATGACTGTAGAGCGTAGTGTGAACTGTAAACTTATGAATGTCATGAACCAGGAGAAAGTGACATGGACTTGACCTAGACGGGGGAGTCCCAAGTACATTTCAATTTTTTTTTTCAACAAAATACCCGATGTGCCTTTATAAATACCAATCAAATATTCAGCTGCAATGATAAATGTATAATGTCCATAATAATCTGGCAAAGCTCGACTTGACTGAATGACAAAAAATGTCTTTCTCACATACCACATTAGCGCCACATATGGGATTTTGTGCGCAATCCCAAATACAAGTTGGTATAGTGAAGTCAATCGAAGTAAACGACAAAATGCAAGAGGTTTTGAGCTTTACAACGAGGTATGAAGTTGGTTGGATGACACTTGTCTATGATCTCTGGCTACGTATGTTGGGTTAGCAACACAGAGGGCC
The DNA here is from genome assembly GCA_964034765.1 of Knipowitschia caucasica. Taxonomy (NCBI): domain Eukaryota; kingdom Metazoa; phylum Chordata; class Actinopteri; order Gobiiformes; family Gobiidae; genus Knipowitschia; species Knipowitschia caucasica. The sequence goes on from OZ035835.1 coordinate 29,094,708, forward strand.
ATATAAAACGACACCTTGACGCCTCATCAATTGTTTCAAACCATATGTACTTTTTTATATTTAAATATTTCAGCTACCACACTTAAAAGCTTTAGTGAATCTGAGAGTGCTTTTTTGAGGGGAAGAAATGTAAGTAAGCACAAGCATTCCCCAAAGTAGCTCAATGTATCCATATAGTTGCAGATAAAAATCCACCTATGGCCTAAAGGCTATTCCTGATTGGTTCCATCATCACAGTGAAGCCATTGCTTACCATACTCTTTTGTCCTGCATGTCTAATGATGATATTGTAGCCGTTTAGGACACCATTTATTTTGTCATCTGGTGGTGGCTTCCATTTGATCATCAGCGACGACTCATTTAGGAAGACAGAGACATTTCTGGGATACACAGAGGGCACTAGAAAAACACAAAACGTTTGTTAATACAAAGGATATATAAAAAAAAGGCCTACATACTATAAATATAATTTGAAATCCTTTGATTACATTGTGGTATGTAGCCCTGGCAGGAGTTTCAAATCTTAAATATCCCATGTGGTCACTATAGGAAGGAAGCCCGCAGCTCCTCCACCCTACTTTGTGTTTTCTCAGTGTGACAAAAATCTCTCCTACTTCCTACTTTTGGAAAACAATTGTGGATATGACAATTTGTACAAGAAGTAGATGTAAGCAGACTGCTTTGTGACTTCCAGTAAAACATGACTGTGTTGGCTTTACCAGGAGACTAAGGAAGGGTTTAGGAAGTAAGGACGTAAATATAGAGAATAATACCTTTCTTCAAGAGGGAAACCACCACATGCAGATAATTGTACCGTAAGATTAAAATCACAGTATGAAAGTATTTGAGAAACTGAAAAACTGTGAGTGGATGTAGACAAATGCTTCTCCATTGTTTTAAAGCTATTGTAAGATAAGATAACGCTACACATAATTTTGGAACTGAAAATGTAATAAGCAAGAAAGAAGCGTTTTACAGTATAAGTATACATACTAGTAATTGTATCTTGTATTGATATTTTTAGCTTCATAATTACATTTAGTTTGCTCCAACCAACTCCAATTATTTGCAAAACACGTTATTATTTTCATACTTATAAGACCTGTGAGTCTTACCCTTTGGGCTGATATAGAGTGGTCCTCTCTTCATCACTTTTCTGTCTGAAAAATCTGTTCTAAATATGTGACAGAGGACTCCAGGAACTAGTGACATGGGTTTTACTAAAGCTGAGAGAGTTGTCTTGAAGTTAGAATAAATCTCCCACCACATGAACCTCTCATGTGAACCTGTGCTCCTCCACTCCCCCACACGCTTCACCTCCTTCAGTTGTGTTGCTCTGGATCCACATGGAGACTGCAGAGGGCCCCAGCTCGTTGCTACAGGAGACGCTCATGTTGTACCATGTCATGGCCTGGAGCCCCGAGACCTCGCGCTCAAACGGAGGCACGGACACATTCACGAAGCGGGTGGTCATCACTTCCCCTTTCCTACGACTTATCTCTCTTACCTAAGAAGAACAACGTGCAAATAAGACATCTTTAATTCATGTAAATGATCTTTGTTTGATGTAAATAAAGATCATTTTAACAATTCATACAAAATCATTATTGTGAATATATTGAAAATGAATGTGGCAGAATTCAATTACAACTTTCACAGCTTCTAAGATGTTAGAAGTTGTCATTGAAATACCAACAGATGTTTTTGAAGTGATTCATGAACATTATAAGTTTAGGTCTATATTCATATTTACATGTTTCTCTATATAAGACTTTTTATCCATTGCCTTACACCTGTATGTAGCAGTAAGTGATTTTTCTATTTCATGTTAGTTATGGTTTTATGAAAAACGAAGCAAACTCATCCATCTGCGATAAACTGCTGTATATTTCCTGGGTATAAAACATGAGAATGCTGTAAATACTCTAGTTGTGTAATTTATGCTGTGTCATGACTCAAAAATGAATAAAAAATGTCTTGTGCTTAGAGTTCATCCAAAATTAATATAATCTAGACCTATAATATCAATCTGGATGTCATTGATCTTTTAAGAGACAGAAGGATGTTATGTCTTCTTTAAACTCTGAGAACATATAGTATTTTCAAAAAGTGTGCCTTACTCTTATGAGGCATTTAGTAAGAGGAGAGAAGCCGTCGTGCCCAGGAGTCCAGCTGAGGCGTATCTTACTGGACTGCCTCTCCATCACTGTAACGTTGGACACAGGTCGAGGCAGAGCTGCAGAAACAACAGAATGATCTTTTTATTGTGACTTAACAGCGAGGCCACAAGCAGCTGTAAAAGCAAAGGAATGTCAGTTTCACCTTTAATGTGGACGTTTGCCTCTCGTGATGTCGTGACGCCTTTCTTATTGTAGGCTTCACAACTGAACTGCGTGAATCTGTCAACACCTGCACATATACCAGAGAATATGGATATAAATAAACTTAAATATGGACCACAAGTTTGCAAAAGGAAAAATAAAGTCAACATATTTGTATTCTACATCGCAGTGTTACAACTTTCCGAGTCACGTGTCTTTTGAAAGTCATACTGAGAGAGGAGGACGGTTTCAAACGTATTCTTTCAGTGGATTTGTTTTGTTCGCCTGGACAATCCTGTGTCTCAGCGAGGCACAGATCTATGCAGAACGGGACAGTAGCAACAGCTGCTACATAATGATCTCATTGTCCGCTTCTTTTTTTTGTTCAAATGTTGGAAACTCAAAGTGGACCACAACAAGCCTGTCAGTGAAGGCTGGAATTAATCTGTCAAGTACTGTTTACATTCTTTGGATATTTATGACATAATAAGATTCTTGGACAATTGGACAGCATACAGATCTACACTGAATCCTATATAATTATTGTGAACACGCAGCTGGTGTTTGAAACGCAACAGATGTGAAAATGAGACAAGTGTGCCACTTCAGTTTACATCCGCTCACAGAGTTTAAAAACATATTTTAAAATAATGTCATATACAGAAGGTTGAGCAACTGTGTTCAGGATTTGTGCATCTCAGAACAAATTACCTTACAGAAGTGGGTTTACAGAAGTGGGTTTATTCAAAGGAAACATTACAAGCCAATGAACTCAAATAAAAGTTCATCACTGATTAAAAAAGGAAATGAAGAAAAGGTTGTGACACTTTAAACTACATCTAAAACCTAAACAGGAAACATGAATAATATTGTAAAGTGTAAGTTGCAGTAACTTACAAAATAAATTATCTGCTTGAAGATTTTATTTTTAATTTAACACACAATTATGAAGTTAAAGCAGAACTATACATTACTTGTATGTAACTTTTAAAGATATAAATTAAGTATTTATACAAAATGAGTTTATGTATTGTGGAAGACCAAGCTTTGCACATCTAGAGACTAAATGTTTTGCCCATTCCTCTTTACAAATCATGAGTGTTTTTGGACAGAAGTTTTCTACAGATCTTCAAAAAGATTTGGACTTTGACTGAGTTATTCTAATTAATATCTTTTTTTACTATTCTATTGTAGCTCTGGCATTATGTTTAGGGCCATTGTCTTGTTGGAAGGTAAATCTCCAGCCCAAGTTTGTTTCCAACATTATCTTGTATTTGAATCTTTTTCTCTGCTGAAGAACAGCCCCACCCCCATCGCCACAGCATGATGCTGCCACCACATGCTGTATGTATGAAACTGGGGATGGTGCACTGAGGGTGATGAGCTGTGTCAGTGCTGCGCCACACATAGTTTACATTTGGGCCAAAAGTTACATCTGACCCAAGCCCCTTCTTCCATGTGTTTGCTGTGTCCCTCATATGACTTCTGGCAGACTGCAAACAGGATTGATAATGTCTTTCTTCTTGCCACTCATTCATAAAGGCCAGATTTTTGCAGTGTATGACTAATATTGGGCCCCATGTAAAGATTCCCCCAGGTCAGCTGCAGATGATGGCTTCCCCAGAATCCTCGTGGAACACATGGGTGCATTTCTGATCAATGCTCTCTTTAGGCGTTTTCACATGGGCTCCACTCTGCACAGCTCTGCCCTGTTTGCACGTTTTCACACTCTCAAAGGGAGTCGTGTTGAGCTGCTAAGGTGAGTGATGATGGGTGTGTGAAAGCTTGATGATGGGTCTGTGCCTACAGTAGTAGTTTATCACATATGTGTCCACATTGAGTGTCCAAAAAGGTGTCGAGCCGGGCTTATACGAGCCAGGCCCAAGTTAAACCTCCCCACAACTTCATCTTTGACCTCTTTGGTGATGTTGTTTATTGACCACAACACATAGCTCTGAGGCCTTTGCAGAACAGATGTAATAATACTGAGAGCAGATTACAATCGTTAGAGCAAGATATAAGCATTCAGCAGTCCTTAGGACATTTACAAAAAACTCTATTTAATGCTCAAGAAAAATAAAATGTTACTTTCACTACACAGTTGTCTGTTACCTTTGTCTTTCAACAAATAAACAAAAGAAGCCAAAATAACATTTACTGTATAAATAACTACGGGTCAAAAGTTTAGTACTTTTGCAAGCCACTGCATTGCATCCAGAATTCTGAAACCCTGGAGTCTGTAATTACAAAGTTGGAAAGAACTCCTGCAAACCACATACAGTGCCTTGCGAAAGTATTCGGCCCCCTTGAACCTTTCAACATTTTGCCACATTTCAGGCTTCAAACATAAAGATATAAAATTTTCATTTTTTGTCATCTTGTTGTCCCACTTGTTGTCAATCAACAACAAGTGGGACATAATCGTGAAGTGGAACGAAATTTATTGGATAATTTAAACTTTTTTAACAAATAAAAAACTGAAAAGTGGGGCGTGCAATATTATTCGGCCCCTTTACTTTCAGTGCAGCAAACTCACTCCAGAAGTTCAGTGAGGATCTTTGAATGATCCAATGTTGTCCTAAATGACTGATGATGATAAATAGAATGCACCTGTGTGTAATCAAGTCTCCGTATAAATGCACCTGCTCTTTGATAGTCTCAGGGTTCTGTTTAAAGCGCAGAGAGAACCATGAAGACAATGGAACACACCAGGCAGGTCCGAGATACTGTTGTGGAGAAGTTTAAAGCCGGATTTGGATACAAAAAGATTTCCCAAGCTTTAAACATCTCAAGGAGCACTGTGCAAGCAACTATATTGAAATGGAAGGAGTATCAGACCACTGCAAATCTACCAAGACCCGGCCGTCCCTCCAAACTTTCATCTCAAACAAGGAGAAGACTGATCAGAGATGCAGTCAAGAGGCCCATGATCACTCTGGATGAACTGCAGATAACTACAGCTGAGGTGGGAGAGTCTGTCAATAGGACAACAATCAGTCGTGCACTGCACAAATCTGGCCTTTATGGAAGAGTGGCAAGAAGAAAGCCATTTCTCAAAGATATCCATAAAAAGTCTTGTTTAAAGTTTGCCACAAGCCACCTGGGAGACACACCAAACATGTGGAAGAAGGTGCTCTGGTCAGATGAAACCAAAATCGAACTTTTTGGCCACAATGCAAAACGATACGTTTGGCGTAAAAGCAACACAGCTCATCACCCTGAACACACCATCCCCACTGTCAAACATGGTGGTGGCAGCATCATGCTTTGGGCCTGCTTTTCTTCAGCAGAGACAGGGAAACCCGTTGGAGTCTGCAAAAGACCTGAGACTGGGACGGAGATTTATCTTCCAACAGGACAATGATCCAAAACATAAAGCCAAATCTACAATGGAATGGTTCACAAATAGACGTATCCAGGTGTTAGAATGGCCAAGTCAAAGTCCAGACCTGAATCCAATCGAGAATCTGTGGAAAGAGCTGAAGACTGCTGTTCACAAACGCTCTCCATCCAACCTCACTCAGCTCGAGCTGTTTTGCAAGGAAGAATGGGGAAGAATTCCAGTCTCTCGATGTGCAAAACTGATAGAGACATACCCCAAGCGACTTGCAGCTGTAATTGCAGCAAAAGGTGGCGCTACAAAGTATTAGCGCAAGGGGGCCGAATAATATTGCACGCCCCACTTTTCTTTTTTTATTTGTCAAAAAAGTTTAAATTATCCAATACATTTCGTTCCACTTCACGATTGTGTCCCACTTGTTGTTGATTGTTGTTGCTTTTATATCTTTATGTTTGAAGCCTGAAATGTGGCGAAATGTTGAAAGGTTCAAGGGGGCCGAATACTTTCGCAAGGCACTGTATGTGCAGAAAATTAAATCAGGAACACTATTATTTTTGAGATTTTAAATCATAAATGCTTTGATAAATTATGGAAGACATGCACAATACTATAACCACACCACTCTAATCTTACCCTGTTTTTTTCAGTGTGCTTTCCAAATAATTTTGCAGGCTATTTATGCAAAGGGTGGCTTTACTGTGGTGCCAATGTTGAAATCATGCAGTAAGCTCTGGTCTGCACCCAGTCCCCTCCCTGCCGGCCCGTGTAGGACGCCCCATCAATGAGGCTTTTGTCCGCAGATCCAACCCCCGAAATGGCTCCAGTGCTGTCCCCTCGTCGGCCCTGGCCTGACGCATGGTGCTAAACCTTTAACCCGTGAGGCTGTTTTAGTGCACACTGCTGAGGGAGCAGAGAATTGCCTGCGGTGGTTTTGAAAGTGACAAGTGGGGCATGAAAGGAGCAAAGTTTATCAATCTAAAAATAACTGCCACAAGAACGAGCAGAAGTCAGGAGAGATTCACATTCCGTTTGTGGCCTGAACAAACAGAACCAGTGGCATCACAACACAGGCACAAGAACATATAATAGTGTCATAAAATTGCATAAGCTGAAAAAGAAATGAATGAGAAATGAATTAGTTGCCGTGTATATGTCTCAAACTGTTTAAAAGTTGTGAAATGAACCGCAATGGCTCTATGTGAACTTTTGTGAGTGCATGTGATAAATTACATTGTAGTAAGCAGTGGACACGTGCTGAGGCAGCACTCATAGGCAGAAGAGAAACCACCAAATAGCTGAAAGCCAATGTATATCTGTCTGGACAATTTCCAAGACAAAGCTGCATATGAGGGGTTCTGAAGTGAAGTGCTTAAGCTATGCATGCTTTCACATCACACATGAAATTTAAACTGAATCTCAACTTTGAATTGGAAACAAATAAATACATAAATTACCAAAAGAAGAGAACCCAAAGTCATTCTATTCTTATTGAAACTAACTATTTGGCCTAGAAGAGCAATACACCTCTTTACATGTTCTTTATCCTCACTCCTCTATTCTTACCTGACACAGAGTAGCTGCTGGGCGAGTTGTGAAAGTCGCTGTCAGGAGAACCGTCCCGGAGCCACCGAATCTGCACCGGATCCGGAGGTCCCACCGCCTCACAGGACAGGGTGAAGGGAGCATTCCTCGTCACATTTCTGTCCTCTGGCTGCTGTATAAATGTGGGCAGACCTGCGGACAGTTGAGACTCTTTTATTTTACAGATTATATAATTTCAAAAAAACATGTTCCTACTTTCCCTTACCTTCCACATCAATGATGATTGGCTGAGATTCGACCAATGAATTCATGATGCTCAGTCGACAGCGGTATTCACCTGCATCTGATCTCTGAACCTGTTGTATTCTGCAAAACAAGAACATTCAGTCAAAGACTTGGTCTTCTGTTCTGTAGATGTTACAGACAATGCCCGCAGACTTACTAAAACTTTACATGATCAAAATATTTTATAAACATGCTTTTTAAATGTTGGAGAGAATCATCTGCAATATGTAATACTGTATTAACATGTTAGTAAACATCTTGAGTTATAAGTATGATGTGACATGTTACTTGATGGCGGAGAGCAGAGTGGTGACTCCGTCAGTGACCGTCTGCAGGTCGTTGTTGACCAGGTGTGAGTTTGGAACCAGCTCCTGTCCGTTCTTGATCCAGATTATGATGGGCTCCAGTCGTGGGTCTGGCACTTCGATGGAGCAGTTGAAAATGGCCTCATGGCCCTCGGAGAGGCGGATGGAGCCCACAGTAGGTTTGAAATGTAGCCTTCGCAGCTGATCAGGGGTCAGATAAACCTGAGAGGCATGTCCAGCTTGAACTAAGGACTCTGAAGTCCTGGTGAGCCGGTGAAAGCGTCTTACTGAGGGTCGACCTGAGCCAAACACAGATATCATGATCATTTTATTGTTGTTATTATTATTATGATTAGGTATGGCAGAATATACATTAAAAACTTGGTGTATTCACCCGTTATCCCTCTCTGAGCTCAGGTCCAGGGAGATTGAGGGGTCTGTGCAGTATCTTTGCTGTCCCTACTCCACTGCCCTTATATCTTTCAGGTCCCTTCCAGCTCCTGAGCCCTTGATATTTTTTGAGCTTATATATGTACTATATTACTTAAGCCTGAAGCCTAAAGATGATCCCTCAATTTGTGTTTCATGATAACAAATCAATGTTTTGACCACTATACATTAACATTGTTAATTATGGCATGAATATACGCGTCTATCCTAGAACAGGTTTTTATGGCCTCAAACTCACTGTAGACCAACATTCTCAACATTCTTCCTCTTCAGTCAGGAGTTACTTACAGCTGGAGTGGGCAGAGTCAGCAAGCATGTGTTAAAGTACTATAGTTTACATCATTATCTTAACTGTCACATGCAATGCATATTTTGTGATTGAAACAAATTAATCAAAAAGCAGTCACTGTTAATACTGATATCAAACATTATGGATTTAAAAATATATAATCCTATAAGAAATCTATATTATATTGAAAACGTCACTTTGAGACGTCACTGTTGAGACAGGTTTATTAGGTCCGATGTTGGGAAACTAGTTCAGGATACAGAACTTGTAGAACTTCATGTATGTCTTTAGTCAACCTTATAGATGGATAGATAGATAAATACTTTGTTGATCCCCGTAGGAGAAATTCAGGTGTCCAGTAGCAGAAAAAATAAAAATAATGCCAAATGGGAACAATTCATTTCTTGCACATGTGAAAGATAAAAGGAAAGATGCGTCCCTTTTATTTTGATAGCATCTATTCCCAACGTCAACATGCCTTTTATACACACTGGACCTTCAACCAGAGTCGTGGCTTCAGAAAGAGCTTTATCGACTTCAAATACCCGTGATTTCAGTCCGACGTTTTATGCAAAGTTATTCCAAATTAAAATACGTGTGAATATGAAATCATAGTTTAAAACATATTCTAATGAATTGAATGGACTGACTATGGGGCCCCATGTGCTTGGGATCCAAAATAAAGTTTGCAACGTCAATTCCTGTAACCATTGTTAGAAGCAAATAAATAATTAACACCAGCAGCTGAGTGACAGAGCCTGTCTCTGAGGAATGCAAAGACGGTAAAACTCACCATAGTTGGTCGCACAAGTGCCCTGGAGAAAAAACACCAGCGCAGAGAGAAGTAGAAGCTGTGCCATGACCAGCTCCTCTGGAGCTGAGTCCAGAACAGTCCGAAAATAAATGTTTACAAACACTAAACTTTGATGTCGGATTTCAGAGTGAGAGAAATGGGACCAACTTTAACCACTCCTTCTCTCCACAGTGACGACCACCCTCTGTTGCTCCTCCTGTGACCACAGATTTGCGTTGCTGCTGCTACTGCTGCAGGACAGACAACATTCACGCGTCACAGCTTTCAAAGAGGCGGACGATCGGGAAAAATGAAATGTTATTTTACCGCCAATTATTAAACCATGTAAATATTCTGATGGTGCCATCATATTTTCTCACAAAAAGTCACTTTGATCTTTATTTTTTTAAATTATGTGAAAAAGTGGCGAAAACCATGAATATACTTAAATGCTGCCCCCTTGCGGTTATTAGTAGTAACATAAAACTATTTGCACATTTGAACGTCAATCTCAATCATTTTACAGTTACAGACACTCCCACTTCTCTTAGCAATACTTGCGTTATTGGGTTAAATAGATATTGTTAAAAACTGTAGAGGGATAATTCATAGTGATTAGAATATCCAAAAACTTCTAAAGACGTTCTAATATTCTGTAAGAAGAACACAAAAACACATATATACACACACACACACACACACACACACACACACACACACACGCACACACATAGAAAACATTTGTATATGGACTGCGAAAGGCGCATTATAAATAAAAACGTACTTACTTACTTATTCACCGGTATAGTCTGGTGTTTCAACAACTGTGGTGTACGTAGATTAAGATTAAGAGATCCTTTATTTGTCCCACAGTGGGAACATTTCAGTGTTTTATCACAAGTTATAGAACAGTAGAAAAGAGGAGCACACGGCACAAGTTAAGTGAACAATAGCTATAATAAATAAAATAAATTGTACTAACAACTACTAATCTGCTGCTGCTACTAACTACTACTTATTTTTTCGTCACCAATCACTTTACTTCAATCTGCAACGTGCACAGATAAACACTAGAGGTCGCCATTTGACGCAAAAAACCTGTGTACAGTCTATGATGAGAATTCTATGGGTTAATATAATACAGTCAGGGGTTTTTAAGTAAGTCAAAGTCAAACACAAAGACAACAGCACATCAAACTTAGTAGCATTTGTCTATAATTACACGAATCCTCACTTTTGCAGTATTTCAATGTCGACTGTAGCAACATACGTGACTACAGCTTTTTTACGAGCACACTGAAAGCGACGCATGACAGGAAGCCCAGTCTGTTGGAGTCGACATGTCACACTGACCTCAGATCAGTTTAAGCCCCGCCCATTCGCACGTTCACCCTTTCCCATTGACATCCAAACTGCTCTCAGATCGGTATGGCAGAATAGGCGTTTTTCCGGAAGCAAAAACTCGAAGAAATTTCACTCCTGCTGCGTCCAAAGTTGTGGTTCAACAACCGAAACCGCCGTACACACTTTTTGTGATAAAACCAAACGGGTTTGTGTAAAAATAGTACGTGTTTATTAGCTTTTAGCGATGGACAAGCTGCGTCGAGTGCTCAGCGGGCAAGAGGAAAATGAGGAGCTGGGTCTCACTACGGTATGTAAATATATATGCAGCACAGTAGTAGCTTACAGTGCTAACTAATTAAAGTTACACAGTGTAACTTTAAAACGAAAATTAAAATATTGTTTGTACTGTATTCTCCTTTCAAGCTCAGTCTGCGATCTGGCTCAATGCTTATCAGTATCTTCACTCTGGTTATCTCACTGATCACTTAAAAGTTACTTCTGAATTTTGCCATATTTTTTACATATATTTACGTGTTTGTCAATGCCTTTTCATGCATCCAGAATCAGGAGGAAACGAGGTAAGATTGTGACTAAATGATTAATGTTCTGTTGTTGTATTATTATTGGGTACAGAGAGTAAATGTGTTGCACCATTAAATAGCCAATGTAAGCTTGTGTTTTGACATCTTACATTTCTATCACGTTTTCTAAGCGTTGCTCTGCCTGAAATCCAACATTATTGTCGAAATTTGGCAGTGACTGTAAGTTGTAAGTGTGCAGCAACAATCTAATGCTGGTGTTTTCTGTGCTTTCACTTCAGAAAACTTGTAATTCTTCTAAATAAATAAATATAGGCTAACATGTTTAACCCATTAGCATAGGGCCCCATTCATGTCAATAGCCTTGTGTTTGACATCCTCCTATTGTTCTGCACAGGTCCTGGATTCCAGCACACTCAGCTACAGCACCAGGATCAAATGGTTCATCATATGTTTTGCTGGAGGCATCTTGTGTTCAATTCTGGTGAGTGGATAGAGGATTTTAAACAACATAAGTTGGTTTCACATTGTAGAATTTGACTGCGTCCAGTAATTACACAAATATGAACTATAACCGATGTCAATCAACAAACATAAGTGATTGTGTACATTGCAATTTGATGCAGATATTACATTGTTATTGCCATGTCTAATTCACAACAGCAGTCCTTTAGAAGAGCTTTTCACAGATCAAATGTACGTGTTGTATCAAATGGTAAATCCATCAACAAAACTGACTGAGCCAATTTTAAAACTATGCTTTACTTTATGATGTGTTTTCTGGTTGTTTGAACTGTATCTCAATATCTCAATATCTATCTCAATATCTCAAAGCTGTTGTAATAGATAAAAAGTAAATTTCTATCTTAAAAAACATGTCTTCTGGCTTAATGTATCATTCAGCAATACATGGTACTCAATTGAAAACTGAAGGCCATCCAAATGCTTAGATTATATTAGCTTCATACCTTGTTTGACGATTAGAACGGTTGAATGACTGAACCATGGCAAACTTTAGTTTACACTAAACATTGATATTCTCTTTTTGTTATGATGATATACTAAAATTACATCTTGAATAATTGCATTCGTGTCTTGCAAAGTATATATACTTTAATGTACTGTGTGACACATTTTAGTTTTGTGCAATCATGTCAGGAAGTAACACTGACATCTGATAACATCTGATGACTGTGTCCTTTTATTATTGTTTAGCCTTTTTATATGTTTCACTTACCGCTCGGTCAGACTGCAGCACTTGAATTAGATGTAGGTCTAGTTTCAATTTCTAATTATACTTTTTTTTATTTTTTTTATTACAACACTTAGTATAAACCACTAGGGGGAGCCAAATTTGATCCAATTCGAGTTTTAACCCACTTCTCTGTCATGTGGCTCCACTCTATCCATGCCTCTCACGTGCTACTGGGCTGGAGTAATCAATCTCACCAGTTTTATTTAAGAAGCCCTTTTCACGTATTATTTTTTTTTATCTACAAAAAGTGGTTTACAATTCGTTAAAAACAATCCACATGATCATTTTGACGTTTCATCACAGTCAAATCATCGACAACAGTCTCAGTCACACATACATAAGTATGCCCACAGACACACACACGCTTAGAGTAAAATTTACAAAAAATTTAATTGATTGTTTATCAACCAAAATCTGAAGGTGGATTTCTACATATTTGAATATTGAATGAGAAAGTCAATGAGAATAACTTTACAAAGAACTACCATCAAACGACAGCTTCCTTAACTGATGTTAAAAATAGAGCAGTTGTAAATCTTTGAAAAAGTAGCACAAATCCCAACATACTGTGTGTCTATAAATAGATATTCAAATGGAACTAACAAAGTCTATTTTTGTTAACTAGGGCTCAGCTCTCCTGTTCCTTCCAGGTGGAATTAAGCTCTTTGCAGTTTTTTACACATTAGGGAACGTCATGGCTCTCTCCAGGTAAGACCTCCAGCCAACAATCTTTTGGCCAATCTAGATCTTGGCTTTGCTTCATACTTTTAATTACAAATGCGCATTGATGATGGAAGCCAAAACTATCTTTTCTCATAGACCACACACAATGACTAAAACGTCCTCAATGACCCTTCTATTACTGGAGCAAAATATGGCAAATTTTGTCTTTTAGAATAAGAATTCCACAATATCAATGGCATGACCAACAATTTATACCTACTTATTTGTATACACTTTTAAAATGTTAATTTTTGTCAACCTCATCTATTATGTCAAACTCCTTTATTATGATTTAATATTTCACATCTGCAGTGTTGGCGAGACATTTATTTTTGAATGTCTAAAAGTTCTTCAAGAAACATGGGTGTTTTAAATCTCTTTTAAATCTTTTTCTAATATGATATCATGCTATTGAGGGTACAAATTGCATTTTTGTTGTTGTAGTGTTAGTGTTTTCTAAATTAATCACAAAACAGTGTCCAACTCTATTTTGATACTAAAAATATACTCAACGACAAGACGTTTGTGTATGAATGCTCTCTTTGGACTCTAAACCATAATTCAAAATAAATATAACTTTTTACCACTTGTATTTAAAAAAAAAAAAGCTAAATGTCCAATGTTCAGAATCAAGTTGCGCTGTTTATGTAATTTATTGAATATCTATGACCTCAAGTTAGTATCTCATTTAGCTACTAGTTTTAGTATCGATTAATATCTGTTCAATACTTTTGACAACTCTATTTTGAATTTCACCAAAAGAAAAGCTACCTGTACCTAAATGCTTCTTCTGAGTTCACATTCTCAGTACAGTTCTTCAGTTGCTCCCCAACACTGCATATCAGTTTCACCTAAAGTCGTCCTACTCCTCACACAATGGAGTATTCTTCATTCTCCCATCACTTGAATGTGGAGTAGCAGTAACAGCCTGTGCGTGGCCACACTCTCTCAGCGTTGTGTGAGCAAAGAGTCTCGGAGATCACTCAGGTCCATACGTCACAGTCCTCACTCAGAGCTCCTCGGCCTCCCTCGGCTCCAGCAGCGCGGGAAACCCTTTTGTGTTACAACATTTACTGACGTCAGCGGGGAAAGTATAGCATGTAGGAGGTTTTTATCGATGTGTCATCACGGGCAGGCCTGAAATGTGAAGCGAAATGTACTTATAAATGTTGTATGCAGTCACAGGTTCATTACGTGACGTCATTCTGTTTGGGAAGAAGCAGAGCACAGCATTTTATATTGATATATTTCTTTTAGTTTGGACCTGACATTCATACATACAAGAAGAAAGAGTTTTTGTCCCTATTTTTCAGAAATAATTCTTAGACATGTATCTGCTATCATTGGAGTTGAATAAATGACTGATCTTAGAGGGAAGATTATGATCATTAACTTTCTTGAGGTGTCTCATACATTTATTATTTTATTGTAATTTAAAGTAAATTGGTTGATTTTATACAAACATCAATGGTCCGACAGCACTGAGAAAGATTATTTCTAAATGTCACACAGGCAAATTTTTGTGACACTTTACTCAATATTCAATTCAAATATTTGTTTTTGTATAGCCCTAAATCACAACAGCAGTTGTCTCATAGGACTTTACAAAGTTGTAGATTTGCCAACACAATTCAGAGAATCAAACCATTCAAACACAGTAAATGCAATAATAACAAACACCTGGGAGCCATTGCTCCATATGGCGGATGACCAATTTCCATAAATGCGCACGAATGAATATTACTGTATATTTATTTACGTGCTTACCTTATTGGCGAATTGGGCATCAATCAAATTATTCGAAAACTAAATGAAATGCTACCCTGATGTCCTCAAGCGTATACAATTGGTTCTTAAGTCTTAACCTCAACTTTGCAAAACTATCACAAATACAAATGATAATTCATAATACGCCGTAACAAGTATAAACGATCAAACTGACTTTCAATGTCGTTGTGTTTCCTAAAGCACATGTTTTCTAATGGGACCTCTGAAACAACTGAAGCGCATGTTTGAGCCCACGAGGCTGATAGCAACTATTGTGATGCTGGTAAGTCCCACATTGTCTCACATTATGTTTTCCTGTATTTTAGAGTGACCTCGCATACGGAGTATACATTGTGTTATTTCTGACTAGATTCCCAGGCCAAATTTAATCAAAGCTTTTGTGCTCCTTTTGTCTTAAAGGCTTGAGGGGATAAAGTAACCAATCGTGTCAACACATTTAAGCTTGAAACCAAACTATTCTTCTTACTACGCTTCTGTGAACGGCCTAATCCAATAATGCTTTTTTTCACGTCTATATTGGTTTTACTTTCAGCTTTGTCTGGCCTTAACACTTTGTGCAGTGTTTTGGGTCTGTATTTCAACTTTATTACATAATTTGTTGTTTTAATGATTTTCATTTTGTTTTAATCTTTTAATGGTGTATAACAAAATCGTCTTTCTTTTTTCAGTGGCATAAAAAAGGACTTGCTATCATCTTCTGTATTCTGCAGTTTTTGGCAATGACATGGTAAGTCTAGTCCGTTGTATCATATGGCCGTTTTTTCTGTGAGCCAAAGCAATTGCTGAGCCAAAGCAATTTCCAAGTCCCTGACTTCCTGTTACTTACGTAACGTGGCAATAAAAATTATTCTGATTCTGATGAGCTTACGAGATCCGTCCTACTTTTGCCTAACCCACATCTGAATGACTAACGCGCTGAGTCAGAGGTCTGCAGGGCCCGTCTTTGCTCGGTCGGAGGATTTTTTGACCTGGTCTCAGAATCGCATCGACAGTTTTAATGCGTTGAGCCTTGACCGAACATGTGAACGCAGCCACTCAGACCGCATTATCCAATTAGTTACTCTGACCCAGCTTAATCAGGGCCAAAGATGTCGCCCATCCAGAGGTGTCAACAGTACTAGTCTTACAGTCCAGACTGGTAAAGTATTGAAGGAATACCCTGACTTAAGTTAGAGTAGAGCAGTGTATTTCAAATTGCCTCTTGCACAAATCCCATAATGCTTTTCGGCTTGGGGGGATCGCTACCTTAGAAGCTGTATACAGTGAAGTCACAAGATTTGTAAAACCTGTGATAGGACTTTAAAAAGTGTGAGGCCTGATGAGGAAGCTGAGAAGGAAACCTGCAGCGAGTTTGAAGACCTCTGATGATGAAGTTAAAACTACCAGCCTCAGTTTTTTCAATGCACTAAAACAATAGAAATGGTTGCCATCTGCTGGCCTTTTGAAGAACTGCACACATTTGAAGCACATTTGAACTGGATGCAGGCAATATGAGAGCTTTCCCCCACATTGAGGTTGGGATTCGCGCCTGCAAACGAACAGGCTATAGATCCAGGACTGAGGCCGTAGAACGAGGACCAAGACCATGTGAGGCAGGATTGGGGCAGCTCCCAGGCATAGTTCCATTTTAATTTTTTTAAAATATTTTTAGCAATAAATATATGAAAGTCTTTTTAAATTTGTATATGTTTATTTGTAGTTATTCATCTGAAAGCACAATTTAAAGAACAAATAAAAAGATAATCTCTGTGTAAATAACGTGATGACAGCGTTGCCAGCAGCAAGTGCCTGTCGAGTTTTATTTAACCAAGACCTGATTGATGTGTGTGTATGCATTTAAATCAGGTATATTTGCCCAGAGTGCTTGGAAATGCAAACAGCATATCACAGGACAATAGTTGGTCCAGATTTATTCACTTAACTTTGTGTCAGCTCGTCGCTCTTCACACCCCCACGCTAAAAAAAATCACTTCCGGCAGCGTATAGCATCACTATGGAAACCAGCAGAGCTCTTTCTTTCTCAGCCGCTCCGAGGCCGCAGTCGCTCCCACACAGGCCTCCAGACGGCCGAGGGAAGGTGGGACTTTATGCTCTGACCAACACAGGCGCGAAGAAAGCTCCTATTCCGCAAACTCAGAAATACTGACGTCAACTGTTTGATTTGTGATTACAATACAATCGTAACACAAAAAGTATATGTCTAGACTTTATCTCAGGATTTTGTTCTGTTTTAGTTCTATTTACTTAGAGCTGGGTCTTTCAAGATAATTTAAAACAAATCTGTAACAAAATTAATGCTATCAGTGGTTTTTGCATGCATGCATTTTTGGCCTCTGTCACATCTTTAGATCAGCTTTATCAGACAGAAATTAAAAAGGAGAGGACCAGTCTTTCTTGGCCAATCAGCTCTTCAGTCAACTAGATATTTTTTTGACTCTTTGGGCTCATTCCCCTATTACAAGACTCCCTGTCCACTGGTTCAGATGTGGAGATCTCTTCTTCTTTTTCTCAAATATTCTTGAAAATGACTTGACATGATGCTGAGTAATTGAATTCAATCTCAAATGTATTTATTTATTACAAAACATATAATAAAAGTCCATACACTTGTTTTCTATGATATGTTAGAGCTTTGTTAGAGAGAGAACTCCTTGGCGGCTGAGGCCCCAAGGCTGTACATACACAACAGATAAGTCCAAAATTAATATATTTTACATATACCTTCACCCTAAACTATTTCCTAAAAAAGTAGTAGTTGGTCATCTGTGAAGTTTATCAAAAATGGCCAAATCCATACATTAATTTATGTTTGTGCCTTATATTCTGCTACTTGTTATGTCATAGTTTCAGCCAGCTCCTTTAGAAAGATAAAAATGCCTTTTGTGGCTTACAGCATAATGCTGTAATCGGACATTAGTTAATCAGTTAACTAATGTTCTGAATTCCTTGCATGCTTGAAATTTATAAGCTGCACTTTGTGAAGAAAACTATTCTACCATCATACCACCGGCCAAACAGACATTACCCCATGCCTGGATAAATGAGTTGCTTCAAAGACAGTGAAAGTGACAAACCCTGACATATAAAACTATTTGATAATCCATTGAAATCATTAACCCTATTCCTTTGTGTTTCAGGTATAGCATCTCATACATACCATTTGCCAGGTGAGTTGTTTAATATTATAGTTTGTTTTTGTCTCTCCATGGCTCACATTGACCCTTGTCTCCTCATTACACACGTTTATTTGAAATACCAACACATGCAACAAACTACTCTTAACACAACATGTTTTTATTCATTTCTAAACATTGCCTTGTTTTCTTTCACCATATGGCTGTAATCCCCCCAGGACTAATGCAGGCACTTAATGTCCAGCAAATGGCAGCTTGTTGTTTCACACTCCTCTGAGCTCCAGTGCCTTTTCTGCAATATCAAAATGGATTCATTTCTTGGCCAGTGTTAATGCTCTTAGCCTTAGATTAACCAAAAATGCCTCGTCTGATTTGACGAGTCTGAAATGAGTCTGAGTGAGTCTGAAATCCAGTAAATTTATTTTTGATTAGATTGACACCCTAATTCTTCACCTGCTTAAGATAAGGACAGAAAGCTTGTCTATCTTGGAAAGCCTCTATCATTCATCCAGCCTGGGTGATTTCAGCTTTGATCTATTATTTCTACATTTGAAAATGCATCATTGGAGTTTATTGTTGTTGAAATTGTCCCACGTGGTGCTGCCGGGTCTCAAGCCGAGCACAAAGTGTGATGTTGTTTTGCCAGTCCAGCTGCGAACTGCGTTATGTCTCGTTTCGTTCATTGTCCCGGAGCCGGTGGTCCTGGTGTACCCCTCCTCAAAGTGCCCTGTGTATTTGGGTGACCTCTATAATCGGCCCTGACAGCTGAGCGACCCCTCTTCAACCAGCCCTTGATCCCCATCCCCCCAAGTCTAACAGAACAACAATACGACACCCAGACAAAGACCTGTTCACTTTTCCCTAAGAAATTCCTTCACACATGTTTTTTTAAAGTGTATTTTTGTTGTTAATACTAACCACACATTAATTGTCTCGTCATAATCTTCTTTCGATAATCAAATTTATCCAATATTTTGATTATTTCCCTCTATTGTATTCTGTGTTTTCACAAGGCAGATGTTCAATTTAATCTCATTCTTTCATGTGTAAATCGTGCCAACAATTCTATCACCTTATTTGGCAACCCTGTTTAATATATTACCTTGTTTACTATTCATCTTACGGCAAAACTGCTGCATATGCACTTTCTGTGATGCTATAAGGAAGCACCTCATATGCATATGATACTGGAAACAGCAACGGTTGTTTATATTGGACGGAATGGTACTGACTCGCCTTTTGTATATTTATATTTATATTTGAGACATTAAATTAAACAAAATCCATAATTTCTGGATTTGTTTTTAAGCATTTTTCTTAGGCTGCTCTCTATTCATGGTAAAAGGCGAGAGTGTACGTGTTTATGTGACCGTATTTCATGATAATAGTTTTATATATTTGCCTTTGGTCTTTCTCATGTTTGTTTATAATGTTTGCAGGCTTCATAGATGTTGTTATTGAGTCTGGCTCAAACCCCTCCCCCGTGAAGATGTTCAGACATGGTGCATTTATGAAAGAAAAATACTTTCAAGTCAATTGATTTTGAATTGAACAATTGTTGTCTTTTCTCTTTACATTTGTATATATGTTTTACTAGTTCCTTCCTGTCATTCAGCATAACACATGCTTAGGTAGAACTTACTCATTGTGCTCACATTTTATTTTGTACCTTAAGATTCCAACAGTATATTTACCCTGTTAATGGGTTTTTAGGCGCTTGCACTGTACATAATCTTAATCCTCATACACATACAGACATGACACCTTAGGGAAGCAAAGTGGGACTGTCAAACTCATCTCAACATTTCTTGAAACTGTTTTGCTATAGGCGTGAGTGAATCTCATTCATTCAAAAACGATCCCAATTTAAAACTGAAAAGGCACTTCATCTTAATCCCAAAATACTTAAAATCTGTCTTAATATTTTGGTTTTGAGTGGTTTCCTTGGTGCTGCACACGTGAGCACGAGGCCCCTCCTCAGAGTCCATTCGGAGAGTCTATAGCAGGGGTGGCCAACCAGTCAGAGACTAAGAGCCAATTTTTTTTACTGTGTTACAGCAAAGAGCCACATCATACAAATGTGCACTACATAAACATCACCCCAACCCTTACACACGCACGCACACGCGCACGTACTGTACGCACACGAGCAGACACGCGCACACACATGCAATCTGTCTGAGCAGAGAGAGGTGTGCTCTGCTCAGACAGATTTATTGTAAATGTCATCAACATGATAATGACAGAAATTGACTCGTACAGCACTAAAGGGCTGGACTCGACTCTCCCTGATATTTGCTACAGCTGAGGTAGCAGCTGCAGAGTGATTGACAGCGCATCTGACCAACCAGAATTGACGTTCGCCGACGTCAGATTGTTTTGGTGGCCTGGCTAGTGGAGTGAAGTCGGCCTTTACTATTGGTCAGAACTACATATGGAATGAAAGGCAGCGCCACCAACGAGGCGTTTTTGACGCTTGTCATGTGAAAGCCCAAGAGCCGCACGGAACCAGCCAAAGAGCCGCATGCGGCTCACGAGCCGCGGGTTGGCCACCCCTGGTCTATAGCTATGACCCGCCCCTCCCCTTTTCACTACTTCTTCTTTCTCCATCGACCTTGGCAGCTTTCACACCTCCTCCACTGAAATTTGTGGCTCTGGCTCCAGGGCAAAGTCTGCATAGCAACACACATCGGCCCCAGCGCCAGTGGCAGCCGTATATATTAAGGGGGGAGCTGAGTTGCCAAAAGGATGCGGTTGTCATAGCGATCCCTCACGTTGCATCATCTCTCAAATGGTACCTGAAAGCATCCCCCCACTTCCAGCGTCCCCGCCAAAACACGCTCACTTATTCATGACAGACCACACCCAAATCTCTGTAACAAAACCACAAATGGCCTTTAATGTCACTGTATATTTTTAACGCTTGGATGCTGATACTCTTATCATGTAGGAACAGACATAATTTATGCCTCAGCCCACTTGAATCCAATCCTAAAGCAGTTCTACATACTGTTGACCGCTGCTCACGCCTCCATCCACTGTACTTAATGTCTGCCACTCATTTTCAACAACACACTAAAATCATTGTCAAACATTTGTTTTATTTATTATCTCCCTAAATATTGTTTTTATAGGTTTTAATCAAGTGTAGGTAGTGTTCCAGACTTGCCAATTTCTCTAACAACGCATTTCCCAATTCTCCAAACTGAAAGTTGGTATATATTAAAGAATATAATGAGTAAAGCAGAAGAAAGTGGGATGGATAATGGTATAAAATGAAACCCTTCTTTAACAAATGTTTTTATGTTTGTTTACCTCCAGGGACGCAGTGGTAAAGTGCTTCACTACATGCGTAAGTTAGGATGGCTGTGTCCATAAAGGACATGAAGACTGGTCCACATATGCAAACTGGCTTTGTATATACAACATTCTGTTAATTTACTGTGAATTATTGCTTTTGTAAAATCTGAACACTTCACATCTCCACATTGCTCGCTCTTTTTCTGTCACATGGGCATATTGAAGTTGTGCCTTTGACTTTTTAATATATTTAAAGATTTACGCTTTATTCAGAACATTAACCCTTTAGGCATTGTGTGTTTTCAGCATTTGATGTGAAACTTTATAAGAGAGTGAGGACGACTAAAATCAATCAAATAAATAAGACATTTGTCATTTATTTATTTAAAAAAAACAGAGGATAATATGTGTGGAAGCCTGGTCGCTGTATAGTATGTCTGGTTTCTGCTCATGTAGCAATTCTACTTATTTGGCGCCTAATGGGTTAATGTCACAATGAAGCAGGGAAATGTACTTTATGTCTTCACAAACAGAACATCTTTTCCAATTATTATTTCCAATGTTAAAACCATGTAAAAATGTGTGTTTGTTTTAAAGTATGCCTCAGCTAAGACTTTTTCTCGTGTTTGTCCAGAAATGTTGTTTTTACAGCTAAGGCTTGAGTCACTATCTGTATATGGTAATGGTAGATGGATTTTTGCATGTCTAGACTTGGAATTCTTCATTTTTTCTGCTTTTTATTGTTTGAAATGGCTTTAACATTGAGTTGTCGTTTTCAAATGAGATTTCCTTGACAGATGCAGAGTAGTCCTGCTTGGTTGCGCACTCGTGAACATACTGATTTAGACGTGACCTAATAACCCAGTGCGGTGTGGGTTTTCTCCATCGCTTCGGCATCACGGAGCACAGACCTTTGAGGATGCAGTTGTCATGGTAACCCCCTCCGGAAGCATCCCGTCCTCGTCCCACCCCCATCTGTGGTGCAGATGTTCACATTATCTCAATGAGAAGGTGTAGGAAAGGCTATTTAGAGCAAACCCTTGAAGCAGCAGCAGAAGCAAGGTTCACAAAACAAAGCTGTTTTTTTTTTTCTATAGCAATACTTTGACAACGGGCGCTATGGAAAGATGCCAGCAGATACATTCCTGCTTTTGGGAAGTACAGTACATTTAGGTAGAGCCCTGAAGCTTTATCAGAGACTACTATAATACACAAATGTTAGAAAAACTAGGGAAAGTTTTGTGGGAAGCCAGGTCACTGCATAGAAAGTGTTCTGGATTCAGGAGCTCATGTGTACCTTTGTCCACTCAAGGGTTCACAACATCTGAATGAGAAGCAGTGGAAACAATAATGACTCAGTTTTTTTCTAATTTAATGCTTTACAAATTGACTACTCATTTTTTCTGCATTTTACTCATGATTTTTATAAATATATATTAGTTAATCTGTACCTTTTTTCAACAGTGAATATAGTTTGAAGAGCTTTCCCACCTCTGTTCAAATTCATTTAAACTTTTCACTTTCCTCTATTTCCTTTTATCCATGAGTCTTGGCCATGTTGTTTTGGACCCGATTGTGTAACGTGGTTGCGGATTAGCGCAGACCAAATCTTCTTTTGGCTGCGTTTGTACAACTAACTTGGCAACAAACCAGCTAATCCCATGTGCAAAATTGTTGGCCTTGGTAAACAATAGAGCGTGTTAAGTCAGGATGGAGTCGATGGACATGCCTTAAGCGGGGAGATTCTGTTTATTGTGCACAGTTCAGAGGTGCCCATGGACTCTGTTGCATTTAATCTCCACGGTTATGTCAGAGACCTCCCAGCAAATACAAAAACATCATGCTCAGATTAAATATGTGTTTGGGGTATTATTCAGTTCATACATTTTGAGGAATACACACCAAGTAGATTTATTTGGTTTTGTCTTAAATCTTGTTTTGATAGTGATAAACATTGCACCAAACGCTTTTTTAATCCCCATGTTTTCAAGAGCTAAAGAAATATCTGAATGAATTGGCTCTCCTTTTGTAAAAAAAAAACACTGCTCCTTTTCAGATCTTTATTTTGGGGCAAATACTTTCTCCATAAGTACTAGATTCTAACTTACAGTAGTCATTTTTTTGTCATTTCAATATTTTTTGCCTCCAAAAATGACAATTATTTAGTGGTGGTTTTCAAACAGTCACACAAATTAATCTGTTTTCATTGCACAATATGAATAGTAAATATTGACTCAAAGTTGTTGTTTTCATGGCACATTAGAGGCTGTGGTCCTGTGTTGATTTACATGACTATAATGTGTTTGACATAATGTACAGATCTGAACACCCTCAGGCAGTATCCAATAAAAGTGTCTTAAAAGCGGTACATTCTCATTTATTGATTTTTCTTCCACATCACAGAAGATTACACTTAGGTCCACTGCTATATGTGGGGTTTAAAAACGCAACAAAAAAAACAATGGGCTTTTTGTATTCCTCACATTTTATCAGTCTTCAAGAACTTGGGCATTCTTGTGTGTTGGTTAATAATTGTTTTAGAAAATATCATTGTTTTTTTTAAATATTTTTCCAGCTCAAATACAGAGATTTCCAGAGGCAGAAAACAGTCATTATGCAAACTACTTGGCTGATTCATTAATGTAATCACACACGTTTGCATATACTATTATAAAACCAAGCCTTTGTTTGATAATTTGATCTTTGAGCAGTTACAACAGCCTCTTAACAATGAATGCTGGACTGGACATTCCTTGTTTAGTCCGGTGGCTAAACAAGAAAAGTGACTTCATATAGTTGATATTGGCTCAAACCCTGAACAGAAATAAGCACAAACTACTACGACAGTGACATCATTCATTCATTCATTGTCGCCATTTTGATTTCTTGTATGCCAGTCAATGACCAATCATAAGTCAAATTACCCACGTGCCATAAACATTAGATTATGGACACTTGGCTTATCATAATCTATTTATTCAGTGTGATCTATATTTACAGTGTGAAAATGTCACTGTGATTCCCCCTTAAAAGTGACAGTTCCACGCACGCAGTGGGAGGAGGTATCTGAACCTGGTGAAATGACATCACACACATTTCATGGCTTTGTTGGTGCGTCCCGTAGCCACGCCTCCTCCCGGCGCGTCCATAAAGTGCTGGCAGTCGCGTGTGCGCACTAGTTGAATAGCAGCAGTGTGGACAGGTGCGTGTAGCTGCCTGCTGCTGTCACGCTGTCGGAGAATGAACTGTTGGGCACATTTCGTCGCAGGCCTTCCTCTTCTGCACTTTGGACTTGTATTTTGTTCCTGATTTCCTCCAGACGCGCGCGCAAAAATGCCTTTTCCTCCCATCAGCCTGCACCAGCGCATCTCTTCTCCAGGCAGGGATTTATTTGGGAAGAAGAAACCCAGCGCTGTGCCTACTCAACCAGAGCTCACCAGCAAACCGGGAGCGGATAAGATTTCGGAAAAGGAGAAGCAGCCGTCGCCCTGGACAGCTGCTAATTTACGGAATCTCGGGAGAAAACCTCAGCAGGAGAAGAGCAAAAGTCCGTTTCACAAAGCGGACGATCCTCAGGGAAAGTGGCTGTCTGTGCCCAAACCTCAGGAACCGTGCGAAGTGGTGAGACGCTCCACTTCTATGGACTCAGCGAAGCCACAGGGGAAAGATGAAGCCAAGAAGGACATTCAGTTTACTCTCAGCCTGACCCCAGAAGCCATACTCGTGATTCAGAAACGCAACTTAGAAAAGCAGATGATGGCGAAGCAGCAGAAATGTTGCGCCGCGGCGGACTTCAGGCACCGGCGAGTTTTCCCGTCCAAAAAGGCGCAAGGGACGAGCAAAGGATGCGTCCCCAGCAGCGCGTCAGGGAAACCAGACCCCCAAGAACAGGACATCACTGCCATAGTCAAAATATCACTGTTAAATGACCAGTACAAGTACGATGACGTGGAGTATGAGGATGAGGATGGGGGCGTGGATGAGACGGTGGTGAGGAAATGTAAAGAGTGGCTGAAAGGGGTGGAAAACGCTGCCGCTTTGGGGAAAGTGGACAAACACGCTGCACTTCCGCATCTTAAAGGATGCTGACACCTGACACTTGGAGACTTTTGTTGATCTCTGGACTTTGCATAATGCCTCTTGTAATGGCATCTCAATTAGACACTCAGAAGACGTGTGCGTAAAAGAGAAAAATAGCCTATGTTAAAGCTATCACATTGTCACGTTGTCTATCAAAGCAAAGCAATGCAAAAAAAATGCGTTATTCTGCACTCTAATGTTGCTGTGTGCGCTCCACGGGAAGGGTGGTGGTGATTTGCCTATTGTTTATTTGAATTTAAACACCTTAATGATATTTTTAATGATATTTGCACATGTTTTTTTGTGGTTGGGGGTGCGCATGCGGATTGGCTCTGCGTAAAAAAAACACGGACGTGAGTTTGGATGAGTTCCTTTGTGCTGGAGACAAAAGCCCTTTACGCGCCTGCCTCTGAAACCAAACGCTGTTGTTGACTTTCTCTCCTCATAATAAGAGGCCTCTGCGGATTCTCAGCGTAATATACAGTATTTAATATGGACCAAATATTTGTACTGTCACTGCTGAATATTTTCTGCCTTTTGAAGTAAAATGTTTTGTAATTATTTAAACCTAAAGTCTTCTGTAGTTTTCTTCCCACATAATGTCTTTTACAAATTGATTTAAAGGACCTTTTAGTCACTGTTTCTACCTGTGGCCAGTTGGGCATTAGTGCAGTAAGCTTCTTAGATTTCCTGTTAAGCAGGTCGACCAGAGTGTAGTGGCCACTGTCCAGGTGCATGATCCGTCAGGAAATTAGCCTCAGCCCACTTTACTATCATGGCAATATCCCAAACACTGCTGCCACGGTCTCGTTGGGAGTTACCTGTGTGTAGGGACATATGAAACGTAACTACAAGCATTAGATCTGCATAAACTCAATGAGGACAGCTTGAGGCAACAGAGGTCTGGGAACAGGCCTGTGTTGTAGCAAACAATAAAGCTGAAGTTTATTGTTTTCTGTAACTTAGTAACAGTCTTTATTTCTGAGCCTCACACAAATGACAACAGACAGGAATGTTGGATGGGTAGAAAACTTCATCCACAGCAACTGGTAAGACTCTTATTTTTAATAATGTGACAGTATACATACTTCAAATCTCGGGTGGATATTGAAAGAGTTTCATTAAAAAAGTACAATTAAAAAAATAGGGACATCTTTTTATTTTTGTATGGACCAATTTTATCTTAAGTCTGAAATAAAGATTAATAATAATAATAATAATTTAGACAATTTTATGCTCTATCCCAGTTCTGTTTGTGTACATTTGAGCCAAAACCCAGAACATCATTCATTACCTTATCCTTGTGATACTACTTCTGCTACTACTTACTACTACTACTTGAACCTGCTGCTACTTACTACTGAAAATCATCCTTCAAAAATCTGTCAAAACATTTTAGCTTGTTTTGCTTATGTACTGTCTGGTGCACACAGGGGACTTGTATTCCAATGTGGTTTTACTGCAAATGGCAAATAATTAAAACAAATAATCTGAAAACTAGACTGAAACCAAGCTCTGAGCTCTGTTTAACATATACTGTACATATAGCGTAGATTACATTTTACAAGAAAATTACAATAAAATAATGTAACTTCAAGGACAAAGTTTCCTATTTCCATATGTGCGTGTGGTCGATGCTGTCAGTGGTGTCACATGAGAGCAGTATTGTGAGCTCATGTGTGGAGTCGTACGGCGTGTACCATCCTCTGATCGCCTCATCAACAACGGACTTCATCTCAAACTGGTGTAATCCTTTTCTGACAAAGTCTCTCTTATTTCACTCCCAGTCTGCCATCTCTCAATGCTCAACACACAAGCAATCAGTGGGGTTTTAAGAAGTGAATGCATTTTATCGGAGTAGTAAAAAAAGCAGAAACAACTGGACTAAGCCTGTTTTGTATTTGCTGTACACACACTTTCTTGTGAGTTAACTTTTCAGGTGTTCATCTAAATGTTGTTGTTTTGTTTTGACATTAAACGTGATTATCTACATCACAAACAAGCGAGTGACATCACCAAGGTCACTTACAGATCACATCTATGGAGAGGTTTTTGCGCCGTATTAATATCTGTAATTAAAAGATGCACATGTTTTCCTCCAGACTGTGAGCCCTGTTCCCAGTAAAGAAATAGCATCTACAGTATCTCCATCCCCAACAAGCAGGTCCTGGACTCCAGCAGAAAAGATGTGCAGTGCTCCTTTAAACAAAATGTGTCTTACCCTTTCTCACGTTGGCCTTGTTTTCTTCTGATATTTTCTTCCTTACTGTCAGGTCTTGATATATTCCAGGTCCAGTTGAGTTGACAGTGAAGAATGGGTAATATCCAGTGTCCTACAAGAGCAATAACGTTTATGAGCTTAGTCTCATATTGATAAAGTGTGTTATTACTGCTGTTGCTATTTTATTGGCATGTTCCCGTTTGATTTAAGGCTTGGGTATTTCGTTTTAAAACTACACAATATCGATCTGTGCTTGACAATCCATGTAACTAGTTTCTGGCTCTAAAGTCCGTTTGTTTTATCACTGGTTTTCACATTAATGTGTTTTTGGCCTCAGTCACATCTTTAGTTTCAGAGGAAAGTGAAAAGGAGACACCATTGTCTCTCGACCAATCAGCTCTCTGACACTTTTGTCACAGGGCTCTTTCTTACAAGTATTGCAAAGGATGACATGGTTACAAATGAAAACATGATAGCTAAAATATATGTTGAGACAAACTGAAAATATTATTGATAAAACAAAGAAAGTTAGGTACTCAAGCTTTAAACAACATCCTTTGCTGCCTCTGGTCCAACTCCTCACAGTGTCTCTGCCAAAATGACGTCCCAGAGTGAGACAGCACTTTTGTTCTGCATAGATTTACAGAATCATTGGACACGTTTGCTCGGTCACTGATACCATCCTGCGACAGAGCTCTGTGCTCTGCCAGTATCACTGTGGCAACACAACTGATGGCTTCCCGTCTTTTGTAAAAATGTGTGCGTTGTTGAAGAGACACACGGCCCATAAACCCGCAGTCATTGTGCAGAGGAAAGCAGGCTCTTCCCAGAACGGGACAAGGACAGTGTCACACAAATTCAAATCAAATGTTTGTAATGTGTGTATGTGTTTAGAAGAGTGTGTGGAAAAATGGCACACAACACTGAAGAGCTGTTCAGTCGAGATGAAGAGATGACTAAGCGGCATTTTTCACACTTGTGTCACTGAGCAACAATAATCTACTGTTATCTATTGCCATAGAGTCGTCCAGACACTACTCAGATTACAGAACATTTAGAATATACATGTTCCAATTCATCTTTGCATAATGCAGAACAAATACCTATATATTTCAAGTAAGAAAAAATGGATTACAGATAACTATTGTTGTGTCTATACATGGATACAGTAAGAATTGTATTTACAGTATAGATGCATGATTTATAAATACAATCCCTAGAGATTCACGGCAATCGTATAAAGATTTGGGATGATGTCACTAATGTCCTGTCGGCTACGGCTTTGATTCCACCGGGATCCTCAACATAATCGATAATAACTTGGATAATCAGGTACTCACTATGCACACCTCACTACTCAAGGATTTAAGTGTATAAAAGATTCTGAATGCCAATGCAAGACATGTGTATTTCTGTAGCACAATCCATGAACAAACCACTTTACAATATATCAAATCAAACAGTCAATAGAAAAAAGACTGAACAATTCGCAACATGTCTCATCAATGCTGGATTTTATTGTTTTTATTGTGTTTAAATATCATAATGTACTGAAGCATATACACCAGATAGCACTACATCCATATATACAATGGATCAGCACAGAAACGCAGATCAAATGAGAGATGGTGACAAACAGATGGTAAAAAACAAACAAATAATTCGATAAAGCACTGCTCTATTGTGTCATCTTCACTTTTAAACTTCACCACCCTGGACCCAAGTGTGTGTTCTGTTAATCCCTGTTGGCATGCCAGCCTCTGTCTAGCATTTCTCCATCATGAACGATTACAACTTCCTTGTTTTGATCTCCTCTGCTCTTTATTTACGACAAGTCCACATCCGGCCTGTGATGTCACAAAAATCTGTTCCCAAAACTTCCCTTCGCAACATCTGCCCAGTGTCATTACGGCTCCTTTATCCGACCACTTCATCTCCGCAGATTAACTAAGGTCAGCACTGGCCAACAGCAGATCTATGCAGACAGTGGATCCGCGCTGTCTTAAAAGCACCACTTATAAAGAGAAGGGCAGGGTTGTTGCCCCAAAATATTGGTTGAAAATTATAGTCCACAGTTTATGATAGAAATAGATCAATCATAATTATTGTCCAGTGTAGAATGATATGCTCTGTAAATAGTAGAACTGTTAAGAATTAAGATATTTTATTTACACTTTGAGCCAACTTTGCACCGTAAGCCAACACAAATTTCTAGTTTGTGACGTCATGTTACTTACAATAGTAAAATAACAAGAAATCTGATTCCGATTTTAATAAATAGACTTTATTGATAATCTGATCTAAACGTCTGTGTTTGTTGGTAATTTATATATTCGTACCTTGTTTGGTCCATCTCTGTTGTGGTGATAAACTGTTGAAACTCAAAATAGTTCAAAAGTCAATTTACTTCTGTAATTCCATGTGAAACTATTATGATCGACTCATATCAAGCCTTTAATTGTTTAGATTTTGATCAATGGGCCTTACAGCTTGTACAAACCTTAAATGTATTATTTTTAATGTATTGTTTATTTGGTTGGGACAGTAATATAATAAATCATAGAAAACAATAGAATATTGATAAGTGACTGTAAGCCATAATCATCAAAATCATTAAGGCTTTTGTAATAAACTAAGTATCATATATTGGTTGTTGAAGTATAGAAATATTTTTTTATATTATAAACATATATACATTATTTTTTTATAGTTTCACCTGTAAATCACTGTAATGGATTTGAAAAGAAACAAAAACAATTTCAGAGTGTTTACTAAGATGTAGGAATTACAACAGTTTTTGTGACGAGTGCTTCCCATTTTTGGAGAGTCAAAGTTTTGGGACAGTTTGGACGTGCTCAACTGTTCCATGGAGTTGTACTTTCTGTTATGGTTTTTCAAATGAGGACCCCAAAGCAGAGTAGAGTCAGGCTGACAAAAAACAAAATATAATTTTCAGTCCAAAACTAAAAGTAAAAATACAAAACTGCAGGCAGGCTGAGGTGACAGAGGCTGGCTGGAAACGTGGAGATGCAGCGACCACGGATCGTATGTGACGGAATGATCTGGCCCTGAAGAGCAGTCCAAACTGAGATCAAGAAGCCAGGTGTGTCTGCTGCACCATCCAGCCACACCCCCATCACCACAAGCTCTGCAGAGAAAGGAAAAGGGAGGGGGAAGAAACAGAGCAATACAGCCCTCATAGGCCCCGTCCCAATACTCGCACTTCCACCCTCGCGCCCCTCATTTGCGCGTTCCCGATAAAGGGTGCGAGTGCGTAGGGTGTCCCAATTCTCCGGGGAGGTCTTTGGCCCCGCCCCCTTTGCGCCCCTGATCCACACTTCGCCGTAGCCTGTATCTATGCGCACTCTGGCGAAGAATATTGCCCATAATTCTTTGCGGTACACACCAAAACGTCGAGAAAATACATTTAAATATAAATTTTGAAATATATATGCTGTATGTGTGTAAATAAGTTTTGCTATGTTACTTGGAAAGAAGCATAAACGTCTGATGAAGATTTACGGACATTGTGTTTAATTTAAACTTTACACTTTATAAAATAATCTTAGAATGTATAAAAACTGACCAGATAGTTAGTTACCCACATTTAACTTAAAATTATACAGCTATCTCTAATTAAAAACAACTAATATACATGTATTTTAACGTGTGTGAAGCAATTCATTTTGTTTCCCAAAGGGTCAGACAAAATAACCTTTAATGTTTATAAAGTTTAGGTCTGAAAATGACCATCTCTTGACGAGTCGATGACGTCACCTGCACTCAGTGTGCACTGTCCCAATTCTGCCTTTTTTGCACGCTTGCAACCTGCGCACTCCAACCCTGGTGTG
The DNA here is from genome assembly GCA_964034765.1 of Knipowitschia caucasica. Classification (NCBI taxonomy): domain Eukaryota; kingdom Metazoa; phylum Chordata; class Actinopteri; order Gobiiformes; family Gobiidae; genus Knipowitschia; species Knipowitschia caucasica. Next base: position 29,126,268 of record OZ035835.1, read on the forward strand.
CACTTCGAACAAATGCACACTTCGCAGAGGTGTGTAGGGTTCCAGTGTGGGTATTGGGATTGGGCCACACTTTCCTCATTATCCCATGTACGAGGAGCAGATAAAAGATCACAGGTTGATGTTGAGAGTGCTGATTTATGTTCAATCAAACCATCCTCTTGTGATTAGCGAGGCAGGTTACCAGGATAGTTATATGTCAAGTTTTTAACATATAGTTGTAACACTTGTCAGTGTTGTAAATCAGGATGAGATCTGTGGGAGGTTGAGGTGGGCCTACTACTCTGCCATGTGTTCTTATTTTAACACCACATTGTCAGGCTGTCGTGTAGGAGGACTCCTCTTGGCTCTCAGAAAAAGAGATTACCAAACAAATGCATTTTCTTTTTTATAATCCTGAGGGAAGCTGCCGCAGTTTCACTCCCACATTGACAATCTAAACTGGGCTGTGATTGTTGAAAGGCAGGAGACCATTGGAGGAGAAGGAGGAGGAGGTCACCTGCTGGTCCAGAGCAAAACCCAAACCAAGATGAAGATTAGGAAACAAAGGCAAAGCTATGAACTCAACAACAACAGGTCAGAATGATTTATCATTATTGGTATTATTGTGTAGGCATAAGACAGGCCGAGTTCATGGAGTTGAACTAATTAAAAACACACTGTAAATATATATATATATATATATATATATAAAAATATATACAGTATATATATACATATCAATAATGAAATGATGATGATCAGTCGTATAGGCACGGCTAAAAACCATTTTCAGCCTGGACTTCAGTATAGCTAGGGTAGCAGCCTGTCTCACACCTTGGGCCGGTGCCCCATCATCCTGAAGTTGAACTTGGGACCATTGAACTGCTGTGGCACCATTTACAGCCGACTTTATTCTTCTTTATTAGTTTACAATGTTAAAGCGAACACATGTCGAACACATCTGTACATGTTTCTATTTGTGCAGCCTACATTTAGGTTTTTTAACTTCATCTTCATTATTTTCGGTAAAGTTGTAGTGTGGTTTTTGTAAAGGGGGTGTTTGGGTGTGAGGGAATATTTTTATTGTCTAATTGTCACCATGCTTCTCAAACTGCAGTTCTAGGTCTGTCTGTGGTGGAAGGTGTGGCCCTTTGCAGTTTGATCATTTCTTTTACTCAATTGTGAGTGGAGAAATCTTTAGAAGTTTTAGGCATTATCAAACATAGCCTTATTTCTCATGAAGGTTGTATATGATTTGTTATTGTTGATGTTTTTGTCAAAATAATTACAGATTTAATAATTTTCAATAACCTGGTTATTTAGCTTGATTTTGCGTTGCAACAGTGGAATTTCTTCATTTATTCCAATAAAAGGGTTATCTTCCTAATCTCTAGATTGAACTCCTGTATTTGTGATTGAGACTCTCTTTAGGATATGTTTAGCTTTTTTGTTTACATTGTTTTGTTTTAGTGGTCCTTGGAAATACTAATATATTATTGTAGGTGGTACACCATCACACACTTTCAAACCACCAACAATGGAAGTATGTAACAAAATCCATCTATTTCCCCGCGCTCAGGTTCTTTTTCACATGGATGTGTTTTTGGCCTCTGTCACATCTTTCGATCATGTTTTTCATACAGAAAAGTGCTCAGCCTATCAGCTCTCAGCACAAAGCATAAAATAGATTCTTACCAATGAGCAAGATGTTTTCATTATTTTTACATTCATAAAGCTCTTTCGCTTGGGACAAAAAGTTAGGTACTGTGAGATTTCATAACACTTTGAAGCAACTTTTGTTAAAGTTAAACTCATCATTATGTGCAGAAGCCAGTACTTTTCCCTTGTTGTGTCTATCTGAAGGCCAAGCTACAAGCACACCGTGGAAGCTGCTGATTGGAGGTCTCCATGCCTCCGCTCTGTATAATACACTTGCATTCTGTTGTATCTGTGATCGTGTGTTTTGTTTGTGCTGTCTCTACCATCGACAATAAAACATGTCTTCTGTCGGAATTTAAGACACGATCCCAGACTATGTCATCTTCTTCAGTACCCCAGCTTTAATGACATGTATTTGCTTTATAGTATAATCCTATATGGCAAGTGGTATATTTCAATGTATATATGTGTTCTATCGTATGGTTCTATCCATGTGTTGCTGTTTTATCCACCATGCATTGAAAAACATGTAGCGCTTTCCATCCCGTCTTGTCTTTGGTCCGACAGCGCCATCTGCAGACGTACTGGGACATGCGCCGCTTCAGGGACGTCCTCTATCACCGATACTGTGCTCTGCTCACAGGAAAAACTCCATTCACAAAGACTGGAGCAGCCACGTCTGGGTATAGCGCCCCCTGTCGCCGGCGATGTCACCAGACAGGTACACCTCTGCATGAGAAAGGTCTTTGGCGAAGGCTCGTACCCGTGGATTTATTATAATAACCCCGTTGTTTAATGGATAATTCATCTTGACCCACTTTTCCGTCTGCTCCCAATACACACCGCGCGATATCAAAGGAATGGAGGGTTGTGGCACTTGTGGAGAAGCGGCAGGCGCGTCGTTTGCATAATTAACAGCCTAATTCAGTGACAGTAGGTCTTCAGGACTGGATACACAAAGCAAAGTTGTAGCCTTGAATGGATTTTAGTTGTTATTTATTGTTTATAGCCATAGGTGAGGTGACGTCATGACAGTCCAAAAACAAGCCTTACTATATAAAGCATGTATTGTTATCCAAAATGTTAATATATTTACATTACTAATATTCTTTTTTATGCTATTTTAATGGAATTTAAATGACACATTGGCTTTGTTTTTCATGTAGGACTATTTCTCTTTTATCTATGACTTATCTTTCTCTACAAACATTAAAGGTGAATGGATCTTTTATGAGACTTTTGGTGCAACTATATTAAAACTGAGCTGATCGTTACAATAGTCTGCAGAAGTCAATGATTTTCCACTCGATGTTTTGGTTGTCTGAAGGTTGAAGCTAAAATATCTTACAGTGGCAGATGCTGAGAGGAGCGTCCTTGTTCTGTCTGGTATGAAACCATGTAAACGCTGCAAAACTCATTGTTTACCAGCAATAAAATGTCTTCTCCTGTGACACAATCCTTTGCATGTTTTATCATTTTCTTCTGGTGTATTCTCAACAAAGTATTATAATTGAATACGTTTTGAAGACGCATGACAAAAGATGCAGAGGTCTGGTGTCAGTGAGAGAAGACATGTTTTATTGTTGCCCAAATGACACCAGAGTTTTCACATCATTCACATGGTTTTATACCAAGTCATATCATGAAAGCTCCCCTCAGCATCTGCCTTTTTTTTTGGCTTTTGCATGTTCTCCTTGTGTCTGCGTAGGTTTCCTCCGGGTGCTACGGTTTCCTCTACCACTAAAAACGTGTACAAGAGGTCTGGCATGCGCCTCCTGTACTGGCGACCTCACTCCCATCTCTGTGCGGAGTGAGAGACAAATGCCCACAATAATTGTAAGGCGCTTTGTGACTCTGGTCTGTGAAAGGTGCTGTATAAATAAAGATTACTTACTTACTTACCAAAAAAATCATAAAACTATAGAATCTATGTTTCCTTCTGAGCTTCACCATAAGAAAACAGGTCTTAACCAGGACTTTTCTGGCCTTAAATTAAAGATAAAAAAGGGTTAAAGTTGTCAACCTGACAACACTGTGAATGCTAAACTAAGCACCAGCGAGAGCCAGCAGTGGTACATGCACCGCAGCTTGAGAAACACTGCTTCTGTACACGGATTTCCCCTTTGCCCTCTCGGTGCAGGCAGCCTCGTTTGTGTATTCCGCTCTGTCTGTATCCCCCTACGATTGACTTTGATTTTGACTGTCTGTTTTTGCGACGTGGGTGTGAAAAGAGCAATAAGCCATAGAGGGGGTCCGAGACGTGCCAGAGATCCTGTCTTATCTTCCTCCTCTGTAAAAAAAAAAAAAAGAAAAAAAAAAAGCCTAGTTACTTCAGGGGGGTGCAATTGTCCCCTCTAATGACTTGTACTTGGGGGACTTTAGACAAAAGACAGGCCAATAAAGGCACTTCTTAGAGACCCATGCGCAGGAATCCTTTACCTTAAATTACAGTTTCCCCGACTGGAACGGAGGAGCAGGACCACAGACGACGGGGACTGTCCCGGGACACCTGCTGAGGCCTAATTGGTCCGTGCTGCACTTAATGGCTTCCTGTGGCTGCGTGTTTACCTCTCATTTGTTCTGTGTGCTCTTTCCCAGCCTCTCAAACAAGGGAGTCTAACTTTAAACATGAATTCCCACCACACTCACTATGTGTTTTTTTTATTTATTTTTTTATAGAAAAACTTGAAGACGGCCTTCTCCAAGCTCAAGCACGATCGCCAACCCCTCAAAGATGTTCCCAAAAGTAGTTACTATCTGGTATGTCGACGTCACTGTCTCGTTATTGCACTGAATTCATTTGTTAAGGTAGTTGTCATCTGCAGATATTTGAACTTCAAAATGAGCTGGTTCAACGTGGGTATCTGCAGACTCACCACAAGTTGGAAGAGTTTTATAGAAGTCTCCCGAATTGTAGAAATCCTTCAAAACTGCACAAAGAACTGCTGGACATCAAGACAAAATGTTAGTGTTTGTTTTACATATTTCTCTGATAACCACCTTAAAGTTGAAGCTTCAATTGCTATGACACTAAACTATACCAGTTCTCCATGAAAAACTGTCAACGGATCACTAGTTTTCACATGTATGTATATTTTACCTGTCACATCTTAAATCAGCTTTTTCAGTAAAGACAGTACCACCCCCCACTCAGCCAATCAGCTCTCAGTGTGTAAAGTATAGCATGTTTTATAATGAGATAAAGACAGCATGTTGTGGTCGGATTTGTTCACAGAATTCTTCTTAAACACGATTATTTCTGTTGGTAAAAACAAAATACTGTTACTTTTGTACTTTATACATGTATCTAAGCCTTGAGTGTGAAGAAAGGGGCCTATGAAATAAAATATATTATTAACATTACCATTAATGAACTTATTAAAAAATAGTTGGGGTCTAAAATTGTCTAAAATGATTATATTAAATGGCATAATGGCAATACTAATGTTCTTCCCACATGGATACACTGTATGTTTTATTAGTGATAGCGTTTAAATTGGCTATGAATTTGCAATTTAGCATGAAGATTATGAATATTTATAATTCAAATAACATTTTCTTTCAGTGCTGGACCAGAAACCGACAATTACTACAACATCCCCGTGTGTCACTGACGATGCATGTGAGTTAAGGTGAGTCAGAAGTATTGTTTATGCGATATTTAGGTTATAGAAAGGTACCTAGAAATAAAATGCATTATTTGTTATCATTAATTACACACCAATTAACTGTGTACATGCCAGACTATATATACTAATGTACATGAGCCAGATTTACAGCCTAATCCTAGCCCTTGGCATTCAAGCTGAGAAGACAAAACAAAGGCAATTACAAGCACAAAGCACACGTTTATATTCACTGTCATTTATGTCACATGTATCAAAATAAAAAGCAAAAAAAGAGGCAGACTGGACAGGCGAGTGTGTTTGAGCGGGGCAGCTGCAGCGGTGCACCTCTGTTTGCCTCTCGGGACAAACACTGGGCTCTTGTTTGTCTGGGACCCTCCTGAAGCCCCTGAAACTCTCGCACCACAGTGAGACCACCACGCAGACCCCCGGCTCCTCCCTTTGTCACTGACCCACTCCTTCAGATGGGCTCAAACATCGTCCGGGGGAAAGTGCGGTCATTATAGCCTTTACAGAAAGACATGCAGCAATTGGGCTGGTGGTGTCACTTCATGCCACCTCCGTCAGCTCATCTTTGAAGTCTCTGAGCTTATAAGAGTTTACTGGCTTTGACAAAACTGATCATTGTCGGGGCAAAGTGGAGCCAAAAATGTACATATTACATTGTGTTGCATATTTGACGGTATGTAATATAGTGTTATTGGTGCTGATTCTGATTCTGATGGGGACAAAAACATATGAAGATTACAACTGAAGTGTGAATTATTAAAATTTTAGGGGATTACAAGAAGTTTATAATGAAATTCAGTCATGATACGGTAAAATAGAATGTTCCCAATACAAATTTCTATTAAAAAATAAAATAGCTGCAGAAGATGAAAAAATAGATAAACACTGCTGTTGTTAGTGTAAATAAATCAGTCAACCAGGGAACCTATTCAAAACTCTCCGGGTCCAGTTTAACAGAACAAAACAAAAAGTAATCCTCTAATATTCAGGGAAATTACACCTCAAGCAATAATGAGCACCAACATTATTATTTCAACTTTTATTTATTTAAAAATAGCTTTTGGAAAGTTCCTAATAAGGTGCAAATGTGAAGGGAACAATTTTAAAAGCAAAAAAGCATACATGCTCAAAAAGTAGTCAGAAAAAAAGGCTGAAACGTCATCAAATAGATCATATTTACATAAATTATGGTTCAACAATTTGAGTGTCCAATGTTTTCTTGATTTTGATGATTTTTGATTCTGTACCTACTAGTTTATCAAGTTTGGGAATCCACTTTGTGTGAAACTCAATTTACACTAATGCCTGATATACATAATTTTACGAAATTTCCTACATTATTATGTTGAGAATTGGCTCACATTAATAACCCTGAATAAAACTGCTCCGAAAATTTTAGTATTTTGAAAATTGACTCCAAGCCATAACCATCAAAACTATTTCAAAGGCTGTAATGTAACAGGTCTATGTCATTTTGATTTCACGGTTATTACAGAAATAAATAACACTTTTGAGGCAAGGCAAGGCAAGTTTATTTATATAGCACAATTCATACACAAGGCAATTCAAAGTGCTGAACAAAACAAGAAAGCATTAAAATCATAAATAATCACAGAACATTAAAAAGAAAGATAAAAATATAAAATCCCTCAGTTGTATGCACAGCTAAACAGAACTGTCTTTAACCTGGTTTTAAACATTGTCAGAGAGGAGGCCTGTCTCACATCTTCAGGAAGACTGTTCCAGATTTTAGCAGCATGAATCTGAAAAGCAGCCTCCCCATGTTTAGTTCTGACTCTGGGCACTAACAGGAGTCCAGTCCCTGTGCTCCTCAGAGTCCGGGCTGGTTCATATGGGACTAACATGTCACTAATATATTTTGGTGCGAGGCCATGGAGAGGCTTGTACACAAGCAGAGCTGTTTTAAAGTCTATTCTCTGAGCCACAGGAAGCCAGTGCAGAGACCTGAGGACTGGACTAATGTGGTCGTACTTCCTGGTTCTAGTCAGGACTCGAGCTGCTGCATTTTGAATGTACTGCAGCTGTTTTACAGCCTGTTTGGACAGACCTGTGAGCAGGCCATTGCAGTAGTCTAACCTTCTGGAGACAAATGCATGGATAAGAATCTCCAAGTCTGCTTCAGACACTATGTTTTTGATCCTGGCAATGTTTTTTAGATGGTAAAAAGCTGCTGATGTTACTGATTTGATGTGGCTATTAAAATTTAAGTCTGAGTCCAGTATTACCCCTAGATTTCTGACCTTGTTTGAAGGTTTTAGGGAGAGAGACTGTAGGTGACAGATGACGCTCTCTCTTTGTTTCTGGGGACCAAAGACAATCATTTCAGTTTTGTCTGCGTTTAGCTGAAGGAAGTTGTTTTGCATCCACTCACTGATCTGTTGGATACAGTGAAGGAGTGAGTCCACTGGTCCATGTTCTCCTGCAGTCAGTGAGACATAGATCTGAGTGTCGTCTGCATAGTTGTGATAGGAAACTTCGTTTCTGCGTATTAACTGACCTAACGGCAGCATGTAGAGATTGAACAGAAGAGGTCCCAGAATCGATCTCTGTGGTACTCCACAGGTCAGGGCCATATGATCTGAGACACAGTTTCCAATCTCCACAAAGTACTTCCTGTCCTCAAGGTAAGACCCAAACCAACTTAGGGCGGTGCCAGCGACTCCAACCCAGTCCTCTAGTCTCTGTAAGAGGATCTCATGGTCGACAGTGTCAAAGGCAGCACTTAGATCTAACAGGATTAGGATTGAGTCTTTGCCTGCGTCAGTGTTCAGCCGGATATCGTTTGTTACCTTAACGAGAGCAGTCTCAGTTCTGTGGTGGGGTCTAAAGCCGGACTGAAACATATCAAATGAGTTGTTGATTATAAGAAATCTAGTAAGCTGTAGGTAGACAACTTTCTCAAGGACTTTCCCCATAAATGGCAGATTTGAGATGGGACGATAGTTGTTAAGTACTGTAGCATCGAGACTGCTCTTTTTTAGCAGGGGCCTGATGACTGCAGTTTTCAGGGCCTTTGGGAATATTCCAGAATGAAGGGACATGTTTACTATCTGTGTGAGTGAAGGTAACAGACTGCTCAGAACAGACTTCAGAAATCTAGTGGGTAGTACATCCAGGCTGCATGAACAGTATAATTTTTTTTAGTTCACCTGTAAATGGCTGGACATCAGATTGACAAATTCTAAAGTGAAATGCCAGTATTTTACAAGGAAATAGCCTTGTAAAATATCCCATAACCAACTTTATTAAATCTACACTGTGAATCCCCTTCACAGTGTTTGTCGATGTTTCTCTGCACACACACTCACAACTTTGGACGCCAGAGTCAGGTCCTGTTTCTGCTCATGTCGTGAACAGCGTGTGCCACTGTCGCTCCAGTCCCCACTCCTCTTTAATACCTGCATGTGCACTAGTCCTGGGCCACATTAGGATGTCCATAAGAAGCCTGGCAGAGTCCTCGCTGACAACTATTGGTCCAGTGTGAAATCTCACTTGTCCAACATTCTCCACAGCGACCCGCTCCTCCCCATCGCAGCCCGGCCCATGTCCACATTCCCCACCGTCGTGAGAAATACCCAAAATAAAAGCAATTAGAGCAGCAGCTTCTGACTGGAAATATAGTTTTGTAATAAGTGAAATGGCCCGTCTGTTCTGATTTGCTGTTTCCATGGTGTCTCTGACCTGCTGTGACTTATGGGGCAGCTGAAGAGGTAGATTTCTATATTTGTGGTCATCTAGTCATTGTCTCATCGCGGTGCTGAATGTTACACTTATGCATCACTGAAATATAATTTTGGAGTGAAGCATAATGTATTTTATGTATCAGCCTGTGATGTTTATTGTACAGGATGGACAGCAACACTGTCAGACTTTCTGGAGATGGTCTGCACATAGAAATAAGTTAAAACTCATACTTTAAGACATTCTTTGCAGAGATACCACTATCTAAAGATACTATGCTTTTAATGCCATACAGTAGTGTGAAAGTAGCTTAGGTCCTGGATCTACAGCCCGTCCGACCGTGTGGAGCGGATCCCTCTCTCAATGTGGTTCCCACTTTTTTCCCACTGGGTTTTAGATTTTTTCCTTGCCGATGCAGGAGGTTCTGTTGGACAGTTAGTGTCTAACAAGAACTGTGGTGATGATCCAGGACACTTTAACATTCTGCAACATGTATGGACATTTATCAACATTCATGGACATTGGTCATCTCCCTATGGACCAATACTTATGTGTTCTATATGTTTGTGTTTGAACTCTCTGACCTGTGTTGGTGATTTAAATGGTTTTGTTAAGTCCTCTGAGATGACTACTGTTGTGATTTACGGTTAGACAAGAATACATTGAATTGAATTGAATTGAAAAATTATAGCCATATGACTATGACTTCTCAAAGGAAGCAAGTGGGAGGGGGGCAGGTACAAGTTAGGTTTGGGGAGATGCAAGGTTTTTTCCCCATAAGAAGACAGAGAAGAACACTTATTTGCATATATCACGTTTCATAGAAATACATGCAATTCCATGAGCTTTAAAACCGATGAAAGATTAAAAAGTCCATAATATCTGCAGAAGTGAGGCTTTAGTTTACTCTCAAATGCGCTCAACGATGAAGAACACTTGATGCTGAAGTACCTAACTTTTTCCCATCAATAAGGAATGTTGCTCGTCCCAACAAAAAGAATCTTTTATTTTTGGCTGAAAAAGCTGATCGAAATATGCGACAGAGGCCATACAGTAATGCATGTAAAAACCAGTGATAGAACCAAACTGTTTTGAGAGCAAGGAACTAGTGAGAGATTATTTGAATACATAGATCATTGTTTGTGATTTAGAAGTGATCCTACCCAGCTTTAAGAATGTATTCTGCTTGTGAGGAAAAAAAAACACAACTCAAATCAAGCACGACATATGTTAAATAATACCCAAAGTTTCATGTGTCAACCCCAAATGTTCAAATTCTACAAGCTTTACTTGTTTTCAGTCGTGTTACCCACAGACAGCCAAAACAGAGCTTCTTAGCAAACTGACAACAACACCTCTGGAAAAAAAAGAAAAGAAACCACCTTGTTAGAACATGGCTCCTAGCAGCTCCGGGTGCTTAGTGCTGCGATGTGTGCGTACGTATTGTCAGCTTGTTAATATATTCTTAATAGCGTGGCACTTCTCAGGAGCAGAGCCGTGGAGCAGCTCACACTCCGTAACGCTGCACACCCGGGTGACAGCACACTTTGTCTGCAGGGTGCAAACTGGCTCCGGTGTGGACTCACAGCTCAGTGCAGCTCCTCACAGACCTGTACAAACGCCACGGGCAACAAGATGCTCTCGGAAGTGATAGGAACGAGACCATATTTTTATTCGTCAAATTAATATGTGTGAATAAATGTCTCACTTTTTTTTTTTTTTTGAGTCCATACCCTCATGCTGCTAACATGTACAGATGTATTTACACAACTATATACTTGCACTAGAATATACTGCACTTTATACTTGCTCCTTATTATGCTAAACTCAGGGGTTTTTGTATGTGAGCCTTGCTTCTTCATCATTCGAAAGTTGGAGATTTTAGACTTCTTTCCTTATTAGGCTAAAAATAGAGATTTTATATTGCTTCTTTTGATTCTAGAGTTAGAGATGTTTTTTTATTCCGAACTGTGGACAGCTCAAAGGATGTTTTCAATCTAATCTTTATCTTTTTTTTAAGTGAAATTGATCTATGCAATATTCATTTCAATTCAATTCAATATAATCTTGTATCGCCAGCAGTATTACAGTAGGTATCTCCAAGGACTTAACACTACCGTTGAATTTGCCGACACAGAGAATTAAACAGTTCAGACACAAGAAATACCACAACAAAAAACACATGGAGCCATTGGTCCATAAGAAGCAGACGACCATTGTCCATACATGTTGATATATGTACATACATGTTTATGTACTTCTTCATTAAGATAAAGAGAAAGATTTGTGCTATACTTGATATTCACGTATCTTATGTTGTGTGCTCCTACTGTTCTGTTACTTGTGATGCAACACTGAAATGTCCTCAATGTGGGACAAATAAAGGATTTTTTAATATTAATCCAAACGAAATCCATCTAACTGGTTCCTCTCTCTCAAAACATCACTAGTTCTATCGCTAGTTTTTGCATGCCTGTATTTTTTTTACCTCACATCTTGGCAGAGTGAGGGTGGTTTTCTCTTAATTACTTTTCTGTCTGACTAACCATTCACACACACACCAGACTCATTCTAGGTAATGTGGGTGAAGTGTCTTGCCTAAGGACACAATGACAGTTTGGCACTTTGAAGCCACAGCTGCCCCACTGTGGCACCTGGTGTTCCCAGAGGTCTCCCATCACAGTACTAACCAAGCCCTGCCCTGCACAGCTTCAGAGGTCTGACGGTATCTGGCTTTCTCATGTGTGACCACTTAATAATAAAAACAATCATAGGAGCCATCGGTCCTTACGGAGCGGGACGACCGATGTGGATAAATTGGTGATCTGATGTGGCCACTGCTAGATCCATGGGCCACTGCTTAGCGCTGGTGCTTCATAGCAAAAAGGTCGAGTTTGAATTCCATCCCTGTGTCTGCCTAGGTTTACTCCGAGTGCTCCGGCTTCCCCTACCTCTTGTAACATGTGCAATTGGAAAGCATGTAATCAGAGAGTGAGGATTGCGATGGTCAGTGTGTCCGACGTCTCGCTTCTGTCCACACACTCGCTTCTGTATTTGTAATTATAATTGTAAAGCGCTTCTGTGACCTTGGTCTGTAAAATGTGCTATATAAATAAAGATGACTTACTTACTAAATGTTAATAAATGTCCTAGATCATCACTGTCCTTCGACGCTCCTGCATCGAAAAGGAGCAACTGACAAAAGCTTTTGCTTAAAAGATTTCAGTTTTAGCGTTAAGTGGAAATGAGCTTCTATTTGTTGAATAGGTTTCTGTGTCGGCTTGTTGTTGGTTGTTTGGGAAATGTATCTTTTTTTTATCAGTAGCATGGACTTGTAAGAATCACACATGCTAAAGACCAATACATGGATTAGGGATTCTCAGGAGTATGTCACAAAAGCAGTGGACGTGGGACAGAATTTTGTTTTGTCAACAGTAGATTTGAAAATCCATCTATTAGAACACAAACACATTTATTTTTTTAACAAACAAATACAATAATAAAAAACATAGGTCTCACAGTCTTAAGTTATTGTGACAGCGATTTTGTGGAAATGTTGTAAATACAGGGAGAACATGTAAACTCCACACATAAGCCCCTTTTTCTATGCTAAAATATATTACTGCTTGCATGAAATCAAAAACATAATACATGTTATAAGAGACAATTATGAGTACATATATCATCATATATGTTTGCAGCTGTAGTGAAATGTGTTAACAGTGAAACTGTCAGTCTGCTGTCTGTGATGTTTCCATTACACAGTTTAAAATCACTGATTTGAAGAGGCCTGTGTTTTTGGTGAAATGCAAAGTGACTGATTTCAATATATTTGTTTGTTTTTCTTTTGTCTGTCTCACTAGATCTGCAGAGAGAGGATCCGAATCAGGCCGGTGTCGCTCACGAGTTTTCAGAGGAAGTTTGGTGAAGAATGAATTTGAGCAAATGTTTCCTAAGGTTAGTGTCAAAACCACAGGAGCCGTAATCCCACTTAACAAGAGTAAATACACCTGGCCCAGTTACTCACGAGCCAACAGCAGGTTTTATGATGCGCTTTCCATACGCATCGACCCGCAAGTCTGTTTTGCATATTCCTCCTTCATCGGCTCGTCGAAGTGTAGTTTGTAGCCTCCTGCGGTGACCTGTGTGGCCTCGCTGTTAAACGGAAATTAAACCAGTCCCTCCTTAGAGAACTAAGAGAAATATGGGTCAGGTTCCACAGAACTGAGTAAAACCATCTCATTTTAAATAATGGAAATGTGAATAAAGATTCTCCTTTTTGCTTTTCTGTTACAATTCTCACTTACAGACTTTGGAAAAACATACCATTAGAATTGTGTCTAATGTCCTCTATGTAGACGTAACCTACATCCTGCTCACAGGATTTAGACAAACTAAAAGGACATGTCTTTATCAACTTTAAAACGATGTTCAGGGAATTTTAAAACTCTACCACCTAAAATACAAATCTTATTCATATTGCTAGATCAATGAAGCCCAATAGGGAAATGCTCATGGACAAAGTTTTCCTCTAACTCGCTCCGGCGCCTATTGACTAGAAAGTAAACTCTTCTAGATCAGTATCCATTTGTGTCAAACTCATCATTTTGGGCTCCAAATCTGTGGTTTTGAACTCACTGTGATTCTGCTGTGTTTATATTTAGATAGTGTCTTTGTAAATCCAGATAGGAGTCATATACGGATTAATCAATCACTAATGTTTACTGCAAATGTTTCAAAAGCATTGCTTAAAGTGTCTCAAATTTACTGTTTTCCAATTATGCTACAAAAATGCATTTTACTTCTTAACGTTCGTACAAGAGCTTTTACTTTCACACTTTCAGTTAAGAATTATTTCAGTACATTTTATTTTATCAGATTATTTTCAGACTGGTATCTATACTTTTACTGAAGTACGAAAGACTTGTTTTTCATTTGATGGCAAAGCAATCACATCTCTATGGAGAAAAGCAGGAGTAGGACCCTACATTTACATTTTTACCGTTGAATAAAATAAGATTGGGAAAACAAAATAGTAAACAATAAGCTACATGTGTCTGTATTATTTTGTTGTCTACTGTTAAAGTGTAGTCCCCCATTTGTCATTCTACCACAAACTGTATGTATTGTTATGATCAATAGTCGTTGCTGTTTTTCTAATATTTAGCCGCCTGCAGTGACCACACCGGAGATGATGTTATGCTGAGTTGCAGCAGTCATTTTTCTCTCACCCCTGTGTCAGAATGGACCTGTGCAAATATGGGCAGAGTTTGGCTGGGGGAGAAGGCAAACACTGGTCAGACAGGGACCAGCCGAGGCAAAAACAGCCGTTATTCAACTCTCAACCGTCCGGGCAAATCTGAGACATCTGAAGAGAGCATAAGAAATAATTTTATCGTCGAATGTCATTAGATTTTACTCAATCTTTGTTAGAGAAATTAAACCTGGACACAAACCAACTGACTCGATCCAAAAGACTTAAAGGGCCCATGTTCGGCCAATCTCAATGAATAAATAGCTCTCAAACTTCATGATAAAATAACAATCCGTCGTTCTAATTGTATTCATGTGTTCATTCATTTCAGTTTTCTGGTATTTTTTCTAGTGTGTTTTGACATACAACTCGAATTCAGATAAAGGGTTGCTTCTTTTGTACAAAAATTCAAAGTCTCAGATATCGTTCGAAAAATTACAGCTATTTCTCTGCTTCGGCCTATTTACAAGTTATGCTAGAAAATGTTCATTTAAAATAAGATATAAATAGTAAATAAAAAGACGTTTTTTTAGCAGAGGTCTTCTCACCTTAAAAATATGTCGTAAAACATATCGAATTGGTGGACACACATTGAATGCGCCCAGCCCTGGACGTGCATACAGTGGTCATCTGACTAGAATGGTTGCTCTTCACATGTATTGCACCTGCGTTTTTAAAGAGACCTCCATGTAGATTTAGAGCAGAAATTCCCGTAGCTGCGGATTGGGACCAGGAAGTGGGCCATAGTCCAGGAGTTAGCACTGAATGAATGACTGGGTGAGAACCAGGCGCCAAATGGGACACAGCAACTGTGGGAAGTGACACTGGGACCAACACCTTCACCTCTGCAGCTCGTATACAGACGGACTACAGAGGGACAGGCCTTTTCATAAAATAGTGAATCATGGACAACAAGGGAGTGATTATTGAGTGCTAAATTCAACTAATCTGGGCAAGAAGTCTGAGTACCAATACAATAGAACTTTTCTGATTGCCTTCACTTCTGTCACGGTGCTATTAATAATAGTCAATTACTAATATGGTTGATAATTCTTCATATAAACGTATTACGCTAAAAATATATAGATCTGAATACTTTTCTTATATTCCATGTTAATTTGTACTATGCACTTGCAGATGAAGGAGGCCAGGTTCATAAATCTTCAGCCAAACTCTATGAGAAGTTTCCAGAGCTCGCTGCCACGTTCGGTGCGTCACACATTCAGGATTCTGTTGTTGAAGAAAATATATTTTATGTCAAATAAAAGGTCCTCTTTACACATGTTTTTAAAGGCATCTCTTGAAATTCCAAAGAAAAGAATGAAGGCTGAAATGTACTTGATTCAAGTGAAAGACATGCACAGCCTCTGTTTGTTAAGTAGGAAGTTTTCACAGAATTTTAGGTGAGTTCTAAACATTGTCTATCTTCTTTGTTTAATGTTTGATTTATTTGCACACACAATGTCCCATACAAAGGATTTGATCTATTCTAGATGAGCTGAAAATCTGAAATGTAAAATTAAACAGTCTAAAAACATTTAACTTATATGTAAAGGTTTTTTCTACTACAATGACATTTTTTTATATACTTTTTCTATCTACAGAAAAGGGGATAGTAGAATAGGTTGAATAATTAATAATAATAGCTTTAATCATTAGTATATTGTCTGAGTATTATGGCAATATTGTGAAGCTATCTCTTGTCAATAAAGTGTGATTTCACATTTGTATTCTGGTAATAACTATTATATAGCAGAGTTCCTTTTACATTTCTAGTCAAAGTTCTTGTCCGCTGCAGTGTTTGGACGTGGGTCAGACTTGTGTCCTAAAGCTCTTCAAAGTGACATGATGATTTATTTTTCTCTGTTTGCTGCGAACTCCTCTGCAGACTGTTGGACCGAAAAGTAGACTCTGTGTGTTGGCCTGAGGGGGAGAGGCCGAAGACCCCAGATTTGGTTGGTAACATAAACTCGGGCACAAACACACAAATATATTTATTAAAAAAAACACTTTATGATTGTCACAGTTGTTTGTTCAAGTGTGAATGAACGTTTTTTTTCCCAGACGTTTCCAGATATGACCTCACATGAGAAGACACCATCTCCCATTTTGAGCCAACAACAACAACAACCTCCTCCTGCCCAAGAGAAGCCTCATCAAGTGGAAGAGAAGTATGCAAATAATTAAAAGTGATCAGAAATGGCGGTGATTGTGCAGCGTGTGTGTGTCTCTTGGCAGTGTGCGGTCTTTTGGACAATCGGAGCGTCTCAACACAAAACCTGAGCCGTTGTGTATCGAGCATGTGCGCGGGAAGAAAGTGGAGGTGAAGTTGGCTGTGTTGATGTGTCCTAAATGTGGATGATATTGTTTTAATGATATGCAAATGTGTGTGCTTCTCCATAGGTCATCAGCGGCGGGTTAAAACTATGGAAGAATTACGCTGCAGTGTCAGAATGAGATACTGTATCTAAATGAATAAACGTTAGTGTCCCTGAGCTGTAGGCTGCAGTTAGAAAGTATATGCCATAGATCAGAGGTCGGGAAGCATTCTAGCTGAGAGAGCCAAAATGTATATTTCTGTAGCAGCCACACATTGCTTTTACTGTGAATATGTGTGATTTAGATCAACACAGTGTAGAGTGTATTCATTTGTTTAATAACATCTTTATACTGAAGAAATCCAAAACATAAAGACTTTTTACTTATTAATGCCTACTAAGATTTTTCTAAGTGCCGGACACAATCCTTAAAAGAGCCATAGGTTTCTGACCATGCCTCAGTGTAGGGTATATCTAAATTGTTTAAACTGTGCGTTTGTATTCGTATTATTATGCAGATTCAGATTCATTTTACAATACAATACAAAACAATGTATTCTTGTAAAGCCCTAAATCACAACAGAAGTCATCTCAGAGGACTTAACAAAACCATTGGATCACCAACACAGATCAGAGAGTCAACAGTTAAAACACAGAAAGAATATAGAACACATGTTAAAACAATGTTCAAACATGTTCTGGAATGTTAAAGTGTCCTATTTGCCATTTGCAGTGAAAAAAAAAAAAAAAAAAAAAAACACATTGGAAAATATGTGTAAAAGTCCCCCAGTGTGCACCAGACAAATATACAAAATAAAACAAGCTAAAGTACACAAAACAGTTGTTACTGTGAAACCAATACAATACAAGTGCTAGATCATTAAAGTGCTTTGTTCAAACTGATCACAGCTTGTGGAAAGAAGCTGTTAGCATATCGACAACAATAGTGTCTGCCAGAAGGAAGAAGCTGGAACATTGCTTGTCCAGCTTGGCCAGAAGAGTCATTGATTATCTTAAGAGCTCAAAAACATTTAGGTTTAAGTTCAAATGTGATTTTTTCATCTTTTTCGTTGTATTTTTTCTTTCATCCTTGAATTTTTAGCACTTTAGGATTGAGTGTCAATTGAAAGATGCTTTTTAAAATAAATATAATTTCTATGTAGTTGTATGGAGCTGTATCTATATGTGACATTATCTGTTGTTTCTATGCATCAATACCAGGCTTCTTTTTATACACGATTGACTTATTATTGATATTATAATTATTATTTAAGACAATAGGCTACACCCAAGCACTGGCACATTTTCACAAAGGCCTTTGTTTGTTACAGATGTTAAAAAACGATCTGTGACTTTCTCTTGACTGTTTATATGACAATGTAAATGTAGCGTTATCTTAACTTGAACCGTGTAATCTTAATCCATCATTTATCAAAGTCAGGCTCAATCCGGATCTCATGGCGTCCTGCACGATGGATTGAGACGCTCAGTCTGCGGCCGCGCTTTACTTTCTGCAGGTGGCTTTGATCTAAGTGTCAGTCTTTACAGGTCCATGCAATAAACTCGGACTTTATTCAAAACGCACTCATCCTGTTGACAGCACCCCCCTCCACCAATCACAGACGGGTCCGCAGAGATCAAAGGACGCGCGAACCAATCGGGTTTATCCACTGGGCTCCAGCCAGCAAAGAGGCTTGTATAAATAATGCAAGCTTTAAACCCCCGTTAGATCAAGTTTGGATTACTACTTTTTTCTTGTGGAACTTGTGTGGCCGTTTAAGCTTGTGTTTACTGGATACAATGACATCGGGAGCCGGTGAGTGTCCGGTCAAAATGAGCCAGTACCGTGTGGACCACCTCCTCAGCGCCGTGGAGACAGAGCTCCAAGCGGGCAGCGAGAAAGGCGACCCCACAGAACAGGACCTCAAAGTCACTCTGGACGAAAAGGATCTTTGGCACAAGTTTAAGGATCTTACAAATGAAATGATTGTGACAAAGAATGGAAGGTAAGGTCAACACCGAGCACATAAACTCAACTATTAGAGCGCGCGTAAAGTCTCTCTTGTGTATTGTTATGTATAGGCGCATGTTTCCAGTCCTCAAAGCGAATGTCTCTGGATTGGACCCAAACGCGATGTATTCCTTTCTGCTGGACTTCGCCACTGCGGACAACCACCGGTGGAAGTACGTGAACGGAGAGTGGGTCCCGGGAGGAAAACCTGAACCCCAAACACCCAGCTGCGTGTACATCCACCCGGACTCTCCAAACTTTGGCGCGCATTGGATGAAAGCGCCCGTATCTTTCAGTAAAGTCAAACTAACCAATAAACTCAACGGAGGTGGGCAGGTATGGACAGAAAACCCCAAAACTGCAGCTTATTCTCTTCGATATAAGCCATATTCATGATGGTTTATTGTAACATGCCATTTGCACTTTCAGATTATGCTGAATTCACTGCATAAATACGAGCCACGCATTCACATCGTTCGCGTTGGAGGACCCCGGAGGATGATCACAAGCCATGCGTTCCCCGAAACACAGTTCATCGCGGTGACTGCGTACCAAAACGAAGAGGTAAACTCACGTGGAACTCCAATGTCTCACTATATAGCCATTTCAAATCTCAGACGCACTTTTACGCACGGGGTTTTCGCAATAAAGCTGGGGTACTTGTTGTGTGTCCCAACAGAAACACGTTGTGAACACGTCAGACCACAACATGCGCTTTTCGTCTCATTAGAAAAACATTATATTTTGCGTATTTGTCCATGCGAGTCACGGTTTGACGCTTTGGGCTGAGGGCTGAGTGAAGGTGGTCCACTCTTCTTGTCTAAAAAAGTGAATCTAAAGATGTGATACATGGAGGTGAAAAGTACAGAGAGAACCAAACTGTTTATAGGTGAGAGGAACTATGGGTAAAAAAAAGTGATTTGAAAGTTGCTTCCCCCTTCTTAAAAACCTACTTTTGCACTTTGTGTTTATTGGTTTCTTTTACCAACACTGATTTATTTATTTTCCATTTCAGATAACTGCTCTAAAAATCAAGCACAACCCCTTTGCTAAGGCTTTTTTGGATGCCAAAGAAAGGTAAACATCTTTGTCATGTAAATGTCTTTGTGAATATATTATTATTATTTTTTAATCAAAATAGTCATTCTCATTGACACTTTGATTTCTGCAGACATGATACAAAGGATATAAAGGAAGAAATTCATGAAAACCAGCAGCTTCCATACTCACAATGTAAGCATGCAAACATTTTAATTAACTTTGTATATTATTTTTACTCATATCATTACTTCTTTCTGTTTAGGTGGCTGGTTTATTCCTGGATCAGGCTCCCTCTGCCCCCCCAATACCAACCCCCACAGTCAGTATGGAAGTCCCATCTCTCTGTCCTCTTCCCAGAGCTGTGAGCGATACTCGTCCCTCAGGAATCACCGAGCTGCCCCTTACCCCAGTCCATACAGCCACCGGACCAACTCACCCAGTAAGTGCTCAAACATCCCCACTTCCTCTGCAGCTATTAACAAGACGAGCAAACAAGTGTCACGGAGCTACACATGTCTTAAATTCCTCCGGCTTTTGTGCAAGTGGAGACTCAAAGCAGTAAATGTTTTGGGCAAGGATTGTATGGAGACTTTTAAGAGGAAAACACAAGTGGGACACGTCTGCTAAATTTGTTATTTTATGATATTTAGTTGTATCTCTTGTGTTTTGTAGGTGGTTATGCTGACAACTCTTCCTGTCTGCCCATGCTGCCCACTCATGATAACTGGTCCAGTTTACAGATGCCTTCACACTCCCCAGTGTTGCCCATGGCCCACAACTCAACATCCACAAACTCTGCGTATGTTACTTGGATGGTTATCTGTTATATTTATTGTTGTATTATTGTATTATTATTCTATTTAGTGTTACACTTATCCTACTGTGCACATGCCAATAATGCTAAAGCCGTGCATTCTCTGTCTCCTGAACAGGCAATATCCCAGCTTGTGGTCTGTGACTAACTCTGCGCTCGCCCCAATGTCAGACACTGGAAACAACAGTTTAAACTCACAGTTCCTGCAGAGATCCAACACAAACTACAGTGGCTTGTGCCACTCAGTGACAGTGCCCTCTGGTGGCTCCCCTTTGTACGACAGCAGCAGCACAGAGCTGCACTATGACTCCTCTCCACACAGGATACATTCAGCCTGGACCCCCGTTACACCGCCTTCCATCTGACCAACTTTGAGATCAGGCTTGTGTGCAATAAACTAAGTTATTAGAACAAAGTTTTTTTTGAAACACAAAATAAGTGCCTTATTTGTATTGTAAGAAATTGTGAGGGACAATCGTTACCTGCTTATATTAAGCAGCCCAGCAGTGATGCCCAAACAGAAGTATTTATAGTGTAAATAGTATTTCAGTTTGCTATAAATAAATAACGGATGCTCTGTCATAATACATGATAATAAATGTGACTGTTTGGTGCTTTGCATAATAAGGATGATTTAATCTTTGCTGTTCTATGGATGGGTTTCATCAGATTTCAGAAGGTTACAAGATAGTACAGTGCGTACAAGACTCAGTGTTACTTGTTTGTGGAGAGAAAACGTCCCCTCCCATTGTGACCGGTATGTCCTCTCACCATTGGTTTAACTTTTCTCACATCAAATCTTACCGGAGGTGAGGCATGAAAAATATGCATTCATTTAAAAATATTGCATTATTTTCAAAAGTTAAACTATAACTGAAGTTACTGATGATTACTTTAATGTCATACTAAATGTTGTATATGAATGGAAAAAAGGAACGATTACAGACATATGGCAAAGTGAAAAGAAGCAATATATCCACAGTAGTCCTTTGTGATCAAGGTCAAATGATAAGGAAATAGTGGTTCAGAGACAGCAGTGATATGTGAAGGAAAGAGCTCAAGTGTCTGCAGGATCAAACTCCACGGTTGGAAACTGAACCTTTCCTCTGTTCTAAAGTGTCTCCTCGGGTGCTTCTGTGCCACCTTTGGCTAGCCATAGGCCTGTGCATGATGAATAAACCTGTTTAACAAAAACTATGTCATATTAGGAATTTGTTTACAATTGAGGGTATTGCGCCCTGATTGGTCAAATACAAGGACAATTGACTATGAGGACAGATGGGTCTAGATTAGAAACATAGATGGTAGAGTCTATATCTGACCAATACTATCTATGTTTACCTTTGTCTAGCTTATGTTTGATTCATCGTGTATTGCAACAATGCATTTGCCAATGCAATAATAACAATTGAAGCAGACATAGCTAGTATAGGCTGTACCATATTTGAAAGGACTACTAAATGTCCATTACAGGATGATATTTCTCTATAAGCCTAATAATCCCATTATGATCCAAAAGAAAAAAGAAAAGCTCTCTGTCAAAGCGGGAGCATTGACGCAAGCACGAGTCCTGACGTCAGTAGCTGCAGTGAATGGGCGAGAGGGAGGGGTGAGGGTTTGCCTTCAGAAAAGACATGAAACACCAGCGTCACCGGCATAAATACAAGTGTAAACTCTGTCTGAGCAAGAAAACTCAGCGATACACAATATCTGAGCACAATGTGCGCGGAACAAAACGCTATAAGCCTGCGTCCAAATGACACACGAGACACGGGAGAGAAATGCAAACCAGATGTAGAAGCAATCTGATCCCTGGCCCGGAGCCTTCATAAATAAATGGACCAATGAAGTCATGAAAAGGGAGAAAGGTGCTGCGAACAGAGCTGAAACTCCTCTGGTGTCATCCATCCGTCACTTTCCCGAAAGGAAAACTCAATTATGTCAGAGCACCATTTGACTGTGTCTATTCCTTTGTTATTTTTCGGGGGGTTTGGTTTTCTGCAACCGAGAGCTGTTCAAACCTGAGGGAATCTGCCATACGAGCACGGCATTGTCGTCATTGTTTTCTCATGTAAAAGCACACGCAACATTCCCCTATTTATGAGCTGCTTGTGTGTTGTGAACGCGCCTGGATGGCAGACGCACTGGTTCGTGGGGCTGACATGACAGAGGAGGCGGCTGGGAACACAACGTGCGCTTGTCCCATTCATGCTGCATCTGTGGCACTCGGAGTGGGTGGTTTTACGCAAGAAGTGTCAAAGACTGTATTTATGTTTAGCACCGCTTGTCTGAATTCAGAAAAGGCGCTGTTAAACTTCTAGTGAACTTAACTTGGCATGGACTCTTTTGCAGCAGGATTTGTGTTTGCCAAAGCAAGAGAAGAACACTTGGACAACGGCAGAGCGTGTATTCCTTCTCTAAAGCGCACAGAGACTGTTGCCAACTGGAGCTATGCAGGCAGATCACGTGTAGGTAATCTCACTTTACGATCGCCTATATACTCACGAAGACGCCAAGAGTTCCCCGCGTGCAGGCCGTGCGTCATACGCGTCTGATTAGAGCTTCACAATGACGTCGCATGCAGCCATTCAAACGCCTCATATGGCATCAAAAATCGAAATTGCTTGAAAAAAAGAGACGAAAACCGAGTGACGAAGACAAATTTTTTCTCCTCCAATGATAAAGGCGAGACTCAACAAGTTGCTACAGGAGTCCGGAGCGCGTAAATGTCCGTACCATAGGGCTTGCGCACTAATCTGCTCGTTCCAGCTGCGAATATTTCTCATCTGTCACAGAAATAAAGCCGCGGCTCTGTCACGTCTTTGCAGATTACGGCGGGAATCAGCGCGGAACTCGCAGCGCACACACTCCCATTGACAAAAAGGAGGCATTTGGAGAAGGTTATCTGAATGAACGGCTCTGCGCGTCCCTCGCCTTCCTCCTCTCGCCTCCCGCAGACTATTGCATGTGTCTTGTATCCGGCTGGCTGAGGGCTGTCTCGCTTTATCGGCTCGTATCGGTTCAGCGGTGGATCAAGCTGTCATTCCTCCCGAGAGCGGCAAATGTCGAAGAAACGGAAAAGTCCTGACGAGGAGGACTTCGAGGATTCCCCCGGCTGCAGCAGCACACGAGGTGAGGCACGCGTGGCAGCAGACAACACACTTTCTTATAATTATGTGGAGAAAGCTGTCAGAAACAAAGTCACGGTGACACAGGGGGAGTCAGTGGGCTTAACTTTTGACCTTTAAAGTCGTTATACCTGTGGATGGAGATTGCATTTGTAATCCTGTCATATTTTAGAGAGCAGTCATTGGTTCGGTTTGGCATCACATATTCCAAGTGTATTCCAGTTTTCTGTAAAGTCCTTGCTATGAACTACTGTATGTAAAGTCTGCATGAAGTCTGATGCACATGCGTGAAGTTAGTCTGTGTTGACGTGCAGAAGGACATAACTGCCCATTGTGCTGTTATCACAATGTACATTACTTTTTGTGTCCTGATTTGTGCAATATTTTATTAGAATCTTCAGGTCTTTGTCCTTGGCACTGTATCAGTCTTACCACCTTTACTTTTTAGACTTAGGGAAACTTATTACAATACAATAACAAACAATTGCAATTGAGAAATGGTAATGAAAGAAAAGTAAAGAAAAGTAAACCACAATCCTCAATTGTTTTTGCTGTATGCAATGTATAATCTGAAGATCCATGTGCCTATATCACCATAAACTTCTCTAAATCTTTGTCTGTTTGTCAGGGTGTAACCACTGTGATGTTGTGTTCATCTATATTGTAATATTCTGGCCTCAGTCACATATTTATACAGAGATGTGCCCTGTTTGCATTTCAATCTTGGCTCAGTATCTTTTTGAGAACACGCCCAAATACGTGTTTCCCTTTGGCTCATGCATAAGGAGAACCAGGCACTTCCATCTCTCACTGTGCCCAGCATCTGTGCCTGCTCACGGGGCACACTCCCACGGACAGACCCCCCTCCAGACCCACACAATCAACACTCAGCAGCACATGCACGCTTCCTTATGTGGCTCTTTAAAGCAAAAGAAAAACACAACATGGTGAAATGATGGCCTGATTTCATGGTACGTGAAAGACTGTGTGGAGGTTGGTCCAAACAATTCAGCAAAACAACAACTGTTTGAAAATGTACTTTTTACTTGTGTGTATGGCGACCTTGAGTGCCTGGAAAGGCGCCCAAGAGATTATTATTATTATTATTATTATTAACAAAACACACAAATAGTTGTTGACCAAACTGGACATTGATGATAGTACAATGTTTTCAATTGTAAAAAATTTCCACTTTGAGAGACACTGGAATAACGCAACAGTGATATTTAAAACATATACATATGCGTTAGTAACAGTCGCTATAATGTGATAAAACCATATAACGGACCATGCACTAGAAACTCTCTTGGAAAATCTGTTCAATTAAGTCTTTTTTGAAGGAAAATGATAGTCAAAAAACAGATAGTCCTCAAATGTGTTTAAAAGTCTGAATTTAGGGCTGGGATTCTGTGATTTTTCTCTTCTTCTTGTTGCCTTTTTCAGTAAGTAAGTAATCTTTATTTATATACCACCCCAGCAAGAAGGTCCTGGGTTTGAATCCCGGTCGGGCTAGGGCCTTTCTGAGTGGAGTTTGCATGTTCTCCCCATGTCTGCGTAGGTTTCCTCCGGGTACTCCGGTTTCCCCTACCACTAAAAATATTTACAATAGGTCTGGCATGCGCCTCCTGTTCGGCGACCCCGCTCCCATCTCTGTGTGGAGTGAGAGGACAAGTGCCCAAAAATAACAATTGTAAACCGCTTTGTGACTCTGGTCTGTGAAAGGCGGTATATAAATAAAGATTACTTACTTACTTACTTACCTTTCACAGACATGCACGCAGGCATGCAGTACTGTATGAGAATGCTTTGATGATGATGACAAAATGAGGGCTGAGTGATACGGCTCCAAAATATCGATTTCCATGATTATGTTATTAAAGTCATGCATGAATGCCATGAATAGGGAAAGCTCATATCCATACGAACTCACCTTCACCGATATTTCCCATTTGTTTCATGTTAATCCTTGAAGTCACGATTTTGTAATTGTTCATATTATCTTTTTTTGTAATGACTTAACGGTTTTATCAGAACATACTTACAATAACGTGTCCAAACTGAGGCCAAAGAAAGCAGATCCTATAACAAAGAGAAAACACGACCATGAATGCTTCCTACTCAGAAAATATTGTTTAAAAGTTCTGTTAATAACTTTACAAGGTGCAGCCTATTTATGATAGATACTCATCACATGCCAAGCCCTTGTTTGTAATAATTTTGATGATTATAGCTCACACTCCCAAAATATTCATATTTGTTAAGATATTTTATTGTGGGTGTTTACAGGTTGTGAGCCATTTATCAACATTTGAACAAAAAAGGCTTGATATATCTCACCTTGTGTGTAATGAGCATGAATGTAAAGGTTATGAGTCTGTCTTTGGGGCAAACACTAGCTTCACAGTGTATATTGACTTTTAACAAGTTTCAACTAGCGAGATCTATGAATTTTGATTTCGCAAAGCGTATGATAAATTTTTTTTTTTTTTGCTTTCTTGAGAAAATGCAGGATTTAGACTAACTTCCTCTACGTCATGTCAAATGAAAGCAGTTCTACTTTTAAACCTGCACCAACAAAAGCCACCCTTAAATCCTTCTAAAAACACGGAGGAGGATGTTTACAATTCTTCTGTATTTAAACTTAACTAAACAGACTGGTCGGACCACAGCTTTTCCACGCTGCTCTGCTTCTGCTCTTATACCTCTACATTGCATATTGGTCTGGAGGCTGTAATGTAAATGCATGTGAAAGTTACTGGCCCCATTGAGGCGAAACAGTGTCAAGGTGACGGAGGCTGTGGGGCAGATGACGCACTCAGATCTGTTACTCTCAAAACCACTGTAACTCTACACACACACTACTCATATTACCTGCTGCTGCCGGAGCAATATGTATTTACTTATAACGGATGTTTTATTTTATATAGTTTGACTGTATTATCTTTCCCACTGGGACAATTGTCACGCAGTCTGTCTACAGCTGAGGTGTCTAACTTTAATAACACATTTTGTTTGGCCCAATATTAAGATTCTTGTATAACTAAAGACCGCAGACTAGGCTGCCTTTATCTTATATGATATCTTTTACATACTTGTAAGAAAGAGCCCTGTGAGTCACTAGTTGATGCTTTGGGCTCTGTTTTCACATTTCTGTCTGAAAAAGCTGATCCAAAGATGAGATAGAGGCCAAAATACATGTTGTGAAAACTAATGATGACCAATATGTTTGAGAGCCAAAAACTACATATGGATTTGATTAAATACTTTATATTTCTGTAGTTTGAAAGCACCCCAAGTAATATTAGTAGATAGTTTGTTAGTTAGTTAAAATGTTTTCCTGCAAAAACATAAAGTATTCTCACCCCCAAAATTAATGGTTTTAATGAGAAGAAACGTTAAAAAAATAGATAGATATTTAACAGCGTGTTCATTTTTTCTTTCACTTTGAAAAAAATTGTCTTAATGTCGAATGCTCCTTTTGCAATATGCCATGTCACTCATACTGTATATTCCAACAGATTGTTTTATAGGGAACCTCACCTTTTGGACATAAATAATCCATGTGGTTTGTCCCAACAGAAAGAGCCTCGTAAAAACTTAAATGTTGTGAACAAATCAGACCACACCATGACGTCTTCATCTGACAGAAAACATGTCGTCTTCTTCCTAGTTACAGCTCTTTGACTCTTTGGGCTGAGAGCTGAGAGAACATGGTCCTCTCTTTTTTTCACTTTTCTCTTGATCTAATGTGACAGAAACCAGGAACCAGTGACTTTTTATTACATAGTTAGATGTTGTGTGGCTTGACAGTTGATGTACTGTATATGCTTTGACTATTTGCGTGCAATAATACAGGAAATCCACCGTCAAAATGGTACATACTATTGCTTTGATATAAAATGTATCGCTGTAGTTTAATACTGTGGATTTGGGATAGTGTGAGTCTCGTGATTTTATGAATGGCTGTAACAATGGCAGCTGAACTGACAGACACTAGATGGAGGTAAAGGATTATCGCCGGTAGCTGCAGCAAACCCACTCTGCTGCACTTTGAGGAGATATAAAACAGTTATTGTCAGGTATATACTAATAGCAATTAATCTCAAATGAAGACAAAGTGAAATACAGTATCGTCCTTTGTTTGGTATATATTAGGCTTTACTCCAAATCTAGGACATATACGATTCTCAACATTGTTCTTTCTTCTGTTTTTTTATAAACATGTACCTTTTGTCGTGAATTTTACAGTGAGAATGAGAAATGTTTGCTGTGCTCGACGGTGGTTTTGAAGTGTGTGTAGCTCCGAGCTCCGAGACTGACAGCTCTGTGCCGCGCTGTCACTCTGATTCATTCAGGTTTGTGTCGAGTTATAAGCGTCAGCCGTGCTCCGTAACTCAGCACATCAAAACACATGTCATATTTTCATTCTGAGGTTATTCGCCGGGTCATTTGTATTCAATATAGCAAAGGATTGTTTTGTAGTATTTCTTCAACAGTTAAGGCAATGGAGGCCAAGGTAGATCATTGCACCACATTGAGTACATCACTGGAAGTGTTATGGGGCAAACCTGCAGATTCATAACAGTGAGAATCTTTTTGTGGTTTATACCTAATGTCAGAAGTTTTTATTTGTGGCGTTCAAATCAAACTATTATGGGTATAAGCAGGGGTTGGATGAGAATAAAAAGGGTAAAGTGACAACTCTACTGATTCAACATAGGCCCTGATCCAAAACAATTTGACTAACATCCTGGTTGGGCTTTTCATTTGACATATTATTTACCAAAACACATCTTTTAAACGGTTGCATGCATAGAGAGCCAGTTGCAAGATTGGTAAAAAGTACATAACAATTCATTACAATTTTAGTCAATGAAATACATTAGTACCAATGGGTATTGCTCTATATATCTGGTTCCTGGACACATCTGTGCCAGGAACACACAAAAAAACGTATGAAAAAAACTAAAACAAATGAATGTTTATTTGTACAATACAATTTTACCAAACAAATTGGTATGACTCTTCTGGCCACCCTGGGAAAGCCATGTTCCAGCATCTTCCCTCGGGCAGAAGATATCGGTCGCTGAGATGCAGGACATCTCGCTATGCTAACAGCTTCTTTCCACAAGCTGTTAGGTGCCTAAACAGAGCACTTAAATTCCTGCTTTTACCCGATGTATCGTTTTTGTTGATCGGTGCCCCAGTGTCAGCTGTTTTTTTATTTTTTTATTTTCAGTGTATGTGTATGTGTATTTTATATTACATTGTATTATGCTCTTTATTCTGTCGGTGCACCGACAGAGTACCTTTTTTGCGAATGTTTTCCAATGTAGTTTTTATACTGCACATGGCTAATAAAAATGAATCTGAATCTGAATCTAACATACATATTTTGTATGTTTTGAAAAGGTGCAGGATGAAGCAGAAAAAATATTCATGAATAACGTTGATATAAAATAGGTGTCGCATTGGAAGGTCTCAACATTGACAGACTGTATCTAGAATATCTTCAGCACGTGTCTTAGTCGCAACATTTGAACCTCAACCACAAACACTTTTGAGCACTGATTGCTCAAAACCTTATCAAAATATCACTGGAAAATATTAGGGTGATATTTATTTGCCAGTATTGCCTTTTTATCTGCCTTTTATCCATACTATCTGTTATAGGGCCACCATGGAAGCATATAATACAAATAACATAATAGAAACATGATGTAGGCCACTCACTGGTCACGATAGCGCGCAGACGAGGCTGGGTTGAGTGTGTGCGTACGGGAGGGAGGAGCGCGGATGAGGTCACAGCGCACGTCTCCCGTGTGCGTCATCACCTGTGGATCCCCCTGTTACAGTGCTCATGTCACATATGCTGCGCACCAGGCTCCAGGAGGAGGAGTGGAATATAAAACACACAATGATCTTGTTTTATGCGGTGAAAATGGAATACATGCACACACACAGACATACACACACACACACACGCGCGCAAACACATGCTCACACACACAAGCACACACAGACACACACCTTCATACACACATATACACACACATACATAGATACACACACACATACACTCACAGACACATATACACCAACGTACACACACAGACATACACACACATACCAAAAGACACACACCTACATACACACAAAGACATACGCACACACATACACGCACACACAAGCACACATAGACGCACACCTTCATACACACATAAACAGACACGCATAAAGACACACGCACCTACATATACACACAGACACTCTACATACACACATACACACGCATACCCAAAGACACACACCTACATACACACACACGCACATACACAAACTGACATACACACACACACACACACACACACGCACACACACACACGCACACACTCACTCATTTGTAGACAGGTTTGATCCAAAAAAAACTAAAAAAATATCAAAGGAATATGATTACAATGGATTAAGCACATTCCCAGCCAAGACATTACCAGAACAAGCCGTGATTTTATTCGATCAATTCTTATTTAGAGATGACGTAAACTGCCATTACCTGCAACTATTCAAAGATATCTGATTTTTGCGACGGTAAAAGTGGGACTGTGGTGTTCTAGCTTTAATCCAAGATACACAAAGATGTTTCTGCTCAGATAGAAATCTGGCAAAGCCTAAAAATTATCTGGGGTTCCAAGAAGATGGACTGAGCAAACTGAATTAATTGTAGGTTATCGCAAATACTGTTTTAGGTTTAAAAAAAATAGAATGTCAGTGGTAATTCTGTGGTCTATTGGTACAAACTGCTACATTTTATTTACTAGTATTTTTAAATATGTATTACTTTAACGTACTCTGGTGAACCCACTACCTCTTGATGATGTAAACCAATTTTCCAACAAATTAGAACCGTGCCTTTTAACAGAATCCAACTCTAAAAAATAAAATCTTTGACGAATTAAATAAAAAAAATAGATTGCTCTAATTGTTCAGCCGTAATGTTTTATTTTAAACCTTTGCTAAACCGATGGAGAAAACCCAGCGTTCAAGCGTAGACTTGATGAAACGCTGTCTTGCTTGTGATTTCCATCTGCTGCTGAATATTTAAGCTGGAGTAGAGCTCGGACAGACTCTACCTGCAGCTCCTGATGCTGCTCTGTGAAGCCTCTCGTCTCCAATGACGTCAGTCCCCCTCCTCCTGAAGTGCCCCACACCACACGCTCTTCATCACCATCACCATCATCATCGTCGTCGTCTTGAAATCAACACGTCATTGGGATGTGCTAATGTGGTCTGAAACACTGCTGATGTAAATGAGAAGGTTCCATGCGTGAGACGAGCCATAGATTACAGGACATAAGCATCTGCTGTCGCCAGAGTGTGAAAGGACAGACGGCAGAAGAGAGCAATTCTATTGTTACAGTTATTAAAATGATGGAAAAAATGAATGAAAACAAATGAATATACAGTAGTGGTTATGGTTGTATACTGTAGGTGTATGAGTAGGAGTAGTTGAAGGAGGACCTCTTGTTGAAAGCCTATTTTTTAATTATCAGCCTGAAAAGCAGTAGAAAGATACTGCAGTAGAAAATGCTTTTATTGTTTTTTGATTTTCTTCATATTAGGATATAACTTGTATATATTTATTGCATACTTGTGCAGTGCCTGTAGAGATGTATTCATGTAGTGAGAGTAGTATAGTTTTCGATGATGAGCAAATGAGGATTGGATATAGAGGTGTACCTGTACTAGTGTGTAGTGTGTACAAATACCTAAGTAGGAACTCTTTTGTTAGGAGATCCTGTGATATATATATATTTGAGTCCAGAGCCACAGTAATACACAGTATGTCAGAATTCAGATTTTACAGCCCACGATTCGGTTTGATTCTTGATGCAGACCCACAATTCACAATGTGTTAATTTCAATATTATTATTCTTTTTATTTTAGTGCTAAAAATGACAATGTGTAGTCATATTTGAAAGTATATTGCAGAAACACACAGACTGACACTGACACACACACCCAACCACACCCCCACAGAAACATCATTTCATTTTATAAAGGCGTCACAAAATTGTTGATTCACCAACAGATTACAAAATAAAACAAATAGAACGCAGAACAGCAGAGCGGTACAGTGGCCGAGGTGAAAAATGCACGGATCAGTTTTTCCTAATTTTTTCGCCGATCAAATAATATTCAACTCTAATACTAAATGCGTGTTTTTTATTTGATTTTTATTTTTAAGACTATTTTAAACTATTAAAAAATTCATTTATTTTTCCCAATACCCTACCGCCCCTATACTGACACATCATCAGTTCTTATCTCATTGCATACACTCCTATAGAATTTATTGAATATACATGTGTCCTCTTTTACAATTTAAACTTTTATTTTACTCCCCTTTCTCCTCGTAAAATCCGCTGTCATCCCTTGAGAAAGAAGAAAACACTACGCCCAATCTGCAAGTGCAAAAAAAAGTGACCATATGTTTTAAGCATTGCCATATTTCCTTTCGCTGCCCCATAATATTTTATTGGCAGTAACAGCTCCTCCGCTCTGTTCTGCCCCGGCTCTGACGCAGATGCCCCCTCCCTCCCCCCCTTCTGTCATCACAATCTTTTTTCTTCACCCATTTAAGTCTTTTTTATGTTTTATTTTATTCATGTGGCTGTCTGCTGTTGCCTCAGTGCGGCTCCACACCTACACAGTTGTCTGAGCAGGCTTTTAGCTACGCTCGATTGATAAAAAAAACTTATCGACAAGCCGTTCATTTATTCCACACTATAATATCCCTGCTAATCCTCTTTTCTTTTTGTGAATGTAATTACAGCGTGTGGTTTGAATCACACCGCGGACCAGAGAGTTAGAGGTGTTATAGGGACGCTGCATTCATCAGCATTAGACGAATACAGACCTCTTCTAATGCAAATGTTGAATTCATTATGACTAAGAATACAGTGCATAGTTTTGTGATTGAAAACGGGAATCGATTTGTAATGCTTTCATTACATTTAGTTTTTTTAAGGTGCAAGTTTTAAATGTGTACTTTTTTTTTGAATAAATGAAGGAAACATATTGACAGCATTAAATCTGCTTATACAAAAAGCAATAATAAAAAACATTTAATAGAATGTTTTGGAAACCACACAGACACACACACCCAGACGCACGCACACACACACGTGCACCCAGACAAGCGCGCACACACACACACATTGGTGAGAAGCAATATAGCTAGATATCCTCCCACCGACAAAATAAATTTATGAAAACTTGTCATACGCACGCAAAGTAAATGCAAGTAGTACGTTTTGAATTATACTAGAAGTCAAGATTACTCAAACATGGAAACCCAGAAAGGTCCTGGGTTTGAATCCCAGTCATAACAGGGTCTTTCTGAGTGGAGTTTATACGTTCTCCCCGTGTTTGCGCAGGTTTCCTCTGGTTGCCTTACCACTAAAAACATTCACAATAGGTCTGCTCATGTACAGCAACCTCACTCCCATCTCTGTTTGGAGTGAGAAAAAAGGCCCACAACAATTGTAAAGTGCTTTGTGACTCTGGTCTGTGAAAGGCGCTATATAAATAGATTAGAGCTGTCAAACGATAAAAAAAATGTAGTTGATTAATTGCACAGAAATGGTGAGTTAACTCACGATTAATCGTATTTTTGACATTCTATTTCAAATCCACTCCAATTGAAGTTAAATGAGATTATCAAATATAATGACACATTGTCATTCATACTAAATGTACCTAAATCTATTAGATTTGCTCACAACCTTTTACTTTGGGCACAACAAAAATGAGCTGTTAATGAAAGGGGGAAATTTACATACCCCAGCTTTAATTTAGCGGGTTTAGTTTAGTTTAGTTTCAGGAGGAGACAGGGAAACTTTCGCGGTGTATTTGCGTGGACAGGTTACGCACAGGTTGCAAAGACACGAACACAACACGCAGACAATAGTTCTGTGGTGTATTTGGTCACATGACCATGTTACCGCGGCGCCATTCACTCACAGCCGCTCATAGCCGTGTTGTTGTTAAGCTCCGCGCCGCGCGAGTATACACCAGTGGGGGCGGGTCCCAGCTCAAAAGTGGCCAAAATGACGTGCGCTGACATGCTTGCAATACCACCCCGGGCCGATGGGGGTGGACCCAGAAGAAGAATTAGCCAATGCTAACATATAGCGTTGGAAGACCTCTCAAAAACGTCTTTACAGGATGGTCCAAAAGTTGGCTCTTGGCCCAAAGCTCCGTTCCACATGTGTGTCAATGCTGAGGGGGGTGGATTTTTTTGGTCCACTCTAGTTTACTTGCTGTGAATTTTTTAAGTCTCTCATTCAAATGAATGGAGCTCTCACCGGCTGACGCATGCGCAGATGCGTTTTTTCACAATTTTCTCGTGGGCGGGACCACCCGCGGCCATCTTGGATTGCTCCATGAAAGCACTTTTCATGGCCAACAACTATGAACGGCGGAGATAGGCGTGACTCTGTCCGTTATTATATACAGTCTATGGTATACACGAGGCTGAGTGGATAGCACTCTCGCCTCTCAGCAAGAAGGTCCCGGTCGGACCAGGGCCTTTCTGAGTGGAGTTTGCATGTTCTCCCCGTGTCTGCGTAGGTTTCCTCCGGGTACTCCGGTTTCCCCTACCACTAAAAATATGTACAATAGGTCTGGCATGCGCCTCGTGTACTAGCGACCCCGCTCCCATCTCTGTGTGGAGTGAGAGACAAATGCCCAAAAATAATTAACAATTGTAAACCGCTTTGAGACTCAGATTTGCAGTGAAAAGGCGGTATATAAATAAAGATTACTTACTTACTTACTTACAACCAGAGCGGCCGCGGAGGAGGCAACAAACAGTTCAGTTCAAACAACAGTTTGAAACAGTTCAAACAACAGCCCCACGGTCACACGCGTATTCTTTTAAAACATGAATTCCTAGAGGGCCTACCTGCTTTGACGCCATCTCACACGCAGCATTCTGAGTGATCTTATGGATAAATGGGCAGGTCATTTGGATATGCGTTTGTGTGTTTTTTTACGCGTTAATGAAAAATGTAATTATCGTGAGTTACCGCAATTATTTTGACAGCCCTAAAATAGATATTACTTAGTTACTTGCTTAACATGATTTAATGACGAGGTCTTTAACAGCTTAACCATTCACTTCTATGACCTATTCACCAATCTATTTTGACAATAAACAAGTCTCTAAATTCTGCTCTGACAACAGTCCAACTCTATCTCAACAAAAATACACATATTAGCCTCATCGCTACATAAGCCGCAGGGTTCAAAGTGTTTGGAAAAGGCCGTTAGTTTTCAGTGCAGTACGACACTGCAAAGGAACAAGGGCTGTGACTTTCAATGTTAAATGTAAATAAAAGCATAAGTGATGTTACAAGTTGAGTATCTTTGGCCACAGGGCGCAGAGCAGAATGTGTCACTTATCAGCAGTCTTGAGAAAACGACGCTCACATATGTCATGTGTCATACATTATCACGCTCGACCTGACAGTGCGATTGTTGCGGTTAAAAAAGGAACTCTGCATTCCAGGAAACATGACGATGTACCTTGTGTGATAAAGGAAGCGTGTCTTATTGTTGACTGTGCCGGACATTGTTTTTTTTTCTTTTAGATCAAGCAATGTAGATTTGAATTATTTATTTTCTGGTATAGTTTATTCACAAGATTTACTTTTGGACTCTTTCTTGTTACGACAAAAATAGTGTATTATTATGGAGGAAAGAAGTGAGGTACCCGAGCTTTAAACAACCATTACAAAACTATAACAAGTCTCAAAATCAATATTTTTGCTGCAAAGTCCTCATGTGAAATTGACTGTATTGTGTCAGTCTGATCAATGTGGTTTTGCTAATGTATTGGTCAGGACTCAAACTGCAGCCATTAGACGAAGAGTATGTTTGGCTCGATTCACTGTTTCATAAGTAACAGACAGAACCTGATTATGGACGCGCAGGGCAAGAGCATCTTCCCCTGCTCGGGTTCCTCTGTCTGTAATAAGTCCATAAAAGGAAAGCCCCTCCAGATCTGCTGTTTCCTGTTGACGACGCACACAACTTCTCTGGACCAACACGAGCGCTCAAATTCACCCTGCTATTCACTCTGTCATATCAGAAGGCTTTTAGTCACGCTGTCATATCAGAAGGCTTTTAGTCACGCTGTCATATCAGAAGGCTTTTAGTCACTCTGTCATATCAGAAGGCTTTTAGTCACTCTGTCATATGTGAAGGCTTGTATTCACTCTATCATAGCAGAAAGCTTGTTTTACTTTGTCAAATGTGAAGGCTCTAATTCACCCTGTCATATCAGTAACTTGTATTCACTCTGTCATAACAAAAGGCTATAATTCACTCCGTCATATATGAAGGTTTTGATTCACTCATCATATATGACAGCTGTTATGCACTCTGTCATATCAGTAAGCTTTTATTCACTCTGTCATATGTGAAGGTCTTATTCACTCTGTCGAATCTATAGGCTATTCAGTCTGTCATATTGTCGTAGATTAACCACACAGAGACGGGATCGAGGCGCACCAGAGCTCCCGGAAGTTTATTCAGTTTCCTTCAGGTTTCAGGCTTTTATTCACTTTGTCATATCATTAGGCTTTAATTCACTCAGTCATAAATTATTAATTTGTTTATTGGTTGGGACATCTACACTGTAGCGTTGTAGCAAATTTCCATCTGTAGTCCAAACACACTCGTTCAACTCTCACCTATTGGATATATTTTTAGTGGTAGGGGAAACTGGAGCAGCCGGAGGAAACCTGTGTAGACACAGAGAGAACATGCAAACTCCTCACAGAAAGGCCCCGTCTAGAGGTGGAATCAAAAACCCAGGACCTACTTGCTGTGAAGCACAAATGCTAACCACTGTGCCATAGTGCCACTGGCATTTTTTCTGTTTCATCAAAAGAAATGTATTCACTCTATCATAATGCCATCCATCCATCCATCCATTTTCTTCCGCTTTATCCGTTGCCGGGTCGCGGGGGCAGCAGTCTAAGCAGAGACGCCCAGACTTCCCTATCCACACACACTTCCTCCAGCTCGTCCGGGGGGACCCCAAGGCGTTCCCAGGCCAGCTGAGAGACATAG
Organism: Knipowitschia caucasica; assembly: GCA_964034765.1. Taxonomy (NCBI): domain Eukaryota; kingdom Metazoa; phylum Chordata; class Actinopteri; order Gobiiformes; family Gobiidae; genus Knipowitschia; species Knipowitschia caucasica. The sequence continues at coordinate 29,162,950 of OZ035835.1, forward strand.
TCCCTCCAGCGTGTCCTGGGTCTTCCGCGGGGCCTCCTCCCGGTGGGACGTGCCCGGAAAACCTCCCCAGGGAGGCGTCCAGGAGGCATCCGGAACAGATGCCCGAGCCACCTCAACTGGTTCCTCTCGACGTGGAGAAGCAGCGGTTCTACTCCGAGCTCCTCCCGTGTGACTGAGCTCCTCACCCTATCTCTAAGGGAGCGCCCAGCCACTCTGCGGAGGAAGCTCATTTCGACCGCTTGTATCCGCGATCTCGTTCTTTCGGTCATTACCCAAAGCTCATGACCATAGGTGAGGGAGGGAACGAAGATTGACCGGTAAATCGAGAGCTTTGCCTTTCGGCTCAGCTCCCTCTTCACCACAACGGTCCGATACAGCGACCGCATAACTGCGCATGCTGCACCGATCCGCCTGTCAATCTCACGCTCCATTCTTCCCTCACTCGTGAACAAGACCCCGAGATACTTGAACTCCTCCACTTGAGGAAGGACCTCTCCACCCACCTGCAGAGGGCAAGGCACCTTTTTCCGGTCGAGCACCATGGCCTCGGATTTGGAGGTGCTGATTCTCATCCCAGCCGCTTCGCACTCGGCTGCAAACCGTCCCAGTGAATGCTGCAGGTCCTGGTTCGTTGGAGCCAACAGGACAACATCGTCCGCAAACAGCAGAGATGAAATCCTGTGGTCTCCGAACCGGACCCCCTCCGACCCCTGGCTGCGCCTAGATATTCTGTCCATAAATACAGTGAACAGAACCGGTGACAAAGGGCAGCCCTGCCGGAGGCCAACATTCACCGGGAACAGGTCTGACTTACTGCCGGCAATGCGAACACAGCTCTGGCTCCGGTCATACAGGGATCGGATGGCCCTCAGCAGAGGACCTCCGACCAGGTACTCCCGGAGAACCCCCCAAAGGACACCCCGGGGAACACAGTCAAACGCCTTCTCCAAATCCACAAAGCACATGTGGACAGGTTGGGCGAACTCCCATGAACCCTCGAGTATCCGATGGAGAGTATAGAGCTGGTCCAGTGTTCCGCGACCGGGACGAAAACCACACTGCTCCTCCTGGATCCGAGATTCGACCATCGGCCGTAGCCTCCTCTCCAGTACCTTGGAGTAGACCTTACCGGGGAGGCTGAGGAGTGTGATCCCACGATAATTGGAACACACCCTCCGGTCCCCCTTCTTGTAGAGAGGGATCACCACCCCGGTCTGCCACTCCATTGGCACTGCCCCCGATCGCCACGCGATGTTGCAGAGACGTGTCAGCCAAGACAGTCCTACAACATCCAGAGACTTTAGATAATCAGGGCGGATCTCATCCACACCCGGAGCCTTGCCACCATGGAGGCTACCAACCACCTTGGTGACCTCAGCCAGGGAGATGGATGTACCCGCCCCAACGTCCTCAGCCTCTGCCTCTGTAACAGAGGACGTGACGGGGGGATTGAGGAGAACCTCAAAGTATTCCTTCCACCGCCCGACAATATCCCCAGTCGAGGTCAGCAGCTCTCCACCCGCACCGTACATGGTGTTGGCAAAGAACTGCTTCCCCCTCCTGAGGCGCCGGATGGTTTGCCAGAATCTCTTCGAGGCCGACCGATAGTCATGCTCCATGGACTCTCCGAACTCCTCCCAGTCCCGGGTTTTTGCCTCTGCAACAGCCCGGGCCGCGGCACGCTTGGCCTGCCGGTACTGGACAGCTGCCTCAGGAGTCCCCCGAACCATCATGGCTCGATAGGACTCCTTCTTCAGCCTGACAGCATCCCTTACTGCCGGTGTCCACCACCGGGTTCGGGGGTTGCCGCCGGGACCAGCACCAGAGACCTTGCGACCACAGCTACGAGCCGCCGCATCGGCGATTGAGGCAGAGAACATGGTCCACTCGGACTCCATGTCCCCCTCCTCCGCCGGGACCTGGGAGAAACTCTCCCGGAGGTGTGAGTTGAAAGTCCGTCTGACAGGGGGCTCAGCGAGACGTTCCCAGCAGACCCTCACTATACGCTTGGGTCTGCCAGGTCTGACCGGCTTCTTCCCCTGCCAGCGGATCCAACTCACGACCAGGTGATGATCGGTTGACAGCTCCGCCCCTCTCTTTACCCGAGTGTCCGAGACACGCGGTCGAAGGTCAGATGATACGACAACAAAGTCGATCATCGACCTCCGGCCTAGGGTGTCCTGGTGCCACGTGCACTGGTGGACACCCTTGTGCTCGAACATGGTGTTCGTGATGGACAAACCGTGACTGGCACAGAAGTCCAACAACTGAGCACCGCTCGGGTTCAGATCAGGGGGGCCGTTCTTCCCGATCACCCCTCTCCAAGTGTCACTGGCGTTTCCCACATGGGCGTTGAAGTCCCCCAGGAGAATAACGGAGTCCCCGGGCGGTGCACCGTCCAGTACCCCTCCCAAGGACTCCAAGAAGGCCGGGTACTCTACACTGCTGTTAGGCCCGTAGGCCGTCACAACAATGAGAGACTTGTCCCCCACCCGGAGGCGGAGGGACGCGACCCTCTCATTCACCGGGGAGAACTCCAACACGTGGCGGCTGAGATGGGGGGCAATGAGAATGGCCACCCCAGCTCGCCGCCTCTCCCCGCGGGAAACTCCAGAAAAGTGGAGCGTCCAACCCCTCTCAAGGAGTTGGGTTCCAGAGCCCAAGCTGTGTGTGGAGGTGAGGCCGACTATCTCTAGTCGGTATCGCTCAACCTCCCCCACGAGCTCGGGCTCCTTCCCCCCCAGTGAGGTGACGTTCCACGTCCCAAGAGCCAGCTGTTGTGTGTGCGGACTGGGTCGCCGAGGTCTCCGCCTTCGACTGCCGCCCAGTCCTCTCTGCATCATAATGTGGATTTCCAAAAAGATTTCTTCTTTTCTGTGTGTGCGTGTTATGTGTGTGTGTGTGTGTGTGTGTTTGCGTATGCATTGTGGTATAATTTAATCTATGTTCTCAATAGTGTGTGTATTCTAAAATAGTACGTGTCATTTCAGTTAGGTTTTCTGTGTAATGTGCATGTATTATAAATGACATTCAAAGGTTTTTTCATATTTGTTCCTTGGGATTTTAAGCTTTATGTTTTAGCTCTTTCAGCACATGATCAGATAGTGCTCCTTTAGAAACCAGCATCATCCGTCTTTTCACCAGATGAATCCTCTTGACCTTAAAAATGCATACGCAGAATGGGGGAGAACCATGTGGCAGTTACGTATGTCCTAAGTCTGAAAAGGAAAAACAGTATCTGAGAACAAACAAAGATGTCATGTTTTCTCGTGGGACAGTCTGAGCAACAGCCTTTCCTCTGGGCACCTCTAATGTAGATGTGTGTTCACTTATCAAAGACGCTGCTGTTGGAGCACGTGCAGGTAGCGGACGTGCCGTGTGCTTTTTGCATGAAGCTAAACCAGGCTGGGTTGCGCCGCGGCCCTGATGGATCACGGTGCAATGACGTACATTGACGTCACGTTTTCACTTGAGCCGCATTGCAGTCGCATGCAAATTTGTGCATGTCAGGCTTTGTGCAAATTTAGCCCTGCTTTTTTTTATTTATTTTTATTTTTTATGATTGCATATTTCAACAAATGGGAGCGAACAGGAACATGCTCATTGGTGGTTGGACTAGTTATGAGCCAGGCTGTGAAGATGTGCATAACTCCTCCAACCCCCCAGGGACCCTGTATTTTCATGGGCCTGCCTCTGACGTCAATGCTCCTGGCTGTCCTGTGGATTGTCAGAACAGTGGATCCAGTGGGGGAGGGGACCTGGGTGTGTGTGTGTGTGTGTGTGTGTGTCTGCCTCTGAATATACCGTTGCCTGCGAGCGTGTGTGCTCTCCCATGTGATGAGTAAATGTTTCGCTTACATCTCGCAAGTCCGTAACGTACAGAGCCCGGATCAAAAATGTCTTGAAGTGGTGGAGAAGGTGGGCTGCAGACGCATGTGCGCGCAGACAAAAGAGGGCTGTATTAAAGCAGACGTCAGGATGTTTGGCTCAAAGCAAAACCAGTGCCAATAGTTAAGCATGGTGTTTCTCCACAGTGTGTAACGCTTTACAAAGCTGCTACATACATTAAAACACAAGGACCTAATAAGAGGGATGAGGTTTCAGCCTCTTTCATCATCACATTTTCTCATTTCCATAAATTTCTCAGAGAACATATGGTATCTATTGGAAGATGGATATTGGGTTTGACGGAAGGATAATGTTAACGCAAAAATGCCTGTGTGAAGTGATGCTAATCAAGATCGACCGACTGTGGTTCAGAGAAAAGAACACAGATATTCACAGAAAAATTGTATCTGAATGTACAAGGTGAATGAATATATATCATACATAATGTATATGCATTTAGAATTTGGTTGCTGTGGAGAAGGTGTGCTTACAAAAATATACCATTATTGTCACAGAATAAAAAATCATGTTCTGTGGAGAAATTTTAATGTCATAGTAGTAGTGTGCAACATTACAGCAAAATAGAAGGATAAATAAGAACGCTCACATGCACACATCAAACAGGATCAGGAAGATTATTTAGTATAATAGATAATAAAATAATAAGAGAATAAACTCTGGAGGTATAATTGCACTTGCGGCAAGGACAAGTCACTTGTGGAGCACACAGTGTAGTCAGCAGCAGTCATGAGGTTTCACATTTACAGATGGTCGGTTATTGTACTTTAGCAGCAGAGAATATAAACAATAGTATTAATAACAGCAGGTACGATGGATGGTGAAATATCATGATGCTATTAGTTGAAGCATTCTCATTGTAGTGAAGTTGTAGAAATGTAGCATTGTTATATATTTACACATCAGTAGTTTTAGACTCTTTTTACTTGTTTTGGTTCCCCATTTTTCTCATGTAATGTCAACCTTCTCAGCTTCTCAGTATTCCAAGGTGTACACATGATGCATGTTCTTTAGCGCTCTCAAAATAGCACTGGAAACATCTAACAATTTGCACGGATTATCTTATTGCTTTGTAGACTTTTCCAGATACTTCAACTCACTATTGGAAAAATAATATAATTTGCATTACAAGAAGAAAGTGGAAAATCTAATTCAGTTCACTTTTGGAGAGAAGAAGTTCACCTAAGGTTCAATTGGAGCTGTCATCTTCTGTCGCACGCCCTGATTCACTCTGCGTGACAAAAGCATGGAAACTTATGCAATATGTCTCATTCTTTCTTCTGCATTATTTCCAAAAAAAGTGTAATAGATGTACACCTAGGAGGATATGATATCTAGTCCTAAACAAAAGACTACAAACATTATAAATAGCACAGTTTAGGTACTGTGCTACTGTGTTATCTCACCTTTTTACTACATTGATCTGTAATTCCAATAATTGACATTTTTCCATCTCACTTCCTAAAACTTCTGGTGCACATTGTTATAAGTGACCTCTGCGTGGACCAGCTGCCCGTGTGCAGGAATGTTGGTGATTGATAGTGCACTTGCTGACATAGCTCACGCCTCAAGTGCTTTTGTGCTGCAGCCGGGAGAGAGTGCCACACGCTTCTCTCCGGATCAGGTTGCAAAATGAGCCGAACCTGGCGTTGATAAGGGTCTCATATCTGCACGGGCAGGGATAGTGGAACTATTCATTTAGGGCACAAATTGAGCAATCCGATCCTGTATGCATCAGGGTTTTGCTTGTAAGTCTAACTTGTGATAACTTGTGATTTGTGTCATGCAGAAAACATGTTGTTGAGTTTAGTGAAGGTTCAACAAACTACAAGAAAGGAAATACTATTTGAATAAGCTATACACTATTTCGAGGAAGTACATTTTTTACAAAAAATATAACAACATCCCAAAATAGTATGTACATTTTACTATTAAGGATGTGACTAAATTTATCGTGTTATTATGTGGTGTTAGCACTTCAATGCCTGCAGCTTCTTAGAAATGTAATGGTCAGCTGGAACGAATGCCACTTTGTCAGATTGGACAGATCAGACTTATTATCGGACAGGTTTGGGTACTGTGCCCTTCTTTCTGAATGGATATCTATTGGTGAATGAGCCTTCACAAAATGGGACTGAAAGAATGCCAGGCATTCACTCAGCTTATTTAAAAATGAAACATATGCACTCTACTTGTCTGTGTGCCATGCACATAGAACACAGATGGTGAAAGTGAGCAGTACATATGTGCAGTGTGATGCCCTGTGCTGTCTCCCTGAAGCTGTCGCCTGTTTGAGCAAAGCCTCAGAAACAGCAGTGACCACGCCCCTTTTACGCAGCTAAACTGGAGCGCGTCTGTCATGCGTCAAGTTTCACGACATCCCCGGAAATGTTGCGTCTGAGCACGTGAGTCTGTGGATCTGACACGTGTGTCCTCTAAACCATGTTCACACACACGTGCTGCCTTTTGTCTCTGAAAATACTTTTCTGAAGAAAGACTTCAGAACGCGCTCTTGATCTCGCAGCGATTTGAACCAAACCTCTTTTACTTTGAAAGTACGTGGGCTGTGAGCTCGTATTCTCGTGCACTTGACTGTGGCCCGCTCCTGTCCCGCCCTCCGCTCCACGGCAAAATGTGCGCGTTTACCCCCCTCTCTCACTGCCAGTGCCGTGTGCCTGTGCGTGTGCGTGCGCCTGGCCCAGTCTGCTGCTGCTGCTCGACCACAGCGGACTCACTGCAGCCTCAGACGGCCCGCGGTGCTGCCTATAGCGCTGGCGCAGCAGGAGGAGGTGGGCTGCTGGACTCGGCTGTCATCACACTTTGGGACGCGCTGGAGTTGTTTCACACGCACCAAGTTGCAGCTGCAGAGGCGCACTTTTCTCCGGGGCTCTTCTCTCCTTGAGCGCTCACAATCCGACATGGAAGATGGTCCGTCTTCAACAAGCTGTTTCAGAAGGTTAACGGACTGTTTCCTTGGTGCAAGTAAGTCCTTTAACACAGCACAAGTTTGTGCCGCATTCACTGTGGTGTGAACGCTTTGAGGTGTTGTGCACTGATTTGGGACGGTCCCAAGCCCGCAGAGTCCCGCGCGTTCTTCTCGCCAACTTTATGAATGACACAGTGTCGCTGGACGGAACGGGTGGGGACTTCATTAAACAGGGATCAGACGAGGAAGTGAATTAGGAAATGTCTGCGTCTGCACCATGGTCTGCACGCAGCTGAGCTGAAATCCATGATGTGTCTGGGATGGGACGAGCCGGTGCTCCGCAGTGCGAGTGTGTGATGAGATAAAAGGGGGTCAATTGGATGTTTCTGAATATGTTTATAATGTTGTCATTCACCATTTATTGAAATCCATCTTTCATGTTGTATTGCTTCCTCCTCCTTCAACAATTTCTGGGGCATTGACTATATACAATTAATTGACTTTAGCATTAGACTATAATATAGTCTTCTAAATCGGCTATAAAACACAACATTTACATAGTTGGTCTAAATTTCAGTATGTTTTAAGGAACAAGTGGTTCTGTGTAGGCCTAATCATTTTCATGGAGACCTACTTTATTTTCAGATCTTGTTCCCACTATCTAGTGTTTGGTTTATAGCTGCATCACTCCACTGCTCGGGTTTTACTTTTATAATTGTGTACTTCCACACAGAACTCTGCATGTGCGGCACTAATGTTGTGGATTGTCAAACTTTTTCTCCTGGCGGATCAATCCGTCAGCATTTCCAGTTGTTAGTGGCACCTTGTTTGACCCATGTGGCACGCTGTAATAACACAGGGCCCAGGTCGCTGACTGATGCCAAAGTACACGCATAGCAGTAAACTGTAGTAATGGAATGTATTATTGAGGTACAGTACAGGAGTATCACCAAAAAAGGGCAAGAATGTCAGATATCAGGGCTCATTCACTCTTAATGTTATAATAATATGTAACATTACACATTATACTTGCTCACTATTGTTGTTTTCCTACTTACTTTTCGGTTTGCAATGTGATCAAAATAAAGGAAGGAAGAAGTGAGAATACCTAGAAAACAAAAGAGTACTACAAAAATCATATTGTGATTTACTGCTACATTTTTGGCTGGTTGAATTATTTTGCACTAAACACAAATTTGAACTTTAAACAAACAACTCAGCACTGAAAAACAAAGATAATTTTTTGTATAATTATTTTGCTACTACTGAATCCCAGGGCCGTATTTGTAAGTGCCACGCTCTGAATGTGTCGGCTCGAGGAGCATCACAAGCTTCATAAAGACGACTGCGTGTTTTTCATGTATGTCTGCCGTGACATCCCTTCTTACGTTTGTCATCGTTTGTGGATAGGTCTCCATGAGCTGGGTCAGTCTGGGTCATCTCTAATGTGATCTCCCTGGCATTTTCAAACTCAATTGGTTGTTGACAAATTGCTAAACTTTATGAAGAAGGGTGCATTGTTAGACAGGAAGTCCTCGGATTGGGGCATGGGATTCAAGCAACATTTTAAAGATTACTTTCTTCATCAGCTGTAACTGTATCTTATATATTATTATACTTATTTGATTCATTTTTTTTTTTAAATACAAGGTTTTCCTCAAATGAAATCATGCCCGTGTGAAACTATTACATTTGGTGTGTAAAAGGATTGTGATGTTAAAAATGTCTAAACTAAAGTGGTGTTGGTGGGGTATGCGCCCTCCAAGTGCACCTTCTAGTTACTAAATATAACTAATATTAGAAAACTATTCTTGCACTCATGTTCTAGTCTGTGATAACACATTTTTAGTTTGCTGTTGTTGACTGTACTCCTCGAAACTTAATCTCAATCAAATGCTTACATAGAAAATGCTTAAAAAATTAATATTCACTACAAAAAGTAATTCCTAACTACACTACACTGCATGACAAATACAGAAAGGGAAATGGAATAAGAAATGTTGGGATTTCATCTCAACACCAAGATGCCTAGACCCTGGTGGTGTCAGCTGAAGCAAAGTGTTGTAGAGCTGGTCTGGCTGATGAGGTGGTGATGGGGAAGAAGAGGGTTGCTGCACGAATGAAAGTTTTCTCCATGAAAGCTCAAGGCAGGGCAGTGTTTACATGCTCCCAGGTGAGAACGGCAGCATGGAGCGACCTGAGTGTGATTGACTGATTTCTGTTGCGGCGCAGCCACATGGGGAGGACTGAGAGCAGTGAGTTTGTGCACACATGAAGTCCCAGTCTTCCGTCTGAACCATCGCTTTAGCTTCATTTGAATGAAGCTGCATGTGTTTATGTCGTTTCCTCTCACCGCTCACTTTATACACTTTTCTAACCACCTGAACTCACGACTGCTGAAGTGAGATAGCGGAGATCTCAAACCTGTTTGTTGTTGGTCTGAGTGCTGCTGCAGCTGTCAAAAGCCGTGCATACACGGTAAAATACACCTGCAGAGGACACCGTGCTGAAGGGCATGTGCAGGACGAGGGCGTTGTAACGGTAATATGTTAGAGTTGGGTATCGGATTGGCCTTTTGTTTACATGAAGACGGTGTTTCAGGTGGATGAAAAAGAAAGCGTTGAGAAACAGCCTCCAGAGTGGAACAGAACAGATACGCTGCTCAGCGGGGAGCTGTTGTACAGCTGTTTGAAGAAAAAGTGTGAATTCTCTGGCTAAAATGACATCTCCACTTCCCCGCACAAACATTTAGAGACTAAGACAAACAAAACTTTTTTTTTGTTTCTTATTTTCATCAAATAAGGACTTAAAAAAAAAGAATCAAAACAGGACTTTCTTTTTTAATTAACTAAATAAAAAAATCAACAATTGGTTGGTTAATTCAACAATGAATACAGATTTCAAACTTCTCTTACGGTGAACTCTGTAATGAAGCATCAATGTCTGTCCCAGGGCACTGCGCTGTAGCAACCACTGCTCCTGACTTGTTGCTTTAGTGGCATCGCAGCATGGGTCGAATGCAGTGGACGAGTTTCCCTAAAGTTTACTTAAAGCTGGGCATCCTCGGCCAAAAGTGAAAAAGAGAGGCCCACCTTAACACTGGCTCTCAGCCCAAAGAGTCATGTAGTGACTCACAGAACTCTTTCTTTGTAGCTTTGTATGCAAAAGACATGTTTTCTATTAGGATGACCACAGCATGCTTCGGTCGGATTTTACTTTCTGTTGCAACAAACAAAAGGCAGTATTTATAAAACAAAAAGACTTTATTATACTAATTAGACATTTGTTCTAAAATTGTACATTCCTAGTTCACTGACAATGACAAAAAAGGCTCACACTGATATTGACATAATATTATTTTATCAAAACTGTTTAGCGTTTTGTCATGCTGCTGTCGAAGGAAACATTCACATGATTTAGTGGCCTTTCTCCTTTTCAAGTTTTTGTTCAAATGTCTCTTCAGGACACCATGCTGACGCAAAATAAGTTGTCCTCAACTTATCAGATGTTTGATGAATTTATTTACACCAGTGTTGTTTGTGCTTGTTGTCGTTGTGTATTTGAGTGTGAATGCTGACCTGCGTTTCCCACAGTCATGAGAGGAGCTGCTAGTGCAATGTTAAATCGCAATTTTGAATGGTAGCAAGTAACACATCACAAAGACTGCAGTTATTTCTTCTGAAAACCAAGACAAGTTTGCTCTCTATTATGGCTCTATAAGTTATTTTTCATCCATTACTTGACAGGAACCATGTGCAAGTTCATTTATCTTAAAAGAAAAGATGTTTTGTACCAGATTTAGCTCCTGCTTCTTTCTATCTGGTGTCCCCAGGCATGTGCACATGCACTAGAATTATGCTGTACATTCACTTACATCTCCATATTACTAAATATCTCAGTAAATAAATCACCCTTTTCTGTCTTTATGAGTAATATATGGACTTATGATTAGAAAAATATATGTCGTTAACAAATGTTTTATAACTCTTATACAACTAAAATTTTTCAAGAATAGGCTGTAATACTAGTTACAGTACACACACACAGACACACAGACATACGTGTGAAACACAAGAAAATAAACATAATGGATCAACAAAAATAAAAACTCAAAGAAACATTGACTTCAGTTTTTTGACAGCCGTGTTCCATATTGATGGTACTTTCCTGGTCTTTTTTGTTAGTGTGGATGGAGCAAACATGGGGTCTGTTTTTGATGATGTTGTAACATGGCTAAAAAGAAGATTTAGCATTAATATGTTTCTTTTTAAGGTTGTAATGTTGTGTAAAATGAATAAAAACAAAAGAAAATAAAAAGCTATTAGTTATTCCCCAAAATTGTTGTTCAGATCCAATACACAATAAGTCTTATCTCCACCTCCGCCTGTGGTTTACAGCCCTCGCCTCTCACTTGTAATGACCAGGAGCATGTAGGTGGAAGTAATGCAAATGACATTTCCATGGAAATCTGTGTCTCTGAGTGAGAGGTGTGATTGTGCATCATTGTGCAATAGTGTTTGTGGAGGGAGCACTGACTTAAGAGCAATGAGCATCATGAAATAGACACAAGTTGAAAAATGAATAGTTTTGATTCATTGTTCCAAATGGTAGATTTGTTAGTTTGAAACCAAAATGTGTATGATTAATGTTTATACCTTTCATACTTTAGTTGAGTGAGAAACAAATGCCCACAAAATAACTTGCGTGAAAGGCAGTATATAAATAAAGATTACTTACTTACTTTCATACTTTAGTGTTACCACGCACATAGATCAGATTTTCTCACTAAATGACATGATATTGAGGCAATAAATCATCATAAGAGAAACAGGTAGATTAATTCTAGTTCAAATCTATGAGTCAGGACTCCTCATATTTGGATTAGACAGTAAAGGATTTTCATGCATGTGATGTAGCATGTTGTATGTTTGAATGGGAGTAAAAATGGTATAATAACAAGGACAGTGAAGTGGAAGGGCAAACAGATCAGCTTCGACCATATATGACAATACAGAATTATCAGAGCACACAACAGTAATGACAAGCTTAAAAGTTCATTAAGGCGCTGTTTGCATTTACGCTCATATTTAATTAAAACCACCCAAGGGGAAGTAAATAAGTATTGATACGAATCAGTACTCATGTCAAATATGCAAGCTAAGTTCATATAAAACAGTGACTGATTCATCTTTACAAGTTACTAACAAATAGTGCTTCTGTACGTACAGAACACTATTTTCTCTTTGAAGACTGAGCTACATACTACATAGAATACAATGTGTCAGTGTGATTGTGCTTTAGTATGAGGAGCTACGTCCTTTGCAGACTATAAGCAGTTAATCCCCAACTCCGCTAAAGTTTAGAAGTGATCCGTAACTTTCAATGCACTTGTGAATATCCGGACGACTTTACCAGATGTGATTGTCTCTCGAGCTTTGTGCATTTTGATTTATTTTTAAGTGGTTGCCTAACTCTCCCTAGTACATGCGAAAGGGAAAAGCTTGGTAACGGATGCCGTCTGAATGTAAAAGTTTGTGCGGCGTTAGCGTGACAGTTAGGTCCGGTGCTCGTCTCTTGATCCCTCCGCGGCCTACAGTCTGCCTGGTTTTGTTGTGCTCTACCGTTCTGCCAAAGATAAGATAAGAAGCACATGCGGGTCCCACCTCCTGGCAGAGGGAGTCCCAGGCTGATCTGCTCCTGACGCACACGCCCCCCTCCCCCTCACCACCAACACCACCACCGCCGCCCTCATGTCAGTGAAGTGAAAAGTACTACGCTGGCAGTTTGCCCTTGACTCTCTGCCAGATGGACTGCAGCTTTAACAGAAGTGGCCTTTTCCTCCTTGTCGTCCTATGTCCATTTGTCACATGTACGGCTGTCAGATTTAGTCGTTGAGTCAGTGGTTTGTTAGTCGACTAAGTTTTTCCTTCCTGCTGCGATCGGACTGTGCAATGCTGTAGTGCAATACTGTAATGTATGTGCAATATTTGAATAATTAAGCTAAAGATTATCAAACTTAAAGATTTATAAAGCTAAAGCCAAAGAATCATTTACAGCTACAGTATCTACCTTCTTTGTGTGTGCTCTTTATTCCTACTGTCTGTAATGTTGGACGAATCTGAATTTATAGTCGACTAATCATTTTATTTACAATACAAGAATTGTGATGTGACAACTAGAAAAATGTTATGCCAAAGATGGTGGCTCAGTTGGTAGAGCATTGGCCTTTGAGCCTGAAGGTCGTGGGTTCGAGCCCACCACAAGACTTTCTCCACAGACTCCCACTGATGTCTGCTGTCGTTGTGTCCTTGGCAAGACACTTAACCTCTGGGAACACCAGGTGCCACAGTGGGGCGGCTGCGTCTTCACCCACGTTGGGGCATGTTGGCTACTGTAGTAGTTTATCACCACTCTGTATGGAGTATGACCTGTGAAGCGTCTTTGAGTGTCCAAAACACGCTATATAAACTGATGCGTTAAACTAAACGCTCAGGAATCGATTCCCAAATCCAAGTATCGTTCAAGCACTGATTCCTCTGCAGTCCTGAAGATTCCCAGCCCTTTCAGATATTTCAGTGTTGTGTTGGTGTTGTCTTCACATTGTATGCTAATGAATTTTATAAAAAAGATGAAAGATTGATGATAAAATGTAGTGAAACATGAACAATAAATGCAAAGGCTTTGTTATTTATCTTCTTAAAAGTATAACTGAAAGTAACGTCCATCGCTATATTGGCCTCCATTGTCAAAAGTCGGTTTTGTTCAATGTGTCTCCTTTTAAACGTTTACTGTAAGAATTCATCCGTTCACTGAACCTGTGTTATTATGAACCACGATGTCACAATCTTGCCATTTCCCTTCTGTGTTGTTGACTGGTTTCATGACGTCTGAGTTCACCGCTGTCAAAGCCGTAACACAGTTTTACTTCCTGTCAGCAACAATTAAAATCACATTTCATTTTATTTTTTAAACCCAATTACTGGGGCAGCTTGTGGGCATTTGTTTTTTCCATATTAAAGAGTGGCATGGCTAATTGATTTCCTGGATACAACTGGGCATAGACCTTTCCAGGATATTGCAGTTATTTAAAACATTCAACCAACAAATGTACTTTTACATTCAGACCTGGATACATTTAGAGGAATTATGGCAGTCTGGCTACCCTCATTAAAATCTATAAACTTCCCACTGCACATTAGAATGCAATTTAATGATGATGCAGGACCTTGTTGCTATTGAGAATTTGCAAAAAGCCAGACGGAGTGCATCGGCTTCCCCTTCCTATTCCCAGGGTGTGGTGCTGTAGTGGAGATAAGTGTTACGCAACAATCTGAGTGCAGAAAACCTAGGCTTCAGCTTTTTACACAGGAAGTCCACGTCTGAGTCAGAAAGCCACAACTCAGCCAAAGCTTACAAACATGCGGCTAACGGCAAAGCTAACAACTTTTTTTCAGTATGACTATGTAAATGATCAAGCATGCTGGACTTGCTAGCGCTGCTCATTATGCAAACTTTTGTTTTGGTGTTGTACAATGACTGGTCTGAGGGAGTAGCAGTAGTTTGATTGTGGCCTGTGTGTTTCATCATGTGTTGAAATGCCGTGTCAATGCAGGACAACTGTGGGAAGGGTTGTTATGTTTTTCGGACTTGTGTCAGATTTTCCCCACAGGGAAGACAGGAACCAAAAATCAGTTTTCTTAAGTCAAAGTGCAGCTTACCTGACCCCAGGTGGTGAAAAAAACAGGGAGACCGCTTGTGCTATCACCTGTGCACCCTCAGATTTTTCTAACTACGCAGCCAGCAGTCCAAAGAAGGTCCGTTGTGATTGGCCCGAGCATGAAAGCATGGAACGGCTGCATTAGAACATGGACAATTCACTTCGGTGCCTCCTTCAGTGCCTCGAAGGGTATCAAAGGAAAAGCAGTTCAGGCTTTCTTTTGTACTGTTCCTGTGCCTGTGTTTGTTTCAATCTGCACTTGTACATAGTCATGGCGTCTGCATCATAGATTGTCCATAATAATGGACATAGTTACGCCTTTCTCCACCGTTGAAACTATGTGCCACCACTTTTGCCGTCTGAGGGCAGTTTCACAATGGCCGTGGGGCAGGAAAATATTGAAAAAACGCATTTTTGCATGCGTTAGCTGGCACAAGCCCCATTCATTTGACGAGTGCCTTCAAAAGTCAATAGCGGCGAAAAAACACATCTTGAACGTAGCATTGGGCCAAGAGCCGACTTAGGACCATTCTGTAAAGCCGTCTTCGAGAGGTAAGAAGACGGCATACAAAAGCATTGGATAATTCTCATTCCGGGTCCACCCCCACCGGCCTGGAGTGGTTTTGCAAGCATGCCACCGCACATGCCCATGGATGTTTTTGAGCCGGGACCCGGCTCCACTGGTCTGTACGTGATTGCATTGATCCTGCACTTGTAAAACAACATATTTTCAGTAGTATATGAACAACTGTGGTTGCGTAATCAAACACGGGTCCAGCGCAAATGCCAACGTACACAGGGACGCCTGAGTGTACACTTGCCTTAAGGTTACTCGGGGTGTAAGGAACAGACGCCTTAAATACATTGTCCTTTGATTGCATACATTTTCTTTTATGCCATTATGAAAACAATAGATTATCAGATTTCATGCTCTCCAACTTGCACAGTAAAATTTAAACCCTTAAAATTTTCGCCGGCATAGAATTAGACCACGCGATTTGAAGATTTTTTGTTTGTATGTTCATAGTCCATAGAACCTTCTCTATACTTTATTTTGAAGGATATTGTGTAAGAGATTTCACCATACCTTGATGCCTCAGAGCTAAAACTTTAAACCTCAAAATCATGCAACAACTCAGAACTCTATAATTGTAAAATGTGATTGTTCTCATGATGTGAATGTAATAAAATGTTTGGTTTTCATAAGCTCTGTGGCCTCACACAGCAGCTCCCTCCATCTGTCAGTCCTCCATCGTCGAGCAGCTCATGTGTTAGTGTTTGAGGCCGTGTGGACCCCCTCCACATGTGGCTCAGAGCTGCTCCCCATTGGTTGATTCTGTTGTGGGACAATGACGCAGGCTGCACAGCTTCCTCTGTCACTGCGGCCGCATTCACAGTCTGTTTGGAGAAGTGTCTCTGGCTGCAGACTTTACATTCATGCCTTTACTGTATATTCACAACAACACATGCAGACTTGAATTCTTCCTCAAGATGCAAGTGTAAAACAACGGTAATAAAAAGGGGAGATACATTTACTGTGAATTGCTTGTCTGCACAAGCTTTGGTTTATTTAGTATGCACCAAAGTGATAACCAGTCTTCCTGTGATCTATCACGATAATACAATCAGGTGTACAAACATAAAAACGCATTATTTTGAAAAAATCAATGCTCTCAATACAATCTAAAAAATACCAGATACATAGAAATTTTAACATTTACCAAAAATTTAATACAATTCATTTCATTCTTGTATAGCCCTAAATCACAACAGTAGAACTGAATTCCTGTATATTAGCATTTTTTTTTTCTGTTAAGCCCTCTGAGATAGAGGGCTTAACAGAAAAAAAAGCAAATATACAGGAATTCAGTTCTTTCTTAAGACGGGCCTTAAAACCCTGACTTTCTTGATGGTGGTAATCCTTTCCAGTGACTCACAGCCCTGTAAAAACAGTTTTAGGCACAGAAACAATGATGTCACCCATAAAAGATTTTGATATTAATTTATATGCAAAGACTTATCTACTTGGATCTATTCTAGAGATTTTGAATTACTCATAAAGTGTTGAATAACATTTATTAATACTCAATTAATCCAAAATCCTGGATCCAGACAGTGACCCGGATCAAGGATTTGGTCCTCGTCCCAATTCAGAGGTTTCCCAAAATGTTTGTAAAAATCCGTCCTCAATGTTGCAAACTTTACTTATTTTAAACGGCAATAATACTGTGAGTACTTTTACAATTGTACTTTCTTACAATTGTTATCTTTAAATCTAAATGCATGCTCCTCCCAATCATTTTTTGTCTTTGCCCCACAAACATGTTCTTTTTAGTGTACTCACATATGGTTGTCAAGTAATTTTCTGGGCTGCCCCGCACAGAAGTCGTATTCATATATTTATACTGAGCCCTTGTGTTGCTCTCTTTTTGCTAATTACACTGCTGTCTTTGTGTTACACATAGGGCGGTGATGGTGAGGGGTCTGTGTGTGTGTATATGTGTCTTTTTGTCCCCTGCAGCACCCTCTGTCCCCCTCCACTTTGTCTGATTTATGAAGCTATATTCTGCCGATGTGCGTCAGAGCGGCCCGGGGTCTCGTGAGGCTCGGAGCTGAGAGTCTGGACAGCGTCAGACCACCTCTCTCTCCTCTACAAGCCCCAACCTCTAACGCCCCATACGCCGCGATCACAAGTTTGTAGCAAAGACACCGAGACTGAGAGAGATGTGCCCAATGAAACATGTGCCTTCTGTTTGGATCAAATGTCCACACTCAGAACACTGGCTGGGCTCTCTAAATCGTGTATCTGTTTTTTCTCCTTCGCTTTTTTACTCGTACAATTATAAACTGTTGATCATTTTCATAAAAATGAGCTATTCATTTTATCTCTCTGGTTTAGCCTAATATTAGCACTGCTTCTCAAAATGCTTAACATGACATTTCACAGGTAGACACATTGAAAATCTACTGAAGAGAAAGTCTGGACAAATTAGTCGTTAGTTTACTATTAAAGCTGGGGTGCCTAACTTTTCAAACCACAACAAAATGAACTATGTAATATAAATCCATACAACTAGTTTTTAACTCTTAACAGTTAAAATATCATATGTTTTCTAACAAGACTAAGACAGTATGTCAGCACCTCAGCTTCAAGTTAAATCTGAGAAGATTTGTTTATTAAACAGTGTGTTTCATTTACAATGAGTATAATGGGAGAAATGTGCGAGGATGCGTGTAGGTTTGCTGGGTCGTCTGTGTGTAACATGGAGCTTTCACGAAAGTTCACTGTGGTAGACCCGGCTGCTGCTTGCCCAGGCCACAGGCTGCTCTTCCTCGGCTCATCAATACCAGCAATGCCCACATCCAGCCAACCAATAACCACCAGGACAGCAAGTTAAAAGCCGGAGACTCCCACTTCCCGGCCTTCTGAAGTCTGCAAGCCTCCGCCGCCCCACCTCCTCCTTTTCTCACCAAAGCGTGCTTGCCTACTGCCTCTGCCGCCACCAGTGCCTAGGCCCCGGGGGGGATTATGCACGCGAGCAAGCGCCGTGCTCAACAGCATCCCTTCCGGGCCTAGGGCGCCAGACATGCTCAATCAATAAACATGCTTAAATCTAATAAGTCTAACGGCATTTTCCTCATGGGTCTCTCCAAGGTGAAATACGTAGATACAAATCTTGTATCTAAACTTTCAACTCATTCATACATTGGATCGGGTTTACCAATACAATCAGTATCGCTTTTGATTTAATTAATTTAGTTAAATTATTGTTCTTTAATGAACACATAAAAAACCTTTTAGGCCTATTAAACATTGTTTATGGCAGTTAAAACCTAATTTTCAGCTTGGGCTGTGCTAAAACAAGAGAGAAACAAGTGATGTTAGTGACACTACTATAGATTAGTTATAGCATTTATTACTCGACGATTCTTGGTAGCAGCAGTCGAATGATGAACAAATGGCCTTTTTCCTTGACAACAAAGACAGTAAACAGCAGCACTTAGCCAGCTCTCCAGAACCTAGTAATTGCCTCTTATGTGAATGGAGTCGTGCTTCGTACTTGAGCGTCTGCACAGCGCTTCAATCCCCAGGGAGAAGCTTACAGTAAATATGACAGAGCTACAGGCTAATGGCAGCTAACCGAGCCCCGGTGGTCCAAGATGGCGCCCTATTCAAATGAATGGCTTGTGCTCAGCAGCGCATGGGACTTACAGGATGACCGAAAGATTAGCGGAACTTGCCTATATTAGAGTATATTATACTAGAGGGGCTCGGCTGCTCTCTGACCAATCAGAGCTGCTGATCAGAGCAGCGGTAGAGCGGACCCAGAGCGGGAAGGAAACGAGCAGAGTTTGTGGCAGTAAAGTGTGGATTTAAAGGAAACTGAAGGATTTAAGAAGAAAAAAAGTTCAGGATGACAAGCGACACTAAAATCCCCACAAAATCCGACCTTTATGAAAGCTGTAGGTTGAGGTTTTAATTTACATTGAGTTCTATGGGACTTTTTTCTGGGGAGCCCACGTGAATTTAGTCTGCAGTATCATGGGCGCCCCCTGTGCCCATGGGTGGGACAGCTATAAGCTAGTTATACCCTATCCAGTTATTATTATAGATCCATGCAGCTAACATGACCGGAGCTAAAGGCTAGCAGTGGCTATCATGACAGGAGCTAAATGCTAGCAGTGGCTAACACAATGGTGGGCAAACCACTTGACTACATATTTATTATATGATGCACCGTTTCAATTCCCCTTCAATAAAAAATAGAAATGTAGGCATGTTTTATATATACCTTTTTATAATACCACTTATCCTCACCAACAACACAAGAATCAAGTGGCAGCAGGAGGAGCACTTTAATCACCTGTGTGTGAGTTTGTCTGTAGGCAGGATTGCAAAAATGAACTTAAATTTAACTGACATTTAGCAATGATCTGTGGTGTTGTGGAGAATGCGCTCATAGAGGTGATTATGGTCATAAGTGACTCTGGGCACAAAGGTTTATTAATAAAACAACAACAAATGAGACATTAACATTGCATTTTTAAAGGGCTATAGCCTACTTTTCCTTGTGACATGACTGTAAACCACCATTGTATTTTTATTCTTATTTACTTTACTCTAGATCTGCTAAAAGCCCTCCAACAATCTGGTGTTGTGAATTATCCATATAACACTGTGTTACCTGCATGGGATCATGTTTGTCATATCTGTCCTTTGGAAATAAACAATAAATAAATACAATCCACGCAGCAGTTTCCACAGCTGTGATTGTGAGTTCAGTGACTGGTCTGTGTCCTGTGCAGGTTTGACGGATGAGAAAGTGAAGGCCTACCTCTCACTGCACCCTCAGCTCCTGGATGACTTTGTGTTGGAGAGTGTGAGCGCGGAGACTCTGGAGCGATGGCTCAAGAGGAAGAGCAGCTGCAAACCCACAGGTGAACCTCCTCACACGCACTAAACCTGTTCTTTTCATTTGTTTTTGAGCTGCTTAATATCAGCCTTGAGCAACAGTGTAATAGGGAATAAACTTCCCAAAAGGAGAACATACGAAAAGATACAAAGGGTACCTGCCAAGATTTTATTATGCATGTTTTTCCCTTCACAGCAAACAATATTTTAGATGATTTAAAGGAGTTGTAAGGTGAAAATATAGGTAGAAAGATTTATGGCTAAAATGTATGGTCAGTTTGGTGTGCTTATTTGTTGTGTTTTTCACAATACTTCTTCTGTCTGACTATTTCTGTAATATGGGCTTGATTAGAGACATGCATCCAGGGGAAAATGACCCCACATATTATTGTCAATACAACATTGTCGTCATTGCAAATTTATAAAAATGTGTTTCAATATTTATTTCCAAAAACATGAGACAGGCTTTTTGGTTGTGGATTTCTCAACTAAAATCAAAGCTGATCATTATAATGTATTAGATGAGAAATGGATGGATGAATTATTCCTCTCCGAAGTCAATTGGATTATTCCTTCTATTTTGTGGTGATGCTCCAATTCAGTCTGTTGCCGCTTTTGTCCAACCACTTCCTGAATCCTGCCTTTATTTAAATGTATTGAGTGATGATGCATAGTGCATGATGATAAACCAAATCTGGATTTTGATTAGGCTAATGTGTTTGTAACAAGGCAAAATAATGTGACATGTAAATTTCTCCTCTGTGAGATAAATAAAGCAATCTTATCTTATCTTATCTTAATGGATTTTATTATGAGCCAAAGCTATTTTTTCTATTGTTACAAAGTGCACTTTAGCACCTTTTAATTACTGCTCTGTGCTCTCTACCTTGCAACATACCAAAAGTGTGACCTATGCACACTGTTTTTTATTTCTTTTTACAACTTCAAACCTTCCAACCTCCTGTCCAGCCCTGAAATCACTCTCCCCACATGTGTCTCCTGTAGTTATGTGTATGTGATAGACAGAAGGGGCGGAGGACGGCTCTCGTTTGGCTGTTTATGGGTCATTACATGTGTCTGTGCGGCCTGGCTACGCAACCACGCACATACACACACACACACACACACGCGCGCATGTACACACACACGCACACACACACACACACATTCAGACCAACCGCATCCATCAAGGGCCCCGAGCTCTGGCACTCTGCCCGGCCCGGCTGCTGACGTCAGAGGCGACCTCCGGAGACTCTCAGCCGGCTTGCAGGGGCCCGTGGGTGGAGGAGGGGGTACAAGTGAAGAGGGGAATGAAGCACAAGCTATTGTTGTTGGGACGGAGCAGTTAATCGGATTTATAATTGTGATTTCAATAATAATTAGTTTGATTACATAAACTCTGTGGTCAATGATGTTCAGGATATGCTTGTGAAACCTGGAACTAGTTCCTTGCTCTCAAAACAGTTTGATTCTATCACATTAGTTTTTACATATATGTATTTTTGGAATCCACCACGTCTTTAGATTAGTGTTTTCAAACAGAAAAAATAAAAAGAGAAGACCACTCGCTCAGTCCATCAACTCTCAGCCGAGTCAAATTGTGACTCACAGAAAGTGCAAAAGTTGTTTTCTAATAATAAGAAGGCAGCATGTTGTGGTCTTGCTGCAGATTAAAGCAACAGTGTGTGACTTTTGCAGGTGATACTGTACGTTGCATGATTCATGGGAAAATAAACAGTACAGTTCAAACCATATGTATTGGATCATTATAGATGAATGATACGTCCAAAAGAACATGCTGCACATTCATTGTCCCCAATCCTCTGAATAGACGTTGAAATATTATTAAATACAAATAGTACTTTTCGTGGGAAACAGTTTGGGAAAACTTTCAATTGGTTGTGAAAAGAGAAAAAATATATTTTGATGAGGGAATGATTCATAACCGTATAGTTTACATACAGTACATACAGTAGAGAGTGTTCAGTGGAGGTCTGTGCGTCCCGTCAGCTTCACTTCCTGCTCTGCGTCTGTCTCTAAAGCGTCACATCCTCATTACGTTTCAGTAAATGTCAGAACTCCACACACTGAAGACGCCGCTGCTGATCATCTCACGAGGCAGAAGTAATATTTTGACCTATTTTGGTGAATTGAGCTGTTTTAAAAATAAATGAGTTTTACACTTTACATCACTTTACTCGTGATGATAAATAGTCAAATATGTTGAAAATTTCAGGAAGTAGAGCAGAAATCAAAAACCAAAAGATGTTATTGAAGTGTGGATCTTTTGTTCACAAAGTTTAAAGGGAACTGAAAGATTTTTAATGATTAGTAATTTGATCAAAATCAGTGTAGCTCTTTCAAAGCTTTCTACTTTTGTCATTATGCAGTTATAATCCCAATAAAATAATTAATCATATGATTAAAAGAAAAAATAACACAATGATGCACAGTTTTTCCAATGTGGTTTTGCAGCAAATGGCAAATAGAATAATTTATTTTTCAAGAATCTATCTTGAAACTGTTGACATCCTCGAACAAAGAATTAACTGAAAGACAAATGATCTGAAACTAAATTTTCTTTCACGAAATGTCCAAACCATTTTTAAATTTTGTTTTTAGTCACCAGTGTAGTGTAAAGCGATTGTATCTCTATGAACATGATGTCTTTTAAACTTCCAGTCCTTTGATTAAAAGCCAAAACGTTTGTGATCAACACAACACTCTCTCCTTAATAAAAAACTGAAAACATAGAAAACAGATATAGTGAAATGTTCGGGCGTCCCCTGTTTGTGTGTCATCATGTGATTGTTACTAAGATTTCCCACAATTCCTAGGAGCGCTCCCTGGAGCTCGTTCTCACTCATCATGTGAGGGACAAACGCAGAATCACATCAACATATTTTTTTTGAACATGTAATTGTGCTTTGAGCTCCATGCTTATGTGTTAGAGCTTATAGTTCAGAAATATCCTGCGATAGGATGTTACAATGCAACAAAAGCATGAAGATTGTAATTCTGTGGCTCAGAGAATAGACTTTAAAACAGCTCTGCTTGCTACAAGTCTCTCCATGGCCTCGCACCAAAGTGCATTAGTGACATGTTAGTCCCATATGAACCGGCCCGGACTCTGAGGAGCACAGGGACTGGCCTCCTGCTGGCACTCTGAGGAGCACAGGGACTGGACTCCTGTTAGTGCCTGGAGTCAGGACTAAACATGGGGAGGCTGCTTTTCAGATTCATGCTGCTAAAATCTGGAACAATCTTCCTGAAAATGTGAGACAGGCCTTTTCTCTGACAATGTTTAAATCTGTTTAGCTGTGCATACAACTGAGGGATTTCCTATTTTTATCTTTCTTTTTAATTTACTGTGATTTTTTATGATTTTTAAAGTGATTGTCTGGAGTTTGTCAGAAAAAGAGAGAAGTGCATGATTTGAAAAAAAAGACCGAAGCTCCCTCCCCCTTCCTTTCTGATTGGTCTACGCCTATGTGTCCGTAACAATCAATCAAATAAATGTTAATCAGAGAACACATCATACATATACATTATTAATACACATGCACAGAGGTTTTCAGAATTATTTGTTAACGTTTTCATGACAAAAATAATGTTTTTATGTACAAAAAAGGCGTTCGTTGTAAACCCGGAAGTAGCTATTATCATGAATTGAACATTATAGGACACATCTGCAGAGGATCTGATTATGGATATAGGTTCAGTATATAAATGAGTAACTCAGCGCGGATGTTCAGAATTCTTTGTTCAGTTTTCATTTTTGTTCCAGAGCCTAATAGAGGCTTGATTCGGAGGCTCTGTGAAAACAAACAACTGAGCATGCGCACAGCTACGAGCATCAGCGCCGATGATTGACATCCCTTGGCATGACTCGATTGGTTAAAGTGGACGGCATCGTGGATTTCGAGCTATAGCTAAGAGAAAGGAAGTCGGGACTTACCCGTAATTTAATTTAATACAATTCTTAAATGTTTTAACTTTAATCTTGATTTCTTCAGCACTTTGAGTTGCCTTGTTGTATGAATTGTGCTATATGAAAAAACTTGCCTTTCCTTGTCTAATAGTTAATCATTAAAATCATGATATTTTATATATTTGATATTTGATTATCCATTGTATAAAAAAAATAGTTTATATTTAATGAATATCTAGTTTTTATAATTTTATCAACCAATAGAGAATAACATCTTTTCTAATCTTTCTCCAAAGCAAATGTTTTTCCTCTAAATTTGTCTTCTGCATTTGGTCCTTACAATCCTACTATGTGCACGGACAGCGTTGATTAGAATCAATTATTTGATTCTAATCAATTCTAAAAATGTAATTGATATAAGATTTTGGCTGTTGCTGTGTTGGTGTGTGAGTTGGCGATTGGTGAGTGTCTGACATTTCCTCCCAGGGCAGGTGTGGCTACGGCCATTTACCACCAGCTGTTATATACGGAATGAAAAATGCACTTGTTCTTTGATTTACTGTGAAAATATCAATTACATTTAAAAAACTTTTCTCTCCTGGCTCCACATATCATAAGATAATGTAAAGCGCATTATGTGATCCACGGCCCCTGAAATACCCCTTATAAATAAACTTACAACGCATAACAAAAAAATGCAAATTTAAACATTTCAAACAACCTCATAGTTGTGGCTCAACATGTTATTCAAATTGCAGTGTTAAATATACAAATAGTCCATTATTTATTTATATAAAAGTGAATTTGCTTTTATGCTTCCTCTGGCCCCTTTGTTGCGGGTCACTCTTTATTCCCGTCCTCTCTCTCAGTAGTGAGGCCCCTCTGAAGTCACTCTGTCATCACTTCCCTCCTGACAAAACGCTCTGGCAAAGTTGACTTCACACCACATGCTGTCATCATGTAATTAATAAATCCTTTGGCCCTGAGCTCCCGTCCAGAGGCCCCATCTCTCACTGCCCTGGTCCACGTACTGCAGTAGATGAAGCGAATGCAATTGTGCTGCTATTGTAAACAGATGGTCAAATGTGTGTGTTGCAACCATTTTCAAACTTTTTTTCTTTTTTTTTGACGTTCCACTGTTGAAATACAGATGCGTGATGAGGGTCTGTTGAGTTGTGCAATGCATCCAACCATTCATCCATCCATTTTCTTCTGCTTTATCTGTTGTCGGCTTGAGGGGGCAGCCGTTCAGACTTCCCTTTCCACACACACTTCCTCCAGCTCATCCGGACGCAGTCGTTCCGATTAATTAAGAGAAGTTCACGATTCCTTATCTGTCAGTAAAATATGTAGATTAGAGTTAAGTTTTGGATTAATCAATCTGACTCTTCAATAGCCGAGATCTGATTTGTATATGTTGCAGATTATATTATAAGCAGTGATGGGAATGACGGCGTTACTTTTTTCAGTAACGAGTAATCAAACTAATTACTTTGACTATAACACCGTTATCATTTCCGACATCCCGTTACTGCGCGTTACTCAAGACGCACAATGAACTTCTCTTTTTACTTCATAGGACTTGTGCGCGTGTTGTCATGAGAGAAGGGAGGATGAGAAAACCTCTCAGCAATTATTGGCTGATGTAACACATATTTCCTTTACAATCTACATGTCTACAGTTGAGAGGATGGCTCATAAATTGTGTTTTTGAAACAAATATGGGTCTTAATCGCCCTCAACCACGGCTTGTATCACCGTGAGGTCAGCCACAGAGGAGCGCATGTGAGCGCAGAAGGCTGCATACAATTCCATCGATAAGCTCCTTTCTCTTCCTGGTTTATCTGCTAAGGACAGCAACAGGTTTGGCTAACATACATATAACATATTTTAAGCTCATTTAAAATGCACTTAGGGTAATTTTTCAATGACTATAGGAATGATAAGAAAGAGAGGTGAAGTGTAAGACGGTTGATTTTAGAAATTGGATGCACCCGGCTGCAGCTAGCAAAACAGAGGCGTTTATGGAGGACACACGCGCTTTGTTTTACTTTTTAAAACTCATTAGACTCATTTCCAAATGGAGGATTACATATCTACGCTCAAACTATTATCTGGACTTAAACATGGAACTGGTCTGAACTGAAGTGGACTGTGCAGGTCATTTATAAGGTAAGACCCATAACTCATAATTTTGCGTTTTGTATGAACAAACAATGCGGGCATGAAACATTTTGCTGTAGCCAAACAAATTGTCCACTTGATTTATATGATATATATGTTCATCTGATTGGGCTGAAGTCAGTGCTTCACCGGTGTTTCCACATTCACAGTGGCGGGTGTTTGTGTTTAGTGCTTACAGCACAGAGAGAGATGGAGAGTGAACAGGACTTCAGCAGCAAAGCAGCCTTTTCTAGATGGAAATATTGGCACTATTTCAGACTCACTGAGGTTAAAGGTAAAAATGTGCACGTCGAGAGCACATTATGTTCCAGAACAAAACGAAAAAGTAACGCAATAGTTACTTTTACTGGTAACTAGTTACTTTTATAGTGGAGTAACTCCGTTAGTAACTCAGTTACTTTTTGGGACAAGTAACTAGTAACTATAACTAATTACTTTTTCAAAGTAACGTGCCCAACACTGATTATAAGTTATGGGTGTTTGGGATCAAAAGGAATTACATCTGTTTGCACTGATTTCACTTATCATACTCCATTTATAATTTACCAAAATGTCTTCCAATAACTTTATATTTTGTTGCTGAATGCTCTGTATTGTTTTTAAACTGGGCGTTGCAAACTGAAATTCCCCACTATAGGACAAGTTATCTTTTTTTGGTGATGGTTCTGTCCTTGATTCTTGTCTTCAGTTTGAGTTTATGGATATTAGTTAAGAATAGGCAGGTCATAAAAGGCAGGTACCTTATTTTAATATCACTGAAATAACAATGTAATAAAAACCATCAAACTTTGTCCTGGCGCTGAAACACTTTGGTTCTATCAATTGCCCTCTGTCACATTTTTAGATCAGCTGTTTGAGACAGAATGTGAAAAAGACAGGACGGCCCTCACTCAGGTCTCAGCCTCAAATAGTTACTCACATGGCTCTTTCAGGAAAGCAAAAACAGAAAATGTATTCTGATATTATGAAAGCATCTTGCTGTCTGAACACAAACCACATGTATTATTTATGTTTGGTAGCTTTAAAGGCAGTGCGTGTGTGTTTTGGAGCAGTGGGAACATTGATAAAGTTGTTGTAAAATCGAAAGAGGTGTCGCAGGTTTGCATTTGAACAGCCCTTCGGTGCTGAACTTAAGGTCTGTGCTTTCCGGAGGGCAGAACAGAGCAGCTGACAGAGTCTCAGCTGTGATGGTCGCGGGGAGAGGACAAAGACAAGCTTGTGTGACTGTGATAAGAGCTCCTCACCTGCAGGGCTTTGCATGAGCACACTGGCCCCACACTACTGCTGCCACGGAGCAGCAATCTTAATCAATTTCATATTTTGTAAAAGCCGCTAAGGCATTCATCACACCTCGCTTAGTATATAGATATAGTAAATAGTGATCATGTGACCTGAATCACGCCAGAAATGTAGTTTATGAGTTAATCCCCAAGGCATTTTCTCCTTCACCTTTATTCAACCAATATCCCACAGAGACTCAGAATTGCCCTTTTTGGTGAGAATTTTCATTTTTTTAAACAATCATACGCGGATGATTTGGCAGCGTTGTGCAATGATTTTTGCTCAAGTGGTGGGAAAAATTCTGCTGGTCGCTAACTTTATCTGTCTGGATCTTGATGTGTCCAAGTTTCTGCTAATGTTGTGTAAAGGGGAAGAGCACAAATCCATCTGCCAAGTCTCATAATGGAAGTGGACGGACTCATTTCTTTTATTATATTGATTAAGATCAACAATGAGGCCTCACTCAATTTCTAATAATGAGCCACCGGTGTCATTACTAGAAGACAGAAGTACAGTGATGTTTACTTCTGTTACACTTGATCGAAATGTAAACATAAAGATTTGTTTCTGTAAAACATTAATTACTTTTTCTAATAATGAAAGATATGTAAATAGAATCAGATAATGGCACAATGTTTGCATTTTTTAAGGCGTTGGCTACCGACGCCTTGAAACCATATTTGTTTTTTCCTAAAGTAGTTATTAACAAAACCATGTCTACACATTGCCAAGTAAAGCTGGGTACATCACTTTTTCCTCATAAATAATACATGTTGTTTTTACCAACAGAACAGAAAGGCGTGATATGAATTAAGATTAATGAATTACTGTAGTGGCTCATTTAGGATACGTTACTTAACAAGTCTACGAAGTAAAATGCTGTAAACAAGTTCTTCATCTTACGAGAAAACATTGTATCTTTTGCATTCTTGTTAGAAAGAGCCCTGTGAGTCCATTTTTGGCAATTTGAGGTGATGGCTGAGGGTGGTCGTCTCTTTTTCACTTTTCTGTCTGAAAAACTAATATAAAGATGTGACTGAGGCCAACAATCCATGCACAAGAAAACTTACTACATAGTTACCTTTTCGGTTGTTTCATTCAAGATAATCAGTATTGGCATCAACCATGAAAGAAACACCATGTTTGTCCATATTTTCTTCACACACTGCTCTGTACTGAACTGAGAGCAGCAGCTATAATCAAAACAACATGTGCAGTAAGTGTATGAGAGCAGGTTCTGGCAGCTGGCTCGAGGTCACGGAGCATGGCGCGCTGAGTCAGTGCAGCGGGACGTCCAGCGGGAGACAGCGCGGTGTCTGCGGAGGCCGATCGATCCGCTCCTCAGGTGAACGGAGGAGCTGACACAGGGGGTTTCAGAGAGAGGCCCCCGGTGTAGTGCTGCGCTCCCAGTCATTTATCACAGTGTTGTATCTGCCCCTCCCTCTGGCGCTGTGCTGACGTGAGCGCTGCAGGTGTGACTCCTGAGGCACACAGATATGTCCAGATTTCCACATAATACTTGATGAGTTGATACAAAATACAAAACAGTGCAATCTTCAGAGCTGGGGATCTTAACTTTCAAACTGTCAAACATGCAGCCACAGTATGTAATGAAATCCATGTAACTGCTTCCACCGCCACTAGTTTTCACATTCATGCGCCTTTAGATCAGATTTCTCAGACAGAAAAGGGACAAAGATTTGACTAGCCTCCCTCAGCCAAGCAGATCTCTGCCCAATAAGTCAAATAGTGACTCACCAGGTTCTTTGTTACAAGTATGCAAAAAAGAGCTTGTTATATAATAATATGAAGGCTCCATGTTGTGGTATTTTTACTTTTACAAAACTCTTTCTGTTGGACAAACAACAATGTGTTATTTATTAGACAAAAAGTTAGGTAACTCAGCTTTAAGTCACACACACTATTATATGAGGTCTATAGTTTTGCAGCAGATCAAACCAACATTGTGTAGTTCTCAGCCCAAAGTGTCAAATCGTGACTCACAGGGAAAGTTTGTAAAAGAGAGAATGGTTTTCTAATAAAATAAGATGACGTCTACAAAAATGATTTCATGTTTTTGATTTAAAGTTAGGTGCCCCAGCTTTTTTTTTGTAAGTAATTGTTTTACCTTGAATGTTTGACAAAATGACAATCTCCATGGAAGCCTCAAATCAAAACACAAACCATTTTCATATTCATTCTCTGTTTAAAGGTTGGAGCTCAGAGTCCACAGCTGTGCTCTTCAGCATGTGGTCCACAGCAGACAACGTTTATATGGAGGGATGGGAAGGAAATAAATATACCTTTACAGAATAATGCACCTGATCCAAGGTTTTACTAGTGTGTGTATGTGTGCGTGTGTGGGTGGGACGTTTCCAGATTTTATTTCGTAAGAAAGTCTGATCAAAAAGAGCCTGATACGTCCTCTATTTTCTTCCATTGTGATACTGCATTTGTATTACTCATCTTAGTTAGTATCAACACTAGACAATTATATCGAGTACCTTTTGCATGTTTGCTTCACTCAGGTATTACAAAAAACTGGTTCCAATTCTCTGCATCCAAAAATCTGTCTTCAATTGTCTTAAGATGCATCTGATGTCCGTGCAATGTTTACTTTGGATTTAGTTGGAATTGTACGTGCTAACTTGTATGTTTTTCTTATGGGAAATTACTTGTGTTGCTCTCACTGTTTCATTGGAAAAACATTCACGAAACAGTGTGTTTTGTGAAGCTTCTCTCATCTACTCCGTGTCCTACTGATTGACGTCACGCCTGGCCAGGGGTTGAGTCCAAAATAGCTCTCGCGGCTAAGTTAGGAAGCTCATCGCATACTGGAGGAATGTTTAAAACAACAAACATCATAGCTGGCAGTAATCTCCTTTTTCTTCACATGTTTAAGGATAGATGGAACACTATCAAGTCAGCTTTCACTTCTCATCCACCGCAAAATCTCCCAGGCGTTTTCATGGCTTAATCACATGAAAAGTTATCAAAGGGATCAAAGCACTTACTGTTCTTGTGCGCTGCCGACCCACACGTAATGAAGTCATTTGAATTCAGGTATTTTCACCTCCACTTTAGTTTCCTTTACACTGTTAGGATTGGCCCAAGCCTTATTATTATCACATACTTCCAAATGTCCGTCCAAAGACAATAACCATATGTCAACTGTCTGTTCAACAGTCCAAAATCTCTAGGGGAATTTGCAAAGGCCACAAAGCGATGCACTTGTCAAACGTAATTAATGCCCGGACAAATTAGGCTTTTAAAGGAGCATTATTTACTGGTATCTACAGTGACTGGTAATAAGGAATGAGGCGCACATATGGTATTGCTTATTGTCCAACCTCGGGGCTTTAGACACTTCGGACTGACGCTGCTGCTGATGTCTTTGTTTTTCTTTGTAGATTTGCAGAATGTAGGATTCCTTTGATGGAGTCCGTGTACATCTATTTTGATTATTCCTCCTTACAGTGATTAACATGTTTTCTTTTGTGTGTTTTATCTCTGCAGATGACACAACGTTGAAAGAAGTTAGCAGGGTAGGTTTTTGGGGCATGTCAATTGTTTATTTGAATGAAGAGTGAATGGACTAAAATGTTTAATTTTGAAAATGTATGTTTTATCAGTCCCACCGTATGGATCTGCCTCTTTTTTGATCTTCATAAAGCATAAATGACTGCACAACGCTGCCGAATCATCTGCATATCACAGTTTCAGAAAATAAAATCAGTTTACCGAAGCAAAAAAAAGCCAAGAGAGAGCTATGGCCATGGCGTGAATGACTCAAAACAAACCAAAAAAATAATAATATGATTGTGCATGTTATGTCTCCTTTAAACTATTTGTGTGTTGCTCAACTTGGCACAGTGGTTAGTACTTGTGCTTCACTGCAAAAAGGTCCTGGGTTCAAATTAGGACAGGGGTAGCCTGGCCTTATCCATCCGTACACTCCGTTCAATCATCATTTCACTGCATGTAACGTCTGGGTCTAGTCCCTGTGTTAGCGATTACAATCGGTTGAATTTCGACCGACCATTCAGAGAGAGCGGAAGGCGGGTGTTGTAGTTAGTTGTGGGTGATGTCAAGAGTTTGCGTCGAACAGGCAGGTTGTAGTTTGGTAATGGCGATAAATGTGATAGTAAAGTAATCCGGTCTGGTTCTATCAAGAAATTGAAGCCGGAGCAAGGGTAATGTATAGCAAATGTAATCACTGGAATTGTGACCCTACCCCCCAAATTGTGGCCCTAGCGGCAAAGGAGATGGCTAGGCTAAATGCTATATGCTAACAACAGACTCGGGCGCACTACATACGTCACGGTAAACTCAGATCCAATCGTTTCAATCTGCAAAAGGAGTTAACCCCTCCCACCTGCAAACGGAGCTCAATGGAGCACCTCCAGACCTTAGTACGAATTGTCATTTGTACTAAGGTGTGGTACACCCAGGCTAGGACAGGGGGGCCTTTATGTGTTTCCCCTACCACTAAAAAGATGAATGATGACAACAAACCGGTGCATTTACAGAAGCTGCTGTTCGTTTCTATAACTGTCCCATTCAAATAAAGAAAATAAGTTAGTTCCTACGATGAAACCAAACACCCCCGAAAGCACCAGAAGCACCATCACAATTTTTATTATTATTCATTTTATACTTTCTTTGAGACTGTAGAAAACAAAAGAAATCTGTAAAAATAATGTAAGATGAAAAACAACGGCTTCTCTTGTATTTCTAGTTTGTGCAATAGTAATAATCGTAATGCTGCCATTCCTCAAAGTTAGTGGAAAGTCACGTTCCCTCGAGTTCACACCTTCTGTCATTTTTACTCCATAAATCCCAGAGGATGCAGTGTGATCTCAAGCCCCCTGACCCTGTGCGTACGTCACAGCGGATACGAGGACAGGACGTCCTATGGGAGAGTCTTTCTAGTGCACCCTTCTGTCCACTGGCCTCCACAGGTGCAGAAATAGACAGGACCACTTCTTACATAACAGTCATTTGAGGCAGCATCAGAGCCACGTCTGCCGGAGCTGAATCAGAGCAGCAGAGGAGAGAAGTCGCACTGCTAATGCCTCATTCAAACATGTGGCTGGAGAAGCAGTGAATGGGACGCGTTTGTGAATGACAGAAAATATTGTGTGCCCTCATTCAAAAAGTTGTTGGGTCGAGTTTTTAATTTACCATTCTATCTTGTTTTTACAATTCAAATCAGATTCATTCTTGCTTATTCAATACAGGAGACTTTTTTCATAGTAGTAAAGAAATAAATGGTTTGTATTTTTGGCTGATATGACATGTAAGTAAGTCACCTTTATCTATATAGCGCCTTTCACAGACCAGAATCACAAAGCGCGTTTCAATTGTTGTGGGCATTTGTCTGTCACTCCACACAGAGATTGCAGCGGGGTCAGACCTATTGCACATGTTTTTAGTGGTAGGGGAAACCGGAACACACAGAGGAAACTTACACAGACACGGGGAGAACATGCAAACTCCACTCAGAAAGACCTGACCGAGTCTTTCTGACCGAGATTTGAACTCAAGACCTTGTAAAGTGTGATATACCAGACTCGATATACTTTGATTTTTAGCAAAACAAAGTTACCGTCATGTAACGACAACATTTCCTGAAAAATATATCTAGTTTTTCAAGTTTATATTTTGATTTCTTAGTTACATGTGCAGCAGATGGGACATGCCTTTCTGTCGCAGTAAACCCCTAACAATGACTCGTGTAATGATATGATAGTTACTGTCCTCCCAATTGTTGTTTTACAGTGAAAACATATGGGCTCTAAATGTTCTGCAGTTTACTCAACCCAACACATGCCTCTGAGCTTCTCGTGCCTGTTGTGGTGTTTAAACCTGATGTGTGTGTGTGAGCTGATGGAGGGTGGAGTTGTAATGTGGTGTGTGTCCTGTGTCCAGCAGTACCAGGACACCAACATGCAGGGCGTGGTGTACGAGCTCAACAGCTACATGGAGCAGCGGCTGGACACGGGCGGGGACAACAAACTCCTGCTTTACGAGCTGTGCAACATCATCAAAACTGGTAAACGCCATTCTGTCACATCATCGCAAAGCGCTTTGGGCAGAGGGTGTTGTTATAAATGTGCTGCTTAAAAGAAGTTGACATTGACATTGACAAGCTATTACTATTATACAGCAACTTTGTATTTACTGTTGTAGTCTTGTGAGCAAGTGAAAGTTAAAAAGCAATTCTTTAGGCTGATAGTTGGTCCCAACTGTTGGGTCAAGACTCAAAAGTGGGCAATTTTTGCTGGATTTTGTGTATCTATAAGTCACAAAGAAAGAAGTCCATTTCACTATTTAAAAATGGACCTTGATTTAGGAAAGTAATATCAAGACATTTTTCCATAATTAAAGTTTTCAAAGTAATGAATTACAAACAAAATTGTATATATTCTTAGTTTACTTTAAAACTTGCTCCATTGCCTGATTTCTCAATATTTGCTACATAACTCAAAGAAAAAGTGTCTAATCTAGTCTATTTCCTTGATTCCTGAATCAGTTGGGAGATATTTTGTATGTGTAGTATTATTCAATGTTGTTGGGTTCCAACACAT
Organism: Knipowitschia caucasica; assembly: GCA_964034765.1. Classification (NCBI taxonomy): domain Eukaryota; kingdom Metazoa; phylum Chordata; class Actinopteri; order Gobiiformes; family Gobiidae; genus Knipowitschia; species Knipowitschia caucasica. The sequence goes on from OZ035835.1 coordinate 29,196,898, forward strand.
TCCCTGTTGAGAACCATTGGACTTGATAATTATAAGTTTGAAATAAATGGTAATAGTAGTATTAATAGTAGTAAATAGGCAGATTTTAGCAAAAATAGAAAAATCTTATCCAACTGCACATTTTGAAACCCATAATATGTATCTGTTCTCATAGAAATTACTGTTATATTCTCTGTTGGTGATTAGAGGTTGTCAGCAAATGAATAAATGAGGATGGTCATAATGTTTTGGCGGATTGAATTTGAACAGATTCTCCAAATGACGTGACCTAAATATGAGAGCGAAATTAGACCGAGGAACGAAGTGGGAATGGGACAATGACGTCAAAACCAAAGCACTTGTTGTATCTGTATGTGGGACAGTGTTAATGGATGATATCAGTTCAGTGGCACACAATTCTTCACATTCTTACTCAATAATCACCTTTAAATGAAATGTTAGCTGTATGGTATTTATTGTCAGTGGTACATTTTGTTTAAAACTTTCTTCTTTTCCTCCTACAGCAACGAAAGCGGATGGATTTGCACTTTATTTCTTGGGAGAATGCAACAATGTAAGTAGACAAATTGTACCATATTTCAATCTGGTAAAGGAGTGAAGTTTTCTTTTCAGCCAATTCAATGTGGTTCACACTGAAAAAGTCTTTCAGCTAATAAGGCGCCAAAGTGAATGCTATAATAAAAATCAAAGTTGCATTAAACAGTCTACTGCAAACCTTATTATGTGAATGAACAATGGATTACCCCAGTTTTAAGACATTTTTTTCTTTCTCTATCGTCTGTGCTACTTACAGAGTTTATGCTTATTCACGCCTACGGGGGCCAAAGACGGGCCTCCCACCCTCATTCCCTACGGCCCCATCACATTTGGGACGACCATAGCCGCTCATGTCGCCAAGACTCGCAAAACACTGCTGGTCGAGGACATCACAGGGGTAAGAATTATACAAATACAGTTTCCAATGTTTTTGAGGTTGTTTCTTCGCGGTCTGTTACGGAGTTGGAATCGGTCAGAAAATAATATTTCCCAAGATTAAAAAGAAAAAAACACTATTTCAGAAAGGCAATAAAAATGTTCTTTGTTTTATTACTTTGAGGATTGTTTGAAGATTTCCATGGTGTTTTGGATGATGCCAAACATGTGTGAAATAAGGGGAGAGATGATAGAGACATTTACCACAGTCACACAGTCAGAGCCAGGAGGCGGTATCTTCTACATATCATACCACTACACCACCAACAATAGAAGAAGAAGCAGCATTGTACAATAGCTGATGGATTGTGATGAATGAATAATATTATAACAATCTACTCTGGGGGACACTTCAGAACTAATACTTAATTTAGTTTTTTTTATTTAAACTGGATTGAACTAAGTCTTATTGTTTTTATTATGTATATCAGCTTGAACTCCCAAATTAGTATATGAAGAGTTCATTTTCAAAAACAGATATATCTGGTTAAAAAATCTTGAATTAATTTGCGTAAGAAGGGGTGAAACTTTATTGGTATGGCACTAAAATAGATCTGGCTTTTCAAAAAACTACTTGGTGAATCGCAAACTATAAGCCTTTCAAATATTTGTCTAATGACCTGTACCTGTTTTTAAACTATTTATTTGTTCTTCTATTTTAGTCCATTCATAGTAATACAAAAGAAAAAAAAAAAAATCCAACATTTTACTGTTATATTGTTTTGCAAAGGGAAAGCACGCAGTTATTAAGGTGTACGCCCTTGAATATCGTGATACATTGTTAAAAATGTATAGATAATACCAATGGCATGGATAATTTTTTTAACTGTTACTTAACCAGGAAGTCCCATTGAGATTCAAGAGGGATGTGGCCAGCCGACACAATACAACAGTAAATACAAAATACAAAAAAAGGGTAGTTTTTCCATCTCTGTGAGACATGGTGGAACAATGAATAGTAAGAGTGAGGATTAGCAATATTGAAGGTTTTCCCCAGTATGGCTTGATCAAATATATGGACCATAAGAATATGTACCAACTGAGCTTTCTTCGAGTTGACAGCGACAACCAACTAAGTCATCAATCAGCGAGGCACAGTCCTTGACAAGCTGCATAAAACGTCAAGGATTCATACTCCTTCACTTCATATCTGTATCTTCGTCTCCATGTCATCGTTTATTCTGATGGTTCCAGGACGAGCGTTTCCCTGAAGGCACAGGACAGCACTCAGGGATCCACTCTGTCCTGTGTCTGCCCATCCTCACTGCCATCGGAGACCTGATCGCCATCATGGAGCTGCACCGGCACCGAGGCCGAGAGCCCTTCAACCTCAGCCACCAGGAGGTCAGTGTGTGTCCACAGCAGACCGAAAACACGCAAGTTACATCATGTTTTATTTTTTTGTGTAATCATTTTCTTATTCAAGTGTTCCATTGTATTCACACTTTACTTTTTGTATCCTTTTTGTTCCCCACATCCCCTTTTCCCTTGTGATGGGCCGAGAAGCTCAAAATTAAAATTTAAAAAACAATAATAAAATAAAAATAATACTTAAAAAATAATGAATAACATCACGTTTTTGTGAGTACAGGTTTTTGTTTATTATTGTATCGATATGAAGGTTATAGTATTACTGCAGTTTTACACACACACACAGGCCCAAATACACTCCTCATTACTTATTTTGGATCGGTTTCAAATGTTTAAGATCATTTTTCTCTCTCTGGACCTTTTACTCTAATCTTTAAGATCTATTAAATGGTGAAAAATACAAATAAATAGCTCCACACAAAACAGACATATGAATTGTCTCACTTTCTTTGTTACTTCATGCAGGTTGCAACAGCTAACCTAGCCTGGGCCTCGGTTGCTATTCATCAAGTACAGGTGAGAGACGAGTTCACTCCTCCCTCCACACCTCTCAGTTCACACCTCTCTTATTTTGATCTGCAGCCTTTTGTTTGTACTGGTCCTGCTGGTGTTTTGTAAATGGGAAATCCACTGTGTACTGGAACATGGCTCGTCACCGGGCCCAGACCAATCAACTGAGCCATAGATTGAACAAACATGTCCCAGAGGATGTCATTATGGCCCCGTGCTGTTTTTATGAGCACCATAACAGCTCAGAGAGAAGTGTCCCACTGCAGCCTGCCCACAATGGACTTCTGAACTTCTGTAAGGGACAGTGCAGTCTGAGGCGGCAAAACACCAGCCCAGGCCAGGGGATAATCAAGTATAGGCTGCTACTTTGAAAGTTTATCCATGTTCAATCAAACTTTAAAGTAGCAATATGTAAGATGTTTATGTAATTTCATTAAATGGCCCTAATCTGTCAAAAAGCATTAACAAAACATGCTCTTGTCAAATACTTCTTTAACTGATAAAAGTAGTTCAGCCCAGATCTTTGGATTTCAAAATTAGTTGTACAGCCCCTCAATCTTTTTATTGTTTTTATTTTGATGTCCCGCCCTCCACTGTTTTACCAATCAGAAAGTCCATGATCCGGGTTGCCAGAACTCACCGGGTCGACATCACATATGGCCACAGAATTAAAGAAGGTCTCATTATGATTCTCAAATCATTAATAACACTTTTGGCTTGATTTTTACATAATGCTCCGTTAAAGCATTGGTATTTTATATTTTCAAACAGTTGAAGTAACTTTCTCACTTACTTTGAAAGGGGAAAAAGACATCTAAATAAATCTATGTTCTTAGGTGAATTATTTGTATTCAAACCTCTGAATGTTTGGCAGAGCGACCAAATGACCTCACATGGGACTGTCTTTTATGCTTGCATGGAATAGTTACTTTGTTTTTACTCAATGAAGTTTAGTTTGGCAGTACCCTTTCAGGAGCTCAACATCAAATGGATTTATAGCTATTTAAAGCTGGAGTACCTAACTTTAACACCTCAATCACCTCAGTCATATCCTTAGATCAGCTTTTTCAGACATAGGAGTGAAAAAGAGGAGACCAAATAGTGACTGTGATTGGATTGAACAAGATAAATACAGCATGTTTTGGTCTATGGTTTCTGTTTGGACAAAGAAAGATTTATTACCCGTATCTTGGACCCAAAAAAGTTAGGAAACCTAGTGCCACATGTTATGATAATCTTCCTTTATAAAATTAGTTCTGTAACATTAAAGTAACATATTTTTTGTAGTGTTTATACAACTACTGAACATGGCTCTTTCAGTGACCTTTTGTTGTTCGCAGGTATGCAGAGGCCTCGCCAAACAGACGGAGCTCAATGACTTTCTACTTGATGTGTCAAAGTAAGTGTTCACAAAATCACTGTCTGAGTATCCCAGGATTGTCCCAGTATAAAAAATGTTTTAACCAGTAAATGTTTTTTTTGTGATATAAAAAAAGAAAAAACGATGATAGCTTATTGTAGGAAAGACAGCATCATGTCCTGAATGTGTACGTCATCTGGGCTTCCCATTTGTCAGACATTTCAATGCACCATTTCTTCTTTTCGCACAGAACATACTTTGATAACATTGTGGCAATAGATTCTCTACTTGAACATATTATGGTGAGTGTGATTCCTGAAAGTTTGTATTCATTCACATTGTCTCCAAAGCTACATACTGTGTTTAATATATGTTTAGACACATTTAAAAAAGCCATGTAAAAAAAATAATCTCAATTACCGAAGTCTCACTATCATTTCTAACTCGTCATCGTTTATATGTCTCCCTACCTTGACTGGGTGCCATCTGTGGAGTATTTAAGTCATTGGGTTCAAGTTAACTCAGATGACCTGTAGTTTTATTGTGTTTGTCTGTGGCTCATTTACTAAACACTTGGGAGTTAAGATGGTGCATAATAACTCTGCTCTGCTTTGGATGTTTTGCATAACATCGTATTACAATCATTTCGTCTTTTTTTCAGATATATGCAAAAAACCTGGTAAACGCGGACAGGTGCGCGCTCTTCCAGGTCGACCACAACAACAAAGAACTGTACTCCGACCTGTTTGACATCGGGGAGGAGAAGGAAGGAAAACCTGTTTTTAGGAAAACCAAAGAAATCAGGTGTGAAACTAATAAAACTCATCTGCTTTAAAAAATTCCATTTACTAACCTTAATATTTTGTCTGTCTAGGTTTTCAATAGAGAAAGGAATAGCAGGACAAGTCGCACGAACGGGGGAGGTTTTAAATATCGCAGATGCCTATGCAGATCCAAGGTTTAACCGGTAAAAACACAATTAAATTTGACTTGGTCATTTCTAGATCATTCATTGTATTGGTATTTATTGACTTTACAACACAGCTATGCATAAGTAATCTATATTCTGTCTCTTGTAGCTTGTAGCAACACTTGTTTATCTCCATGGAAATACATTTGATTAAATGTTGTAAGAATTTCCACACAGAGCTATTTAAATGTGGAAAGACTCAGACAAAGAATGCATTAGAATGATGTTTATGAAGTTACATTTACTTGAGGTAAATACATAGCTGGAGGATTTGGCACTTACCATGTACACATATAGAAAAACAAAGTATAAAATTTTTTGACACGTGTTGGTGGAACATGGAATACTGATATGGGCATAGGTGCTTTGACAGAAAAATCTCATGACATTGTGGTGATGGGGAGGAGGGTTGCAGAATGAGTTGAAGCTGCGCAATGGAGCAAGGCACTGTTTAAAGGCACTGTTTAAAGGCAGACTGATTCCAAAACAAGTGTGTAATTGTGCCTTCTGAAGTTGCTTGCTGATCAGCAGGGACATCGGTTAGTACTACAGGGAGGGGAGTGACCGGCTTTAGGAGAAAGGATATCAGTCTTCCAGTCTGACTTTAAACTTCATAATCATCTCAGTGGGGACAACCATACTCTTAGGAGTATGCATATTTATTAGTAATTAAATAAACAAGATATAAGCAAATTAAGTGGAGCTGCAAAGTGATCCAGAAGAAAAATTACCCATTTAAAATCTCATTAGTAGTTCAGAAAAATCCAAGTTTGAAGATGCGTGGAAGCAGGAAGTGGGCGGGCACTTGGTTTTTATTTATTCATATCTGATGTATTGGAACTGCCATGATTGTGTGTCCCAGGGAGGTGGACTTGAAGACTGGCTACACGACGCGTAACATCCTGTGCATGCCAATCGTGAGCCGCGGCACGGTGATCGGCGTGGTGCAGATGGTGAACAAACTGAGCGGAAGTGCCTTCACTAAAACTGACGAGAACAACTTTAAAATGTTTGCTGTCTTCTGTGCTTTGGCCTTACACTGTGCAAATGTGAGTCAAATGCGCCATGAGTACTGAGAAAGGACTTATTACCATGGGTAGCATTTCACATTGATAAAGTCAAAACCAATTTCTTTCAATCATTTCAATGGTTATGTTGTTCAAATTGGCACTTAAAGACATTTACTTATGTTCTTATGCTCTGATCAATACTGTTCAGTATGTATAAACAAGTATGGGCTATGTATAGTCCCAAAGGCTCTTTACCAACACAAAAAAAGTTACATAAAGGTTTTTTTCTTTGAACTTATGAAAAACAGCCATTGTATATAGCCTTATCATCTGCCGCCACCCTAAGCTTATTTCTGTTCCTACTGCTTAAAAATGAACTCACTGTGGATTAAAAGAATCAACGAAAACCATTAAATCATAAACTCTTTGCCCAACACTGGACAGTACATATCCCATGTAACAGAAGTCTTTGGGAGTGGGACTGTATAATCATCATCGTGTGCGTCACTGTTGGTTTTAAAATTGATGAGGGGTGTTAATATTTTAGTGCAGTCTGTTGTTATGGTTTGTGTTGAGTTTTACATAAGAATATCTTTCTGCTAAGGATCAGCCGTCATTTATGAGTGGGAGTCCAAGATCCCTCACCCTTTCTTTTTTTTAATTTGCAGACATACAAACATGAATAGACATTTAAGAAAATACAATAATGGTCACATTGTTAAAATTTGGCATTAATATCTCATTCTGATTTTTTTGTAGATGTACCACAGAATTCGTCACTCTGAGTGCATCTATCGAGTGACCATGGAGAAGTTGTCATATCACAGCATCTGCACGTCAGAAGAGGCAAAGACCCTCACACAACTCAACCTCCCAGCTCCCATTTATAAAGAAATAGAAACGTGAGAAACCGTTTTACTATTCCTGAGGTTGAGTACATCGTAATGTTGAGCACAAAATTTTATTTTTCATTCTATACCTGCTTTTAGAAAAGTTATTTTTGAGGTGGCTGTTCTAACTTCAGTTCATGCCTCTTGTTTTCTCATACATGTATTTTTGGCCTCCGTCACATCTTTAAATCGTCTTTTTCAGGCAGAAAAGAGAAAAGTGAGGGCCAGTCAACTCTCAGGTCAAAGTGTAAAATAGTGATTCGCATGGCTCGTTCTCACACGTTTGAAAATATAAGATAAGCCTGTATTTTGTGTTATTTATCAACAACAACAATGTTACCCCATCTTTATTAGTTCAAATTCACTCTACTGTTCTTCAACCTTTTAGTCAGGGGCCCCACAAATATTTATCATATCACAACCCCTGCTGCTGAATAAAATTGAAAGCAGAAATAATGCTAAATACATTTTGTTGAGACCATTGAGAACCACTAAACTAAGCCATAGTAGTTTATTATCTCATGTTTAGTATTCAAGCCAAAATGAGTCTACAGAAACATTATAAATGCTATAAAGAGTTTGGTCATTGTTGTAATAACTGTGAATAAACTTGTTTTCTTGATGACATTTTGCTGTTTGTATTGTTGTTAAATTTACTTTAAATGTGTGTAATAGTTTAAAACAGGGCCTAAGATTAAGATGTGTCTCCCTTCTCACCTGTTTGCTAACAATAATGTTTTTTTCCGTCTCCAGGTTCCACTTTGATATCAGCCCCTTTGAAGAAATTTGGCCAGCTGTTTTCATCTACATGGTTCATAGTTCTTGTGGCAAAACTAGGTACCCAATCTTTCATATGCACTTATATTACTATTACATACACGTTTTAGTATGTTCTAATGTATTTATCTGTCAGTTTTGAATTAGAGAAACTGTGTAGGTTCACTATGTCCGTCCGGAAGAACTACCGGCGCGTGCCCTACCATAACTGGAAGCACGCGGTCACGGTGGCTCACTGCATGTTCGCCATCCTCCAGAAAACACCAGGGACCTTCACAGAGCTGGAGGTTAGTTCTTCAATATAATCCAAAAAAGATAATGCTAAAGATGCACAATATATATGTTTGTACCACATTCTGTTTAAAATGTTGGTTGGACTAAAGGCTCCTATGTGTTGGTTTTAATATCCTCCTGTGTTTTAATGAATGAATGAAGCCTTTATTAGTACCACAATTAATTCAGAAAAGACGACTGCTGTTGTGAATTAGGGCTGTTCAAAGATAAGTGGACATTCTGGCTATGGTCAACATTCATTCACACTATAATGTCATCTATTTGTTTAAAAAAATGAAATGCATAATGTTCATGTATCCAGTACACATCTTGTGCATTTAGCAGACAATTAAATACTGCAGCTTCAAAAGTAAAAAGTTTGTCTCTGCTATGGATCATTCCTGGATGGTAAAAAACATGGTATATCATGTTTACTTGTCTTTCCAGTTTTTTCAGGGAAAAAGCTATGGTACTATATATCAATGTCACAAACTCATGTCAATTATGCACTGTATAAACCAAAATAAGGCCTTTCCATTGGAGTATGTAAAGAGGAGGCAAAATCTGAGGCACACTGGTTGTAGGATGAGTAAATTCTCTAATACCTCTGATATGTTTTCACCTATTGAAGCACCACTCCTCTCGAACCTTTTTCACCAAAACACATTGAACACATGCCGTTTTGTGAATGGACTTGTTTCTCCACTTATCTGATCTGTATAAGGCCGAGGGGGGTTAGGGTTATGGATGTTGTGTCATTATTTGCTTGTAAATGTTAAAACCATACAATTTCACTTGCCCTCATAGAGCAATAACATACATGATTATTTTGTTTGCAGAAAAAGGGTTTATTAGTCGCCTGTTTGTGCCATGACCTGGACCACCGCGGGTATAGTAACACGTATCTCCAGAAGTTTGACCACCCGCTGGCCGCTCTCTACTCCACATCCACCATGGAGCAGCATCACTTCTCACAAACGGTCTCCATTTTGCAGGTAGATCTCAATTATACGCATAACAATTGTACTTTTTCCTTTCATTTATTGTAAGATTAGAGATTTACAAAAGCTGACAAAAACTGCAGAGAGTTCATAGGAATTTCGCAACAGCTTTAGACGTCATTATGAGGAACCAGAACTTCCCCAGTGATTTTCATGAATGCAACAAACAGAGTGAGACTTGTGTTGTTTAGTGGACATCGGCTTCTTTGGGGAAAAAAAGAAGAAAGAAGCAGAGCCGTGAAGCTGGGAGGTGGGCCAGGCGTGGGAAGGTGGGCTTGTTGCACGCTCTGGATTTTCTGCAGAGAGAGAGAAAAACCAAAAAAATATAAACAAACTATAGTAGACCAGACCACAAAATAGGTCCCAAAAGAATTAAATGAGCCTCTATATGGGGATTTCCAGACCCTGTAATCCCCCAGCCGCATTAACAGAGCAACAATCAAATCTCCCCCGGCTCATCCGTATAACAAATATATTATGGACATATAAAAAAAAATTGTATTCTACTGTCTTATCGATCTATACATAACGATAGTGTTCTAAAGTATTCCCAAAAGTACATGAGCAAGAGTAAAAATACAATATGAGGAGGTTTCAGATGGGAACTTCTTAAAAGGCTTTCTCTAAAAAGTTATTTATTAGATATTTATACAAATGCAATTAAACTGACAACAAGCAGAGCAGAGACTTGCACACTGGCCTTTCGCTCTTGTTCTAGTTTAGCAAAGACCAATGCCTCTTAAGTGGAGCTTTTGCTTTTTTATCCATCTCTTTGTTTCTCATAGCTGGAAGGGCACAATATTTTTTCCAACCTGAATTCCAGCGAATACGAAGAAGTGCTGGAGATCATCCGAAAGGCCATCATCGCCACAGACCTCGCCCTTTACTTCAACAACCACCAGCAGCTGTCCGAGCACCTGTCTGTGGGCACCCTGGACCTCAACAACCACTCCCACAGGTCAGGCACACGGATGAAACCTGACGATACCGGAAGCAAATATACTATACTGCACAGCTACTTTTTACTTTTACACTTGTCAGAGAAAAATGCAGAATATGCCGATTTTTGCTTTAAATCAAGTCTGAAATCATTTTAGACAAATGTTTTTCATCAAACTTTCAAAGAAGGCTACTAAACGTGGACAATAGTGTGAATATTTTTTTTAAAGTAACAGTTATTTGACATTTTAAGACACTGAAACACCTCTGTTTTTTATTATGACATCAATAACTCACATCTTTCTTCTATGTTAATATCCATCTTCCATGAATGTTTCTCCAACAATGTAAAGTAGATTTTATATTATACAGTGCCTCTCTAAAGTACTATTACAAAATGAACCGTCTCACATTTTGTCCTGTTTATAGCTGCTTACCTCCAAAATATGTGCATTGAAAAATGTTTTGCACATTACATTTAAGTACATAGAGATGAGCTTTAATTCACTAATACTGTTTATATATTATCTGTTTTCTATGTTTGGAATAACAGAATCATGTATCATTTTGCTTTCACTTCACATCTGTGTTAATGTGTGTGAACCTTCAGTAATGGTTGTAAACATGACAATATTCTTAGTTTGTGACTTCCTGTTACTTACAATGGCAAAACAAACCAAATTCTGATTCTGAAAATGTGCAAACGTTCAAGGTGTAGTAGTACTTTTGAGAGGCACTTTATATCAATTATTATTATTGATGTCCAGTCCTTATTTATATCTGTATATTTAAAGGATATATTCAATAATATATCAAATTGTCAAAAGAAATGGTATAATGATCCACTTATCTATTGTGTGGTAACACTGATCTAAAGCAAGAGATTTCCAGAGCTGTTTAAATCTGCAGAACTGGAGGTAGCCGTGCATAAGTCTGTTCAATTCTAGACAGCAGCGGGTTTTCATTTGCTCATAATTAATGACGGTAGCACACTGTAGCTACGTAGTATGTTTTTAGCCCTACATGTCACTATAACTGTATGGAGAGTAGTACAGAGAGGGGATTGGTGGAAGGTGAAAAAGAAATGTACTTAGCCCTGAAGATATTTAGATTCAGATTCAAAAAACTTTATTGATCCCAAAGGGCAATTCATTTGCAGCATAAACTCAAAGCAGAACACACATACTCTACACAAACACACAGTTAGTCTCAGAGTCCACACAGCAGCAGGTTACACGACATAAGATAAAAACAAGAATGAACAACACAATTCCCAAAAGTCAAACACCTCTTCCAGAGTTCAACAGTTTTATGGCAGAGGGCACAAAAGAATTAGATAAAGGATTTCTTTTCCGTGCTGGAGCATAAAAACGACGCCCTGAGGGCATCATTACAAAGTCAGCGATCAGAGGATGTTTGGGCTGAGCCAGAATACATTTTGCTTTATTCAGCACCTGTTCCTCCCACAGATATTTTGTTTTTCTAGTATCAAAATGTTCTGACTGAGAGCGAGGGCCTCTCCATAGATAGTGCCTGTATCCCGTGATTGGAGCTGCCATCTGCATGTTGTCATGGCGATAGATTAAGATGAAGAGATCCTTTATTCGTCCCACAGTGGGGAAATTTCAGTGTTGCATCACCAGTTACAGAACATGAGGAATGAGGAGCACACAGCACAAGAAAAAAGAACAATAACTCTATACTAATTAAAATGAAATAAAAATCTCTAGCATAAGAAATAAACCAGTGTAAATTCAGAGTACAAAAACTCCGACTATTGCATAATAAAAAAGTATAAAAAGGAAAATTCCAGGCAAAGCAGATTCCGGACTCACCTCGATAGATTCCACAGAGCATCTTTACTGTAGAGTTATATTTCAGCGTTTCGTTTGTAGGTCACTTTGTCCCAGTTTAGACGCAGCTCCTTTCTGCATTGCACCTGGTTTTTCGGCCGTGCTTTAGTTCAGTTTCACTTTGCTCTCCTTGATGTCGCTGTTACATTGAGTCTGCATTGAACCGTTTGATGGTCACATGTTTTCCCCAAGGTAACTCAAGGCCAGATGAGTGAATGTCGTTTTGTTCAAAGTTGTTTCCCGCCACAGCGTCACACACACAAACCTGTTTCACCACATGGATTAGAAGGAGTTTTTTGCTCTCGCTGCAGGGACCGAGTGATTGGTCTGATGATGACAGCATGTGACCTGTGCTCAGTTACCAAGCAGTGGCAAATCACACGCCTCATCGCCAACGACATCTATGCAGAGTTCTGGGCCGAGGTACACTGAGACTCTGTTCAAATTCTTGTAGCCTCACACTCATGCCTGCAGTGATACAAGTAAACCTCCATTATTACTTCTTCGTGCTGCCCATTGCCAAAAATAAATTAAAAAGTGAGCTAAAGATTGAATGTTATATTTTCTAAGTCTTGGTGTGTTTTGCCACAGGGAGATGAGATGAAGAAGATTGGGATCCAGCCGATACCCATGATGGACAGAGACAAGAAGGATGAGGTTCCCCAGGGCCAGGTAAGTGCAGCGCATTCAGGGTTAGCACTATTTTAAGGAAAAGATGAAAGAACCACAATGCAGCCAAAATATTTGCATGCACCGATTGGTTTTGCGGCCACAGCAGGAAGACATAAGAATAACGTAATCTAAACTTTTTTTTATTATTATAGCTGTAATTCCCATACTGTATCAATCAATAGGCTACACAGTGTTTCATATATGCCCATTCAAAATGTTTTAATGATGAACTTTTGGCTGAAATGAATTTACCGTGCTGTGGATCATAGTTACCAGGTATCTAGTTAGCCTCTGTTGTGTCTTCAAACTCTTGATATTTAGATAATTCAAAAGGGATTTTGAATGGAAGTGTATTATTATACTCCTGGAACACAAAGCTCCGCCCACTTCCATGGCCCGACCTTTATCAATTAAAAGAAAAAACATAGTGTGCTTTCAAATCAAATGAAATCCAATCCATGTGTTTTTGAAATCACTTTTATAATTTTCATAACAACATGGTGTGCTTTCAAATCTAATCAATTTAATTTTTGTCTCGAAGGGTATCAGAGTTTTTTATCATCATCAGCACGTTAGAAAAATTAAACAATTAGAACACGAATGAAATTCAATAAACACCTAAAAGTCCTTTAAAAGTCCAAATACAAACACATTTGTGTACCTTTGGTAACACAAAAATCTGTATGTCTGTATATATTGTTTGCTTGCCCTTTAAATACCCCCCACCCCAAAATAGACATGCTCAATCCATTATTGTGTTGTTTACTTGAAAGTGTTAGTCTATCTAATTTCACTTGAATAATCATATTTTCTGATTTAGTTTATGAAATACAGGGAAAAAGTGTTTTAAATTTGATTCATTCCCCGAAAGAGGCACTACCCCCCATTTTGAGAACCACTGCTCTACTCTGGAAAATTGCTTCAAGTGCATCAATAAATACTTTGCAATTTCCCTTAAAAGTACATGGAGACTAGCTTTAATTCACTAAAACTATTTACAATACAATCTTTTTTCTAAGCCATTTGTCAGCTCCATTATATCTTTATGTAATTGAGGAAATTGCATTTGGCCAGTGATTGATGATCAGGGGTTTTCTGAGCTCAAGGGGACCACAGTTCTAGGTCAAATGTGTATTGTATAAGAATGTTGACAGAAATGTGAAATACACATCATTAACCTGAAGGCAGAACACTCAATTCTCAAATATAGCTATGTTCTTTTACAGAAAAAGTCCCTCAAACGTAAATGTATCCAAGCTTATCCCATGACTTATTGTATCAACGAGAAATTTGAAGTTTGAAGTCCATTACTTTACTATTATTGAGACAAAAAGTAACTCATAGTAATAATCACAAACCCTGACCGTTTTGACTTTTCAAAATGTTTCCTCCGCAGGTGGGATTTTACAATGCAGTCGCAATTCCATGTTACACAACGTTAGCCGAGCTGTTTCCTCCGTCCAATGTTCTTCTCAACGCCTGCAAGTGAGTAGTGAGTGTGTCAGAATGGCAATGTCATGTCATTGTTTTTAAAAGAAATACAGAGAAATAAAGTGTGATTATATGAGCCTATATACCTGTATGTGAGCCACACTTCCTACATTTTAAAAGAAAGTACATTTTATCGACATAACTCGTCAAAACCTGATTTAATGATGAGGTTTTTTACAGCTTACCTATTAGCTTCCATACTAATTAATTCACCTATAATTATTATTAAACTTTGATAATAAACAAGTGTTCTAAAGCTACTAAAACTTGATGGAGCCATAATAATAAGTTCATAAACAACCACAATAAAAATACACGTATTATGGTGCTTTTCGACCGCCAATGCTGAAACGCACGTTCTCTAGTTTTCAGACGTAGGGGTCTTCAGACCAGATGTCCTGGCGCGCGCCGGAAGTGCCGGAAGTAGCCGGCGGGCTCTAATGCTAACAGAGTTATGCTAGCGACTTCTTGTGTACAGATCTTCTCCAATAATACAGCTTTGCAGCTTGTCTGTGTTCAGAGACCTTCCACAGACTTTAACAGTAGTATGTGTTCAAGGAGGTGCGCAATAAGTTTATTTTATTATGAAACGGTTCTTCCGCATCGGCAGACACACTCGAAGCAGTTGCATTAAGTCACGGGAGCATGAAAACTCACATGTTCACAAGCACTATGTCCCCCGTTGTCAACCCTGGTTTAGTCCTGGTGTAGCTCCTGTTTTGGCTGTTTACAGTATGTTCAGTCTGCTCGCTCAGACCGCTAATGTCCCCGTGACCACTTTGCGGCTCTCTGATTGGTTGCTGCACGAACGTCCCAAGGAAAGGTTGAGCAAAATTCATCTCCTGCGTTCCTCCCCTTCGACTTTCCAGAGCGGTTCGTGCGTGCATTCCGGGCACGCTCGAACGCGCGTCACCATTGACTTTGCATTGAAAGCCGACGCAACGCATGATCCGGTCTGAATGCGGCATTAGCTGTATCACTATATAATCCGCAGGTTAGAAAAAAAAACTAGATAAAAGTATTGGCTTGAAGTCCAGAAAATATGGGATGCATAATTTTTAGTTGTGAGTTTTTGAACAGACCTTAAGTGACCACCAGCAGTTAATGACCAGGGACTGATTTGATCTGATTGACAAAAGCACAGAAGATGCACATGCCAATAATTCCTCTAACCACAAACAAAACAAGTACACCTCTGTTCACTAATCAAGTAAAATACCAAAGCAGGCATAGACATTCAGAAGTTTAATGATGTATAAGGTGCAATTCTGTAATATAAAGAAATAATTGTTTTCAATTTATCCAAAATTATTGTTTTAATCTTGATATGTTATGCATTTATAACGTTATTATCCAGGTTCAAAATTCAATC
The DNA here is from genome assembly GCA_964034765.1 of Knipowitschia caucasica. Taxonomy (NCBI): domain Eukaryota; kingdom Metazoa; phylum Chordata; class Actinopteri; order Gobiiformes; family Gobiidae; genus Knipowitschia; species Knipowitschia caucasica. The sequence continues at coordinate 29,212,359 of OZ035835.1, forward strand.
TGGATATCATGGGCAAAGTGATCATCTAGTGAATGTTATGGTGCAAAATGTTATGCCATGTTAATGAAAAAGAAGCTCAGAAATCTGTGTCTGAATGCACCCTTGAAATAGTGTTTTAAGCACCTTGAGGGAAGAAAAGCAGCATTTTGTTAATCAGAATGATGTTCCAGTCCATCTTTTTGTGTCTACTTATCGTGTGCTTAGGGAGAACCTGAGCCAATGGGAGAAGATAGCGAGCGGGGAGGCGGAGGACATAGTGAAGGAGCCCAGTCGGTCGTCTGCTGGAGATTCAGGTCCCGTGAAGGTGGATAACTGACCCCCAAAGGACCGCCGCTGTGCCACCAAAGGAGCTGTGCCCGGACCCTGCACCGCGCTGTGGAGGGCCGGCGTTAGCAGCAGCAGATGACAAAGCTAAATTCAAATTTGACTTTGAAAACACACAGTAACCTCATCAAGCGACAGAGGTGTCCACACTGATCCAGGGACTGACTTTCGCAGCCTGCGGGAAATCATGTGGTGACAGAGATTGGCTGCGTTTTGGTTATCAGCTGTTATTATTTGATGTAATTTTATAATTTTGTTTTTTATTTGAGCTGTATCTTTTGTGGTCTTGCATTTGAGAGGCCTTAACTCCTTTTACTGGCTTTTTAAATGGTACTGTTTACCATCTGTGGTAGGGTTATAATAGCAAACTACTACAGTAAGGTATTTCCAGTGACAGAAGGAATGTGCGGGAGATGAGATGCCACCTTATTGAAAAGGTGAACGTAAGAATGTTTTTTTGTTACTTTTGAGCAAAAATCCTTTGCAGTACTTGAATGAAGACACACAAACTCTTGAAAGCCCTTCCGGCTTACTTTTACACAAACATGGGCAAACTGTGAGTGAAGTAAGATATTGTTGGTACTTGTGAACACAGTCACAAGAGAGTCACAATGTGCAGCCCAAAGCATCACCCTTGGCCCTTCTAATATCACAAAACCTGCTGTGCTGTATTTCCACGTGTGGATCTTACCCAAAATTAGCGATATTCCACAACTTGAGTAAAAGGTAGAAGAACCATGCACGATTAGCTTTTGTTGGGATTTCTCTCCGATTCAAGAATGGTGTATCCACTCTTATAACATTTTCTGACGCAAGTGTTGCCATAAATAATTTCACACTACAATATGGGAGGAGCTGTGCCTTCGTTTCTCTCATTAATCAGTAATCATTTCTCCCTCATCAAATAAACAGGACGGACCACACAAGTTGGGGAAGATCTCTGAGCAATAGTCCTTTATGAACAACACATTTCTGCTCATGTATTTTCTTTTCAAATACCCCTTTAGTTACAGATAAAGGCATGTTTCTGTTTTCTTCTGTCCTCTCGCCAATCTTTGCATTTGGAACAGAAGTGTCTTTGATCCCAGCCGGAATGGACAATGAAAAGCAAAACATAATTTAAACAGTACAGGATGTATCCAAGATCTTCCAAAAGACTTTATGCCTAAAACTTTCATTCCAAGCACCGCTGTCCAAGACTGAATTTTTTGTCCAAACTATTTGTTTTCTTATGACTGGTACTGTGGCCCTCCCCTTTATGGTGTGAATGTAAATTTGTGGAATGTTTTGTTAAATGCAGATACATGGAGTTTTGGCATGTGAGTTAGTAAGCCATCAGTTGATAAGATGCTTACTCTGTCTTACTTTTGGCAATTGCTTCTAGTAAGCTTCAACTAAGAGCAACAATTAGCATGCACCTAATATGAAATGGATATATACTTTTGAATATATAATAGGTGTATTCTGTGTCCAATCTAGAGTTGTGTTTTACAGACTTATTGCTCTGATGGTGCTAAGCTGAGTGGCAGTTTTCATGCACTTTTTGACGGGTGTGTGTTCATTGTGTGTGAGTGACTGAGACCCCCCATACATCCCCCCCGTCCCATATGAGAATTCTGAACACTGCACTGTCCCTCCACTCCACAGCACCAGTTCCATCCTGTTGTCTGCACTATGTTTAGCTTATAATCTTTATCCTTAATATTATTGATGATTACAATATTATTAATGATTATTATATTATTGATATTATTACTATTGTTATTTTCTTAATTAGAGTTAAATTTAAATTAACTTATATTTTTATACAAAGAAAAATAACGTTGGCCTTTTTGTTTTGTACAAAGTAAACATTAAGATAAACAACAAGATAAAGACATGTTACTGTTACCCAGAATAACAAAGGAATGTCTAAACTGTAAATGTATGAGCAGTAGCCAAATGAATTTTATTAAATACATAAAAAATACCAACTTTTTCTGTTTTTGTTTCCTTTCTTCTTTACAATGCATTGCATTACTACAACTTAATAACTGGAGCCCACTGGCAGCCAAATATTTCAGACTGAAAGTGGCCTATTTTCCAGGGAGGGATGCTGATGGCCTACATTTGAGCCACCTTTTTACATATTTCAGAAAACGTGTAAGCTAATTCTGGTTGTTTAGGACAATATTTACCAGTCAGGGGCATAGGGAGAAAACTGTTTTTTAAAAAGGTGTTTAATTTAGATGTTTAAGTGCTTACATCCATAAGACATGTCAGGATTTTTTAATATACAATTAAAAACTAACCTTTCAAAGTTGCAATTCACACATAATATAGGAACTAAGGAGCTTTTGGTAACTATAACTAAGTAAGCTTTATTTATATAGCGCATATCGAACAAAGCATTTTACAATGTTTTGGAGTACAGATATTGTCCTATTCTCTCCACACTGTGATAGGGAAACGAGATGTTGAAAACTGTGGCATCAAAGTCTCTGACCATCTCAGTTCTTTTTGCTGGAATGTGTTTTTGAAGTAATGTTGAGGAATTTACTTCCATCGTTTAAGGTATTTATTGCATTATTGCATTTGTTTATTCAGAAGCCACAACAAAAGGAAAAAAAGACATGAGATTATCTGCAACTGCACTTGACCTTATTTTCAGTCTGTTTTGTTCCATGTTTCGTCCATAGACTTCGTTGAGTCAAGTGACGTCAACAGGAGAGACGCGAACTTTACGCGCGGCGGTAACCATGGCGACCTGGCACAGAGCAGTTCATATCCACTCTCAGGTAGGACTCCGGACTTGACTTATTTAACTTATGTTAATGCGGGTTTTATTAAGCACAGATGGGTATAGCTAACCTTACATCTTATTGTATTGTATACTTTGGCCTGTATTGTGTACTTTGGCCCTGAAAGATACAAATCATTTTTTGTAGCTGATTTACAACTTAAGCTATAGCTAGCTAGTTAGCTAGTGTTGCAAGGAGCTAACGAGCTGGTATGACTGGAAAGTAAATGAACAAGTTTTTTATTAAGTTACTCAAGTTAACTTTACCCAATTACTTGAGTTTTTTGAAGCAGAAAATGTTGTAGATTAGTCACTAATCTTTTTAATTAGTGGTAAATTAGGGCTTTTTACTTTGACAATAAATGTAACTTGCCTTAAAATGTATTGTTGCAGTGATTAAAGACACAATACAGATACAAATGTAGGTGTCATTTTCAAAAACTATTTTGAACATTTTCAAATTTCAGATGCTCCTGGACCAAATACATGCGGTAGTTTTTTCAATTGTATATTTCACATTTAGATACATGTTAACTTAAGCCATTTAATTGTACTTTTACATGATTGCAAATCTTCATTATTGTTTCCACAACTAGTTATTATACATTAATATTCAACATTTAATCCATGTACATTGTAAATTAAGCCTTCCTTCCTTTCCTGTGGTTCAATCTCAACAGACATGTCCACCAGACCAAAGCCTGGTTCTTTTGGGAGGGACATCCATCGGCTTCTCCAGGCGGCAGAAGAGGGTCACAGGGCTGATGTCTTGACCTACTCCTCAGGGCACCTAGGGCCACGGAGCCTTGTCCTCAACCAGCCTCATGAAGAATCAAAGCAGCCATTTTGGGCCTCTTCCAACAATCGCAAGGAATCTCCAAGACCTTTAACTCCTCGGATCAAGCCTATAAAGATTGGGAAGAATAACATGAAAGAATATTTAGCAGAGGTCACAGCAGATTTCACGTCACTTACTCTCGAGCAGACTTCGACCTCAGATCTCACCAACAACTCGCCTTTTGATGCTGTCCCAGGAGAAAATGCTAGTTTAAATAAGTCCTTACCCTGCATGAGAAAGCCACTGCCTAAAATACAGCCCAAAAAAGTTCACAAAAAGTTAGAAAACACATCCAAACTGAAAGAAAAACAGTCTGGGAGTGACACGAGCAGCAAAGAGCAGATGATTGTTTGGACAAATTCTGCAGAAATACATGAGAAGAAATTAGAAATAGTAAGTGGGAGGAGATTGTTTTTTGCTCTTGTAACATTTTGTTGTTTTTTCAGTTTTTCACATAACAGCATCTGCACTTAATTTCCCCTCATACAAGACAAAGTAAGATTTTTATATTCCTAGTGTCAGTCCAACTACACACCCAAGGACAAATTAAAGTTTGGGATTATGGCTTGTACTCTAACTATTGGACACAACAAATGTAGTCTTTCCGTCCTTGTATGAGTAAGACCCAGGGGCCTAATTATGCCTTGTTCCCAACCTAATTTGGAATCATAATAGAAACCCAAACATTATTTTCCAGTTGGACAAGCTGCATTTAAGAAAAAAAAACATTTGTCATTACTAAAGAGGCTACAGTAATAATTATAAAATAGTTGGATTACCAAGAAACCTTAAGGAACCAGAAAATCTTTCCATTTATATTTTCTCTTATGAAGTCACTTACTGAAGTCCATATGAATCTATAACGTTCACACTCAATTCTTCTTCCTACTCCCTTTCAGGCAGCTATTTTGGTTTATTATTATATTTTTTTCCCTCTTATGCATGTTAGCAATACTTTATTTACTTTTGTTGGAAACTATGATGGACAAGAGGTGACTTGTGCCCATAGTGAAATGCCTGAAATTATTAAACAAACAATTCAAACCTAACTTTTAGCATTAGCAGTTTTATCAACGACTTCAAGAACACACCCTTTTGTAGTTTATCAAAGGTGATAGAGTTCATACAGTGTGTTGTGTCGCTGACAGGAGCTGCAGAAGCTGTCATCGCAGCGCTGGCCCAGCAGAGACCGCCTCAGCGTCTTCAGTGACGTCTTTGGTGATGTGTGTAAAAGCTCGACCGTATTTGGCCATATCCTGTGGGAAATTAAGGTTTTTTTCCACCTCTGCTCTCACTAACACATTTTTAGAGTGTGACATTAGCGTATTACAGTCGAGGTGATCAAGTCCCTTGTGCAGTAAACCAAAGTGCCGCGGCCGATGAAATGCCGGTCTCCCCACGTCAGCCAAGGCCTCTGTTTCTATTATGCTCATTCACAAGTTACAGGTTATTCAGGGTTAAACGTGACAGATCACTTCATTCAAATTATGACTCAGTTTGATGCAAGAATAAGTTCACACACAATGAGGGAAAAACAAAAGCCGAAAATTATAGAAAGGAAGTAGCACTCTTTTATTATTATTATTATTATTGGAAATAAGTGCGATGTACATTGTGATATTTGATGTAATGAACAAGCATGTTGGAACTGCTCTCATCTTCGCTCATCTCTTCTCCATCATGTGTGTTTTGTTCTTTCCAGTCACTGTGTCAAGAGAGTCTGTGAGCTCTAGCAGCACATGGCGTGAAAGAAACACATCATTTCATCATTACATTTAAAAAGTCAATAATTACAATATTAATCTTGTACTTGCCAAATATATGTTTTTTATATATTGTGCAACCCTAACTCCATGTGTATCATTAGTAATCAACATAGCACCAATAGAAAAAAGTGTAATGAATTCATAAGGAACATCTATCTGGCAGCTTAAACAAAAGGTGGGGAAATTACATGTTCCCCCCCCCCATAAAGTGTGGTTTTTTTTTTTATTTAAAAAGAAAAAAAAAAACCATGTTTTTTTTTTTTTTAAATATGATACCCCCCTTTTTACACCACTATTTTAGGTTGGCCCCTCCCCAAACATGTCAAAGCCGTCCCTTCCCCATCCCTATAAAACTTGCCAAAAAACCGAAAAATGATAAAATGATTTAATTGCCAAAAAATTGTATAGTTTTTTCAATTGTACACAAGCCAAACATCCCACCAAAAGGTGTTGCTTGATTTTTTCAAATAAGAAAGGCAAATAACCAAATATATTTTTCTAAACATTTAGATATTTAAATTTAGAGCCCCAAATGGCAAACTACCGCCAGAAAAGAAATGCCCCATTATTCCCTCCATTTAGGTTGGCAACGATTAATTTTGAACACAATAACAGAAGTCACAAGATATTAATAAACTGGAACAAATAAAAACAACACCCAATAAAACCCAAAAAATGAACAGGACTACATTTAACATAAAATTATAAAAAAAAAAATTAAATTGCTGTGTATGGTGTTTTTTTAGAAGCAAATGCATGTAAAATTTGTTGTGGCTTTTAACATTCTACGCATGGGGGGTGGTTCCCCCCCCCATTTTTGTTTTTATGTTTTTTCAGTGAGCCCCCTGGTGGGGGGACGATTAACACCTTTGGGGGGGCTTGGGCTTCCTTGAAAAGTATTAAGTTAATAGTGGTTGGCAAAAAAGTGCCTGGTTTCCTTGCTTTTGCTCCCTGTAGATCTAATCTATCTTTCATCAGCTATTAAGAGACACCCCGTTTACCGCTAACTCCCTCCCCACACAACACAACCGGAACAAGGGAGGAAAAGGAAAAATGAAGAGAGATAGGCGGTAAAGTATTGTCTCCTAAAGCCCTTGATTGTAATTATAAGATTAAGATTAGATAGCAAGCAGACCCAAGGCCACTGCTACCAACTATCACTTAATTACTATCCAAAGGAAGCCCCAAGCAAGTCCCATCGTCACAGCGCTCACTGGAAAACTAAACAAAAATGACACACTTTTAGATGTAAGCACACAAATACATGCATCCCTTCCCAAAAAACACACACACAGCATAATTAATGTTTTTTTATTTTTTAATGTAGGTAGTCCCCCCCCGGTTTCATTTTTTGGGTTTTTTATGTGGTCCATTTGTAAGTTTTTTATTAATTTTCTGTGGACTTTACTGTTTGTTTTTATAGTCCCCCAAATAATAGTTGGCCAACTAAATGGATGAAAATAACTGGGGCAATTATTATTTTTCTGCTTTAGTTTTTTGCATGGGCTTTGCCTACATTTAAAATAATCTAAATTGTTTTAAATATTGTTTTATTGGCCTTTTTTTTAACTAATTTGAAATAATGCAAGCAACAACTTTTGTTGGGAAAATGTATTTTTTTTGGGTGAAAAAAACAATAAAAACAAGTAATATTGCAATTAAACCATTTTTTTTCTTCCATACGTTTTTGATTTTTTTTTGCAGTTGTTTTAAAGAAATGGAAAAAAGACGGCCTTTGACATGTATGTAGGGGGCCCAACTAAATTAGGTGTTTAAAAGGGGGCAATCCTTAAATAAAAAACCATGGTTTTTTTTTTATTTTTTCTATAATAAAAACAACCTATGAAACATGGGGTAATATTTTTTTTTCCCCCACCTTTTGCTATGTGTTTTTCGTGTTATTTAGATTAGTAATAAAATCCAGTAAAATAACCTTTTTTAATATTGGCAATTCCAAGCGATGGTAACATCAGGAAAAAAAAGAACATGAAAAGCTTGAGAAATACCAAGGTCTCAGAGAGGAGCTGGAGAGGGCCTGGAGGGTAAAGGTGACAGTAGTGCCCGTGGTGAAAGGTGAGTGGACAATTTTTTTTTTAAATATATATAATTTTCCGATTTAGTCTCTTTTCCATTATTTCGATTTTTTGATGTTACAAACAGAAGCTTGAGATGATTTTTTTCATCAAATGTAATGCACCAATAATAGCTTTAAGATACCAGCCAAAAGCCTTTTTTACTGTGTTGTATTTTTGTTTGATTGTATGACTATATTTTTGACTGTGCGCACGTGTCTCCTGCAGCCCTGAACATACGTTCTAAGTTTATCAGTCCAGGTCTCAGTTCAGGTCTCAGTCCAGGCCTTGGATTCTGCAGCTGCAGATTGAAACATTGTTTCTCTTTGATGGCCCACTCTGGATCAGCCAATCAGAGTAGCCTACGGTCCCGCCCCCTGTGCACTTAGTATCACAGCCTAAAACTAAACATGTTTAAATGTGTTGTTTTAACACACACAGTACAGGAAAGGGCTTTAACACGAGTTCACCAGGAACAAGTTTCATTTGAAAACTTTGAAATGTTGTAATTGTAAAATTAATAAGTAAAAAACTATATTTTTTGAGGGAGAAAGAAACAGCTTGCAGGTGGATTTAACCAATCACAACACTGTGTATCTTAACCAATGAGAGCGCACAATGAGCCACGTTCTGTCTGAGTTCACGTGCACACGAGGACCACGCGAGGAGCACACGGCGACGAACCGGAGAGATGGCGCGTGAGAGCAGAGCCGATGCGGTAAGTACCTCTGTCTTATTTCTGTGGGTAAAGTGAGTGCTTTTCATTGTAATAACTCCGGCCAAAGTAACTTCTCCGTATCAAATCCAATGTTTTAAATACAAAACGTGGTGCTCAGCGGTAAGTTAGTTTGATGGCGGCGCGGGTCTGCGCATGGGTCTGTGTCTGGGTCTATGCGCGGGTCTGGGTCTGTGCGTGGTTCTGTGGGTCTGTGCGTGGGTCTGTGGGTCTGTGGTGGGTCTGTGGGTCTGCGCGTTGTTCTGTGGGTCTGTGCGCGGGTCTGTGTCTGTGCGCGGGTCTGTGTCTGTGCGCGGGTCTGGGTCTGTGCGCGGGTCTGGGTCTGTGCGCGGGTCTGGGCGAGGGTCTGTGGGTCTGGGTCTGTGCGTGGGTCTGTGGTTCTGATCTCTGAAACTTCGAAAAAGATGGAGGCCTTCTAAAATCAATTGCTGAATTATGAAAATTGTATGAGCAAGCGATTATTATTTTATTTATTTTTTCCCCTTGGTCTGTGAAATGCACTATATATGAATATTACTTACTTATAGAACGTGTTTTGGATTCAGGACCTCATGGAGTAATTTCCAAAAATCATTTTAAATTTATTGTAAAATTCAAATGTGTTGAAATGTATTAAACAAAATGCAGATGAATTCTAATTGTAAATCTTGCATGTTGCAGATGAGTAGCCCATCTTCAGATGCCTGGTCCAGTGATGAGTACAAGCCTCCTCTACATTATCCAGCAACGTTTCAGTATTTTCTGACACATGTGAGTCCAGACCAAAGACAAGTCCTGGTTTAGTCCTGGTTTAGACCTAGGGTAGACCTGGTTCAGACCTGGTTTAGACCTGGTTTAGACCTGGTTCAGACCTGGGGTAGTCCTGGTGTTTAGACCTAGGGTAGACCTGGTTCAGTCCTGGTTCAGTCCTGGTTTAGACCTAGGCTAGACCTGGTTTAGACCTAGGGTAGACCTGGTTTAGTCCTGGTTCAGTCCTGGTTTAGACCTAGGCTAGACATGGTTTAGACCTAGGGTAGACCTGGTTTAGTCCTGGTTCAGTCCTGGTTTAGTCCTGGTTCGGACCTGGTTCAGTCCTGGTTTAGTCCTGGTTTAGTCTTGATTCAGACCTGGTTCAGTCCTGGTTTAGTCCTGGTTCAGTCCTGGTTTAGACCTGGTTTAGACCTGGTTTAGACCTGGTTTAGTCCTGGTTTAGTCCTGGTTCAGACCTTGCTGACCCTTCTGTGTGTTCTTAGCGTGTGCTGAAGTGTCTGATGAAGAGGAGCTAGAGCCGACCTCCACAAAGGCCCAGAAAAACAAACGGACCAAGAGGACAGATGGTGAGTACAACTGATCCTGGTTTAGTCCTGGTTTAGTCCTGGTTTAGTCCTGGTTTAGACCTGGTTTAGACCTGGTTTAGACCTGGTTTAGACCTGGTTTAGACCTGGTTTAGACCTGGTTTAGACCTGGTTTAGACCTGGTTTAGTCCTGGTTCAGTCCTGGTTTAGACCTGGTTTAGTCCTGGTTCAGTCCTGGTGTTTAGACCTGGTTTAGACCTGGTTCAGTCCTGGTCCAGTCCTGGTTTAGACCTGGTTTAGACCTGGTTTAGTCCTGGTTCAGTCCTGGTGTTTAGACCTGGTTTAGACCTGGTTCAGTCCTGGTTCAGTCCTGGTGTTTAGACCTAGGGTAGACCTGGTTTAGTCCTGGTTTAGACATGGTTTAGGCCTGGTTTAGGCCTGGTTTAGACCTGGTTCAGACCTGGTTCAGTCCTGGTTTAGACCTGGTTTAGACCTAGGCTAGACCTGGTTTAGTCCTGGTTTAGTCTTGGTTCAGACCTGGTTCAGACCTGGTTCAGACCTGGTTCAGACCTGGTTCAGACCTGGTTTAGTCCTGGTTTAGTCCTGGTTTAGTCCTTGCTGACCCTTCTGTGTGTTCTTAGCGTGTGCTGAAGTGTCTGATGAAGAGGAGCTAGAGCCGACCTCCACAAAGGCCCAGAAAAACAAACGGACCAAGAGGACAGATGGTGAGTACAACTGATCCTGGTTTAGTCCTGGTTTAGTCCTGGTTTAGTCCTGGTTTAGACCTGGTTTAGACCTGGTTTAGACCTGGTTTAGACCTGGTTTAGACCTGGTTTAGTCCTGGTTCAGTCCTGGTGTTTAGACCTGGTTTAGACCTGGTTCAGTCCTGGTCCAGTCCTGGTTTAGACCTGGTTTAGACCTGGTTTAGACCTGGTTTAGACCTGGTTTAGACCTGGTTTAGACCTGGTTTAGACCTGGTTTAGACCTGGTTTAGACCTGGTTTAGACCTGGTTTAGTCCTGGTTTAGACCTGTTTTAGTTTAGTAAACCTGGTTTAGACCTGGTTTAGACCTGGTTCAGTCCTGGTTCAGTCCTGGTTTAGACCTGGTTTAGACCTGGTTTAGACCTGGTTTAGTCCTGGTTTAGACCTGTTAGACCTGTAGTTTAGACCTGGTTTAGACCTGGTTTAGACCTGGTTTAGCCTGGTGACCTAGCCTGGTTTAGACCTGGTTTAGACCTGGTTAGTCCGGTTTAGTCCTGGTTCAGTCTGGTGTTAGACCTGGTTTAGACCTGGTTCAGTCCTGGTTTAGTCCTGGTTTAGTCCTGGTTTAGTCCTGGTTTAGACCTGGTTTAGACCTGGTTTAGACCTGGTTTAGACCTGGTTTAGACCTGGTTTAGACCTGGTTTAGTCCTGGTTCAGTCCTGGTGTTTAGACCTGGTTTAGACCTGGTTCAGTCCTGGTTTAGTCCTGGTTTAGTCCTGGTTTAGTCCTGTTTCAGACCTGGTTTAGACCTGGTTTAGTCCTGGTTCAGACCTGGTTCAGTCCTGGTTTAGACCTGGTTTAGTCCTGGTTCCTGGTTCAGACCTGGTTCAGACCTGGTTTAGTCCTGGTTTAGTCCTGGTTTAGTCCTTGCTGACCCTTCTGTGTGTTCTTAGCGTGTGCTGAAGTGTCTGATGAAGAGGAGCTAGAGCCGACCTCCACAAAGGCCCAGAAAAACAAACGGACCAAGAGGACAGATGGTGAGTACAACTGATCCTGGTTTAGTCCTGGTTTAGTCCTGGTTTAGTTTAGACCTGGTTTAGACCTGGTTTAGACCTGGTTCAGTCCTGGTTCAGACCTGGTTTAGTCCTGGTTTAGTCCTGGTTTAGTCCTTGTTTAGTCCTGGTTCAGTCCTGGTTTAGTCCTGGTTTAGACCTGGTTCAGTCCTGGTTTAGTCCTGGTTCAGTCCTGGTTTAGTCCTGGTTCAGTCCTGGTTCAGTCCTGTTTCAGTCCTGGTTTAGACCTGGTTCAGTCCTGGTTCAGTCCTGGTTTAGTCCTGGTTTAGTCCTGGTTTAGTCCTGGTTTAGTCCTGGTTTAGTCCAGACCTGGTTTAGACCTGGTTTAGACCTGGTTTAGACCTGGTTTAGACCTGGTTTAGTCCTGGTTCAGTCCTGGTGTTTAGACCTGGTTTAGACCTGGTTCAGTCCTGGTTCAGTCCTGGTGTTTAGACCTAGGGTAGACCTGGTTTAGTCCTGGTTTAGACATGGTTTAGGCCTGGTTTAGGCCTGGTTTAGACCTGGTTTAGACCTGGTTCAGACCTGGTTCAGTCCTGGTTTAGACCTGGTTTAGACCTAGGCTAGACCTGGTTTAGTCCTGGTTTAGTCTTGGTTCAGACCTGGTTCAGACCTGGTTCAGACCTGGTTTAGTCCTGGTTTAGTCCTGGTTTAGTCCTTGCTGACCCTTCTGTGTGTTCTTAGCGTGTGCTGAAGTGTCTGATGAAGAGGAGCTAGAGCCGACCTCCACAAAGGCCCAGAAAAACAAACGGACCAAGAGGACAGATGGTGAGTACAACTGATCCTGGTTTAGTCCTGGTTTAGTCCTGGTTTAGTCCTGGTTTAGTCCTGGTTTAGACCTGGTTTAGACCTGGTTTAGACCTGGTTTAGACCTGGTTTAGACCTGGTTTAGACCTGGTTTAGACCTGGTTTAGACCTGGTTTAGACCTGGTTTAGTCCTGGTTCAGTCCTGGTGTTTAGACCTGGTTTAGACCTGGTTCAGTCCTGGTTCAGTCCTGGTTTAGACCTGGTTTAGACCTGGTTTAGACCTGGTTTAGACCTGGTTTAGTCCTGGTTCAGTCCTGGTTTAGACCTGGTTTAGACCTGGTTCAGTCCTGGTTTAGTCCTGGTTTAGACCTGGTTTAGACCTGGTTTAGTCCTGGTTTAGTCCTGGTTTAGTCCTGGTTTAGACCTGGTTTAGACCTGGTTTAGTCCTGGTTTAGACCTGGTTTAGACCTGGTTTAGACCTGGTTTAGACCTGGTTTAGTCCTGGTTTAGACCTGGTTCAGTCCTGGTTTAGTCCTGGTTTAGACCTGGTTTAGACCTGGTTCAGTCCTGGTTCAGTCCTGGTTTAGACCTGGTTTAGACCTGGTTTAGACCTGGTTTAGACCTGGTTTAGACCTGGTTTAGACCTGGTTTAGACCTGGTTTAGACCTGGTTTAGACCTGGTTTAGACCTGGTTTAGACCTGGTTTAGTCCTGGTTCAGTCCTGGTGTTTAGACCTGGTTTAGACCTGGTTCAGTCCTGTTTCAGTCCTGGTGTTTAGACCTAGGGTTAGACCTGGTTTAGTCCTGGTTTAGACCTGGTTTAGACCTGGTTTAGTCCTGGTTTAGTCCTGGTTCAGACCTGGTTCAGTCCTGGTTTAGTCCTGGTTCAGTCCTGGTTCAGACCTGGTTTAGTCCTGGTTTAGTCCTGGTTTAGTCCTTGCTGACCCTTCTGTGTGTTCTTAGCGTGTGCTGAAGTGTCTGATGAAGAGGAGCTAGAGCCGACCTCCACAAAGGCCCAGAAAAACAAACGGACCAAGAGGACAGATGGTGAGTACAACTGATCCTGGTTTAGTCCTGGTTTAGTCCTGGTTTAGTCCTGGTTTAGACCTGGTTTAGTCCTGGTTTAGACCTGGTTTAGACCTGGTTTAGACCTGGTTTAGACCTGGTTTAGACCTGGTTAGACCTGGTTTCAGTCCTGGTTTAGACCTGGTTTAGACCTGGTTCAGTCCTGGTTCAGTCCTGGTTTAGACCTGGTTTAGACCTGGTTTAGACCTGGTTTAGACCTGGTTTAGACCTGGTTCAGTCCTGGTTTAGACCTGGTTTAGACCTGGTTCAGTCCTGGTTTAGACCTGGTTTAGGCCTGGTTTAGGCCTGGTTTAGGCCTGGTTTAGACCTGGTTCAGTCCTGGTTCAGTCCTGGTTTAGACCTGGTTTAGACCTAGGCTAGACCTGGTTTAGACCTGGTTTAGTCCTGGTTTAGTCTTGGTTCAGACCTGGTTCAGACCTGGTTTAGTCCTGGTTTAGACCTGGTTTAGACCTGGTTTAGACCTGGTTTAGACCTGGTTCAGTCCTGGTTCAGTCCTGGTTTAGACCTGGTTTAGACCTGGTTTAGACCTGGTTTAGACCTGGTTTAGACCTGGTTTAGACCTGGTTTAGTCCTGGTTCAGTCCTGGTGTTTAGACCTGGTTTAGACCTGGTTCAGTCCTGGTTCAGTCCTGGTGTTTAGACCTAGGGTAGACCTGGTTTAGTCCTGGTTTAGACATGGTTTAGGCCTGGTTTAGGCCTGGTTTAGGCCTGGTTTAGACCTGGTTCAGTCCTGGTTCAGTCCTGGTTTAGACCTAGGCTAGACCTGGTTTAGACCTGGTTTAGTCCTGGTTTAGTCCTTGCTGACCCTTCTGTGTGTTCTTAGCGTGTGCTGAAGTGTCTGATGAAGAGGAGCTAGAGCCGACCTCCACAAAGGCCCAGAAAACAAACGGACCAAGAGGACAGATGGTGAGTACAACTGATCCTGGTTTAGTCCTGGTTTAGTCCTGGTTTAGTCCTGGTTTAGTCCTGGTTTAGTCCTGGTTTAGTCCTGGTTTAGACCTGGTTTAGACCTGGTTTAGACCTGGTTTAGACCTGGTTTAGACCTGGTTTAGACCTGGTTTAGACCTGGTTTAGACCTGGTTCAGTCCTGGTGTTTAGACCTGGACCTGGTTCAGTCCTGGTTCAGTCCTGGTTCAGTCCTGGTGTTTAGACCTAGGGTAGACCTGGTTTAGTCCTGGTTTAGTCCTGGTTTAGTCTTGGTTCAGACCTGGTTCAGACCTGGTTCAGACCTGGTTCAGACCTGGTTCAGACCTGGTTTAGTCCTGGTTTAGTCCTGTTTCAGTCCTTTTTTAGACCTGGTTTAGACCTGGTTTAGTCCTGGTTTAGTCCTGGTTCAGACCTGGTTCAGACCTGGTTTAGTCCTGGTTCAGACCTGGTTTAGTCCTGGTTTAGTCCTGGTTTAGTCCTGGTTTAGTCCTGGTTCAGACCTGGTTCAGTCCTGGTTTAGTCCTGGTTTAGTCCTGGTTCAGTCCTGGTTTAGTCCTTGCTGACCCTTCTGTGTGTTCTTAGCGTGTGCTGAAGTGTCTGATGAAGAGGAGCTAGAGCCGACCTCCACAAAGGCCCAGAAAAACAAACTGACCAAGAGGACAGATGGTGAGTACAACTGATCCTGGTTTAGTCCTGGTTTAGACGTGGTTTAGACGTGGTTTAGACCTGGTTTAGGCCTGGTTCAGGCCTGGTTCAGTCCTGGTTCAGTCCTGGTTCAGTCCTGGTTCAGTCCTGGTTCAGTCCTTGTTTAGTCCTGGTTCAGTCCTGGTTTAGTCCTGGTTCAGTCCTGGTTCAGTCCTGTTTCAGTCCTGGTTTAGACCTGGTTCAGTCCTGGTTCAGTCCTGGTTTAGTCCTGGTTTAGTCCTGTTTCAGACCTGGTTTAGGCCTGGTTTAGTCCTGGTTTAGGCCTGGTTTAGGCCTGGTTTAGTCCTGGTTCAGTCCTGGTTCAGTCCTGGTTTAGACCTGGTTTAGACCTGGTTTAGACCTGGTTTAGACCTGGTTTAGACCTGGTTTAGACCTGGTTTAGACCTGGTTTAGACCTGGTTTAGACCTGGTGTTTAGACCTGGTTTAGACCTGGTTCAGTCCTGTTTCAGTCCTGGGGTAGTCCTGGTGTTTAGACCTAGGGTAGACCTGGTTTAGTCCTGGTTCAGTCCTGGTTTAGACCTGGTCCAGACCTGGTCATCAGGATAAACATGTCTTTATGTGTCTTATTGTCTCCATCAGAAGCTTCTAGAAACCCAAAGAAACCCTGGAGTGAGGAGGAGAGCCGTGGAGAAGAGGATGGAGAAGTACCTGGCTCTGTGTGCTGTGCCTCACACAGGAGTCTGCAGCCCTCATCAACAGAACCTGGAAGGACCTCAAGTACTTTGTGTATAATAGTATTATCCGACTCAAGAGGCAGCTTGTGTAGCTGGTATTTGTGTCAAACTCATTCCCAAAGCGCCGCAGTGGCTGCAGGTTTTCCATCAGACCAAGCAGGAGCAGAGCAGACTCCTCCCATTTCCTCAGTGAGTTCAGTCTTAACCTGAAGGTTTGAGGAAATGGGAGGAGTCTGCTCTGCTCCTGCTTGGTCTGATGGAAAACCTGCAGCCACTGCGGCGCTTTAGGAATGAGTTTGACCGCCCTGCTTTAATGTTAAGTGCAGTTATGTTTTAAAGTCCCGTTCAAGAGCACTTTGTATTAGGTCCTTTGTAATTGTCCTGTTGGGACAAGTCAAAATACAAAGATGCAAATAAACCTGTCTTTCAAATGTTTTGCTTTGTTTTATTAAAATTGCTGTGATCCCACATAATAATCTGTGTCCATTTGCACATGTGACCAGTGATGGGAATAACGGCGTTACTAGTAACGGCGTTACTAACGCCGTTACTTTTTTCAGTAACGAGTAATCTAACTAATTACTTTGACAGTAACTATAACGCCGTTATCATTTCCGACATCCCGTTACTGCGCGTTACTCAAGACGCACAATGAACGTGTTGTCATGAGAGAAGGGAGGATGAGAAAACCTCTCAGCAATTATTGGCTGATGTAAATCATATTTCCTTTACAATCTACATGTCTACAGTTGAGAGGATGGCTCATAAATTGTGTTTTTGAAACAAATATGGGTCTTAGTCGCGCTCAACCACGGCTTGTATCACCGTGAGGTCAGCCACAGAGGAGCGCATGTGAGCGCAGAAGTCGGCTGCATACAATTCCATCGATAAGCTCCTTGCTCTTCCTGGTTTATCTGCTAAGGACAGCAACAGGTTTGGCTAACATACATATAACACATTTTTACATAATCTAAAATGCACATAGGGTAATTTTTCAATTACTATAGGAATGATAAGAAAGAGAGGTGAAGTGTTAGACGGTTGATTTTAGAAATTGGATGCAGCCGGCTGCAGCAAAACAGAGGAGTTTACGGAGGACACACGCGTTTTGTTTTACTTTTTAAAACTCATTGGACTCATTTCCAAATGGAGGATTACATATCTACGCTCAAACCATTCACTGGATTTAAACAAGGAACTGGTCTGAACCGAAGTGGACTGTGCAGGTCATTTATAAGGTATAGCTATAAGGTAAGACCCATAACTCATAGTTTTGCGTTTTGTATGAACAAACAATGCGGGCATAAAACATATTTTGCTGTAGCCAAACAAATTGTCCACTTGATTTATATGATGTATATGTTCATCTGATTGGACTGAAGTCAGTGCTTCACCAGCCTCACCGCTCGTCACCGGTGTTTCCACATGCAGTGGCGGGCTTTACAGCACAGTGAGAGATGAAGAGTGAACAGGACTTCAGCAGCAAAACAGCCTTTTCTAGATGGAAATATTGGCACTGTTAAAGGTAAAAATGCGCACGTCGGGTGCACATTATGTTCCAGAACAAAACGAAAAAGTAACGCAATAGTTACTTTTACTGGTAACTAGTTACTTTTATAGTGGAGTAACTCCGTTAGTAACTCAGTTACTTTTTGGGAGAAGTAACTAATAACTATAACTAATTACTTTTTCAAAGTAACGTGCCCAACACTGCATGTGACCAACTATATAATTCTAAATAAACCTTCAAAGAGTTAAAAAAAGGTCTATTCATGATTTCTTTTGCAAATTTCACTTATTGTCCCCACTCTGATGGTTCAAAACGTTTTCTTAAATCTTGGTTCTAAAATTTTTTCAATGGAGTGTATAGCTCCGCAGCGCCATCAAGTGTCTAGAAAGTGTTTTTTCTTCCTCCTAAAACATTGGGAAAGGCAAGTCCTCAGTTTTCATGTTTTTAACTACGACCTCACTAGTGTTTGCGGGAATGTGTGTGTTTGTGTGTGTGTTCTGGCGAATAGAGACTGATTGTTGAATGTCTGAAGTGTTATTGCAATAGCACCACACTGAGAGCGAGGGTCAGGGCAGATAGTAACATGTGTGCACGTGTGTGTGTGCGCGCCCCGGACACGAGTGCACACACACACACACTTCAGCAACGAGCGTACGAGCGCTGAGAAATGAATGAATGAGAATGAAAAGTGTGGAGCAAAGTGATCGGAGGCAGGGAAGTTACAAGAGTGTGTGTGTGTTCTGGTGATTAAATAAAGACTGATTCTTTAATGTCTGAAGTGTTACTGCGATAGCACCACTGAGAGCAGGGTCAGGACAGAGGGAGTTATACTCGTAGGAAACGCTTTTCTTTGGCCTTGCAGCCACACACTCCCTGTGCCCCTCGGTCTGGGGCTTATATGAAAGGTTTAACAGAAGCGGAGAATATAATAAAGTGCAGGAGAGACGTGTGTGTGAAAATGCGTGTCACAGGAAGACGTGTAATGTGACGCAAGATAATCAGATATTAGGACCGACATCACACACATCAGGTCTGAGTGAGATATTAGGACCTATAACACACACATCAGGTCTGAGTGAGATATTAGGACCTATAACACACACATCAGGTCTGAGTGAGATATTAGGACCTATAACACACACATCAGGTCTGAGTGAGATATCAGGACCTACAACACACACATCAGGTCTGAGTGAGATATCAGGACCTACAACACACACATCAGGTCTGAGTGAGATATTAGGACCTACAACACACACATCAGGTCTGAGTGAGATAATAGGACCTACAACACACACATCAGGTCTGAGTGAGATATTAGGACCTATAACACACACATCAGGTCTGAGTGAGATATCAGGACCTGCAACACACACATCAGGTCTGAGTGAGATATTAGGACCTACAACACACACATCAGTTCTGAGTGAGATTTTAGGACCTACAACACACACATCAGGTCTGAGTGAGATATTAGGACCTACAACACACACATCAGGTCTGAGTGAGATATTAGGACCTACAACACACACATCAGGTCTGAGTGACATATTAGGACCTACAGTATAACAAGCACTTCAGGTCTGAGTGAAATATTTATCAATCGTTACTCCTTTCACGGAGAGTAACTCTGTAGATGGACAAATACATTATAACTTTAATGTAGAATTATTTATTTTTATACATTGTGTTTGTAATTTTTGACACCTCACTTTTATATTTGTTTTTGATGTTTTAAATTCTAATTTAAACATGATTTTCCAACTGGAGTTAAGACAATTTTTCAGGGAGATAATCTACTGACACAAGGAGAATATGCAAGCTCCACTCCAAAAGGCCCCTTCTGGCTGAAAGTTTTTTTCTTTACTTTTTTTTTACAAACACACACTCACTACTCAAGTATCTTTTTAAATTACCATGAGTCAATATTTTGGCTATTCTACCCACCTCTGGGAATGTATTTAAGTTTGTGACAAAATAGGTGACATATGAGGACAAGTGTGTGTGTGTTAAAAGTGTGTTAAGGTAGTACCGTGCACGACCAGAGAGGCGCTTCAAACTTTTTGGGACGGAGTGTTTCGGCCCCGACACACATTTTCACTATTTGTAGACATTTTGGGACATGCTTGATTTTTGGTGTGGAGCTTGTTCTGGGCCTCTACAACACTGTAGTATGCATGGAAAAATGGGGACCTGAAAAAAGTCCTCACATTTCCTCAGGTCCTGATATTGAAGGTGTGTTATCATACAAAAGTCCTCATATGTCCACAAAACAAACACACACACACACACACACACACACACACATATGCACAGAGGATAGGGGGAAATGACAGGTGCTGACAAGGCCCATGGAGAACTTCAGCTTCTCTCTGTCAGTGCAGAAAGCTACACCTGCTCCCAGTCTTGGCTTTTTCACTATACAACACAGACATTATCCTTCTATACTGTACATGTACTGTATTACCTGCAGTAGAATATACAATGTTTTATATTTGCTGCTTATTATGCTAAAGTCAGGGGTTTTTGTACTAAAGTTGGACATTTTAGACTTTCTTTATTATTTATTTATTATTGTCCTAAATGATTGTGCTATTTTGCTTGTTGTGCTAAATATAGAGATTTTATACTGCTTCTTTTTATGCTAGAGTTTATATTTTATTTTATTTTATTTTAGTGTAGAAATATTATTCATCTTGTGCTGTGTGTTCCTCATTTCTACTGTTCTGTAACACTGAAATTTCCCCGCTGTGGAAGGGACTAAGAACTCTTAATTTTAATCTTAATCTATTGCAACATTATTTTACTCGCAGAGGAAGCACTCGGTGGAAACTACTCCGGTCAAGGCAACTTCATCTCCATGGAGACGCCTTGTCAGCAGGGGACACTCACCAGCAAAGTCCCCCACACTTATTCCACTCGGGGCTGGCTCATTCTAAAGCTGTAAATTGCACTCCTTTTCTTTGGCTGTCTCACACTTGGACACCCACCCTGACACGTGCGCTGGTCCTGGCTCAGCTCCAGTCCGCGGGGACAGTGACACCGGTGGCGGTCCTGCAGCGCGGAGCAGTCGTGAGTGCAGCCTCCGTTGTTAACATGACAACCCGCCGTCTCTGTTATGAAAACGTGTGATTACGAATAAAGCCGTGACATTATGATCTGCAGTGGCTTCATTAAGAGTCGCACCTTCGCAGTGGAGTCCATCCTCCGCCAGCACGCGCCCGGCGTCGCACTCGCAGCGACGAGAGCCCTTCGTGTTGATGCACCTCTCAGAGCAGCCACCGTTCCGCTCCTCGCACTCGTTCACATCTGTGGAGACCGAAACCCAGGTCCAATGAAATAGAACATGTTTGAATCAGATTTGTGTTTTCCCCAGCTGTTTTCATACTGTTGTTGTGTCTTTGAGCAACACACTTCATCCAACTCACCAGCTCTGAACTTTTGTTGTGTGTGTAAGTAATGCCTGGTGTGAATGAATCAAAACTGTTAGCTGCTATGTACAATTTGTCTCATATCAGTATTATGTAATCCTGCTAAAAAAAAACAATTATAAATTCCTTTTTGTTCTTCTTATCAGAATCCCAGAATCAGAATCAGAATCAGAATCATTTTTATTGCCACGTGAGTAACAAAGTTATCACTTGGAAATTGTCTTGGCAGAGAGCGTGCCACTTCGCCATTTGCGGCGCTGTGTGCAGCAAGAAACAGCAGAGAGCAATAACATACAGTTCACAGACAATTGGATAGACACATTGTGCTTTTTATAAACCACGGATTTTTTTCTCGGGATGAGCACCTCCGGCGGCCGGCCCAACGTAGCTGTCAGAGGGGGGCGGGATCAGGGAGGGGGTGAGTAGGAAAACAATAAGGAATGGAGGGGAGGGAGGGAGCAAGATGGATAGGTAGAGGGAGGCGGGGGTGAGGGATCCTTGCTGGAGACTGAAATAGTGTGAGTTGTTGTAGATTGTGGGACCTTGTTTATGGCTTTGGTCGAGGAATGTGAGATAAGAGTGGAGAGAAGACACAGCAGGAGAAAAACACATCGCCTGAGAGGGACAATAAGCAGGCAGATATTCTATTAATTCCAATTAAACCGAATTACGGCGCCCTCAGACCTCCGTACACAGGGGCAAATCCAAGCCAGGTCAGAGAGTTCAAGCCTGACAAACAATGTCATTCAATCTCAATTCCAGAGTTTTATGCCCATCGAGTGAACGAGCTGCGAGATCTTTGATCAACTGTTCCACTAAAACCACTCTCCTTTGTCCAGACACGGCACTCTCAACCACGACACGGCTTAGCTCCTTGTACATCCCATCAATTTTGTCGGCCAGCAGGTCGTGAATCTTGCGAACTGCCATGCCTCCGAATTTGTGGTAGAACAGGATCGCTCCAAACCCAAACAGGAGGATTCCCACCACCAAAATGCCAAAGATATATACGTCTTCCGAATCTTCAATGGACAGGGTCGACAGACAGAGGGGCTGAAACTTGTTCCAGCTGTCAAGAGTATACCCCGCAGGTGAAGTCCCGTCCGGGCACACGGGCTCTCCAGACCCACGCTTACGTGTTGAAAAGATAGAATCAATTGCGTTGAGGGACCAGTTAATCATTTCCATTCTGTTAAGTTGTCTGTGGCAAAACTCCAGGAAAAATTCTTATACAGTACTGGTTAAAAAAAACTGTAAATAACAATTTTGTTCAAAAGTTTGATTGTTTTTTTCAATTCAACCTAAAATGTGAAACAAATATATTGGATACGAACTCCTTACATGCAGCGACATAAGTGACATATGTGAGGCCTTTATTTGTTTTTGATGATTATGGCTCACATAATTTGGTTTTTTTACAAGCTGTGAGACAATTCCAGACCAGACAGGACCAGAATCAGAATTTTTCTCAGTGCCATTGTAAGTAACCGGAAGTCCCAAACTAGGAAACTATTATATACTGTATTAGTTTCATGTTGTAAGTTGAATTACATAAGTAAATTCAACTTTTCCCAGTCTCACCTGTATAATTATTGTATTATTCTACAGCAATGATTTGCCAATTTGTCGTGCACAGATTGGTTGGGAGGGAATCAAATAGTTAGTCTCAGTCCTTGAATTGGAGAGGCATTTTGACTTCTTCCCTCAATGAAGAAGGAAGAATTAGGTTCCGATTAAACTACAAAAATAACCTCAAGGATCATCTAAAGCAAATTTATGGGTGAGGTAAAATGAGTGTTAGAGCGAGGAGGTGGAGAGATAGGGCCAGTAAATTGCGTGACAGGCTGAGCTGATGAGTGAAGAATGGAATAATGGCATTTTTCAGGCTGGATGGCTCCGCGCTGCCCTGCTGTCACCCATCATTAGGCAAACAAGCTCTGGCCCGCAATGCACACAGGACTCAGACAACACAATGCAAAAAATATACAAATAGATCGGGTATTATCGGTATTGAAGGTCAGGGTTAATCGGAAGCTTGAAACTTTTGGAATTGGAAGGAAAAGTGTTCTGTGAGTGGCATACAGATTATACAATATATCCACAGTATCATTATCATAACAGCTTGGATGTATGTGTATCATCAGATAGCTACACACTCTGTAAAACAATGTCTGTGATTGGAACCGCTAATTTTGGTCTGATGTAATTCACTTTGTTTCGATTGTGAGTTTGAACAATGATGGATGCATGAATACACGCCGAGGAAATGAAATGACACTGATATGAATTATGCTTCTGCTGCTACAATAGTGTTCCCACTGACGACCGTAATCACATTTGTGTTCCCAGAATGCATTTGGTATGAAGCGTGGACCATTTGTCTTATCTGTCTCCACTCGCCGCCTCGTTGTGTGCTCCTCACCGAGGCATGTTTGTCTGTCCGGTCCCAGGACGGTCCCGGCAGCACACAGACACTGGGGCCTGGGGCAGAGGGGGGCCGTGCACTCCTCCTCATCACAGATATCATAGAAGTCTGCAACAAGACGGGTAAGAAGAACTGTGTATAACTTCCAACCAGCTGTTAGCAAATACAGTGCAATACAAAGGCATATAATTTCTACAGAATATGATACAAATGAGAAGGTTTATCCAAATTACAGCAGCAGTGATCTTAACAGGAACTAAATGGAGGGAACTTATAACTGTGGTCTTGCCATAAATGGTGTGGCCCCTTCTACCTCCAAGACACAGTAGTATCATATCAACCAAACCGAGCACTGCTGTCTCAAAACACCAGATTTATAGTGGTTCCCGAAGTGTCAGAAAGCACAGTAGGAGGCAGTTTAGAGACCATACTGTGGACAGTCTCCACAGTTTCTACTGCATATGGTTGGGTAGGTAAGACTCAGGTAAGACTTAGAAATACAAACTCTAAAAACACAGATTGTCAGTCAAGCCACTTTGCTGGCAGGAGTATGGTAACTTGAGTACTAACTACTTTTTTGTCGTCATTATAATTTCAGCTGCAGTCTCTTCATTGCTATTCCCCTGCTGTCTCACTGTCTGTTTCATGGCAGGATGATGAACCTGACCTCTTTTACCTGCACCTTTGAACTGGTCTCCCTCGGCCAGACATTCCACAAAGGTTCTACATTGAATTTTTTTGTATTCATAAATAATGATTTTCTTATAGGCCTCCTATATGAATTACTTTAAATAGTCCGAACAATAACAGTGGAGTGAATGCACCAGTTGTTGTAAGTATCTAAACTTTCTGTTAGGGGTCTGGCCTATATTCATCTGTGTCTGCCATGTGTAAAGGGTGTATAAAGAATATTTAGAGGCATGGGGTTATACTTACGTCCGCAGTAGGCGTGGAAGCAGATGGAGGGCTTGGGCAGCTTGTACACAAAGTACCCCGCAGCACAGGCCTTGACCTCCACAGGAGCGCTCCAGCGGCAGCAGTCTCCGTTGAAGCTGGCGCACACAGACATGCGCACCACGCCATCCTGCAGCTCAGGGTGACTGCCGTTCAGCCAGATGGGGGCGTGGGTGCCACAGTGGTTCTCGGAGACACAGAAGGTGGGCATGGCGTCTCCAGCCATCCCAGTGAAGCGGTACCACTCCCCCGACACATGGGAGTCACACAGGGGGCTGTTGGACTGGTTCACATGGTACTCTGTGCTCCTCCAGGGCTCGTTCAGACTGATGTAGGCGGAGCAGGGGTCCAGCTCGGAGCCTATTAGCAGTAATAAAGCTTTAAAGCATGTTTTAAATGATGAAGATGAGTTTTGTAGTCATTGTAATTGTTACCAGATACGTAGTTAACTCTGCAATGGCCCAGGGCTCCGGGCTAAAAAGGGCCCCACAAAATTCACTTTACTAACAAGACTGAAAACTTGAAAACTGTTTTTTTAACACTGTTTACTCAAACAAATATGAAGTCAGAAACAGAATTCACCTGTTTCTTTATATAACTTTTTACCATTCCTCTTTGGGGCGGGTTTGCTTTTTGCTTGGGTTCAACCAAATGTTTTTGTTTTGCCTTTAAACTTTAAACTGGTCATTCAACTTTCCTTTAATATTGACATCTTTATCGATATGTGATATCACCAGGCTAAGTTTTAAGTTGTAATTGTGGAAAGGTAAGACTTCTCACAGGGCGGCATTTCAAGCAAAGCAAAAGCAAATCTATCACAAGAAGCAGTAGAGGAATGAACTCTTAAACATGCATCTAAAGGGTCCTCAGAGCACATCTCCACCAGAGTGAGTCCAGATGGATCGCTGATTGCACAGTAGACAGTTTAATTTAATGTGATTGTCAGCAAAAATCAACTATATTTATATTTTAATTTGCATTCTCCGTAAGATAAAATCATCATTATTAAACACAACATTGTGTGCCAGGAGCTGCTCTAAATCCAATCCAGAACAGCGCACTTACCTAATCTCTTTGGCATTTTTCAATTTGTTTCTTTTGGAGGTTTGTTTACAGACATAATTACGCATCAAAAGCTATTTTATTCATGGCTTTAATTTTGTGGGTGCTGTTTTCTCACCTTGAATTACCTCCACAACAATACAGTCCATTCACATCAGCCCCAAGCCTCTTGTTTTCAATTGCCTTTGATTGTCCTGCACTTTTGTTCACTTCAGCTAATGGTCATTCTGCCTCTGAACGGGGAAAGACTGTATTTAAACCAATCTTTGTTGTGTCACTTCAAATTGCACTAAAAGCTGTTGATGCTGTTCACAAATGACTACATGCTCGACCAGATTTGACAGAGGCCACTCTTTAACTAAAAGTAGAATAAAGAAGCAGACGCCACAGAAGAAACAGAAAGTGACGGGCTGAGCATTTCAAACAGATCTACTGCAGACGCAAATGTGTGTTTGGCTTAAACGAAGAATATAATGGCCAAGGGGAGATTTACAGGGTAAAAGTAGTAACAGCTTAGACTAGTGACAGGGAGGAATATGAAAAGATTAAAAGTAATTTGGGATCAAAGGTTCTAATTATCTGCAACATTTCTCAGATTTCTGTGAAGCCCTTAAAGTTGTAGCACCCAAGTTATTTTCATTATACATGTTGTTTGTCTCTGCAGAAAGATGCTGTCTTCGGTCCATTATCTTTTGCAAATTTTTAAGCAAGAGTCCTGTGAGTCAGTATTTATTTATTTTTTTGCCAAAAGTTGATTGGCCGAGTGAGGGTGGCCTTCTTTTCTTTTTCATTTTCCATTTTTGTGGTTTTAAAGTTTGGTCCCTCAGCTTTACATTTTTGTCCAATGTTTACATTGATTGGGTCCTGACGAGGAAAAATAGATAAATATATCAATAAAAAATATGTATAAATTTAAAAAGATATATAAATAACAGCGTCTATTAAAATCTCTAGTGTTATTAGATTCATGAAGTTCATGGAAATCAGTGAAATAGATGTAAAGTGACCTAAAATACAGTGCCTTGCGAACCTTTCAAAATTTCGCTACATTTCAGGCTTCAAACATAAAGATATAAAATTTGAATTTTTTGTCAAGAATCAACAACAAGTGGGACACAATCGTGAAGTGGAACGAAATGTATTGGATAATTTAAACTTTTTTAACAAATAAAAAACTGAAAAGTGGGGCGTGCAATATTATTCGGCCCCTTTACTTTCAGTGCAGCAAACTCAGTCCAGAAGTTCAGTGAGGATCTTTGAATGATCCAATGTTGTCCTAAATGACTGATGATGATAAATAGAATGCACCTGTGTGTAATCAAGTCTCCGTATAAATGCACCTGCTCTTTGATAGTCTCAGGGTTCTGTTTAAAGCGCAGAGAGAACCATGAAGACAAAGGAACACACCAGGCAGGTCCGAGATACTGTTGTGGAGAAGTTTAAAGCCGGATTTGGAGACAAAACGATATCCCAAGCTTTAAACATCTCAAGGAGCACTGTGCAAGCAATTATATTGAAATGGAAGGAGTATCAGACCACTGCAAATCTACCAAGACCCGGCCGTCCCTCCAAACTTTCATCTCAAACAAGGAGAAGACTGATCAGAGATGTAGCCAAGAGGCCCATGATCACTCTGGATGAACTGCAGATAACTACAGTTTATTATTTGTTAAAAAAGTTTAAATCATCCAATAAATTTCGTTCCACTTCACGATTGTGTCCCACTTGTTGTTGATTCATGACAAAAAATTCAAATTTTATATCTTTATGTTTGAAGCCTGAAATGCGGCAAAATGTTGAAAGGTTCAAGGGGGCCAAATACTTTCGCAAGGCCCTGTATAGATTACATTTTGGCATTCTTGTAGCCGTCTTGTAACTCTGGGCCCTATGCGGCTGCTTAAAGAGGCCAGTAGAGGTGAGAATCAAAAGCTGTGGTATTGATTACCAAACAAACTTCCCCTAGATCTGAAATTAGCATTGTACATTGCCACTTCAGGAAATAACTCTCAACACATTTACTACCACATTTTTTTACCCTGAAATTTGATTTGATTTGTGAAACAACCAGGGAACTGTGTGTGGGAAGCCAGGTCGCTGTATAGATATAGAAAGTGTACTGGAATCACAAGCTCATATGCAATTTTTCTACTTTAGCACCTAAAGTCTTAACACTATTCCATTATGTTGTTTATTTTTGAGCCTACCCCAAGCCTGGTTTAAAATGCACTCACATAGCAATCTAAAATTGTATTGGATACTCATGAAGCTAATACGTTACAGATGATGCACTACAGTAGACGGTAGAGTGTGTACAGTAGTGCTAAGGCCCAGAGGACAGGGCTGGGCAGACAGACTGTAAATGTGTGTGGAGCCGTAGTGGTGCACGAGCAGGGGCCAGCGCTGACTCATGATGCTCTATGCTAATGTGATGTTAAATCTTCCAGATGGGACCGAGCTGCAGTCTGAGGGGAAAGTGAGGTGTGACCAGTCAGAAAATGCATTATATGTGTGTTTTAGTACCATTCATCAAATTTCAACCAACGTTTCTTCACATTGTATACCATACTATTCAACTGTGGGTAGGAAAACAGCAATTTCTTCATTTTTCAATATATACCTCACATATCAGAAAACAGAAAAAGCCCCAAATTTCATTTTTTATTTGGGATGTCAGAAACAAAAATAGAATGAACGCAAGGTACACGGTAGGGATATAGTTAATAGGTTTTTATTTAGTTATTGATTATAGGGGAACAAGTGTACACACAAGTGGTCTGTTTTTCTAGTTTGTACCATAGACTGTAAATATTTGTACAGGCATTGGCAATAAACATATAGTGCCCTGTAGTAGTGGTAGTTATGACAGTGGTAGTAGCAGTAGTAATAGTATTTTCAGAACTTATTATGAAAGCTCACCAGACAGCCTGATGCATTCTTCACTACTAACCATAATGTTTTAGTTATAGGTAGGGCTGAAAAGAAAGTCATGTGACCACTAGACTCTTAACTTTCCCCTGTGCCTGTATTGTATTGTATTGTATGTTGTCATTTTCCATGTATTTTCCTGCCTTGGGACTATATGGATGAAAACTAGCTTGGTAGCTATAATCCAGCATATTTACATTTGTTTTATACTGATTAATGTGCATTGTCCCTATTGCATACAGTAAATACATAAATATTTTAGTTCACTCCTCGTTAAAGACTTTCAATTGTCGTTCTTTAAAAGCTGAAACAAAGGCATTCGAGCAGAGCCACTGATGCAGACAACGGCCACATATGAGAGAGTGGACCCATGGGACCAGATGACAAATGATTGAAGATTGTATGAAGCTTTTGTGCAATTAAATACGGCAGAAGGACTTACCCACAGCTGGAGCTATCAAAACTTTCTGAACCAGAAGTGAAAGGGGTAGAAGAAGAAACATGTTGTCAGTAAAATCCAAAGTTAGAATGTGAACTTCCACACTAAAAAAAAAGTCTTATATACTGTAGTGGAGTCTTATCACGTCTTACCTTGACCTCGTTATACGTGCCGATTCCTGAAACTGGAGCATCCTCTCATTGTTCTGTCTCCTCTGTGAGTGGTTAACTTCAATAGACTGTCTTTATTACAGCACAAACAGCAGCACTATCCCAGAAATAAACTACACAATAAATAATGTGATGTCTCTGTATAATTCACAATAAGTGCCTCACAGAACTTTATTATTCAACCTAAAACTGTCGGATAGTACTGCCAATGTATGTCAATGTCATGGGGCTTTGGTGCTTCCCGTCTGGCTGCTATAACTCATTTTAAAGCTAATATCAGTTGGTAGTGCGGTTGACTGTAAAAACATTGTATTTCACTCCATGAACAAAAAAACCCGTCTGTAAATCACTCAACAAAACTGCCACCAATTCCAAGCATCAAACAAACCTTCCACAAATAAAATATTGAATACGTGTCCAAGTTTCTGTCCTTCTCATCAAAATAATCCTACATCCGACCCATCAGAATAATCAAGGCATTAAGTGACAAACTCTAAAATTCCAAAACACATTAGCACCAAACCCTTGTTTATTTGTGTAATGCCTTTTAATATGCATTATAGAAATCGGCCATCAGCCAATCAAAACCCACATCGAGTTGACCTCTTGTCATATGCCACTTTTGCATCACATTCATTGCCAGATAAATTCCTCTTCAATATAAATCTTGAGTTCGAATTGTAATGTTTTTTTGGCGCTGAAAGTAGTTAATGTCTTCTAACAGTAAACCTGACTTTACTTGGTGGAAGGTCCTGAAGTTTCCATGGACATGTTGTTGCTATGGGCTTCCACAGTGAGGTATAAAACATTTATTTGTAAGAGCTAGTATCTATGTTCATACAGATAATACAATAATAAAGTCAACAATGCGTTCTGGACATATTGCGCTTTAATTATGAGCTATATTAATTGGCCGATGGTGGTAAATGTTCCTTTTGTGTTTGCGGAGGTAAACCAAACAAAGCAGGCGCTGACGTTTTTGTGACTCATGTAATTAAATCAATGGAGACATTAATCTACCGGCCTGTTAGAAGAAATGAGCTGGAACATGGGATTCTCCTTTTGCAATTACTTCTGGAAATAAGACATTGTTCCCTTTGGGCTTTGTGGTCCAAATTTGCTCAGGGCGAGTCACTCTGCACATTTCTCCAAAATCACATTAAACTCAATGGCAATTTTAAATCCTTGTTAATTTATTCTATCACCTTCAGTCTATTCCCAGATTCCTGGAGCCTGCAGTCCATTCTGGTGATGGCTCCTTTGGGGACAGTCTGACCAGTTAGTCTCAAGCATGACACTTACTGCAAGTCATTCACAAATGCATTTACGCAAGAGTAAATTGACATCACAGGAGAGAAGAAAAGACCAAAAAATACTGGATAAAACACAGGCATCTACTGAGCTCTGTTGCTTAGTGTTTCGTCATAAAAGTATCAACAGGAATCCCTTATGCGGTGCCTCCTCTGGTCGCAGCTGTCAGGTTTGGAAACAACCATAAAACGATTCATGTGTGAACCTTTTGTTTGGTCCAGAGGTGGCAAAAGTAAAAAAGAAAATCCATTCATTCATTTTCATCGTCTTAATCCATTTCTGGGTCCGGGGAGTGGCATCATTTTGAAATCTTTCTCTTTCTAAATTACAAGCAAAGTACAAACTTGTATGCATAAGTAAAAAGCATTTCAGTTGAATCATTGGACAAAAATGTTTGAGGAATTGCATTTGAAACAACACTAATGTAGACAATAAACTTGTGGACTTAATGAAATTAATTTGTGGAAGCATGGCTGCCCCTTTCAAACCTGTCGTCTTCTGAAAGAGAACTAGTCATTTAAAAATGTATGAGTAGAACAGGGAGTAAGAGTAAAAAGTCTTCATAAAAGTAACTTCTAAAGTACTGACACCAGAAAAAGTACATGAATCTAGTAAAAATACCACATCTGCATATATGATGGGCATTGGGAAATTTGTTACATATAAACCAGCCCAATGGAAAACTTTAATGTTCAAAATGAAACTTAATTGAGCCTAAAGCCAATAATGTGGATGTCACTTAGTGGAAAAAGTGTGGCGCCACCTCCACATGAAAGCCTGGTTCTGTCACATGAACAGGGCAGGGCCTGGTTAGTACTGTGATGGGAGACCTCTGGAAACACCAGGTAAAATACAAAACTGTTTGTGTGTGTATAGAGTGAATGAGTACAAAAGTTCTATATAAAGCCAGCGTGTGAGATGCGTGTCTTTATCTTCTTCCTGACATCACAGCAGTTTTGAGTCACTTTATACCATTAAAAACAGGAAAGAAATCTGAGCATTTTACTCTAAGTGCAGTTGGTGAATGTAACAACAAAATCGTTTCGCCACAATAGCTTCAGAACCAGGGGCCAATCTCCAAGACAAGAATGATTAAGCAACACAAATACAAGTGCAGCAGAGGACAGACATTTCTCTGGGTAGAATGTACAACACAAGTGACAGGGGTGCAGTTGTTTTTCACCCCAAATGCTCCTTTTTAAGCTGAATGAAAAGTTGCCCTTGTGCAAACGCCTCTCTGCGCTCTATCTCTGGGGAAGTCCTGCGCAGGAAGCACTGAGGCCACGGAAACAGATTAAACAGCCCAGACCTTGAACGATCCTTGTAAACAATTGCTGGATTTGCAGAGGTGGAAAAATAAGTGTCTGCACAACCGTCTCCAAAAACTGGATAAGGATTTTATTGATAATTGAATTACATTTCTCTTTTATACATATTTCATAAATGATACAGGATTTTACATTTTTCTTTTTTGCCAACATTACAGCATCATATGTCAACAGAAACAAAGTCAAAAATGCAATCAAGAGGTCAGAATGGAGAATGAGCTTGCGTCAATCCTATAAGTTCAGCGTCACTCTTAGGCATTTCTCAAACGTAAGTGCGCATAAAACAAGAAATTCAACAAAATTCAAACACATAGAATGAACTGAAACGATACGGATGAACCAGAGCCTCTTCCTCTGCGCTCACACAGGACTCTCATGACTGAGCTCCTCAACTATAGAGGACAATGGAAGTAAACAAGGATGGTTTTGGTTGGCTGGGTCCGATTTTGGCAGAATCTAAAAAGACAAACCCTGTCTGCTTCCCTTTTTATAATAGAACTAGGAATCTCTACAAACAACGCTCTTAAATTATCTTTGCAGTTTTTGATCTTTTTTTTTGTTTCATTTTTTTCATATTTTTCCCATGTAAACATACATTCATGCAACACCCTCTTTATAATAAAGTTCCCTATATTTGATATATTTAGTTCCTTTAAAAAAATAAAGCAAGGAAATAATAATTAAAAGGCATTAACCGGTGGATGGTGTGATAAAAAAAAAAGGGAGGTGGTGATAAAGTGTGAGGGGAGGATTGGGCTGGTCTCACCTCCTACATGAAGTCTCCACGGAAACGCAGGCGATTTACATGAATGATAGTGTGCGATTTTTCTGGAAAATAAAGCTCAAAACTGATATGAAATGATAAGAGGACGGAGCTTAAAACCAAAGCATTGAAATGGTTTTTGCTTCTGCTCATAAGCAACAAACGTACACCGGTCAGGCATAACATTGTGACCACCAGCCTAATATGAAAAACACACACACTGGTTTCCTTTGTGCTCCGTAAGAGTGATTTTTCTATAGATACTTGCCACAGTGTCCCTCTTACAAGTTTTTAGCATTCACAAATTGGCTTTTTTACACCAAAGGCCATTTCTATCTGCTTAAAAGGGCCTCTCCATTAAAACCTAACTCTTACTGCTTTCTGTAACGCAAGTCAGTCTTCATACAGAATAATCCGTTTTCTTTATTAGTTCCAGAAATAATCTAATCATTTACTACTCAAATATTCATTGTGGCAAGTCATCTTTCAGCTTTTCAATCTGTCAACCAATACAGATACTACCACATAGGACGATGGAGGCGGAATGGAGGCAGGAGTCTTCTCTTTGGATAATATATTCAAAAATTTACTTCCAAAAATGACTATCGGGTACAAAGTAAAAGATGGTAATGATTAAGCCCTTTAACACAGACTACTTTCCTAATGCAGTCCTATAGTTAAGTGACTTGCACGTGCCGCTGGAGTAATGTTATGCCCGATCGGTCTTTTAATAACTCATACCTTTTGACAGCTAACAAGTGATACCTGTAGTTTGCTACATTGTCCACACACTATTGTAATTATGCATCTAAAAGGCACAGTTGCACACAAACACGCAAATTGTAGACTAAATCCAAGCCAAGACCTGAATAGTGAACTTTCAATTGAACCTATAGTCATGCATTTACAATTTGCAGTCACACGCAACGGATCTTGACTTGTAGGATTTAGCCTTCTGTCCACGCCACGCAAACGGGTGATAGCGTATAATTCTGGAGCTGTGTCATGGATTGCCTTACTTTGGAGATGGAGCCAGAGAAAGGTCCACCAATCCTCACCTGGACTTAAACAAATCAGACAACTCAAACTTTGGATATGCTTACTGGATGAGACGTCAGCATGATGTGGCAAACGATAAGTGTCTAGTAACCTTGAAGTACAAAATTTGCAATAATGCTCCTACACATTCACATTTTTTTTCTACTGAGGGCATACCACTGCATGCAGTCTACCCTGCCTGGCCATCTCGGGGAGCAGGGGTGTACCAGTGGGGGGAGAAGTCTCTGGACGTCCTGTGAGATTGGAGCCGTGGCACTTTTGTCTATGTGGTTCACAGCAGGTTAGACAGATGCAATAAATAGTGATAAATTATGTTAATTTAATCATCTGGTGATAAAAAGTCGAGTTAAAGGCAGATTTAGATCAAAGCTAAAAGTCATTTCGAACAGGAGCCACAGTGATAATTAATCTTCTGTAACCATAACAAGCCTCTAGGTGTGTCTGAGTAAACAGCGGTTTTCATTTCTCTGAGCTGAATTAGATCCTTGCACTTGCTAAATTAAAATTCATCAGTGGATGTGTATAATTATTCAAATCCACAGACATTCAAAGTAATGTCTCCTTAGTGTCACCTAAATGCGCTTGCTCCTGTGCGGGAGTTGGAGCTATAATGTTTTTAAGACTTTATTTTATGTAGTGGAGTTTGATGTGACATTTATTTTTGGCGATTCATTACCAACATGTGTGCATCTATAAAGCTCATGAGGTGATG
This sequence comes from Knipowitschia caucasica, assembly GCA_964034765.1. NCBI lineage: Eukaryota > Metazoa > Chordata > Actinopteri > Gobiiformes > Gobiidae > Knipowitschia > Knipowitschia caucasica. The sequence continues at coordinate 29,246,147 of OZ035835.1, forward strand.
CTTATGTATGAAGAGGTTGCATTTTCCACAACGGGACGGGAATAAACACATGAAATGACGCTTGTTTGAGCTCCTCCCCCCACCAACATAAAACTAGCCTCTGGTCATCTGTTATTTGATTGTATACATATATATTTATATTTATATATTTATATTCTTTTCATAACAAATATACTATGGCTTTCAAATAAAAAGTGCCAAAATATTTTTTGGAATAAAAGAACACACAGTGATGTTGTTGTCGGTAGTACTCTCGCTTTAGGCAGAACCGCTACAGGATCAACAGGAGGAAAGAGGCCACATCCTGGAGGTGAGAGGCAGCAGAGTTCAGCCACAGAACCCCTCAGCCCAGCTCTCCTCTGTAAACGTGGACTGGGACTGAGGCGGTAGTAGCTGCGTGTTGACAGTTCGACTACTACAAGCAGAAAAGTCCTTCACGATGCACACTCCGCGTCACCGCCTCTGAATGTCCTTTTGAGTTGCTTCCTGTTTTCCCTTTGCCGCTGTCCCAAAGAGTTCAGGCTGCTCCTTAGAGCCGGTTTAAATCCATCTTCGCCGATCATTGCAGTTGTACTTTTTGTCATCCTCGTTTGGCTGTGAGAGGTTTTCCTCATTGTTCTGCAGGTTTGATAAACTGTTTTCAGTCAAAAGGGAAAATGTATCGAAGAAAAACTCCCACAGTCAAAAAGGATGGGGTTTTTGGGTGTGGAAAGCGGAGGGGAAAGTAAGACAGTTTAAGGTCGGGATGAAGGAGAGAGGAGGTAAAGAAAAGGGGCGTTTGGGCTAAAGGGGCGGAGCCACGGTCGCCATCAATTGTTAGTGCCAGTGAGCTGCGGGACGGGGAGCTGGAGCTGCAGAGGGTCCCGCAGACGCTTTAGATCTAACTCCACCTGCAGAAAGGACAGATTTACAACCACAGAGATGACTAATGGGACTGAGCTAAGCTGTCACATAGAGAAGCTCCTACAATCTCTTCTACAAGTGCCACTTCTGAACAGAAAAGAAACTAAATTTGGACAAAGTCGCAAAAAGGTGAAAATGATCATACATCCAATACGTAGTCATGGAGAGTTGTTTGGGTGTTATACATTTTATTTTTTATGGTTTAGAAAATGTACTCAAACGATCACCCTTGAACGTGTTTAAAGAAGTCTTCTGACTGAAAATTAAGATCAATATAAGTGACTACTTCAGCTAATTACACCAATAAAGCTATCATTACAATTTAGTATCCAGTATCAAATGAACTCCGGCAACCTCAAAGTATTCTCCAAATCTAGCAAAAGATTGTGAAGTAAGTCATCTTAGAATCTCAGACCACAATAACTTATGAGAATAACTTTTCATTTTGCTAATGTATGTGGAAGTGCCCTGTGAGTCAATCAAGGATACTTAGGCTGTCAGCTGAAAGGCTGAGCCAGGGTGGTTCACCTTTCCATCTGAAAAAGCTGATCTAAAAGCAACAAAAACTCATTCTAGAATATCTCTGGCTCACAACTTTAAAAACTTCAATATTTTGAAAAGGAACTGTGAGCCATAATCAAAATTATATCATGGAATTTTTCACCGTGCATGTAATAAGTCATGCATTGATTTCTCATTTTAAGTTGAATAACTGAAATAAATTAACTTTTGAAGAGTTTAAATGGATACTTTCACCTAGCACAACATTTGAACATCAGGAAGCCCACCCTTTAATATCTCAACAAAAAACAAAATGCACCTCTGCGATATCATCCTTCAGCTTGTTGTATTTCTCTATGTCGAAGCGAGTCCTCTTCACCCCCTTGTGGAAGAACAGCAGATACTGACGGTCCCTGGCGTCGGGGTAAATGTACTCCTGTGCAGACACAACGCATCCAGGTTATCAGACAGAGGCCGCATTCCCCCAAAACACACGCTCTGTTAAACGCAAGCCCGCTGGGTGAGTTACCTGGCGCGTGAGCACGTAGTAAGCGTACATAGCCATCGCGGTGCCGTATGTGATGAAGTACGTGACGGGCTCCATGATGTCCCAGGAGTATTCCCACCAGGTGAGCCGCGCCAGTATCCCAAACTGAGTGGCCATGTACGCCATGCCGCCCCATAGCACCCAGGTCGTACGCCGCTCCGCCTTCTTACTCAACTCCTCTCTCACCTGCCGACAGACGCAATATACAGTAGTTAATCAGACGACAAACTTGGAGAGAGAGGCTGCAGAAGGGGACATAATGCGAATTCAACTTTTTTTTCAGCATGTTAGAAGAAGTTGTAGTAATTATGGATTTCAAACTTGCATTTCATAGAACTCAAAACCATAGACAAGATACAAACTGAACTGAAAAATATAGCATTAATAGCTCATTTGGCTCCAATTCCTCTCTCTCTCACTCATTCAGCAACACACAAACACATCCACCCATCCACACACACCCCAAACCAACCCCACCTCCACACACACTGTTTTTGCAGACTTTTCTTTTCTGAATCTGCGGAACGTGGATGTGCATGCGTTTTTGCCCGAGAAGAAAATTAAATAAAAAAACCACCCAATGAATCTAAATCATTGGAGAAGTGCACAGTTAAGGTGACCTATAATCTGGACACTGTGTGAGATTACACAGATTCACTTCTTCACTCAAATATTTACTTGTTCTCATGTCCTTTTTTGGTCAATCTGATGAACCAATCACAGTTAGAGAGCTCTCAGAGGCAGGCAGCTTGTAAAAATAACCCTTAAAAGGCCACTGAAAGCATTGAGCCAGAGATATTGTGATGAAATTTGAATTGCCACACACAGCATAAATCATCTAACCACAATTTAGTCTATTTGAGCAGATAATCCCATTTTTATATCCCCCACCCCGGAGCATTCACAGGGAGAAATGGTTACATAACAATTCTTACACATCTGACTGAATGTGTAGAATCATTTCAGTTGAAGAATGAAGTGTTTCAGTCAAAAGCAAAGCATGAAAAATAACCAGAAAGAGCTGTTTAGAAGATTACAACCGCTCTCATTTCTTTCAAATAAAACGTGCCTTACTGAGAAGAACGGTGTCTGATTAATTTAGCCTTTGTTATCTATACTTTTAAAGACCTCCGGACTTAACTAGGGTGGCTTTTGTTTTTGTCGTCAGTGCAATAATTTCTGCTACAACATCAAAGGATTACGTCTTTCCCTTTTCTTCTGCGGCTGCTGCTCTAGCATTTCACAGCAGTAAAGATGCCTTCTAGTGTTCTATGATCCTCACAAGCCCAGCACAGCAGCTTCAAAACAATATTCCTTTTTGTACGGCGACTGTATAATGATATAAACTATGTCAATTTGCTACAAACCTTCTCGAGGGGGCGGAGTTGTGAGTTGAGGTCCTCGAGCCGTCCAATCAGCTCGCGTTCTTTGCCGAGTTGGTGTTCCTCTATACGCAGCGTGGTGTAGAGCTGCTGCACCAGGAACTTCACATCATTCAGCCGTTCAAGATCCTCGTGAGGCAGCAGATCTGTAACACGTAACGTATTTAGAGGATGGGAAGTTTCGATTTTTGCATGAGTTTGGTTTTGTGATGTGTACCTCTCCTCGGGGGCCGTACGACGTGTGTGGTGTCGTTGATGACCAGTTTGAAGTCGTCCAGCAGCAGAATGTCGATCCCTGTGGAGGAGGCCACCCGGGCTCCATCTGTAAACCAAAAAACACATGTGGACACGATGTGGTGTTAGATAAGACGAGATGCAGAGAATAGACCTCCTCCATGTTCCCGTTCCATCTCGCTCACTCCGCTCCTCATTCGCCCTGCACTTCACTGACTCTTCTTCCACCCCGGTCACCATGGGAGACGGAGCTTTCATCGGCTCAGCCTCAAAACCTCTAACACTCTATCCCACCCTGCCCTCATACAAATCCCCACTCTGACAAAACCCACCGTTTCAGAATTGCTTTCTCTGTTTAATTCAGTATTCTTTTAGTAGTTGTTTTTATTGTCTTTATTATGATATTACATTATAAGGCACTCATAAAAAAAGCTTATTATTATTATTAGAGGGATTGCTCTAAAATAATCAGATTCCTTGGGTTACAATAAATAACTTAACAAAAATGACTAGTGACTTGGCGGCGAATACATTTTTCATTATCTAATTTTGATAACTACTTATTAACAACACCAATCAAACTGTTTGAATAATATTATGTGTGAACATATTGTAGGGTAGTGCAGTAAACCAGACAATGCAGGAATACACCAATGCATTTTATTCTAGTGTGTGATATATTTTTGCACCAGTTGAAAATCTACCAATTTTACACTTGATCCCAGCGCTGTGCGGCACAGTGGAAGCACAGGTGCATCTCTGGAGAGAGGAGCTCTCCAAACGCTCTCAAACCTCTATGTGATCACATGTGTTGCCATCTGATTTCCATGAGAGGTCAACGCACAAGCCCCCAGGGTGATTCAAGCAGCTTCTGTTCCTGCAAAATCCCCCCCTGAGCCCAGAGGAGGCCACATTTTTAAAGATAGCTGTTGATTTTGAATGTAGATTCCCCGCAGCCGCCACGCTCAAAGAGAATAATGATTCACTTGAAAGCCCACGTTTATTTCAATGGTTGTGGAGAGGCTGTTTGTACGTAGACATCGGAAGGCAACAATTGCAGAGCTTCAGATTAAATCACAACGTTTTAAGGACCTACATATTTTCAACAAGATGGGGGCAGATACACATTGTTAATGTGCAGTTTTTTTAGGGAGTATAGAGATATTCAATTTGCGATGAAATCTGGCTCCTGGCTTCAACATCACGGCACTGAAGAAAATGAAAAATGCTGTTGCTCAATATTTACTGAGCAATAGCAGGAAACCCTTCAGCAAGACTACTTTTGTTTATTATAGAGGATAGAAAAGAATTGACTTGTTTTTTTATATTAGATGGGCTAAAATAGAGATAGAAGTTGCCTTCGACATATTTATTTAAGCAAGTGTTGTAACTGCAGAGTACAGGTCATATTTATTGTTCAAAAGTTACACCTCAACTGTGAAGCCAATAAAGGATGTGGATTTATTGAATGCAAAGTGACATAATTGTTATAATGTTGATGATTATGGCTTACAGTTAATTATCTAAATATTCTGAGATGTGTTTGTAACAATCTGCGAGGCAATTATTACCAATATAAAAAGTAAAGGCTTCGTATGTCTCACTTTGTGTGTAAAGAGTCATATATTAGTTTTATATCGTAAGTTGAATTACAGAGGTAAATGGACTTTTAGATGTTGCACCTGTATATAGAAAAATATGCTTCAGTAAATGTTTGTAAAAGCAACTTTAGCTGCCATAAAAAAGTATTTGAGGTCAGGTTTGTTAGGATGCAGTCCTTATGATGAAGTGGAGGTACAGTAGATTTCTGGGCAACTCTCCGCCGTTGTTATTTTAGTCAGTGGGTTACGGTAGTTTAAATATTTATTACAGAATGCATTTTTCCTGCTCTAAAAATCTGTATCATGCTTTAACATTTGCCATTGTGACCCAAAGGACGTACCCATGGAGTAGATGGCCACGCGGTCGATGCCTCGGTCCTCCGCCTGCAGCTGCTGCAGGAACACGCCCACACAGTCGCTCAGTGGCTTCAGGGTGAACTGGCAGCGCTCTCGTCGAGACGGCAAACTGACCGAGATCACCGGCAAACCATTCTGATACATCACCGTCACCTCTGCAGACACACATTTATTCATAAATAAAAATTATAATGTTACTCCTTTTCCAATGCACTCCCACCCAGGTCTTATACAGCCCAAAAAACACTATTCTGGCGATTGCATTTTATTTGCTTCATTTGAAAAGGTGATGAGGCCCTTTCCTACAACACCTGGCTTGCCTTTGAAAGGTCTTTTGAGGTCTTTTTTTGACAATGGTCAGCATCTAATAGAGCGATTTAGCAGCTGGCTATTGCCCATTACATAAAGTGTTCTGAGTCTCCTCATTTAGACTTAATGCTCAAATAAACCTGTCTCTGCTTTATCAATCCTCCACATTACAGTGACCTTAAAACACAGAGTATATCCCCAGTGCACACTATCTTACATTAGAACTGTCCTCTTTTCATCAACACCAAAGAGCTGTGTTCGTACCAGAACAAAGAAGCGGAGGGATGTCGTCATGTAGAAATCTACAGTCAAAGTTATTAAATTAACTAAAGAAATGCATACATAAGGATTATATATTCATATGTCTAAGAGCAGGTCCCTTCTACTCTATTTGTGAGAAATAAAATAAACATTAACGACACATTTACAATACATTGTAAAAGGGTAACTTAATCACTTTAAGTCAGCAGTTCTCAAGGTGGGGGCCGCGACCAAGAGAGTCCCCTGGGACAAAAAAATGACTGAAATTCCATGGCTGTTTTGGCACTTCAAAGGAATACTTTACATTTCATTTAGCAGTAGGGGTGCTGTTGATTTAATTTGTGGGAGTTTGAGAACCCCTGCGTTAACTTAAGTGTTTCTATAGCTAAAATAAGAAAGTCTACATAAGCAGTAGAGTTCAGTACTTCGTCACCACTGGAGGCAGTACTGTATATGAAGCAAAAGCACCTGTACAATAAGGTCAGGCTCAGATCTCAGCCTGAGCTCTGGACCATCTCAACATCTTGTGCCAAAGACCAAACCTGCTCTCCCCCAGCCTCCATCTGCTTCCCATCATGCCTCATTCCTTACGCATAGATTCTCTGCAGGCATGTTGGTTTAGTTTGCCAAGATATTCAATATGTAGATACAGAAAACCTACTCTGGGATCAATAGAGAACAACATGACACAGCTTTTGTCCATATTTAAAGGTATTTATTAACATCTTGTTGAGCCTCCGCTAAAAGGATAAAAACATGTCTAATGATGCATGTGTAATCAGGCTGACTCATCAAATACTGGGTGAGCATCAAAACGCATTAATGTGACAAGCTTTGGGCAAAACACAAAGACAAGTGTTTACTCCCAACGGTGCCATTATGTAAGAGACAGCGTTGTTGCTGGACTTTTTAGCCCAAATATGAAGGAAACAGACCGTTTGTTAGTGAATATTTCAATATATGGCTGATAACGCTGCAACATCTATTCATAACAAACAACTGTAGGAATCTGCACATTTATTGACAAATGACTGGTTTTCAAATCTGCTTTTTTGCATCTTTTTATCTTAATAGATTTGAATTACATGAACGTTAACTGAAACCTATCAACTTATTGTATGTCAGTAACAATGTCATTAAAAAAATAAAGAATAATGTAATATTAATGTTAAACGTTTTAGTAATGATGTTTCAGCCGCCCCATTGCAACAACTACTGCTTCCACAGGTCTACCATCACAGCACTTACCAGGGCCTGTCATGCTTAGCATCTGAGATCAAGTTTTTACATGTAGGTGGCACCACCAGAATAACATTTAAGAAATTAACATTTAGGAGATTAATATTACTCTCCAAAATAGGGCAGCAAAGTTTTATCGCAATGATTTATTTGTGAATGATTTGGGAATTGCAAGAGAAGATTAAGTATTTTAAAGTGTTACAAAAGTGAAAGCAGTGTTTAAAGAAAGCCTAACTGTTGGTGCTGCTGCTTGGCTATCGCACCAGTCACCTCTGGCTTGTGTTCGAACCACTGCAGTGAATCAGCAGATCTGAGCCGGGCTCCTATCACCGCTGAAGGATCATCTTTGGCACGCACAGCCCCAGCGACAGCCAGCCTCACTTTCAACACGACAATGTACGAAGACACAGCCGCCGTCCTTTCAATTGACATCTCCTGCTGCAGTGTCAATCTCTCAACTCTCATGGCCAGTGTACGGATTGTTCCCCGGCTGCACCTGCTCCCGATGACTTTTCATTTCCTGCTAAATATATGAGGATCCTACGACTATCTCTGATCCAATCCTACACCTATTAGTGCTCAATTTAAAATCAAATCAGCATGGCCGCCACCTCCTCAGCTTTTATATTACTCCTGTACTCACTCCCTCTCCTTCTCATCTCTGTAGACGAACAGATGCTGCCCCTGAAACACATTCCATATTAATGACTGCTGACTGTTACCGCCAAATGAGCCTTCCCTGATCAATGCAGAATTACTCTCTTGAGCAAAACTCATTTGTTTGGGATGGGGCAGATGTGGGATGAAGGGGTTTTCTCTTCAAAAGGGAAACCCATGATTTTTAAAACGAGTTACGTAAGGGGTAGCCATTTCTCAGGAGAGCAGTTGTTTTTTAAGTCTGATGTGTAAACAGGAAGAGAGGGAGAGGACGCTTACCTTCAGCAGCTGAGGTACACAACAGTCTCTGGCCGTGCCATGAGGGGGCGCCCTTCCAAACCTGCAACAGAGAAGGCAAACGCTGTAGATATATATAGCAACAAGTTTTATTATGTGCTGAAATATATCATAGAAGTAAACTTTCTTTGAATTATCTCTTTGTTTAAACAGAAACAGTGAACAAAGAACATTAAACAGTTCCGTCATTCAGTCTTTAAATGGGCTTTAGGCATGTTTTCTGGTGACGACTCTGAAAACTGGGATTCTTTGAAAATATTGTTCTGCACATGATTCTACTAAAATGTTCCAAAACAGACCTCCAGAGAGAATATAAAAATACAAATATTGTACTATTAATTGTAGACTCCAACAAATATTTAGATTTACATAAAAGTAGTAACCCTTGCTGCAATGCAAAGTAGGGAAATAGACCGACGGCAGCCCAACTGGTTTATTCAAATTCCTTTACTTTACAGAAACCAACATGCAAGCAATTTTGATCTTCTTCGACGCATTCATATAATTCATTTTTTTGGTTAAGATTGACAACCCTCATTCTGCATCGTAAAAAGTACAAATAATATGAATACATTATTATCATACACAGTGATAAGTATCAGCCTCTGCCATCAGGGGGTGTCTTTTCAGATGTACAGTAACATCAAGTAGGATATTAAAATAAACATAATTAATCCATGCTCTGCTCCTTTCCCTTATAAATGTTAAGACAGTTTCCACCATCTCATAATCTCAACACACCGTTGTTCTAATCCATCTTCTTATGTTTGTGAAACTTTACAATCTGTGGCAAGTTACAAAATGGCTTCTGGTGTTTTGAATGTTTTCAGACATTGCCACACCCAGCGTACAGATTAGGACATCTTTTTTCAGCTTCCCGCCCATGGAAATAATGAAGCGACTCTTGCTCCATTCCTTTTCTTACAATGTACTTAGAAGGAAAACACAGCAGTGAGGAAAGAGCAACGGCAGCAGAAGCAACATTGTGGTTTAGTATGAAAATCCTCGCTCGTGTTCCGAGGAGGAGGGAGGGAGAGAGCCGGGGAAACCCTTTTCTATTCCGCAGGAGAAGGCGGATCCATCTGCGTTTCACATGCTTTAAATTACAGAGCACGTCACGATTTTTTCTGCTGAGTCTCCTTAAAAGACTAACACTAGCTGTCAGGAAGCCACACGAAGGAAACACAAATCAATGAAGCAGCAAGGGTGAAAGAAATAGCAATTTGATTAATGTTTGGTTATGGGGCTGAAGAATACGGTGAATACTGGGGATGTGTAATTTTTCTCTTTTGCATTGAACCAACTAAACAAACAGATCTATATTATGTGGAGGCACGTATATCAAAGTGAGACCAACGGCTCCTTGAACAGGCTGCCAGTTGAGTCATCTGTAGCCACTTAATTCGCTACTAAAGATAATAAAAAGAGAAGACTTTGTTTTCTGTGTTCTTTGTTTGGGTTCATTACCATCAGGCTGGGAGAAAAACCTCATAATGTATGCATGAGGCAGACGTGGCCACAATGACTGATCTACTGACCGAAACTCGTAACAGAGCCCAATACTAACCACTTATAAGTCAATCTACGTATGCTACTAATGTGCAGTCCATGGACAAAATGAAAAATGTTGAAAGGCAACTTGTCATAAAACACAATAACTCAAAAATATTCTGCTTTCATTTTTGTACCGTTCAAGGAAGGCAAACAGGAAAGATAATTTACAATCAGATTAACCTATTGTGCTATGAAATAAACAAATATGTGTCTGTGTGGTAATACATTTGATATCTCATCCAAAGCAAATCTTACACTCAAGCATTTAACCTAATATGACTGCAGCACAGCGAGCACAGCAGGCTGGGCCATCGCTCTGCTCCTCAAGTGCGATTGTAATATTAGATTTACTACACTCACAAACACGCTGACCCATGCTAAATCAAACCATAGCCACACTCAGGCAATGCACAATATTGGCTCTTTCAAACTGTGAAGACACTTTTCAAAATGGCAGGTAAAGGTCTAACTGGGTTTATTATGAGATTCATTTCTGTAATAGAAACTAGACGCCAGCACAATCTGAAACATTGACCTAAATTGTGGTTCAAATGGCCACAACAACAGACAGGTGAGAAATAAACACACAGTCTCTCCAACAACACGAGCTGAGGACGTGCTACGTTTTATACAATAGAAAAATAAGGATTTGTCATGCGAGATGCCACACTCCCAAAAACAAGCACCATAGGTAAAATCCTCCAGCTCTGGCAGTCCTGGCCAAAACTAGCATCAACATCTGGAGTCGGGTCGCTGAGCTCTGGCCTGTGGTGACTGCTGTTCCTGATTGGTTATTTTTAATAAAGAATCGGTCACATGCAAAATATAAATTAGGAAAGTCAAACGAGCTATTTTATAGTTTGAATATGTTAAACTTCTATTGTTTATCACCAAACAAAAACCTAACTGGCTTCCAACAAAGCATCTACCAAACACAGCACTTGCAAAAAGGTCCTGGTTCAGAATCCCGGGTGGAACAAGGCCTTTCTCTTTGAGTCGAAGCAGGTTTCCTCCAGGTTCTCCGGTTTGCCCTTTCACTAAAAAGATGTACAATAGTCAAAATCCTCCAGGTGCAGTAATCCTGACCAACCATCAACAACTGGAGATGGGTCCCAGAGTGACGACTGCTCCTAACCGCAGCCCTAGTAGTATTGTAGGATGTAGGATAGTAAAGTGTAGGTAGGTGCAACCACTGGGCTGTCTGTCCATGTTGTTTTAACAGGCTTTCGTGTTATAGTGAAATGGGCTTGGAAAAGACAGCATTTCCTGCAAAAATCTATTGTTACCTTTTCAACTTCCATCAACTGCATTGGGAATTAAGGCACATTTCATGAGCGACACAAGCCACTAACTGACAAACAAATGCCAATCAACTGCTCCTAATTAAAATACACAGCTGTCAATCACAAAGTCTCTCTGTCAATCAGAACTACTTCAGAACCACGACATGTAAACACTTATTTTACCTTTACACTGCCAATAATCCTGAACGTACATGAGGTGGTGAATGAACAGTAGGGAAAGACCAATTCAGATCGTTTTGAATACAAACATTTTTTTGAGATTCTGCTCTGTTTAGTACAGATTTACTCCCAAAGACAATTCAAAGTTCTAGGCTTCAAAATGATGTGGCATGAGTATATTAGCATAGAAAGATAGTGTGGCTGTTTTGTTTTCGAGTCGTGAGTTGATGTGTGTGTTTGTTTGTTTAGTTATAAAATTAGTTGAAAATTAGCTGTTTACTGATGTCTCGACAGGCTTCAAAATTATCCAATTTAATCAGTAATTCCCTAATTAACAGTATATTTAAAATGTGATTAACTGAGTGGTGCTAACTGCTGTGCCATCAGCCAGGATCCACTCTGCTGACTGTGTATTTTCCCTTTTAGGGCTGTTCTCAAGCAAAAAAGCACCAGCTGTAGCAGGAGTGTGCACCCATAATGCAACACTGATTATCTACACTATACAGAAACTCAGTGAGCAGACAGATGGAGACCTTGCAGGTGTTCGTATTCTGCTATGGCTCCAATAGAAAATGTTATTCATGCAATTCCTGTTTTGACAAAAGTTTTGTGTTCTTCAAATAGCAGTCCCAAATCACTGGTCATTGGTGATTTAGTTAAAGTTTGTCTTTGACATTTTATTATGGCATATGTGAATGATTATCATTCCACCCTAGAGCAATGTATATATTGAATTAGCGCTCCATGTCCAGTTACAAAACCTTCTACATTCATCTTTGCACTAGCAAGTAATTGGCTTGACCTCGAATAGCTAGATAAGCAAGAAAGCTCATGAAACGCATCTAATTATGAAGACAATTAAGTTCAATCTAGTACTGAAATCGGGGAGAAAAACAAGGTTCATTTATTGTGTATTTAATGGCATTACAAGCTGTGAATGTTGGTGTAGCATGGAGGATAATGTCAGACTGAGAAAGGAGTTTCCTATGGACTGTACAGGGAAATACTGCAAGGTCTGCAGTACAAAGCCCTCATTCATTAACGTGACAAGAGTGGGGAGGGCAAACTAACTCATAATGGTGCAACAACCCTTGCATCCCAACACTCCTCTACGTAAATGCCTGCCTCCCTCTGCGCGGGTGACGTAGCCTGCTCCTGTGATTCCACTTTTGCAGGTGGCTTTAGAACTCGCGTGAAAGGCTCCCATATGTGCGTGCGTTTGAGCGTCAATTCACCAGCCAGTTTGTCAGCGGTAGTTGTTCCCCCCCCTCTCCTCATCCCACCGCCCCGTGCCACTCTCCCCAAGGCGCACCGCCACTGAAACGCTGCTTGAAATATTTAGCAGAGTATAGCAGCAACCAGTCAATAGCACAGCAACCTTGGAATCAATGTCATATGGCGAAGAGGTAGCGAGGCTAGACTTGGCTAGATCGACGCACGAGCAGAGAAGAGCGCGGTATGATTAATAGCAGGGGTTGCATGGGAGCATTGGACACATCTTGAAATCTGTCGTAAAAATAGCTCTTGCCCCCATGTGCTGTACTATACCCACCCACAAAAACGTGACTGTGGTGTGTGTGCTGGTAAAAAATAAATAAATAAATACAGGGGTAGCAGAGGAGGAGGAGTGTGCTCGCTGCTGATCACTGCAGTAAAGGAATCCCTCGTCTCAAAAGCGGGGTTGCCCAATGCCGTTTGCTCCCCTTCCTCCTCCCTCTACCCTCCCAGCCTCTCCTCTCTTCGCACGCGCTTTGAATCCTGATACAATGATACAATCTGATTTTTAGCTCAAACCTCAACTGCACTGCGTTTAACTCTCACCGCATTTCATCCCAGCCCTCGGTGTGCTTGCGTGCACTTGATTTCAATTAAAAGAGCTCATTTTGATTTTAAGTTAATGCTGGACATTCTGGGAAAATTAGGCCCACTGTTTGACAAGCAGTGTTGTGCCTGTCAAAACCTTCCACTCTTTGCCCATGCGACAGTGAGGGCCTTAGGAATCATGTCAATCTATGAAATGTGTGCTGAGCTCTTCAAAGGAAATGAATAGCTTCCATGGATGAGCTGCAGCCCAGAATAATATGGCTTCTCTTCTTCGTGTCAAATTCCACAAATTTGCAAGATTTATTACCCCGTCCTACTTACAAACGGATTTTTAGAGTGTTGGAAGAATCACTGCTTTCAGGGTGAGTTGGAAACTCCAGCTAAACATGCAAATCCACAGAAACATGAGAACAGAAGCAGATATTTTGTGTCTAAAATCCTTTGTGAGGCTGCACAATCTGTAATCTCATGTCACATACAGGGACAAATACAAAAAAAAACTTACTTTTTTGCTCCACCAGCACTGATAATAAATGACAGAGCAGTTTATATTTCTTGTCATTTTTCTCTCACCAAACATCCTTTTATCTGCAGAAGTAACACGGGAGCAGCACAGAGCGAGAGAGTCTGAGTGTGTCACAGCCACGATCGTTAGATAACATCTTTGACATAATTCCTGTTTCACAGAGACCTTCTCAAGAGACACAACCATCTCAGTTTGATGCACAATGACTGCATCCGTCTAGTGGTAATAAACATGATGATAATGTGATGCCTGGGACCTGAGGAGCTGGTCACACATAAAACAGCTTACACCATCTTAACACCATGCTTTTAAATATAACCTCCCTCACAGCGACCCAAATATGTTTTAGAGCCAGCAGCCATTATTGCGGGACGCGACTTACATCTAAGATCAATCATAGTGTAATTGTCATGCAGAGGGTCAAGGAGAGGAAGTAGTAATCCATTACCAGTCCTTGATATACAAAATCAGGGACGAGAGTCAAGGTGGGGGCATGAGGAGGTCAGTGCAAGGAAAGAGTCATCTCCCAATGGGACAAATAAATCAGGAGCCAGGTCAACAGCAGCTCCAGAGCTCAGCAGGAGAAGAGGGAAAACCAGCTTCAACAGACAACAGTTATTAATGACCTCATTGAGAACAAACGCTGTTGCTTAATTATGCTGTTCACACAGATTAAAGATCAGATTATAGCTTCAATAAAGGGACACACATCTATTTCGCATTCTGTGACTAACATACATGACCAAGGTTACTCTTTAAGATGTTAAGATTTCATCACACTACAAACATCTCCATCGCAAGTGCAAAGACTGGTGATGCAACAGGAAACAACCACACAATATTTCACATTGCAACATGCAATATGCAATGACACAACTGCTGCATCTGTAAGGCATTTACCATGTACTTTACAAACACAAGACACATACACTATAAGCTTAAGCATTACTAGTTGATGATTGTGACATAACAATCGAATAACATTGATTGGTTGATTTAAAAAAAAGAAATGGTAATGATGTAATTTGCATTTGTCAGAAGTCAAAGGCCTCAGAAGGCTCAGATGGTGTGCAGTAATGTGCCTGGGGCAGTGGAGTTTAGCTGATGTCTCCACTTCTGGACGTAGCTGCTAGCTGTAGTTGTCCTCTGCTCTGAGGGCATTCTCCTCCTCTCCACTGCTGCTCGAGGGTGAGCAGGGCGAGTGGAGACACTGCTCCTAAAGTACTTAGAGGCAGTGCAGGCCCTCACTCCACATTACCTCCCACAGACCTTCACTCAAGATTAAGTGGGCACTAATAATTGCTCCAAAAGAGTCTTGAGCAGTGACAGTAATCAAAACACTTCTTCTATCTCAGCAGTTGCAGTAATGATTAAAAAGCCCTTTCTTTGCTGTGCTGTATTCTTCAAGCCGCCCTAGTCAGAGCCATTAGCCAAAGTAGATTTCCTCAACATTTATGCTTCACACCAAGATGTAAAAACCGTGACAAAGCAGAGAGCATATCCCAATCCGATCACTGCATTGCAGAGTTGACAGAAAAAACAACCTTTGGCTGATTAGAAACCCACTCTTGCAATCTATAAATAATTCCCACCTAATCTGCCAATCCATTTCGATAAATTGCCTTTCAGCACAGGACACGCTTTGATTAATTAATACCAGCTCATGACAACATGAAGACACACAAGGTTTAGGAGAGCATTCCTTCAGTGGCCGGTCGAACCCCTCACCTCCCACTCCCCTCGACAACACAAGAACATGCTGCATTAATAATGAGCAGTGCAGGCTTTCACTATGGGCTCAGAGTACAGCACTCAGTCAGCCCACCAAGAAACCTGCCCCATTCAAACAACCCTGTAATCTAGTGGGTCAGTTGGCTAAGAGATATTGGAAACAAGTGCATGTGTAAAATGATGCTGTAGAAGGCAGACGTACAGTATGCTGGCAGTGCTCTCATGGACGTAAGGATCCTTCAATGGTCGCCCTTATTTGCTTATAGACCAGATGGCGCAAGCTGTTTGCATCGGTGGAGGTCACGCAACTCTAAGCCCTGAGCACACACATCTACTCTAATGGGGTGGAACAATACATCATTTTCAAAATATCAGATAAAAGGCACAAGATTGAGTCCACAAGAACAAAACCAGAATATATATTGCATTTATAGTAGTATTAAAATCTCAAATTAACACTTTTTCTTCAAAATGATTTTTTTCTGCTGTGTTAAGCCCTGGCTTTGCCTACCAAGGAGGAAAGGTGTAACCCATGTATCAAAGCCCAATCAATACTGCTGAATAAGCACGGATCAATTACCACTATCCCTTTTTCTTTCTTCCCACGTCACGTCCAATGAGCTCGTAACTAGCAACATGCTCGACATCTACAAGACAAAGAGATAGATACATCTGCGAGGTCAGTGTGGTCAATCTAATCTGAATATAATTTGTCCAAAAATAAAAGTATACAGCAACTGCAAAGCTCGATCTGTTACTGTCAGTGGCATCCAGTTTGTCAGCCCTCTACACGTTTGCATAAACTAAAGCACAGAATGACCTGGGCATGGAGACACTTAACAGATTATTATAAAAACAGTGTTACAATATTTCTTCAATTATTTATACATTTTCAAAATAAACAACACACAATCTGTGAAAGTCTAATAGAAAGAAATTTTGAATACATATTTGAAAAAATAAAACATCTTGAGGGATAAACAAGAAATTTGGAACAGCATATATTATATGTTAGTGATTTACCTAACCAACAGTTTGAGATGTTAGAATATGTATCTATATGTATGTATATACGTACCACTATAGCCAGCGATTGTGCGATGACCATGAGTGGTTAAGTTCCTGCATAGAATGTGCGTTGTAGCATCAGAGATGACATTCCAAGAAATATCCAATGGGAACTTCAGTTTTCTTATTTCTGGAGCAGGGCTTGGGAACTCTCCTTTCGAGGTCTTAGCGTGATCTCTCACAAGGGAAGCATCTTTTATCTGCCAAGTCTTAAGAACAACAAAAAAGTCAATCAAAGTCCAAAATGGTTGAATGTAATCCTGAAAAGCTAAGCCCATCTGCTGCACTATCCTTGAGAAAGAAGGAAATGTGGTCGAGTCAAATCCACTGAGTTCTGCTGCGTGGTGGTGTCAGCTTGTTTGACTGTGACTTCATGAGAACATATGGTGTGTGAAGATGCCAGAGACAGAAGAGCTCTAATGAATGCCACTCACAGATTGGACCAGCCAATGATTCACCATGATGTTTACTGTATCTGCTCAACATAAATCAAACATTTATGCACCTGTATCCACAGCTGTGTCGCTCCCAGCTGTCTGTACGCAATCCCAAAAGTTGAACCATTTTTACTGAAAGAATAAAAGAGAGGAGAAGAAAGAGGCATCTTTTTATCTCTAATGGTTCATCACAGCTCACTCTGGTCTGCCCCACTTAAATAGAACTCTGTATTCTGTAAAAGGTCACCTTCACATAGAAAATGCAATTCAGCAACTTTTTCTGCAGCAACATGTCACACAGCTGTGGTTCCACTAACTCCTAATGCTATGGCTGTCTGATGGTTGATCAGCTGTAGCTGGGCTTTTTAGCAAGTCTAGTTTACCTGAAAATACAGCATGTGCCAACTTTATGTCAGATGTTGTTAAACACAATTTCCAAAATAATACACAGCACAACCGTTTGTTTTGGGCATTTACATATAAAGTTCAGAAAGACAGGCACCAACACTGCACTTTCATCACGCATTCTACATGTTTAGGCAACCAAAATATCTTAGATAAAAATTAACCAAAAGTGAATAAGGAACTGAAACAAACAGAATACTTTAGTAAAAAGCAACAAAGGAAATATTTCAAACAAATTTGGCCTGAAAAGACCAGAAGTGTGCAGGGAAGCACAACAACACTAAATACCTGTAGCAGTCCGGGATCCATCACCAGACCCTTCTGCATTTGAACTTGGGGCATGTAGAAAGGCCTCGCTGCTCAGACAACTCGTACACTCCAGCAAAGCACCAGCAACATTTTACCAATCACACATTTTTGTCCAGCATTTAGTTTCTCTTAAGTTCCATTTGTCCGATGTTAATAACAACAACAACTTTACTGCAGGCGACTCACAACAAGCATCAAATATTCAGCAGAGCAGCGGCTGAGGGACTGTGTGCGCTCTGGAGAAATGCAGTTGTCTGTTGCCCTGACCACCAGCAGGCCTGAAGGGAGCAGGGAGGGCGACCAGTCAAATTAACTGCCACTTTTAGCCTTTTGAGACTTGAAAGGGTCCTGGGCCGGTCGCTCACTGTCGGCCTGTGATGTGGCTGTATCCCACCATGAAATGAAGGACTCGGCTCTCCAAGAAGATTATTTGAAGAGTTGAAAGTAGTAGGCCTGTCCCGATAATTACTATATTGCCTTATTGCTCAATAGCTCATCTCCATGTCTTCTTTGCAATGGGCAATTTTTTTTTTTTTTTTTTGTAAAACAATGGAGTTTAAGTTCTAGAAGATTCAATATGGCTCAATAAAACTTTTTCCTACTTGCAAGTAAAGTGTATGGACTTATCAAATACAATATTTTTTACCCCCAATTAATATAGTTGTTGATAATTATGTTTCCATTATATAAAAAGGTTCAACATTTGTGAGGATAAATTTTTGTAAAAAGTACTGAAAGGGTGATGTCATGAGGATTATCAAAAATACTAAACCATAATTCTTTCCCACACCGAAGGAGATGTAGTATCAGCATTAAGACACACATAAATCACTAAGACAGGATATATTTAGATTCATTTGAAGATGGATGTAAATTAAGAGACTATTTTGAATCAAAAATCAAATTTCATTTAAAAAAGCGTTTGTCATCATTGTGGCATGAGAGACTAGTTCAACCATTCTCTCCTTGGTATTCAAAATCAAGTGTAGAACATTACTGTCATGGCAACAGCTGCTTATATTGAAGTATTTGAGACATAAAAATGCTTTATCATTATGCCCTTAGCTGCTCTTCTCATCCTTCCCCTTTCATCTCTTCAAATGACATCATGACCTCATATTATTACTTCCATGTCTCACTATCTGTCCTTTTGCTCCCATTCACAACATATCTTAATCCTTATCACCACAGCGCCACTCAATGGACTCGCCTCCTCCTCTTCATAATACAATTTGATTTCCCCTTTTTCCTCCGGGGCTCCACCACACACTTTGTTATTGTTCTTCACTTCAATGGCTTCAGTCTCCGAGGGCTCCGAGTCGCAATGGGACAAATCTGCAGGGGCGTCAGTGCTTCACCTTGTCACGTCGCCTGTCAAAACAGCTGCACTGCTGCTTGTGATAATTGATCATGCTTCAAAAGCTTTGAGAATCTCTGAGCAAAAGTGTGTAACATTTTGTTCAATTGTTAGTAACGCTGCACACAGCAAAGAAAAGTGTAAAAGTGAGGATCACAACTACTTCAGGGGATGGCCAAACTTTTGAGAAAGTGCGTGCGTGCAAGAGTGGAGTTTTCATATTGTTCACCTGTGTCATGGAGGAATTCTTCCAGACCCATAATAAGGACAACAGGGAGATCTTCTGCTGAAAGTGACCCTGACCAAACTGAGCTCAAGATGGAAGCATAAATGATGCCTTCAAAACTTGTACACAAAAATCATTCAAATAGATGGTTCATATTTAGGGGCTATTATTACTCCCTTAATCTCACTTGTACCTTATTATTTTGCAAGTAGATTATTATTTTTTCTCACTTAAGTGATTGTTTAGTGTGAAAAAGGAGCAGCTGCAAAGGCCCTGGTGTGCAGACATTTACCCTCCCAACGGCCATGTATCAGGAGGGACACTGCTTTCCCTCTCATTACCAGAGACACATGAAATAGTGGTTCAGTATCAGCTTGTATCAGAATGCAGATACTGTAATACAAAATAATGATTGAAAAAGACAGTTGGTATATTCTGTGTGAATACACAGAAGCAGTGGTGGCACAATGCACTCCAGCCCTGAGGCTATGGTCCAATGAAAAAGGTGCCCCTCTGGCACATTAGGTTGAATAGCCCTGCCCCAGGCTTCAAAACTCTATACCTTGAACTATTTGCTGCGGCTTGTGTCTAAACATACACCAGCAGTAGTGTCAACTGAAATTACTGATAATGTATGTTTTATTTGGTAAAGTCAGATATTACAACTTAATCAGTGTTCATGTAAACATGAAAGTGTATGTCTTAGTTGTGTGTGTATGCATGTCTAAATAAACATTCAGTTTCATATATGAGAAGAATGTGTATTGCTAAATTAAATGCCAAACTGTTTGACAGAATGGTTGTATTCTGTCTCTGTATTCAGAGATACAAAGACAGAAGAACAAACATGAACGATGAGGACAGACTATTGTAAGCATAGAATGTCAGTGCAAAGCTGTAGATAATGGTTGTAATATCAAGACATAATGTTAATGTTCAGTAAATGAAAGCTGAACTTGAATATTTCATTAGAACCATCTGGTTTGTGAATCAGTATCATTGTGTTCGACATCATAACTCGCAGGTCATCATAACATGCAGGTGGACAATCACTTGACACTAAAGTTTTTGAAGACCCACTAAAATGACTAGCTCAAGACTGCTCGGTTGGTGCAAAACTTATGACAAAGCAGCGAATTGCACGAATATGCTTTCCTCGAGCCAAAATGTTTCAAATAATTTACAATCCTCTAACTTAACTAATTAGCTCTTCCCATCCCCAGAGTGATGAGACATAAGCGTGCCCAGGGGAAGATTTTCAGCAGAACAGGGGGTAGACAGGGCGAAAAGGCAGCTTGCTCCTCTTATGTAGTCATAATGACTTTCAGAGTAAATTGTGAAGCAGCAGCGCAATCAATAAAAGTTTATGATCAATAAGATTGTTTGAAAGATATGTAAGGCTATTTCTTCAATTCAAATGTCCCCCATATTTAAGTTATTCCTATTGATTTTGTAGTAAATCTCAGAAATGCATACAACATTTACTGCAGAAAAGTACATTTAAAATAATATCAAATGCCCAAGCCTCACAAAGTGGCTTACAAACTTTTATTTTTGTTGTGTGTTTGTGTGTTAAGGAAACCCACTTAAACAACAATGCGATGCAACAGTCACTCTACAACAGAATAATACAATTTTAGGGTGGGACTGTATACAGTGAAAACCAGAAGACTTCTATAAAAATATTAACCCTCATCATTATGACATCAATCCATAAAATGATTTGGAGAAAAAAAGAAATGCAATATGAATTTCAAATAAAAATCCTGTTTTCCAATAGGAAAACTACTTTTCTATTCAACCCCCCTCGGGTTTTCATTGACGACATTTTTCCCACAGATCCTCAAATAGCACCTGATCTCTCATGTTTGTCCTAGATTTTTTGATCCCTGTATGCACTCTCTCCTCTTGTAATATATTCGAAATTTTGGCTGAAAATAACTGGCCTGAAGATGTGAGACATGAAAAGTTAACACTCAAAGGAGTCTTATAAGTCAATGGAATCACAGGCCAAATGGTAATGAGCTTCAAGTAACAACCAAAAGTAAAGCTGCTGCTGCTGCTGAGTCTGTGAGTCCTTGCTCTCTGCTGCCCCGGTGACCCGGCCCCAGATGAGCAGGAAAATGGGTGGATGGCATGGATCTATAATAATAACTGGATAGGGTATAACTAGCTTATAGCTGTCCCACCCATGGGCACAGGGGGCGCCCATGATACTGCAGACTAAATTCACGCGGGTTAAGTCCCATAGAACTCAATGTAAATTAAAACAGCTTGACCTCAGCTGACAGAAAACCTACAGCTTTCATAAAGGTCGGATTTTGTGGGGATTTTAGTGTCCCTTGTCATCCCAAACTTTTTTCTTCTTAAATCCTTCGGTTTTCTTCAAATCCACACTTTACTGCCACAAACTCTGCTCATATCCTCCCCACTCTAACATGGCTCTGATCAGCAGCGCTGATTGGTCAAAACGCAGCCGAGCCCCTCTATGCACGTGCATGAGAGCCACACACATGTATTTGGCTCAACGCATCATGGGAGCTCATTCATTGCGCAGAACCAGGAGGACCAGACGATGCCCAAATATGGGCGAGTTACGCTAATCGCTCGGCCCCCATGTATGTCCCGTGCGCTACTGAGCACAAGCCATTAATTTGAATAGGGCGCCATTTTGGATCGCCGGGACTTGGTGGATGGACACAAAAGCTACTACACAAAAAACAGACTTCTGACATAACATGGTATAAACAGGGAAAACAACAGTGCATCACCACGCTGCTTATAGACCATAAAGGGTTAACAGGAAAAAAATATTAAATAAAATACATTTCAGAATGGGTGCAGTTTTGGCAGTATTATTAAATTAGATATTTTTTCTTGCTGCATGATATATTTACGCTGTGAATACTTTGGGGGTTAGTTTACCCAGTTTTGATTTTGTCGGGCCAGTTGAAGAGGCTTGGGCAACTGTTTTGGATGTGTGCTGGATGCCTCCATGGGGAATAAATGGAGGAGCCAGTACACACAGGGATTGCCGTGGGATTTGGGGCGAGGAGAGAGGAGAGGAGAGTTTGAGGAGAGTCTCTACTACTGGGAAAAAGGATGCATGGGTGGACAAATCAGTAGATAATGCAATCACTTGTCAATGCAACTGACAATACATTCACCAAAACGTGCTGCTTTCCAACACTGTCTGCCACTTTCCTCGATCCTTTTTATATTTCCTTTAACTCTTTCTGTAAATAGTATCCCAGCTTTCCTTTTATTCGCCGAGCTGCAAAAAGATTTGAGCAATCAAAGCGAGTCAGTGAGTTTAGCGCCTTTGATTCACTTTTGCAGCCTTTACACCAAAGAGACAGACTATGGACTTTCACACAGCACAGTTACAGTATTTTGCACAGCGGTAAAACGTTTTCATGAACTAGTCTAGAAAGATCATGTACAAATACTGCTCCATGCTTTATAAGGGCCTCACAAGGGAGTCCCGGTGAGGACAGAATCTGTACTGTATGATACTGATTTTTGTGTTGTTAAAGATTAGTTGCATTGTTTTGCTGCCTGTTGTATCATGATTTAAGAACTAAATTGTATGAAAACACAAAACATTTTTTATTGTTTTTGTCTGAAAGTGAAATATTATGTTGGTTATTTAAAGATTAAATGTTTGTGTGTGACAGAGAACACTGTAACCAGAGCGTAAATTATGTTTGTAGCTTTGACTATCTTCCCTTTTTGTTTTAGTGTGTGCATAAAACTTACATATCTAAAAATCATTCATTCATTATGAGCATCTGACTGAGTGGTTTAGAGGACATTCAACTAAAAGGTGGAGACAAGTCAGTGGTTTAGTTTCAACAATAGAGTCATTGTTTAAACGAACCCAAATCACAATATTTGACTAAACTCTGAAAAAGTTATCGCATTAAATAATAAGTAAAGCAGTCCTTAAAGCTGGTCTACTTATCTCATTTTTCTGGGTTAAAAATCTGGTCTCAAGTTGTAACAGAAGCCAACAAATCCTAGTAATAAAACTAGTGATAGAACCAAACTATTTTGAGTACAAGAAAGTTACATACAAGGATTTCATTTCACGTCTGTGTTTTTGTGGTTCAGTTTCGCAGCTATACTGTAAATGCAGCAATAGTAGGTAGGCCAATATTTTTTTAACATGCCGCCACACGAATAACGACTGATCTGGAGAGAGCATTTTGTTTGGTTGTTCTGTTCAAACTTGATACAGACACAAGATACAACATGATTACTTCAAGTTTGTCAATGATGCACTGAAGATGAGGGCAAACCAATGTCTTGAACCCTTTCTGACAGTCTTGATCCACTAAATCCTTTGGAGCAATGCTGAGAGATGCTACTATTTTAACAGCCTGACAGTCAGCCTAAGTGAATGTAGATGAAGACAACGAGAATGTTTTTCGTGGAATAAAAAATGTCTGTCACTGAGCAATGAAAGAGCGTCGGCGGGGCTGTGCGACTGTGTTTATAAATGCGCGGTACAAAAATAGCAATAAATATCACTTGACAACATGCAGTTTGAAGCCGTGAGTTTGAGCAGAAGGACACATACACCCACTGACAGAAAAAAAACAGGAAGTAAAGATCCGTGCATTAACCAAAAAGCTAACTACAGGGTTGACTTTTTCTGCCAAATGTGATATATACTGGGCAGCGAAGGACAACACCCAATATGACCTGCACTTTTGGAGAAACTCTGAAACCGATGATCTTGCAAAGGCATCACAATTTGACTCTTCTCTAAATGCACAAATCTAAATGTATTCTACAGAAACTCATGAAATGCCAAGGTGACCACAAGGACCGCACGATGAATTGCAATCCATTTGGGCAATTATAGAGACTGCAATTTGCAAGCCGCAAAGACTGCAATTATTTGGATTACATTTCCTTTACAAACAGCAAATTATCTTGTTGCACATTATTCAACTCTGAAACACAGCTCTGGTTTAGAAATGCAAGCATCACTACAAATTTTAAAAACACAATATGTTAAGTGAAGTAGTAATTATCTTAATCTTAAGTTTTGACTTGTTTATCCTCAAAAAGGCAAGTCCAGTCTTATCTTACTTTTAAGCACAGTGGGATTAAAGTAAGAACGTGCTTGTATTTGTATTTGTCCCAACAACATCTGTCTTTATGTTCAAAATGTTCAATAAAGAGTTAAAAAAAAAAAAGTACCATATGTATTATTTTCATTTTTAATTAGGTCTAAACTTTTTCTGTGTCCCCAGTCCACATGTGCAAATCATAATTGACTATTTATATAAGAAAAGTTTAGTTAAATACACTGGATTTTATGTACTGAACTCAAAAAAAAAAAAAAAATAGCACCACACCCAGTACAAGCATAAGTAGTCACATGTAATACATTCTGTACAGTTTCTAGCTAAATCCCAGCAGGTGGTTTGCATCAGTAAGAAGTGCTAAGGAGTTACAAGTGTGAGAGACAGGGAGATTCTGACATCACAAGATTATAATTGTAATGACTTTATTCATTCACTGTGCATATTTCATACTGCCCCTTTAATTTCAACAGTGAAATAAACAGTGTAACTTTTCCCTTAAATTAGAATTACTTCTTGTGAACTGCACATTATTCTAGCTTTATAACAGAAATTGCAACTCAAATCATAATCACTATGGACCTCTGAAAAACCATGATTAGAGATGTATTTATGTCACACAGCCCCAGTAATCAGTGCAACAAAAGGGACAAGAAACCAATAGTGTCCAGTTAATCATTTTTAAAGGACAAACACCTGTCTCTTGATAACAGTTTTTGTTTTGGCTGTTGCCCAACTCCTTGACGCAGAGACGCAGGTGTTTTATTTTGGTGGTCTCTGCCAAAAATTGGACAGTGCTGGATCGCTTTAGCTCGGCGACCATGGAAGCACAGAGCAGGGAATAGGGAGATGTAATAAAAAGAAAGAGCGACCACACGGCGTTGCATGTTTAATGACCAATGCCGTCTCTGCCTTGAGGAAACGCATTAGGAGACGAGACAGTCGCTCTGTGAGGCAGGGAATATGTTCAAAGCAGCTTGTTGACTTCGACAACTGTGCTTTATCTTTATTAGCAAGACTCCTGATGTGGCCCTATTACTGAATAAAATACCCATGTTTACTATGAAGTACATGGTGCCGTTGCATACAGTCACAGTTTGATTGATGATCGAGTGTGAAAGAGGCTTGTTCATAGTATTACAGGTGTATGGAGTAGAAAAGGGATCATTTGCAAAGTTGAGTACAATGATTCAACGCAAATGAGGCTGGTACATTCTGTTGTTGCTCGATTTTTCACCGGTCTTATGATATCTGGTGATGAATGCATGTTACTCACATCAGCAGCCCCCATCTCTAAAAGTGATGTTAAAGCATTATTATCAGGGTATGAACTGTGAATCTCTGGGTTCTTCATTGCATGATACCTGACTCACGATACAATCATGAGTACAGATGTGCTTGGATTGAAACAATTTAATTCAAATGTATTTTTCTACACTGTACTGGAAGTGAAGCTGGTGTAATGTTGACTGTATTATCAATTGTGTATTGTTGACTGTTGAAAATAAGTGTGCTTGTTTTTTTAGAGAGAATAAGCAATAAAATGAGGTCATGTCATTATAGCACATACTAAGTTGTAAGCCCTCATTGGTTAGTGACTCCCACTCATACAAGAACCAATATAAAAGGCTAATAATCATACCAATACTTTGACACATTCATGAAAAAACATATTGCGAAATTGATATTTTGACACAGCCGTACAGTAAACTTATTGATGGATTGTTTTGGTTCCTTTTAATACATGTCATATGAACACAAAATGCTTTTAAGAACAATTAAATCTTCTAAAACTGAATGATTGGCTATGGCCAAATAAATAGCTCTGTAGACAATTCTAAAACTGAATCTTTGTTCTAGATGGAAGAAAAGAGAAAAAAAGTACAATTACATGATGAAAACCATTTTCATATGCATTTACATATTATATCCAAATATTCTTGTGACAAAGACTTCCCAAGAACCTCCGGAAGTCAGCTCTCATCTTGCAAATGGCACCACATATGGGTTGAGAGCTCTATGCATGAAGTGTGCGTGCTTGTGTGAGTTTATTTGTGTGCCCATGACCCGCGGCCTCACGGGACTCTGAAGCTAAACTGACGGATGCCAAGAAGCTCCACCCGAGACCGGAACCTTTACCGCAGCGATGCAGGCGGCGAAGCAATGTTGGAATCTCAATGAGGCGAAACAAAAGACGAAACAGGTGTAGCCTTAAACAGGCTGGAGCTTTTGGTAGCAAGGTTAACACACACACGGAAGTTTGTATGCACCGTCACTGTTTCGCTGATGTATCATTTCCAGAGTGTTATCCAGAGCAGTGTGCACTAGCAGCAGCAGCACGCTCCTATAAAGCAAACACTCCCCATCTTCAGTCTCCCAGCCCAACAAACACAGGCCCTATAGACACCAGCTATATGAGACGATGGGTGGATCATTAGAAGACAGGTTGAGGGATGATCTTCCAGGTTCAGCTAAATATGTACAACAATAAATTTCTAATTTGTCTTGAAACTAACTAGAAATCTTTCAAACTGTCCAAAGTTTGTTCCTGGTTAGACTGCAGAAGGAGTGGACAAACTGGCCTCACACATAGTGTTTGCCTCATTGCTGATTAGAGCTTGCTAAAACATCTTGAGGGAAGAGGGAATCTGGAGCCAAAAGGATCAAGTGAAAGCAATTACTTGCAACTAATCTATAATTGAAATAGTGGTTTTAATTTAGACATTGTTTAATTCTTTTGTAAACCTTACATGGGCTTAAACAAGCCGTTTTATGACTGATTGTTCATTTTATTCTGCCTTAATAATAGAAGTATCTTTTATTTTAAAAAGTCATCTCTATAAACAATCAATTGAGAATTGTTTTGGTCAATGAATTTTTAAAATACCATGAATATTGATCTTTCGGGATTTCAACTAAATTCAGTTATTAAAACCATCCGGCCAATTCAATCCTCAAAATAATAGTTAATTTAAGCTGTATATGGCAACCACCTAGCAACCAAAGAGCCAATCAAAAGTTGAGCTAGGCTTTCTCTTTCTAGCCAGCCAATGCAAATTTTATGCAGACATATCTGGATTTTCAAATACATTATAAAAACATAAATACACACGCATATGTGTGATATTGAGTGCAAATGTGTGTGAAATTCCTATTATATAAAACAGTTTCACGGATGTTCACATTTCAAATTATATCTCATTCTTTTGAGACCGCATAAAATTTACTCTCAGCAAGAATATTATTTCATACAACCGCAAGATATTGATTGCATTTCCGTTTACACAAGCCATGCTCGTATGACCCAATTGTATTATTACATCCTCCCAGCAGCATGTGTAACGTATACTTTCCAATTCTAGCCCACCCCCCACACTACACACGTACAAACTACACCCCAGGACTACCCTACCGCAGTCACATGTAAACAGTCAGAAAAGCCAGTCGTGGATCATTTTACACAGAGTACAACCAGCCCCCACCAGCTCTGTGTAAACCTCAGGCCTGTGTTTGCCTCACTCTTTCATATAGTCACTCACTGATAATCACATAAGCAAGACAAACAAAGCTAAAAACACAATAGAAAGCCACAATTCAGGAAGAAGAGATGAGCAGTATAACAGCCACTCACCAAGCAGCACTCAAGAAACTATTTCACCCGGTTCTCGTCATAAAATTTTCATCAATGCGTCCAGCGGCTTCCCATAGATGCACTTCCTGTTAGTAGATGTACACTTCACCTTGAACTGGTCTCCGAAAAAAAAAATCAGTAAAATGAGTGTGTGGTTTATGGCTTAACAGGAAGACAAAGAATGTGAACTATGGGGAAATATAACAAGCTATATACATTTGGAAATCATAATCAATTTCATGATCTTTGTGTATTGAATTTTAGATATTGTTAGAAATTGTTCTATAGTTTTAGACTCCAAAAAAGTTTGAACCGCAATTAAATGTGTCAATATTATTTGTAATGTCATTCAAGAAAGTTAATACACAGACGTATAAAACATATATATATTTTTGATTGTCTTTGGAGCAGAGTTCAGTCGTGGCCATATTCAGAATATTAGCATACATTATTTTCTTTGGTTGTAATTGTAATTCTCAGCCATCGCTAAAAGTACATTAAATAGCCTTAATGTTTGCTTTGCGTACACCATTAAGGAGAGTATATATCTTTTCCATAAAATATAAAACAGAAATTCACCAATTAATACATTTACCAAATCTCTCTTCCTTACTCTGGCCTTGGCATACAAAAGCCCAGCGATTCATAAGAAACCAGGGGAATATGAAAAAGTATATTTGATAGCACATCACGTGAAAAGCATCAATATCACTGTGTGGCATTTGATTTGGATTATGTAAACATATGGGGCTGATTTATCAAGTGTAAACAAGGAGTGAAATGAATCTTGTGTTACCGCAGCTGAGGCAGACACATTGATTAATAATATGCTGGAGGCCAAATCAATACACCTTCAAGACACTATATCATGGTTACTAGATACTTTACTGTCAACAATAAGACTGACAATGACTCATGTGTTATGTTCACAAACAGACATCGAGATTATACTTAATCTCTGCTGTAGTCGAACCTGACAAGTTTGGTGTGAAAAAAATGCTCAACTGTTCATGCTCAACCTTTATTCCACCCCATGTCTCTAAATTTACATGGTTGGTATGTTAAGAGTTATGGATGGACCAATGCATTTTGGGGCTCAATAATTATTGTCTGTTCATTTTCTTTGCTATTTTCTTTATGATAAAATACCATTTGAGATCAATGAGGGACTAATATGGAAAATTATTGCTTAATACTGCTGTGTATTTGTATCTGTGTATGACTTTTAAAGATAGAGACATATTATGAATGGGTTATAGACTTTATTCTGCTGTTTTGAAATTGCTCCAGTGGCACATAGACGTTTCAATACTATCGTTTATCACAATATATTTCTAACAACAACCTATTTTATCATGACATGTCTAATCCGGTTGTAATAAGAGTCAGATTTTGCAATGAACAGTACCATTTGCAGTATTCATCAGGAATAACTAATTTTCGAATAAACATTGCAGACATAATTTCATAGACCACAGAGGAAAAAAATGACTTTTGGAAACATCATAAAATGATTAAAGCCAATTCCTATTTCCCCACAAATGTATCACTAGTTCCTAGAGTCACAAGCCAAATCATGGGGAGCCAGCATTTCAGGATTTTGCAGCCAACCTCCTGAACAGTCTTCCTGAAAATGTGAGAGAAACTTCTACTCTGACTTCGTTCTAATCCAGGTTAAGATCTCTGCGCTGAAAGATTGCATCTGCACGATCTATATAATAGATAAACTGGGATTATTATGATTTTAGATTTTTGAATTTAGATTTTTATACATTCTGTTTTGTTTTGTGAAATGCATCGAATAAATGTGTGAATGAATTGGCCGTCTATTTGCAGATTTCTCGCCGTGTATAACAGATGCGAGATGATGAAATGAAGCCATTCTGTTTGTAAACATGTTCATAGTGACAATGGGCCAATAAAAAATACACTCTCATTGCAAACTAAAAGCAGGTGGTAAACTATAGCTTGAGGTTACAACTATCACAAAATTCTCCAATCCCATTATTACTTATCCATAAAAGCCACCAAAGTATCGAGTCGCAAAATAGAGAGATTATCAGACACATTATATTGACTGCCAAGTTCCATTTGGCTCATATTGACTGATGCGCATCTTAAACTATGAAATCTTGGCATGTTTGATGAAATAACCATTTCCTGATTGACCTTTCAAATGACTTTTAAAAACTGCAGTGGGGCCAGTGGTTTGGAGAGTTTTGCTGACGATGTTGCTGCGGCTGTCGATACAGTGAGAAGGAAGAGACTTTTCTGTCAATGAGGCAAACACCCAGCTCACCTAATAAATATGGATCTGGTCCTGTGCCCAAAGATAAAAGAGCAATGCTTCTCAAACTGTGGGGCAGGAATGTTTTCCCCGAAGTCTACAATGTTCATTTTTGAAGAAAGTTTAATTAATATTTAAGTAAAAACTAAAATTATGACTTTGGCGTTGGTTTAGCAGATTGAGGGTGTGCTCACATTAGTTCTGGGTTCACCTGGAAAAAATTGTGCACAGATCTGTATTCAAAGATGTAAACTGACATTGGTAACTTCAGTTATTACATGTTCATGTGTTTGCTTATTTTACATTCACAAATAAAGGCATTTTTCTTCACATGAACCAGAACCAAAGTGTGAAGGTCCCGTTTGGACTGAATATATTTGCATTGTATTTGACTGTATTTGTTTGTAGAAGGAAGTAATGCACACCAAACTGTGCTGCAGGTGCAGGACAAGATTATGAAAAGTTTAAAGAATGCATCAAAGTCCAAAGTCCATTAATTATTATTAATATATTTTGGCAATTGAAAAGGTACGAGACCATTAACTTTGTCATTCGATGTTATTTAATGTGAAATAGTATCTTCAGGTGAAAATACTTGGGGAAACCAGAATGAAGGGTAAATGAAGCAATCTGCCTGCCCTACCACTGTGATGCCAGAGGAAGATAGATTATTTTCTTTGTTTTTCTTTCAAATTGGAAAATTATCTGCTGCAAACTGATTGTAAATAACGTAATTTTACCTAATCATTCGCTAAAACTAATTCATGGGCACTAGTTTTAAAAAGGCAGAAAACCTGCTTTGAGCGTGATGCCATAGTGGTACAATGACATCATACTATTACATGATTGAGACAGGAGCTTTAGGACAGAAGGGGCGGGGATGCCAGACGTTCCTTGAGTTAACGTGGGTGAATTTCAAACTCATGAGGGAACAATGGGAACAATGATGTGAGAGGATTAAAACAGGAAACGGCAATGTTGCATAATATGTCTCCTTTAGACATATCGGCTACAAAGCTTTCGTTAGATACATATTATTACTTTTAGACCAGTGCAGAACGGAATGGTCACTTCTGTAAGATCATACAAATAAACTAAAAGCAAAAGTAGACTCTCACAAGCACTCCAGGCTCTGTAAACAGCTGGATGACTCACCTGTGGAGACAGGGCGGTGGGAGGCTGGCTGAAGAGTGTGGAGTGGGAGCGGATTCCATGTGCTCTCCTGATGCTCTGACGGGACAGAGGGGCAGAGAGGACCGCCTGCTGGAACAACACAAATACATACACTTAAAGACCATATGCAAGGTAATACATATTCAATACCAGTTTTATAATGGAAAAGAAATACTATAACGTTTCAAAATCAATTGTTTTTTTCTTATTTTTTTGTCCAATCAACCCAAATCAAGAAAACACCATAGCAACGATCTTAGCAACAAGAAATAACAAACCTCTTCTTTTTGCTTGTTGACGTCGAGAACCCATCATACTAGTAGTATGTAGCAGTAGTAATACCAGTACATCTCTTCCATACTGGAGATTTGGAACAGGCTTGTTTACATTTTGTTAGTCTATCTAACAAAACATCTATCTTCTAATCTGAAGAAGATGTGTTGCAATGCTTCATGGCCAAAAGAGAAGAGAAAAAAAGGAGGCCTTGGATGGCACCAACACGAAACATGTTGAAGAAGACGAAGGGGATACACAAAGAGCAAACTCTGTTTCATTCATAACTTTGTTCATAACTATGTTTTGAAAACATCCGTGAAAACGCTACAGCGAGCGGCACCAGGACCCACCAAGGATCTATTATCATAACAGACCGCTGTCACTGTTAAAACTGTCTTATGTGTTCAACCTCGTAGATTGATCATTAAAAGGAAATGAGTAATTTCTAAAAGTTATCACATTAATCTATGGTATTTATCGACATTCATAGATAATCGGTCTTGCAATTTTGATATCCAGGATTTTTTTTTGACAAACCCTGCATAAGGTCTTAAAATAACTCATACATAAAACAGGCGCAATTCCTGTGCACAGAATAAACTAGGGTCTTCTACTTTGTCCCAGATATACCCATAATATTGTAAACAATTATTCAATTGACAATGTAGACCTGGATTTAGGCACTAACCAGTGGACTTCTAACTTGTTATCCTTTCCAAATTGATGCGGCCAAATTACAGTTCAAATTTGTGCAATGACTATAACACTAATACGTTGTTCATCAGGAACCATCAGATCTGCATTGTGTCTGAATAGTGGCTCAAAACAATGAGGCGTGAAAGTGATGGTCACTACTGAACGCAGGGAGAGGCATTTCCTACGAGCCAAGGAAGGGAAAGAAGCGGCAGGAGCAGCAAATGTTGAATTATCCAGCAGATGAGAGGAAAAAGCACGAAGAGTCGAAGGCATTGCCTGGAGCAGCATCAGACCAAAACCACTATTAAGTTGTCTCGCAAAATATTCCTCTCTTTCGTATTGCTTTGGATAAAATATATTTGGCTGTATATCAATATTCCTTTATGAATAAACCAAACACAAACAAAACATTCCATCAATAATACAAGATGAACCTTCATAAACCAATGTGTAAAAACCATCTCCAAAAATACTAGAGTACGAAACATTTGCGACTCTTTATATTAAAAAAGCCAATGTCAAAAAGAAGATTAGAAGATTAATTGAGATAAACCTTGGCATTTTGTGTTTTATTCTTAGAAACAAATGCAAGCTGATGAAAACCTGTATATTTATTCGCATTAACGTTTTTAACTGTGTGTGTTTCACTAATATTCTATCCGACATTAGACTTTGAAGAAGCCAGATCAAACATGAAATAAAAGAGCAGCCAAATGCATAAACAAGGTCACACAGAGTTTGTGAGTACTGGTAGTTTAGCAGCAGGTCTTATTCAAACCAGTTGACTTTCTACTACTATAGGATAAGGATAGGGTATCTTTTAGAAGTCACAATACACTTTCAATTCGATATAATTAGATGCAGTGTATTTCCAAGCAATCGATACTATTATTGGAATGATTACTATTACCATTATAGGTGCCTTCCATTTATTTAAATTTAGTGTACTGTAGAAACATCTTCCCAGCCTCATTCTTTTGTGTGCCTGAGTTGGATCTTTAAGACAAAATCAAACGTATCAATATAATATTCCAAATATCAAAGTATCAACCTATCCAAAAATACTGAGGGGAGGGTTTGTCGGTATGACAGTATGTAATATGCACTATTACAATTACAATCCAGTAATTGACGTAATCCACCTTCTGGCTAAAAATCAAAAACATAAATAATATGTTTATGTTGCTGAAACAAAATAAAAATCAATATTACATCATCATCATCATCATCATATATATATATAAAAATACCATGTTTATCTAATACCTTTGGAAAAGGTGTCAATGCATCAGTTGTCCTCTACTGAAGTCCATCTGGCCATAAATCTGTTCACTTTTAGAAATGGCTTAAAATCTTGCATTCCAGGCTTTATCTTTACATCTTAATTTCTCACCGTGATGAGTTTCTAAGCCACTTCCCCAAGTTTCAGAGAAAAGTTTGACCTTTACAGTGCAATAAAAAGGTTGGCTTGTAACAACAAGAGCAGCTTTTGTATATCTGCAATAGGGAAAAATCCTGAAAAAGTTAGTACATTATCAAAACAGGGCTCTATCAAACTCCGGCTACACCGCAGGATGAGTCCAGAGGTGGCAGAGGAGCCCAGCTGAGCATTGACCATACAACCAGCTCCACGGACGATAATCAATAATCGCCATTGAGCCAGCCTGTAATAAGACCTTTCTGCAATCCTCTAATGACAAAGTCTCTAAAGTGTCTTCTTCCATTATCTCATGGCCAAACTGATATGCTGGTTTGATACCAACTCTCCCAGCATGTATTACACACACAATTAGCTTTCATCTAACTTGCTTCCGACATGTTTTAGACAGGCAAGGACACAGCTTATGTTATGCCCATTTGAACCAGTCTTATCGCTTCAGACTCGGCAGCCGCACTGGGAACACTTAGAGATCAATGTGAAAGATTAAAGTTGGATTTTAATTGGTTGAGATTTAGGCTTCTCTGCATGTCAGGCTCTACAAACGCAAAAAAGAAAAGAAAAAATACCATGGGAAAAATATGCCAGCTGTTTTGGATTCAAAATAAGTTAGTTTCTTGTTTTGTATAATTCATAAATGACTTCACATCAGAGAAACCAAAATTCTACTGATAATATTAATGTTTAACACTACAGTTTCATAAGGATCATGTAGAGAGGAGTATTAGCGGCCGAAGGACATGGCTGACCACCCCTGGAGTTAGTAACAGGAGCGTGCAACAAAGCTTAAGCAACAATATCACTCACTAGACGTTGTCCTCACCGATAAGCAATGAACCTTAGCACTAAGATAGCACATTGCAGTAGGATTAATGCTTATTGCTTATCTACAACAAGTCAGGCAGGAAACTAAAGAAGAGGCTTTTGCAAACAACTGCACTAACTTAACTATAAAAAAGGATGTATAGGAACTGGCGGTGGAGCTTTACCAGTCAGCAGTGAATGTGGAGGAGGAATGGAATCCGTCCAGTTATTGACTGTAATGTAAAATATATACTGAAGCGATAAGCCAATGCCAGAGCACTAACAGAGTCATTTTTACTACGGTAAGTGAAATATCTCAGCAACAAACCTCTCTACCCAGCAGCAAAACAGTTTGAAGATGCAGAAGCCTTTCGGGGTCAGCGCAGGTAAGGTTCACTATCTACATGACTGCCTACCAAAGAATACACACAAGCTACATGGAACATGCCTGGTATCTAAACTTAGTTTATACATTTAATATCATCCAAGGAATTCTCCAGGCATGACGCAAATATCATGGGGACCCGAAAAGGATCTATAGGGAAATTGAACGATGGAAACTGGTATGAGCGATTACTAACTCATATCTGCCATATTGCCTTGTAGAGAGGTCGAAGTGCAGATGGCCCTGTTGCTCTACCTCTATCTGGAAGAAAACAGTGCCTCTGTGATCAGTATCATGTGACCACTTTGAAGGAGTAATCAAAGTTTCAGACATTGAAACATTCAACCTATGACAAAAAAGAAAGATCGCTTTGAATAAATTACCATAAATTACTTTTCTAATTTCGGAGAATTAATTGTTGCTGACTGGAGTTAAATAATCACATTGACAATCTCCATACATTCCAGCAAATCTTTATCTACTCCCTGATGAGTTAGTATTTTGCATGAAATTTTTAGTTGGAATTTGTAAAGACAGCGAAAAATCTGGCTCTCACCACAATAATGAGATCCCCACAGGCTCAAACACACAGTAAGACCGTTTTCGCTTAAACATTGCCTTCCATTCTACTATAGCGCGATAAGGACTTCTCATTAGCACAAAGTCAATGAACAACCATGCTCTATGTCCTCGTACAGTGCAAATGTTTAGTGAGCTCTAAAAGGCAGATCACTAAATAACAAGTTAAAGTATTTAAGTATAGAGATGGTATACTCTGTTCTCAGCCCACTCCCCCAGTATATGTGCCATTAAAGGAGCAATATGTAAAAATCAGGCC
The DNA here is from genome assembly GCA_964034765.1 of Knipowitschia caucasica. NCBI lineage: Eukaryota > Metazoa > Chordata > Actinopteri > Gobiiformes > Gobiidae > Knipowitschia > Knipowitschia caucasica. The sequence goes on from OZ035835.1 coordinate 29,281,959, forward strand.
AAAAGTGGTACTGCAGTCACAGTCGATATTTTGTAGTCCTCTCCCACTCTCCCTGACTCAGGTTGCAAGATACACACCAAATCCAGCAGCAAACACAGGGAATTATTTTTATCAGTTGTTTGTCTGTCTCCATTCACATTGCCATGACAGCCGTGCTAATGTTGAATTAATGTTTCGAATTAATGTTTTATTTTTCATTTTTATTTGGACATTTGAGATAAAAAAAAAAAAAAAAAAAATATGTAATTATAGATTATGCTAAATAAATAAGCAATTGATGTCCAAAATAGGAGTGGGAAGAATGAATGTTGGAACATATTTCTTCAGCGTATCAACATCAGGGTTTCCTCCAGAGGATATCACCTTTCAATTTTTTTTATTCCCTATTTTTTAGACATACACATCAAAAAGAGACTAACATTACTTTAATTGGGGTACATGTGGTCTCAAATTATGTTTTTTACAATTAAGCTATAATCTGCAACAAAACGTCTTGACCTTTGTCTTTTACCGTTTTTAGAGCAAGCTGTCATAGAATGTGATATTATGCAATTAAATGCAAAAAGACTCTGCTCAGAATCAAACTCGAGTTACTGTTTTGTAAGCGCAGTGACTTAACCACTAGACCACCTGTGCGCAGGAAATGCTGCTGTGGATGCAAGCAATTCAACCGTTCATGAAGAACGCCTTCAGAGCAGCAAGTTTTGCATCACACGAAAACTTTTATCCGCTGTCTCAATTTTGCAAAGGCGTACCGATATAAATTCTCATTTTAGTCTTTGATTTGTCATTAATGATTTGAGAGTCATAATAAGATCTCTTTTAGTTCTGCGCCACATGTTATTTTACCAGTGAGATTAGTGAGCCGCGAGGAGTTCTGGCAACCCAGACCCCGCACTTCCTTAATGGCGAAACGGCGAAGGGTAGGACATGAGAATGAAAACAATAACAACTTTTACGGGTTGTAAAACTAATTTTGATATTCAAATATCTCTGCTGAACTACTGCCAAAGAATACACACAAGCTACATGGAACTTGCCTGGTATCTAAACTTAGTTTATACATTTAATATCACCCGAGGAATTCTCCAGGCATGACGCAAATATCATGAGGACCCGACAAGGATCTAAGGGGAAATTGAAAGATTTATTCGAAAAGAACATGTTTTAATGGTGCCTTTTAAAAAATATGGGGGCCATTTAATGATGACTTGACATGCAAATATTACATACTGCTACTTTAATGCACTGGATGAGAAACCAAATATAAAGGGATATTCAATTTAACAACAGCGTATTTAGAATCTAAATAAGTAATGATCAGAACTTTACAGTTTGTGATCTACAAATATTGGCCACAAAACTCCAGTTGTAAGAACTTACTTGCAGATCCTTAAGTTGTTAAAGACTTACTGCAGAGTTTCAAAGTATTTTCTGCACATCTTATTTCACGATTTCCCGAGTTTTTTCACGATATGTGTACCGACTTCCCATATCTGCCTGAAGGTCGTGTTATCTCATCTTAAGGCAGATAACAGATGTTTGCCTCATAAACATTAGCACTATTGCACTGGTTTCATTTGCAGCTTGGATGTGTTTTCAGTACAATTGCTTTGACCTCTCTATCATGCCCACAGCCCACTGAGGTGAGTCTATTTCTGCTGATTAGATTGCAATAGAGGACAGCAGCTGCTCTCACTAGACTATTGCAAAAACTCACCCACTACAACAAACTAGAATCAACCACTGCCTATTCTCTTGGTACAAAAGGCCCCTGCTGATATGTCCCCATGAGAAAACATAGCACAATGGGCGAGCTTGCTTTCAGCTCACAAACAAAACAGAAATACTAGTTTTTCAAATGCATTTCAAAAAGCACATTAATAAGAGTAACAATATGCCTCAGGATTGACACAAAATGTGAACATAATGTATGGTACTTAAGCATCTGCATCATAAGTGTAACCCATAAGTCATCTCCAATATCAAGGTGTACATGAGCAGTACTTTGCTAAACAAGGATTTCTCCAATGGGATTCATAATCAGTGTATTAGAAACCAGAACACCTGAATTAAGACAGATATGCAGACGCTACTCAATACCATAGACGGTAAATATTAACGGATGTAAGGCGCTTTAATACTGCAGCCATGTTGTTCAAGCCAGAGATCAAATGACATGTTGACACTTGGCTAGTAGATTTGACTGGCTTTTCACAACAAGGAAGATAGGAACATTGTAAAGAGAGTCAAAACAAAAAGTCTCAGCACAAATACCCAGGACCAGAAGAAATCGCAATTTATACATTTGGAAAAGTGACCAACATATTTTTTAAGGACACATATAAAGTGTGCAACAACCCAAACTTTGACAGAGGGGCTTCACTCATGCTTATTATGCAAAAGATTGTCCTTCATGTGACTTGATTTAAAACCTTTTTTCACCTAACCAACACGTAAGCAATAGGCTAGAAACCAGATGTTTTTGCTGTCTAAATCCCAGGGTTGATTGGACGGGGTTGCGGTCATATTATTATTAATTATAATTAATATTGTTAATAACATTACCAAAGACTATATGGGTTTCGCGGCTTTTGGTTGATAGGGGTCAAGATGTCAAGGCTTCATGCTCTGCACTACATCCATGTTCATTGTAGTGCAATGACAACTGGGAATTCTAGCAATTGGTGTGAGTAGAGAGGTTACACAATGCCTAAGGGGAATGTATCTACCCTGTTCTATAGCTGTGTCTTTAGGATTTTCAGTGAGACAAATGCTCTAAACTATAGCTGTAACAACCATGCTGTTACGGAGAAACCAAACAGGGGAATCCTGTGCTTACAAATATTGTATGAATTTTCAGTTTGTTTGGCTTGAAATAACCCTAGTTTATTCTCCATTATTGTGAGGGAATGCAATCTTGGCCAAGCACATTACTGTCCCGGGTTTTGAACAGTGCAACTCTGTCATTGGGTGAGAACATAGTGATTATGTTTTTAATAATGACACGTTTAATGGTTTTAACTAAAGATACAGGGCTAGCCGATGCCATTCCACAAGCTTATAGAAATACGGCAATGTATAAGACAACGCTGACTGAAGCTTCAAACGCTTGCTAGCAGTTCTAATGAGTGAGAAATGAACACATTCCAGTATAAATAGACCACTTGCTTTAACAGAAAACAAAGAAGTACAATTGAGGTCATTAGTATGTACTTTCTCAGCTCTTGTTCCCCTCGCTCCTCGGATCTAAGTCAATAGAGATAATTAGACAATGCACAATGGTGTGTGTCCCAGCCTCCTCTTCATCATGTGTACCACCACCAGTTCTGAGAATGGAAAGTGCTTCATTCTTGTCAGTGGGAGAAAATAAGCGACCACTGGCTGCCATGTATTGATTTGTTGATTGACTTATGGGGCGGAATGTTATGAGCTCTCTGCTGCTGCTGCTGTTAGGGGAGCAATCTCAACAGATCACACAAGTCTACCAGCCACCTCCCTGCAGGATCTCCGGCAGGATTCACAGCACTAAAGCATCTCTACACCGCATCGCTAGTGCAACTGCCTCTCTTGTGCATGTGCTGCAAGAGTCTGGAGTGTTACCTGATCTTCCAGTCAAGCGTTTTGACTGGCGAGTGATGTTACAAGAAGAAAGCATTTTGTCTGGGCCACAATCCAACATTTGTCACTCTGCACACTTCAGGTTTAATTTCATTGGCAGCATTGATTACAGGAAACGGATTGTAAGCAAGACGTAGAAGCTAGAAGGCTTAAGCAACCAAGAATTATCCAATCCGCAGAAGTGTACGCATGAATGCATAAGCCCAACTGCAAACACGACATTTAGCACCAATTAAATAAACCTTGAACCCCACAAAAATGCTTCGAAAGAGGACTTCAAACGTATCCAATTAAAATGCACCAAACTATTAGCGGGTGGTTAAAATGAAAATCACATTTGCACATTGCTGCTTAAAAGTTGGAGTAGTAAGTTGTTGAAAGCCACTGCTGAAGAGGTTGCAATCAAATGAGCCAAAGATAATATCAGCTTCATTAAATCTTCCAATTGCAAAACTGTCAACAAAGATTTGACATATTTTGTTCCAACGCTGAACTCATATGGAATACGTGATATGATTAAATGGCAATTGAAGAGGGTCAATGTACGGAATTATGAGATAATTCCACGTTTATAGGTCTTCCTTCCATTAAAGTTCTTCAACGACCATGATGTAGTGACTCTGGAGGTGAGCTCATCAACCCTAGTCCTGGTGCAGACCTTTTATCAGTGCTTGCTTATTGAAGTCACAGGACTGATGGGGTCAGACAGGTGTCAGGGGAAAGTTCCATGGATTAAATTGCTGCATCTTGACTCCAGAGGCGGAGATGTTGTGAGGCAACAGCGAACAAATGAAAGACAATCTGATTTGTTCCCACTTAAGTGAGTTAAACACCACAGCAGAAGCGCTTTAGGGCGATTCACAAGGACACAGATGAACAGTAGTCTTCCCTCAGATGTATGCATGCATTAGAAAGATAAGCGTATTGTAGGAAAAAGTAGGTTGCTTTAGTAAATCTTCATATAGTCAATTAATCGTTCATATAGTCAATTGATGGTTCCATCAGCCATAGTGATGACCAGCATTTTTATTAGTTGACCCACTATATTAGATAAATCACAATAATCAGTCGCAGTAGCTTGTCCCATTGACAAAAAAAGAAATAAACCTTCAATTTAGTTTGATTTTACAGTGCCTGCAAATTGTTTGCTTGCTGCGAAACCAATTTCCCCAAGTGGGACAATAAAAAAAGAACTTTGAAGAATGTATGAAACAGAGAAAACTGTAAAAATGGAACGATATGGAGCAAAGCAGTTTAAGTGTATATTAAATATATATCATATATGTATATTCATTTTGACATTCAGGCTGGATCATTTCATTAAGCTTCACAATTAATTGTGTTTTGTATGAGCACTATCCTCTCCTCCTTCTTTCTTTCTGTCATTATTATGACTTCAGCTGTAGTCCATTCATTGCTATGCACCTGCTGTCCCATTACATCTATAGTCTAAATATTTACAACCATATGTGTTTAAAGCTGGTTGATGTTTGTGAACTTCAAACAATAAAAAGTAAGAATAACACACTTTTAACACGTTATGCACAATTTAAACCACAATGTCTGGGAACAATACAGCACCGACAAAATCCAAGAATTCAAAAGGAGACAATTTTTCATGATTAACGTGCAGTCTATTTTTTGGTGGAATGTTGTTATTATGACAGATCAAGGAGTCAGCGGAGATTTCTTTTTACCAGTTCAAAGTTAAATAGATGTCAAATTACGCATTTATGGGTGGTAAACAACCCAAACGTCGGCTATTTATCAAAGTGATTCCAAATTCTCATCTGGCTTGTTCTGTCTGCCTTGCCTATTCACCCATTTTCATTTCCCCAGCGGAGGCAAAAGCTGGAGCAAACCCCCCCGGCAGCGAAAGAGGGAAAGAAGGATGAGTGGAGAATACTGGGGAGGCTGCAGGCAATCACAGGCACACCGGAGAGAGAAAGAGAGAGAGAGACCGAGAGCGAGAGAGAGAGCTATAGAGATGGGCCGATATGGGAGAGGACAGTTAAATGAAATTTCCAACACATTAGGCACAAACCCCAGCGCCTGCACTATAGTCCAGAGATGTATAGGGGAGGTTGTTGAGTAACCACAGCCCCATGAACATGTTTTACAACTATATGTGTATATCTGGTTTATAAATGGTTTATTCCTGGTGTAAACATGGATGAGAATCAGTATCCTAATATTTAGATTTATCTCAAAAAGGGCTGCAGCAAAATATATGATTGCTATTTTTCTGACAAACACTGTAAACACCACATCCTTAGACTGTTCATTAAGTGCCTTGCACTTCATTCTTGATTTGTTTTTTTCATGATATTTTTTAGGGCAAAAGAAATATTCAGGGGAAACTCATACAATTAGAGGGTTGTTCAAAAGTGCATTGACTTTTGTAATTCAACAATGTGAAAACTACAACATCTCAGAATCCTAAATATTATGAAAATGAACGTTAGGCCATAACAATAAAACGTATAGGAAACAAAGACATCCGTAACTTTGCATGTAATAAGTCAGTATTATATAGGTTCTATACTTTTAAGTTGAATTAAATAAAAAAATGATCCTTTGAACCTCATTGTCCAATTTTAAGACAATTCAGGACAAGACAACACATATTTTTACATTATAAAAATGACAGAAGATAAGTTTCTTTACTTGTTTATGTTAATAACATAACAGAAAAATATATTTTCCTACATATTTAAAAAACTAAATGTGCTTGTGTTTTTGAGTGAAAGTGTAAACTTTAATAATAATAAAGTTTACACTTTCATTCAATAATAATAATATATCACGGTTGAAAGAGTCAGTGGGAGTTATTGTTCATTTATCTTGCGTTGTGTGCTCCTCATTCCAACTGTTCTGTAACTGGTGATGCAACAGTGAAATTTCCCCACAGTGCGACGAATAAAGAATCTCTTAATCTAAAAATAAGCAAAACTATTATTATTATTATTTATTATCAATTCTAAATCTCTTTTTTTTCACCTGTAAATGTGAACGAATCTTGCAGCTGCAGCTATGTTAAGAATCTCGTGGGAAGACATGGTTAGCCCAGATTTGATAGCATGCTGGATTTAAACATGACGTGCATACAGGCGACAATTCCAAGACAAAAACAAAAAGGCAATTTTGGTTGAGATATACACTTCGCGTTGGTTATATGGACAGGAGGCTTAACAGGCAGTTGGTGATAGCATGTCTTAGAAGCGCTCAGAGGAACAGGCTGGACTGAAGGAGACTTTGACACACGGTGACATTAGCAGGGGGCCCTATTGTCAGAGCATTCAGTCAAGGACATGAGCGGGAAGAGAGTGTGGAGGCAATGGGCTCTGCTGCTGAAAGGATGGAGGGCTGAGCCGTGCTGCAGGCGCCGATATGGGCCAGACGAAGAAGTGCAAGGCATTAATCACATGAGAGGCAGCTGTAAGAGATACCCCGACTCCAAAATTCAATATACCTTTACACTTATCAAAAGTGAGTCAGTAAGTATCAAGGCTTATTGGATAAGGTACACATCCATTGTGGTTTTCCTCTGAAAACCTAGACGCTTTGTTAATTATGAGTCTGAAAGTCATTATCAATAGGCCTAGCATCAGTACACAATATCAAAAAGAATTTTCCATTCTGCTAGTATAAATCTTTTTTTTTTAATCATAAATACACATTCTCATAGTATCACTCTTTAATAATGGCATGAACAAAGATTGTCGAACCTGTCGATTTTAAAGATACAAGCATATGCATAACTTTGAAAGTGTGGTTACAAACATTTCCAACAAAGCAATACTTTATGCAAACTCCTACATTCCTTCTGGTGATCTTAGTATATTAGGGATCCACACTCGTTCACACATAATGTTGCAGCCAAACACTAAATGAGTTGGACAGCACTGCACCTTAAGTGCAGCTGAGATGAATGAGCAGCCAGAGAACTGTTTTCATTCATAATGGAGCACACAACAATGCCGTTCCATCCCAGGTGTCTCCAGGCCAGCACAAGCACAGACAGAAGGAAGGTAAGCAGGGAAGATATAGGACAAAATGGAGGCTCTGCAAAAGTCTGGCATGTCCGAGAAATGGTTCTTCATCATTCTTATGAATGCTTTTGCTCCTGATTAATGGGCCCAAGTTTTGTTCAAACACGATCTGAAGGGCAAAAATAGAGACAACATAACATTCAGAAGAATCTTGAGGGCTCTGGATATGTCAAAACAAACAATGCAGAGTTTATCTCACGTTTAACCCAGCACAAAGGACATAAAGTAGAACAAGATAAAAATTAATGGAACATGAAAGGTCAAGAAGGCATTGTAAATGTTATTGCATTCAGGGGCAATACCATGTAAAAAGGGGAGTAAATTATACAGTGAGTGTTTACTCTGATATGTTAATTTATGTTTTAATCAACACAATGAAAGCTGTGGCCTCAGATTTTCAATCTGAAAGTTATGTATGATTAAAGCACTTCAATTATTGCTATTTCACAAAATCTTTTGCAAGTCATTAATATTCACATGCATGTTCAGCATGTTAGCCACGAGCACAACCGTCATAGCTCACATGGCTCTTAGAACAAATGAACAATATCGTCCAAATGTTTCGAGAGAAATGGGAGGAAAATCTTGTCCATTCGTATCGGAACTATTTGTAATAGTACTATAATAAATATTAGGATAATTAATATTCTGAATGTTGCATTAAACATACTGTAAGTACAGAGGACTCCAGGATATTTGTCCATTGTACCATAGGGATCACTGACTATTGTATTTGTTTTATTGTTTAATTTGTAATCTGTTTGATGGTTGCATACAATACATTCAATTTCAACTTGGAGCGTTGAAACATGGAGTGTAATATTGAGAGATATTCTGACTGGCTCTTTGAAACAATGGTTGTTTTGCTGCCTCATACAAGAATCACACATTTCTTAGAAGGAGAGATGAAGGCGGCGATCAGTGGTGCAGAGTGCAGTGTGGGCGTGTGGAGGAGGGAAGCTAAGAAGTGTGAGGGGGAGAGCTTCGTTTCATCTCACGTGTGTCACTGTTTGGCTGATAGTGGCCAAAGCAGCATTGCCAAGACTTTTACCATCAGACGAATCCACAAATAGCAGCATAAAGACATCATGAACATTTCCCAGACTGTATTACTGGAAGATGAGCGGGTTATAAATATTTAAAACAGCACTGCTTCTGCCAAAATGTTGCGTTTATACAATTCACAAGCTGCGTTAGCAATGATAAGTAACTCACCAACCTGCAGAAGGCCTCTTACGGCGTGTTTATGTATTGGGGTTTGCAACGTTGGTTACACAAACACTTTAAGCACAAGATGTTCCAGCAGACACAGGACTTGAGGAGAGGGGGGCACCTGGCTCTTCGCCTCACATGACCTGTAACTCTAGACGGCACCCTGAACATAGCGATCTCTGTCATGAGTCTGTGTGACATCATTACAGCATCAAGTGTCTTCAGGCCATTTAGGTTAGACAGAACTAAAATCGATATACTACTACTGCAGTGCCATGTTCATAATCCTATTTTACCTTCATCTACCGTATGCGTACATTTAGAGACATGTAAAGTAGAGATATTGATACTACATACTAACATACAAGTATACCTTTTCAGATGTGCATTGATTATACTATCCTTTTGTTGGCATCATCCATTTATGTGCTTGGACATGATTCCAAATTTGTTTAGATGTGTATGAAGTTATTGCATTATACATTTTTGGCCAAATTCACACACCCATTCACACAATCTTGTGCCGGGTGTGACAAAAATATGTATGGGTAATTGTCATGCCATATTTTAAACATATAGTCAATGATACATTTCTTTCAGGCATTGAAATGTACAAACTTAATTTTCTGGAGCAGAATTTAGCTAACCTGCGAGGCAATACCATTCTACATGACTCATAAAAAGACCTAAGTTTGTGTAAGCTACTTGAGCTTACACAAACTTATGTGTGGGAAAAATGCATGATCTCTCAAGGTACCAAACAGTAGACAAATTAATTGGATACGTTTACAGTAATAGTATAAATATTAAATTACATTGAATATATGCCAAACCTTAGATAGCATTTAAAAAATGTGTCCAGAATTTGTTGCAAGTTCTCTTTTTATGTCTCTTCACTGGAAGGCTCAATAATTTCCTATTATTACTGATAAACCGCAGTCAAAAAACGGCTAAGATGATTGTCCTGTAGAGAAGGCCAGATTACTCTATATTCTACATTAGAAACATTGGTGTCATTTGTCACGTCAGATTACAAAATGCATAGTAAGGGATTTTTCCACGCACCTCTGTTAATGATCACATGGGCTGTACCCCACCATCCATCAATATCTTTTACTACCTTGTTTACGGTCTGACTGAGCACATCAATTACATTTTATATTCAATTTTTCTGCCATTTTGACCACGGGGCTTGTCCACCCACTGACACAACGTGGCCTTTCCGCGGTGGCTCATTATATTACAGTTTATCTATGGCACTGCTGGGAGCTTTTAGACAATCTCACTACAGCGCAATACCAGGAAGTGGCCGCACTGACCCGCAATAATGAGCTTGGAAGATACTTTATGTTGTACTATAGTATTAATGCAAAGTCAACAGTTTGGGGCTGCTGCATCACATCCAAAAGTTTTCCATTAGGAGAATACTGCAGAGTCTATACAGTGAAGCGGCTAGAGAGAAACTTGACTTATGACTGTGGGCTATAGGCCTGTATGCTCTGGTTTTATGGGCAAGTAAAAATACATTTACAGTGGGCAGTACAGCTTATTCAGAGATGCTATCCTGTTCCACAATTTTCTAATACCAGCAAATGTACATTATATTTGACAAATATACAGTCTTTTAAACTTCAATGTATAATATTATTTAATGTATATATTTATGATCACATTTGTCTAGTCCTCAGGTCTTTGCACTGGCTTCCTGTGGCTCAGAAAATAGACTTTAAAACAGCTCTGCTTGTGTACAAGTCTCTCCATGGCCTCACGCCAAAATATATTCGTGACATGTTAGTGCCATATGAACCAGCCCGGACTCTGAGGAGCACACTCCTGCTGGTACCCAGAGTCAGAACTAAACATTGGGAGGCTGCTTTTCAAATTCCTGCTGCTAAAATCTGGAACAATCTTCCTGAAGATGTGAGACAGGCCTCCTCTCTGACAATGTTCAAAACCAGGTTATAAACAGTTCTGTTTTGCTGTGCATACAACTGAGGGATTTTATATTTTTATCTTTCTTTTTAATGTACTGTGATTATTTATGATTATTTATGATTATAACAGAATGTCACATAATAGTTTTGGACGTTATTTGACCTAATAAAGATGAGTATTTAATACAGTGTTTAAACAGGGACCTATAAATGTGAAATAATGCACAAACCAATTTAATAATTCAGGGCGGGAACTTACTGTGCAATGGAGCGTTACATATTTATTCCTGGCACAACAGAGGGTTACAAAAGGTCTCGGGCAACAGACCAACAGATGAGATCTATACTTTGTCTAGATTCCTTTTATTGTGGAGAAAAATGTGTTCAGATGTGACAACAACACAGCCATCTCACAAAGACAGGTGACCTTCAGTACTCTATGGGCAGAGAGAGATTTTTGGCGAGCAAAGAGTTACCAGGCAACAGATATTTCAAGGCTTTCTAAAAGAAAAACATCTCTTGAATCAGTCCATTTACCTATTTACTTTCACTGTCAGTTTTGATATACTGTAGAACCTCGCACACTTCTGTCAACCTTGCCTCTCTCACAATCGTACTTACAGATGACGCTATCAGGATTTTCAAGTGGTATATACAGTACGGACCAAAAGTTTAGACACACTTTCTCATTCAAAGAGTTATTTTTATTTTCATGATTATGAAAAATGTAGATTCACACTGAAGGCATCTGTACTGTAAATTCAAAGTTTCAATGAGCCTTTGCAGCCTAGCAACTGTGGAACTGCAACACATTGAAGGTTTGACTGAGAAAACCTAGAGCAAGTTTTTATTTAAATGGAAAGGGTCTACAAAAAAAATCAATACAATAAAAATATATATTTAAAAACTAATTTGTGTATCACATAACTTCAAATTTAGAGTGATGTTATAATACAAATTGTATGTTCTCATGAGCAGAAATAAGCTTTCAAAAGGGAGAGAGAAATGGTTGTGACTGTACAACATAGGGGGTTGCCTTCCCTGTTGTTTCAAATATAGCCTCCTGGCCCTGCTTCCTCACATACTGCTAGCAAACAGTCTGAACTTACAAGACAATTTCAACAGCATGCCTACTGCCTCAGGAGACAAACCTATAAGTGTTTTGTGAAGTAAAATGTTGCAGATACGCTTTCTCTCATGTCACATCCCATAAGCGCCTGTAATACCTGTATTCTCCCTCCATGAGCCTTGTCCAGCAGCCCGAGTCCAGCAGCACCTCCGCAGGGTTCCCCCCTCAGGACCCAGGTCTGTAAAGTCTTTGGCAGAGACTAAGAGCTCAGCTGGAAGTACACAGTGGTTCAAAGTAAACTATAGTTCCTCAACCAAACTTTTTTTTCCTTCCTCAACAGTCAATACAATACATCTACTAGGGAGGTTTGAATGAATGGCAATACATCTATAGAGTAGGGTAAATAAATGCAAAGCTGTTTGACTGGAATGAATTGCCATAGACTCTCTAGAATACACTTTTTTTTACATACAGGTAAGAAATGTTTGTTCATTTATCTGTGTGCAAAACCTGATGGCGCAGGACATGTACGATGCGAGGTGGACAGTGTGTAGTGCCTGGCTGCTAGATTCCAAATGTGTCCCCATAGACTTTGCATACAACATAGACTTTCCAGTGTGAAAACTCAGTGGCACACAGAGCATAATGTCATATACAGTAACAACCACAGCTGGCAGCTGGGTCATAATTATAATGCAGTAAATTTGGCTGGATTTGGGCCTGATCTAAGCCCTATGGTGCCTACACAACAGGTGCAGCAATCCACTAATATAATACAGTTTTGAGAAATTAAAACAGCGTTTTAAGGTCAATTGGAATTAACACATTATGCAGCAGTTACTGACTACACCGTAAGCCGTGACAATGTGAGGGACTGTTCAGCTTGTGGCTGGTAACACAGATTGTTTGCCTCCTCCAAAAGTCTTCATTTATCATTTACCTGTCTCACAGCTGAAATCCGTTTACCAAGTCCACAAAAGCATGACATGGTATGTCACGCTATACCAGCCCAGCTCTAATAATTGTACATAACATGTCATTATGTTATTTACAATCCTGTAGAAAATACCAACTTGTGTGTTAGATGCGTGTTGCCCGCCCCAGGATTTTAAGCCTTGCATCATTGCCTCCAAGAGTAGGTACCGTGTCTTAGTATTGTCATCCGTAGAGAACAGCTGAGGCTCCGCACTTAGATCAATACATCACAAACACTGCAACTGTCTCTTCTCAACAAGCGAACAGCTGAAACCAACAGTCTGAATAACTTAATTTAGCTCTCATGTGCTGCGCTAGTCACCACCGACCAAATGCCTGAGAAGGGACAACAGAGCACTCACAATTTCCATCTATGTTTAAATACTGAACTATTGCTGAACTATCATAATCTTGATTTAATCAAAAAACAGCAACACTGCATGAACTGGCCTGGACCAGTAGTATTTACATCACACCGTGGTTGTGCTATGTGAACAAAAGCAGTGTTGCTGTTGGCTCAGTGCTGAATCACGGATTTGAATGAAAAGAGAAGTGCATCAAAGTACAAGAGATTCAGAAATTCCTTCATCCCAAAGTGCAGACAGTCACTATGGAGATGCATGCTTCAACAAAGACCTCTCCACCAACACCACCACCACCACGTCCTCTTGCGTCCTATTTATAGCCCTGCGAAGCCTGCTGTAGAATGAGCAACACTATAGAGAATGGAAACATTGAGTATCCACCACCTCTCGATAACGGCCTGTTAGGGCTGCACCAGTTTAAAAATAAAAAAATATCAAACTATATCATTGTGATATTTTTGACCAACATTGCAATGCCAATTTTTGATATCCTATAAAGTATTTTTTAGATAGTAAAAATAAAACAGTGTGATAACAAAGTGATTACCTCATATATCATTTGATTTGATTTGATTTATTTTTTCAGAAATACATTTTATTAAATATCGTTTTTGTAATTTCTCACTGAATTGTACGCCCACAATGCCCAAAATAATAAACCACTGTTACACTGGTCTGTGAAAGGCGCTATATAAATAAAGATTACTTACGTCATTCTGTCCAATAGTTCTACAACTCATTTTGACAGTTTATGAATTGTGAAAAAAATGAAAAGATGAAAGATACTTGTTCCATTGACAAGTCTTCAAAAAAACCTCAAGATTAAAGTTACATTTTGCAAATTGTTAATAATAATAATTTGAAAGTAATTGACTAAGTTTTTGCTATTTGCTACAACTGTCTATCATCGTGCACCTCCAGAATAAGATTATCTCATAATTGGGGTTGTAATCAACTATTATTTTGATCATCAGTTAGCTGGCCGAGAGCGTAGGGGAAATGAGAAGCCTGTGAGCGAGTTGGGGGGCAGTGCTAAACTGAAAAAATCCTTGCAGAATTGGGTATAGCTCCTTTAAGTCTATGTAAGGTTCCAGAAATAATACATAAATGACCACATTAGTTGACAACCATTTCAATAACTGATTAGATGTGAACTTTTTGCTGCCCTACTCAAAATAATTCTCGTCTAAAAACTGCTTTTATTTTCAACGATATTTGAAGTAGTGCATGCAGGGTAATACTAATAGTCCAAAGCAGACAGTGGGCAGCAGGGTCAGGGTAAACTGGACACAGACAGAGGTTGGACTTAAGCTCATGTTTGGATCTGGTCGCTCTGTGAGAGGAATAAAGATGATAAAAGCAACAGCATCTTAAAGTCAACAGAGTGTTTCTTTAATGTGGCAGAGCTGTGAGTGGGAGTGAGGTGAGAGCACAGTCAGGCAAATGGTGAAGAAATAAAGATGGCATTTGAAAAGTCACTCAACTTGACAGCTCAGGATTTGTGAAAGGCTAACTTCAATAATAACATTTTGTGAGGGGAAGACGTCTTGAATGTATAAGCACATTAATTGTTTAACTTTAATGTAATTAAATTGTTGAATATCAATGCTTCTCCGTGTTTTTACAAATAATTGCAGCATCATCATTTGAATTAAGTATCCAGTCTTTTCCCTGTAGAATAAAAATTAAGTTATATTTCTATATTCTAACATGATGTTTCAAAGGATGCTGATAAACTCTTGCATGCAATATTTCAAGTTTATTAGTTGCCCAGACTATCCACATACCACACTAATCCTCTAGCTCAGCCATTCCCAAACTCAGTAACAACCGAGGCCCCCTTAAAAATATGACGGGTCTGCGTGGCCCCCCAAAATAATAACCAAGAAGACAACATTAAGAATAGGCTCTTCTGGTTATTTTATTTTGGGGAAATAGCCTCTGCTACAAACATTGCAATACAAAAATGATTACAGTGGATTATTAAAGTCAAATAATGAACACAAATATTTTAATATTACAAACAAAACATTATAAATTTAACATAAAATAATTACATTATTATTTTTTTTTTTTTTTAATGACCTCCCGCGGCCCCCCTGCAGTACCCTCGCGGCCCACCAGGGGGCCGCGGACCCCACTTTGGGAGACACTGCTCTAGCTCATCCAGGGGAATCCCAAGGCGTTCCCAGGCCAGCGGAGACACCAAACATGTTTTCACATGGGCCCGACTCATGGGCACTGCTCTGCTCAGCTCAGTTGCGAGTATATGAGAGTTTTCACACAAAGTGAGTAGTGTCGAGCTGCTAAAGCTAAAGAGGGCTCCGCTGGGAGAGGGCACAGTTTGCGGACTGACCGAGCTCATCGCTTCTCCCACACAGACATTAAGGGAAAGTAAAGTAAAGGCACGGTCACATAGGTTTTTACAGACGAACTTGGCCAAGTGGCCCGGATTGTCACCACAGGGGTGTGAAGCATGGCCCGCAGTCACAGGAGCTTCTTCTCGCAACCGAGCCAGAGCAACTGTGCTGTAGTACAACGCTCGGTCCAGCTGGTACTGGCACTAATACTAACTTCAGCGACGACCTCGTTGTCTGAGTTAAGTTTCCATTTCTCTTCCTGTTTACATTCTGCTACTGTAGAGCTAACAGCTCAACAAATTGTGTTGTTTAGGGAAAGAGACATCTCACACTTGCTCCACATTGCTCTGATGCAAAGTGCAGCAATTCAGTGGGTAACGTGTGTGCACACGTGTGTGTGTGTGTGCGGCGCGGACACGGGAGCATGCCTCTTTAGTAACGATCGTAAGAGCGCTGAGAAATGAATGAATGAGAATGAAAGAATGAAAAGTGTCGCGTACGATCAGAGCGACCGGAGCCAGGCAGGATATAAGTGAATGTTGGTGTGTTCTGGCGATAAAAATAAAGACTGATTCTTGAACGTCTGAAGTGTTATTGCAATGAAACCACACTGAGAGCGAGGGTCAGGAGGACAGAAGGGAGTTATTCCTGTAGGAGCCACACACTCCCCTGCGCCCCTCGACCATGGTCCGGGGGATTTTATGAAAGGTTTAACACAAGCGGAGAATACGAAAGTGCAGGGAGAGACGTGTGTGAAAATTCGCGTCACAACAGAAGACGTACAGTAATGTGACGCACAATATCAAGGCCCCACCACACTTCATCCCCCACTCCCCACCACCCGCCAGTGACTCTCTCATCTGGGCTTTACAACTACATTAATTGCAACTGGCTTTATTACCCAACAAAGATGACCATATGTCTGCACTCAGTGGCAGAAGGAGCTATACATCTAAGACTAAAAGCAACATTAATGATTGTTGATAAGCAGCGCACTAAACCTATGAGCGATTTTGCAGCTGCATGATTTTGGCGAAATATCTAATTGCAATATTTCTGACCAACTTTATGATTTTGAAATCCTGAATATATTTTATTCTTTGTCAAAATAAAAAATAATTTTAAGAGGGTCTGAGTTGATGAATCATACAATTACATAATACGCCCTGCTCCACCCAGCAGCATGCATTTTACTATTATTAGAATAATTTAATTATTTGTTTTGTTTGTATGAATGTGTTTCACTTGCTACTGGACACCTGAATCTCTCCTATGGGAGGATCAATAAAGTATCTATCTATCTATAATCTATCAAATACACATTTGTCACACTTTTCAGAATTTTTTTATGGAGTCCTCATCTATGAAAATAAGTTGAATTAATTGCAATTTTGATTCAATTGCGATATATCATGCTGCAGCCCAAGTGTTTGTTTTTTTGCATGGAGGACCTCATCATCAATAGATTAAAGCAACATGGGCCATTTACATAAGCAATTTACTAGCTGCCCCGTTTCTCTGAGGTGCCTTTGAGCATACATGTGATTATATCGCTCCATGTTTACTCCCAGTGCACACCCCTGGTTGAATCCTAATACAACAAGCATATGAAAATATGGAACTCATTCACACTAAGCTCATTACATTTGGTTTATGATCAAGAATTAAGTGGGTTCAGAATGTAAATTATTGACAGCCACATTGAAATCAGAAGATACAACCACTGATAGCATTAGCAACTTTTCCATCCCTTGTAATTAAATGGCGACATATCGCTGGCTGTGTCATTGTTGTAAATCACAGCAGTGGACTGCTTTATGGCAATATTAGATTTACAGACAGTGTGTCAAAGAGCATTTATTAAAGTAGTTTTCTGCGGATGGAACGCAAATCAAATTTCAGCAATTTATTTCAGAGCTTGACATTGCCAGTCGATAAATAAAGGAATGGTCATGTCATACGAGTACTTTCAGGTGGGGGAAAAGGTGTGTTTTGCTCTTTGAAGAAATACTGCTGAGATATGTCGTTTTTGTGACTGACCTGAAACCTTGTGAATAGAAGGGTATCAGGTGTAAATAACAATACAATTTATGATATAATCTTTATATATTTATGGTGCAGAAGTGGTTTAGATCAAAGAGTATCAAAGGGAAAGTGATTCAGAGAACTACTAAAGGTCTCTGCAATATCGCAATGCAAACATATGGAACAACTCAGACTCTGAGGAGCACAGGGACTTAAGAGTTTCGCTTTTCAGCCCGAGCCCGAGCAGGCCCGAGCCCGACCCAAGTTCGGGACGGGCTCGGGCCTCACTTCAGCGCTCAGCAGTCGGGCCGTTCCGGGCTCGGGCTCCTTTTTATTTTTACTTTTTTGATTATTTTTTTTAAATCAATATTTTTTTATTATTTATGATTTTCATACATAATGATGTGCATATATGTATTTATTAATAATAATGTCCGTTGATTGACCATAAGTTATTAAAAAAGTTGATATATTTATAACACCGTAACCGGCGTGTCCTACAGCCGCAGCAAGCCTTGAACGCATCATCCCCGTTTTTCCTGTTGAATGCTACGGTCAACAGCGAACACACGGAACATTAACAGAAATGGATCAGGTGGACGTACAAAACACATTCAGAAGTGGCTAAACTTGCAATTGGAAAGTGAGTGCGCACAACAAGGGAAATCAGATGTGTCGGGCTTCTGTCGGGCTCGGGCCTATACAACCTTAATTGGTCGGGCTTATACGGGCTCGGGCTTAGTATAAGCGGGCTCGAGCTTGATTTTTCAGGCCCAAACGAAACTCTACAGGGACTGGCCTCCTTTTTAATTAATTATGCACATTCCTGCAGAATATTTAAAACACATTAGTATTGGCTATTGGGACAGATGTTTCTATGATGCTAATGCGCATTATTCATGTCAATGTCAACATACAGCCTATACTGTTATTAGTATTAGATAGCAATATGGCCTACGTGCAGGACTCTACAAGGACTCTACAAGGACTCCATGTTATGACTATGATTTGACTGTCTCTTTGTGACACGTATGTCTTTCGATGTGTGACGTGACAATGACTATATAAACTGTGTACTGCCTTTATTCTGTCTGAGAGAAAGAAACAGAGTAAAACAGTGGAACTTGAGAGAAACTTAAATAAACTTCCAGAGTTTGGCACACCACAATCCGTCTCTGTCTGCTAAATCCTAACAAATTTGGTGGAGAATGCGCGGCTCGGTTTGTGCCATTCTCTGGATTGTTTTGAGGGAGTTTTGCTCTGTTTCTTTTCCTCTGCGTGAGAGATCGGCATGCTGTGTCTGGGAGCGGAGATTCCAGCAGGCTGGAAGAGCTGTTCCTGGATGCTTCTTGTCGCTTCTGTCACTTTTGTTGTTTAAATTGAATTTTTCGACGCGGAAAAGATGTTGGTCGACCTCTCGAACAGTCCGGACAAAGAATTAAGGTAAGCAGACACCTTTTTTAATATGTAAAGTCTGCATAATTGGATACTAGCTAAATTTTGAGCTGTCCCGGAGGTCTGTCCAAATCTCTCTAAATCAAATTTTCTTTGTTATGTCTTTGTCACGTCTTTGTCATGTCTTATGTTGTAGAAAACAGGTTAGCTGTGTGGGTAACCAGTCCCTATAGGAAAAAGGAACCCCTGACGTATCGGGGTCCCTGTCCTTTGAAGTAGTCAGGACAGAGAGAAAGGAACCCCTGACGTATCGGGGTCCCTGTCCTTTGAAGTAGTCAGGACAGAGAGAAAGGAACCCCTGACGTATCGGGGTCCCTGCCTTTGGAGTAGTCAGGACAGAGAGAAAAAGGAACCCCTGACGTATCGGGGTCCCTGTCCTTTGAAGTAGTCAGGACAGAGAGAAAGGAACCCCTGACGTATCGGGGTCCCTGTCCTTTGAAGTAGTCAGGACAGAGAGAAAAAGGAACCCCTGACGTATCGGGGTCCCTGTCCTTTGAAGTAGTCAGGACAGAGAGAAAGGAACCCCTGACGTATCGGGGTCCCTGTCCTTTGAAGTAGTCAGGACAGAGAGAAAAAGGAACCCCTGACGTATCGGGGTCCCTGCCTTTGGAGTAGCCGGGGCAGAGAATAGAGAATAGAGAATAGTTAGTGAAACCATGGTGTAAACATAAAAGCAATAAAAAGGGAAACGTGTTAAGGAGGCCTTTTGTCACAAAAAGTTTTGTAATTAACCAATTCCAGGCTTGATAAATGACAAAAGTAAAGAATCAACAATATTTCAGTGATCACGGTTTAAATTACATACAGAAAAAGGAGTTTTTGTTTTCGGCGTGAACAGAGTTCACCGGAGAATGCAGAGTTTTATCTAAAGTTGAGCTATGAGAGCTTTCGTGAGTTATTTACATTTTTTTGCCGAGTTTTATCTACAGTTAAGCTATGAGAGGGCTGTATCCAACAGTTGTTTTTGTTTTTTAGAAAGAGATTTTAAGTTTAAATTAGTTTGCTACCTCGATAAAATAGAAGCGTAAACGTTAAAGACAAGAGTGCCTTTTGTTACTAGTGTGGAAAGTGATCACTTCTAGATTTGGATGACAAAAGTATAAAGAACAACATCAGTTATATTCGCTTAACAAAGTAATCTTGAAAGTTATTCTTCTGTATCTTTTTGCCTGTGTGTGCACATCTCTAGCTGCTGCCGTTGTCAGGGAAACAGCCCCCTCCTTCGCTGCTCTGGCTCTGAATCTGAAGCAAAGCTACTGCTTTAGGATTTTTGGCTTTTCATAGTTGTTATTCCGTTAAATTTGCTAAATTTGCCATTTGAACATTGTGTTAGACACAGTTAAACGTTTTTAAACACCATTAGGGAATAGAAGTTTTGAATTAGTATGTTTTTGAAACCCAAAGATTAGTACAAAAAGCTTTGCTTTTCTTTTTAAATCTGCTGCTTATTTTGTGAGTCCATTATTGTATCTCTGATATATTTCATAGCTGTTTGTGAGAATTTTTTCATGTATTTTTTATTTTAGTTACAAAAGCCGTTTTTCAAACATTTAAATTAGAATCTGTTAAAAGTGATTAATGATTGTAGACTTCGTCTAAAAAAGAAAGAGGGAATTAGGCTGTAAAAGTATTATATTATTAAGTTAAACTACCCAATTCACATGCAAGTGGTGACTTTTGTTTTTGTTTTGACTACACGCCTGACCTTGTTGCTGCTGCTGATGCCACAGCAGAGGAGACTGGTCTAAAATGTGCTCCAATTCATACTGACTTCATTTGAAAAATGCTGCAATTATTTTAAATTAGTAAAATATATGCTGAGATAAATGCATAGATAATTAATCACACAGTACAAAAGTACAAAATAGAATACATTTTTTAAAGTTTAAAAGGTTTAAGAGATTTGAGTCTTGTTTTTTATTAAGAGTTTCTGGTTTTAAAAAGTTTCACATTAGTAAGATAATAAGTAATCTTTTATTTACATAGCGCTTGGGAAAACCCAGAGCGCTTCAAAATTGTTTTGACTTTAGGGAGAAAAACAAGCTCATTCACAATCTCTGTTGTTTTTAATTTGACTATAAGGTTGTTTTCCAGAACCAAGAGCACACACTGTACAGGGTCACTGGACTGCTGGACACTGGACACCAAAGCCCACCCAGCCACAGGTCACAGATCAAGGAGCAAAGGGAAATGCCACCTCCTTGCCCCTCCCCCCACTACAGAAGTAAGTGGGAGTGAGACCGGGGCCATGAAAGAGAGGTATCTGGAGACGTGATGGGTGGAGCATCAGGTAAAGACCTGAATGAGAGTTGAGAGTGTGTCCACTTGGTTTGCATCACCACAGTGTGACCTTTGACACCTACAGGTGGTTCGAGGAGTCTTGAGACACAACCCCAAAATTCACATACACACACACATACACACACATACACTCACACATTCACATTTACATATAGATACATGAAAAAGCAGAACATGAAAAAAGCATTTTAAAAGTTTACTCCAATGTAAACACATTTTTAATTGTCTATCACTTGAATCTTTATTTGAATCAGTATTTTTTGAGACCAGAAATGTTCATTTGAATTCTATATTGTCATGGACTTAATTGATGTCTGTCCTGACACTTTTGATTTGTTGATTTTGTACTGTGTGAAGTAATTACATTGATGAGAATTAGATCTGATAAAAACACAAATTAGAGAAGTAAACTGCGCTTGCTTTTGTCTAAGGGACATTAGCAACAGCATGAATAGAAATTGTGTTAAAGTAGAATCAAAGTGACTTAACCATAGAGAGTAACTATTGCATAACAAGCTGTGTACAGGAACTGTGAGACTGCACCATTGACCAGAAGTGCATCCCAAGTGACCTGATGTGCTTCAAGTGAAAAGACTGTATCTGGAGATCCGATGTCCAACTGGAGAGAACAAAACCATGGCTTGGACCCTACTGATGTCCAAGATGACATCTCTGGAAATATGACCTGACCTGATGACGACTGAGACTCACCCTCAGGGGACACTGAGGACCTGAGGATCTGAGAGAGAAAAAACTGGGGAGTGATGTTTATATTTTTGAAATCATACATTGATGAGTGCTAAATGAGAGAGATACTCATGATTCTTTCTTTTGTTTTTGTTTGTCCCTAGCTTCTGGACATCTGATGATCTATTGGACACAGCCATTTGCAGAACAAGAACCAGCCAATGAAAACGTCTATTGCCGATGCTATTGCTACAACCAGAAACTGTGACAAATGCAATATACATGTTAAGTATTCAGACATCTGACAGACAAAAACTTTGAAAATGATAAAGTATGAGTATTGTAGCGTTTTAGTAGATGTTAAATAGTAGTAAAAAAGTAGAATTTGACTTCCTTTGTTTTTCATAAACACATTTCCACATAAGAGTTAAAATAGTACCCTACAATGTTATCCTTTTGATAGATCAGCTATAATATTAGAATCAGAGTTATGTTACAGCCATTAAAAGTGACAGAAGTCACAAATTAGAAATATGCCTTGACTCAAGCTGCAACCGAGCTTTGGAGTCAAAAAATGAGTGTAGCCTAGATTAATGCCTAGATCAATGAGATAGATTAGAACCAACAGAGATTCAAAAGCATTTAAAAGCATTTTGATGCATTTGGGTGTAGCCCAAAAACAAAATAGTAGATATTTAGATATTGAGAAGTTTCCAGCACAAACACCATTGTGGAATAACTGACCCCAACCCCAAACCTGCTAAAATAGATTAGCACTTGTAAGGATAATACTAATTTGATTATTGACCAAACTGCTTAAGAGGAGGAAGTGACAGCACTTCCTGGTTCAACAAATGTATTTGGAAAACTGACAGCCATAATAATGTTCATATTAACCATTTGTCTTTCTGTGTTCACAGTTTTATTCCTGAGAATGAGAATAGACATGGAGCAAAATCCCACTAATAATATGCCACTGATAATTAGAGTGTAAACCACAGAACAGAGAGATTTATTAGATTAAAATGTATGTTTAAGAATATGGCTCAATAGAAGCAAATATGCAAACATATTTGTGAATAGATTAGAATAGTTTTAAACTATAGTGAATAGTAAAAGTAAAGTACACAATCTAAGATTAAATAGTGAAAATACAGTGAAGTGAAGAACAATTATCATTAGAATAAAAGTATAGAGTAATAAAAGTGAAATTAGCTTCAAATTTGAGACTCAGCTCGTTTTTGTCTGTGTTTTGACTGAATCTGCTGAGTTCTTGTGTGTCCAATAGTTTTTGTTTGTTTTTATTTTTGTTTGTTTTTATTTTTGATTTGTTTTTTGTTTGTTTATTTACTTTATTTTTGTTTTTGTTTTTTTCCCAGGATAGAGGATAAAATCCACTGATATTGATTTGATGATTATGAGATTAATGCATACATTTTCTTTGTTTTTAATAATTTTTTGAAGTTTTTTTTGGAATTTTTTTTTTTCTTTTTCCATTTTATTGATTGATCGATTTGAGTGATCACATGTGATTATGTGATCAAAGGGGAGGGTATTAGTATTAGATAGCAATATGGCCTACGTGCAGGACTCTACAAGGACTCTACAAGGACTCCATGTTATGACTATGATGTGACTGTCTCTTTGTGACACGTATGTCTTTCGATGTGTGACGTGACAATGACTATATAAACTGTGTACTGCCTTTATTCTGTCTGAAGGAAAGAAACAGAGTAAACCAGTGGAACTTGAGAGAAACTTAAATAAACTTCCAGAGTTTGGCACACCACGATCCGTCTCTGTCTGCTAAATCCTAACACTGTGCTGGGAATAAATCCTGCTTGTTATAATAAAAAAGTAATTTCTTCCTGGGTGTAGGCACATTTCTACACAGCTCGTGTAATAGGATTATCTGGTCAAAACCTCTGGTCCACACAGAAATACAGAATAGCATTAAATGACTTGAGCAGTGAGTCTATGGGGTTGACATGTGCTGATACAGCAACAAACACTTTCTGAATCATACAGAAAATATATGTGACCTCTTTCTCTAAAGCGGCCACACACATTCATCTGGCCATAATACTTTCACAAGTGTCTTCTATTGATCCATTTGATACAGGGGTTAATTAAAACAGACAGGGTGTAAGGTTGGGGCCACCCAATCCATTTAAAACGGACTGTTAAGTGGACAAAGGAGCCTGGCTTCTTTGGCAATGGGAACACACTTCTCCATTCAAGGCAGAACAAGTCTCAATGGCTAAGCAAAGATTCCAATTAGTAAAAGAAAGCCAAAAGACTGGGTAAGCCAATATTTTTAATTAACACAAATACAATTGAACAAAACAAAAAATCTGCACAGCCCTATATCACACTTCACTTTCTTGAAACCTACAAAAACATAAAAAAATTACAGACTGCAAATAAAAATAATATAAGACATATTTCATTATTCTTTGTTGAGCTGCTTTTGATAATTTATATATTGATATGTGACAATATGTGATCAAATATAAAAAAGATTACTTCTATTGTGTATTCACAAAAAAGGTGTATGGTGGTTTTAATGATGCTTCTGAATAGGGGAATGAGATTGCTATATACATTCGAAATTCCTTGTTATATGCGGGTCTGGGAATCTCTGCTTTAGTTTAACATAACAATGACGCTGTTTTCGTTGCCATGTTTAGGGTGTGTGTAATCCAGTTATCATTATCAAATTTGATTCAAATTGAATTAGGTGACATTGTAGCAGCACTAATCAATTTTCAACCACAAAGAGCCATTGGATCTATTGAATACAGGGTTTGAGCTGAATTTCGATTGGATGGGTCAAATATCATTTCCCTGAAAAACAGTTGGGTATTCTGCAGTGTCACACAACTGCAGGTTATTCCAGTCGTTCCAACTATTCAATTGTCTGGAAGGTGTGTTTGTTTTTTCCATGGCGACACAGCTGCCCGTGTGTCTGTCATGGCACCACTACCACCTGAGTAATTACAGGGCAAACAAACTGGGCGAAAGAAAGAGCCGTGTGTTTCTCATTGACTCCCTGGACTGGATGGGCTCTGAGGGGGATCAATCTCAGTTAAGACCAAGCCATACTTCTGCTGGCGTAATTAGGTTGTCACGAGTGTCATTCACAAATGTAGACAGCTCATATCGCTTGGAACAGGCCTCCAGTGCGATCACAAACGGCAACTGAAAGATTAATACAAGATGGGAAGATGCATGCGTTTGTGTGTGTGCACTATGTGTTCAATGACTGACGGATTTCCATGTGGTGACCTTTTGGTTTGAATGTTTTTTTGTCTCTGAGCAGCTGTCAAATATCCACCTCTGCACCGGCGAAAATACCACCAGTTTCATATGAACACCACAAGCTACAACAAGATTATTTTCATCTTCCTTTGCTCACAATAAAAAAAAAAAATGCTCTGAGAAGCTTTGATAAACATTTTTAAAGAAAGTGTTCCTTCCTTCTTGTACTTTCCTTATTGCTCTGTGTGCATGCGACTTACACAAAGGCTCTTGGACAAACAAATGATGGAAAACAATGCACTACTCCAGTAAAGATCCCCATTCAACATTCTGTCAACATATAGTATATATATATATATATATATATAGTATACATACTGTATATATATTTTTTTTATGTGTGTGTGTTGTTTGCCCCTCCCAAAAATGTCAAAGAATCTTGAAACAGTAAAATCAAACTACATTCACATGCTGCATTCATGTTGTAATAAATGTGTCATAGTTATACGAAAGCCTTGTAAGGTCACTTTTGTCTGAAAAGCTGTGAGATGTGACCGGACAAATAAATAACACATGCATGTGAACACTTAGGAAAGTACCTGATTGTTTTCAGAGCAAATGACTAGTTATGTGGATTGTATTATTCATGGTACATTTTTTGTAGTTTGAAATTATACACCGGCTTTAAAGTGATTGTCTGTAACTCTAAATGAATTAAATTTTTTAAGAATTGTATCAAATTTACCTCCTGGCCTTAAATGTTGATATAAAACAAGTCATTTTATCACTTCTAATATTACGGGTAAGTCCCGCCTTCCCTTCTCTTAGCAATAGCTCAGAATCCACGATGCCGTCCACGTTAAACAATCAAGTCATGCCAAGGGCTGTCAATCATCGGCGCTGATGGTCGCAGCTGCACGCATGCTCAGTTGTTTGTTTTCGCGGAACCTCCGAATCAAGCCTCTATTAGGCTCTGGAACTACATGAAAACAGAACAAAGAATTCTGAACATCCGCACTGAGTTACCCATTTATATACTGAACCTATATCCATAATCAGATCCTCTGCAGATGTGTCCTATAATGTGCAGTTCATGGTAATAGCTTGTTCCGGGTTTGCCGCGATCGCTTCTTTTGTACATAAAAACATTAGTTTTTTAAATTAAAACGTTAACAAATAATTCTGAAAACCTCCGTGCACGTGTATTAATAATGTATATGTATAATGTGTTCTCTGATTAACATTTAAAAGTGTTACGGAAAGGTAGGCGAAGACCAATCAGAAAGGAAGGGGGAGGGAGCTTGCATCGTTTTTTTCAAATCAAGTACCTCTCTCTCTCTTTTTCAGACAAACTCCAGTCCCATCACTTAAAAGGAGTAAGTTTTTGCAAATTTTGTCCCAAAAAAAAGAAAGACAGAGAAAGAAGCAGTTGTGACAATAACAGAAAGTAGTTTATCTGTTGCTAACCACAAAAGTAGAGCCGTAAGCCATACTTGATCGACTTGAGCAGTCCTCCTCAGCAGAAATAGCATGCCTCTTTGCTCAGATGCCAGACACGGCGGGTGACATGTAAGCTTGTATAAACAAGCCCTTATGGAGATGACATGTGGAGCTGATGTAAAGAAAACCACCCAGGGTAAGAAAAATGCAAAGTGAGTCTACTTCTCCGCAAAGAATACACACACCACAGCACAGGGTCTTTCTAACCCGCTGTGGATCGAGCACTTGCTCCCACCCAGAATGACCTCCAACGAAAATGGTGTCACCACTTTCAACAGATCCTGTTTAACCAAGACCGACGCTGCCCTCATCCCCCTGGTAACATTACACCAGCACGTTACAGAACACTTATAATTTCTGCAGATAAGGACCATGAGAGCTGACCCAGACCGCACTGGTTCACAATCACTGTCACTATATCCTTACGGAAACTTAAACTAATAGTCCTTTGCTCTTAGTTTATGGTTAGCTAGTGCTTTGTGATTTGGAGAAAAAGTTAATACATAAATCAAAATTTATACAAGGTTCCATTTTTTTCCTTATTAAAATGTGTTAACTTGTGTACAAGCAGAACCAAACGCTGCCCGGCTCAGTTTTACTCCAAAGAAAGAGCAAATCCTCCTGTTCTTGCAGAGTTTGTTCAGTTGTTTCAGTGCAGCTTTCAGTTGTTACAGAGTTGTTCTCAGACAGTCATTTTCCCCCGAGCTTCTTCAGGATATGTATTTTAAAGACACTCTTACGTCATAATAAGAGGTGCACCATCACTTGTATATTTAGTCTTGCATATGGACTTTATGAAGGCCATTGTCACCCCCTACCACTACTACCACAACTACCACTACTACTAATTTTTGAGCCATTGAAATATAACTTTCTGCGGCATACAGCAAGCCCTGTACCCACCTGAGTCCGACTCACAAGTTGGTTGATTTAACCAACTTTCACATATGGTAAATTACTTTCTTTTTTTTAAAGTATAATTATTTAAAGATATTTGCAAGGATGTCATGGACAAGACATCCTTGCAGATTTCCTAACATTTGTAATTCATTTAGAGCTACAGACTATCACTTTAAAGCCGGTGTATCATTTCAAACCACAAAAAGACCATTTTTTCAAACACTATCAAAACACCAAAGAAATCTTGTATGCTTGTTATGTCTGGGTTTAAGTTTCCCTACTATATTGTAAAATGTTGTTCCAGGCATTATAGACTTTCCTTCACCAAACAGAAAACAGGTATAACAAACTCGGAAATGTCAAGCAGTCATCTTGTTAACCTTGCACATTGATCCAGTGGGAACAAAGGACTACTTATGAGCTGCAAAGTGATTAGTGAGCCATTAGCCCTGTTGTCTATGGCAGGGTCCCTCTGGCAAATGACCTCTACAGAAACATGTCTGCCACAAAATGATACCAAAGGAATTAGGCAAAACAGCACATAGTGTTACTAGGAAACACAATTTAACTGTCCGTTAGTCAGGTGAAGATGGAAACGACACTGTGGATTGTCCTATAAAACATTGAGAGAGACATAAAGACACAATGTCCACGACTTCCACGGCTTTGAGAGGACAGAAAGTCCAAAAACCAGTAAAACTGTGCACAAGAGCCTACTTAAGGATATCATAGGCAGAAAGTTGATAAGCAAGGTACAGCCTGCATCATGACACCAAATCTGAGTACAAAGGCTCCAGAGGTCTCAGTTATTTTGTGTGATAACTAGGGGTGTGACGATATATCGATTTTTCGATATATCACGATACTTTCTCCCGCAATTCGATTATTGATCTGCATTTGCAAAGTATCGATTTTGAAAAAAAAAAATAATAATTATATATATATATATATATATATATATATATATGGCTACATTACGCATCTCCATTCTATTTATCATGAAATAAAGAGTATTTTTTCTTTTATTTATGCCATATATTGGCATATTGTATATTTCTAACCAATATATCAATACTCGTCATATCGTGATAAAATCGTTATCGCGATATCGTTATCGTGATATTATCGTTATCGTGAGCTTTGTATCGTGTATCGTATCGTATACACGATATATCGTATACACAATATATCGTATATATCGTAAACAAGTTAATTGGTTATTGAAATCGTCAAATTATGCAATGAAGATGTTGTATGACTCAGACAGAGCTGGGATTACTGCAGAATCAAATCAAAACTTGTACAAAAAGTTATTAAAATCAAACAACCAGTCGTCTTATAGCTCCTCTCTATGAAGAAATTCAATTCATCAATTTGCCGTTGTTTTGGTCAAATTAAATCAAATAATTCCACATTCACTGGCCTTTTATGATAAAAAAACAACTAAATTTATAATAGCTCTTACTGTACAGCACGTATATGTAAGTATTGGAGTGCATGTTGGTCGATGAAAACATGCACACACAACACATACATAATTCAAATGTAATTATATAGTGGAAACTATAGTCCCTGATCATGCACAACACAGTACAATGGGCTTATGTCCTCATTAAAAGAGCAGACCCTTGTTAGCTGACAGAACAAATAGTTGAACAGTTGAATGGGTTTCTTCTCATTTTGTGTATACCTAGTATTCATTGTAGAGGAAATAAACCAAGAATGTTTTTGAATACAAAGTGTAGTTTAGAGCCAAAATGTCGCGTCATTTTCTGTATGCTCTAATCCTTTTTCTGGGGGCGCACACATGAGATGGCGGCGCAGTAATGAGACACAGTCTTAGTTTCCTTTCAGTGTGGGGTGAGTCTAAGGACAGGGAACTCCTCATCTCAACCAGCCATTAGTAACAGCATTCATTCATAATAACTCGTCGCATTCATGTGTAATTGACTGCTTCAATAATTCCAGCTCAAAAGCACAATAGATTTTTCTATTCACAATGAAAGATGTATGCATATGTCATTACTCAAAGTCAGCAGCTTTTCATTCAATACCACCCAATCCATTCAAAATTGGCATTGCAGTCTGTGACAATCTGATGACAGATTCTGATTTGTGAGTCTATTTTGATTCAACATTGAAAGCAAGAGGGATAGCCTATTTTCTTTCTTTGCACAACAAGCCAATGTAAATCCTGCTTTTACTAGTAATTAGTAATGAATTTGTACTAATAAAAAGGTATAAACAATCAATACCTCCAGAAGGAGCGGTCGGCCTCACCTTCCAGAGCTCTAATGGGCCGTGTAGGGAGGATATGGTTATTGCCTGGGACAAAGTTTAACCCAACCCGATCAGAGAGAAGTGGTTTAAGTTGCAACACACATAAGGCCATCTGAATAAAACATTGGCCACTACACAAGCACTCGGAATGTATCGGATATCGTTTCCAATATTGGACATTTTATTTTTTTATTAATTATTTATTTTAATGCAATAAGTCTGTTTACTGATACTTGGCTGGAATGTCATACGAGTTAAACTTATACCCAGTAGTAAAGTCATTACTTACAGGATCAACATCTAAAAATGGTTTAAAATACAATTAAACCGATTTGTAAAATGAGATTAGAGGGGAGAAAAAGGTTATTTCAGTCGCTTCGTATCGGGATTGAACTACCAAAATAGGTGGGTGCATCCCTAAAAAAAATGCTTTGTCCCAGGATTTACAAACAATCAAAATGTTCTCATATTTTTTTGAGATAAGTTTCCAACCAACTCACTAACCATCTTTTGTTTGTCTGTTAAACACTTGGAAGAGAGAAATACAGCATGTTGCATAGATGCACATGTCAGATTATAATTCACATTTCAATTCACTGTCCAGCATAACTCACAACTAAGCGCTTAAAATCAGATTTATGCTTTAGTAACTAAAAAAATATTGTAAGTCAGAGTCCCCTCTAAAATGCTGTAGTAAACTGTAAAATGTAATAGCAAAGTTTAGAACACTTCTTTACAGATTTGCATTTTGTTGGATCTGAGCACTTTCATAGTTTTTGTTATTGAGTTGTTTCGGTAATACACAGTTTTCCACTTCAGAGAAAGCGTTCTGACCTCTCAACAATAACCTCTGGAAGCCTTTCCCAGAGAGTCGGCATGAAGGGGCTGTGCAAGTCAAGTAATCATGTCCACAGCAAAATCCAAAGTCACACCACATCTAAGAGAAGTTTGTTTCCCGTGGTTTTGAACCGACGTTGTCCTTGATGCAGTGCTGCTTAACTCTCTGATGATTTGTTATTTTATGCAAATCTGAATTTCGGTATAAATGCAAAATAATTAAAAAGCTTTTATGTCCTCCAAACACAAATTATCCCTCTAATAAGTACATCACAAGTAGGATTATATAAAAGGTCTTCTATAAAGCTAGTAGATTTACCTAGTAATACACTACTCATTTACAGCAGTCAAACTAAAATATAAGCCTTTCTGTAAACACGGCTGTTGGTGCAGTGCTGAGTCAAGTCTTTCCAAGTGACAGTACAACACCTCAACGGGGAAATGCTTTCACATAACTGTCTAAGGCTGTGTGATAGATTTGGCGGTGCCAACCTTAGTACAAACTAAGCCATTTGCAGCTCTCATTGGGGCAATGAATTGCAACAGATTTGTTTGGCTGTAGCGCTATGACCCTTTTCCAAACCAGAGTATATGAGATGGGGACTCAGGGGTGACCTTCAAGCTCTCACCTGCCCGCTGGCACAGGATGCCACCAACCAGACGTCCTGGTGATGATGTGAGGGGCAAACCAAGCGTTACTTCCATCCATCATCACATTAGGCACACTGGCCTGGTTTATGTCCTTTCAGAGCAGTTGAGACATGCTGGGCCACACGGAAACGTGGGAAGCAACTAATTAATCTATCCCAACAGCAGAGGTTCACCAGTTATTTAGGAGCCGACTTCAAGGGTGAAATCCCTTCTCGGATGTTAATGAGAACTTTGTCCATCACAAGTGTCTCATCCATTACTGCGCTACAACGGCATTGTAATGAACAGCAACATTAGAGAGAGGACACTTCTGAAGTAACTTTATCTTCAGTATGTGTTTCTAAAGCGGAAACAGAAGTCTGACTCGGGTTGAACTCTTCACCTCACTAGACAGTTCAAAAGCGCCATGGGTCAGACAACTGAGCCTGGCTGTGAAGTGGACAGGTGCATCCAGCAGAAAGAGAACAAGCCAACACATATTGTCTGAGATACGGCTTATGAGGGGAGTGTTTTCTCTGTATCCTCAACCATGCAAAGTAGAATCAAATATTCACTTTCCCTGGATGTGTAAGAATACCAAAAAACTTAGCAAGAAGTCAAAGCATCGCCTACAGCTTTGACAATTCATCCTTGACTAAAAGTATGATCACTTACAAGAAAAACACCGACAATGTACTGTTAACATTTAAATGTTCCTTATTTAGCTTATAAATTAGCATACCATTTGACCTGCATGCATAACAGTTCTACAACATTTTACAAATAAAGCTCATGAGGAGAGGCAACCTGGCTACAGTCTCACCCGAGTTGTTTCCATTCACCAATGAGCTCCAAAAAGGGCAAAACCAGTCACTTAGGAGCGTGAACAACCAGCAGGGGCTGGGGAGAAGGCTTAAAGGGCCCATATCACGGTTTTTGACTTTTCTCTGCTTTAAACATGATTACAATGCTATTCGGCCTTCATACACAAGCCCACAGTAGTTTATTCATTGATTCTGTCAATCTTTTGTAAGAGAGCAATCTGTCTCCTTCCCCAGCGTGAGGCACAGAATCGCTCGGGTCCACTTCAGTGACGAAAACCACACTGATGCGCATGACGGCATGACCCCTTTTGCTTTGTATTTCAAATAGTTGTTAAATACTTTTGTCAAAACGGGGTAAACAATACACAATTAGTATGCTGTTTTTTGTCAAAAATAATAAAAATAAAAATAAATTAAAAGCCGGCGGGAGGTGATTGACGGATCAAAACAGCGAATCAGAGCGCACAGGCTCCGGCTCCCGAGTCCAGCGTCTGTGGTCTGGTCTCGCGGACACCACATAGAGCTGCTGTTTTTACGCTTTTGTCAACAACTAAAAGTGTTAGGATCACGTCAACTTGAATGAAGTGTGTTATGGGTGTAAATATGTGACACACTATTTGGCCCTAAGAGGAAGAAAGCGGCTCGACTTTTTTCATCTGTTCATCTCATGGATCTATTATAATACCGGTTCATCTGCGACACTTCACTGAGACTGTTCCAGAACTACAGGGACAATGGAACTGGACTTACTCAAAAGCTGATGTGGAAACACGTTATTCCCACGGTAAAAGACGTAACTCGGACCCCCTCGATCTGTGAGTAGTGACGCTAACTCGCTGTATACTTCTGTAAACTAAATAACTAAGGGTCTGATTGTGCATCGAGGACATAGGGCTCGATGTGACGGATTGTCATTGTTGGAAACGTGCGGGCGGGGGGAGGCGGGCTCACAGGCAGAGGAGCAGACTCTTCTCTGGATCAGCTCGTTTGAGTCGAGGTGACGTCACCTCTATACAAGAGATGGCTCTAATCTCACAAGCTTTGATTGTTGTGTGGTGTATCATACACATTAATATCACACATGTGCATAGGATTGAGTGTGAAACATGAAGAAAAGCGTGATATAGGACCTTTAAGTAACAAGGCTCTGCTCTCCTCCTATAGAAGCTTCAGCCATCTAACATCACCACAAACAAACAGCAAACTGACATTTTATTACAAAAATTACAAAAACAGCTCACTTTAACAACCAAAAATTTGCATTCTTATTCTAGCAACATCCCCTTTTTGATCAATGCATCCATTCAACAAAGAAAATCTATTCTATCCCACTTTATTGCTTTTGAGCAGTTAAAAAAAAATCAGTGAGGATAGATTAAAGGGGCATCACTGGAATACGGTGATAACAGTTAACATTCCAATAGTCATGGAAAGGGAATGTGGGAAATGATAAACTGTCTATCGGATCAATCTGAATGTATAAGCATGTTGAATTAGAATATTCTTCCCACATGACAGCCAGTGTGGCATTTCATTAAAAGAATGAGGTCAAAATGTTGTGGCTTCTCTCTTTGCTACTGCTAAATGTAAGATCACGAACAAAGAAGTATGGCATAGCATTAGTCACACCCAGGACATGTAGATTCATCTGATGCCCTGATACCACTTCAATGATAATAACATTCAATTCAAGTAAAACATAAATACATAGATAGAAAAGAAAATGTGAGTGGATTTTGGAAGGTTTCTTACAACGGAGCGCTCATTAAAGCAACCTTCCAAAATCCACACCATGCAAAAAAGACAAAAACAAATTAGAGTATTGATGTAACAGTGCCAACTTACTTTTCAGTTCATTATCTTATAATATGACAAAATATGTCAAGATTATTTCTGTTTATTCATATTGCCAGCTTTGGTCAGAAAAAGAGGATGAATCCCATTAGTTATTAGTCCATTTCTGGGTGGGGGGGTACAATCAGAGCCACCAGCCAATTTTCATAGCACCAGCCCCTCACTGATTGTTCTGCAAAACCATAGTGTTTCAGCGGGGGCTTCAGGCAAAGTGGGGTCAAGTGTCTTACCCAGGGACACAACGACAGCAGACATCAGAGAGAGCGGATGACATGGGTCATGGGGGGATCGAACCCACTATCATTAATGCACTCAATGTGGATCCAAAAAGCAACAACACTACTCACATACAATCACTGCAGTAAAGGCTAAAACTTAATCTAGGGAGCAAAGGTTACCTGCGACTATAATACGAACTATTGTCAGTTACTACTTTATAGTTATACAGCATTATTGTCTTGATTGTCCTCACAATGGAAATATGATTTATATTGATTAGATCCATAATGTGCACTGCTCTGTGTGACCAGTGAGAGCTTTATTAAAGGCGAAGGTCCACTCTGCAGTGAAGCAGCAGGCGATCCAACACTGACAGGAGCTGCTGTAGAGACACTTCACTGATTAGGGACAGACAAGCTGAAAACTCAAATAAAAAGACTGGGAAAAAATAAAGAACATTAGGGCCAACTCTGCTCAGCCGGAGAAAACTGACAAGCAAATCAACCGAGCGAAATAGACCTCCACTTATATTAAAGTGAAGAATATTCCCTTCCCACTGGGTGACTGTGCGGTAATGTAATGGTTCACAGTGAGAGCGGTGGAGGTCAGTAGTGCCGACCAAGCGTGTCTCAAACAGCTCTATACTTCACTATGAGCTGTTCTAGTACTGTTATGAACATTCACATCTACATCCACTGCCTGTAACTTGTGGTTCGAGATAACTTCATTTCAATCAAAGAAACGGATAAAAAAGAACTCAGATAAATCAATATGTGATCACAGCTGAAATAAATGTTTGTGCAACTGTACAGAATGTGGTTGCCGTGTGTAGAAGCTGAAACAATCACTTCCTCATTCTTTCAAAGTGAACTGCATCCTCCTCCTCTGACAGGGAGTGGGGCGTGCATGCAGGAACAAGATGTGCAACTCTATCACACGCCGCTGTAGTAACAGTGTGGCCATAACTATTACATTTCTGCAATAGTAAGCAAACAGCCTCGGAGTCTGCATGTTACAGTGGAAACAAAGGTCCTGCTTCAGCTCCCAGGAAAACCCAGGGTCTCCCAGCTGAAGGGGAACACCCGCAGGGAGGGGACAGTATAGGCTGGAGTCTGACATCACTCCATGTTCCTGTGAACTCTGCTATGTGCCCACATCACTCACCACACCACACACACACACACATTCATTATTCTGAGTTTACTGCACCACCAGCACGAAGATGCTGCATTTAGTTCACAGAAGATGGGACGCTTGCTCAGTCTCTAACCTGCATACAAGCCGAGGCTACAGGTTAGACTGTATGCACTAAAACGAGACTGGAGCTGTTCACCCAGCCCCAACATCTGCTGCAGACACAAACCACGATCATCCGACACCTCCGAAGACTCCACACTCTGCGCTCGCTGCAAAGTTGAAGGACACGGTGGCAGAGGCTGGACAGTGGACCCTCGATATAAAAACACATACATGACACAGATGCCCACAGACACCGTGTCCAGGCCAGTTACTGTAACGGCTGGGCAGTGGCAGGGTGTTGAAAGCGCTCCCAAAAAAAAACCTGCATAGCCATTGCCAAAGCCAAGCGTCCCATTGTGAATGAACGAAGCGCAGACGAGGCCAGGGTGGGACAGAGAGAATGGCTCGGTTTTTACGCTTCACTTCCTCACTATGCGTTATTACAAAGACAAGAGTGGAGGATCTTGAGGGCTAGTTAGCTTTACTTCCTTAGCCCGCGCGCAGCCCGCAGCAGCAGCAGCAGCAGCAGCAGCAGCAGCAGCAGAAGAAGCAGCAGCAGCAGCAGCAGCAGAAGCAGCAGCAGCAGCAGCAGCAGCAGCAGCAGCAGCAGAAGAAGCAGCAGCAGCAGCAGCAGCAGCAGCAGCAGCAGCAGCAGCAGTACACGCTCCTCTCGCTCCTCTCTCCACTCTCACTCTCTGACAGCCAACACCGTCCTGGGACTTACCGGTCTTATGTGCTGGTGGTGCCTCTGTGACGAGACAACAAGTGCGGGGAGGCTGCTGGCCACCGCTCCGCTGCTCCGGGACAACAGGAGCACAGATCTGCACACTTTCGCAGCCATCTCTGGAGTGAACCTCGCCGGGAAGGAGACTGCTGCGGGCGGACAGAGACGCACCGAGGGAAGAGGGAGGGAGGTGGGCGGGCTGCACACATGCCCAGTGTTGCCTGCGCCACTATGCAAACACCGCTAATACTATTCTGGATTTGCCAGCTAATTCAAACATCATAATTCACCGCATTGAATTTTTCTCGTTAGTGCAATGTAATGAAATATGCCTGCCATAATTCGATTTCACAGGAGCGACCTTACAAGTGGAAGTGGATAAATATGAAGGTGAAATGTACAGACTCAAGTTCGTCCCGTTCACAGACGTCTCAATTAAAACTGGGGCACCCAACTGTATTTCCGTGATTGTTCAAATTAAAGGAGTCTTGTAAAAGTAGAAAACAAAAGTCACACAATCAGACCACAAGTTGCTGTCTTGATCTCACTCATCTCCACTTCTAATAAAAACGTGAGAAAGAGTTCTGAGAGACATTCGTTCACGCTTTGGGTTCAGAGTTAATTGGCTGGTCCTCTCTTTTTCCCTTTTCTGATCTAAAGATGTGACAGGGGCCAGCCATTACATACATGTGAAAATTTGTGAACCACTGTCTCAGGAACTATAGTTACTAACAATACAGAATAACACAATAGTTCTTTGCACAAAATAACAGTTATTTTGTGTTGTTATAAAGTGCAGTACCCCAGCTTTAATAGTAGGAAGCTAATTTTTATTTGTATTTAGAAGTTTTATTTCATATGGCATATAATTATTGATTTTTGCAACAGAATGATGAGGCCGATAGGCATTAGCTTGAATTCATTGCCGTTTTAAATTCGCTATGGGTCTTGGCACACTTATGACTGTGTCTAATATTAGCTTGTCCTTCAGCCACTCTAGTCCCAAAAGAATCCCCTTTGCCATTAAAAATCAAGCTTAAGAAAGTTTAAAAGAAGCCTATACCGTTTCCCCTTTTTTCTTAGAACAGAGCCAGCCAGTGTTCAAATACAGATTATGAGGTGTAATGGGCTGTTTTGGTCAATGAATGTTAGGAAGACTCCCTTTGGAGGAATGTAATTTGTCCTACTTAAACTTTGACCGGACACAGCCAACACTAGCATCCACACCAGTCAAGGAAAGAGGCATGAGCTACTGAATTAAGGATTTTGAAGGTACATGCATTTTGGAACTTTCCCTACAGAGACGTCTTGTTACTTGCACACATGTACACACCTTACATTGATACACCTTAAAGATTACTTTTATGTTTAGCTATGAAATCTTTATTGTGTTATTGCTCAAACAGTCATCCCAGTTCTCGCTCAGGTGCTGGGCCTCAGTATGGGAGATGCAATTTAAATGCAAATTGTCATGCACGGACAAGGGCCTGTCCATGGCCCCTTAGGCAGCATTGATTCACTAAAGCGAATCCTGTGCAGAGCCAAGTATTGCATTGTCTGGCACATACCTTTGAGCCTGTTTGCTGTAGTCTACAGTTTATGTTGTGCTTTTTAGAGTTATTCTTAAAGGTGCACTGTACTTTGCTTTTGGAGGGTCTACCATACTTGCTTCTTCCCATGGAAATCATACAGTGTTGGGTAAATTGTGCATGCAGACATTTTCGGTCCAACTTTCAAATCTGCTGACAGGCGTACCCACTAGTAGTAATAATCTTCCTCCCAACAACAAAAACACCTGCATTGTAAT
The DNA here is from genome assembly GCA_964034765.1 of Knipowitschia caucasica. Taxonomy (NCBI): domain Eukaryota; kingdom Metazoa; phylum Chordata; class Actinopteri; order Gobiiformes; family Gobiidae; genus Knipowitschia; species Knipowitschia caucasica. Next base: position 29,320,090 of record OZ035835.1, read on the forward strand.
AAACATAACAGACTGGTAACGCCATACTGTGGAATATTTCAGGCATAGCAATTGCATAATTCCACCAGAAAAAGTTGCTTTTTGCATGTTAAAACAATGTTATACAACAATCATGAATAACTCATTTTAATTGAATAAAGCCCAAATTCACAAAATTGTAAAGCAATTTTGGGGACCCCTTGTTTTTGAAAATATGTTGTACTTACTGTATAACTTGTTTTGTTTGTTTTATTTAGATCCCAATAGCTACTGAAAACTATTCTCATTTACAAGCACGGCCATGAAGTCATTCATATTATTAAAGTAAACACTGTGGATAAGAAGAATATTTTTAAACATAACCCTCTTTTTAGAAGTATATTAAATTGAAGCAAATGTAATTTTTCAATATCTTCTTGGATGATGAAGGGCTTTTTGCACAGACTCAGAGAAATATGAACACTCCCAGTACATTGCAGATGGATGATTAGCATTGCTCAAATGAAAGGTGTGTTTATGTCTTGCTTGTCCATACATGAGTCAAAAGTCATATGACAAACTGAACTGCACTGGGTGTCTTATTTGTTCAAAACCTTTTGTAAAAAGCTAGTTTGACTTATATGTACTGTTGCAACAGTTTGCCACTATATGTCATGTGTATTGTGTCGTCCTCACCGGAGCACCTCTTCACCTCCATATTGCACATGCAGCTCAAGTTTCATAGTCGCTGTCATTTTCTGAAGCAGATCAGTGGTTTCTTTTATTCAATATAAAATGACACTTCACTCAAACAAAGTCTAAGCAACACTGTGTTTGTATACAACAGTTGGACATGCCTTATCTCCCCTGCCACATTTTCACCGTCACAAAAGCAGCGCAGCCTGAATCAGCATCTGAGAGTGGCCACAATATCACTGCCAAAAGAAATGGATACCTCACCTTCACACAAAATGATATAATCTGAAAATAATTGCCAAACATGCAACAGGTCTGTCCTACAACTTCTAATGAAGACTCACACAATGCAGAGTATGACAGTGTGTCAGTGGTACTTTTGTCGACTCTTGTTTTTGTGCACCCAGTAACTGTTGATGGTACATTCACCATGTTGCATATAAATACAATTAATCAAACATGAAAAGTGTGTCTCTCACAGACATGAACAGCAGATAATAAAACAACAATAAAATAGAAATGTGGCATAACATTTTATAAAATAAAAAACAATATTGACATTAACATAAATGATTTTTTAGTTTACTTTATTTATTTGATCAGGGACAATGCACAAACAACATTAGTCTAAAAAAGAAGAGATGTCATGTGCCAAGTTATAGCAAAAATGCTAATTTCCACCCGCAGTCCCTGGATGCTACTTAAAAAATGGAAAAAAAGCCCTTTGCAAAAGTCATTTTTGGAAGCGTGGTCACTGTCTCCTGTGGCCACGATGCCAGATGTTCCATCACACATCAGCACTGGGGGAAAATAGAAGCTGGTTCTGAAGGAACAAAAAAAGTCTGTAAAAGTTTTATTGACAATGTTTAATAACAGCATTTTGGTAGATTTAAAACCTACCTTTTAAACATGAGAGCTTAACTTGCAGTTCCAAGCCATTTTGGTGGCGATGGAGGAGATGGGAACATTCAAGTAGATATTTCACCACCATCCTTCCATCCATTTTATTCCGCTTCATCCGTTGCCGGGTCGCGGGGAAGCAGTCTAGCAGAGACACCCAGACTTCCCTATCCACACACACATCTATCTTCGAGCTCATCCGGGGGACCTCAAGGCGTTCCTAGGCCAGCTGAGAGGCATAGTCACTCCTGCGTGTCCTGGGTCTTCCCCGGGGTGGTGGTCATCACCATTAAATGGTAATCCACCAGGACATAATAAACTGGTACATCAAATGGTAGTTTAAACTTCCTGTGTGGACAAGGGCAGAAAAAAAATCATTAAACAAATCCATGTCTCTAGTTCGTGGCTTTAAAACAGTTTGGTTTGATCACTAGTTTCACATGTATCTATGGTTGGACTTTGTCACATCTCTAGATCAGCTTTTTCAGGCAGAAAATTGAAAAAAGAAAGGACCACCCACAATCAGCGCTCAACAAAAAGCATCAAATAATGACCCACAGAGCTAAACACATAAACGATAACATGTTTTCTACTAAGATGCACAAAGCTGTTGTTGTCTGATTTGTTCACAGAATTATACTTTTATAAGACTCTTTTTGTAGGGACAAACATAATGTATTAATGAGGAAATTAAAGGATTTAGTACCACAGATTTTTAGAGAGATTCGTTCAGATCCTCTTGTTCTCTGTACAGTGGCGTTGTTTTGTATCTTAATGTAATAAAACCCATCCAACTACCTCACACTCAGAACACTTCGGTTTTATCACTAGTTTTAATTCATACAGAAAAGTGAAGCGATAACCACCCATACTCAGCAGATCAGCTCTCAGCCCAAAGCCTCAAATAGTGCCTCATAAAGATCTTTTCTACAAGTACTGAATACTCAAAAGATGTTGTCTAACAAGATGAACACAGCATGCTGCCCTAGAATTTGCTCACATCATTTTACTTTTATTATAATCTATTAATCTGTATCCAGTCTGTGATAATGTCACAAAGGAATGCTTGATGTGACATTGACGGGGGGGGCGGAGCGGGAGCTGTAACCCCACCCACCTCAACACGGAACTGTTTACAGCCCATCTCCATCTGCGTACACCGCGGACATACTACCCTGCTGCCCCAGGACAGCGCAATTCGGGAATAACAAGGGTTTTGGAAGTCGTTTATGTGAGTAATGATGTCTTTGTGTGACTGTAGAGCTTTGAAATAAAACTGTGCGTCGCAGAAATTCACCAGCTGCGTAAGTCAAAGCTAGTGTGAGGAGATGGTGCTAGCTCGAGTTAGCATTAGCTGTCATCTGTAAAATAGCAGTAATAACGTCTGAAAAAACAAGTCAGGCTAAACACACATGATGGCAGAGATTGATCTCATTCTAAACGAGTTGGTAACGCCTGACTCACGGGACTTTATTAAATGTATGTTTCAGGGATTATACAGCAAGTTGCAACACATCTGTAGAGTAGTTTCGGCATCCAATGGGACCACTGCAAAATGTAGCACTGTAGCAAGTAGAAATGATATAAAAAAGTCACTCTTAATGTGACAGGTGACAACATTGGCCAATTACTACTGTAGGCACTGGGATAGACTGATGGAAGCAATGCAACTAGTTTGTTCCAATCATTCACTCACTCATTGACTCACTCGCTCAGACTTATACTTGGCAATGTGGGTGCATTTTACAGACATCTCTGTGGCACACTGGTACCTGATGTTCCCAGAGGTCTCCCATCGCTGTACTAACCAGGCTTTGTCATGCTTAGCTTCTGAGATCTGTCAGGATTTTACAGGTTATTACATTGACTCTCTATTTAAATGTGTTTTCCTTTTAAATGAATTGTAGTTTTGTTATTTGATCTAAATATAATTGATTAATAATGATTTATTACAAAATAAAGTGACCTACTCATTAAGTCATAATTTAATACAATACTCACTTTTAACTATTTCTGAAATGGACCAAGATGTTTCAACACATTATTTTTATTTGTCTGTTCCAGAGTTGTCTTTTTTTGTATTTACCTTTTTGAAGTAAAGGTGGCAGTAAAGCATGTGTCACATGAACTGGAGGTTGGGGTTTTGTCCCCTTGTCCCCTTGTCCCCTGACATAAACCATAAATTGTTAGTTGTGCAGTCAGAACAACTATCAACTAACTGCTAGTTGGCACGTGTGAAATCAGGCGCTTTGCCTTTGGGTGGGTACCTATACATGTGTGCAAATTGTGACCTTTTATATATCTGCTTAAATGTTTTCATTGTATTGCTTCATTACTGTTTTTGATCAATTAGCATCTTCCAGTCAATGATAACCTCAAAATGAACTGCACAGGAGAACAGGTGGCACATTTGCGACTTAATTGTAGAACCTTGAACAGGTGGTAGGTGATCAACATTTTCAGTAAAATTATAATACTGAAAATGTAAACAAAAATCAAACAAAGTGCACTCTTTGTGGAGCAGACATGATTGCTTCATTTTAATCATTTCCAAACATTAATGGATGAGAAACTCAACAGTGTTGGCACAAAATACACTCTGGGCTCCACTGCAGCGTTATTGAGCACTGGGCAGTGTTTCTGTATCCAGCTTTGATCTCTCTGTTGTTTATTCATTCAGTGTTCCTGGCCTTGTAAAACCCCCAATTTCGCTCTGTTAGAGAAAAATAATGAATTCTGAATACTGATTTTGAATATAATAAATTTGCTTATAATGCACAGAAAGAACTGAGCAAAAAGTGGAAAACATATCATTGTTAATTAGAGCTGCAACTAACGATTATTTTGTAATCGATTAATCTATCGATTATTTTTACGATTAATCGAGTAATCGCTTGGCTGTGAATTGTGTAGAAAATTTGTATTTTTTCATCACAAAAAGCTAAAGTGGCAACACTCGAGGACGTATTGATGGCGTAAACTTAAAGTAAATGTTTGTAACAGGCTCTTTGTGCTAATTCTGATTGGATGAGACAGACAGATATTCATGAAATTATCGGTTTTAATCAAAAATACTACATTTTCATGTCATTTTTGCTCTGTTTGAGTCCGTGTGAACCAGAAAACGATTAATCGATTACTAAAATAGTTGTCGACTATTTCAATAATTGATTAGTCGTCGATTAATCGATTAGTTGTTTCAGCTCTATTGTTAATCAAACAATTTAAAGTTTGTTAAAAACAAAATGGAACAACCCAAGAGAATCCCATTAACTTCTGAACTACATGATCAGAGTTCCCTTTGCGTGTCTCCAAATCCTTGTGTTTTTCTAATGCTGACAATTCAAATAGTATCATCCTCAAGTTGTTTACAATTAATTTTAAAACTAAGAAAAGACACACAATTAGAAATATGGCCATAGTATATAATAATAAAAAATCTTTTGGTGACGATTAATATAAGAAACAGCCAATTCTGACAGCCCGATCAAAAACTGTTCCCTGTGTGGGTTGAAAGTCCTTTCTTTCTATCTTTTTTTATTTTGCTTTGTGAATTGGGCTCATATATTGGGCTCATTTTCCTTTTTGCCTTGCAGGATGTTCCGCTTGCGGGCATTGTCAGCGGTCTCATTTGGCCTGTCACAGTTGCCCAGGCGTTATCACAGCGGGGCAGGACGATGGGCGGGTCGACGCAGGCTCATGCTGGCGGCTCTGGCAGGAGTCACTGGAACCTCTGTCACTGCGGGACTCATGTGGACTAGGTATCTGAGCTCCATGATTGTATAATTTAGTTAGGGCTGCACAATTTTGGCAAAATGTCTAATTGTAATTTTTCTGACATGAGATGTGATTTAAATCTGGAGCACCTAATTTTCAAACTACATGAAAATTAACTATTTAATCAAATCTGTGTAACTAGTGCCTAGCTCTCAACTGTTCCATCTCTAGTTTTCACATTTGCATGTATTATTGACTACTGTCACATCTTTAGATTGACTATTTCAGTCAAAAATAGTATATAAACCACAACAAATTTTACCTAACAAGACTCTTTCTGGTGGGACAAACCATCTAAGCAGGTAGCAGACCTGAAACAATACGGTCAGGTAACAGACCCCTACAATTTTATTGTGAGGTCAAAAGATAACTTTTCCTGGTAATACTAATCAGGGCTCGACATTAACGGTTGTCTGCTTGCCCGGGGCAAGTAAAGATTTGGGACGGGCAAGTGCGCTGTTTTAGCGAGTTGCCCGATCGGGCAAGTGATGTATTACTTTAACCCATTCAGGCCGAGAACACATGTCTTCATCTAGAGCGGCTCTGTTTATCTTTTTCCGACTAATTCTCTTCATTAGTAAATTCTCTGGATCGATGAAATGCATCTGGATAAACAAGGAATTAAAATGTTCCGCGGATCCGCTGAAAACGTCATATCTGTTAAATGTGTGACTGCAGACACTTTCTGTTGTTTTGCATTACACACTCAAAGGGCATTCACATCCTCCGCTCTGAGCCCATGGCAGCTGGGGCCGCTTTGTACCATAGACGCCGCGGGCAGGACCATAGACGGGAGGGAAGAACCATAGGAGCGCAGATAGGAGCATAAACGCGCGTTCAAAACCATCCCAGTTTGTTGCAAGTGCGGTCTCACCTTGTCTCCCCCCCCAAAGAGTAACCAAACTCATAAAATTAAACCTCGGGTACCTAAATTTTACCCATGCATTTAACAATGCATGTTGGTTGTGCACCAAAGTATAATGTTGTGAACAAATCCAATAGAACACACCACAACAGGCGTCTTGTTTTTTTATTTTGCATACTTAAGAGCCCTAGGAGTCATTATTTGACTTTTTGGGAAGAGAGTGGTGTTTTTATATATTTTTCCACACATTTAGTGCCACTTTGTTGCCAAACTCTTGCTAACTCATTGTATTGAGAAATATTTGGGCAAGTAACTTTTGACATTGGGCAAGTAAAATATAAATGGTACTTGCCCGAAGGGCAAGTGGCTGACAAAGCTTAATGTCAAGGCCTGCTAATGGTTAAAAATTATAAAATATTTGTTAATAACCTTGGTTGTATGAGGTAAAATTTATCTTTACTCTTCTTATAATCAGACATGTCTCATGTATCTTGATAGTTTCAGTATGACAAGTTTTGAGGTTAAATATTTTCAAATCAAGATCAAGACATTCTCCCTCATAAAATATTTTTGTCTTTTTGCAGTGGAGTTATAAGTCACTGCAATTTGTTAATTGATTTCGATTTTGTTTTGTCTCTGATTAATGAAACAAAAGCTCAAAACAAAACAAAAGTCTCTATGTTAATTCATTGAGTGGATTGTGTATCTCTCTGACCTTGAGCCAAAAGCTGCAGTGTCGCTTTTAATCCAAATTGTATGTTTCTCAACAGATAAAGTCCACACAATCTTTAGAGGAGAGCATAAAACAAACACAAATACTAATGTCTAGGCCAGGGTTATAAAAACATCCATTTAATCAAATAGGAAGTAAGTTAGTAATTTTTATTTATATAGTGCATTTTGCAGACCAAGGTCACCCAAAGCACTTTACAATTGTTAAGCGTGCAGATACTAGTACTCTTACTATGATAGATCTTTTAATTTCATAGCTTTCTGTGAGTAAGTGGCTTAAACTCTGCCAAAAGTCTGTGCTCTTTCTATATCCATCTCATTTCAAGATCGATTTTATGTATTTAAAGTTATCTGTCCGCGTATTCATTTTTCAGTTCCTCATCTCATTACAAGTTATGTCCATAACATTTGATCTTTCAAATTAACAAATATTTTTTTCTTCAAATCACCGATAATGATAAATGTTTTTTCTGTCACTGAAATATTGTTATAAAAGGTAGAAAACATGCTGAAGGACAAATGAATACCCACATTTTTCATTATATCTGAAACCAATAGCCCCAACAAATTTGTCACTTCAATGATAAGTTGTCTTTGCTCTCGATCCTTTATCTTTAATCTGCACATCCTCTATTGCACACTTTAAAGGATAAACTGCAGTCTCATCATCAAGATGCACAGTTTGGCAAGTCTGATAACGTCAAATTCCTGCATACATAACCTTGAGTAGAACAATCGTAGGTGTTTTTGTAATGTATGTGTTAGTGTTGCTAAGGAGGCAGGTGTTTAGTTGTGAGAACGTGTGAAAGGGCGTTGACATAAGAGCTCGTTGGGGAGAGGGAGGCAGAGCAGCAGGACCAGACGTGATGAATGAGGCCGCAGGGCAAAGACTGATCTGATGATGTGCCTCAGCCTTCAACTCAACTATTCGCCCATTAAAGTGAATTACCAAACCCACCTTGAACGCACCCAGCTGTGTATTATCATCCTGCCATTTTCATTTTCAGACAGCAATTCTGGCACTTCTCTTTATTGTAGTGTCTGGGATAATTTGATTCTGCTTTAAATTAAATGTTCTCTCCCCTTACCAATCCCTAGCTTAGAATCTGGAGGAAAGAAATTTTATATAGTGCTTTTCTACCTTTCAAGGCACTCAAAAGATATTTACACCAAGAAAGCATTCATCCTTTCACACACACATTCATAGTGGAGGTGAGCAGTGAACACAAACACTGGCCTCGCCGCTTGATCCAACCACTCAATCTAGATTTTGAATTTCAGTTTTCAACATTGTTTACACTAATATAAACCCCCCACTCTCAGGAACTCACTCCCACAACACATCGGGAACTCGTTCTCACTTCAGGACTTCAAATCACTTATCAGTTTCAGGTTAACTTCGCCGCTTGTTGTGCTAACTCAGCCATCTATGCTAACGGACCTGTAGATTTCTCACGAAAGTGGGGGCTAGTGGTGCGCTGTGATTGGTCACAATCTGCGACCCGAAACACATTCTCTTCCTTGTTTCATCAAAACTCGATCTAAAATATAATGTCACGCCAGCACAAATCTGCGCTACTTTTTCTTCAAAAGGACGTATATCACAATGCACTACATGGACATAGCATTTTCGTAATGAATACAAAAATAAAGTCAGTTAGTGCAGCTTTAATGAACACATCACTCCGGATTGTAGCCATGGGATAATTTGCATCAGTTGTCCCACATTCGCACTCACAAACACACACTCATTCACCCTGAACTATTGCACATGTTTTTAGTGGTAGGGGAAACCCGAGTACCCGGAGGAAACCTACGCAGACACGGGGAGAACATGCAAACTCCACTCAGAATGGCCTTGTTCCGACCGGGGTTCGAACCCAGAACCTTCTTCTTCACCGTGCCGCCCATTTTAATACAATTCTTAAAATTTGTAATTCATTTAGAGTTCCAGACTATCACTTTAATCATGTCACATTATTCATTCTCTACTCGTCTCAATATATTTCAATAGCCATATGTTTGAGAGCAGCCAGCCACCACAGCAGTGAAACACTTTCCAATACCAAGTACAGCAGTCCTGTATCCTTTTTGGCTCCTTGTGGAAGGCTATCAACACTGATGTCCATTTGTGCTCTTGTTTACCGCAGGGCTTACGCAGACGCCGGGCCTTCAGTCCAACACACAGAACCACAGAGGAAAGAAGAAGCTGACTTTTATGAAAAATCTGTGGCGGAGTCTGATCAGTCGGTGGAGGCTAGTTCTGGAGATGAGGAATCTAAAGAGGAGGGTGAAGGAGGCAGGAAGAAGAAACCGCGCTCAGGATTTCGTGACCGCAAGGTAATCAATAATCAATAAACCTTCCAGTGTTCACGCAGTTTCCTGTTCTCTTCACTTTCTGAGAGCTGGTTTCATCAATGTCATATGTTAATTAGAGGTGTTTTAAAGTGAGCATTAGTTGTCATAAACAGAAGATGCATTTTATCGCCTTAATTGGGAGAAAAGCTGAGCAGGAGAACAACCAAGACATATTACCACTGGAAAACCACAATAATGATAGCAAAAATTGATTTTGTGAAGTATTGCTTAAACACTATCATTTTCTTACTGTAGAGGCTAGAATTGAAGAGGAACTAAGCAGTTTATGAAGGTTAACAGCATAATAAACTATTTGTGAGTATAGTGTGTATGCTGCATATAACATGAGTGTTTGCTCCCATAAGTGAGTTTCATGGCTCTTATGTGACAAACAAGGTACGTTGGGGGAGGTATTTAAAACTCATATTTCTCCCTCTTTATATTGCTACAGTGTGGAAAGTCACTGGTGTATTTAAATTATGGCTCTGTAACATCTGCAATGCTTCTTAAATACTGCTGGTACATGGCACAGAATATTTGGATGGTGAACTTTGTGGAAACCTTTTATAAAAACTGTTTCAGAGCAGGTAAGACTAAGGCAATAAGATTAGATAAACTGTATTGATCTCACAATGGAGGCATTTACAAGGATTTGAAATGAGATGAAAGGAGAAGATGACTGCCAAACAGGTTACAGCACATCCTCCAAGATTTATCACTTTTCAAGACTTTGCTTTCCACACAACTGCCTTGTAACCTCTCATCCGTGCACTATTATCCGACTCAACTGGGGACGAGCTCCTATGCAAGTCAGCAAGTCAGTCTAGTCAGGACTAGGGCTGCACAAAATTGGAAATTAGACCGATATTCGATATGGGTGTTAAGTATTTTGATAACAACAGTGTAACAATATTTTTGTCTTTCACCTAAAAATGCAATCTGCATTGAACCACAAGCACAACATTAATGATATTCAAATGCAGTATGGCACGCATATTAACCTCAAATCTTGCCTTAAGTAACAGAGAGTGTGCACTTTGCGATAGAATGAGCACTTGCTGCAGTTAAAGCTTTGTGTTTTCTCATAAGGAACCACAGAAGCGAAACTGTCATTAATATATACATAAATATTTCAAAATGATTGCACATTTTTTTATATGTATAGTGCAGTGTCTCCCAAAGTGGGGTCCGCAGGGTACTGCAGGGTACTGCAGGGGGGGGCCGCGGGAGGTCATAAAAAGTATATATATATATTAGTGCTGTCCAACGATTAAAATATTTAATCGCGATTAATCGTATGAATTTCATAGTTAACTCGCGATTAATCACAAATTAGTCACCCATTTGCGTGCTGTGTGCAATTGCTTTTTTTATTGAAAACAATGTGTAGTGTTATATTACACACTAACATTTGATGCAAAATCATCAATAAATGGATGACAAAATAAATAATTGGTAACAAAAAGCCCCTTCAATGTGTGTGTGGAGTGTGTGTGTTTATGGGTGTGGGTGTGTGTGTGTATGTGTGGGTATAGACCATAGACTGTATAGAAACATCATGGTGTCATTATGATGATGATAAACAATTTTTTTGTAAATTTGTTCATGTAAATACTCTATGCTGTTTCTCTGTTTACTTTCGGTATATCTATGACTGTATACTGTTTGCTTGTATTGCCTTTTTTATTAACCCCATCTCCCACTTCATGTCCCCCCCCTCCTATGTGCCCTTCTGGGTTTCTTCTTTGGCCCCCTGTATCTCCAACTACATATTGTTTGTAATCTCTGTCTACAATGTATCTTAACTAGTCCTTTTCTTTGTGTCTATTTTTTTCTGTATATGTGTTTGTCTGCAATAAAAAGTAAAAAAAAAAAATTTTTTTTTTTTTTTAATTATAAAAAAAATTAATGGCGATAAAAAAAATGACGCCGTTAATATTGATTTGCGTTAACGCGTTAATAACGCGATATTTTGGACAGCACTAATATATATATATATATAATTATTTAATGTTAAATTTATAATGTTTTGTTTGTAATATTAAAATATTTGTGTTCATTATTTGACTTGAATAATCCACTGTAATCATTTTTGTATTACAATGTTTGTAGCAGAGGCTATTTCCCCAAAATAAAATAACCATAAGAGCCTATTCTTAATGTTGTCTTCTTGGTTATTATTTTGGGGGGCCACGCAGACCCGTCAGATTTTTAAGGGGGCCTCGGTGTTACTGAGTTTGGGAATGGCTGGTATAGTGCATGTACCAATATTGTGATGGCAGTATTTTTCTATCTATCGTGCAGCCTTAGTTGGGACTGTTCACAAAACTTAACTCAAAAGAGAAAACAAAACATCACCATACTCAAGTAAAGCCTACTGTAACGCCAACTCAATATGGATATAGAAATACCTAAACTTTAACATATTCTAAAATTATTTTAGGGTTGTTTTAATCCATGTAACATTGTTAAGATTAAAGTGATTGTCTGGAGTTTGTCAGAAAGAGAGACAGAGACGTACTTGATTTGAAAAAAACGACGCAAGCTCCCTCCCCCTTCCTTTCTGATTGGTCTACACCTACGTTTCCGTAACACTTTGAAATGTTAATCAGAGAACATCGTATACATATACATTATTAATACACATGCACGGAGGTTTTCAAAATTATTTGTGAACGTTTTAATGAAACAAAAAATGTTTTTATGCACACAAAAAAGCGATTGTGGCAAACCAGGAAGTGCTATTATCATGAATTGGACATTATAGGACACATCTGCAGAGGATCTGATTATGGATATAGGTTCAGTATATACATAAGTACCTCAGCGCGGATGTTCAGAATTCTTTGTTCAGTTTTCATGTAGTTCCAGAGCCTAATAGAGGCTCCGCAAAAACAAACAACTGCGCATGCGCGCAGCTGCGAGCATCAGCGCCGATGATTGACAGCCCTTGGCATGACTCAATTGGTTAACCTCGACGGCACCGTGGATTCTGAACTATAGCTAAGAGCAGGGAAGGCGGGACTTGCCTGTAATATTAGAATTAATAAAATGACTTATTTTATATCAACATTCAAGGCCAGGAGGTCAATTTAACACATTTCCTAAAATTTGTAATTCATTTAGAGTTACAGACTATCACTTTAACTTTGTGCAGATGCATTCTTTGGTTTGGACAGTGGGGGCGGGTCCCAGCTCAAAAGTGGCCAAAATGACGTGCGCTGACATGCTTGCAATACTACCCCGGGCCGATGGGGGTGGACCCAGAAGAAGAATCAACCAATGCTAACATATAGCATTGGCAGACCTCTCAAAAACGTCTTTACAGGATGGACCAAAAGTTTTGCTCTTGGCCCAAAGCTCCGTTCCACATGTGTGTCAATGCTGGAGGGGGTGAATTTTTTTGGACCACTCTAGTTTACTTGCTGTGAATTTTTGAAGTCTCTCGTTCAAATGAATGGAGCTGCGCCGGCTGACGCATGCACAGATGCGTTTTTTCCCAATTTTCTTGTGGGTGGGACCACTCGCGGTCATTTTGGAGAGCTCCAGTAGAGCACATTTTTTGGCCCATTAGTTAGAACGGCGGAGATAGGCGTGACTCTGTCCGTTAATATACAGTCTATGGGTTTAGATAAGGGTTTTAATTATTGTGGTCTACAATATTTGTATTGAGGCTCAATATTAGTCTGAAATTATATCATCTTGTAACAAATGGCCTGCGAAATCTATTATGCTAAAATATAATTACAAATTCAACAGAGTTTTTGTCCCATGAAGAAACCTAAAATGTTCAGCCACAAAACTGAAGTGTCTTATTTGGGCGACATTAAGCTGATATAGGTCAGAAATATAAAAATGGTCTGTGCTTGTTCTGGTGGGAGTGTGTCCGCCTTCCCTCACTGTCACCTCTGGAGTAAAGGGCTGAGCTCAGCTGCAAACAAACACAGATCTGACAGCTCCTCGCCTTCATCTGTTCTCAACTTTGTGCTGTAGACGGCGAATGTGACTGTCAAGGTAAACCGTGACAAAGCCGATGCAAAACTGTGCTGTACCAGGGAATTGTGGTGTACTGACAAAAATTGACAATGCCTGGTGCTTATGTAGGGTGTGCTCACACTTTTCAATGAGGTTGTGAGGACTATTAGTCTTCTAACTTTGAGAATATTAACCAATAACCCTCCCAAAACCAATGCACCTCCCAAAAGCCGATCGTTTTGAATGTCTGAATTCTAGCGGTCTCACTCCTATTTAAAATGTATTTATTCAAAGCCTGAATTCATATGTTTACTTGGGTCTTTTTGCTTGGGGTACAATCACTAAAATATTCAATGACCTGCTCCCTAGCACTTTATAATAATATCGAAGATGACACAACATTATTTTTCCTACGTCTTCCTACGTTTTTCCTACGTCTTTTGATTTATCTTCTTCCAATCGCTCATAAAGTTAGCACTTGATTTGGATGCAATTCTCTCCTCCCTTCTTTTCAAAGTGACACTTCAATAGACTTTGTCTTGTTCACCTGTCAGCCACGCTCATCCCTAAAATACTACAGTTTGCAGTTGAGTCACAAGTTAAACACATTGTCTGAGCACTTGCAGATTGTAATTCTCACATTCTTCAAGTCACTCCTGGAATTAAGTTCCTATGGCAACCACAATAGGTTGACAATTTATTTTATTGACATTGTATCAAGGACAAGTATAATTTGCACTGTTTGACTGGTGAGATCAATTGGCCATGTTGCTTTGCAGGTGATGGAGTACGAGAACAGAATAAGAGCCTACTCGACACCAGACAAGATTTTCCGGTACTTTGCCACTCTGAAGGTCATCAGCGAACACGGGGACTCGGAAGTCTACATGACGCCCCAAGACTTCATACGCTCCATCACTCCTAATGAGAAGCAGCCAGAGAGTGAGTTGTTTTGGGCTGGTTTCTACACCTTTAATTGTTTAGTGCATTATACACCCATTAGGACCACTTGGAGCTAAATATAAGATCCACTGCTGATCCATGTCTGTCGCATCTGGCGCCCAATGCCACTAGTGACTCTTAAACCCTGTTTTTCACTTCTTTGCTGTTAGATACAATACTGACCTTCATACTTTCAAGAGAACTATTTCTCCTAAAAAGTAATTAATAGTTGGTATAAAAACCTACTGTTCAACAAGTGATGGCAATAAAGATGAAGATGATATTTTTAGAGTTTAATATTTCTTTTTCATTTATATGCTTGCTCATTGCTAATTTTGATTTGCTGTTTTTGTTTACCTTTCGTACTACATATTCTGTGCAATGCATGACATGGGTATAGCTCAATTTGGAAGCTTAGTGGGATGCTGTAGGGTTTGTTCAGTGCTTAATTACACTGCAGCTGGTCAATATCTGCCTAAAACTGGTAATCCATGTGGAACGTGAAGGCTGGTCCAAATAGTTTGACCCAACAGCCCAGATTGGCTGTAATGTATGGGAAAAAATAGTGAAAAGAATGGTGCATTAGATTGCTTTTATGAAACTGGTTGAAATGTTGTCAATGAATCTTGGGCTTAATAAATAACTTCCAGTATATGACGGGTAATGTGCAACAATCTTATCATTGCCTGGCTGCCATAGATGTCTCACAGGTGTGCTGCCTTAGCTGTCAATATATTGATTAAATCATTTTAAATTCTTCCTTGCGTCACTTACTATCTGTATTTCTTTTAATGCATTTGGCCTTTCCGTTTAAATTATTATTAGTCTAGTTTGCTACCCATGGTTTTAAAATATATATATTCTTTTCATTTTTCGTTTTCAGACGAGAGGTGGCAAAATAATTCCTTTAGTACTTTAGGAAAATTTTAAAGTAATTACCTTTTTTGGGTAAATATGAATAGTGTGAATAGTATTTAATTCTTGAAAAAATATTGCACAAAAAATAAGTGGCAGCAGAATGCATGCGACCAATCAGACTAAAGTACTCTTTTATTTTTTCTTTTTTTTTTTTTGGAAGTACATAGTGTAACTTTTCCAAATACAAAAAACAAACCAAAGTACATACAAAAAGACTTGCATAAATGCGCCTATAAATGACATGGCAGAGATCCAAGTCTCGCATATGAATACCTCCATGAAACCAATCACTTTAATCATGAATAAAATTGGGTAGTTATAGCCAAACTAGAGCGCAGATCTTTACTGCTTGCGTGGCCCTGCATTCTTTAAAGGAATAGTTCACCGTTTTTACATACTGACATATGTTCTTACCTTACCTTAGACTAGTTAATACGTACCTGTCTGGTCTTAGTCCGTGCGCTCTGTCATGCAAACGGAGCAAAAACGGGAGCACAACCGCAGCCTCCTCTGTATATTTTGTAGCACCAAAAGGTAGCTCCCGCTAGAAGCTACCAAACTCTTCCAAGTGTTCCCTATTAAATGTATATAGTTACGTGACGTGTTACACTGCAAAGTATAGTAACACAGAAATGTAACAGTCGATTTTCTCAGCGGATAAAACGGGTACTATATTGTGAGGCGTAGTAATCTGAGGGGCGCTACGTCCGCGCACTAACTTCTCTCCGGAGACTTCTCTGTCGCTCAATTCCGTCAATAGTAGCAGCGTGACTTGTAATACACACAGTAGCAGCGAGAGAGAAGTCTCCGGAGAGAAGTTAGTGCGCAGAGAAGTTAGGAGCGCTACGTCCGCGCACTAACTTCTCTCCGGAGACTTCTCTCTCGCTGCTACTGTGTGTATTACAAGTCACGCTGCTTCTATTGACGGAAGTGAGCGAGAGAGAAGTCTCCGGAGAGAAGTTAGTGCGCGGACGTAGCGCCCCTCAGATTACTACGCCTCACAATATAGTACCCGTTTTATCCGCTGAGAAAATCGACTGTTACATTTCTGTGTTACTATACTTTGCAGTGTAACACGTCACGTAACTATATACATTTAATAGGGAACACTTGGAAGAGTTTGGTAGCTTCTAGCGGGAGCTACCTTTTGGTGCTACAAAATATACAGAGGAGGCTGCGGTTGTGCTCCCGTTTTTGCTCCGTTTGCATGACAGAGCGCACGGACTAAGACCAGACAGGTACGTATTAACTAGTCTAAGGTAAGGTAAGAACATATGTCAGTATGTAAAAACGGTGAACTATTCCTTTAAAAGCAAGCTGGAGGAGAGGGAGGGGAGAGTCCCGCTGAAGTAAAGAAATCACGACACAGGAGTTGGTGTATCAATTAACACGTCCAAACTGGTGCGGATCACACGCTGCCTCTCTGTGCGACATGTGATCCCAGCACGACAGGATGACTGGGATGGCTCAGGCTTTAGGCTGGCATAGTGTGCACCAGCTGTGGCTAACGATAAAACACAGGAATTTTTCTCTGACATTTTCTTTTAGCCTTGATTATTCACAGTATTAACTTCTGTCCACTCTTGGTTTAGCCCTGGTTTAGCCCTGGTTTAGCCCTGGTTTAGCCCTGGTTTAGCCCTGGTTTAGCCCTGGTTTAGCCCTGGATTAGTCCTGGATTAGTCCTGGATTAGTCCTGGATTAGTCCTGGATTAGTCCTGGTTTAGCCCTGGTTTAGCCCTGGTTTAGCCCTGGTTTAGCCCTGGATTAGTCCTGGTTTAGTCCTGGATTAGTCCTGGATTAGTCCTGTTCTATTAGACTTTGTGTGATCAATTTCTGTGGGAACAATTTTGATACGGCCTAAACGTACTTTAAATGGAGACATGTTATATATAACTCATGCTGAAACTCAGAGCCTCCACCAGAGCCTCAGTCAGTGGGGACTGTGTGCTTCCAAAGCTCAGAACATCTTTTGGACAATCCAGCTTCTCCTTTAGGGGGTTTAAACTGTGGAACTCTCTCTCCACCAGACTAAAACTACAGACTAACATGACCATCTTCAGCAGAGAGCTCAAACAGTGGTTAAGATCCAGACAGACTTGTTCTCATGTGAAAATTGTATTGTAATTCTTTTTAAATGTATTTTATATTCTGTAATGTAAAAGCCCCCTGTGGACTCGTGTTGAAAATTAGCGCCTGTGCTATAACACTTACAGCAATACATCTGGTTCGTCCAATGTTATTGTTATGTCCATATTAAATAAATAATACATAATAATATAATCCATCCTCACTAATATCAGGAACTTCTGGCACAAACATGTAACTCCCTTCTGTCTAAATGCTCCTATCAAACCTGCATTTATCCCTATTACATCACACCCAGAGTTTTAAAAGTTTAACTTTTAAATACAAAAGTTATATAGTCCTGACTTTCTATGGTTGTGCTATTGTCCAAGGCTGGTTGTTTACAGTAGTTGATTGTTTAGTCCTATAGTTTCATTTTTGATACAGCCTTTAGGTATTAGAAAAATAAAAGGTCATAATAATAATAATTATTTGTGTTGCACTTTTAAAAACAATGTTTACAAAATCCTGCACAGTCAGCATGATCATAAAACAGTCATAATACAAAGTCAAAATAATTACATACAATAGATACAGGAAAACAAAGGAGACAGAGCAAAACACAATAAGAGAGACACAACAAAGACAAAGCAGACATTAAAATACAGCATGTGAAGTTTAAAACTAACAGTTAAAAGCTGTTCGATAAAAGTGGGTTTTATGAAGTGATTTAAAAGAGGATACGGATAGTGCTAGCCTTAGTCATGTGTCTGGTCAGCTGTACCTTTCTTGTGTATTTTGCCTTCCCCATTCTAGTGTTCTGTAATGGAAACATTCAATTTAAATCTTAAAATCATAGTATTTGTGAGTCGACTTTTCCTTTCAGACAAATGTCACAATGACCAGCACTTGTCTGGAAATGTCTTGTTTATTTTCCTACTTTAACCAGTAGAATCTGTAACAATAATCAACTTGATATGAAAAATGAACGGCTTTAAACACAAATGCAGTAAATGTAAGCTGTTTACTACGTCAAAAGCAAACAACAACAGTCTTATCTACTCGTACTAATGTGTCTTTTTTATAATTTATGGAGCTTCTTGCTAATCGTTGTTTATCATAATAAATGGCAAACGGGAAATGAGTTGCTAATAGCCATTATCAGTCTTTAGCGCTCTTAATTTGATTAGCGGTGATCCAGTTATAATTTATAATAAGCAACAACTTATTTTTGTGACACAGTTTGGTCTTGTTTTTCAGACCTGGGCCTGGATCAATTCACTGTTAAGCGCTATGACGGAAAGGTAAGAAATGCAAAGCTTTGACCTCTGATTTCAATGTATTCTTCTATCTGTGAGGCCAAATTTGATAATCCAGAATGGATAATGAATATATTTATTGAATAATTGCTGTCACAGGTTCGTGAAATAAACAAATGCTCAGTTTACCAAAGCTAATTAACTTTTCCTCATGGCACCATTCTGCATATCTCCAAGCAACTATTTTCCAGTGCTGCACTTTAGAGCTTATTCCACAGAACCGAATGGGTAAAGTTAATGGAGAATAGAACAATCAATATTCATCAATATTTACAAAACCAAATCCCAAAAAACACAATCATGGTTCAACAAAAGATTATTTCTCACAATAAATATAATTCACTTTAATCAAAACCCAATTCCGTTTCGTTTTATATCAGTACATTCAGTGTATTTGTGACCAAAGTCTCTATGATACCAAAACCACTCATTTATGCAATCAAACACATTTATTCAGTTCAATCACAAGGGTGTTTCGCCTTCATTATGCCACCAGTCTAGATGTTAGAGCTACTGATGAGCCATATTAGCCTGGCTTCTAATTACGGCAGCATTTAAAAGTGTTGAATCAGTAATGAAATGCTTTCTAACTTGATGAAAATTCAGTTGATCACGCGGCAGAGATGTGAACTTTCGTAAATAGTTCTTTGTCACAATTTCATATTTTTATTTGGTTAATTTTTTACAAAAAAACAAGCATGAATTATTCAAAATTATTGGCATGACCAAACAATAGTTAATCTAACAAATAATTTAGCACATTACTATTCCTCCAACTTTATGAACTCAAACTTTCTGAGTTATGTTTTCATAGGATATAAACTGCCAGAAGGCACTCACGACTTTATTTTGCCTTGTTTTTTTAATTTTCATCACTTTCCGCTTTGAGCTGAATAATCACCTATAACCAAATAATCTTGACATTTGCATTTTGTAGCCTACATTGTGCCTCCGGCAAAACATGTAAAATCTTTAAACTTGAGTCATGGGTTTAAATAGTTTTACGTGATTCTCAATTTCTATTTAAATATACGTTCAAATGTTATTTTACAGGTGCACAATTTTATAGTTGATAAAAACACATTTAAACAAGAATATATTTAAGTGCACTTACTTAATATACATAGTTAACTTGCATGAGTAAACTATAGTACCATTTGGTTGTAATGACTCAAGCTAGTCAAAGCACACTGGTGAAAAGAGTATTGGCATCGATCATTTGATTATGTAAATTATTTCTGCATGCGCCTGGTTCTTATATTTGCCTGTTAAATCTGGTCCCATGACTTTGGGATGACATATTCAGCTTTGGTTGCCCCCTGATATTTCGTGGTTATAGTCAGGGCTGCCTCCTCTGCCTCCCAGCCCATTTTATTTGCCTAGAGACACGTGCCTTTTTCTCATTGGCTTAATGGGCACCTCTAGGTAGTTGGAGCAAGGAAAAAGCCCTCGATGTCTTCTGCCAAGACAGCATGAAATCCAGTTCACTTTAAGCTGCAGTGAGTTAGAGGCACATGGAGCCCTATACTGCAATATAATGTAGCGTCTGTAAATCATTTTGAGCTGATGGACGCAGTGCAGTGGGGGGCCGCTTGTGAACTAAAAGCGTAGGTCAATGGCTGAATATACTAAGCCTTATTTGTAACATGAGATGAACAGATCACCACCCTCTACCATGTTTTTAAATAGCTCATCGAGACAAGCTATTTGTCACCTGGCATCGTGTTTGGCTGCAGTCTAACAGCATATGTGTCCTAAAGCCCTAACGGGCCTGTCCCTGCACGCTCTCACCTGCTTACTCTAATCTTTTCTTTAAATGAAAGCCCAAAGTAAAGTTCTATTCAAACATTTTTATACATACTTAAGAGAAAGAGGGAGAGAGGTCTTTGGAAAGAGGCTTCAGCCTTTTGCGCTTAAAATGTTTTGTGCATAATTACCCAGTGTGCTATAGAGACAACCATTTCAAGATACTGAAGGGTACACTTAAATAATTGACAAAAAAATAAAGCACTAGATCCACAATTTTTAAAGTGAGTTATTTAGAAGAATAACAGCTTGGGACGAAGCGGTTTGCATGTGTCGGGATGTCCTGCATTTCAATGAACAATATCTCCTCCCAGAGGGAAGAAGCTGGAACATGGCTTTACCAGGGTGGCCTGAAGAAATCCTTTGAAGAGCTCTATTTAAGTCTGGCTTTATAAATGTCACAGTCCTTTTACCAGAGCATGAATGCAATGTGTCAAAATCAATGAAATATACATTTACATAGATGTAACTGTCATACATAAACACATTATGCAGCCACTCAAATACCCATGTGTATGTTGCTATATATGTATTATCCATATAACTGTTTCTATCCTGTATTCATTTAGTGAAATTTAATGATTCAGATTGTGTACAGTTTAATTCACTTTTTGCTGTGTTATGTTTGCTCTCACTATATTGGTTTAATATGCTTTCAGATGCCGTGAAAACTTACATGTCAATGTTATTACATGTGTGGCCATTTTTAATTGTACCCAGTAATCCCCCGCCATGTTCTCTCTCTCTCCCCTGTTTCTCGTGAATAACCATCATGGGCATCTCCCTCCACTTTTCCCTGTGTCCTCCCCAACCATTCCCACAATCTCCCCTTCTGCAGGACTTCTGGCAGGTATGGGGTGTATGCTGGGCAGCATGTTAGCACCTGAATGATTATAAAACTGCACCTTGTACTCACTGTACCCTCGACTACTACCTCTACTTTTGTTTCTCATTTCTCTGTTTACCCTTTCAGTCCTCCATACTAATGTAAGGGGGCCAATTCACTGCAGTTAGTCCAGGGGAACAGCAAAGTCGACTACCTTAGCTTCAGCATTTGAATTTAAGCCATAATCTAATTAAAAATCCACTATACAAAAAATTGTTAAGGCTGTGCAACATCTACCAACTGTAATATCTGTAACATTATTCTATTCACGCTTGTTTTATGTTTTAACCTCCACTTTGAAGGGCAGTTCCTTTCCTTAAAAAAAAAATGCTGCCAGTCGGATCACCTCCAAAATTGTTGTTATTTAGGCCACAATTGTTGATGTTTCTTTTTTTGTCCAAATCCTCCCACCTCTTTTTGAGCTATGTCGCTCCCAGACAAACGTTGGTGATCACTTTACCTCCTGGGTGTTGATAAATATGCAATGTACCTATTATTATTTATTTATTTTACTGTTAGATGTTCAATCAATCAAACTTTATTTATAAAGTGCTTTTCATACAATAAAATGCAACACAAAGTGCTTTAAAGCTGAGTCAAAATCAATACAACATGGCCAATAAACCCCAAAGACCCACCCATAAACCACCCTAATTAATAGAAATACATCGAGATGCATATACCGGTACACACAGACACAGACACACACACAGAGACACACACACACAGAGACAAATAAAAAACACAACAGACAGGTAAAATAGGTAAAACTATGAAAAGATTTAGGGCTGGGTGCAGATGTATCCAGCTGAAGAGGCGCCATCCAGGGAGCCATCCGCACCGGGAGCAGAGAGCCGCTTGCAACCACAGGGGACGACACAGCACCCAGAGGAGAGAGGGGCCCCAGACCTCCCACCAAGTCCTCGTAGGATCCGGAGGAGAGAGGAGACCCCAGACTCCTACCAGATCCAAAAGCCAGACCCCCGCAGCCACAGCAGACCGCCGCTCCCAGTGCAGACGGCTCCTCCAGAGGAAACACTGGGGATACTAAAACAATACAATAAAGAGTAAACAGCTACCTAAAATTAACAATAGTAAGAGTAAAACGGCTACCTAAAATTAATAAGAGTAAAACAGCTACCTAAAATTAACAATAGTAAGAGTAAAACAGCTACCTAAAATCAAGTGACAAAACAGAATACATCAAATTAAATAAATAAATAAATAAGAACCAAAATAAGATCTGTCTAAAACATAATAAATACTAATCAAAAGCTAATCTAAAAAGGTGTGTCTTGAGCCTGCTTTTAAAAATATGAACGTTCTCTGCGGCCCTGAGCTTCTCAGGCAGACTGTTCCAGAGACGGGGGCCGTAGTGCTGGAAAGATGCCTCGCCGTGAGTGTGTGTCCTGACTTTGGGGATGGTTAGGAGTCTGCTGCCGGAGGAGCGCAGGGGCCGGGAAGGTTCATAGGATAAAAGAAAATCTGAAAGATAAGAAGGCCCAAGACCATTAAGACATTTAAAAACCATTAAAAGAACCTTAAAATCGATCCTGAAAAACGCGGGGAGCCAATGCAGCGATTTTAAAACCGGTGTAATATGTCATGTTCTGCCAAACACTATTGTTGCTCCTTTGCCATGTTTCCATTGTCATTAAGCTGTGTATGGCATGGCACATGATTTGTAAACTAAATATTGCACTTCTGCATTTGTTTTCATTCGCTTACAGTATATACTACAGCTATGCTTCTTCCTGAAATGTTTTTAAGATTATTTAGTCATATAGCCTTCAGTGATTTACTTTAATACCATAAAACAGTTGTGTTAAAGTATGTACATAAAGAACACACTATAGTCTTTATAGGTTTTATCTAGTGACGAGTCCAACTGTATCAAAGGGCAGGTTGTAGCTGTGTGTGTACTTTAATGGGAGCTGCCTATGTACACACACGCACACACACACACCCTATGCTGCTTTGTGTGTTTAAAATATGCAAACTCATTCTGTTGCTACTGGACCCGCTGCGCCCTTTGAATACGAGTGGTGGACAGATGCAGATGCTTGCCTTGCCTTTGCTGCTAAATTATTAACAGTGAATACAGGTATTATTAAATGATACTGCAGCACTGCTACATAATTTACAGAGTTAGTTTGGTGTCTTAAAGTGAACATCCCTGCATACAAACCTGCAAAGCTGAGTTTTTAATTTGTGTTATTAAACCTTGCATTGGGTATCCTAAAATCGCAGTGCTGTTCCCCTGTCTCCCCTTTTTACTTTACATAACTCTCTTCATCTTTTCATGCAAGGTAAATCAGCTGAAGCTTTCCTCACACTTTGGCTCTTCTGTTTCCTCCCAGCATGCTCTGCTCTATGCCTGTGTCTAACTGAAACTGAGCTGGTTGGGCACCCCTCTGTGCATGGTGGCATTCAGGGTGGTGTGTAGGGCTGCACGGTTTTGATAGAATATCAAATTACAATTTTTTTTGTATTTTTTCATTGCTTGGCATTGCAATTTTGCAATTGTATTTTAGCTTTAAAAGCAAAAATTCTATCAAATTTTAACTTTTGACACTTCTTACACTTTTACAATTTATAACTGTACTTGTTTGAAATACTGTGTATACCCTTGAGAATCAATTAAGTTTGTCTCAGGCTATGAACCATTGTTTAGATGTTTAAATTATAGTACACCATATTTACCAGGTTTCTTCTGTAATGAAAATCAGACATTGCAAAACATTTAAAATATTGAGTACATTTTTGAATTACTTTTTTTTGCCTTGGTTTTTGAACATGTATTTTTTATTGTATTTTAACAGGTTTTTTATTGTCTTAAAGTTAAGTGACTTCATAGTTAAATAAATGCGTAAAAAATGTGGCAAAAGAATAAATTATCTAATTTAAGAGGTTATATTTTTCCCATTATGCCAGGTGTTTTCTTCACAAATAACTTAACAATTACAGTCCTTGCTTATTGCGTCCACCAAAATTGCGATTTTGATTTGATTGCGATTAATCGTGCAGCTCTAGAGGTTTGATTTGGAAATGGGGCTCTTGTTAGCTGAAGTAAAGGCTGCGATGTGCTTGAGAGCCACTCCATCCTCTGGGTTGTTGAGACGTCAGTGCTGCATGATCTCTGTAGAGCATGGTTCAGCACAACTTCAGGCTGGGTTTGATCTTTACTTTCTGTTTCCTGTTGCCAAGAGTGTAGCGTCACGGGAGCAGCTTTGACAGACGGCACAAGGAGGCCACTTTACACTAACTGTTGTCATGTTCACTCTTTTCTCTATTTCACAGGAAACTTTCACAGCTGCTGTTCGGACTAGCACCCTTGTTTTTCACTGTCACTCACGAAAGGTTGTGTTCACGTGACGCATTGTAGAGTCCAATGGATTGAAACCGATATTTAACGATGAGTACATATACAAAGCATGATAATACATTTCCAGAATAAAACAGACTATTCGGCTTTACTTTCAGACTGATATGATCCCGTCAGCCTCACACTTAACTCGGATTGCACGGGTTTACACTCAATTGAGTTAAATTGATGTGGGTGATGTATCAGGTTTTCACTAGTGCTTTGGAAACTCACTAATACATAGTGGGTTAATCTGTGCTAATTGGACTGTTGCCATGGTACCAAAATAAAGCACAGATTGTAGTGCAACCACTGTCAACACAAAAGTAACCTGATTAAAAAGCTTGGTGGACTGATCTATGCTCTAAGTTTTATCAGTAAATTGAACGTGAGCACAACTAAAGTCCTAATTTTTTTGTCTTCTATTCTTTTTTGTCGTCTAAATCCAGCTTTCACAACAGGTCATCTCTGTAATTCTCTCAAGTTGTTGTGTCTCTGCATTCGGTCAGCTAATTCTGTGCACCTCCTTGTTTATTAGGTGGTCATCCTTTCTGACCAGTTCTTGTTTATTAAACGTTCAACAGTCCTTATTTTGAATGTATTCCCTGAATAATTAGTCATTATTAACCGTACACCTGCTCCATGGTTACCTGTGGGACTAAAGCTGGTAAGCAAAGCCAGCGCATTAGTTTTCCTCCTCCTACACACATGCCTACACACCTCCAAAAGTGGCTGAAAGTGTTTGCCGCTGACCTTGTAATTGTGTTAGCCATTAGGAAAGCTAGGTGCTCACAACAAAAGGCGGCCTTAGTGACAGTTGTTTGTTGTTTGTAATTTTTTGTTCTATATAATACTGTAATTTTAATTACACGTTTGATTGTGGTTGAGAAGTATGTGTTATATGTCCCCTTCATTGTCCCTATAGGAAAATGTGTCCTTTGCATTTGACCCATCATGCAACGCACTAGGGCCTCACTCTGGAGCAGTGGTTGCTCCAATGCAGTTGCCATCTCCAGATGCCCTGAGGCATAAATCAGCCTTGTTGTATTTGTTGGAATACAACATCATCAGTAGGGTAAAACTAACCTGTCTCACAACGGTTTGCGGCTTATAGCGAAATTGGTTAGGACGACCATAACTGCAAGATTACACTAATGGTGCATGTTTTGGGTAACCTGATGCATTAGTCGGTTTCATTTCGCCATCACAACCTTATGTTTCATTTCATCCACAGTGGACAGGTGCCTTTTTGCTTTAACCAATCTAATGAAGTTTGGTCGAATGTAGGAAGCAAGACAATGTTTTTTTCTCGGATAACGTTCTGGAAAGATACTTCTTTGTTCTGGCTGGCCTAAAATCTTTGTCTACATCAATCGAGGCTGATCTATACTTGCTGATTCTTGGAGCTTTGAGTAGTACATAGTGAGACGGGATGATTTTGTGACGAGTTGGCCCAGACTATCTTAAACCTTTAATTTATACTTAGACTAATGAATCTTTGTGCATTATATATTGATTATATACAGTGCATTAATCAATACATAAATGTTAATTTAAATATGTAGGCATCTTGGTGTTCAGACAGAAATGTCCCTGGCTGTTCACAAAGTCAGCCTTGTACTTAAGTTGAGTTGGCCGGAAGCATGTCTTTCAAAATGTTCTGCAGACTTTTATTCATTGTGCTTGCCAAAGTGACAGTAACCCTAGAGCTAGCTCATCACCGGGACACTGCGGACACCAAGGTAGCGATCTATTTTTTATGTATTTATGTCGTCAATCCTGTTTTCCCTCACCCTAATAGTAGTAGATGTAGTAGTACTGTACTACTGTAGTAGTACTGTACTGCTGCAGTATTAATCACCCATACAACATATATATAAAACTATATGAATGAAGCCTTTTTAAAGTAATGGGTGACAACTTTTTATCATAAAACTGTCGCCCCCTTTCCAAGTGATTTTTATTTTATTTTTTCTAAATGGACTTATGAAGGCATGTTGAGACACAGTTGTTGGTTTCTTTCATTCTTTATCTAAAGCCGCAGTGGTGTTATCCTTTTATCCTCAACGTCAGTGTTTCTGTTGAGGCTCAGGGCGTGTGCTGCAGCAGCGTTGGATCGGGTCAGATCGAATCAATAAGAAAACACTGCAGCCAATACAGCTGCTTATAATCAAGGCCAAGTCTGGGCTGCTCTCCCGTGTGCAAAGCCTTTTTTGAGTTGTAATATTTTGAAGTGATTTTTGCTATTGTTTGACACAATAGACTGAAGCTACAGAAACACAATGTACTATTTCCAATTCTTTAAAGTACAAAACAACAAAAAGAGAAGAACACAGAACAAAAGGCTTTTTTCCTCTTTATTTTAAATATATAGTGTTCAATCATGTTAATCAATCAATTCAAGGGTAAACATTTTTTCCAGTGAGCCAAAAACGCATAATTTCGGTTCTTGCAATGCAACAAAGGATCTACATCTAATCTTGTTATTTTAGTCAGTGGATTTGTGTCCATTTTGCCAATTTTAATGTGAAATTTGGCTTCAAGTCCCGGTCTGCCTTCAGCATGTTCATGTCGTTAGCTATGCTTGACTCTTTGGCCTCATTTATTGGACTTTGCCCTGTTCAAATTTCGTTACTGCTCCTTGAGGCGAACTGAAGCCCTGCAGCTTAGAGTGAAATGACCCTGACTGAAGTTTTCCTGTTGTATCTTTCCGTTGCAGCTTCATGTTTCTGCCTCACAACTTGCAGTTCTGTCATGTGAAGGAAAAGGCCATTGGTGAAGTGTAGCTGCAAATATGGACTAACATATGAACAAGCCCTGGGCATATTTTTAATAAGACTTGTTCATATATACTTGGTCAGGCACGCAGATGACACTGTTAATGAGACACGGAAAGGCAGGATACTAATTATATGTAGCGACAATTTTGTTTCACTGGGGACAGAAATGTTAGCTACTAATACAGGATTGTGGAAGAAAATTATTTTAGATTAGATCAAATTAGTAAATGTGATCAATTTAAGGACTAGAATCAACACGATAGGAACTGTAAAATGATTTGGAAGAAAGAGGGCATACTAATCATTGTATACATTTATTTAAAACAATAAAGGCATATACAGATTTACAGTGATTTACTTATACATACCGTTTAATCCTGGATTTAAGCATTATTCCAGTAGAAGACTGTCCCACATGTTCCAAAAGACAGGTTCCTGCTTTGGGAAAATGTGTTTACTTATTATATTTGAAAGGGACAGCTATAACCACTTTGCCACTACAATATTTTACCTTTTCCGCTCTCTGAAGAATACGCCTAATATTTTTATTGGATACTTTTTAAATCTCATGTTCCTCTCTCTTCACTTCAACAGTGAATCGTGACTGGGCCAGAGAGACTCAAGCCCAGCTTGATTCTTGATGCGTGATGCGTGGTCGTCGTCACTGCCCTTTTGTGCGGCCGTCTTTCATGATCTGATTAGTTTCTGGAGATGTAATTTTTTACCATACATCACAATAATTCAACTTTAAGAGTTTTCCGTCAGTGCCAGCCTTGACCTTTTCTCTATTGAAGACAGCGCTTTTGTTTGCGCGGGGTTTGATGGCATTGTTATCCGGCAATGTAATATAAGCTGACAGAGCTGCGTAGCGTTTTTGTTTTGTATTGCTGTAAATTTCTTCACTGACAGATGCCGCTGTCTGCTGCATTGAAATCTTTTTGTTCAAGTTTTGGAGATGAACAGCTTTAGAATGAACAGTAAGAAAATATATTTGGGAGTACATGTAAGCAGAAAAAGATTTATGTTCTCAGGTTTCTATCTTTTTGTTTTAGTGCTAATTACAGCCACATCATGTTCTGTATAATGGAAGCCGTGGGCTGATTTTGTCCCTGACTTTGGATATTGTAAAATAATTACTATTCTTACTTTGCCCAGGGCACATTTCTGATCATTCTAATAAGCCCAGTTTGTCTCTCATGTTAGTGGGTGTGTAGGCATGTGTGGTCCCTTGTATTTCACCAGTTAAAAGGCCCTCCGTGTCTTTTTAATGTTTCATCTAAGACCTTTAATTATTCCTAGTTTTAGTTGTGAGTGCAGTGGACGACACCAACCCCTTCTTCCTAAATTTCTTTTATTTCACCCTCTGTTATCTCGTCCCTATTTTCAGCTTCTAAATAACTTCATTCTTCACTTGCATGTTGACAACATTGTATTAGTCACAGCATGTCACTGCCTTTATTTAAAACGTATCTGGAGAAGAGAGTTAGTTTTTAAGAAGAATGGATTAAGGAGAATGCCACGACGATCTAAAACATGTTGATATTTTTGATTAGTGTTGCATGGCGTTCTCCTTAAAATGCTGTTATGTTTTGGATTGTCACTGTTTACACTTGCACCTGTGTGTCTTTGTTGTTCAAGGCCCTGCTACAGTTCAGCAGAGGCAGCACAGTTTTTCTAACAGTTGTTTGTCCTTCTTCTTACCTGAAATGGACCCTTTTCAGACGGAGGTAACTTCACGTGGGCTTTTTCAACCAAGCCCCTCCCACAACCACCTCCACCACTCAAAAAAAAGCATGCTCTGTCCAACTCTGTCCACTCTCTCTTTCAAGGACATTGTCTATAACTGTTTAGGATGCACGCTTTTTACATTTACTTCATGCAATGCTGTCTCTACACATGTTAACAGAAAAATGTCATAACTGTTGGGTTAATTAGAATGTGTGTCTATGTGTGCTAGCATTCGTTGCGTCCGTGTCTTTGTCGTCGTCTGTGAGTATACCGTCTGTGGTGGAAAAACACATGTTCACCAACTGAACAAAATACTTCTATATTATTCTTTCATGTGTATGCAGCATTTTGCATGAATTTGAATGTGCTAGATGGTTTTCCGCATCATTATTGTCTATTTTTAATGTTTGTGGAAGTTCATGTCTTTCTCTAAACACACCACTACACCTGGGGCAGCTGTTGGATACTGTAAAAGCTGATCCTGGAAAACTATTTTAATCCATATGTTTTGTTCTTTTTTTCCCCTCGACCTGGATGAGCAGAAAATAGCCCAAGAAAGAGAGAGGTTTGCAGATGAGGACAGCATTTTTTACACACTGGGGGAATGTGGCCTTATCTCCTTCTCAGACTACATTTTTCTCACCACTGTTCTGTCCAGTAAGTACTTTTATCTTAAATTCTTCTTTAAAATGTACCCTGAAGTTTAAAAAAACAATTTTCTATCTCCAGTTCCATAAAACGATAAAAAAACCACTTCTTAGATTTTGTAAAGTCATGGTAAGTTTAGTAGACCCGGATGGAAAGCGTGTCCTCTGCACTCGGATCCAGACTTCAAAGACTCTGGGGCCACATGTGGTGTACTGCCCAGGGACTAGAAAAAAGTTGGAAAAAATATCACAGACTGATAATGATCAATGCTCACATAACAACTATATACTTGATAAAAACATTTTAGTTGATTTTTTTGTCTTTATCAAAACATTGCTATTTTATGTTTATTTGTACAAGATGATACCACTTTGATAATGATATAGTTAACTTTCAATTCTGTTCTAGTATTCATGATCAGTACGCCTTCTGTGCATTTCTCTTATTTTAGGTCATTTCTAAGACAGGGTGGCCAAGTTGTGGTTGGACTCTAAAATCAAGGAACCTGCAAATATGTTATTTTTAATGTTTTTTTACCATAACCAAATAACACTCTAAGAAAGAAATGACCCAAGTACATATAGCTTTGCATTTTGGGGACTTAATCATAACTCAACTGTGTGAATATCAATCGATGTAGAACAACAAAGTTTCCTTTTAACTTTTGAAAACTTATTTGAATAGGTCGGGGCTTGGTAGTTGGAATTAATGCCTGTTTTCTGAATGCGTCAGGCTTGGTGATAAAAATATAGCTCTGATGCTCTCCACTGGCTAGTAAACTTTATCCTCAGCTTAGCGCCCCCATTTATTATAATCCGTTCATATGGATAAAGTCTCAAGGGAAATCTTCAAGGACAAGTCATTTTTAAGCAGACGAGACAGGATGCCTTATGTTGGGTTCCAATTTATTTAGCATAAAGAGCAAAACAGACACGTATTCGCCCTGTAACAGATGAACATCCCTACTGTGACACAAATGGGATTTTAAAGAGGGAAATATTGGCCTGTGGAAAATTATGCACCTTCAAGTGAATAGAGTAAACACGATTGTGTGTCCTAAAGCCTTTAGTGCAATCTCCCTCGATGGAAAATGTGTTTGTGAGGAAATGGTATTGTATGGAAAGAAACAACACTTAGTAACGATAAACCTAAATGAAAGATAAATATTCTAGTGCCTAGATTGCACATTTTATTATTTAATTTATACAATTTTATTCCTGAACAAATGTAATCTTTGTAAAACAGCTAACTATGAACGTGATTGTCTTGTGTAGGGCTGTAATAAGTTAATCAAGAGGGTACTGAGTTACTGGTGGCTCTCGGGCCACAGGTTGGTGACCCTTGCAATATCCTATTCACTGACCTTTCAGGGTCTAAAGCATTCGATTAATCAAAAGAATAATTGGCCAAGTAATTGAATGCAACCCCAGTATTTTGTTCTTAGCGCCTTAAACCTCTCCACCAAATCTATAACCCCTGCCACCATCTCCTTCATCACAAACTGCATCTCTGCAATAAAATCTTGGATGTCCACCAATTTCCTCAAACTCACACTCACTCACTACAAAAAAATCTGAAATACTTATTGTTGGCCCCAAATCCCTCCTTTCCAACACCCAGAACGTCATACTCTCCAAGCACCAAACCTTGGGGGACCTAGCACTCTCCGGAACTCTCTCCCCCTCACCTCAGAGACTCAGACTCACCTCCAAGTTGAAGGAGTTTTTTACTCAAACAGCTAAAAACAGTTAAAAACTCTCCTCTTCTTCCAAGCATACAACTCTTAGTTTCAGCATTGCACTCTTCTTTCCTGCTTTTAGATATTTAGTTTTGTGTCTCCTGTCCTGAATTTTGAAGCATCTTTGAGTTTTTGAAAAGCGCCGTATAAAACGTATTATTATTATTAACTTTGTAAACTGCATGTCTTGACAGCAATAATAAATATTTATTGTTTATAGTTGTTCCACTTTCTTTGGCAAAGTCCAACATTTTCATGTGTATTATGAAGAGTAGTTTATGCATGACTTTCTAAGAATTGGAGTGAATATAAATGGATGATTCAGTGAAGTGAGTAGCAGTTGTTAAACGTGTCGCTGTCTAGATACTCCGAGGTTGTGAAGTGATGAGTGAATCAGTATTTGTCACTGTCAGCGACTGTAGTTTGTGCAGTGAGACACGGCTCAATCTATGACACATTGATTTAACAGCGTAGTCTCTGTATCTGTCCGTCCTGTGTCCTCTGCAGCTCCCCAGAGGAACTTTGAGATCGCCTTCAAGATGTTCGACCTCAACGGTGACGGAGAGGTGGACCTGGAGGAGTTTGAGCAGGTTAAAACCACAGTCACATCCTGTTTTGATTCTATTCAGTCTCACAATGAAAACAATTTCAGTGTATGGATAGTTGGAGGAAGTGTGCGTGGATAGGGAAGTCTAGTTTCTGCTCAGCTGCCCGCACCACCCGGCATCAGATAAAGCAAAAGAAAATTGAATGGAAACGTTACAATATACAGATTTTTGTTTCTTTGAAATGATGGCAGAAATGTCTTGTTGTTTTTAAATTCATGTCCAAACATACAGTTGTAATATTTATACAAAACCAGTGAAACCATTAGACATGTTTTCTTTCTGTGGTGTGTGTGGTGCAGGTGCAGAGTATAATCCGCTCTCAGACCAGTATGGGCATGAGGCACCGTGACCGCTCCACCACAGGAAACACCCTGAAGACGGCCGGCTGCAGCTCGGCACTCACCACATACTTCTTTGGAGAAGATTTAAAAGGCAAACTTACAATCGGGAGCTTCCTGGAGTTTCAGAGGAAACTGCAGCATGATGTTCTCAAACTTGAGGTTAGAAATCTCTTCTATATTTTTTTCGCAATAGTTTATTAAACAGTCATTCTTGGTGCTTTTTTGTTCTGACAAAGATCCTAGTTTATGAAAATTACTTTTGCTCTTGTAAATCACTTCTGTTTCCCTGTCTCCATCAAAGTAAGTGACAAATGCAGAGAATACATTTTCATATTGGAACAAGAAATATTTTTGTTCCTCTGTTATCTAGGGACTGGGCAATAATGGTTTTCTGTAGCCAGTGCCATTTTTTTATTGAATGGCCACAAACAAACAGGGTTGTTGCCAATGCTGATGCACTGGTTAGCAAAGGATGCGTTTCATGCATTTATAGATATTGATGGAAATACTCAGATTTTAAATTGAAGGACTTTTATTGAAAATGGGTTTGGATATTATTTTTTTGTAGATTGACAAATGGCACAGTTACAGTCTGCTTGGATTGAGATAGAACTGCATTTTAGACTGACTTTAGTAAAATAAAATGTGTCTGTTTTCCTTGTTTTCTTGAGAACTTAAGCTTTAAAATGAGGTATAAAGTTATTTGGTTCTTCTATACCAGACAATTGTACAATAGCGATGTTAGGCATCAAACTCTTCCGATGACGAATATGACGTATATGAAGTATACCGTCAAAACATGTCAAGGTAATATCTTACAGTCAGGTATAGAAGTACAACATGTACAACATGCACAGCATGCCATAGATGCATGACATGTTGTACAATCGGCCAGATGAGAAGTTCAAGCCAATAGCCAAAATTCAAACTCAAAAACATCGGCCCAATATATAGACCAACCAACAATCTCTACTTTAAAGGCTGCACACTTTTGTCGAGTCAGTCATTTTAATTAGATGTATTTGTATTATCAACTTCTGTTGTGTCATACAAGACATTTCAAAACATCAGCAAATTTGCTTTTTCAATTGAATGAGAAGGGGAAATTCCCATTGAATGAGAAGGATAATGTGTAATACATCAATTAAAAAGCCAGAATAACAATGAGATCAGTGTCAATAAATCCCAGAGGTTTTGTCTGACTCATGCTTTGAGTCTTTTCTGTCACCTCCTGTCACTGTCATAGTGTTGTGGCCAGACTCACACTCCCTCAGCTCTTCATTTAAAAGCAACTGTTAGTGAAGTCATTAACATTCACAGGGCTAACTTATACTCGCTGCTCTAAGAATAGACCTGCGTCTGCACATGTGGCATCTACATTCTGTTCATAAGGATGGCCCCATGATCAGAGCATTTAATCAGCTAGCTAAAGATAAACTTGACACTGTTTAAAATAAATGAAGCTATTTTTTCATATCTGTCGCACTCCTGTCCTTTTATTGCTGCACTCCCGGCAGTTTTTATTTCAGGCGAAGAAATGTTTTGATGTTGGTCCTTCTTCTCATCGCTTCTGGATATGACAAGCTAAATGTCATGCAAATGATGCAGTTTATTTATTTACTGTAATTAAGTTGTAGAAACGATACCACATGATCGAGCTCAGTGGAACTCAGGACTCCAAAAGGATAAGCACTCTAAAGATTTTGTCTTTTGAGTGCTTGTCCTTTTGCATTTAATTAATCTATCTTTACACCTGGATGCTCAACATGCAAATATGTTGTCAGTTTTAAACATTTAGGCAAATATAATATTGTTATTTTAAGTTTATTTTATTCTGGAGATGTCAAAAAGACTCCTTAAAAATGTGAAAAGTAGTGATTTACTTGGATTCAAATTGACAGCATTTGACCTTTTTAACAGTTAGGGTGGTATTTTGTTCATTTGTTCATTTTATTTAGTGTTGTTGCCTATGATAGTTCTTGAGAATAAAGAAGAAAACATAGTTTAGGTACCCCAGCTTTAATTTGAACACAAGACTCTTTTGTGAGTGCCACATATTCACAGGCGTGGAGCGACTGTCTCACACCCTCAGATATAAATCGACAGGATTGACCTGACAGAGGCCAAGGCGTATTGCTGTTAAGACATGCTCTGCTGCAGCATAGTAAAAAACCGGCACATAGAGATTTTATGTCACCCACCGCAGTTACACGCATGATTCAACTTCCAGCCTGACGCCTGTATTTATGTTTTCCATCTCCTCCTTTCAATTAATTCGCCCTTGTTGCAAAGCGCCTGCTCTTATGTGCCTCTCTTTCCGCCACAGTTTGAGAGAAATGACCCAATGGACGGCAGAATCACCGAGCGACAGTTTGGGGGCATGCTGCTGGCCTACAGTGGAGTCCAGTCTCGTAAACTCAAGCTGATGCAAAAGGGTTTGAAGAAGATGTTCAAAGATGCACAGGTAAATCAAAGTGTCACCTGGAAGTAACAGCACATTCTGTTAGGTTTTCATGGTTGCCCAGCTGTACTTAGTTAGAATAACTGTCCTATAGGCTGCATTAATATAACATCACATCGCAAGATTGATGACTATTAGAAGAATCAAAAGTCGGACTTCTTTAAATTATGATTAGGCCCAGTGCTGTCCTTTACTCGTAATTTATAGCTAATTTCTCTCTAATTCCTTGTCCAATTCACAAGAAACATGAACTAAGGTTCACAACTTTATTATTATATATCAACTATGGCATTATTCTTTTCTAATAAGAGTGTCTAGGTTCAAAAACATATGCATGATGGGTTAAAGTAATGATTTGGGGAAAGATTTGGACATATTCTTTTTCCAAAATTTCTTTTGAAAACTGTGTTAATTACCATAGAGTTGTATTTGCATCATTCCTACAAATGGGGAAGAAGAAGTTAACATGTAATTATAGACTCATGAAGTTCTACGATGGACATTGTTGTGAATTCATAAAGACTTATTGAGTGCAGTGTCTGGTGACTTGTTAGCTAATTATCAGCCTGTGTGACAGATGGAGCTTTGGTTTAAAATAGTGCTGGTACGAGGCACATTTGTATCTTGTCAGCCTCCAAGATGCACTGAGTGCCTCCAGCCCATTCCCTCTCATATCTGTGATCAAACACTGAACAGGCCTAAAGATTTTACTAGACCACATCAGCTCAACTCATTTCGTGGGGAAATAATAGTTGACCGGAGTTTACGGATGGCTAAGGCCTGCCTACATCAGTCCCTTTCTAGTTAATCTTTTGTCTTCTTAGCCCAGTGCTGTCCTTTACTCGCGTTATCATCAAATGTTTGTGTGCGTAAATATCACTGACATCCAGGACTCAACTGAACTTCTACCCTCTCTCCGACCATTTCATGCAAACATTTCCACACCTCTGAGGATGAGCTAGGAGTAAATCTGCAGGGAAAACTCAACGTTCAAAATCAAAGATTCACAGGCAACACAGAATTCCCCCAACTCTGAACTCCATCAACTTTGAACTTCTCATTCTCTCCATCAGTGAACTGAAGCTCTCTCGTGTCCCCAAGGTGTTGCTGTCCTATTTCAGTGGATTTAGTTAACCCTCCTCTGATGTCAGTCGGCACTTTGATAAACCAGACTTCCACAAGGTTACTTAAATGCAGCAATTAGACTATAAAGAGGAAAATGATTAAACAAGTTCTTCAAATTATACAACAAGACAATACTCTGTTTTAGTAAAATAATGGTGATGATAATAATGCATTTTATGTAGCGCTTTTTTGGAAACTGAATGAATAAAGACACTTGACACGTCATTATTCATTCACGGTGGTGATAAACTATTGTAGCCACAGCTGCCCAGGGGCACATAGAAGTGAGGCAACCAGTATGTGGCATCGACACCTCCGGTCACCACTGACAACCATTCACGCTCACACACCATTCAAGGCAATGTGGGTGAAGTGTCTTGCCTAACGACACAACAAAAATTTGGCATTTAACAGCCGCAGTTGCCCCACTGTGGGACCTGGTGTTCTTAGAGGTCTCCCATCACAATATTAACCAGGCCCTGCTCTGCTCTGCTTCAGAGGTCTGACAGGATCTGGATTTCAAATGCAGGTCTAAGCTTAACATGCTGCCTTATTCCTCCAATGTCAAGAAACCCTTTATTCGTTTTGGGAAGCTACCTCTGTTTTAGCTGTAATGTTTTCACACTGTTTCTTTAAAAAATATCTTGAAATGATTTTAGATGTTTTTGTATTTTAAAGGCATCTTGGGCTTTCTGACAATCTCACTTCACAAAGCTGGCGATACATTCCGAGTCCCTCACAGTTTTATCTATGGCGAGAATGACAAATGTGTTATTTACGGTGTGAGGCCAGCTGCTCAGTGTGTCTCTCTGCGTGTGTGTCTGCCTGCATGAGAGATTGTGTGTGTGTGTGTGTGTGTGTGCGCTCTTTGCACAAAACTGTTTACTCATGAGACCTTACTAAAGTCAAATTTTGGGACATCATTTCTCAGAATGTTCTCAATTTCAGCAACACAAAAGTTTCCTTATTCATTAAGGGTACAAGTGTTAATTTCTTTGTCCTCAGACGTTTCAGCGTGAATGAAAATAATAAAATCTCTCTTCTCAATAGGGCATCACATTTGAGGAGGTGGAGAACTTCTTCACATTCCTCAAGAACGTGAATGACGTGGACACCGCTCTGAGCTTCTACCACATGGCAGGAGCCTCTATAGACAAAGGTACACATCTGTCCTGTGCGGGCGGCACGGTGGCTGAGTGGATAGCACTCTCGCCTCTCAGCAAGAAGGTCCTGGGTTCGAATCCCGGTCGGACCAGGGCCTTTCTGAGTGGAGTTTGCATGTTCTCCCCGTGTCTGCGTAGGTTTCCTCCGGGTACTCCGGTTTCCCCTACCACTAAAAATATGTCCAATAGTTCTGGCATGCGCTTCCTGTACTGGCGACCCCGCTCCCATCTCTGTGTGGAGTGAGATACAAATGCCCAAAATTAACAATTGTAAACCGCTTTGAGACTCAGATCTGCGGTGAAAAGGTGGTATATAAATAAAAACTTACTTACTTACTTACTTACTATCAAATGCAAGTATGAGCAATGTCTAATAAAACACAGAAAACACAGAAAAAGACCATTTTGAAAGGTTTTCACTTCCATATATTATGACTCATCGCAGACTAAGGCTCCTTTTAAGTGTTGAAAGTTGCTGAAGGAAGTATATGGAAGCCAGCCATGTCCTTCATCGGTCCAGACTGAACACTGGGTACAGCTGACCTCTTCTGTCTCCTTCGTGTCCTTCTAATTGCTGGTCCTCTCTGCCTTTTCCGCGTCCTGTCTTAGAAACGCTAACACGGCCCCAGTTAAAGCACACTGCATTTTTTTCTCTTCTGGCTTTGCTCCCAGTTTCAGCTCTGGCCATTTTTCATTTCTGTATCGACTGTCTGATCTCTTGGGTCTGAAGAGCACATCCTTCCCCCTCGGTCTGTTCATGTTATAGGCTCCACTCCAGGGCGGGACACTGACGCCCTCGGACACAAGTCCACACCAACACTTTAGACACCGGCAGCATCTATGAAAACGGCTTCACTCTCAATTCAAGACAAAAGGAATAAAAAGCAAGAACATTTAGCATATTTCAGGCAATTTTGCAATATTTTTGTTATAAATAATGAAGAAATTAATACTGTTTTGAGTAGAATTTGATTTATTTTTCAGCCTCCCACTTTTCATTAGCTGGAAAATATTTTCAGTTGCCGTTTTTGAGTTTGGTGAAAATTTAAGTCCTAGCACACAGCAGCAGATTTCCGTCTTCTGATTCAACCCAGTGGTAATTTTGACTTTTAGTTTTCAATCCTTGGAGGAAAATAACATGCCAAAAGTAGAGTGACACAATTAGAGAACTGGGGATTAAAGGATTGTTTCAAAAAAGTATAATTATGTCCACAAAACGAACCAAAATAAGCCAATCACATCTTCTCATTTTGCAGAAAACTGGTTAAATTAAAAGTTGAAAGTGATGCTTGTTGTGTTTTAATTGCTATATGAGAATTAATTGCAGCGGGTTAACTGCCACATGTTTTTGTGCGGGTTCTGAATCAGCAGAAGAAACATCTGCTGGAGGAGTG
The DNA here is from genome assembly GCA_964034765.1 of Knipowitschia caucasica. Classification (NCBI taxonomy): domain Eukaryota; kingdom Metazoa; phylum Chordata; class Actinopteri; order Gobiiformes; family Gobiidae; genus Knipowitschia; species Knipowitschia caucasica. The sequence continues at coordinate 29,358,636 of OZ035835.1, forward strand.
GGGCAGAGCGGAGCCTCATGTCTGAACCGGAATGAATGAACGGTTATCACACCGTGGGCTCTGAAACGTGCTCGTGGGGAACAAAATCAGCCCTGTGCAAGTGCAATCCCTCAATAATGAATCAACATGACAGTACGGACTATTTTAGATTGAGTTGTGGGACAGGTTATATACTAGTAAATATGTCTTGTAGTTTTACTGTTTACAATCGTAGAGGAGGCAAAGCTGTGTCCTGAAACGGTCTACCTTCATTTATGTCGCCTAATAGAGCGAAGGAGACGCAATTATTTGTTTAAACATTATTTCAACAAGATAAAGGTGTTGTCTCATGTTTCGGTTTACCTTTCCATTACTTTTGTGCAGTGCGCTTTGGTCCTTGTTTACTTTGTGGTTGCTAGGGTAGTTATTTATACCTAAGCCATCTCTGCAGCCCAGGTCCAATCAGGATATGAATGAACAAGGTGTGTGTGCGTGTGCGTCTTAACTATGTGTTAGTGAAAAGAGGCTGAAAAGGGAGTGACTCTGACTATACGGTAATAACATAAATATTCAAACAATAGCCCTACCTAAAGATTTAAAAATACTTAATTCTCAATAGTGTGACTGTTTCAACTGTTACTTGCATTTAGTTGAGTAAAATGTGCAATATTCATTCAGAAGTGTAGTTTGTGTGAAGACGGGGTTCTGAATACATCAGCCAGATAGCACTGCTCCGGGCTGAGCTGCTTCTCCAGACACTTCCTGTCTCCTACATTTTATATGAAACTCTTTTGTAGCATTTTCTTCTGGACTTTATTCTCTGCCTGGCGCTTTTTTGTGTGTCCTTTTGAAGTCCAATATACCGTCGCTCTGGGGAGGACTGAAAGAATTGTATTATTTTAGCACATCGTTATATTTGCTTTGGCTCTCTCCACTGTTTCCCTATGATTGAAGTCTCCTTTCACATGGCTGTCATCATTCATGTATTATTCTTCATTATTATTCATTCATGAGTCATTTCTAAAGGGTAGAATCATAATCACTCATTTCGATTAGTGTCCATTATTCTGCTAAATCACCTCATGAAAACATCCACTTAACCAATCAACCATTTTGCCTGACTGGCTTTGTAATTAAGCATAGGTCAGCCAATGAAGTGATGGTAGCTATGAAAGTTAACTGGTCAAAGTCATTCGCACGGTGCACCTGGTCGTTTGCATTTGTCTTAATGCAGGTCACCCACTTGTATCTCTGTGGCTGCCAGTAAATATCTCATGTTTGTAAAGTAGATCTACAAAGGACGCATAAATCATACAGAGATCATACAGAGAAATCATACAGAGATTTCTCGACTATTAAGCGCACCTAAGCCGCACCGTTTGAAAAGAAACTACATTTAGTCTATATATAAGCTGCACTTTAATAAAATCCAGTTTTCATGTTGGAATGTAGCAGATAGACAACTGTTTTAACTGGTCACATGATTAAATGATTAGGTGTTTGACATCTTAAAGGAATAGGCCACCGTTTTTACATACTGATATATGTCCTTACCTTACCTTAGACTAGTTGATATGTACTTGTGTGGTCTTTGTCCGTGCGCTCTGTCATCAAACTGAGCACAAACGCAGCCTCTTCCACAGACTGTATAGTAACAAATCAGCTCCCGTTAGAAGCTACCAAACTCTTCCATGTGTTTCCTATTTAAATACAGTTATGTGACGTGTTACACTACCAAGTATAGTAACACAGAAATGTAACATGTTGATTCTCAGTGGATAAAAAGGGGTACTATATTGTGAGGCGTAATAATACGAGGAGCACTATGTCCGCGCACTAACCCCTAAAGTCTCCCGTTCACTTCCGTCAATAGAAGCAGCGTGAGCGGGAGAGAAGTCTATGGGAGTTAGTGCGCGGACGTAGTGCTCCTCGTATTATTACGCCTCACAATATAGTACCCCTTTTTATCCGCTGAGAAAATCAACATGTTACATTCTGTGTTACTATACTTTGTAGTGTAACACGTCACATAACTGTATTTAAATAGGAAACACGTGGAAGAGTTTGGTAGCTTCTAACGGGAGCTGATTTGTTACTATACAGTCTGTGGAAGAGGCTGCGTTTGTGCTCAGTTTGCATGACAGAGCGCACGGACAAAGACCACACAAGTACATATCAACTAGTCTAAGGTAAGGTAAGGACATATATCAGTATGTAAAAACGGTGGCCTATTCCTTTAACCGCTTGCTTAATTCCCCAATATACTTTTTCAATAAATGAGTGTCCTATAGCTGCTTATATTTGATGGAGTCAAAATGATGAAGTCCATAAACTCTGCTCTAACCACAGCCCAACTCTACCACAATAAAAATACACATATTGCCGCATCGCTGAATAAGTTGCAGAGCAAGAAGTTGAAAAAGGTAGCACTTATATTCCGGCAATTACTGTGATAGGTTGAAATTTGATTCTATAAATCCATTCTGTCTTGATGATTTACCAATGTCACCCCTTCTTACAATAGCTGACATTGTTATGTGATTGTATTGTTTTTTTCTTGCAGGCACTAATAAGTTAATACTAATTTCTGACCATCTTGTATTGAAAAAGTGTGTCAGATGAAAGAAACTACAATACATCCTTATAGTTTCTGACGACTGGCCCGGTCACTGCACATCCACCCCAGCCCCAGTTGGACATGAGCATTAGCACACTGTCGATCAAAAGTAAGAATGTCCTTGCACAGTATTTGACAGGCCTAAAGTTCAGCAAATGGTTAGCAGAGTTTCAAATCGTTGACTATGATTATTTTTGAACCCCCAAATTTTACAGCTATGATTTATTCAACTATAAGTCAATATGATCATTATCAAGTATAACCAGCCTTCTTTAATGACAATGTGTTTTTTCTTCTCCAGTATGTGATGGAATAGCTTTAGATCAATAAACCCCCATTATTCAGGTGACTATTTAGCAAAGCGGTCCAGTTTTTTGGGTGGGTGGCCAGTGCCCTAGTTTCTCTGCTCCTCATCACAGCTCAGCCTTTACTCTGCGTCCATCACCTCGGTCTCCAGTGAACGGTTGTGCTGCCTGCCATCGATCCACGCGCACTACATTAGCTTCTGTGATTCAGGACCCACTCTCAGTAATGCTGCTCTACACTTTTATAATTTCCTATTTTGTTCTTTCGTCTTTCGTTTCCTAGTGACCATGAAGCAGGTGGCGAGGACGGTGGCCAAAGTGGAGCTATCGGATCATGTGTGTGACGTCGTGTTTGCGCTGTTTGATTGTGATGGTAAGAAAGGGCCGTCTATTCAATATGTCCATAAAGCAACTAACTATTTTTTAAGCCTGTATTTTTTATGCTTTTCCTTGTGTGTCCAAGTCTAACTATATACCCTAGTATTAAAGGAGACATAACCTGATTCTAATCCCTATGATATGATAATCTATGAATCCTGTGGCTCTTCTTATAAGTATACGGTTAGAATGAAATGTTTAGATTCAAGCTAAAATCACGTTATAGAAGAAACCAGTCCCCTTTTGCTGCCTTTCCCCGCCCCTTTGTCTGGGCCTCAGGGAAACATGCTAGAATGTATAGCTCTGCTTCTCTGTGGACAGTTACGATACGTTCATCATTTCCTTCAAGAAAAAATGACTTTGTGAGGCGGCTGGATTGTCCACATAACTCAGATTCAGAAATGAAAATTGTCAAAGAAACTAAGTAAAACGCAGAAGAGGCTTGGTGTCAGTCTTCAGAGGACTGAGGGGTTTATATGTTTATGCAACATATAAACTCAAACATGCTCTAAAAACAGCTTGGACATGACAAGGGAAAAAATTTATAACATGAGACCAAAAGATGAGAAAAGTCAGTTTTGAGATTATATCCCTTTTACAATCATTAATGGTTTTCACCTCAATGTATTTCAGTTTTTGTTAATCCAATCATTGTATTTTTGAAAGATTCCTGAGCCAACACTTAAGCCTGTCTCATTACAACCTTTTTCTCTAATATTTCATCACACTCCGTCCATCCTCTGCCCTCTCCAGGGAACGGAGAGCTCAGTAACAAGGAGTTCATTGCCATCATGAAGCAACGGCTGATGCGTGGCCTGGAGAAACCCAAAGACATGGGCTTCACTCGACTGGTGCGGGCCATGTGGAAGTGTGCCCAGGACACGGCCTGGGACTTTGCCTCGCCAAAGACATAACAGGAGGTGACAAAACAATTGGACTCTGCTTCTCCATTCAGAACCGAGGATGTTTTGAGAAAAATATAAAAGAACCTGTTATTATCAAACCTAATTGAGGGATTTTAGCATAAGCATGTGAAATTTAAACTTTGTTTGCTCAAAGCATGCAGATGCAAAATAGTAATGTCAGAGTGGTTTTCTGGCTATGCAACAATGCATTGTAAAATTATTTTATTTGATACAAAATGTACATTAAAGATCTTCTAGTACATAAAGACTTTACATAAATACTGTTATCAGACTTTCAGTTTTGGGTTTGGGACTGTCCTGTTTGGAAAACCACTTTTGTAACAAGTCTGTTTACAATTTGCTTTGCAGAACATATGTCTGTTTGGTGCATTCACTTTTAGTCTGTTTTTTTCCTGTTCTGATTTCATTGGAATTTTTCAAGTGTGAATGCACTCAGATTTCTGAAAAGGATTCTACTATATTTCTTTAGCACTGTTTATCATCATTGTACTCTGTAACCCATTCAGTCCATAATCATACTTATTTTTTGCTTTATGGATTTATTTACTCTATATCATGGCTCACAAAGTGGATAGATTTATAGAAATCTACAATCAGTCGTTTATGGCTCTCCCTCGAGCATCTTTGAATCCCTCATGGCCAAACATGCATCACTGCTTCACCAGACGCTGTGTTGATTTGTTGTCTGTCATGTTTCCAGTCTCTACAGGATGCTGAAAAGTGTGGGGTAATTAGCAAGACTAATTTATGGCACACTGAGGTTGGCATTTGTCACATGTAATAAAATATGGTATACCATTTTCTGTAGCAAGCGTGCTCTTGCTCTGTGTGGCGGTTGTAGTAAAGTGAAATCCTAAGCGGTCAGCAGTTTTGCCTAATTCAAATGGACAGGATGTAAGTCCTTAGCCACCCATTGTAAGGTTGTCCAGCAGCCCCCTGGATGTTGACCACAATATATACTTAATTTCAGCAAAAACCATCTCCATTGTTGCTCAATCTAAAAGAAAATTGCAAAGCAAAGGCATTGCTCACACAGCATATATGTGCAAAATACATTTTGTCTCAAGATAAAGTTGCAGTCAGCCTCTACCTTTATCTACAATGACACGCAAAGGACACTAAATTCCAGAGTTTCGGGTAGAAAATACAATGGCTCCATCTAGTGGCTTTATAAAATATTTTTCAGGGTTTTCAGTTGCTTGTCGCGGATGGTTCCTGTGTTAAAAGAAACCAATGCACAACCAACGTGTTGCCAGAATATTCCTGCCCGTGACACGTCACTCCTAAGCAGACCTACTGGGGGTTACCTTCCACTTTAAGATAAAACCACATCTATGGTGACATGTACAGGCCAAAGACTGGCGACACACATTGATTAGAACAGTTGTTTTTTTTGAGACTTGCACGATTTAGGATTTACACCTTTTCAACCAGGATGAGATTACGTTTATTTTATTTCCCACCTAGACCTTGCACACCCATGATCTAGACACAACTGAATAAACTGCATGATAAATAAAACAATCTTTTTGACCCAATAGTTTTTTTTTCTTTAATTAAATGAAAACGACAAACTGAATATTCAAATGGTCTTGACTATTTTAGGTCAACATCAGTGATGACTGAACAAAGCCTAAAGTGAAGCTCTAACACAAATAAATACAGTATAAAAGAACATTTCACTTTTTAAATCAAGTACAGCCTTCAAGAGGTCGGAAATGATTGGGCAAACATTTACGTGAACCTTTAAAGTAAAACCCTTAAGAAAACTTGTTCAGTCGCCAGACACGTTATATTACAGGAAGTTCAGTTAGAGATGGCCTGCAGCCACCTAGTGGCTATAAATGAGTGTCTTATGAGAGATACACCGGGAACTTCTTGTCCAATGGCTTTACAAACAGGATTCACAATTTCATCTGTCGGTTCAGTTACACATCGTTGCAGTTTCAGGGATAGGAAAACAGTTCAGATGCAGGAAATGGTCCAGGTCTCAGTCGCTGTCAAACTTGATTGAATTGACTGTTGTGGAGATGGCCCCACCACAGTAACTTCCCCTTTTCTTTTTAGTTTTTTCATGTCTAAATGATTTTCCTTTTGTGAACCTGAGGGTGTCATTAGCCTTTTGACCCCAATCTCCATTGGCTCCACGCTGGAAGGAAATAAGATTAAAATTTTAAATGTGCAGTAGGTCTAAAAGACATCCACAGTAAGTATCCACTCACCTTTGCATCAAAAGAGTTGTCTGCCAGGCGGGGATCCACTTCAATTTCATCGTCTTTTATTCTACGAAAAGGTACGTTGGAAGACTAATGACAAAATAATAATTATTTTCTACAAATGTCGCAGGCAGTGAATTCTTTAGAGACAGTGTGTGCATTGTGGAATGTCATGTGTTAATGAAGAATACATACTTTTTTGTTGGCTTTAGGAAATGTTTGAGGCGTAGTCATTTTTGCCTTGTTTTTGGGTGTTTTCATTTCACTTTCTTCCTCTGACGAGTCTTCACTCTTTTTCCTTTTGCCGCTGGTACCTGAATAACAAGAGAGTTCAGGGTATGGACAAAAGCAAAAAACCCAAAGCATTCTATAACAATCTTTACCGTTTGCTAAGGGGGTGGTGGGGGCTGTAGTGGACTTTGGCGCGGCCTCCTCTTCCTCTGAACTCTCTGAAGAGCTGCTGCTGCTCTCCTTAGGTTTGGCTGCTGGTGCCACTTTAGGCTTCACAGCTTTTCCATTGGTCGCTGCAGGTTTTGCAGCAGTCTTTTTACCCTCTGCTTCAGACTCTGAGCTGTCGGACTCAGAGCTGCTCTCCTCAGCCTTCTTCACAGGAGCAGCTTTCTTAACTGGTGCAACAGCAGCAGAAGTCTTTTTAGCTGGAGGTTTTGGCGCTTCATTTTCAGAGTCAGAACTGTCACTGTCAGAGCTGCTCTCCTGTGCTTTGGCCGGAGTGGCTTTAGTCGGAGTGGCTTTAGCGATTGCTGGAGTCACTTGTGATTTGATGGGTTCTTCATCCTCAGAGGAGTCATCAGAACTACTCTCAGCTGCAGCTTTAGTCACAGGTGCAGTTTTAAGTGTAACCGCAGGTTTTGCCTTAGCTGGCTCTTCATCCTCTGAGGATGAGTCAGAGCTACTGTCTGCTGCGGCTTTTGCAGCTTTAGGCGTGGCAGCTTTAGGTGTAGCAGCTTTAGGCGTAGCAGCTTTAGCAGTAGGCTTTACCTTGGCTGGCTCCTCTTCTTCAGATGAATCAGATTCAGAGCTGCTCTCTTTAGCTGCTGCAACTACTTTAGGTGTAGCTGCTTTAGCAGCAGCAGGTTTGGCTTTAGCTGGCTCCTCATCTTCAGAAGAGTCAGAATCAGAACTACTCTCTTGAGCTGCTGCAGCTTTAGCCGGCGTAGCTGCTTTAGGTGTAGTTTTAGGTGCAACTGCTTTAGCAGAAGCAGGTTTTGCCTTAGCTGGCTCCTCATCCTCTGAGGATGATTCAGAGCTACTACTGTCTGCTGCCTTTGATGCAGCCGGTGTAGCTCCTTTAGGTGTAGCAGCTTTAGCAGCAGTAGGTTTGGCTTTAGCAGCAGTAGGTTTGGCTTTAGCAGCAGTAGGTTTGGCTTTAGCTGGCTCCTCATCTTCAGAAGAGTCAGAATCAGAACTACTCTCTTGAGCTGCTGCAGCTTTAGCCGGCGTAGCTGCTTTAGGTGTAGTTTTAGGTGCAACTGCTTTAGCAGAAGCAGGTTTTGCCTTAGCTGGCTCCTCATCCTCTGAGGATGATTCAGAGCTACTACTGTCTGCTGCCTTTGATGCAGCCGGTGTAGCTCCTTTAGGTGTAGCAGCTTTAGCAGCAGTAGGTTTGGCTTTAGCAGCAGTAGGTTTGGCTTTAGCTGGCTCCTCATCTTCAGACGAATCAGAATCAGAGCTGCTCTCTTGAGCTACCGCAGCTTTAGCCGGTGTAGCGGCTTTAGGTGTAGCTGCTTTAGCAGCAGCAGGCTTGGCTTTAGCTGGCTCCTCATCTTCAGAAGAGTCAGAACTACTCTCTTGAGCTGCTGCAACTTTAGCCTGTGTAGCCGCTTTAGGTGTAGCCGCTTTAGGTGTAGCCGCTTTAGGTGTAGCCGCTTTAGCAGCAGCAGGCTTGGCTTTAGCTGGCTCCTCATCTTCAGAAGAGTCAGAATCAGAACTACTCTCTTGAGCTGCTGCAGCTTTAGCCGATGTAGCCGCTTTAGGTGTAGTTTTAGGTGTAGCCGCTTTAGCAGCAGCAGGCTTGGCCTTAGCTGGCTCCTCATCTTCAGAAGAGTCTGAATCAGAACTACTCTCTTGAGCCTTTGATGTTTTTGGGACAGGTTTTGCTCCTGGTGTGGAAGGCTTAGAAGCAGGTTTGGTCTTGGCTGGTTCTTCATCTTCAGAGGAAGAATCAGAGTCTGAACTACCGTCAGCCGCCTTCACTGCAGCAGGCTTGGCAGCTTTAGCCGCAGGTGCAGCTTTGTTAGCTTGAGCAGGTTTGGCAGGAGTGGCCTTAACTGCTGTTTTTTTGGGCTGCTCCTCTTCCTCAGAACTAGACTCAGAGCTGCTCTGGGCAGGGGCTGGTTTGGTCGTAGGGGTAGATGGCTTTGCAGCTGATTGAGGCATCACAGACTTTTTAACAGGAGCCCTTTTTTTTGTAGGGGGATCATCCTCATCTGAACAGATTGACAGATCAAAGTCACTTATTAGGAACAGGATGTGCAGTCTTAAGGTGAATTTATGCTCAATTTACACATGGTATAAATAGTTTGATTTAATTTTTTTTCCTTCATTAGTTTTCATTGTATGGTTTTGAAATTGCATTCTAAAAGACCTTAAAAGGCGCGTTCAGACCAAAAGCTTCAAAAAGTTTTTGACGCGCTTCAACTGACGCCGGGTTATTTTGTCATTTTGGTGCTTGAAGCTTTTGACGCGCCTGACGCCGGTGGGAGGAGCTTCTCTGTTGCCTGTGGTCAGACAATTGTGGCTGTTCCAGAGAGCAGCGAGCCTTTATTTGTTATATAAAGCCAAATAACGTTGTCGTGGGGTTTCTACAAAACATGTTCTGGGTTCACCACAGACTTGAGGCTGCAGTGTTTGCCGAGTTTCGTCATTTACTACAGGAGTTGTGTACGGAGGAGTTTCCCTTTCTGTAGTACTTCCGCATGTCACTCGCCCAGTCAGAGTTCCCAAACCCCGGAGCTAGCCTCTGCCCGCCCGGAGCTAGCCTCTGCCCGCCCGGAGCTAGCCTCTGCCCGCCCGGAGCTAGCCTCTGCCCGCCCGGAGCTGCCTCGCTCTGAGCCAGACTCATCGTCAGCTTCTTCTTATATTAAATAAATTACGTTTACTACACAGCATGTGTACAATGATTTTGTTACTCACTTATTAAGAACGTTACTACTCATACAAATAATTTTACTAATAATAATAATGACAATAAAACAGCAGCAGCAGATACATGACTTCTCTTCATGACAGAGACAGACCCACAGCTGCTGCTCCTCGTCTCCTGGTTGGTTGAAGCCCGCGTCAAAGCTTCAAAAGCTCAGCTTTGCTCAGCTTCGGCGTCAAGGGATTGTTTGGATACGCGAGTGTCAAAAGCTTCAAGTGAGCGCGTATTACTCGCAACTTTCGACACGCGCCAAGTGACGCCGGGGCTCTCGGCTTCACCTGACGCGCTTCACCATTTCACTTTCAATGCAAACCTGACACTTTTGAAGTCAAGTCCGGTCTGAACGCGCATTTGATTATTTTCAAGCCCTGCAATATGTATGTCCTTATCACCAAGAAGATAATGATTTTTAATGATTTTTATTGTTTTCTAAAAGACAATGTCCAGGGGTCTCCAAACAGTCCAAAAAGGTTGGTGTGACTGCAGGTTTTCTACAAGACCAAGCAGGAGCAGAGCAGACAGCCATTTCCTCAAATTCAGTTTAAGATTGAAATCACTAGAGAAAATGGATGGAATCTGCCCTTTCTTGACTAGAAATTTGAGACCGGAGAGTGTTATAAACATTTTGACAAAGCATGGTCATTGGTCATTTCTCAAACAATAAATATTTCTTGTGGGCCATAGTTGACACCCCTGATTTATACATACTATATGATGAGTATAAAGGTATATTTCCCTTTCAATGTTGGAATTCATTGCTTTTAGAAATGTTATTGGCATGTGTGGGATAATATGCCTATATGAAACCTTTCTTTTTAAACATACAAGATTAGAAACTAATAGAACGTTAAATAAAAGACCAAAAAGACAAATACCTGAACTGTCTGAACTAGATTCCTGTTTCTTAGCTGCAGCAGCTTTTGGGGGCTTAGCTAAGAAGGGAATAAAATTCAAAGTGCATTAACATACGGTAATATATTACAACATGAAGTTTTTCTCACCTTCTTTCTGGGCCTTTTTGACAGCAGGTGTTGGCTGATCTACACTGGGAGGTGGGACTGCACTATAGACACCTATAAAACAAACACTGGTTTAACATTTGCAGTAAAAATCATTGTCACAATGAGAAGAAATAAGGCCATTTAAAACAAATGGGGAATAAACAGGAAGCTGCTCAGGGGGTAAATCTAGAATTTCTTACTGTAGTGGACATGTGTCCTTGTTTTTGGAGCATGCAGGCACCGCATGCCATTTACAGCAGCGCACCAGTGCAGCGCGCCAGTGCAACGCGCCAGTGCAACGCGCCAGTGCAACGCACCAGTGCAACGCACCAGTGCAACGCACCAGTGCAACGCACCAGTGCAACGCACCAGTGCAACGCACCAGTGCAACGCACCAGTGCAACGCACCAGTGCAACGCACCAGTGCAACGCGCCAGTGCAACGCACCAGTGCAACGCACCAGTGCAACGCACAAGTGCAACGCACCAGTGCGCTCCAGAATACTCAAGAATGGTGCACTTAGTTACCGCTGGGTCTGGACCAAGTTAGATCTTGCATGTCCCTCCCTGTGTATGAGCAACACTCCAGGCCTCAGTCTCCAAGAACAGTGACTCTGGACAGGCGTACTTCTCCGTTTAACAGAATTGCTCCTAAAACCCCTAACTGTATTTACGTTCATGACACATTTAACAGTCGTATGTCCAACAGTGTGTCAAAATTCATTCATACTCTCTGCCAATAGTTGGCAGACATGTCAGACTACCTCCCTGGCCCCAAAAAACATCATGCTCCCATACAAAAGCAAGACTGCGTTGAATCAGAGCGGAAAACACAGCGTGAACCGTGTTTCTGAGTCAGGGCAGTCATTGGGACGTCAGACACAGGTTGAATTTGTAAAGGACAAGCCTGGAAGTTGCGTCGGAGCACCGCGCTGCAACTTCGGCCTCCGCTAAAAGTGCCTCCCGTGATCAGGGGCACAGTAATGTGTTGGAGAAGCATGCGTTTGTTAGACGAGAGAGAGCAGGGGATACACAGCAGCAGAGTCGCAGTGACACTCAGGCGGACGTTTGACCTGGAGGCGCACGTCTGGGCAGACTGCTCAAAGCAGCATCATGATTTGCATTTTATACTTTTTCCTTGAACATTTACAATGTTACAGTGTGAGTTCTTGTCCTAGTGATCAATATATGTCTGTCAGTTATAAAAATTCAAATATTTCAAAATTCTAACCTGAATTTTATTTCTGAAAGTGTGAGACAGGCCTCTCTGACAATGTTTAAAACCAGGTTCAAGACAGTTCTGTTTAGCTGTGGATACAACTGAGGGACTTTATATTTTTATCTCTTTTTGATGTTCTGTGATTTATTTATGTCATGTGATTTATTTATGATTTTAATGCTCTTATTTTGTTCAGCACTTTGAATTGCCTTGTGTATGAATTGTGCTATATAAATAAACTTGCCTTGCCTAACGCCATGACATAATATGCAAATTAGATTAGTGGATTTATTCTCTACATGAGCTTTGGGCCATCCTTAATATTTTTCTAATTTACAGAAAGCCTTTATCTCTTATTTTTAAGTAGGCCTGTCACGATTACAAATTTTGCTGGACAATTAATTGTCTCAGAAATTATTGCGATAGGCGATAGTATTGTCGTTCTGAGATCATTTTCATCTAATACAATGATAATGATGCATGATGCGTGATGTACACCTTTTCAAAGAGAAATACACTTTTATTTTTAAAGATCACCGCCGAAAGTGCCGGAAGTAAAAAAGCCGCTCTTTGTGTAAAGTTACTGCCAATAATGCAGCTCTGCAGCTTCTCTTTGTCCAGAGACCTTCCAGAGACTTTATATAACAGCAGTATGTGTTCACGGCGGTGCGTTAAAAGTTTATTTTATTATTAAACGGTACTTCCACATCGGCCAACACGCTAACGCTAGCTGTGCTAGTTTAGTCACTACTAGAGCCTGAATGAGAACAACTACTGTGTCCCCCGTTGTCAATCCTGGTTAAGGTCCTGTTTTGGCTGTATTTTGTATTTGAGTTATTTCAGTCTGCTCGCGTCACGCGTGACCACTTTGCGGCTCTCTGACCCGAGAGAGACGGGGAAACAAACAAGCATGCAAATGAAATTAATCGCGGCCAGGAAAACTATTGAGCTAATTTTATTTATCATGCGATTAATTGAATTAATGAATATCGCAACAGGCCTATTTTTAAGTTATAGTCTTATGAAAATAAGATGTCAAAATTGAGCGAAAAAAAAAACTCTAGCGCTTAAAGAGTTAAGACCTACTCATCGGTATACGGCTGTAGCATTGCAAAATGTAGAAAACTTTCAGAATTCCTCCAATATATATTATGTGTGTAAGTGTAAACCATGATAGACTCAGATTAAACAGTACACTAATAACATGTGCAAAACCAGGATTCCTCTAAAATATTCTAACATCTAAACTTTGTTTAAATACAAGGTCAACAAAGAAAAACTGATTTAAACATCTGCACTTCATTGTGTTATGGTCTTGCATTGTGCGTTTAAACCTTAAACTACTTGTGTAATATACACCTTGTAAAGAAAATGCATACCAGTTTTTGGCTTTTTTCTGGGAGGAGTCTCGTCCTCCGATGAGTCTTCGCTGCTTGATTCTGCTGTGGCTTTAACTGGGGCAGGTTTAACAGGAGGCTTTTGACAAAAACATATTTAATGGGTTGTTGTAAAAGGTAAAAGCAAGGTTTCTTTTTCCAAAATCACATACCTTGGATGGTTCATCATCTTCTGAATCTGAGGAACTGTCCTCACTGCTGCTCTTCTGCTTCTTTTGGGCAGCAGCAACAACAGCCGCAGCTTTGGGAACGACACCTGCACTTTTAGGTTCTAAAAGCAAATTGAAACTTTAAATACCATTTACATAAACAAGCAGTCACCAAGAAAACTCACTTTGTGCTGGAGTTGGCTCCTCATCAGACTCTTCGCTGCTGGAGCTTGTGTCCTTTTTTCTGGTGTTAACAGCAGCAGGAGTTGGAGTACTCTTTACAGGAGCAGGTGTCTAAATCAAACATCTTATTTTAGATAATGTTATTGAACAATTCATGAGTTGATTTGAGAAGATCTTACTTTTGCAGATGCCTTTTCCTCCTCTGAATCACTGGACTCCTCACTGCTGCTGGAGTCTGCTTTTGCTGCTGTTTTGGCAGGAACTTTCTTAGCTGTGTAAATTAATAGGACAATTAATCTCTGATGCTGTAACATGGCTGAAATAGTGAATTATAAGACACTACCTGCGGCCGGTGTTGCTTTACTTGTAGATTTAGGAGCAGCTTCCTCTTCATCACTGCTTGAGTCACTGGAACGCTCATTGCTCGATTTTGCTTTCTTAGCTGAGGGACCATTTGAATCTCCACTTTTACGTTTCTTAGACTCCGGGGATCTCAAAAAACAACACAAGTGTTAAAAGTGAAGACCAGAGGTTATACGTTATATCGGCGATGTGTTTAAAATCGACTTACTTCACCCAGAATGTGTAGATATCTTCGAGGCGTTCCTCGTTTGGATCCTGGTCATTCTATTGATATCAAAACAGTAGATGATTAATTTGACGTTAGCAGTAACTATTTTTACACCACGACATTGTTGTGTTACATGCACAGAGGTTTAAGAACAGAATATCATTAGCATGAATCAAAACATGGCTAATGTCTCTGCCTTGCTAGCCCACGTGTATCTAACGTTATACATTTAAGGCTCCTCGTGTGCACCGCCTCCTGAACAACTTTGTGCACGAGTACAAACTGTTCTTGCTGCAAGAACTGACATTTCTGCACATCAACGGACTCACCACTTTTGTCTGCTTCAGAAACTGCTGAGCCGCCTTTGTGAACTTGTTTTCCACTAAAAAGGAATAAACGCATTTGTACAAATCGCTCGGCACAGACTTCTGCGACGCCATCTTCCCCACGTTAGTTCTGGAAGTACCGGAAGTGAAGAAAGGCGTGTTCTACAAAAGACGCGTGCGCAGACACCAATGTATATTAATAATACAATGAATTGTAACTAAACTTTATGTTAATGTATCGCTATATGAAAAGCACAACATTCGTGGATTACTTTCATGTTTAAGTAAAGTGCTATAAGAGTTTTTAATAAGGGCACATGATATTTACGTCATCACTGTGCGCCCCCGTATGCCCTCTCCAAATGCAGAGTTGGTTTTGAGCGACTTTACCTATTTTGATTTGGAAATGGCAAGCTGTCATTTCTAAAGTAAACGCGCCTATACACCAAGACCATGCCTCGTTACGAATTAGCGCTGATCCTGAAAGCGCTGCAGCGACCGGAGACCGCGGCTGCAGTACGAAGGACAGTGGAGACTTTGATGGAGAGGGGAGCCGTGGTCAGAAATCTGGAGAATCTGGGAGAGAGACTGCTGCCTTATAAGATATCTAAACACAATCAGAGGCACGAAAAGGGAACATATTTTCTTGTGGATTTCTATGCTTCACCTGGTATCTTGAAGAGCTTAATGGATCATTTAAATCGGGATGTGGACATAGTGAGGCCCTCCGTACTCAAGAAGGATGAAGGCGTCTCTACTAAGAGCTGTTGTGGACCCGCACAGTAATATGTAAGAAATGGTGTCATACC
Organism: Knipowitschia caucasica; assembly: GCA_964034765.1. NCBI lineage: Eukaryota > Metazoa > Chordata > Actinopteri > Gobiiformes > Gobiidae > Knipowitschia > Knipowitschia caucasica. The sequence continues at coordinate 29,373,874 of OZ035835.1, forward strand.
TCCTTTAATAGGAATAGGAATTTATTTGGAATATACATATGTTTTGCCCGTACACCCTTGGAAAATAGATATTTGAATCACCCACTCACTGTTTTAAACAATACACTAAGGTCCTGTTGGGGTCAGCAACTGAAAAGGCGTCGAAATTTCACTTCGAGACCTGAGGGTATTCAACATCGATCTGATTTGGTGAAGAGAAGATCTCTCATGCAGTGAGGTCACCACAGGATCTGTGCTCCCTTTAGCTTGTTCTCAGCAAGTAGACAGGAACATTTTGGACTTTGGTCCAGACCACTGTATGATGAATTACTATTACAATATAGTTTTTGACAAATTGACGGATTGATATCTCGTTCAAAGTTATTGTGCAAAACAAGCCACAGTGCACATGGATGAACATTTATTATGCTGTTGATTTTATATAGTTGTTCAAATAGTATAGGGTTTTGCTTTTGTGCTGCCTTTGACTTTTTTCTGTTCTTCTGTTGCAGGTATTTACTTCAACTAATTGAAGATTGTGAGGAGATTGATTTTTCTTTTGACATTTTTATGTGATTATCAAATAAATTGTTGATGTATTTAACATCCCCAGTGCCTGTTCTTTGATATGATGTATATTATTCATGTCATTCCGCTTGACATTCCCCATGTTTGTATTTCTCACTTTTTCTTTTTGAGTGAATTACTCATGGGGTGGTGGAGGTGATCCTGCAGTGATGGCATCAGTCTGATAAGGGGTCATGTTGCCAAGTGAAATGTTGTTCACTTTAAGTGGATCAATTGTCATTCCTTTATAACAGAAATATCTAATTTTTGAATGCTTTTGAAACTAATCTGATTTTATGAGAACAGCTAATTGGTCCAGAATTGTAACAAACTTTCCATACAGAAGATGGGGAGGAGTGGCTATAGTCTGAGCTCCTCACCCGCTCAGCCAACGGAATGGAAAATAATTGAATCAGCCTGTTAAAATATATATAATACAGTCTATGGTTATAACTCAATCAGACTGTATATATCACTACCCAATGCTCTTGACCATAGGTGAGGGTGAGAACATGGGATGAATAATCTTGATCTCTCTGTGACCCTAACCCTAACTTCCCTAAGAGGGGTGAGGTACTTGAACTTTTCCACTTATGCTGCCTCTACTTCCTCCTGAATGGACATTGCGCTCCTCTCTGACAACCATTACTTCCTAATCTGAGTCTATTCAAATTGAATAAATAGAATCAATTTGTCTTTCTGTTGTTCCAAGGCTGAAAAAACAGTAGTGCCAAATAAAAATGCCATAGTGTGTGTAACCTTTGGAAGGATAGTATCAGTATTGCTTCTTCAATCACGTGTCTTTACATACCTTTTGAGTTTGAGCCACTCCACGTTTGTACTATGGAAGATAAGGTGCAAAACTCTTTCCTCCACATGTATGAATCTTGCCGAAAAGTATTTGCTACTGGTGTATCTAACTTTTTTCATAATAATAGGATGTCTTTAACTGGTTAGACACTAGATTGAATGTATTTAATAGTTTAAAAGTTCTACGAATAGGTGTGTAGTCCCTTAGGACTTCGCTAGTGGGATATCACTCGTGACCCCCAGGTCACACGCCAGAGAGATCAAAATAATTTGCTCCAATCACCAGCCACCTTCCTCTATAAATGCCCCTGCACAAGGCCGCACCCCCTCTTGAACTCTGCCAAGCCGGGCTGGCCTGATGGGCTCGTAGCTAAGGGACTACGCACCTATTCGTAGAACTTAAGTTACATTAAATAACTATTAATTCTACGTCATGGTGCTACGTCCCTTAGGACTTCGCTAGTGGGACACAACGCGGAGGCCGTAGGAAAATGTACTCCCAACAGGCCAGCGAAGGGTGATTGGAGCTCCGCCCGAGCAAGGCCCTCACACAGTGAGAGGACTCAGGGCAGAAGAAACAAGCGTGTTACGGGGCCACTCCTACCAAGGATACCCCCACGTAACACAAGCCGTAGGTCATCCGTAGTCACAGGACGCCTCTCTCAAGAGCTCCTGACGTGGACTACCAGACCGACCACACACACAAACGTACCGCACCTGTAGGATGCCTCTCCCAAGAGCTCCTGCACCAGGGCGGAAAATAGACCGAAGGCCCCCCTAAGGGGAGGGACCCAACGGTCTAATTCAGTCCGCTGCACTCAGCACGGAATGGGCCACCGACCGGTCCGACACATCCAAAAGATAAGACCGGACGAAAGAGGAGGACGACGCCCAAGAAGCCGCACGGCAAACGTCCTCGACCGACGCCCCCCTGAGAAGGGCCGTAGAGGCCGCCATCCCACGCGTGGAATGCGACCTGAAGCCCACCGGGAGGGCCAGGCCCTGCGACTGATACGCCCGTCGCACCGCCGTGGCGACCCAATGCGCCAGCCGCTGAGCCGACAGCGGGGCGCCCCTGTTCTTGGGGCCCAGACACACAAACAGCTGATCACCCGACCTGAATGACGACGTCATGGCCAGGTAATGCCTCAGCATTCTGATAGGACACAGAAGGTGCTGCCGCTCCTCCTCGGGGGAGGCATGCGGCGGCGGGTGGAAAGCCCTAATCCTGATGACTCTCGACCTAAAGGCCGACGTGATGACCTTGGGGAGAAAAGCCGGATTGGGCCACAACTCCACCATGCCGTCGTCCTCTCCAAAGGACAGGCAAGACGCATGGACGGAGAGCGCACACAAATTGCCCGCCCTCTTAGCAGACGCCAACGCCAGTAAGAGGGCCGTCTTAAAGGCGATACACTCGGGACTCGCCTCCGCCGCCGGTTCAAAAGGCGAACCCGACAGCCCCCTAAGGACCACCCTGAGGTCCCAAACCGGAGGCGTTCTCTGGAGCGGGGGCCTCCTTCTGCGCGCCCCCCGCAGAAAACGTTTAACCAACGGGTGAGAACGGGCTGTGAACCCCCCGAACCCGTCGTGACCCGAAGTAATGGCTGCCGCGAACACCGCCAAGGTGGCGACAGCCCTCCCCTTGTCGAAGAGCTCCTGTAGGAATCCCAGGACCCCCTCCAGCGGGCAACACCTGGGATCCCAGGAACGGGAATCGCACCAGACACTGAATAGCCTCCACCTCGTGGCGTAGGCCCTCACGGTGGACGGCGCCCTCGCTCCCTGAATGGTCTCCACCACCGCAGGGGGAAGACCCAGATCTACGAGGCTCCGCCTCTCAACCTCCAAACCCAGAGCCTGCGGCCGATTATCGGACGTGAAAACAGGGCTCCTGCCCCCTGGACTAGAGCCCCCGGCTCGTCCGGGAGGGCCCAGGGCTCCATCACCGCAATGCCCCTCAGGAAGGGGAACCACCGGGCATGCGGACTGTCCGGAGCCACCAGAATCACCGATCTCCTCTCCTGTTCGATCCTCCGCAGCAGGACCGGCAGGAGACGCACTGGTGGGAAAGCGTACAGCAGGCCCTCTGGCCATGGGTAATGAGCCAGAGCGTCCACGCCTAAGGGCGGCTCGTCCGCGGCCCTTAAGGCGAACCAGGACGGGCACTGTGCGTTCTCTGCACTGGCGAAAAGGTCGACTACTGGACGGCCGAACCTCCGCCAGATCTCCGCAGCTACCCGTGGGGCCAGGCCCCACTCGTCCTGGAGTGGGCCCCCCCTGGACATTCTGTCGGCTCCCACGTTCCGGACCCCCGGGACGTGGCGCGCCCTGAGAGACAGGAGGTGAAGCGCCGCCCACAGCAGCGTCACCGTCGCCATGCGATGGAGAGCGGGGGACCTGGTGCCCCCCTGCCTGTTCAGATAGGAGACCACTGTGGTGTTGTCTGAGCGCACCATCACGTGTCTCCCCTGCAGCTGAGGGGCAAAGTGCAGCAGTACTCTGTGCACTGCCTCCATCTCCAGCAGGTTGATGTGACGGGCTGAGTCCGACCAGCAGCCTCCTACAGAGCTCTGGCCGAGGACCCCGCCCCATCCTTCGAGCGACGCGTCCGTGAACACCTCGACGTGAGACACAGCGCAGGCCAGAGTCACTCCGTCCCGCAATAGACCCGGAGTGAGCCAGAACCTGATGTCCGATGCTGCCCCTTGGGGAACCCAGATCAGCCTCCCCCCGTCCCGGGAAGGGTGAAGCCTGAGGCGCGAGAACCACCTCTGAAAATTTCTCATGTGGAGCAGGCCTAGCCGCACCACAGCATGAGCCGCTGCCATCATTCCCAGCAGGGACCTGAGGCGCCGAGCGGGGACTCTGGGGCCCGCCAGAACCTCCCGGGCCAGACGGGTAATATTCATCCGTCTGTCCACGGACAATGCAGCACGGAATATCACAGAGTCCAGCAGCAGACCGAGGTAAACCATGCGTTGGGCTGGCTGCAGCTTGCTCTTCTCCCTGTTCACCACAAAGCCCAGACGCTGTATGTGGGACAGGACCCAGTGCGTGTGGCTCACGGCCACTTCCCTGGATGGGGCCAGTATTAACCAATCGTCTATATAGGTTAATATGCTTACCCCCGCACGTCTGATCGGCTCCAGAGCTGCTTCCACACATTTGGAAAAGGTCCGAGGCGCGAGTGCGTACCCGAAGGGTAGACGGCAGTACTCGTAATTCCTCTCTCCCACTGTGAAGCGCAGAAACCTCCTGTGTTCTGGCACTATGGGCACGTGGAAGTACGCATCCGTCAGGTCTATGGAAGTCATCCAGTCTCCTTCCCTGACACACTCGAGGAGCTGCCTTGTGGACAGCATCCGAAACTGCCGTTTGGAAATGCACTCGTTTAACACGCGCAGATCCAGAATGGGACGCACCCCGCCTGATTTCTTTGGCACTAAGAAGTAAGGGGAGTACAGCCCCCTGGTGGCGTCCTGCGGGTCTACCTCCACTGCCGCGCCTCGACTCAGCAGAGAGGAGACCTCCGCGTCTAGTGCCTCTGTCGATCCCCGTACCTGAGAGCGTACTGCCCGTACGCCTCGGAATGGTGGTGGCTTTCGGAAAAATTGCAGCGCGTAACCTCTGCGCAGAGTTTTCTCCAGCCAAATATCTGTCAGTAGGCCCTGCTCCCTCCAGATGCTGTAGAAGTCTGTGAGGGGCGGAACGGGAGCTGGAACACGAGACGTCACGGCCCCGCCCTCTCCTGGTGTTCCTAGCAGGGAGGGGGGGTGGACGAAAGGGCCGGGGGGCCCCCTGCGTCACACCGTGAGCGCCGAGGGCGGTCACGTGTTCTGCAGGCCCGACGTCATAAGTACGGGACTGCTCACCACACGTGACTCGGCTGCTGTGCCCCCCCCTGGCTCTCGCCTCATGAAGGGGGGGGCGAGCCCCTGGAGAGGGAAACCCCGTGTTAGCCTTGTAGCTCTGCTCACCACACGTGACTCGGCTGCTGTGCCCCCCCCTGGCTCTTGCCTCATGGAGGGGGGGACGAGCCCCTGGAGTGGGAAACCCCGTGTTAGCCTTGTAGCTCAGAGATGCTAACACGCGTTCGGCCGGAGCACACACATTATCACTCACCAGATCCCTCCGCCTGCCCTCTCTCCGGGAGGGCAAGACATGAACCCGAGAGTCGGAGCTCGTGGCCCGCATAGCACGCTGCACGCCCTTCTCTGGGGGCTGCAGGCCTAGCGGAGCCACGTTATATGCTCGAGAAGTAACACAATCAGAATTCAAATCATTTGACATGTTACATACCCCCAAATGAGACTCAGACAGCGAGTACTGATGAAATGCCGGACGGCCTTTATTGAAAGCATTTTTCCCACCCCGACCTCCTCTGCCATAGGGAGGCCGTCGGTGGGAGTGTTGGTCCCGCGAACCTCCCGTGTGCCTGTCTGGGCTCGGGGGCCTCGTCGCTGGGGAACGATGGACCACGGAGCGTGGATAGGGTCCGGGGCGCCTGCCGGGCGAGCGCTCCCTGCCTCTGTCTCGGCTCCGCGCTGGTGGGCGGGCCTCGCGTCTCGCAGCTAGATGCTTGGCTAGGCTAGCAGAGTCCTTAGCTGCGGTGTCCAGCCTCGTCATCAGCGTCTGCATCTCCGGACCGAAGAGTGACGTTTGGGAGATGGGCAGGTCCAGCAGCTGCCTCTTCTCCGCCTCTCTGAGGTTCACCGGCCCCAGCCAGAGGTGTCTGGCCCCAACTTGTGCTGCTGCCATCGTGCGGCCGCCATCGACAGCTAGCGCCTAGCACATGCGCAGGATCGCCGCTGAAGTGGTCCTCGCCTGGGATAAGGTGTCTCCACTGAGCGCCTGGCCAGAAGAGAGAGACCTATCCAGGGCCCCGGTGATGAAGGCCATGTTGTTAGCCACCGCGACGACCTGTGCCGCATTGGCGTAACACCTATCGAGCATCGCCAAAGACATCCTATCCCGCTCGGAGGGAAGGAGAGGTCTGGTGCTGGGCCACACGGATGTGGAGGGGTGCAGGGCCGCTCGAACCGAGTCCTCGATGTCCGGGACCCCGCCGGTCCAGGACCAGTCCTGCACGTTACAGTACATGCCATACCCCAAAGCGGGCCTCTTGGCCGCTAGGGGCTTTGGCCACTCACGTGTCGCGTAATGGACGATCGGGTCCATACGCGGGCACAACGTGGGCTGCGCTCTCCTCCTCCCTCGAGGGGTGGCGTAACCAGAGGTGAAGTCCTCCACCCTCTGGTTCGGTTGCAGTGGCAGGGGGGCATCCATGATGGCCGCCGCCGTGGCGTAGAGCCCAGGCATGTGGTCCAGCGGGAAGCGGTCCGGCTCCGGGTTGGACACCACCTCGTCCAGCGTGAGGAGAGAGCCGACCTCCGACACCTCTCCGTCCTCGCAGTCACCCCACTCCGCGGGCACGGGTGGAAGGTCGAGGGGGGCCCAGTCAATCGCAGACTCCTCGTCCTGAGAGGAGTCCGGACGGGGCGCTGTAGCGGCGAAGAACGCGCGCCTGCGTTCACTCTCCTCCCTGGGGAGAGCGAGACACGAGGCGCAGGTGGCGCTCAACGCCGCATGGCCCGAACCCAGGCACAAGAAGCAGCTGGAGTGCTGGTCCTTGCGCTGGAGCTTGACCCGACAAGTCGAGCAACGACGACGTCCGACGCCGGATGGCGAAGGGGAACTCGGACGAGCATCAGAAGACATCTTTCCTCAGGTAATTGAAATGTAGATCTCAATCGGCGCCAGAGTGAAAGAGGGGGTGCGGCCTTGTGCAGGGGCATTTATAGAGGAAGGTGGCTGGTGATTGGAGCAAATTATTTTGATCTCTCTGGCGTGTGACCTGGGGGTCACGTGATATCCCACTAGCGAAGTCCTAAGGGACGTAGCACCATGACGTAGAATGCATAGTTAATAATAGTTGGTTTGAAATAACATGAATACATTAATGAGGATAGTACAACCAGTTCCATATATACTGTATAGGTAACTTGAATCTATAAATGCGTTGTTGGTCAGTGTATGGTCAGGACAGTGCTGGCTCAGAGTCACGTGTGTGGGGTCACGTGTGTGGGGTCACGTGTGTGGGGTCACGTGTGTGGGGTCAGCTGACTGAGACTTTGATAAAGGCCCTCCTCGTCCTGCGCAGCCCCAGACTGTACTCAGCTCCTGAACACGGCACACACGGACAAACCCGCGGAGTCATGCTGCTCCTAACTCTTCTCCTCCTCGTCTCTTCAGGTAGATATCTGCATGTTATAACTGCATTGTGCGCTAACAATGAAGTAAATGTTTGTTTACAGTTCAGATACGTCTACTGTTACTAACCAGCGCGTTTCACAATAACAACGCGGAAGCACGCAGCCCCCTTTTCATGATTTCGAAAGCGTTCAATAAGACTTTTTTTACTTTTTGTGAATTAAAAATAGTATTGCAATTCAGAATGTAACTGTATCACAATGCGATGTTCGCCAAAATGTGTTATTTGTCACATTTGCACATTTTGTCCTGTTGTGTTAAAGTTAGCTACACTGCGGCTAATGCTAATGCTAATGATAAACACTGAATGATAACAACCGTTTGAGTAAAAGTTCAAAAAATGTAATGCCCAACACTTTTGAGTTCCCATGTGGGATTGTGTCGTTTAATGGTTTTAATGCATTTTGCAAGATCGTACATGTTGTTAGCCTTCTATAAATGGACAAATGCACAAGGCTGTTTACTCCCTTCTCAGCCATAACTCTCTAAACTGTGGCCGATCTTTAGTTATCGATTGTGGTACATGTCTGCTTCCTCATTTTTTACTTTACATTGTATGATGATGATGATGATGATGATTGTCAGACAGTAATTATTGTTGTATTTTCATAGCAAAGGTTTTTTTCTGGAAGTGAAGATGCTCAACTTTTGCAAGCATTTAACCTTTTATAACAGATTCACCCACTTGATATTTTAGTCAACTTCCTCATTTCACTTTCACTTAATATTTATAGTGGGTTTCTGCATTCTGCCTTTGCTTTATGATTTAGGCTTCCTTTACTGTCTTTGCAGTGGGCAAGCTTATTTTCTTGGGTTCATGTTGTTTGTTTGCCTGGGTATTAATACGATCAGTCAATGTACCTTCCTTACATACAATTTATATCTGTGGAGAGGCAAGTTTTCCCTTTCTAAAAAAAAAGAAAAGCAGTTTTAAGCACTACAATCAGGAATGTACACATTTTATATCAAACTGAGCAACATTTCAAGCAACATCAATCACACAAACCAGGTCTTGGTCTTTTCTAAAAGCGGGTCACCTCCAGGGCAGTTTTGAAATGCTCCTTTTTAATATACGTTTAGTAACACTTTTAAGATATACCTTCAGTTCACAAACATTAAAGCCATTGCTGAGAACTGCTGTTATCATGTGACTGGGTGTTGTAACTTCTCTGGTATGAATTATAAGGATGGTTAATTCCAGTCTATAATAAGAGGCCACTGCATGAACTTCCTCCTTTTGACTTTATCTTGAGAAGTCATAGGAATCCATGAATACTTGAAGCTTGCTGATATTCAGAGTTCATGAGTTGACATGAGCGTGATAAGTGAAAAATGTTGAATCTAACTTTGGCATACGTGTACACAATTCAGTTGTCGCCTAATGAATCAAGTTTATTTCGGTCACTAGTACATTTTACACATTGTTACTCAGGACGAGAAGGAGTTAGAAGCTAGTGTTTATTATTATTATTTTTTTACATGTGTCATTACTAATAATAATGATTTATAGAGTAAGTGAAATTCTTGGAAAATGAAAAAAAAAAAACATTCGTAAGACTGGAGAGGAAAAAAAAAAAAACATGTAAAACAAAAAAAAAGAATAAAAGAAATAGGAGTTTTATTGTATTAAACATTAATTCATGGTCTGGTTTATGTATCATATCGCCAAAACAATTTAGCTTACTTATTACCAAACGGATCTATACAACAAACTATATTGTATAGATGAAATACGTTCCATTTGGTTTTTCTATTTATCTTTTTATTCTGTAATTGTTTAACCTGTCCAGAAACCAGTTCATGACGTCTGCCTTGTTTGTTTACAGCTGTCGCGATTCCTCTGCTGGGAACAGAGCAGTGCGCCCGCGGCCCCCCCTACTGGTGTCAGAATGTAAAGACTGCTTCTCTGTGTGGAGCTGTGCCTCATTGTCAACAGAATGTGTGGAATAAACCTCAACTGGTACTAATCCGTTTTGTTTGTTTTGAGTTTTGGGTATTTCCACTGCCTCTTTACTCACTCTTTTAATCCTGCTCCCACAGAAAACCGTACCCTGCGAGCTGTGTAAAGAAATCATAATCGTGGTTGAGCAGATTTTGAAGGACAATGCCACTGAGGTAAACAATAAAAACAACATAAATACCTTCTTATTTGCTCAACAAGCTGTCAATAATATAGTGTTTGTCTTTGTGTGAAGGGTGAGATTCTTGGATACCTGGAGAAAGCCTGCCAGCTTATTCCAGATGAGGGTTTGACTGCAGAGTGCAAAGAGATGGTGGACAATTATTACCCCATTGTGATTGCTATAATCACTGGAGAACTGGTAATTATTATTATTAAATATGTATACTTAATAGAGCTGAGACTTAAGCTCAAATACATATTTGAATCTCATTGTTTTAAAATATATTAAATTATTGATTTTAACCATTAAATGCTTGTAATCTCCCTGGGTGTAAAAAATAAAAGTGTTTTCACACGTACAGAGCCACCAAGTGGTCACAGGGACATAAGCCGGTCAGAGCAAAACACTCAAACGGCCAAAACAGGAGCTAAACCATGACTCAACCAGGATTAAACCAGGACTGACACTGGGGGTCACAGTGCTTGTTTCTCATTCTCCCATGAGTATCATCTTCTGCTGCTAACGTGTTCTCCTATGCGGAAGGACTGGTTAATAATAAAAATAAAGCCATGGCGCAGTGGGCGGTCTCGGGACACAGAGACGCTGCTGAGTTGCTAGCATCAAAGCCCATGCTAGTATAATGTTAGAATATTTGGTGCTGTCCATTATTCATTCGGTCTTTTATTTTTATTTGTTTATTTTTATATTGAAATTATATTTGAATATACAATTTCGTTTAATTAAACATTGTTACAGTTGTGATGTAAAAGTGAGAGGGCAGACGTCTAAAATAGAATCACATTTTAACCTGTGACATATGACTAAACCATTTCAAACAAGGGAATTCTAAAAATAATAAACAATTTATCTAGATTGCGCGGATGTCTGTGAAACTATTTAAAACATTTAATTTCTTACCAATCTGCACAGTGTCACTTCTCTTTCATGATCTGAGCAAAGTGCAGCTGCTGAATAAGAGCTATTGATGCAGAAGCGAGCCCTGGTAAAGGGAACAAAGTGCTTTTTGTGTAATTAAACCCCGTGACTGGGGTTCACAAGTTTTATTTTCTGTCATTAGAGCACGGGGACATGTCTGTCATGTATTGACTTGGTTCATCTACAGTGGGGCAAAAGTATTTAGTCAGCCACCAACTTCTCCCTCTTAAAACGATGAGGGAGGCCTGTGATAGGATAACATGCTGTTCTTCCTAAAACATTGTACTAGTCTTTTTAGCCTGTATTGTTGGACTGCTTTGACTGGTTTTGTTGTTGTAGGACGATCCTAATGTGGCGTGTGGTGCAATTGGGCTGTGCCGCTCTGAACAGGCAGCTCTGGCTGAAGTCCACCACAAGGCTCAGCTCCAATCCAACGAGATCCCCAAAATGGAGCTGCCTCCAATCCTAAGCCCATTCATTTTCAATATTCCCAAACTCCCTGAGGAGAGCCACAAGGAAGAAAGTCCTAAACAGGTACACAGTAAGCCTTTTTATATGAATTTTGGTGGTTGATCATATTCAAAATAATGTATGTATTTTTTTAAATGTAGGCCAATGACGTTGTGTGTGACGAATGCATCAAGTTTATCACCGACACTCAAGATAAAATGAAGAATGACCCCACATATGTGACCCATATGATTTCCACAATCCAGCAACAGTGTGACAAATTAGGACCTGGCATTTCTGATCTGGTGAGATTAGTTTAACAATAATATACCTCAAATGGTTTATTGACTTGTTTTGTCTGTTTTATAGTGCAAGGAGATGGTCAGTGAGTACGCACAACAAGTTGTTGACCAGCTTGAGTCAATGGTAAGGATTCTACGCGTAATTTCTTTACTCTTTGAAGTTGTTTTCACTCACTCTAAAGCAGGGGTTCCCAGTACATCAATCCCAATCTACCGATTGATCACAAAGGCAGAGTTGGTAGCTCACAGGGCATTTGGGGCTTCTATCTTCTTGCACACATATGTGGGCCAAAGTAGATGTGGATCTAACCACACATTTCACCAAAGTACTATAAATAATATGAGCAGTTATAAAATGAAATAAAAAAAAATACATTTTGTGCCACATATATTTGTAGGTAACTTGTTGTTTTCTGCCTGCTCACTTACTCACCAATGCACATTCTACAATGAAAGGCACAAGATTGAACCCACAACATTGATGTGAGGCAAGAGAGCTACCCACTGAGCTATGGATATTCAGAATCATTACAGCCCCACTTAGAACTGAGGAACACTCAGCTGGCTGCTGGAAAAGTAGATCTTGGTTTGATAATGTGCGGGCTCCCCTGCTGTAAACCCTCAGTGCATTGGCTGTGGATCACCACCCAGTTTTCTAATATGCAAGTGAACGCTGACCAGTTTAACCGTGCCAATTACTGGCTCGAGACCAATTGACTTATTCCCAGAGTTTGACTACCTTTTGCCACTTCTTCTCATTCATATTTCTTGCTCTGTTTCCCTTTGCTGTGGGTTGTCTGCTGATCCCAAAGGAAAAGGTAGGTCTGTGTTTAAGCCTGTGTAGCTTCTTTTAACTTCCTGCTTTTTGTGCCGTTCACTCGTGGTGTTCCTCATGCAAGTGTAGAGGTGCATGTTAATGATGTAGATGAAACAAGCCCTCCTTTATAACCCATGTCACTACTACCACTGCATACTACTTAACAACCCATAACCTGTGCCTAATGTTTATGAAACCTGTTTTATAGTAGTTAATGCATGTAATGATAAACGGACCCACAGCTGTGAAAAAAACATGAATGATGCTAGGCTGAGAGCTGCTTATTGCATTAATGGCATTGTAGTAAAACCTTATCAATTATGTTTGAGATGAAGCATTGACTTGATTCGCTTAATTCTTATTCAGGCTCCCCAGGAAATCTGCGGCGACATCGGTGTCTGTGCCGCTATGAAGAAGTCTGTCCCGATGTTGAGCCTGCTGCCAGCCATGACCAAGGCTGAGGCTAAAAGTGTACCGGCTTTGAAGATGTTCCCAGCCACAAAAGTGGAGGACAAGAAGGTGATCACAAAATACCATCTAAACCATGTAAACTATAATAGTATTTTTTATATTCATACAAAATATTTCCTGTTTCAGAAAATGTTCAGAGTGCGTGATTCCCCATCATGTGCAATCTGTGAATATGTGATGAAGCAGGTGGAGACCATGTTGGAGGACAAGACCACTGAGGTGCTTGTTTAGACATTTTCTTTCACAGATCAGAATTTTGTCAATGTATTTGGGGGAAAAAAGCTACTACTGCCTTGTTCTTCAGGAGGAGGTGATTCAGACGGTGGAAAAGGTGTGCCGATTCCTGCCTTCCACTCTGACCAAACAGTGCGAGGACCTGATTGAGACCTACGGCCAGGCCATTATCGAGCTCCTGGTGCAGCAGGCTGATCCCAAAACTGTCTGCACTGTCCTCGGCCTCTGCTCTTCTTCTAGTGGCAAATATATTGGTATATATTGGTTATAATCAGGCATATTCATGGGTAGGATGAGGTTTAAAGATGTAATGGATGTCCTATATAGGTTATCCATAACAAGTCATACCATTACAGATCTGTTAAAAACAACTGAAGTATTTTATGTTTGTGTTTAATGTTTTCTTTGTCAAAGGGTTTTGCAATCTGCCACAGCACTTCAGAGCTAATGCTTAATTAATTGGTCTACAAAGCATACACATTTGGTTTACGTGTCCCCCATTGTTTGTTAGCTGTCCTTGATGAGACTCGGTTCAAAGTTGGAGGATACTGTGACGTGTGCAAACTGGCGGTGAACTACATCGACGGCATTTTGGAGCAGAACGCCACAGAGGCACAGATTGAGGAGGCTGTGAAGAAGGCCTGCAATTTCCTCCCCGATTCTCTGCAAGACGAGGTCAGTCGAGGAGTTAAAGTTAAAAATAATACAAAATAAAATAAAACTTAAACTCCCTATTTTAACAGTGTAACCAGCTGGTGGAGCAGTACGAACCACTGCTTGTCCAACTTCTCCTTCAGATGATGGACCCTGACTTTGTGTGTATGGTATGTTGTTTTTTTCTTTGTTTTTTGGTAAATCTTCAGTTTAATTGTTAACCCATCATTTAACGTTGTTGCGGCCACTTCTAACAGAGAATAGGAGCTTGCCCTGAAGCTGTGAAGAAGCTGCTTGGGACTGAGAAGTGCAGCTGGGGACCCAAATTCTGGTGCCAGAGCATGGAGTCGGCCACTCTCTGCAATGTAAGAATAATAAACTAGAGAATTTGCTTGCAGATAAACTTAGTTGTAGCCCTGAGGAACTTTTATTTCACACTGTGTATACAAAAAGTGTTAAAATACATTTTGAAAACTGCTTGGACAAAGAAGATACTTACCATAAAATGTCTTCTGATGCACAGAACATTATTAGTTGGAACCTTTTATTCATCCTACAGTGGGGAAAGTGAGCAGTTTTTAAAATCCAAGATGTTTTCATTTCAAATGTGATGGAAATTTGCAAAGAATATTGAATAATTATACAAAATTGGTTAATATTAATGTTACTTGAAATTGTGTGATGCAGTAAATGGATAAATGTGTTAAACAATTAGTTTTCATGGTTATTGTATATATATATATGTATGTATGTATATGTATATATGTATATATATATATATATATATATATATATAAATTGATGAATCATGTTTTTCTTTCAGGCTGTGGAGCACTGCAAACGTCATGTGTGGTAGAAGAGGCTGAAAACTCTAGGGTATTGAACTGACTGGAGCTGCGTTCTACTTTTAATCTTTCTTCTTATGATTGAACAACCACATAAATTAACATTTTGAATAAATCTTAGTGGTAAGGGACTTGATTTATGTTTCGGGGCTGTTTGGTTTTACAATCTCTCAAGTCTCGGAGGCCAAAGGCTGCTTTTCTGCAGCGGCAACAAAGCTTCACTGGATTTTTGAAATGCAAATGTTTGGCTTTCCATTGCAACACCGGAATGTTTTTGTTGTTTTTTGAGTGTACATAAAACATGAAATGTTAGTTTTACAAGTTGATTTTTGGAGACTGCAAGTGTACCTTCTTTGCCAAAATGGACTGTTCAGAAAGTAATTGTTCGGTGTATAAAAATGGCATTACCACTTTGAGCTAACATTTGTAGGATTATCTGCTTTCCATCGCATTGTTTGCACTGTTTTAATAATTTGTCATTGTTCTCAATCTTTGAACAATAAAGTGATACAAGTTATTTTAATGCATCTCCCACATCAATTTAAGTATGAAAATAAGTCCTTGACTTCATACATTGTCACAATGTGTGAACATTGGAAAAGACCTTGTTAGCGATCAAACATTTGATAATAGATCAGTCTATAGTAATTACAGGCATAGCAAAAGTACTGAAAACTTCAGTGGACTTGTTCATAATGGCAGTCTCACCAGCTTCCTTAACACTGAGTCTTTAATTCGACAGAAATTGTCCTGTTAAACCACATTCCGAAAACTGCACTGTCAAATGCAGTGCACGATGAGCACAGAGAAGGCAGATCCAAACGCTAGTCCCAACGTGAGAAAGAAGGACATCACGACTCCAGTGGCCTCTGCCAAGTCTCGCGACACAACTTTAGGCCCATAGATCATTGGTAACGTGCCAAGGTAACCGTTGGAGAGCCCCAGGAGGCAGTTGAAGACTATAGGGTATACGTCATGTGTGAACAACACAGTGTGCAGGTGGTCCCTTGGCTGGTAGTTACAGAACATTAAGAGTGGCACCAGAGCTGAGCGGCACAGAACCAGTGCAGGTAAAACTCGACTGGTGGGACCTGGCACCTGAAGCCAAGCGGTCGCCTGCCTCCCACAAAAGTCTGCAACGTTATAGAGGAGAAAACTGGTGAGTGGTGTGAAGAATGTGGAGGTCCAGGCACTGCCACTGTCCTTGTGCATGGACTCGATCCCGGAGGAGATGGCAGGAAAGACCATGATGGAGATGCAGAAGACATGGAAGACTGACAGGCCCAGGACCCAGGTCTTTCTGAGGATGGGCTGCAGCGGCGGAGTGGACACTTTAGCTCTGCCCCTGGCCTCGTTGATGACCACAGAACTGGAGCACTCAGCGGCCAACATGTAGTGTCTAAAAGAGGGCAGGAAAATAATATTTTTACAACTCTCTGTTAATCTATGTTTTAGTTAAGTCGTCACAATAAACAAACAGCCTCTTCTGGTTTTGAGTGAAATATTTTAGATTCTCATATTCAGTGATGTGCATGGTGTACATGTTTTTAACCCTTGTGCTACCATCTGGTCAAAATGACCTGCCACAGATGATTAAAAGAAAAATAGCCTAAATTAGGGTCTAAAAGACCCGGAACTGGACTAGTTTGGAAAAATCTTCCAAATTCAGCTCTTAACATTTTTTAGGTTATTTTTTGATCACTGTGGCGGGTCAATTTGACCAGAGGATAGCACTAGGGTTAAAGTGGTTCTCACCCCCGCTCCTCGGAACTTACGTCACTCTCATTTCCTGTTCAAATCTTCCTCTAAATGGGCGTAGCCTGGAGGACTGAAGGGGGCGTGAACGAGACTGGGCCGTTTACATTGCTCTGGGCGGGGGGCTGCTGACGTCAGGTCCAACTTGCAGACGTCAGGTCCAACTTCTGTGCCAGTGTTGGCGCCAGATTCAAAATTCAAATGTAGTAATACAGGTCGCCAGCAGATGGCGCCTCACAGACGGTTTTAGGCAGAAAGTTTAACTTTCAACTAATTTGCACCAAAGTGACAAAATTATGACCAGGATATGTAGACAACACTATTGGACACTCATTTATACCGTTTATCAGCAAAAAAATGTGGATTTGAGGGTGAGTTGTCCTTTAAACTTCACAGATATTAGGTTCTTTGTTTGAGTAAGAGCTATTAAAATTGTTTTAAGAACCTTCCTTTGTTCTGTTTGTTGAATCACGGTCATCACGGTATAGAACATACCATTAAGTTGAAATAAACAGGGATCATAACTTCCTGTATCGATGACTCAGTGTTACAACGCCATCTAGTGGTGTTCTGACAATGGTGAAGGTAAGTGTGTGCAACAATGTATTATATATATCGATGGGAGACTTTTTAATGTAATATTTCTTGTTCTTGAAAAGTTGAAATAAATAAAGTCTAAAACCAAGTGGCCCACTTTGTGCTTCTGAACTGTTTTAGTTGTCACAGCATTGGAGCAAAAACCTCCGTAACATAAACAATCCAATCATTGAGTTAAACTTGCGTTAACTCTTTGCCCAGTTCACCCCTGCCCTTGTCCCCCTGACCTGGAGTATTCCAGTTTGGGCAGCAGGAGGTAGGTGGCAATGCAGAGAAGGATGAGGACGTCTGCAGTGAGGAAATAGGCCAAGGCACTGTCGGTCACATCTTTAGCAGCTGCGAGGTCGATTATTGCCGCTACAGCGCTCAGAGTCCCTCCCATAGCCTGGCCTGAAACAACATCAGCGGCCGATCAACGCTGGGATGTAGCCAATAAATGTGATGACACAATTATTAGGATTTGAAATGACAACTGTCGGTATGGTTTATCTGTCCTCCATGCAAACCTAGATGAAACTATCACATTTTTAGGTTTGTCAATGATTTTATAGAAATATACTAAAAATTAAATTCATGGAGGAGCATTCATTCTATTGTAGTAAATCAGGCACACCAAGTGAATGGCTTGATATTGATTTCCTATAAATCATGATTATGAATCAAACATAATTGTATTTTGATTATTGTAATTATCAACTAAGACTCAAATTGATGGTATAAGAAAATTCCAAAAGTAATTCACCAGCATAATCCATTATCTAGAGGCCCTCGCTCACCATACTACAGTCTATTCAGGGTAAATAAAGTTTGAACACAGGCGTTAGCAAAAATATACAATATTTTCACTAATTTCTAATTGAGGGTGCTGATGACCTTTAGTTGAGTCATCAGCAGCTCAAGTATTAAATATCAATAAATACCTCAAATAAAAAATAATAACTAACTTGTGAGACTGAGATAATTACTTGCAGCATAATAAACATAAGCCTATCCATCAGTTGGAGCACCTGAGATGAGAGCCTGGGAGATCCTCATGGGGAAGTACCCCGTGATGCCGAAGACGCTGCCGGAGAAGATGTTTGAGGCTCCGCTGACGATGGCCACACTCACTAACGTCCCCACGAAGAACTCCATGGTGCAGCTGGACATGTCCACCTTCACCAGAACCGTGGTCACAACAAAAACCAGCAGGATCACAAGCAGAGAGGACAGGATACGCGCTCTCGGCGATAACCTGTTTAAACACACCAGAGATGGAATAAAATGACTTTCAGTGTGATATTAAGAACTTGCTTTTTGATGCAAAGTCTATGGGAAGTGACTGTGGCAGTGCGATTCAGTGTTGGCTGTGTGAACGAGGCTTAAAGCTCACTGTGTAATAATTGCCGCAATGGTCAATAATTCGATTCAAGATGTGATACGTGAACATCTGCACTGGGAATAACCATGACATGACACATTGAAGCTCTTCCGAGGAAACTGATTGAGTTCCACTTTCAAAATTACCTCTAACTGGGCTCACAGGGCTCTTTCTTGAGTCTTCAAACATGGACTGATAAAGCCAGTATGTTGTGACTCATGTATTACTATTTTGTATTGTTTATGAAAAAGTAATGGATTAAAAAAAAAATTGGTTGGATGTTGTTAGAATACAATATAAACACTGAAATAGGAAAAGGAAAGTAAAACAACAGGCAATCTGTTATATGTTCAGATTTAGCACAATACTAGTTTCCCAGATAAGATCTGTGAACAGCCAGAGGAAAAAAACTGTAATGAGAGAGAGACCTGTTCACAAGGAAATAGTTGAGTATCAAGCACAGGACAGAGGGAATTGTTGAAGCGATGGCCAGATAGCTTTCAAAATAGTCCTGAAAGCAGAAGAAAAAAAAACAAGATTACTTGGCTTTATCCTTGGCACTTCAGTTACACTTTGTACAAGCTCAGATAAAAGGAAGTGAAAAGACACTTATTCTACTGTGATTAGCAGAAGTCATGCATTCCTGTGTCGCCTCAGTGAAAATGCAAGAGACTGTGCCTCCCATTTCTGATGGATTACATTAGTTACACTCTACACGCACCAATTATATAAAGAAATGTATTGTTTGATTGTAAGAATTGCTCTTAATCTAATAAGAAAAGGACTGAGAAGAGTACGTCCAAATTCAACACAATGTACACTGAGAATTCAATGGATATTCATTAATGGATGTTTTATTTGATCTAGATATACATTCTATAACATTCATACCCATCACACTCACCCCGAGGTCGGAGCGCTCCTCGCCTGGTTTATTGGTGAGGCTGTGGTTACTGAATTTGTAGAGCCAGTAGTGTTTTGCTGTTATAAAGAAGTTCCAGGGCAACAAGGAGCCGATGCCCATAAGGAAGAAGATGAGGTAGACTAAATTATAGGAGTCTTTGGGGTTGTGGCGCACGGGCAAAGGGACAGACGAGTGATTGGGCAGCAAGGCACTATGGTCCGAGGTGTCCTCCGAGGAGTCATGGTCCACAAAAGCAGAGGGGAGATAGGCTGAGTTTAGACTCGGCTCCGGTTCTGTAGCCTCCATTTGGAAGGAAAGATGACTGGCGGTAGGGACTTATTTAGATGAGAAACCTGGCAAAATAAAAGGCAAGTCAAGTCGAGTGAAGAAGAAAGTCATAAGACGTGATCATAAAAAATACAACTTTATAACCTTGTAAATATTTTATGAATGAGCAATATATCACATGACAATGACTTCCCAGATATAGCAGATTGGATCAAATATTGGTGAGTATTGGCTCTATATTGATAAAGTAGAACTTATTTGGCACCTAATAGTACATTTTCTCATGTTTTCAATACGGTAATAGAGGCTTAAAGTTATGCAAGATATATATTGTGCAGCATAGTTTTTACAAAACATGACCATTATTTAATCAGACAAAAACATGTATTGGAATAAAATCGCTGCTATTCAATTTTATTATTACAAGTCAACTATTGCATTTATAACTTATATAGACAAGACAAGGGGCGACAGTAGCTCAGTTGGTAGAGCATTGGCCTTTGGGCCTGGAAGTCGTGAGTTCGAATCCCACCATGGGACCTACTCCAACTGCACCCACTGATGACTGCTGTCGTTGTGTCCTTGGGCAAGACACTTAACCCCACGTTGCCTGAAGCCCCCGCTGAAAGATCAAGGCTGTATCACAACTGATGGAGCAGCCATCTTCCTGTGGACTCACCCCCTGCAGAGGGTCAGTGAGGGACTGGTGCTATGAGCATTGGGTGGCATCTCTCATTGCCACCCCCCCGACCCAGAAATGGACTAATAAAGGGGTTGAAAATGAAATGAAATGAAATAGACAAGACATCCATTGTGTCACTGGGGACATAAGCCTGGAAAAAGTAATCAGAATCAGAATAATAGTTATTGCCACGTAAGTAACAGGAAGTCACAGACTTGGAAATTGCTTTGGCTCAGTGGCAGAAGAATTAAGAGCAATCCTAACTTATACACTTTAACATGATCTAAGTGCAGCATTTCACACCATCACAGAGAACCATACATACATACTGACTCCAAAAGCAGAACAGCAATAAGTGACAACCATGTGTCATAGCGCACTCACTTAATGTTGAAAACAAATAGCTGCATGTACGTCTAAGCAAAGTCATGAGACCTTCAGTACCTTTGTAAACAATACAGGGCAATGATAGGTACAGAGAGAGACTGTTCTCCACGGACATGAACAGAAGCATCATGTGTGTAACTAATGAGGAACAGTTTCCACATGATGCTGACCAGAGAAAAAGCAACTTAACCCCAAACTTTCTTAAGAGCAATCCCCACTTCAGCAACTTTACTTCTGTGAGTGTTATGCTGAGCTGACATCCGTGCATGGCTGTTGTTTAAAATGGCAAAAATGATTAATTAGGATCAAAATTTGACACTAATTTTCACAGTCATGGTAAAGAAGAAAGCAAAGTCTATGCGCACTACAAAAGGTTTAAAAACATTAGCATAAGAACTAGCTAAGCAGATGGTATTTTAGCAATGCAGCTAACAATCTGATAAAAGACAAACATGATTTAAAAAGTCTTAACATACTTCACCAGCACATACGCCTTGCTGTAAAAAGACACTTGTGAAGAGAAGTGGAGACATTTCTCAACTAAACAGATCTCCGGCAGCGTCAACAAACTCACTTCCGGGTTACGTCTGTCACATTAAACCTCCAGGAAAAAAAACGTTTCCAAATTAAAACAGAGCGTCATATTGTTCATACGTTTTTCTCCCAATGAACTTGTGTTGCACTCGCATTACTTACTCATTAGGAATTCTGATCAATTCTTAAGATTCCAAATAAATAACACATGTGTATGATATGAAGCTTTATTTCAGTGCATTGGAATCACTTTGCAGCAGGTGTCACTGTTGATCTTTCATTAATAGGTTTAATGGAAGCAATTGGACTGAGAATAGAATGTCATTTAGGCTATAAAAACTGATTAAAATCTTTTCAGATGAATTTCTTCATCTGAACATAGAATATGAAATGGAACTCCTTGATAATCCATTATTGCCTTGTGCAGGATAACTCAAAAAGGACAGTTGGAGTCAAGGGTCTATTGAGTGCTTTTTAGGAGAAACTTTTCAAAATATAACTTGTGCTTGTATTTTCTATGTTTACTGAAGCGTGTGGTGCAGAGGTGAGTCTGGGTGAAGCGCTGCCATTTCAGTGCCTCATAAAAGGCTCAGTGGAGTCAGCACAGAACGCTGCACATGGCTCTGTAATTAGCACAGCACCTTTAATGAAACAGGTGCAGGTGAAAGACTTGTCTGTCATTAAGACACACCACACTGCACATGTGCACGCCCTCAAATACAAGGCAAACACAAGACAAACAGGACAGAAATACACACATTTTTCATATATACATTTTCACATAACCATAATTATTCTGATAAATCAAATAGCTGTTCAGAATTGTGGTAATTTGTGTAAATTGCAGTTGGATTCAGCTGAAGTGAAGTCAGTGGACGAATTCTAGTGAAATGTTTAAATTGTTAACCATAGAAATCCAAGACATTTCCACAATTCACAACTCTTAAATGTGTTAGGAGTTTATGATTACTAAAATAGTTTAATATTACTCTCAATATAAAAGCATTCAACCTAAAACAGATGAGGGGAATATATATATCTATGGCTCTGTCTTTTCACTGTACATAGTAAGGTAGTAAGACTTATTTTAAATGTAAATCATGTTTAATTCCAGGCTTAAATTTAACCCTCTATGGCATGACTTTTTATTTTAGGGGGAAAAAAATATTTCAACACACTTTTTAAGAGCTCGTGGGTCCCTAATAACATTGATCTTTACATTCGACCCCCCCCCCCCCCCCAATCAGATAATGGTTTATTGCTTAAGGGCAACATTGTGCGACGAGGGTACTAAAACACCAAGGTTTTCAATATTACATTGAATTAGGAAAATAATAAAACAAATACATTAGAGAAGCTTTTATTCTTTTATTTTTCAAGCTCAACTTTTTTAAACGGGTACAGAGCACTCCAGATTGCAAAAACAAAAGCAAAAACAGTTCTGAGCCTCTAGTAAGTCACACAGCTGCGGGTCTCGGTAGCCTATTGTGTATGGAACAGCAAGAAGCAGTTGCTAGTGGCTGTGAAACATCTATGTTTCACAGCCAAGACAGAGACCTGAGACCAGGACTAATGTGAGAGGACTTCAGGACAGAGACCTGAGACCAGGACTAATGTGAGAGGACTTCAGGACAGAGACCTGAGACCAGGACTAATGTGAGAGGACTTCAGGACAGAGACCTGAGACCAGGACTAATGTGAGAGGACTTCAGGACAGAGACCTGAGACCAGGACTAATGTGAGAGGACTTCAGGACAGAGACCTGAGACCAGGACTAATGTGAGAGGACTTCAGGACAGAGACCTGAGACCTGGACTAATGTGAGAGGACTTCAGGACAGAGACCTGAGACCAGGACTAATGTGAGAGGACTTCAGGACAGAGACCTGAGACCAGGACTAATGTGAGAGGACTTCAGGACAGAGACCTGAGACCAGGACTAATGTGAGAGGACTTCAGGACAGAGACCTGAGACCAGGACTAATGTGAGAGGACTTCAGGACAGAGACCTGAGACCTGGACTAATGTGAGAGGACTTCAGGACAGAGACCTGAGACCAGGACTAATGTGAGAGGACTTCAGGACAGAGACCTGAGACCAGGACTAATGTGAGAGGACTTCAGGACAGAGACCTGAGACCTGGACTAATGTGAGAGGACTTCAGGACAGAGACCTGAGACCAGGACTAATGTGAGAGGACTTCAGAACAGAGACCTGAGACCAGGACTAATGTGAGAGGACTTCAGGACAGAGACCTGAGACCAGGACTAATGTGAGAGGACTTCAGGACAGAGACCTGAGACCAGGACTAATGTGAGAGGACTTCAGGACAGAGACCTGAGACCAGGACTAATGTGAGAGGACTTAAGGACAGAGACCTGAGACCAGGACTAATGTGAGAGGACTTCAGGACAGAGACCTGAGACCAGGACTAATGTGAGAGGACTTAAGGACAGAGACCTGAGACCAGGACTATCGATTGGAATGTCCCTAACTCCTTCATTCTTGGACCCGTAAAACGTTATTGCATCCATTTCCTACAAGCAATAGTAGATAAATCAGAATGGAAGATAGAACAGCAAAAAATATTGAGTGTGGTGTTGATTATCCATTCAAGCACATCCCCAACCAGCAGCATTACACTGCCCAAACAAAAGTGCTACAACTGCATGATGTTGCCTTGAGGCAACAAACCTAAACGTGCAGTTTTTGTATATAAATGGAAACAAAAAACATATATTAACAATCAAATATGCTTCTTAACATATTCATGCACAGTCACATATTTATTTTATCAAGTTTTTCGAATTTAAACATGTAGAAAAGTTATATTTATCCTACCTTTTTCTGGCACTGTGTCACTTGTGACTCTGCTTCCTGAAAGGACTGCTCCACCCCCAGACAATTGCCCCCACCCACTTCAGAACTTGATTTAATTGGACAGAAACATGTCTAGTAATTTTATAAAAAAAAAAAAAAAAAAAAAACATTAAAGGGCCAGTGTAAGAGCCAAAAGATTGGTTTGTTGCCCGAGGGCAACAGTATGCCATAGAGGGTTAAAATAAAATGTTTGAAATTCCAATGTAAAAGTTATAATACATCTGTTATTTTAGGGACTCCTAGATTAATTAATTGGTTAATTTAAATGAATAATAGCAGAATTGATCCACATATACATCAGAGTGAGTAAATGATGGTCGGAAGCTTCAATGCACCAGTGAGTGTGGCGACTTGTTTCAGTCATAAACGTGTGTGGAGTAAATGGAAAAATAAAATCTGTACTCCAAAACATTGTAAAGCGCTTTGAGAGACCTTGTGAAATACAGTGTGTATATTAAGATCTAAATAGATTTTAATATGGCCATACGTAACGTTACAGACAAAACCACAAGACACACATTCTGCTAAGAAATATAATTTATTGCATAAAAATTATATTTAGTTACAGGTAAGAAGGCTGGACATTTATTTACAATTAGTATCATACAGAGATAAAATAATGTCAATGTTTCTTTTCTTTTTTGCGAAAGTGTCTCCTCAAACAAAGGCTACATTATTTTCTTTGCAGGGAGAGAGATGTGAGCTTGTTCCACCCAGGTCCAAAATATCAATCCGAAAAGACTCATCCACCGGATAAAACACTGTCGACTTTAGCTCCACGGCTTGCGCCAAAGTCTTTGAGTCCACAAATAATCACAATAAGGTGTATATATTCGGCATGTCCTCATTCAGTAGTAGCTTCCTTTTGCAGTCCATAACCCCACTTTTCACATCCAGGTGGGACACTTCCACAACATACTTTCGTCACGTTGTTTGAATCCTTTCGCCTACATCTACCGCTTTAGGGTAAAAAATAAAAACCCTGTTATTGTTTTGAAAAAATATACTCACTTTTGCAGGAAACAAAAGAAGTCAAATGCTTTTTCCCCCTATTCCTTTGAACTTTTGCATAGCACTTACAAAGAGAAATGACAGATCGGTGGCCTTCGCACTCATGATATTGTGCACATACACTGCCCACTCACACTAGTCACACACGCCCAGTTCATTCATACAAACAGTAACAAAAATCACTGCTTAAGAGGAGGGATACTGCCTGCGTTTTGGTTTTATGTCGTTAAGATATGAATACTTTTTTTGCTTTAAGTAATGAACCAGATGAAAAGAATTAAAGCTGGAGTACCTAAACTTTTTGTTTCATACATAGACTGTATATAGTTGGACAATGCAACCCCCTTGCTCAATGAAACCCAATGAGGAAGTTTTGTTCCAACTTGCTCTGGTTGATATTGACTTACATTTATAAGTAAATTCCTCAAGCCCAGTAACTTTTTGTGTCACACTCACCATTTTGGGCTTAGAAAAATCATGATATAGCACTTTTTATTTTAATATTTTTTATCAAACATCCAGATATGTGTCATAAGGATCGACCAATCAGATGCCTTCGTTCACAAGGGAAACTCCAGCTTGCCTTAGCAACTATCTTAGCAACATGTCTGCCCCTGTTACGCTTTGAACGGGGCAAATCCCATCGGAACAAATGCTCATATAATGAAATTCCAGCTAGCTCATTTTCTCGGTTAGCCTAATAAACAATCAATGGTTTCATGAGGAATCATTTTTATTTGTCCCAACAGAAAGAGTAAGAAAATAGTGAAATATTATTGTTATCCTTCTCTCATAATTAAGGTAGAGCCCTGTAAGTTACCATTTGACTCACAATTTGACATTTGTTTGATTTCATAAAATATTTGTGGATTGAATGTTAGATACTCCAGCTTCAAAAACGTCTCCTTGAAGTGGTGCCTGGTGGTGAAAGCATAAGAATGTACTAGTAACCTGCGCAAACATTTAAAGGTAAAATCGCAAACATAATTGTGAAAAGTTCAGCATTTTCTGTTACGTTGAGCCAAGGCATTTGACAACAGTGAAAAATAATCATTACAAATAAAATACAGACTTTTCATGATCCACTACCAACCACCTATACGTCTGACAGATGACATCATACAATTTTCAATATATTAGCATAAAAACAAATACATATGGTACTTTTGATATAAAATGTGCAGCTATATCTTTTCCATTTGGCCTGTTCTACCATAGAGTAAAAATGTAACAGCAGCTCAGTAGCCTAAACAAGCACAAAATTATACATGAGCCTATGCATTCATACCGGCATCAGCGCACGAAAAAGAAAAAATAACAATCCACAAATATGGATAATAACACAAACGGCGTTCCCCAAAGGAAACTTTTAAGAGAAATTTCCTAGTGTTTACTGTCGGCGATGCGTTTGGGGGATGCGCTCGAGTAGAGATGAGAGAAAAGACACCCTTGTTTAGTCCAAATGATACGCAAAGGCTTTGAGGCATTTGTTGGTACGATATAAAGAGTTTTTGTGTGTTGTCTGCCAATAATTCTGTAGAAAATCTTCAAAATGCCACCTCTCGCTGAAAAGAAGAGTTTTTTTTTTTCATCAGCATCCAAAGAAGCGTGCCCTAAACTCTAGGTCCTTCCTTGAGTGATTTGTCAGAAGTGTTTAAGTAGAGACGAGATTGTAGCTCAAGTAACCGTGAGCCAATTAATCACTTGTGTGTGTGTTGCCTGAGGAGTTTTGTTCTTTCGTCTATACTTACAGCACCCACTGAGGGACAACTTAGTTTGAGTTAGATGCTGAAATGGATGTGAGATGGTTCCAACTGCTACAGAAAATGTGTGTTGAACTGACTTTGGTGCTCATTGTGTGTGTTTGTAAAGTTTGCGTTTTCCACTTATTTACAATGTGACTAGAGCGTAATCATTACAAGGCAGTCTTAGTCGCACGTGGCACATCACTGTTTCAATATATTACTGTTTTATTAGACTCTGGAGGGGAAGGGCAACACTGATTGGTGCATCCAAGCAGAACCGCGTGGTAGTTACTGTCGAATGGGCCGTTTGGGGATGGGGTTATGGCGAAAAAACGCAGCAACAGTGGCTGATGAGGGGCCCGTGAAACAAATGAGGCAGAGTGAAGAGAATCCTGGGCTTGTCATTCCTGTTTTGTGCATATTCTTAGGCAGCAGGTTCTTTTAACGTTGATTCGCTTGCTCCCGCGTCCCTCGGCCGATCAGCAGTCTCCGTCCGTTGTCATAACAACCAGGACCTCGCTTTTGCCCATTTCCTCGAGCGCGGACGCCAGAGAGACCAGATCCGCATCGCCTTGGTGACAAGCCTCCCACAAGTCCAGCAGCACACCTGTGGGGCTGGGTTTTGTGGCGAAGTAGTTCAAGTACCTGTGGGAGACGAACACACGGTTAGTCTCCTGAGTCACGCACAAACAAAACTCACGCTCAGACTATACCGCATATATTATCTATCATGCATAAAACATATTCAGGATTTCTGGACGTAATGAAACGTAAGGAAACTATTTTAGTATTTCTAGTCATTTAAAATTTGCAAATATGTAAAATCAGGGGATGGTAACCATCATTTTATTTATATTAGAGCTGGGGTACCTAACTATTGATGTTTGTACAAACACAAAGAGTAAATTCAACAGACATCTAATTCAAAAGAATGGTATATTTTCTACAGTAGTAAAAAAAAGAAAAAAAAAGTCACTTCTGATTGGCTGAATGAGGCTGGTCCTCTCTTTTTCACTTTTATAAAACAGCTGATCCAAAGATGTGATATATCATCTTTAACTACAATGGACGTCAACATGTTATTTTCCTTGTTTTTTCTGCTCTGTTTAGAGTGCAGAGCGGTCAAACCTTTTATTGTTATTCTTTGGCGGTCACTTAAGAATCTCAATGGTCACTATAAAAGGCACTGACCGGTCGAAGCCGAGGCTCCGTGCGAGGAGTCTCCAGTCGCAGCCGCGAGCGCTGGGTGCATCCAGGCTGGCACAGATCTTGTGGCGGATGGAGTCCGGCAGGCGAAAGGCATAAGGTCCCACTTGAGAAGAAGGCAGACAGGCTCCAGCAGAGGGGAGCGGCGAGTGTGGAGGTAGAGTCTGCAGACACAATCAAGGCTGCATTAGCCCTATGCTGCTCTGCAATATTATGTCCTGAATAAAAGATGCTGTTCCTGTTTTAAATCAGCAAAGCCAGACAAATTATTGAACCTTTTGGTAACCAGGAACGTCCCACTGAGATATCACATCTCTTTTTCAGGGGAAGGAGATAGAGGAGCTATTGTACATGTTTTTAGTGTTAGGGGGAACAGGGGCACCTGGAGGAATCATGCAAACTCCATGTGAAAATGGGAATACTGTATAAGTCAGGGAAGATATTTTATGCTGATAAAAGTCTATGCTGCTTTTTATTTTATTTATTATCATAAATGTTTTAATCTTTTAAAATAGATTTTGGCAACACTTCCAGACACACTTTTGCATGCAAGCTAATTTATTACATTGGGAAAAGAATGTTGCTTGAATGATCAATTAAATGCTCGAGTGACTTCAAACGCAGGAAAATGAGCGCTGCTATTTTGGGCTGATTCGATATACCGTATTTTTCGGACTATAAGCCGCAGATTTGTTCCTGCATTTTGAAGGCTGCGGCTTATAGTAGTGGCTTTATTTATTTTTTCCTGTGTTGCCAAAAACATATTGCCAAGTAACAGTAGATCAACAGAATTGATGAATTGTTCACTTCACACAAGGAAGCTAGCAAAAATGCATTCATCCACCACAGGTGAGAGAAACAACATTGTGTCAGCTACTCTTACTTTGCTAGAGTGAAGTTAAATATTACTGAATACTGAATTTTAATCATACTGAATATGTTCACAATCAAACCGCCCAACCCAGAAAAAGTTGAGCTGTTTGGTTGTGCTGGGTTTTTAGTGTGCATCCCTTATAAATAATCCAGTCATGTGTCTATTTGAACCTTTTTTATAGACCCCCAAATGGTGCTGTTTGAGTGCATGATGTAAATAGCAGAAAACTATTTTATAATTACAGAATGATTTTGTGTTCCATATTTTACATGAAAGACATGTTTTTTGTCCTCTGCTGCCCATGATCACCAACATGCGGCAACATAAACAGGCTTTTTCAATGCAAGTCATATTTCAACAAGCCGATTACTGTAAACATCCTTGAGTTAAACTAAACTACTGCAGGGATGTTTTGAAGATCCATAAAACACGTTACGCTGCATATTAAGTCACCATACCTCCTGGATGTCTGTGTGCAACTGGAATATCTGTCCCTCTCCCTCCACTTGTCTGACGCAGATTTTACAGGTGAGCTGCGATACGACCAGGCTTCCTCTCTCCAGGCTGAAGGTGCAATGCAGGGGCCGCTGACTGCCGCTCCAGATGTGATAAAAGGGAATCTCCTGGAAAAAAAAAAGAAGGGCAAAGTAATGACACGAATACCAAAAACTGCATTCTCTACTACATTGTGAGAGTAGCCCAGTTTAATATGTGAAGCAGATTCCTTTCAGAGACGCCACAATATGGTTTATTTCCACCCAAGAGGCTTTGTGTATGTCAGA
Source organism: Knipowitschia caucasica (assembly GCA_964034765.1). Taxonomy (NCBI): domain Eukaryota; kingdom Metazoa; phylum Chordata; class Actinopteri; order Gobiiformes; family Gobiidae; genus Knipowitschia; species Knipowitschia caucasica. The sequence goes on from OZ035835.1 coordinate 29,403,339, forward strand.
ATACAATTTATGCATTGCAGTGTATAGTCCATAAATAAAGGCGCTATCAGATTTCCTGTTTATTTATTCAGAATGGGGTTAGGCGGATTTCTCTACAGTGGAGTCATGAGAATGCAGCAGAGGTTTTAGTGTTTACAACTGGAAATAGTCAAGTCCAGCCTCCATTTTCTAAACAAACAAAGCATTTTAGTTAAGTAGACGGCATCACAGGGAATAAGGAAAGTCGCTGGTGTTTAGACTGCGTTTTAGAGTATTATTACCTGGTATTTGGCCAGTAGTTTGCTTCTCCAGTGCGTGTGTGGGATGTCGTGGATGGAGAGGCGGAGGTTGTGGTAACTGTCTTTGAAAAGCATTGGTTTGGGGTCCTCCAGCAGAACTCCGCCCAGGCTCCGCTCCAGGTCCAGCACCTCCTGTTCAGCAGACAGAGAGGGATGATAATGGCTTTGTCAATACTTGTAATGCATTCGGCTCCTCAAACGAGACACACATGTTAACGACCGCGAAGGAGGAGGAGGAGGATGCAAAGTGGGAATGACAATGATTTAAAAATGGATAGAAAACTGTAATGTCATTTCAGCACACAGCACTTTATCTGGAAGAATTTAAGATGAAGAGATTCTTTATTTGTCACACAATGGGGAAATTTCAATGTTGCCTCCGGTTACAGAACAGTAGCAATGAAACACAAAATAAGACATAGCACAACTATAGAGTATTGAAATATAGCTTCATAATAAAAATGTATAAACATTATACATGTTTTTGCATTAGAATTTCTGCAGACATTGTTTTTAATAACGGTTATAAAAAGGTATTAAAGTGTGTTTGGTAATAACACTTTGTTAACTAAGAAAGGCAACATAAACCAGCGAAAACAGAAAAGCCATTATTAACCATTATTTAAAAAAAATTAAATTGTCTCTTTAAATTGTCTCGAGACAATTTAAAAAATATGTTAATAATGGCTTTTCTGTTTTCGCTGGTTTGTCTGAAATTGGATTATTATATTATCATCCATTTTTACAATATGTAAACAAATAATCAGCAGCGACTATTTGTGAGATATGATTGCCTTTTTTATGCAACTTTTTCAGGACAAAAATGGTAAAAACCTGTTCCAGCTTGCCTTAGCAACCATGTAAGCAACAAGTATGCCCTACAAATCGGCTTCTTCCGCATCCGGGTCAGTCCACTCCCAATATACAGACTAAATGCAAGAAGAGTGAAGCCGGGACCCTTTTTCCAAATAATTGCTTTATCGAAAGAGTTTTAGGTGGGCTGCTTTGTTACCTTGAGTGCGTGTGGCGTGTCATGGATGCAGTAGACGCGCAGGCTGTAGTCCAGGGAAAGGCAGGGGGCTCTGGGGGCGAACAGGGCCAGCTGCAGCCGCTTGCAGGCAGGCTGAGGCGGGCAGGACTGTCCCACGAGAGCGTATGTCCCCAGCTGCTCCATGAGGACGTGCGAGCTCTCCTCCTCTAACTGCAGGTAACACGGGGAGGACAGGGTCTCCTCTCCAACAGTCAGCACCTCCTAAACACACAACAAAACAGTCAAGAATGTCCCAGAGTGAAACTAATGCAACCTTTTGGAAAGATTAAATACATGTTTCATAAGGTTCAAATATTATACCGGGACATAGGTAAAGGCAATATTTTTTCTTGCTTTGAATAATTTAGGTAATTGAGATTGAGATTGACTTCCAATATGAAAGTGTAGTATTCTTTAGGAAAAACAACACTTTATGCTTGTCCCATTGGCAATTTAATACCATTTTAATAACTAAAAAACAACAATCAAGATGAATACTACTTACTTTGAGTGATATATAACGTAGGAAAGATGTAACAGAGATATTTGACCTTGTAGTGACCAGTGGCTGTGAGCGTGGTCAGCATGGTGCCTTAACTATTGATCACGGTTATGTCTACAGCGGTCAAGGATTGACTGTTCTGTAAGTTTTTCTGGTGAGAGGGGCCGTCTGAAGACCTTTCTGCAGACCTTTCAAACAATTGATCCTATGCTTCCTAGAGACCACTGTGATTGACAGTAAAGGCGCCATGCTGACCACTCTTACACATACTGGGTCACGACAGGGTCAAATATGCAAAATATATACATGCACACACAGACACGCACAGACTTACATAATAGTAGGGCTGTTCTTTATACTACCAGATATTTGATTATCTAATATTCTATAGTATTTGTCTGGTCTCAATACCCAGCTTGATGTACAATTCGTAATTCTCTTTTGTGCAATATGAGCAGAGTTTGTACAGCACACTTTGTACAGTGTATAAACGCAGATAAAATGGCTAATGTGAGGTGTGGATGGTCACAATAGCCCACCTCCCAGGCGCCCTGATGGGTCTGTGTCTTCAGCGTGAGGGTCCAGTCTGGGGTGGGGGTGTCCAGCTGGGCACAATGGGGCAGCGTTAGCACCACAGGGCGATTCAGCAGCATCCCCGACGGACCACAGCTCACCACGGGGCTAAGGACGGTCTGACTGCCCTCCGAGGGAAGCCTGTGACATGAGAGGCCACATACAGTTTATAATGGTGACAAAACATAACAACAAGCTGTGATATGTCTCCTTTCTGAATGGAGCACGCGGCTGCCAAATGATAGAAAATTGGTGGCGAATCAAGCTGCTGGTTGGGGAGATAAAAGTTGACAGAAAATTTGGACAGCAAGAACATTTTGATTGAGGTGAGAATTAGGTCTTGCGGTGCCTCGTGGCTGTGTTAGCGATTGATAATGATAAGAAATTGTACGTACGTGGTTTTGTCCCATTTGTTGATGATGAGGTACATTTCGTAAAATTTCCCCTGAGGGATGGTTCCAGGAGGGACGAGCAGACTCACACCTGTGGGATTCAACAGAAACTATAGTTAAAGTTCATATGAAAGCACAGGTTACCTACATTTACATTTATATTGTGGTTGTCACTGAGCCTCGTTTCATTTTATATTCACCAACATTTTGGCTTTTTATACAGAACCATTTATTCTTGTTTATTGCTTCTAATCTATAATCTGACAGCACATCAAATTAGCATAGCTCTTTATACACTGAGAGAATGTATGCACATTTCAAACTACATCTTTTACATGAGCCATTTCTTTCCAAAACAATAAAAATATAAGAACAGAGGCATTCAAAAGTAAACTTGTTTACCTTACGATATCCTATATAGACTATAAATATTGTAAGTCATGGATGAGTACAAACTATAAACAGACAAACTAAACCCGTTTCAGGGAATGACAAATTTTTTACCATGTTTATGTGACAATTATTCTCTTTGTCAAATAGTGACTCACAGAACTCATTCTTTTAGGAATGCAAGATAACATTATGTATGTTTGAGGATTCTAAGAAGATGAAGAAAGCCTATAGTGGTCTGACTGAATGATACTGTTATAAGGCTCTGTTACCAGTGTTGGGGATGGTGAGGCGCCCTCCCATGTGCCCCAGTGTGGCGCTGGTGCTCAGGCCCGGCTCTCTGGACAGTGTGTGGCTGTGGATGTCCCGTCCCACCGTCCCCACTGACTTCAGACTGAGGATCTCCCCGTCACCTCCGTACATGTCCGGCGGCAACTCCAGCGAAGACAACGTGGACGCATTGTACACTTTGATTTTGAGACTAGGACATATCGGATCCAGCAAGGGCGAATTGGTCATTGGGATTTTGTGCGGGCTATCGTTGACTCCATGCGGCAAAGAGAAAAGCGGCCCTCGGAAATGTCCCGCTGTGGCCGTCAAATCGGGAGGAGCGGAGGGGTGGAGGGGGTGACTGTTATCTGCGGACATGAGAAAAAAGATAGGACATTTTTTATCATTGGACAGACAGCCAAGCGCTTGGAACGCGGCACAAGAGAAATTGATTAATGCTGTTAATTAATGTTTGATGGAGAGTACAAGGGATAGGGGCACCATGACAAAATGTAAAAAATGTTGCGCAGCCGAGAATAGAGAAGAGATAGTGGTATAAAGCAATTCTATTAAAAGTGCAGGCTACTTTAATAGAACATTATCAGTCAGAGGGATGTTTCTGTTGATTTGGTTTCCTGACGTGCCAATAAACAAGTGAATGATCTACAAAGTCTTCATCATCGACGCTTTATGAAAGGCTTTCGTCCAACTTTCTGTAAACAAGCTCATTCACAGTCACGCAGCGGAGCAAGTGTTGAAGTTGAGAGTTGTTGAGTGTGATCAATAATATAAAACAGATATGTGTGGTATAAAATGTAAAAAACTATTTTCAGGGCGAATTTGGACAGATTTATCATGAACGAATTTCCCCACTGTGGGACAGTAAAGGTTTTCTTATCTTATCTTATCTTCACTTATTAAACACGAAATAAAACAGTTAATATGTTCGTAATTGTATTTTTTTGGACAGGAAATTGTGTGTGTCAAATAGTATTTGTTGTTGACTAATGACTAATGAATACATTCAAGAGCAAAAGATGATTCAAACAGCCTTATGAAAAAGGAAAGATTACAGTAGCACTTTTTTGGAAAACTCAAAGATCATTTACAATATCCATCCATTCTATACACAATACAATACAGTAGACTCCCATCCAAGGACTAACTTAGCTTAACTAGCTTAGCCTCTGAAATCTGAGAAGGGCAGATAAGACATTTTCTTATTTGATTACACATATTCCAATGATCAATGTTGTTTCATTCTTTGAAACATGGCCTGTTCTTGTCACATGCTTGATTATGATGTAATTAAAGCTGGAGTACCTAACTTTAAAATCACAAAAACAAACCATGTCATAAAATCAATATAACTTCCTTTCAAAACTGTCTCATCTTTCGAATGAACGTCCTCACTTTTCTGTCTGAAAAGAGAAAAAGAGAGGACCACCCTTTCTCAGCCAATCAAGTCTCAAGATGCAAGAAATATCTCTCTTGGAATGAGAAGATAAGACTAAATGGCTTGTCTAATTGGCAAATCTTGTTTTAAGACTTAAGAATGTACTCTAATTAAGATAAAAACCCCATGAATCAAGCATTTATGTTTTATCATTTTTTGCAGTGCACGTTGTGGTCTCCTGCTCGTACCTCAGCTTCAATGCCAGATTTGACTATGAAATATTTCCAGTAAAACACATTTCCAGAGTCACAGATGAGTGGTGGTGAGATGGCGAACAAACATCAACATAAACAGACGGCTTGTAAGATTCGTGTGAAAGTTGCTGCGTGGACTCACCCTGGCGCGGAGGCTTGTAGTTGCCAGGATGGAAGGCGGCTGTGAGCGCTGAAGAGGAGTCTGTGATGTCGGCGTGGAGGTGACGGCACCTTCGGCGGTACGCGAGCACGCCCACACAAAGCACCAGGATCACGCACAGGAGCAGCGCCCCCATCAGGCCGGCATAGATGGCCACGCCCATCCCAGGAGCCAGGGCTGTGGACACATGAACACGTGAGGCATTGGCATTCAAGCGTGGAGAGAGATTAGTAAAGGGATTTGCAGGGCTGACAATAGTGTTGTTTTGTCCTTCAATTGGTTGATGGTTTCTTAGACGACTAAATGTTGGACCTGTCGCCTTATCATGTTGTTTAAATTAAAATAATTGTTATGAAAACTCAAAAAATGTAAGAAGGAAATTGGCTGAAATTTTTTTATATTCACTTTGACAGTCGAGCTGGTTCAAACTCTCAATTCACATATTTAATGTTTATTGATGGCTTAATATTTTTGCCTAAATAGTTGTTTTTCAAAAAGATTTAAGGTCAGTTTTGGTCAAATACATCATCATTTTTAGAATGCTCTTTCAGTCGACTCTTAATTGACAGTCGACAAAGAAATTCTCGGTTGAAAACAGCTACAAGATTTGGCATCGATGATATATTCTGCCTTTTTTACATTCATATAATCCTGTGATATTATCTGAGCTCAAGACTGGCACAAAAGATGCATACTTTATCAAAGTGAAGAGGTCACTTTTACAACATTCAGGACGGGGAGAACGTTCACACAGCAGAGTGGGACAATATAGAAATCATACATGAACATTCATTTGTTTAGTCTTACTCTCCTTTTGCACCTTCTGTACATAAGACACTGTCATATCATATATTTTATTAGAATTGCACTTAATTGTTACGTGTCAATCTTCCACATTCATATTTATTTATAATATAAATATAATACATCTATTTTTGACCATTTAAATTCGTACTTGTTTGAGCTACTGTGTCCAAGTAATTTCCCCTGTGGATCTATAACGTAAATAAAGATCTATAGAGTTCACGAGTTACATATTTGGTATACTGTATTCATATATAATTGTCAAAGTTTTGTGTGGATGCAAGAGTGATTAGCAGCCTTAACCTCGAAGCAAACTGATTTATCATGCACATGTTCTATAAACTAAACTATGGAACTGCACACGCTAAGCAACAATAACTAGTCTTTCATTTTGGTACAAGACGCACATAAGCTCAGGACTTAAGCCATATTTTTGAGTTTTCTTATTTGCTTTTGAAAATCCTAACAATCTTGCCAAGTGTGCGGCTAAGAAAAAGTGCTAGCACATTGATATTCCTCAAGGTAAACACGGCATATAAGCACGGTTAATTTCTACAAAATATATTGAAATTGATCATTTTCGTCGCTGCAATAAGTCATTTTGCTTTAACTGCAACCATATGTGCGATGATTCATTTTTATCATACACGACGTGGCCACAACTGGTTCTTGAATGTAGTTTTTCTTCTCTACAAACAGCTGCTGCCAACTTCCTCTTCTTTCTATCAGCAACAGGAAGCTTGATTGGAGAGCAAACAAGGCGATTAAAGCAATGCAATTAGAATCCTCGGTGTGACTATGGTTTTGTTGCAGGCGAAGGGAAAAATTTGAAGTGGGGTGTAAATTATAGATGTCGGCTAACACACCACACTATAATAATACATGAAGGCATTAGAGACATGAAGCTGCCTGAGGAGGAGGCCCGACGTCACAGCCAATCAGAGTAGAGCCAGCCGTTGCCCTTAGCTTCACCTACTCCCTGATGGGCACCGCTGGGTTGTCCCGCTGGGTTATGGGTTAAGACTGGTCAAGGGCCACAACAGTGAAGCCTGCTGTGGACTTTCCGGATAATGACCTAAGAGAGCTACTTTAAAGCAGGAATGAGTTATTTTCAATGTCTTTGCTCTCTTATGAAGTCGTTTTAAGCAGTGTTGCAGTCAGAGTTCATAATGTTTTCCTTCCGTTTGGACTCCATTACAATGATTTGTTTGACCAATATTATTAGATTCTATACTGTGGTATTTGCAGCGTGCGGCTTAAAAGTAGTCATTAACGGCTATATATTAGTTCATATAAACATCAGTTGGTAGAATGATGGATCAAGCAATAGGTATTTACGTACTGCAGACCCATGTTTTTTGACCTGCCTTCATAAACTGTCAACCCAGTGAGAAAGCTTGCCGTGTTGTTTGGACCCTACAAGTCTTCTACTAAACCACATTAGACTAAAGTTATTTGGTTCTTTGATACCAGACAATTGTAAGACGCTTCTGAGTAAGACGGAAAAATACCATTGATACATGCCAAGTTAATAACATCGCTGTCTAATATTTGTCTGGTATCGAAGAATCAAATAACTTTATTCTACTAAGCAGACAAGATGAACCTTCATAAACTAAAGGCACAGCAGATCGAAAAATATCACATTAGAATATCTGTAAATAAGAAAATACTGCAATCATGTGCAATACTGCAACTTTCTACTGAATGTCACTTATTCTACTTACTATCCTGCCCTATGTGTATAACTTTGCACTATATATAGATATTTTGGAAGACTGTTATTGAAGCCTTTACAGCTAGCTAAGACACATAGCAGCTACTTATTTTGTATATTTTGTCTGCTCCTTGAGTATTGCTGCAAGATTGAAATTTCACCACTGTGGAACGAATGAAGGATATCTTATCTTATCTCAAATAGCAGCACGTGCAACATGCCCAAACTTTGGTGGTAAGAGCTTCACTCTTGTTACACGGCTTGATACGATGTCATTATGGAAAGTCCTTCGTGTGCTGGTGTGGTGCAGGACGTGAGTTCTTTACTATTTTACTAATGAGTAAACAAATCATACGCAGGTTTTGTCTACATTTTTCTCTCGCTTACTTCTACATATATCGCTAATAGGCTAAATAAGTTATTTTTTATTTACATTTTTTCCGCTTCTACCCATCTTTGTAGACCCGCCGAAGACAAGGCTGGAGAGACAAATCTGTATAAACATTGAAGCTACGGAGAACAGGCAATTTGGCACAAGCAGACGGGCCGGTGTTAGATAAGGTTTTGATTTGTTGAGAGGGATTATGAGTGTGGCAGCGAACGGAAAGCAGATAAGGAAGTGCTTTAGGAAACGGGCCCGTGTTAAAAGAGCCCAAGAAGTCGAAAGTTTGGAGGCAACAAAACCTAAAAAAAACAAAAAAAACAACAACCACACAGACAGAGAGGAGCAGAGAGAGGCGTAGGAGAGCCGGGGGCAGACAGGCTGAGCACGGATACAGCTCACGTGGCGCGACGGGAGCAGATCCGACAGACGTCTGCACTTATAACCACAAATCCAACAATGGAGAATTAGGTGCATTACAGTCTCAGCACATGAAGCACTCGGCTTAAACTGTATCCAGATTAGCCAGGCACAAATCAGGAGCGTTTTTATGCTTTTACTTCTGCATTTATGATCAAAGGAATTCACTTTAGAGCCATGGCATCGTTCGGATTCTAGAGGCGGTGGATATGATGCCCTCTTTGCCAACAAAAAGTGCGGTCATTGATTTTGCTGCTTGATACAGTTGCATGTGGGGTTTGAGATACAAAATATTTAGAAACATGGAATGGGTTTTTGATTGTACAACGAGGCCAGCCACGATAATAATCATAAAGACTTCAATAACTCCTGCACATTTCCTTGCAAAAGTGGATGGATTTTTGTCTATTTTTTTCTATGCAAAACAAAAAAGCTCCAACTGCAGAGGATTCAATGTGACTAAATATGTTGTTTATTTTCTCATCACATGCTTTTCCATGAAATGACAAATTAGAAATATGCTGCTAAATATCCTAGTACTAGCACCAGGAACATTTTGTAGTTTCAATGTTATTGTCTGTTGCAAGCATTTTCTGACTCCATAATCAAAATGAGTTATCATGACAGGCTTATGTGCAACAGAGAGATTTAGAGAAACAGAATCCCATTAAAAAGTTTGTCAAAAATTCTGATAAAAAAAGGCGTAGGGTTGTAATACACAAAGCCTTTGGGAATAATGGAGCATCAATCTATTAATATTATTATAATTATCATATATTTTTTTAGTTTTATTTCTCTTTATTTCAAACCCATTTACTGGTGAAAGTAATTTGAACTAATCTGGTTTTATTGTTTTTGTGTTTTTAAAGTGGATTGAATTGGAATCGGTGAAGCAGATGGAGCACTGCTGCTTTTTAACCAATACCAAAAAAAGTGTTTAAATTAGGTCAACTTCATCTTTAAACAAAACTCACTGAGAAAATGCGTGGTCGATCTAATGAAGCGGCTTTGGAAAGTTGAATGGAAAGTTACAGAAGTCTACAAAGCACTAAAAAGTCTTTTGTTAATCCATAAGGTAAGCTTACAAAGCACATAGAAAAAGCACGGGATAAGACTTATAACTAAGCCACAGAGTAGGAAGTGTCTCCAATGAACCCACGAGCTGACGACAGTGCAGACAGCGCAGAGCCACGTGCCACAGACAGACACACACACACATAAGGAATAAGGAGAGACGCACACACACATAAGGAATAAGGACAGACGCACACACACATAAGGAATAAGGACAGACGCACACACACATAAGGAATAAGGACAGACGCACACACACATAAGGAATAAGGACAGACGCAAGAGGAGGGAGCTGCAAACAAGTGAAGTCATGGGAAGGTGAACTTACGATGGCTTGCATGTTCAATAGAAACCTTTTTATCTGTTTGAGCGGGAGAAAACACAAAAGAAAAAGGAACTTCATGTTGATGGACGAGTCGTTATGCAAATGAAAAGTACAACAACATAATTGAAAGCAGCAAAAGTAAACAGCTCATCTACGTGCATTGAATAATGGATGGTGCAGAGTTGAAAAATGGCTTCAAATGCGAGTGTGTTTGGCAAGTCTGACACTGACTGTGGCTTTTTCCTCTGATGGAAAAGGCGTTATATGGATGTGATGGGACAAGGATGGGAAAACTAAAATTAGGGTTCAAAATAACAAAGAATAACAAGATACGTGATACTAATATAAGGTGGTTTTGGTTGGGGCCACTTCTGTGAAGAGGGTGTGATCATTTTCCCGTCCCAGAACATTTGTGGTTGGTAGATATTGATACAAATAATGACTAAGAATAAGCAGTTTGTATTTCTAGACTGATTCCCAGAAAATATGTGAGAATGCAGAGAAGCTACTGTGTACTTTTATCTTTTATGAATCAATTACCCATGATGTGCAAAGTGCAGCGTAGTGCATAAAGCTGTTCTATTTTTATTTCATTTTAAGATTGAATTCAAGAAACCAAACCGACTTGATTTATGGCTCTATTATCTAAAAATCACAACTTTTCATTATCAAGTATCGTCGGCGTTGGAATTTATGAAATATTTATGATCTTTAATTGTTAGTGGAATATTGTAAATAAAATAAAAAATGGTTTTGCACCTAGCAGATTGAAAAGTTGAAAAAACAAAACTAGAAAGTCCTAAACAGACAAAACCGACAAATACATTTATGGGGGCATCCATCCATCCATTTTTTCCCCTTAATCCATTTTTGTGTTGGGGGGGTGGCATTCAGAGCTGCACCCAGTTCACAGAGCACCAAGTAATTTTAAATAATAACATAACATATAAATAACCATAATACACATATGATAGATAGAATGTTCTTCCTACTTTATAGCAAAGACTTCTTAGTGTGACGTTAGCAGAAAATACAACTTTATTTTTCTAGCAAAATCAGAAATATGTATCTACACTGCAGTTGTTCAACCAGTCATAGGCGCTTTACTATAACTATAATAACATCACCGCTGCTCAGTGATCTTCTTATAGCAGAGCACATATGTCCGTTAACACACAAGATGAATTAATGAGGACGTGCAGCATGCTTTCTTGGTTTCCTCTTGAGATCGGCCCAAGTGCAGTTTGTCGGTTACAGCTGCTCGAGTCACTGCAGCGTATACGTCTGAGCGCGCCGGCTAAATCTGTGCTCGCTGTGTGATTAATAAGATCCATTAATATTGGATTACACGTCGTTTAGCATTAAGTTTATTCTTAATTAGAATAATGGTTAAGCCCAGGTTTAGCACTGCTGCGTCTCTGCTGGATTAGACTTGCTTCATACCTCCATGGATCATCATCAAAAACATCTGATCCACTTTGGACAAATGTGTTTTCTCTAGTCATCATTACATTGTTAGTTCAAGTTTTGCTAAATCGGATATTTTCATTGCTTATAGTTAGAATCTTCCACGTGTTTTGTAATCGGCAGTTTTTTAAATAAAGATTATGCTATAGAAAAAGTAAAATACATATATCTGGCTTTTCAAAAAATCTTATAAGGTTTTCTTATATGAATTTTTTAAATGTTCAAACCCCATACATAGAACGTTGCAATTCAATCCATAGATTTCACCTGGACAAATTTTTGTTCTCTGTTACATCTTTAGATCAGCTTTTAAGACAAAAAAATGTAAAATCTTGCAAAGCTAATCTGCTCTCAACCCAAACTGTCAAATAGTGACTCACAGGGCTCTTTCTAACTAGAACACAAATATAGCTACTCAGACGGTGGCACGATTTGACTTGTACTAGACACTCTCTGTGGGGAGATATGCATTTTTTATAAAACATAAAAGGTACACCAGCTTTAATTCATGTACATTTTTAACTTAACTTTTTGCGTTGCTGACTGAATGTGTTTGAGTAGAGATGAAATAACAGTTTTTCGCACAAAAGAAGTGAGAGATTATTCTGGTGAAACTTAAACGCCCACTTCTTCACATATACATTCAGACTTATCTACAAAGCTACTCTTTGCACTTGGATTTCCCTGTTTATGGTCTGTTTATGGTCTGTTTATGTCTCTGTGTACCCTTAGCATCTGTGGTTAAACACTCACACCGCTAAACCTGAGCTGCAGAGTCATGGCTCTGTCTTCTGTATGTGATATAACTGCGTGGGTTAATGCAGAACTGCTCTAGTGAATCCGGGTGAGTGTAATGGTCTGTCAGCAGGATTCCTCTCGGATCATCGCGGCCTGCACATCGGGTGTCAGCCTGAGTCACCCTCATATGTTCTCCCCTTGCGCTAATTTTTCCATGTTATGCTTTGCAACCCACTCCGTGTGCACTTTTTTAGCTTCGCGATTCCTCTATTCCTCTCCCATCCATCTGTGCAACACTTTTAGATGTGGCTTTTTATGTTTGCAAACTGTTCCAATAATGGTGTAAGTAAGTTTTTCTCTCCTGGATATGTAACCTTTCATGTCTTTCTCCTCATCATTCAGTTTCTCATCAGTCTACCGCTACAGATATGCACCCCGGGAATACTGTTATGTAGCGAATGGCTTTGAAATGCAATACAACTCGTGGCTCTGAACTATGAGCAAAGATATCAGGAGGGCCGGGAGGGTTTGCTTTTATCAATTTATCATGCACCTGATGGAGCTGATATGCTGTTAGAGACTCCAAAACATACTTTTCACCATTTCTGTAATGAAGGATGTTCCCCTGGTCAGCCCACTTTTGCACAGCCTCCTCATCAGACCTTATGAAATAACGTGATTGGATTAAATACTAAAGCAATTACAAAGATGGACAAAGTGCTGGACAAATCAAATAGTCTCCAAGTTGTAGGGATTTCAGACTACAGGTACTGCCGCCGGTACTGCTGACACATGGGCTTCTTCTAAGTAACCAATGACCAATGGCTCCAATGTGTTTGCTATTTTTGCCTTTTCTGAGTTCAAACTATCTGATTCTCTGATCTTTTGTTGGTGAATCGAAAAAAATTCTTAAGTCCTACAAGGCGACTGCTGTGATTTAGGGCTATACAAAAGGAAATGGACTTGAATTAAATAGGCACAATGATTATTTTAGTACAGTGTAATTCAAGGAGTAGCTCACACTTTTTCTAGCGTGTGTCCTTTGAGGTCCAACTATGAGGACAGTGGAGATGATCCAGGACACTCATCATTCAACAACATTTATGGACATTTATTAACACTTATTTGCCCCCTACGGACCAAAACCAACCATGTGTTTTCTGTTTTATTTCATGCGTCTGAACGGTTTGATTCTCTGATCTGTGTTGGCAAATTCAACAGCTGTGTGAAGTCCTCTGAGATAACTACTGTTGTGATTTAGAGCTATTCAAGAATAAATTGAATCAAATTGCATCACTTACTGCGCGTACACAGCCCCTCAGTGCAGTTCTTGCTCTCCATCATGCTGCCACTACAGTGTTTCCCCCCGTTTTTGGGGATGGGGGACTGGCACTCCCGACTGCGCCAGTGTGTGCACTCCGTCCCACAGGCTGACCACTTTGCCCACTCTGTCCAGCCCCCGTCCACTGCAAAGAACAACACCACGTATGACTCACTACGGAACAAGTGCAAGAAAGATCATAACTCATGCTTTTTGTTACAGGGTTGAAATAAACTCAATTTCAGCAATACATGCCTCAAATGTGCCGTTATGCTGTGGATAAGTGGGGCCCAGTCTTTTCCTATTCAATGCGGCTTTTCATTACAACACTCTAGGGGCTCTGACCATAGTGGATGTGGACATCAATTGACTTTGCACACAGAATGTTTGTCCTGCTACCAGTATATAAGCTGAGGCTGTCACTGAGCTCTGTTTTAGTCTGATTTGTGGAGTGGGGTTGGCATAGATTCTTCAATATGCCTGCAGATGTACAGAATTCATGAAAAAGCAAAACGTGATTTCCCACTGGAGTTAAATATGTTATTACAGTATCTTGCAGACATTTACAGTGGCTTGGCATATATAAAGTAATGACCAATTTGTACCTAGAATCTAACACACCGTCACCATCATTGCATACAAAATGACTCAGACTAACAGATATATTCACAGTAAATAGAATAAGAGAATTGCAATATGAGTCATACATATTTATTCTTCCATCTATCCATTGACAAACATGTCCTGCTTGATTGCATACAATTTATTTCATGTAAGTTAATCAGCAGGAAAGATGTAGAGGTGAAAGAATGGACATGGTGAGTGAGATGTAATGTTCACTGGTCCATGGGTGAAGCTCGGGAAAGCTACCGTTTTTAGCAGACTTCATATTTGTTAAATTCTGAGTGTTTAGCTCATAGCCAATTGGAAGCCTGGGTTGTCAATCAAACCTGTTGCTAATGGTAGCTGCGGAAACTGATTGTTGACCAGTTAGCATTGTTCATATCTCGATAAAAAACGAAAAAGACCTGGATCCATAAGAGTGCTGGAACCCAGACATTATAGGACAATATTGGTGAGTCTGCAGGGACTGAGAAAATAAAGTTTTGTTTCCAATATACTATCCAGCAACCAGGCTTTATGTGCACCACAATTTCCCTGTGTGTGGACCTGTGTTTTCACATCGTGTTTTGCTTGGGTCCTATAAGTACTTGTCCTCCCACTCCTTTTCCACGCTCATATAAATATACCTGGACACAGAGTGGTGCAGGTGACCCTTTGCACCGGTGGCCCGTCACAGAACGCTCCTCCGTTTAGAGGCGTTGGGTTAGTGCAGCTGCGTGTGCGCCGCTGCCACCCTTGGCCACACCGGGCATTACACTCTGACCACTCAGTCCACGATGACCAGCCTCCACTCACTAGAGAAGAAAAGGAAGATAACAATGGCCTCATCAGTGAAAGTACAGCTCTTGAATCTTAATCAGGGCTATGTGAAAGGCATTACCATATACGATAAGTGTTGCCGTGCTGCTCCGGCGTTTGGCTACCACGTTCCGAGCCACGCATGTGTAGTTTGCGGTGTCAGAGAGGCGAGCCTGCTTGATAATCAGATCATGGTCGATGGTGATTAAGAAATTGGAGTCCTGTGAGGGATCAATGACATCTTCATTCTTCAACCAATCGACCTACAAGGACAAATACAGCCAGAGCAAAACATGTTATGGCTTTAATTTGTGCATGCTGCTCCTACATAGTTACATAGTTAGTTGTTGTTTGATTATTAATGAATTCTACAAGTTAAGCTTTTAAATAGCTCTAAAAACAATGTGTTCAGAGGTGGGTTGCATTCTGCAGATGTGACCTGTGGCTCAGTCCATTGTTGCCTCCTACTTAAAATGTGTGTGGAGGATTTCTGATACACAAAGGCTCTTCCAAGATTTTTAAGTTCATCTTACAGTTTTGAATTTAATAAAATGGGAATTATCTTGACAGAGCACAATGTAAAGAAGAAGTAATAACAAAGAGCAAACAGAGATTGAGATGAAATGTCAAAAACAGCAATCACCATGGATATTCTGTTTTTTTTTTGGTAAAAAGCAAGATGAGCTTCAGGGGCATTACTCACAGTAAATAGTTAGGCATTTTTTGGCATTAAATGTAGTATTTCATTAATCAATGCTGAGGCATGCATGTGAAAACTGATGATAGAAACTATGTTGAGAGAAAAGATGTGTAAGAAAATAAAGTATTAAAGATTCTGTATAAAACTAATAAGAAAATGTTTTCAGCATTTCAAACCTTCTCCATTTCCAATGGGATGCCTTTTCATCCTGTGTAGCTAATTCTATGCTATTAATGTAAACAAAGGAAGGGGGTAAATGGGAACATTTACAATAGCATGTAAATTGATTAAGCACCATGAACCTGCAGTGATTTTACAATAGGCTTGAATGACGCCTTATTTGCATTTCACAACCCCAGCCAGTATATGACTAATTTGTGCTTGGCGGCTCTTTAGAAATTACTTGAAGTCAGCGTATAATGAAGTAAATTTAAATAAAACATAACACAATCAAATCAGCTCTCCTGTGATCACTGGCATCTGCTTTCACACATTTATAATCATTTGGAAGCTCTTATTTGGAACACACACAGCGCTTTGCTGTGGAATAGTGTGTTGATATAATAAGGAGAAAGTGAGGTTGGGGTGCACCTCAGCAGCTGGCATTCCCTCCGGGGGGCGACACTGCAGTAGAACCTCCTGCTCCAGTCGAACCTCTCGCCCCAGCGGCTCCTGCTCAAAATTCTTCCTCAGGTCTGAAATAAGAGACATAAGAGTAAAGTCAGCGCTTTTAAACACAAGAGCTACAACCGGTCTGAGATGGCTGTGAGTGCATGTCATATAGAGTGGAGGCAGATTTTCTGTTGTTTGCATATTTCTTTACTGAAGAATGAACGGGGGGCGACAGAGCTTTGCACCTAATGGCTGTGGATTTGACCCCCCCACTGTCTGCTGCTGAGTTGTGTTCCCGTGGACCCACCACCTGCAGGAGGATCAGCGAGGTACTGCTGCTATGAGGATTGGGAGGCAGCTCTGATTGCCACCCCCCCAACCCAGAAATGGACAAATAAAGGGGATGATAATGACATGGCGTTCTGGAACAATTTGCGTAAAGGTGATTTCAGAAACTTCAGTGGCATTTCATGGAAAGAATAATACAAACTTCTGACCGTATGAACCAGATTCACAAACAGATAACGCATGATTTTCAATATATTTTTTGACAATCAAAACACAGTTGAATGCTTGATATTCTATGGATCCTTCTTGCCAATACAATTTCTATGGAAACCACTTAGAGGCACCCTTCTAAATTGTGCATTTTTTTTGTTTTATTGCCCATGTTAGTAGTAGTCTGATTGATGTATCATTTATACATATGCATTTTAATGGGGTAGGATCCAAACAAACACAATAAATCATTTTCCATCTCCAGCAGAACTCAAACTGCTTTACATCTGTCATGTTATTTTCTTTAGCTGAATTAATTAGAATTCACTTATTTTATGGGCAGACTAAACATGGCATATTTCATTTCTGCCGTTATTATAACTTCAGGACAAATCAACTTGCCGCATAACATGTCGTTCCATTGTTAATCATAGTTACTTTGTCTGTCATAAACACACATCACACAATCTCTGGTGCTAAAAGCCTGCGTCAGTCTGTCCCACACTCCGATGGATGTATGTTGCCATAAACACATGGGCTGTCACTCATCCTGTAGCGCACACATTACCAGGGCTCAGGCAGAGGCTGAAGTGCTGAGAATTTGCATAAATGTATGTCAAGAAAAGTCGTGCATGCATGGCTTTAAATCCCTGTGTTGTATACGTTTATAAGAGAGACTGGAATTTACCACTTTGAGTAGCATTGTCATAGCACTAATGTTGAAAGATAAACATAGACATTATAATGGTTAAACGCTCAAATAACAAAACAAGTTATCTTTAAAAAAAAAAAAAAGTCATGTGGATTGACCCAAGAAATACAGAGAAATTAGCAACAAACTAGTTTTGAGAGTTTCGATAGTGGTGGCCCGTGGTGTCACACAAACACAACCTATTGGTAGGGTTAGCTCTAATTGAATTCTCCCATGGCCTTGAACCAATGTACATCTGTTATATAGAGTCAAGGCACAGGGACAAGCCTCCTGCTGGTGCCGAGTCAGGACTAAACATGGAGAGGCAGCGTCTAAAATGTATGCTGCTAAAATATGGAAGTAAATCTGAAAATGTGAGACCGGCTTCTACTCTGACAATGTTCAGAACCAGGTTAAAGCTGCACTAACTGACTTTGAGAACTTTTTAAATGAGAGCGCCGAGCTCGCTCTCTCTGCTCGCCCTCTCTGCTCGCCCTCCCCGCACGGAGCTTTCACCCCCCACTACCCCCCTCCCCCTCAGCCTGCGCTCACATGCTAATTGTATACGGAGCTCACGTCTCACAATATGGACTTTTGAAAGTGGATGGCGTGACCAAAGAATGATTGAACCGGGAAGCGCGGAGGAACGAGACTTTCTTTTGGCTGTTTCGCTGAGTAAGCAGAAACTGGTAACGAAGACACGGGAAGCTTCAGGTTAGCCTCCGCCGCTTGTTTACCTCAGCTGTCTGTGCTAACAAGAGACCTGTAGCTTTTCTCAAGAAAGTGGGGACCAGTGGTCTGCTGTGATTGGTCACAATCTGGTCCCGAAACATATTATTTTCCTTGTTGCACCAAAACTCAATCTAAAATAAAATGACACGTCAGCACAAATCTGCGCTACTTTTTCTTCAAAAGGACGAATATCCCAATGCATTACATGGATATGGATTGAATTTTCCTAATGAATACAAAAATAAAGTCAGGTAATGCAGCTTTAAAGGCTGAACTAGCTGTGCAGACAACTGAAGAATTATACCCATACTCTTTTAAACCCTTTAATGGTTCTCTCAACCATTTGGAAGATCACTTTTTGAGTCACTTTATCTACTTGAAACATGCTTGGAACTAAATCTAAATCTTTGGGAAATCTTACTTAGCTTTATGCACTAGGGGTTAAAAAAAACATAACACAGTAATCAGTGGTCCTACATCTACAGAAATCCAAAAATGAAAAAAAAAACCCACATTTCTTGAACATTAAAGGGTTAATGTCCTGTAATTACATGTCCTTGTAGGATTTTAATGTTTAGTTTCTTGCTTTGTTAAGCACTATGAGTTGCAAAAACACTCACAAGCAATGCGGACATAGGCACGGTTGCTTTTTGTGGTGCCAGCTGAGCTCCAGGCCACACACTGACACCAGTAATCTTCCAGCCCAAACAACTCCTCCACCTGAGTTCTGGACACAGAGATGTCCACCTCTCGAACCACCAGTCCTGTCGGAGAGAGAAGGGGAAGATTAGTGGGGCATATTTTTCACTCTGGTATAAATAATGCATTGGCTGTCGGCCAGTGCAGTTAACATGGACATAAAACCCTATAGCAGCTGATGGATCATATAATTGGGCATGATGCTTGTAATTGAAAAGTATCGTTATGTCTGTGATTAAAAAGGTGACAAATGTTTGAGTGTCATAACTATAGCACAATAAAGGTTTAGATCAATAAGACTAAATTGTGACTTGGCCAAAAAAGACAATTTCTATATTTTTCTGCTCTATGACATTTGTGGGGATTTTCTTAAATGGATTTTTTTTTTATATTAAATAATTTTAGTAGAACAGCAGTAAATCCTAACTGCTCCGACTGTAGTCATAAAGGTAATCTTTGCAAGTGTTGCATTATTGGACCCTGTTGACACAGAGACCCTTTTGAAATTGGGAATGTACAGTGATCTACGTGTATCACTAATTAGGAACAACAACATATCTGAGAGTGACGCAAGTCCTGAACAGTGTGTATTGGGAGCAGGTGGGAACAGGGACTTTTTGGGGCAATGCCATTTTAATTAAAGATTACTCAAAGATGGTATTTTGAACTGTAATTATAACCCGTGGGCTTAGATGTGAAAACACTATAAAACTCTTAAAAGTCAATTATGCATTAAGTCTCTTTTAAAGTCTAACATGTTTATAGGCCCAACTTTATTACTATTACTTATATATCAATTTAACTTGTAATTTAAGTCTACTCTTATAACTAATCAAAACACAATGATTAAAGCTGGAAAACTTTCAAAAAACAACAAAAAGCGATATAAAAAACATTGAACTATGTAATCTAATCTAACTCGTCACACGCAAGTATTTTAGGCCTCTTTAGATCCGATTTTTTCCGATAGAAAAGTTTGTGTAAGCTCTCAGTCGTACAGGGATTAGTCAAAGCAAAGGAAGGTTTCTCACCCATCATCTGCTAAGAAGTACAGATGATGGGTGAGAAACCTTCCCTTGCTTCAGATAGAAAAGTGAAAAAGAGAGGACCTCCATCCCTCAGCATCAAATAGTGACTCCCAGGGTTCTTTTCTGATAAAATATACAATGCTTTCTTTTAGGTTAAGACAAAATACTGTAGTCTAATTTGTTCACAACATTAAAATAGTTAGGTACCCCAGCTTTAATACTGTTTTGAACTGCTGGGCCTGGTTACTTTTTTTGTTTTCATGAATTTTTCTTATAAAAACATGACATCGCTGCGCCGTACCAGTGACTTCGTCCACGCTCTCCCTGGTCACGTGGTCGTTCTGATTGACCCACTCTCCGTTGCATTTGAAGTAGATCTGCGTGGCTGGAGACGCCCTGCATCTCATCTGGACCGGGCGGTTTTTCACGATAAACGCATCCTCAGGTTCGAGCAGGAATTCGGGCAAAGGCTCCGCTGGTGCCGATGGGTACGTGTCCGGGAGGGTGTCTGTGTCGCTGTAGTCTGTGGTTTCTGCAAAATATGGAGAAAGGAAAAGAGAGATGATCAAAAATGTGTTCTTTGTTCAAGTCAAGACCCACTTATGTAGCTATTGTCCCGAAGCGCTGCTCTCTGACCTTACTGACAAGGAAGTAAGAAACGGTCAAAATGACAAGTTTGCCCCTGAGGGATCAATAAGCCATTGGATCCCTGCAGAGGAGAGTGTGTGTGACGGCCTGTCTGTGCATCGCTGTGGGCCACGAGAAACAAAACTGCCAGCACACTTCAGCTGTTTGCATTAACACTGGTCCAGTCCATTTTAAAGTCGATGTTGTAAGTCCACGCTGTTACACTGAAATCGCTATGCTTTTCCCGCTACGGCTTACAAAACCAATACTTCACAAAGAAAGTTATAAAACACATACACACAGGTGATACTTTTGAATTGAATGAGCAATATACTACACACACATTTCATCAGCCTCATAGTCATATTTTCAGATTTTTTTGCCTGGTTCTGTCCAAATCAGCATTTCCTGCAACAATTCCAGTAATACAAATGATCCATATCCTTGTTCCAAGCTGAAAACCTAAGTCTAACAGTGGGACTTAGGTACAAAAACTCACAAAGCAAACTTGGGTAAAGTATTTTCAAAATGCAAAAATGTATGTTCTATTCTTAAACCCGAAACCAAACCCTAGCCATAGTGAACCATTTGCCTTTGCCTTAAGCCAAACCTCTAAACCAAAACCCTACTCTAACCCGATGAAACAATGCTTGATTATTTGGTGGGTATCAGATCCTCCCAAACCCACACAACTCACACCAGAATGAAAGAGCATGTAAGTACTCAATAGAACTGCATTTATCAGTCCAAAGCTACGCTGCTTTAAACTTCACTGTAAACAGACATTGTGACATTTTCAGTGCCCTGTTTTTGCCACTAATCTGGTGAACGCAGACTCCGAGTCCATAGTTCTCAGCTGGAGAAGGGAGAGGCTGACCTTCCCGTAGCCTGCTCCCGTTGATGGCACATTATCTGGTGACATTTCCGATCTGACACTTCCCGTTGGCACAGCAGCCCTCAGCCTCTCCTTTCCTCTCACCAAGGACATAGTATTTCTTGACCTCGCTGCCTCCCTGACTTGTTACTTCAATAATGACACTTCATCAATGCCGCCATCTTCTTATTGGCTCCATCTGGTCGCCGCAGTGAAGCCGTAAATCCTGCCGAACTATATAGGTAATAATAGTTTTACAAAGTGCCCCTGGCCCATAAAGAATTATCTGCCCCATATAGCGTATATTGCATACCGAATACCTTATAAATCACAGTGATACACTCTCTATTTTGAGCTCGACATTTACAGTTCCGTTCTGCTGAGATTCGAGTGAGGTTCCTACAGGTCCTTATGAAATCTTAATGCGTCCAACCCTCAAGACAGAGAGACCATGTTCGGATGATAAATTCGATCTGAATTCAACAAGAGGAGACTGCGACTGGAAGTGGTGGGTCCAGTCACAAAAGAGGAACTGATCAAATGCACCAATTTTAATGCAATTTCACACTGCTCAATTTATTATGAGTTTAATTGCAAAAATCTAATACCTTTGTTTTGAAAAATTGTGAAAAAAGGTATTTCTCCAGTTAAATTCTTTTTTATTGGCAGGACTTAAGTCTTAGTTCTGGATCTACAGCCTGTCCGTCCAGGAGTGGATTTTTCTCTCAATGTGGGCCTCCCGGGGTTTCTCACTTTATCCCACTGGATTTTTGAGTTGCTATTTGCAGATGCAGGAGAGTCAAAGGACAGTGGTGATCGTCCAGAACACTTAAGGACATGTGTGGACCTGTAGAAATTCACCCCCTATGGACCAATGCCTATGTATAATTCTGTTAAACTTAAAATGGAAAACTTTGTAAATTAATCTAGATGACTACAGTTGTGATTTAGGGCTAATTACATAAATAATTGAATTTAAATGAAATTGAAGTCTAAGTTACCTTAAATTATTTCACTATCAACTACTATACCTGTAGTCAATGATCATTTTTATCTTTTAAATGAGATGTCTGGTATCTAATGTATAGCACTGGTGTGAAGTATTGCATTAAATCTGAAGAGAAATGTTGTAATAAGGTTCATATTTGTAGTGGTTACATTTAGTAGAGAGTTTCTCCCCAGTGCATCCATCCAAATGTGTGAAAACATTTTTGCTTTTAGTGCACCAAGCAATATTAAAGGCTACAATTCTTCCCAAGACAACCTTCCCGCTACAAAGACAAAAGCTGCTATTCACTATTCATTTATGTGTCACGTGTGAATAAAACATTACAAAGTTTGAGACCTCGAACAACTAAAACATTTTAACTTTTTCACGATATTCTTAGCCACTTTTGTTTCAGCGCACGATTTTTGCGAGAAAAAAATCATCACAATTTCACTGAGGACGAAGCAGAGACACAGCTGCTTTCAGACAATGAGCAGCACACTCAGAGCATTTAGTTTTCAAAATGTATCAAGGCCTGAACTGATCTGCTATTCTACAACTGGGGAACAAGAGAAACTACTTAAGAAGATACCATCATCTATTTTAGGAAAGTGCTGTACTCTGCGTCTCCTTCCCCGTTGCTCGGCTTCAGTCAGCTGGCCGACAAACTCCAGTGAAGGAGAGGGATTTCAGACTGTGGCAGACTTAGAGCCAGGACGCAGCCGTAAGGAGGATTCTTACTCATTTCAAAACGCTGGAAGGGCTAAAATGTATGAGAATATCAAATTCCTGCCACGAACAGATTTTGGCTCGTAAAAAATACCAAAACATTGACCTCCCTTTTTATCTTGCTATGTACATTTCTCCATTGTCAGATCAATAAAGTTTATCTAAACGCTGCACTGTCCCCAATCACATGCTTGTTGTCTTACATTCAGTTTAATACATTAACAGGCAAACATTTTTTTCTTGACTTCGAGATTATTTTACATAATACTTAGATTAAAAATAAAGCAAAAATAACTGGTTTGACAATAAGAACATTAATAATGCCACTTTGACTTATTTAACTTGGAATAATAATTCAGCCAATCCCAGTGAAACGGCAAAGATGTGTGATATTTTGTTTGGTGGATTTGTTTTCATGTTCTGAAATAAAAATCTTGATTGAGTCAAGAGCATATGCTGCCCATTCCTGTTTTTCTATAAATAAATGTATATCCTTTTCCGTTATTATTGGCGTCTGTCTTTTTTCAGGTGTCAAAAATCCTTATTTTCCAAACTTGAGAATGTAATCTTTCTATTTTCTTTGGCGCTGCCCAGATAGTATGTTTATTGACTTATGTTTGCATGAAGGTTATTGTATAATTGTGTCCCTTAGAGCCAACAGACATGTAGTAATGTGCTGCGGAGGTGGTGGTGAGGAGGAGGAGGGTTGTGGCACCAGATGAAAGCTCAGACTTGGCAAGGCGCTGCTTATAAATGCAGCCAGGTAAAAGATTCTTGTGTGATAGCTGACTGGCAGAGGAACAGGTGTAGTAGGAGGACTTAAGTGAAGCCATTTAAGTCTTTCAGTATGCAAGTATATTCCAAAGTTTTTTCTTGGATTCGAATCCCTCTTTATACTTCTATGCATGGGTTTTGGATAATGGACATGATCTTCCAATGCCAAAGAAAATAAAACTGGGGAACCTAATTTTAATCACCATTGCTAAGTAATACATAGACAATTTCTTGCGCTCAAAACAGTTTGATCACTGTAGTTTTTACATGTGTGTATTTTTGGCCTCTGCCACATTTTTTAATCATACTAGTAAAGGGAAAAATGGGAAAATTAGGACATTATTTATGTGGGAAACTTTTTTAAGCAGGGCGACAGTGGCTCAGTTGGTAGAGCATCGGCCTTTGGACCTGAAGTCAGACCTATTGTACGTGTTTTTGAGGTAGGGGAAACTGGAGCACTTGAATAAGGATTGCAATTCTTCCTATTTACAGGAGGAACTCTGAGGGCAACAGCTGCTCCAGGCCAAGTTCACGTCTTGGCTGAAGCGTCATTTTGGATCCGTCTCTGCTCCTTCAGTGGCTTCTCGGAGCTGCATTTATTCAAGAGGCCGTGACCCTGCGATGAACTGAACACACCCACAGGCGCAACGTTGCCAAATATGATGGGCCAATAATTACACAAGTTAATCATGTTTTAGGCTTTCATACGCATCAAAAGCAATAGCACTTAAAGAGCTCAATATTGCATAGACAAGTCGTATTAAAACAAATGACTGCACTGCCTTTCAACACATTTTAAAGGACATTGTGTGTGGTATCATTAATTACACTATTTTGGAAATTGCAGTTTGTTGGCTATAGGTGCAAAATATCCAAACGATGGAAGTAATACGTTAATTGATTGATTACAACTCTTTTTCAGGGGCCAGGAAAAGAGTCGATTGAAAAAAGGTAAACAAATGAGGAAAGTCATGGTGCCAGCTGCATGTGAAACCCAAATCCTGTTGGACCTCTAAAGCTAAGCAGGGCATGGCAGTAAGTAAGTAAGTAATCTTTATTTACATAGCAAATCTTTACAGATCAAGGTCACCCAAAGCGCTTTAAAATATTTCGAGTTCAGATATTTTTCCACCGGGAATCGAACCCACTCAGCCACCATGATCAACACGAAACAAGAGTTGTAATGACTTTTTATTGATATTGTTTTGAATTGTGTTTCTAATCAATCAACCAATTGTGTTTGAGTTGCCATGAGGATTGTCTTGATCGCCCATAGTCCTCCATTATGTGAAATGACTGATTTTGCATTTTAAGTTAATTGCAGGTATAATTCAAACAGTAAGAGATTTCCGCCCATTAACGCATAAGATGTAAACTCAGACCTGCATGTCTGCCTATACACACTTTTGGTAAAATAATGTTTAAAAATGATGTATTCAGCCCTTCAGA
The DNA here is from genome assembly GCA_964034765.1 of Knipowitschia caucasica. Taxonomy (NCBI): domain Eukaryota; kingdom Metazoa; phylum Chordata; class Actinopteri; order Gobiiformes; family Gobiidae; genus Knipowitschia; species Knipowitschia caucasica. Next base: position 29,428,655 of record OZ035835.1, read on the forward strand.
GACATCTATATAAAGCACTTCCACACCACATTTTCTTCCTCCTCTTCAAAGTTACAGATAAATGTCTATAAAAGCTGCTGACAGGACACATAAGACAACATGATTGGATATTCCTCAGTTTGTTTTGACATGTGTCTGCATTTATCCATCAAAAGCTCTTGAATGATTCAGTGCTTGCTTTTGTTACTTTTTCACTGACAACAAAAACCTATTTTCTGAATTTCTTTATAACGTAAAATTACATTCTTCTCAAGCTTTGTCAAGAGTAAGACGCTGGGCAATTATGCAGCCGTGTCTAACCATACCTCTAGGAAAGAAAAATGAGACTAATGCTGCGGGAACATACAGTCCATTTGGCCTTTGACAGAATTCAGTACATATAGGAGTTCATCATAGTTTCCAGGGCAACAAGTCTCAGCCTGTGGCCAGTATAATTTCACACACAAAATTTGAAGTTATCAATGACTCAATGACAGAGTTGAATAGGTTCAAGCAGAAATAGCCATAGAGGTGATGATACCATATTTTTCTATTTAATAAAATGACATCACATTGCCCTCAAGATGCTTCAGCTTTCACTTTCACATCGTAATTGTGAATGCACTTATTGACTGGAGAAAGCAGAGAATGCCTGTATGCATGTATATACTGTATATGTGTATATGTGTGTATGGAGCAGAACAGAAGAGGAGAGACAAACAATTAACCGCAGCGTAATCTATTAAAGAACAATTATTATTCACTATTTCTCTTAATTTTAAACACCTCAAACATGATATGAAAGACTTAACTGTTGCATTGTGTGTGTTAGATCTTGACTGTGTTAGATTTGTTAATAATAACGGGGAATTTCTATCACATTAATGTCAGCACGCAGCTCTAATGAAGTGACTGCAGAAATGCTCAAGATTAATTTAGAGACGTGAGATTTGATTTTAAAAAGCAGGCGTGAGAATTACAATTGAATGTAAAAGACAGAAGCTGTTTTCTCAATAAATAACGGGAATGGTGTTAGTGAAGCTAAACAAGGGAGAAAAAAACGAGGGGTGAGGAAAGTAGGTCACAAAAGTTGATTTTGCCAATATTTCCATACACTAAAGCTAAAGTACATAATGAAACAACAACAAAAAATATTTCAGTTAAAAGTAGAATACCAGCGCTGACTCGGACCATCAAATCTCAGTAAAAAAAAAAAAACTTCTAATAAGAAATTCTGTTGGGACAAAGACATATATATTTATGAAACCAAAAAAGTTAGTAGGCGTACAGTTTCATGTTTACTGAAATAGTGCGATCCTTATGCTGATACAGTGTGTTTGATGTTGCTGACTCTACAAAAACAATCCGAGTTCAAGCAGCTCCACGCTCTCCTCTCATTTAGGTGTTTAGACTTGCACGCAGAGCCACTTGTCACTTCTATTATGTCCACTGCACTTTCTTTAGCATCCTGCGGCCCCTCCTTTATCGTGGCGGTTACTTTCTAAAAATAACCCAAAATAACTGAAATCTGTGGCAGCTCCAGGGACGTGCGGTGAGGTTTGTGATTGGGGAGGCACTGACTTTAAAAGTCAGATTTACAATCATTATTCAAATAAAATAGCATTTAATCACCAATGCAATGACATCCACAAACTTTATATACTGTAAAGATAAGAGAACCAGCTTCTTTTAATAATCTCACAACAAATCTAGCTGCTGACTCTGCTCCGCATCAAACAACATCTTTAAGAAGCGCAGGTGCGAGAGACGCGAGGAGAGAGAGACGCGAGGAGAGAGGAGCAGAGAGAGACAGAGAGGAGCAGAGAGACGGAGACGCGAGGAGAGAGAGACGCGAGGAGAGAGGAGCAGAGAGAGACAGAGAGGAGCAGAGAGACGGAGACGCGAGGAGCAGAGAGAGACGGAGACGCGAGGAGAGAGAGACGCGAGGAGAGAGGAGCAGAGAGAGACAGAGAGGAGCAGAGAGACGGAGACGCGAGGAGCAGAGAGACGGAGACGCGAGGAGCAGAGAGAGACGGAGACGCGAGGAGAGAGAGACGCGAGGAACATAAACAATAATTTAAACAAGTTGCAGAACTCTTGAGCAGTGTTTGAATCAGTGTTTTTCGGAAAAGCACTACTTTGCCGGTATCTGTCAATGTTCAACATAAAACACAGATTAACAAACTCCTCCCCCGCAGCCGGACTAACCTCGTAAGTCCAGTGGTGGTCTCCCAGTCTATATTAATTCTTTCTTTGTTTGAAAGTCCAATTGAGAAAAAAAATCTTCATTCAAATCATCCATTTTCCAGCAAAAGAAATAGCATTTTGGGCTGATTGTTTGTTAGCAACTCTGGTATGAACTTTATGCTCACTATCACCCCTAGCGGTGAGGCACAGATACCGCCTGCCTCACGCCAAGCTTTTTCCTTGTGTGTTCATCTACGATCAAAAGACTTAAACTAAATATAAATTGTACACACATACGTGCAATACACTACTAAACACTAAGAGGAGTTTAAAAAATGTTTTTAAAGCAGGATATTTGAAACAAACGGTGATATATCAACTGCACGAGCTGAGTGCACTCAGACACACACACACACACTGTGAGGGAGCGGTCTGGGGTGAGGCACGCAGGAGCGCTGCCTCACCTCGTCTCTTTGAATAGGAATAACGGGATTTCGGCGATTTTGACTTCAGAAATGATCAAAACTGATGGGAACCGTGCCGAATATACATTAAAAGCATAGGACAGTGGATATAAATTATATATTTAAACTAAAATAATTATTAGTTTCCAATAATGGCAGGTGAGGCTCTGCCTCCCCTGCCTCCCCTGACTGCACGTCCCTGGGCAGCTCTATGTTTTAAGGCTGCAAAAATCCTCGCCACATACTTCATACACTTTTTTAACCACCTGAACTCACGACTTCTGAAGTGCGATCACAGAGATATCAAACCTGTTCACTGCCGCAGCTGTCAAAAGCTGTGCATACACTGTAAAACACAGCCGCAGAGGGTAGAGGCAGGACTACGGGAAGACCGCGGGAGAGCTCTAAACTTATCACACCTCTAAACAAGCCACAAAAGTTTTATTCTGACTTTAAATCAAGATAACTGTCATGTTCTACTCGCGGTTATATGATGATGTATAGGATTTCTTTATTACGCTAAAGTCAGAGATTTTATACCTAATTCTTGCTCTTCATTATGCTATGGAAATTGTATACTTGATTCTTTTATTATGCTACAACTAGAATTTGTATTTCTTTCTTTTTTTCCGTATAGAATTATTGTTCATTTATCTTGTGTTGTGTGCTCCTTATTCCCACTGTTCTGTGACCGGTGATGCAACACTGACATATGCCCACTGGGGGACAAATAAAGGATCTTAATATTAATGTTGTTGTTGGAGTAGCCAAAAATCCTGCCGAAGAGTTGGGTCGCGAAAGTTGAACCGCGTAATAGCGAGGGACCACTGTACGAGAATACAAACGTCTACTGTCAATAGGCTGTCATCTTGTGTGGATATTTTTACAGAAGAAAGAACATAAAGCCATAAGCCTCTGCTCCAAACTGCCTATCATTATCAGTAATAAAAGACAACACTACAGCTGCATGGAAAAGGACTTGTTCTTGTTTTTAAGGCGCCTCTACTCTCCTCAAATTGCCGGCTGCTGAGGTCTGATGGATGTTTGCGTGCGTTTCTCTAAAAACACAGGTTCCACTTTAAACGCCACAACTCCATTATCCAGGAGTGGGGGGACAAGGAGAGCCGAGCGTGTCGCGGGAAGTAAGTAAGTCTCATTTTAAGCACTGTCATAAAAAAAAAAAAAAAAAAAAAAATAGTTTAAATGGAGGGATTGTGAAACTTTTCCACACAGAGAACAAGATATTTGGCTTTCAAACAGTTGCTGCCAAAACGGAGCAAACAAAACAAGCAAATGTTTTGTTGTCAAATTTAATTACATTTTTCACAACTTAACTTCAACTAAAGTAACACAAAACTAGTTCAAAATGACAATCGCATTTTAGATCCAGAGGGACTTCTTTAAATTCTTGCCCAACTCAATACAACTTTGTGTAAAAACAGTCCCTAGTCAAATACGGAAGCAAAAACTGGGATTGAGGCATAAAACAAAGATTTTTGTCACATACTAAATTAACAAACTGACTTTATTTTAATTAAAGCTAGGGTTTCTAACTTTGAAACCAGAAACAACTTTTGCAACTATCTTACAATATCCATCTAACTTGTTGCTATCGCTTCAGTTTGATTCTGTCATTAGTTTTCAAATGCATGTATTTTTGCCCTCTGTCACATTGACCACCCTCACTCAGCTCTCATCCCAAAGAGTCAAGACTTTCTCTCGGTCAACTATGCAAAAGACAAAACCTTTTCTAAAAAAGATAAAGACAATAAGTTGTGGTTTGATTTGTTCTTTGCCGATGCAGGACGATCTAAAAACAGTGATGATCTAGGACAATTATTAACATTTATAGACATTATTCACCCCGCTCCCTATAACCAATCACTCCTATGTGTTTGTTATTACTGTCTTTCCTGTACTCCAACTCTTGGATTCTCTAATTAGTTGTTGGCTAATCAGCATCTTTGTAAAGTCCTCCCAGGCGAATGGTGTTGTGATTTAGAGCTACAGTATATAAAAGTTGAATTTTACAAGATTCTTTATGTAATACAAAGTATTATTTATGAGTAGGAAATTAGGTTCACCAGTTCTAATCTGGATAATCTACGTAGCTATTTCTAATCCTAAATATTCTTTTAATCTTGAACTTCATCCCCATCCGGCTTTAACTATTCCTTTATTACATCACAAAAATATGTTTAGTGTTTCATAGTCAATTAATATATATTTTTTGCTTTCGCTATCTTGATCTCCAAAATCAAATTCTTACAGAAATTAACTCAACAAAAATCAAACACTCGTCAACATCCTCTTCTTTCAAACTCTGAAACCATTCCAAGCGCCTGCCGGCAAGTCCTCACACAGCCCCTCGCACCGCTGTTTGGGAACCGCAGATAAGCGGCGTAAGTACAAGTCAACTCTTCTCCGAAATCTTCTGTTCGTCTGCCTCCTTTTTCATCAAACTGGAAGAATGACAGCCTGTGTTTTTCTGACAATGTTTGAACAGGCTGCGATCAATGGTGGACAAAGAGAAGAGAGTGGAGGGCGAGGGCTGGGAGGGGGCGCCACACAATTGCTTATTGACAGCAAAGTCTAAAGAAGAGAAGCTTACGGGCGGCGGATTGCAGGAGATGAGAGTGGCGTGTTTTTGTGGTTAAGTATTATTTTAAGATGCTTTGATTCTGTCTTTGTGAGCATGTGCACACCACTGATGTGTCTGTAGTTAAATTGTAAATGGAGTGAGAGTTATGGAGCCCAGCCAAAGCATTACCTGTTGAGTAGAGTGTGAAAGAATTCATTGTGAAAACGCCAGAGAGAGAGAGAGAGAGAGAGAGAGAGAGAGAGAGAGAGAGAGAGAGAGAGAGAGAGAGAGAGAGAGAGAGAGAGAGAGAGAGAGAGAGAGAGAGAGAGAGAGAGAGAGAGAGAGAGAGAGAGAGCATTCATCAGATTCATTAAATGGTTGAAATGTAATGAATTTTAATGAACAGGGCGACAGTGGCTCAGTTAGTAGAGCATTGGCCTTTGGGCCCAAAATGTGTGGGTTCGAGCCCACCACGAGACCTTCTCCACCGGCTCCCACTGATGTCTGCTGTCATTGTGTCCTTGGGCAAGACACTTAACCCACTTTGCCTTTAAGGAGCGCGGAAGTGATGTTTGCTGCTTGCCTTGATGTGTGTATGCATCAAAATTTCCCCATTGTAGGACGAATAAAGGACTTTCTTCTTCTCTTCTTCTCTTCAAAACCTTGGAGCCGTGTGGAATGGATTGGATGGTTCAATGATGTCAAAAGTCATAATTCATAAGACAAAACAATAACTCCTGTCTCATATAGAAGAGATAGCTGCATCGTACCTGCACACCTCCAGGTTCAGAAAGTAGAAAATGCATGCAATTTTCTCATGTGGATTTGTGTGGAAAAAGAAGGATTGAAAGCTTGTTTGGGGTGAGTATTGTCCACAAGACCTATTCATTTATTATTGACGTATGTTTTTTAAAATGTTTTATCAACGCTTTCCAGCAAATGCTATGTTTTAATTGTGCTTTTTGAACTGAAAACAACCACACTGTAGGTAGTAATTAAGATTATTAAGATTAAGAGTTTATTCGTTCCACAGTGGGGCAATTTCAGCAACAGCAGTTACAGAACAGTAGGAAGGAGAAGCACACAGCACAAGATGAGTGAACAATAATTCTATAATAAAATAAAACAAATTCTCTAATTACCAGGTAGCCTCCGTCGTTTCTACAAACTCTTAGAAATTTAGATTTTATTTTTTATTTTTTTCAAAATTGTTAAGTTTCCTTCCTGAACCCAAACGGACTGCCAAGTGGGCGGGACTTCACATCGCCATAACTACAGTATAAAAGTTTGCGGCAGTTTAAAAGCCGGTGTTGACTGATCCGTGTCTTTGCTCTAGTGTCTGAAGGAGATGAAAGCATAAAGAGTTGATTGTATTTTTGATTACACCATTTTGAATAGAGCAATAAATTAAAGTCACAATGATACATTCAGCTAATTGCACAACTTAATAGGTTTAATCAAAGGAGACCGTTGAGATTATTATGTGGCTACTGTACATGCATTGAAGGGCTGAGTCAAAAGCTGATGCCACATTTGTCTACAAGTTTAAAACAGAACAGAAGTTGTAAAGCTTAATTCTACAAGGTTTGCAATTGGCAGTAATGGTCAATTAATACTTGAGTTTGTTGCGATTTTTCTGCAGCATTCCGAGATTCCTTCGATTGAAAAGTGCTATTATCAACCCCTGTCTAGAACGTCGCAAAGGGTCGAATGATTTGAACGGAAATCTAAAACAACACATTTTGGCTCGAGGGGACTAAATCACAGAACGGGGTTGGGATTCGAGCCACTGCTTTAAGAGGATAGATTAATAAATGCCTTCACCAAGTAAGAAATGCTAATGCCTTACACATCATTAAGTGCTTCTGCTCTGTTCCAAACCATTTAGAACAAAATCCATCCACTTTCTCTGCCCTGATCTCCTTAACGATTCTTCTTGTTGAGTCATCGCGTTCCTTCATTTATTTTTTTTTGACATCCATTATTCCCTTTTCATGTTCCTGTATCGAGGCTGAAATTTGATTCACGAGAGCGTTGGGAGCCGCGTGACGTAAAGTGAGTGGATTGCATGTGACGCGGGCTGCACCAACACTCATGCATAAATCACATCTGGGTCAACCAAAATCTGATTCTGGCCTCGGTGTGAACGGGGCCTTTGTCTGCGTGATGCTTTGGGGGTCATTTGGGGACAGAAGTCAGAAGTGACAGGAGAGCGGTCTGAGCAGAGACGCTGAAGGAGCATAAGGGGGATGAGTGTGCAGCTATGGAAAAGTACGACAATTGGAGCCTTTTTGAGTTCATTCAAGTTACTCTGCTTTTTGAGTTTGAGTCATACCCCTTGGAATGAGCATCACCAGTAAGATTTGCTGGAGGAGAAAAGTTGGACCAATGGTGAGTCTCAGCTGTCTGGAATTCATTGCGTCCAATCAGAAAGCAGTGGGGCGGGTCTAATTGCTGCTTCCATTTGAAAACTATGGAGGACCGTGGCTGCCAAAACAATAAATATATACAGAAATAAATAGATAAATAAATAAATTTTAAAAAGATAAAATTTGCAAAGAAATGCATGCAATTATGAGAAGTGTATTTATTTCTGTATTTATTTATTTATATATTTATTTATTTCTGTATTTATTCATTTATTTTTGTATTTATTCATACATTTATACATTTATTTCTCTATTTATGTATTAATTTAATAATTTTTGTATTTATTTATTTATTTCTCTATTTATTTATTTATTTTTGCATTTATTTCTGTACTTATTTCCGTATTTCTCTTAATGATATGCACATCATGGGGCGTGCTGGGATGCCTCTGCTGTAAGCTCATTGGTTAATCTTTTTCCTTGCTCCATAGCTTGTCCTGCATAGGCGGTTATGTTGAGATCACTGTGTTCTCGCTATAGCCATGTCAGAACGAAAAAATAAAAGTAAAAATCTTAAGCATTCTTCCATATGCAACATTTCCATTGTGTGTGTGTGTGTGTGTTCTTTTGTCCGGCTCGTGAGAGGTTGAAGAAGTCTGTGCAGAATACTGCGCCACTGCAACAAAAACACGTTTCTGAGTGTGGAAAACGACCGGTGTAACGCCGAGATACACTGTCTTGAAGAGATGCACTGCCTCAGCTGTTTATGATGTAATGCAAACCTGCGCATGCGCGTCTCTCGGTAGCCGAAGCATACCAAGATGGCGGACCGTGAATTGCTTTAAAAGTTGAAATACAAAAGTTGAAAGTCAAAGTTTTGTGTAAAGTTTAGTTTAAGCAGTCAACTGCGCTTGTGAAACCACAATGCTAATGTTTTGATAGCAGTCCGCGGCTGCTGACGTAGGCTAATGACGCGTCCTGTGGCAACTCTACACGGAGGGAGACCCACACACTATTGTTAATTATATTAAATACAGTACGATACATGTATTGAATTAAATTTATTATTTCCATTATCAACCCGACAGACCAGTGTAGAGTTGCCACAGGACGCGTCATCAGCCTACGTCAGCAGCCGCGGACTGCTATCAAAACATTAGCATTGTGGTTTCACAAGCGCAGTTGACTGCTTAAACTAAACTTTACACAAAACTTTGACTCTTAAAACCCACATATGACAACACGGAATCATCAACATCTCGCCTCAAATTGCATTAAAAGTGACATTCGTGTCTTAATTCGTTCGTATTTCAACTTTTAAAGCAATTCACGGTCCGCCATCTTGGTATGCTTCGGCTACCGAGAGACGCGCATGCGCAGGTTTGCATTACATCATAAACAGCTGAGGCAGTGCATCTCTTCAAGACAGTGTATCTCTGCGTTACACCGGACTCTGGGCCTGTAGAACGAGCGCCTGTACCCCCCCACACACTCCCCTCCACACTCGCGCTACCGTTTGTACCATGAATATGGCTCGGTCAGTGCTGTGGCCGCGTCCACTTTTCAGTCTCTCTCAGCCTTCACTGAAAGCTCCAGTGTCTGAGAGTAAAACACACACTTCGAACGCTGGGTTTTTCGGCGGACTTCAGCGCTTTGTAGTAAAATACACACGAGCACCTGTCACTGCCTTTGCCAAAAGCCTCTCACGAGCCGGACAAAAAAACACACACACACACACACAATGCAATTGTTGCATATGGAAGAATGCTTGAGATTTTTATTTTTATTTTTTTGTTCTGACATGGCTATATAGCGAGAACACAGTGATCTCAACATGACCGCCTATGCAGGACAAGTTATGGAGCAAGGAAAAAGATTAACCAATGAGCTTACAGCAGAGGCATCCCAGCCCACCCCATGATGTGCATATCATTAAGAGAAATATGGAAATAAATACAATAATAAATAAATAAATAGAGAAAAAAATAAATAAATAGAGAAATAAATAAATAAAGGCAAAAATAAATAAATACAAAAATGAATACAGAAATAAATGCAGAAATACATTTATGAATAAAATACAAAAATAAATAAATAAATAAATACAAAAATGAATACAGAAATAAATGCAGAAATACATTTATGAATAAAACACAGAAATAAATAAATATATAAATAAATAAATACAGAAATAAATGCACTTATTCTCATAATTGCATGCATTTCTTTGCAAATTTTAACTTTTTAAAATGTATTTATTTATTTATTTATTTTTGTATATATTTATTGTTTTGGCAGCCACGGTCCTCCATAGAAAACGTCTCTCCATCTTACTCCAAAAGTAACTGACCTTCTAAGTCATATTTGTGATCAAATCAGACAGCATTTTGTCTTTAACGTATTAGGGGGAAAATTTATTCTTTGGGAGCTGATTGGTTGAGTAATGGCCGGTCCTTCCTTTATACTAAAAAAATAAATATGATATAAAATGATATAAAGTTGTGACTAAGATCAAAAACACATGCATGTAAAAACTAGTGATAGAACCAAAGTGTTTAGAGAGCGAGGATTTGATTACAAAGTTCATTATTTGTGGTTTCAAAGTGAGGAACTCCAGCTTTAATATATATATATATATATATATGATCTGGGGAAGAAGTTCACAGATAGGTCTGAAAATACAAAAAGTGGTATTTCAAATCTACAACATTCCTTGTGTAGTGTAGCAAATTCAATGCTTTACTATATTCTTTTCATACAGCTCTTTTTAATAGAATACCGTTGGCTTTGACACCCGCGAACAGATGACAAGACAGGAGATGCATATTTTAGAGGAATTGGTCAGTCTACCTCACTGCAGCTCTCAAAACCTTTCACGCCAAATATTTATCATTCTGAGCACCGTCGAATACAATAGGAACATTGCTACACCAGTGAACCGGTGAGTATAACAATTAGGAGGAAAATCAATTCACTCTGAACCAAATATCCTTGTGTACAAAGCTCAGAATTGGGGATAAATTGTGTTCCCATCTCTATCTCTGCAGTGGGGGCAAGATAAATACTTTTGAAGTGCAGAACTGAAAAAGGGGTTATGTTTGGCTTTACTCTAGGAAGCACTCGTTCCCACCAGTGTTGTCCGGGGCGTCCTGCGAAGGGGGAAAAGGCAAACAAACACAAGGCTTTTCTTCTCTGCCCTCTCCTGACTCCACAGTCTTTCCTGTTGGACTCAAAGGCTCTTCAAATGATATCCTACAGGCGCTGTGAAGGGAGCAGCCGGGGCACAAGCCAAGTCCGTAATGACACGCAGCTGTGAAGAAGGGGAAGAATCAAATATGACAACATCCGCGTTGACGTTGGGTAACAAGGGTAATCATTAGTGAGAGAAGATTTATAATGCGACATTTATGAGCTGCATAAGGAGAGGTTCAAAAGCAGGTAACGCAGTGCTCTGCGTTATAATAAGGCTGAGCTATATATGCGGAAAAGTTATATATGTTCCTCTTGCACTAACATAATGAATAAGAGACTGTATCGTTTAATTTCACTTCATTTATTTATTTCTCCTGAGCTTATAACTTATGTAATTTCACAAAAAATACCAGTCAATCTTAGGTCAAAAACAGTTTAATTAGGGTACCTGCTGTTCAAGCTATGACAGAAGTAAGTAGATTTTGAAGAATTTATTTCTAAATCACAAACACTTCATGGGAACATATAACAACTAACCTGCATGGATACTTTTTTTCATTAGGACAACTTTAGAGCGTATTCAGATCCAATAGAAAAGAATGTAACCACCTTTGAACAGCCAATCAGCAACAACCTTTGAACAGCCAATCAGCAACAACCTTTGAACAGCCAATCAGCACAAAGCATCACATCATGACTTCCTTGGCTCTTTCCTTAAAGTACGCATTAGTTAAATTTGTGTTTTTTGTTTTTTTATCCCCAAAGTTATTTTTCAAGAATACTATCCCATTTCTAGCCTGGTCGTACCACACCATAGTACAAATGACATTTCGTACTAAGGTCTGGAGGTGCTCCATTGAGCTCTGTTTACAGGTGGGAGGGGTTAACTCCTTTTGCAGATTGAAACGATTGGATCTGAGTTTACCGTGACGTATGTAATGAGCCCGAGTGTGTTGTTAGCATTTAGCCTAGCCATCTCCTTTGCCGCTAACAGAGCCCGTGGGGAGTAGCGCCACAATCTTGACCAGCGATTACATTTGCTAAACATTCCTCTTGCTCCTGCTTCAATTTCTTGATAGAACCAGATTACTTTACTATCGCATTCTTCGCCATTGCCAAACTACGACCTGCCCGTTCGGCGCAAACTCTTGACGTCACCGGCACCGACCTACAACACCCGCCTTACGCGCTCTCTGAGTAGCCGGTCGAAATACGACCGATTGTATTCACTAACACAGGGACCAGACCCAGACGTTACATGCAGTGAAATGATGATTGAGCGGAGTGTACGGATGGCTATGGCCAGGCTATCCCATTTCTGGAAGTAAAATAAAAAATTCAACAACTAATTTCTATATAAAAAAGAGAGGTACAGCTAAAATCCAAAGTCAACTATTTCAATTTCTACTTGTGTTTCTGTTACTACATTGAGACAGCTAAATAAAAGAGCACATTACGTTAAGTATAGTAGGACGCTTGCTGTGTGTTATACAGGTACAAATACCATGACCCAAGTACAATACTTACTTTCATAGGTGAATAAAAAGATTATTGGTATTATAGCATTACATTTATGTCATGCATGTAACTACCACAGCCTATAATAAACTTCATTATCTCTATTCTCAAGAGAAAACCCTGCGGCATCCCCCTCGCACATGCAGCACATAGCACTTCAAAACAGACGGAGATGGATGGAGGGAGACAGTCTCTCCTTGCCTTCCTTAAAGGACAATTACGTTGAATGATTGATATTCAGACTGACCTCATCTTCATCAGCCTGAAAACAATTCTCTGCAGCGAGGAGAGGATGGAGTGAGAGGTGGTTAAAGAAGCGACTGCTGGTGATTTTGAAAAAGGTTACGTGTAGTTTAGGTTCATTTGTCAAAGACTTGTACGGGAACGAAATGGAAGACATCAACTATGCACACCTACAGAGCACGGATTCTCTGACAGGGAAAAGTCCAATCGTGATAATAATGGGATCGGATGTCATTGTCAAGGTTGAAGCACGCGACTCCATCCAACGTCACAAAGTGGTTGTTCTGTTTCACATGCAAGTGTTGTTTTATGCAATGTCAAATCTGTCTTATCCCAGTACAGATGTTTTGATCTAATTACACAGCGTTTTTATCGTTGTCAAACCAAGAAGTGTGCTGTAAACATTCTTGTTTGTGTAGCCTGATGGCCAGAACATGCTGGTCTGCAGGACTCACTGGATGGACGGCTTTTTGTGGTTCTTTTGAAAGACACGTTAGATGTATTACCTTGTTAACATGTTTCGGCTGCAGAGTGGAGCAGCTTAACAAGGTAATATATCTAACTTGTCTTTCAAAAGAACCACAAAAAGCATTTTAACTCGAACCTTTTTGTAGCATTTCGAGGACTGGATGTGTCTCAGCCTGAGAAATGTGCATGTAGAGGGGAGCGTAGGTGTCTCTGCTCAAACTGCTGCTGCCTTTGCAACTTGGGAATGGATAAAGTGGAAGAAAATGGGTGGATGGATTGTGAAAAACTACCAGCAAGATTGGTATATAATTAGATCTTTAGTGAAGAAAGTGAAGAAATTTGTTTAGACCTCTGCAAAGACTTTAGGTATTTACCCATTTTATTTTTTTGAACATATTTAAACTATCTAAATCTTTTGGGGAGCTACATGGAAGGGGACGGCCGAGCAGTAGGTTGGAGACCCCTGTGCTAAGAATCAGAATAATAAGGACAACAGTCAAAGATGAAAGGCAAAGAAGGGAGTAAGGCATGATAAAAATAGGGTACACCAAGCAATTATTTCTTTGGAGATTCTAGTTTTTAGATTATCCCACTTTTGTGTGATTGATTCAGTGCAAATGGAAATAGGCACAGATATGAATAGAAAGTAATTTAAAACATGTTCAAATCGATAAAATCAGGCAATGCAAAGGCGTTTCCATGGAGACGGGACCAACTCTAAACATATCTGGATTGTTTGTTATCTGATGGGTTCAAACACCAGAACAAAGGCAGTGTGAAGCGTCACGCAGCTCACCATCTGACTGCGCAGGGACACTTTGCCGGTCCAGACAAACACATTAGAGCAGAATCGGTCAGTCTTTTTATAGGACGCAGCTTTGTTAAATCTCCGATGACTAACACTGGCCTCACTGAGGTGTTTGAGGCTCCAGGAGGTAGAAGCAGCATGCGTCCTCCCCGCTAAGACCGACGCCAATATGTGTCTGCATAGGATCTCATAATAAGTCTCTTTTCTTGCTCGCTGGCTCCCAGACTCCTCGTCTTGATATTTGGACGCAGGATTGGAGACGTCGAACCTGTGGAGCTCTGCGTGTTTCCTCCGCCTGCTCCTTTGTAGTCTCCAGAGACGCTGTAACTAACAGGCCCCGTCTCTCACACAGGCATTCCTCTTCAGGGCTCGCACCTCACTGAGGATCTTTCATCTATCACACACAAATAAAGAGGTCCGCGAGACTGCTTTTAAACATTTACACTGTTATGATGTGTTACAGGATCTGTCTAAGCACAGCCACTGACAGCTTGTATTTACATCAGATAAGAGGAGTTGTCCACATATTCGTACAACTACATGGGTAGGTGTACTGGCAAAATTATATTGTTTTGGGGAATTTTCTCACAAACAAATCATAGGTTTGCAATAACTAAAACGTGTTCTATGCTAAACAATTATTGCTATTAAAATGTTGTACAGTAGCTTAATTAAGAGTAACCTTTCTTGGGACCACAAGTCACCACCATTGTATTAAAATGGCATTCATTATTCATCACCAGTATTATTTCAATTTAAAACTAGAAACAGTAAGTTTTTGTTTTAACTATAATATAATTTAAGGGAGAAATACACATTTTAAAACTCAAAGATTGATTTTTATTTCCCTCATAAAAAATAGACAATGTTGTTTTAGCTCCAACATTCCTAATAACTGGTACTATTAGCACAAACATGTAATTCCCGCCCCCTCTGACTAAATGCTCCTGCCTCAAACTTGGTACAGTACAGCAAATGCTTCCACTATAACATGGTGTCCAGAGCCGTAATATTCTCCAGTGACATTGTTCTTACAACTGCGTTCCTTGCTGCATGCAATGTTTGATATGAATGAAAAATGGCAGAATGCGATTCGCCACTTCTACCACCAGGTGGAAGTGTCTCACTCCTGAGATTCATACAAATCCACATTCTACTTTTAAGAACTTCTCACCCCTGCTCCTCGAGGCTTACGTCACTCACATTTCCTTTTCAAATCTTCCTCAAAATGGGCGTAGCCTGGAGGACTAAAGGGGACAGGCGGGGGGTGAATGTTGGGCGGGTCTCGGCTGTGATCGACACTTGACAATAGTTAAAACTACAATATTCAACAACAACGCTATTAACACTACACAATTATCAATAATACAAACGGCTATGCTAATAAAAACCTACCTAAATGCTATAACTAATTGAAAACCTGACAATCGATGAAAATACTCTCTGCTATTCCTTCTCCAACCTTCTACGGAGGCGTGAACGAGACCGGGCCGTTTATATACCTCAGAGCGGCGGGGCTGCTGACGTAACGAGCCACTGCACACGAAAGCAGCCATGTTGGCGCCAGATTCAAAATTCAAATTTAGTAAGTACAGGTCACCTGCAGATGGCAAATAATTTGCACCAAAGTGACGAAATTATGACAAGGATATGTACACAACACTATTGGACACTCATTTATACAGTTTATCAGCAAAAAAAGTGGATTTGAGGGTGAGTTGTCCTTTAAGCTGAGATACAGAACTTTTTTTTCAGAAAAAAGAACACTTTTAAAAGTAAACCCATATTTTCTTTTGCAAACTTGTAAGAAGAACCCTGTGCGTCACTTTTTGACACTTTGGGTTGAGAGCTGATTGCCTCATTTAGGGCAGTCTTCTCTTTTTCAAATTTCAAAAAGATATATGCAGGAGAAAACGAATAATGTGACTGCAATCTCGCCCTAAAACTAAACTGTTTTACGGCAATATTGCAGTCACATTATGTTTAGTGGTGTACTATGAATTGTTTTTATGCAAAATTTCCATAAATTGCTTGACATTTATAATGGCCATGATTCTGTGCATGCATCAATCACATATGTTCTATACCACTGTGTGGTTTAGCGTGTTGAGATGCAACAACACGTTTGGATGCTCATTACAGCTGGGGATGTCACACGTCTATTGGGCGCCAACCTGCTAATGCTGACACCTAGGGCCGCGTGTACCCTCCTCGGAAACACAAGCGCCACACACTAATTGATTACATGCGATGCGTATGTACAGTATATAGGTGAAAAAAACCCATTAAAAGTCCATGTATTTGTCAGAAAGCAGTGGAGGAAGCAGGAGTCTGGAAAGCATATTGGCAGAGGGGATGAGCTGGATGATGGAGATGAACTGTGACAGTGGTGCTTCGCCTGTCCATCCGGTATCGGCCTGGTGTCGGCAGGGGAGCCATGGAGCGCCCCAGGACATGTGAAGCCACTCGCGTACACACACAGTCACAAATACACAACAGATACACACTTTACAACACAAGGCTAACGCAATTCCCACGTCTCTACTGCGCAAACTGTCATTGCACGCTATGAAGATATCCCCCATGACAGACGTGTGACTTAGAAACAACTATGTTTGACATTTAACCTGCGTGACTTCTACAACTACTACTACTTCTACTACTTCTACTTCTACTACTACTAATATTGCAAATAATACTGCATTGTTTTTATATAGCGTTTTTTTGGACACTCATAGACGCTTCACATGTCTTCTTTCACTCCATACACGGCGGCCATAAACTACTACTACTACTATAGCTACAGCTGCCCTGGGGCACTAATACTACTTCTACTACTACTAGTAGGTAGTCTTTATTTATATAGCACATTTCACAAACCAAGATCACACAAAGCGCTGTACAATATTGGCCTCTTAATATTTGAAAACAGTCCAAGTCCGTCCTGGTATAGTGCATAAATCTATCCAAAAATGATGCCATTTTGTCACGATGATACAAATCTCTGTATTGATACCCATCTCTACCATTGTACTCAAACTAGAAGAGCGGCATCTCTGACTTCTTAAGATGTTGTTGAAGCCTTCTGTAAACAACCAAAATGCAGCTTTCAGTCAACTATAAATACTAATCCAGTCGTTTCTGAAAACACAAAATGAAGCAGAAAACCTTATCATTCATGCCGCAGACACTAAATAAGACGAGGTGACTGTCAGCAGTGTTCTGTAATGATAACTGTGTGGCTGTAATGAAATATTACGGCTCTTTCTCATGGTTCCAAACTATAGTGTAGACCGGGTGTGTTGGGAACAGACTAAACAGGAGGCTATAGATTATATTTAACCACTATGCGCAGAGAAAAGAAAAGCCTACTCCTCAGCATGATTTTGAGGTTGTGTTTTTGGGTGTGTGGGTGACTGTGACTGAGAAGACCTAAGAGGATTTGAGTTGTAATGGAGTTGGTGCTGCTGGAAAGACACTGGAGGAATGTGGTGGCTGAAACAAGGCTGCAGCTAGGGGGCGCCAGTAAAGAATGCTATGTTATTAAGACGCTGTGTGGTCACCCAAGCCAAGTTAGAAAGATCTGAACATTTGACATTTGAAGACAAATTTCTCTGGCCTTAGCATTCCATTTCCAGATTCCCTCAATGTCTGGAAACACACTGACAAGAATTAAAGGAAGTACTTGGAGAGTGCATACCCCCACCAACAACACAAATCATCTTGAAATTGTAATGAACTATTCCCTCCCAATTATAATACCCTCACTGTTCAGGGTAAAACATGAACATTAGGTTAAACAAAAAATAACACATGTTCTTACAAACTATTGCACAAAGGTTTACAAAATTTGTGAACGTAAACAAATTCTAGTACACTATATGTGCTTTTGAAACTGTGATATTGATACGTGAAAAAGCATAGGGTAACTTAACGCAAAGAATCAAAGAACTGTGAGGAGAGACTGTTACAGTGTGCACTTGTGAACGTTGCTTTGAACACGCTTAAACATATAGAAGCTCGTTACAGTGGTCAGATTTTCACTGGCCCCAGCTAGGGGGCGCTACCCCCTGTTGAGATTATTAATCATTCCCCATCAAAAAGCCTGACCTCTGTGCTGCAGGTGTTACCCTGCAGACCACCTACTGCATGGGAACATACACGAGCACATGATCAATCACTGTGAGAGAACACTATAGACCTGCTCACACAATGTTATTTTCCTATTATCCTCTTCAAATTACAGCCCAATGTCACAACTATTACTTGGAGGTCATGCGATAAAACAGGAGTGCACCTTTGACAGTCTGTATTAAGGTGCCAAAGCTTGTCTGTGCCATTAAGGCTAAGCAAGGAAAGGTTTATTGTATAGCACAATTCATACACAACCCAAAGCGCTTTAAGAAAGGGAATATCAAAAACAAGTAAAACATAGGCACAAACATAAAACGGTGCACAGATGTTACAAGAGAGATGCACATTTACCCAGACAATAGTGGGCAGTTAACCACGCACAAATTTTCTCAGCACTCTCTTCCTCCATACTTCTCTCCATAGACAATGAAATTACATATCATTTTCCAAAACACTTTAAATGCATTCAATTTAATATCATTTGGGGACTTTAATTACACAGAAATGCAAACTTGAATCCTGTACTATTTTGTGCATGGACTTTTTACACTTTGGCAAGCATACGATAAACCAGGTCGACTTAACAATGTTTTTTGAAGTATTTTATTTTTGAAGATGAGATTTTTTGAAACATTGGTTAATCCACTTGTCTTTGACCATGTACTGTGTGATTTTCATGTTTTCTATTGTTAAATCAATCTTGTGAAGTCCCATGAGATGACTGTGGAGCAATTTCGGCCTCTGCAAAAAGAAATGGATTTGAATTTGAAATTGTCGGGCATTGGAAAAACAAAACCCTTGTAGTCCAAATAGTAGTCCAAAAGATTCATTTCAAAAAGACATTTTTACTTCCATATAGTCTTGTAAAGTCTGTCTTCCTCTCATTAGAAAGTTATCTCTTTGTAAGTTGTAAGAGTCCTGTGAGTCATTATTTGATAATAAGAGCAGGGAGAAGGTGGTCCTTTTCACATCTCTGTCTGAAAAATCTAAAAATGTGAGTAAAAAAATACATTGTTAAAAAAAATGCTAGACCCAAACTGCTTTAGCACCATGGAACTAGTTAGATGGATAAGGATTGTATGACATATTTAAATATTTTGTGGTTTGAACTTTCAGTACCCCAGCTTTAATTGTGATGGATAGAACAAAACCAAAGCCTTGTTTAAGACAGCACTCAACATGTCTGTCCCATGTAGCTGTGTGCATGTTGTGAATAGGTGAGCGTATACAGTGGGATGAATGTTTGGAACCGGGGCCATTTAAATGCCAGTAATTACAGCAGAAGATGAGCTGCATTCCTTCCTGAGGGCAGGCTGATTACAGGGCTCCTCTCTTGGGCCCCTGTCATTACCACTACACCCCCCCCCCTCTCATCTCGGTCCCACTGTACTGGTAAAAACCCAACCCACCTCTCTCTCTCCTCTGATTCACCTCTACACAAACTTTGCCTCAGTCGGTCACTCCTATGGTGCTCATTCTTCTCCAAGTAAATTACTACTTGCTGCACTCGAAAAACATTTGTGCACACACTTCAAGTAAACACAAAGCAGAAAGATTTACAAGATGATAGGGAAAAACGTTGAAGCGGGACTAAAAAGTTTGCAAAACATGGAGTCATCCAGAACAAAAGAAGCCACTCACTTTGGTGGAATGTACTCAGCTTGATCATTAAGCAAAGCGTTCCATTTTGAAAACACTATTTGTAACCGAAAGTCTTACCGTTTGGGAAGAAATAGTGTGCATTATTTTTGGCTCTTATACATGATAAGGAGACTGTTTACTTTAGCATTTCAGAATGAAAAAAAAAAATATATCTATAATAAAAATTCATTTCATTTGTACTGCACTTTATATTTGAAAACATATCAAATGGCTACAGAGCTAGATCAAATAGCACAATAAAAACAGTAAAACATGGTTGTCTTGAGTACTACATGATAAAAAAATAGCTTGACATGTAATTCCCTAGTCTACCACAAAGGGAGGTGTTGAATTCATGTTTGCGTAATTTTGAATTCAAGTTTGATCATTGCAAACACAACCATGTGATTGTAATAGCCACACAATGGGAGACAATACATTTGCTTTAAAAGGCAGAAAACAGCTCTGATATAAGGATTCATCACAGCATACTGTCATGGTTCAGGTTTATTTCCTGTTTTATTTTGAAATGTGTTATCCCTGTGTCTTCTTTGGTCGTACTTCCTGTTTGATGACCTGCCCCGCCCTCATGTGTATCGCCTGTATTTATTAGTCCTGTATTTAGCCCTGTGTGTTCCTTCACTCCCTGTTCCGTCATTGCCATTCCTCGTCTGTTTCAGTTCTTGTTCTGTGTTTTTGGATTTGTTTTATCTTTTTATTAAATCCATTATTTTTTGCATTTTGGGTCTCATTTAATTTTACCCTCGTGACACATACTTTTCTGACACATAGTCTGAAATAGGAGCATTTAGACAGAAAGGGTGGCGTTACGTGATGGTGCCAGAATTAGTGATGTTAGTGCGGCTGGTTTTTGATGAGGGAACAATGGTGGTTAGTTTAAAAGCTCACAAAAGATATATTTGCATGATCACAATCCAAAACTGTCTATATCTGTCAATCGTCCAAGTTTAAGAAAATGAATGAATGGATTTTAGTACTGCTACGTTTAGACTGGAGCAATACAACCATACACAATGTTTATTTGTATTTATTTTTTTATGAATACATTATGCTTTTATTAGTCTCACATTGAGGACACATTTGTACTTCTACTTTCATTATATTACTTAATCAACCAAAACCAAA
Source organism: Knipowitschia caucasica (assembly GCA_964034765.1). NCBI lineage: Eukaryota > Metazoa > Chordata > Actinopteri > Gobiiformes > Gobiidae > Knipowitschia > Knipowitschia caucasica. Next base: position 29,449,385 of record OZ035835.1, read on the forward strand.
GTCCATCTAACTTCTTGACCGAATATATTTTCACTACAAACGCATTCTGTTAAACTCATTGCGACATTTTCGAGGAATTTCTTGTCGGTGAAGAGGTTAAAGGATTTTGTAACCAAATAGGACTTAATGGGCGCCAGGCTTCTTACGGCTGTCAGCGCTAAGTAAACAGCATTGTAACTAAAAGCATTAGTGTCTAGTCAGAGTGGACTCCTTCTACTTCTAAGTGTATTTTGTGTGCTTTCCCAGTCGCCTCTCTGCTTTTTCCTTTCTGTGGACGAGTCATGAGTGAGTGACAGCTTTTGCCCTGCAGGTGTACTACTGGCTCTGGCTGTGGACGCACAGACAGACAAAAAAAAGGAGATTTGACAGATACAAGGAGGGTGTGGTGCCATTTACAAGTCCTTAGACCTCAACAAAACCAGTATGTCCACCTCCTCTGGTTCCACTCAGACTGGAGACACAAGCTAATTACATGGTATCTCCACACAAACACCTCAAATTGTCGTGATGACCAACAGTTGCCTTTAACATAGTCTGTCATTTGATGTGAATGCAAACAATGCGAATATAATTTTGTGTTTAGAGACCAGATTGTATGAGAAAATAGACCTCTTTGAAGAGCAGTGAGAACGGTGGTGTTATCCAAACAAGACCGTTGAATTTAGTGCCAGACTTAAAGTTGGGGGACAGTTTTTTTGCTTTCAACAACAAAAATTGAACAATGTGATAAAATCCATGGTTCCTCGCTCGAAAAACAGTTTGGTTCTATCACTATATATGCATTTTTTTGGCCTCTGTCACATCTTTTGATCCGCTTTTTCAGACATAAAACTGAAAAAACGAGGACCGCACGTAATCAGCTAATAGTGACTCACGAGACACTTTCTTATGCACACAATATCATGTTTTCACATAAGGTGCAGACAGCTGTTGAGCTCTGATTTGTTCACAGCATTTTACTTTTACAAGACTCTTTCCACTTGGGGCAAACACAATCTATAGTCATGAAACAAAGACGTTAGGAGAAGCTTGTAAATGTATTGTATGTAAAATACCTTGCACCTCTTTCACTTGTTTACATGCTAGCACCTTTCCTGTCTTTTCGCACAGCCTGATCCTATTTATGCAAATTTTCCCAAAGTGAGATCAATGAAGTTTATCTTAACTTTTCAACTTATATCCAATGAAATGCCCGAAATGTTCTAACCTAAAGTCTGGTTATATATAATATCACAGTGGAAACAAAGAGGTGAGCCATTGTGAGATTTCATAACACTTTGAAGCAACTTTTGTTAAAGTTAAACTCATCATTCTATCAATGTGCAGAAGCCAGTACTTTTCCCTTGTTGTGTCTATCTGAAGGCCAAGCTACATGGCACCGTGGAAGCTGCTGATTGGAGGTCTCCATGCCTCCGCTCTGTATAATACACTTGCATTCTGTGTTCGTGTTGTTCGTGCTGTCTCTCCCATCGACAATAAAACATGTCTTCTGTCTGAATGAAAGACGCGATCCCAGACTATATCATCTTCTTCAGGTGGTGGAAGGATGCGGGCTTGTCTGTAACATCTACAGAACAGAAGACTATTTTTTTTTAACACAAAAAGTGTTTTTTTTTTTAAGCCAAAACTGAGAAACCTCAAGAGAAACCATGCATCTGGATCAGCACACTTGGACTATCTGCACAGCCCCTGATTCCAATCAGGCCTGCTGTGAGCTGCTGAGACATGGACAATACCATTGTCCTCTTTTGCATGGACACCATTTTTGGACATAATTTGGAACAATTGGATTTCTGAATTTGGACATAATTTGGACTGAATTGGATTGCTGAATCTGGACACTGAAGCTGAAACGTGTGATTGAAACAACACGTCACAGAAGAATTCATGGCTCGACACAAATGCAGCCTGAAGAAACTAAAACGGAGAAGTGGGAGAGACTGTTTTCAAAGCATTATCTGGAACCACCATCGACTGATGAAGTTTGGTATTTTACTGAAGATTGTTGACAAGTTTTATGAAAAATCTGAACATGTTTTATGAGTTTTCTGAGTTTTTGAAGTATTCAGAGTTCTGAGTTTTTTGAAGTACCGAGTGAAGTACCGAGTTTAAGTATTGAGTGATGATGTTATGTTGCTGTTTATCGATCCTGATGGTCACACGAGACTGTGTGACCAGAGGGGGGAATGTGAGATTTCATAACACTTTGAAGCAACTTTTGTTAAAGTTAAACTCATCATTCTATCAATGTGCAGAAGCCAGTACTTTTCCCTTGTTTTGTCTATCTGAAGGCCAAGCTACATGGCACCGTGGAAGCTGCTGATTGGAGGTCTCCATGCCTCCGCTCTGTATAATACACTTGCATTCTGTGTTTGTGTTGTTCGTGCTGTCTCTACCATCGACAATAAAACATGTTTTCTGTCTGAATTAAAGACGCAATCCCAGACTATGTCATCTCCTTCACCATGCATAAATAAAGAATATGAGTAGAGATGGGGACTACATGCAAAAACAGTTTAAAGTTTTGTGAATCTTGAAACATGTTATTGCACTTATGCTGTATGTGGAGATCACAATCAAAATATTTCAAGAAAGTATTGATATTTATTGATTGAGCATCACATCTAAATGAACAATAAAAAAAAAATCCACTCAAAAACTACTAAAACAGACAATTTTTCTTCTTATTTTAGACTTTAGTAGATGTCTATCATAAGCTGATGTTCCCAAAGTAAAGATTTCCCAGAGACAAAAGTGAAGGAGCATGAAGGCTGTGATTGAGAGCGGAGGAGGCGTGAGGCGTCACAGCATAGCGTATGTGTTCCCCATTATGTGATATGACACGTCGGTCCTCAGAGACAGGGAGACAGGCTGGATCATACTTCGTGTACAAACCAAAGCAGACAGTTAGAGCAGGTGATAATGAGGAGATGGGGGAGGGGCCTGTAACAAGCCAGGGGTGAGAGGCGTTAATTTGTGATGCTAAACTTTTCAAACAAAGGGCCAAAACACACTAAAATTCCCTATCAATTGACTTTGTTTTATGTTTTAATTCACACAATAATCAGAAGTTTTTGGTATTTTCAGAAAGACATGGAAAAGCATAAAAGGGCTAGTCTAATTACAAACGAACTGCTCTAGGCTGCAGTGTCCAGGAGAAATACCTCACCTGTGCCAGAGGCTACTGCAACACCACACATTTCAGGGATTTTCAATCTCAGGAGCCAATTTGAATGAGATATAAACCATTGACTGTATATATATAGACAATGCAAAGCCCGTAGCTCTATGAAGCCCAATAGGGCACATGGAAAAAGTTCTGCTCCAACTCTCTCTGGCTCCTATTAACTTACATTGAAAAGTAAACTCCCCTAGACCAAAAAAAACATTTGAGACACACTCATTTTGGTCTAAAACATCTGTGGTTTTGAGCTCTCAGTGAACTTAAAAGTCCCACTGTTTATATTTTGATATTGTCTTGTAAATCCAGATATGAGTCATAAGGATTGACCAATCAGATGTCATGTGGGACACTCTGGGCCCACTTCTAAGCTCCATTGGATAACCACTGGCCTACATTCAGCAGCAGAACTGTACACTAAAAATAGAGGTATCATTTGATAGTAGTAGTATTGGAAGAGCAAGCACAGGTAACCCAGCAAATGTGTGAGAGTGGAGAGGATTAATGCTGAGAACTGTGAGGAAGGAAAGTGGAAGATAGAGATACAGTACCACTCCCTGGACACTCACTGCTTTTATAAGGGCAGAGAATATGGACTACACTACATAAAAGAACTCATTTTGGATTTTCCCACAAACCGATCATTCTCGTCTCAATATGCCATATCTGACTGAGCACGCTTTCAAAGGCATCTTGTAACTTTGCCTTGGCACACAAACCTTGAAGCTGTAATAATAACATCGCTATTATACATCCAGTTTAAGTCCATGTTAGGCAAATGTCAAGCAACATATTTACTGAAAATTCTCAACAGTGTGCAGGCAATAATCATTTGGTTTCCGCACTGCATTCAAACGCACCATTTCTCTGGTTTTTGCTTTTGCTTCACGAAACAATGAAACATGTTTTGTTTAGTCTGCAGTGGATGTATAGGTCACTGTAATTATCAAACTGAGAGAGCAGCCTATATATACATCTAAATATGTAGCATACATAATTACTACGTCTGCATTCAACCTCTGAACACTTAAAGTGGTTCTCACCCCCGCTCCTCGGAGCTTACGTTACTCACATTTCCTGTTCAAGTCTTCCTCTAAATGGGCGTAGCCTGGAGGACTGAAGGGGGCGTGAACGAGACTGGGCCGTTTATATTGCTCTGGGCGGGGGGCTGCTGACGTCAGGTCCAACTTGCAGACGTCAGGTCCAACCTCTGTGCCAGTGTTGGCGCCAGATTCAAAATTCAAATGTAGTAATACAGGTCGCCAGCAGATGGCGCCTCACAGACGGTTTTAGGCAGAAAGTTTAACTTTCAACTAATTTGCACCAAAGTGACAAGATTATGACCAGGATATGTAGACAACACTATTGGACACTCATTTATACCGTTTATCAGCAAAAAAAAGTGGATTTGAGGGTGAGTTGTCCTTTAAAGCCGTGGTACCTTACATTCAAACCACAAAAGATTGAACTATTAAATAAAATCCATTAAACCCTCGCTCTTGAAACAGTTTGACATGTATGTATTTTATGTTTTCTGTCACAAATTTAGATTAGGACTCTTAGACAGACAAGAACCAATCCTCACTCAGCCAATCCATTCTCCACCCAAAGTTTCGTATGAGTGTGCAAAGATAAAATGATTTTCCAAAAAGATAAAAACAGCATGTTGTGGTCTGATGTGTTCTCAACATTTTACTTTTACAAGACATTTTCTGTTGACACTTGATACAAAGAAAATATATAATCGATCAGATTATCAGATTCTGGTAAACGCCCTGTGTATTTGCAATTACACAATACAAATTAATCTTGTATAGCCCAAAATCACAACAGTAGAGAGGACTTAACAAAACCACTGAAATTACTAACGTATATGACGTACGTGTGAATATGTGTGCCCCGACTGTGGCCGAGGCTGAGGGACATGACGGCCGGTGATCACGGACGTCGGCGGTGGTAATATGTTGTGACAGCAGCTGATTCTTGTGACTAACTGCTTTGGCAGGAGAGCTCCTCTGTGATGCAAATGAACAGATGAGAGATTGACACCGCATCGACGAGAAGAGAAACACTGTCAGGACCCACTACGCTGCGTGACACCGAGACGTAACCCAAAAATATTTAATAATAGTAATAATACAAGAGATAGGACCGATGAAAGAGGTTCAAAATAACAGCTGGATCATTTGGGGGTATTAGGGAAAAAAATGCTGACACCATCTTGATCTAAAAGGGGCTTGACAAAAACTATCACATTCTGACCCATTTTAACTACAAACTAAAACAATCAGATATCCATCCATTTTCTACCCTTTAATCCATTTCTGGGTCAGGGGGGTGGCAATCAGAGATACTCATAGCACCAGCCCCTCACTGACCCTCTGCAGGTGGTGAGTCCACAGGAGGACGGCTGCTCTCTGAGTGTGAGCATAGCCTTGATCTTTCAGCGGGGGCTTTGGGCAAAGTGGGGTTAAGTGTCTTGCCCAAGGACACAACGACAGCAGTCATCAGTGGGAGTCGGTGGAGAAGGTGTGGAGGTGGGAATTGAACCCATGACCTTCAGGCCTGAAGGCCAATGCTCTACCAACTGAGCTACTGTCGCCAATCAGATATCCATGTTATATATTGATAAAAACTCAAAATAAATTAGAATAATCACTTTTTTTGTCTAAAATGTCACTTGTTTTTGCAGTTTTCTCAAACAAATGTTTTCAGTGAATAAAAAAATTGTTGACTAATTGACAAAATAACTTAAGAAGATGTATTGTATTGAAGTTAGGTTTTACGATTATTATTAATTGATTGTGACATCCAATTGCAAGAACTACAGCAGACTTCAAGGTCAACAGCCGTCTGGAACTCTATTAAATGATCTAAACTATGAAGTTCAAGATGAATTGTTATTGTTTGAGGTGTAGATAATAGAAAACTATTCAAGACTTGACAAGACATACAAAGGCCTCAAGGTTATGTGAACCAATTAGTGCCATAATGACAAAAGTAAACATCATCATATATTGTTGTCTAGACTTTTCTATAGCTTGAAGTGCATAGCGAAGGAGAGGAGACAAGGAGATAGTACAGATAAATAGAGAGACAGATAGACAGGCACGATCCTGTGAGATAAGGGGACTAGTCTGTGACCATTAAAACTTCAACTCTGATTGACACATGGAAACTTGGAAGACATACTTACAAAATATTAACTAGCATGTCCAAGATCACACCTTGCACAAACATTGCGCTGGCGTCACTCTGCTCCCTCATTGCGTCCCCTTGCATCAGAGAAATCCCAGAGAGCTGAACATAACAAGCCACATCAGTGCTGCAGGCTCCGCATCAGGCTGAGCATGTGTGCGGAGGGAAAATATTCAATAAGTTACACACGGGGGTGGGAGTCAACAATATTTGGAAATCTGACTGCAAATAGCTGGAGAAAATAAATCTGTTTACATTTTATGCTAAATATACTTAATAATGTATACTTAACAAAGTCAAACACATTTAATCTCTTTTGCCACATGAAAAACCGTTGTCATGGTACAGCTTTTGTCAACTTAAAGGAAAAATATTATGCATTATTTTTGGCCTTTAATAACTATAGTGAGACTATTTTATTTATAATGTGATGGTTTAGAATGTGAAATAATGTCTCAAGTCGAATATAAATGTGAAAAAATAAATGCATTCCACTTGTAAGCAGATTTTATTTTCATTAATTTTTTTCTTCTACATCTGAACATTCCGAGCTCCAAACACACGGCATGCAATTGCAAAGAACATAGTTTCCCTAAGAAATTGCCAAAACTAGTTCAGGCAAAAGGCAAAGAAGCTACTTTGAGAATGATGTCACAGTGGTACAATGACATCATACTATGGTACGGGACTGTGGCAGGAGATTATAGAAAGAAGGGGCGGAGTCACAGGTTTATGCCAGGCGTTCCTTATTAGCATGGATGGATCTAAACACAACTGCAGGTCTGTTTTTTGATGAGGAACTACATTATAACATGGTGAAAAGCCCAATTTTGGAAAATAAGTCTCCTTTAGGGTTAATATTTAGATAGCGCCCAGCAATATTTTGTGACCTGACTTTAATAAGCATGTTTACTTCACACACAAAATAAATGACATTTCTGTACTTCTTATATTTTTAGGTTGCATTTGTGCAAAATTAATGAGCAACACCTCTTTACATTGGAGCAAACATGATTTATCATGCACATATCCTCTAGAACTACACTACACTACACTATTTTACTTTAGATAAAAAGGGGTATATTAATTGATCCTGGAGCTTCACAAATTGATGCAGTGAATGGACTATTAGTACCAACATTCCATCTCTTTGTCCCTTCTGAATCAGGTCATAAATATATTTGTAATTACAGAAGGCACGCTGAACACTGAGGATGACTAACGCGCTGTCATCGGTGCATATGCATATAAACCGTGATTCAAGCGTAGTAATACATTTATAGATTGTAAAATCATCAAACATGGCTGAATCTAGAAACTAGAAATACCTCAAAACAGATAAGCTCAAATAGACTGAGTGCAGCTTGAGTGGGACAGGAAAAGATTAGGTCACTAATAGGCTGCAAATCTATGTCTGGAAAAAGGAATAGCGATGGTAAGATAGGTGAGCGCGGCAAACGGACGAGATAGAGGTCCCCGTCTTGTAAGAAAAGATAATGGATGTAGTTGTCCTTTTTATTTCTTCACTCAACCTTTCCGCTGCTTCCAAAATAAATATCCCAGTAAAATAGGGCAAAGACAAGATGCAAAAGGGCAGAGTAGGCAATTCCCACACAAATATCTTTCCCAAAACTGCATGCATTATGAGACTGTGAGTTATTATTATTACTCTGAAAATAAGCCTGTTTTCAATTTCACCCAACTGAACAAGGATCCGTTTTGTTTTTCAATAGAAAAAACTGAAATAAATATCTCAAGCCCTAAGAAATAGTCGCAGTGAGACATCAGAGGCAAGTGTGCGGTGTGAAGATAGGCTGAAATAACAGTGTGTGCACGCAGGTGAAGTCGCAGAAGAAGCCACACATCAAAGAAATAATTGCAGCATAAGCGCGGCACAGACAGCCACTTTAGCACAGGACAAAGTTTCTAAATCAGGAAATGTGCCCGGCTTATGATTACAGAGCAGTGCGATGGCATCATACCCCACGCGCCTCAGATATTAGACATGAAAAGAAACTTTACCTGAGAAATTAGTTTTTTTTAGAATGTTATCATCAAAGTTTTAATCAGTCAGTAAAGCCCAACAAATGTGTTGGAGTGGAAAGAAATTTGTAGGGACGTCAAAGAAGTTTTTTCCCAGATACTAATATATCTGTACATAAACAAACTATGCAGATTCAGTAGTAGTAGCAGCAGAAGTAGTAAATATAGTTGCAGTAGTAAATGGCAATAATAAACTACACAATATCATGAATATAGATATGAAACTTATTTACAGGCATAAAAGAAATACAATTGGTATAAGTAACTGATTTAAAAAGTATCACATCTGTATTATTGACCTGACCGGGAGAAATCTGAAAGTCAAATAACAAGGAGAGCAGAAAAAGTAGAATCATTTAAACACACATTAAAAGGCAGTGAGCTGTCATTCATTTTCGCAGCGTAGTCGAATGTTATTTCAGAACATTTTTGGAGCACCTCTTGCACCTCTCACTGGTGACATGACATCTCTGAACCCCTTCGAGTCTGTGCTGAGACTTAAATGTAAATCCTTTAAGGTTTCAGGTCAAAATATTGCAGGCGTCCCATGAGTGATGAGTCAGCAGCCACACATCAATCATTCATGAGGCTGGCGTTCTTTATGTCAAAGTTTAGTCCTGATCTCTGACTGCAGCCAGTCACAAACGTGCCCTTGACCTGAGATTTGGAAAAATGGAGCATCCCACAACCTCTATCTTGTATAAATAGACAAGGAAAAATTATATTAAAAACACTATCACTCATGTAACTACAACAGCAAATCAACATACAATACATGACCACTGTTACAATTACAACTGCAAACATGTTACATCTAATCACTCTTAAGAGGACTTGAATTCAGGTTAGTCTTCAAGACGCCGCTATTTCCGTCCAGGAAAGATTTACTGCAGATGTGACCTAGAATATGTCACTTGTATGAGGACATTTCTGGTGAGTTACAAGACATTTTAGATGGAACAAAGACATTTACCATTGAGCATATTTCAAATCATTTAAATGGACAGTATGAAATATTTTCATTTATACATTTTCATTCATCCATCCATCCATCCATTTTCTTCCCCTTAATCCATTTCTGGGTCGGGGGGGTGGCCAGAGATGCCACCCAGCACACAGAGCACCAGCCCCTCACTGATCCTCCTGCAGGTGGTGAGTCCACAGGAGCTGAGATCTTTCAGTGGGAGCTTCAGGCAAAGTGGAGTTAAGTGTCTTGCCCAAGGACACAACGACAGCAGTCATCAGTGGGAGACGTGTAGTAGGTCTTACGGTGGGCTCGAACCCACGACCTTCAGGCTCAAAGGCCAATGCTCTACCAACTGAGCTACTGTCGCCCCCATTTTCATTCAATCAATCATAAATTACATCCGTCTTATCTGTTTTCCCAGAGAATAGCTCAACATATATAGGTAAATCATACATCATAAGAACTTTTCTGAATAAAAGTTTAAAGATGTCCATTTAAAATTGTGTTTCAGATGATCTAATTAGAGAGCAGAATGAGGCTGCCAGTTTTTGTTTTTTGTTTTTTACATACAAAATTGAAATCAGATACAAAAATAAATGGGATGCCAGGGTTGATCATGGATCTATTATAATAACTGGATAGGGTATTACTAGCTTGGAGCTGAAGGACCACGTGCTCGGGGGATTCTCGCGGTACTGCAGACTGAACCACACTAAAATCACGTGGGCTACCCAGATATTTTCCCCATAGAACTCAATGCAAACTAAATCAGCTCGACCTCAGCTGACAGAAAACCTACAGCTTTCATAAAGATCGGATTTTGTGGGGATTTTAGTGTCCCTTTTTTTCTTCTTAAATCCTTCGGTTTTCTTTAAATCTACACTTTAGTGCCACAAACTCTGCCTGTCTGGCTCCCGCTCCAACTCCCGCTCTGATGAGCAGTTCTGATTGGTCAGAGCGCGGCCGAGCCCCTCTGTGCAAGTGCATAAGAGCCACACACGCGTATTTGGCACAATGCAGCATGGGAGATCATCCACTGTGCAGAACCGGGAGGACCAGATGATGCCCAAATACAGGCGAGTTTCCCATGGATCTTTGCCAGTGCCAGTCGAGTTCCGCTAATATGTCAGCGACCGTGCCGGCACAAAGCGCCACTGGACACAAACCATTCATTGAATACGGCGCCATCTTGGATCGCCGGGGCTTGGGGTCGGTACTGTCAGCAGCGCTTGCCGCTAGCTCAGGGGCAAACTAGTGGCAAGCGCACAGTATGTTGGCTGTATGGCAGTTTTTTTAAGTAAATGAGTGTCGATGACAAGAATAAAGTGGACTGTACGTTGTTTAAGGTAAATCTGTCACAAGGTGGGTCCAAAACAAACGAGTATAATGGTGCTTTCAGACCGGCAACGCTGAAACGCTGAAGCCCCGCTCACCAGACGCGCATTCTATAGTTTTCAGACGCAGAGGACTCCCCGTGACCACTTTGCGGCTCTCTGATTGGTTGTCGCACGAATGTCCCAAGGAAAGGATGAGCAGAAACCATCTCCTGTGGGCGTCCATTTTCCGCTCCTGCTCCTCCCCTTTGACTTTCCCGCCAAGTCCGTGCGTGTCTACTGAACAGTCCGTTCGTGCGTGCCGAGAGGTCCGCGCGCTGCGACGGTCGAACGCGCGTCACCATAGACTTTGCATTGAAACCCGATGCAACGCATGATCCGGTCTGAAAGCACCATAACACCAGCAACTTGATCAAACATCTGAAAACTCACTACCACGGCGAGTATAGCACCTTTGCTAGCACCGGAGCACAACATCAACCAACTACAACACAGCATTTGAATGAGTGGAATATGACAGTGGTTATTGTTAACAGTTATAACAATTGCTAAAAGGCTCAATTGTTAAAGCGTTTTCTTATTGTTTAAATGAGATTCTGTATACAGTAGCATTAGTTTCATGAATTCCCAGGGATAACACAATGCAGCACTCGTATCGGCATTCGGTATGAGCAAGTACTCAAATGAAGGTAATCATACTCGTTTCGTAAATATACTACATGTGTCATTCTAGCAACATTCTAGCAACAAAAGTTTGATTGTAATTGTGATAACTTTTTTGAAACCTTAATTCTTTTTATTACATACGCCCCCTTTTAAACTTTTTTGCCGTGTACTACTAATTCCACAATCCTTATTCAGCTCTCAGTGTGTGTTGTGCAGCATACATTATAGATCATTTTCTCTCATTGGTTAACCACGTGTAGTGCCTTAATATGCCTGCTCATAGTCTGGATTGGGGGCGGACTGGATGTATTTAGATGATTTCAGAGCCTCAGTCTGGCCTCTCATGTCACCATTCGTCTGCTTTGGCCCTGGGCGTCTTGGCAGTGACATTCACAGCTTGCACTACGCATCCATCTTCAGCCTCCTCTTAGTTTAAACACAAATATATTCCCTTTCGTGTTCTCTCCTTTGCATATTCAGAAACATATGCCGAAGGGGTTTTTTGTGAGACTCAACATAATACATACTTTGTCAGACGAGAGATAAGGCGTAATAAAGAATTGTGGATGTCTATGAGGTAAGGAAGGAAGTTTACTTTTTTTGGAAGACCTATGACACGTTGATGTGTCTGGTCCGGTTTTGGAACGCCCCTTTTTGCCCCGAAAGAGCAAAAGGAAGTGTTGAGATTGAAGTCTGTATGTTTGATTACAGTAACCTCTTACAGTTATCACAGCGACCCGGCCTTGAATTAAAGCCTTGTGTGAAATGGACTGGGGCTTTTGTGGCCATAAGACATCTCTGAGGCCAAGTTGCGCTGGGCCTGGCCAGTATTGTGATAGGAGACTGCTGGAAATACAAGGTGCCTCTGTGGGCCAGACTTTCAAGGCTCAAATTGCTGCTGTATCCTTGAGCAAGACACTTCCTCCACAATGTACGAGTCCCTAGTATAACACTAGTGTGATAAATAATAGTCGGTGTTGTGGTCTGAGAAGCCGAACCTTGCTAACCTTGCTCCGAGTAGTCCCCCCCAGCTTCATCCAACCCCTTTTCAAATTGTGTATTTTTATCCTGTATATTTGTACATACAGTACGTTTGAAATGTACGACTTCTACCACTGCGTGTGATGTGAATACACTTTGGGTGTCACAAAAGGCACTATATAAATACTATCTTAAACATCTTCATTAGAGGACTTCTTACATTTTGGATTGATAAATTTAAACCATTTTGTAAACAATTTTGATTTCCTTCTGCAGTCATTAAAACCCATTCACAGATTCAAGAAAAAAATAATCGATAACTATATTAGTTGATTTGTTTGATTTCATAGACATTTATATTTGTTTATTACATTGTGAAATATATTGTTTTTTTGGAATTCAATCTCCCAGCAACACAGAGGGCCAGTTTACATTTCAGATCTGCTGCTATTTGAACTGGCTCCCAGTAAAAAAAGCTTTTTTCCAAACTATTCCAAAAACGTTAGTGCACCTAATGAGCAGTAGCAGAGACAGAACAGTAGAAGCAGTATGACAGTAGTGGTGTATAGAAACTTAATCATTGCAGTGAAATAATTGACTTCCTGTCTCGGCCCTACCCCAAATTGCTCAGTGATGAAAGCATGACTTTGCTGGAAAACCCAAACGACTGCTATTGTGGCCGAGCCCGAGTAAATGCCTTCCTGTGTCCCAACAGTCGTCATTTGCAAAATTAGATAGTAGTACGTTAACAAAGCATCAACGTCTCCTCACAGCAAAAACACCCAGAGCACAGAGCGGCTGCAGTTCACTTAAAGGTTACCGCTGTCATTCCACTCCCTAAAAGTCCCGTGTAACCTTTAAGTCTCATACTTTTTAAAACATTCATGATTAAATACTAGAAATAGAAAGGGTGTTTTTCTCTTCCAGTGGTATACAGTTAATAACTATACATTCTTTTTAACATTAACACCATTGTACATCTCATTATAAGCATGAACAAATTGAGTATAGACTTTCTCAGAAAAGAGAATAACATGATTATGTGTTCGAAATGAGATGGTTTAAATATTGTATATATTTGGATGAACAGTAAACTTCCTCAATGAAGAATCACCATAACTCCTCGTTCTGACGTGAATATAGGATAGTCCCATTTTTACTTAAAACAAAAAGAGGCCTGATAGTGATATTGGTGATGAAATATGGCCATATGGATATGTAATAACAATATTTATTGGCCGATATTATTAAAATAACTTTTTAATGACGGCTTACATCAGTTTGAACATCAGTCATTTCAGTCTCATTTCTCTATTTTTGAAAGTTTTAGATTTTTTTAAATTTTTCTTTAAGTTCTTTCTTCTGTCTGGATCAGAATAAAACATGAAAAAGCTGGAAAACATGTACCATTTTATTAAGGCTACATTATTGATAATATATTGTGCATCTATATTTTGTGAAGAACCATGACATAACAACCAGAGAAGCTAAAAAGGACAAACCATGCTGCCCCAAAGCAAATGTTCAATATTAACGGCGCTTATGAAATAATCAGACAGCGTGATGTGGAAGCAGCTCAGGACGGGCAGCCGTTCCCAGGAGTCCTGTCCCACTGACCTCCTCCCAAAGCTTTAGTCTGTTTACATGCGTCTGCCTTCTGTATACATTGTACAACTGTGTGTGTCCTGATCCTCCTCCTCTCGGCCCTGTCCCGGCTGAATCCGTGGTTTCCGAGGTTTGTGTATCCCATTAGGATGATGAAGAGGCCTTTCATCAGCGCTCTCCCTTTGGCCAAAATCTGACAGGAACTCACCTCCACGAACCGCTCAAAAGACGAGACAGCCCCCACCCCGCCGCTACCGGGGGCAAAGCACGCCAAATCCTCTGACATCGCACTGTTGGCTTTTCGCTATTTTGTGCATGTACAAGGAAAATATAGGATCTACTTCTACCGCAATGTTTTCTTCTCCTTCTGACAAGCCTTCCAGGACAGACGCTGTAAATTCCTTCACACAGCTCAAACCTTGTGTTTTTAAAGATTTAATATATTTTATCTTCCTTGGTGCAAAACAACACAATACAAATGCTGGGTTGGGTATTATAATATTATAATATATAATTTAAACTGTTGGAAGGCAGGTCCTTAATCTAGGCTTGAGTTTGCCCTCTGAACGTAATTCAGCAATAGTATGGGAAATCATATACATTTAAATCCGGCACCAATAAACAACAAATAAATACAACAAATACACTGTAAAAAGTGATCAAATATGAGGTGATCATTTCAAAAACGTATTTTATTTCAAAAAAACCTTTTTTCAATCCAAGGGAGTAATTTCTTTCTCAAATGAAGATACATCTTCCCAAATTTGAGTAATTTTAGACACATTTTTCATCAGTTTAGCATAATATATTCAATATAGCAGGATAGCATCGTTGCATTTAGTCTAGATTTTACAATTGGAACATCTTTTTTAAGATAATTTGAAACGAGAACACACACTATTTGAAATGAGACATATTTTGCTTGTTCCATAGCAAACATGTTTTACGAAAGTCAACATGTACAAACTTGAATCTTCCTAAAATGTTATCATTTCTCATCAGTGATCATTTACTCAAAGCGGTGGACTCATAAAAACTCAAAGACATGATTAAAAAGTCTGTGGAGCCAGTAGAACTAACAAAAGAACTTCATGACGACATCAGGTAGTAATTATGCAGGTCTGTGTCACTCACCAATGACACTGGAGCCTGTGGCCAGACTTTGCGACGGCCATGTAAAATCACTGCAGACTTTACGGTGGACACAGTCTGCAGTAAAATCTCTGCAGCCTGCGTCCACTGTTGCGTTGTCCTACATTGTGAACTATAAACAGAGCAGGTTCATCAGGTTTATTTTCAGATAAATAAAATACATATTTCCCCAGAACAGCCAACTTTTCAGCAAATGAGTTGTAAACATGCCAAGAGCTGCTCCTGGTGTCTGCTTTTATTGTTTGTTGTTTATTGTAGATTGCATAAGAGCAGTCAGACTGTCGCCATGTTAGTGCACATCCAAATCCAAATCCACTTATCCATTTGTATAGCACATTTCATAAACAAAATCTTTTCTAAAAGTACTGCAGAGAGGGACAATCACACAAGCCACAAAAATCTGACTTCCTTTGTTCGACGGAAATACCTTTGGACAAAGTTCTTTTTATGCATCAATAAAGCATAAGAATAAGTATATAGATGTATGTAAGTACACACAAATCTGACTATTTGGTGACTCTGGTCCCAGTCTACAAGCAGCTATTACGATTGGTCAGCCTTGTGATGCTTTCAAAGGAATCTCTTTGCCTTAGCACTGAAACCTTGGAACGGTAAAATACAATTGCTGTGATATACAGTATATAGTAAGCACACAACTCCAGCAGCCCAAGTCATTTCATTTCTGCCGCGCAGTTAAATGCACCATATCTGTGTTCTTAAATGCATCTGCTGGCCGTGTCTCAATAGTATTTTATTCATGTAAATTAGCGTTAACAGGGTAGAAATGGTTTGATTGTGTAACACCAAATGGAACTTGTGCTATCTCTACAACATTTATGGACATTAGTCTCTCCCAATGGATCAATACATATGTGTCCTATATTTCTTGTGTCTTAACTGATTCTCTGATCTGTGTTGATGATTTCAACTGTTCAGTCCTCTGAGATGACGAATGTTGTGATTTAGGGCTATACGAGGATAAAGTGAATTGAATTGAATATCAATGAGTTTTACAAAATATGAGCAAATGAGTCATTTTCATTGAGTTGCAACTTTCAATGCTCTGTTTCTATGCCTATTTCCTTCCTTTGATGCATCATAACATCATGTATTACTTTTTAAGGTGACATTGACTTCTCTCAAGGGACAAAAATGAAAAATACCTGGGCTATTTCTGATACATTGACAGAAATGTTTATGAATGTACACTGTCCCCGTCCCTGCAAAAAAGTTGTTCGACATTTGGGGCTATAGCCAGAAATAAGGTAAGGCCATAAAAGAACAGCCCATTAAAACCAAACATAATTTATTCATAATATTGCAAATGTGTTGAAAATTCACGATACTGCCATAATAACCCTGTTTTACCCCACAACACCTTATTCCATACATTACAGAGAAAAGTCAGACTTACGACAATGATCTATTTTTATGGTGGAGAGCTAATGGTGGAGTCCAGATGGACAAAACGTGAGGACAGAGCAGGAACAAAACGAGGACAGAGAGAAGATTGACGGGCTAAAAGAGGAGAGAGGCAGAGATGGATGGAGACATAGACTCCAGCGTAACCTCATTCACACGCACTGCATTGATTTCTCCACAACGAGAAGAAAAGATGGTTCATTTTTATACATTTGACACATGACAGCGTGTTAGCAGAAATGTACTTTCACATGATGAGGGAGATTTGACAGAGGACTGGTGAATACAGCAGGACAAAGAACCATTAAGAATGAAGTCAGATTTCAAATATTTGTTTAGCCATTGTGTTTAGTTTAGCCATTTACAGAAATACTCCAAAAATGTGGATCTTTTGAAAAGTTCATTTCAGAATGGGAAACTGGAATGTCACGTATGTTTCAGGCTTTTTATGTTTTGCACTGGTTTCACTTTCTGAAAAACCTCAGCAACATGTTATGATATTTTACTTCTCTAGGTATGTAGGTCAAAGTACATGTGAGCATATAAGTATGATAGAGTGAAGTATTACTTCCTTTAGTTCTGACACTAAAGGTAATTATAATTTAGATTGTGCTTCCAGTTTGACAAATATCATTCCAGTTTGGCCATTTTCTTTATATCTAAATTGTACTATCAAACTCCTGAAAATCTACACAAAAATAATAATTATTTTACAGAAAAATAAGAATGAATTAGCAAAAAAAGTGTTTCAACTCTTTGATTTCTGCAAAAATACATTATAACAACCAAAATCATAGAAAACCAACATGAATTTCATTCACAACACTGATTTGATTGTGCAGCTAAAGTTGTTGATGCAAATGCAATGTGTTGTCATCTAAAAGAGCTTTGCACACCAGAGATAGCACACTAAACAATTGAAGGTTAACAATTCTTGTTCAAAACTCAACTACAGGTAAATCCAGATTTCATCTATAATTAAGGTCCCATAGAGTTTTCTACATAATAAAACATAAATCATTGTGACATTTTAAAAAGCTATTCTAATTTGAGTGAGGTGATGTTGAGGCTAGGGCTATAAGAAGTGATTACTCGCAACTAATCGATTGTTGAGATAGTTATTGACTAGTTTATTAATAATTCTATAACCTTAAATAGACATACACACGACAACATTGCTCACTTAAACAGGCTGTATGTAAAAATGTGGTGCAGAATTTTGTTAATACTTTTCACCAGGGGTTAGTGGACATGTGTGCCTGTAATATGAGCAACATTTGTGGGTGTGGTTATATTGAAAGTTTTTGAGTAAATTGAGTTCGTAAAACACCTGCGGCGCAGCGGCGCGGAGGCGAAGCAGCAGCGGTAGAGCTGAGAGGAGCGAGAGTAGAGCAGAGGGAGAGAGTGTTTTTTATTTTACTCACGAGGTCTTCAGTACCAGAGAAGTACTTGGTCTGGTTCTGGCTCACTCAGATTCAGAGGAGGAAGACACGCAGGTGTCCAGTGAAGCAGACACGGACATTATTGGTGACGGGGAGACCGCGCCATATAGTCCACAATCAGCCCCTGTACAGCGGCTGCTTGTCCTCCGTGTGGCCGCGGTAGAATCATTCTGTGAACGCCAAGCAGGGGCCGTGGTCGAGGGGACAGGGGGATCATAACACCGGGCATGTGGGAGAAAGTAGCGGGGGTAGACATCCACGGGGAACACGGGAAACGCGGGAGAAGTCGCGGGAGAGCCGCGGGAAAAAAACACATCGCTAATCGCGTTCACTGCCTTTACCAACAGTGATGATGAGGATGAAGGCAGTTCTTGAGAGAAAATAATCCACAAAAGTGGATTAGAAATGTTGAAGAGCCTGTTGTATGTTGTTGAGACGATCTGACATGTTCTGAGCCCATTCATTTCATCTCTCTGTTTCTAAACGGTAAATTCTGGAGCCTCATTTCCACTGAGAAAAATAGTAAGCTCACCACTTCTTTGAAAGGGGAATATTGAAACCAATCTCCAGATTTCATGACAGTAAACTATAAAGAGTGCTGTCTTGATCACTGAAGGTCTTTGAAAATAATACAATTCCATATGGCCGCAAACTAGTGCTAAAAACATTATCTATAATCTGGATCAGGGAATTTATTTCTATCCCAAATTAATTTCATACTAAAGATATTTCAAGTTGACTGTTTATAGTATTCCCTGATCTCAAATAACTCCCAAGCTACAGCTTTTTGAAGTCTTTATACAATAATTAACATTTTCCAAAATGGCCGCCACCTTGATGACGTCATAATATGCAAATTAGATGACGAATCAACTTCCATCCCAAAGTTTGGTTCAAACTGAAGATATTTCTAATTTACAGTATGCCTTTATCTCAAACCATTTTAAAGTTATAGCCTTTTGAAATCTTGAAATCAAAATTGTATATTTTCTTGAAAAAACTCTGGCGCCTAAAGGGTTAAGAGGTTTATGAAAAGAGGTTTTACTCTATAATGACTGCAGATTGAAATTAAAATATGGTTTACAAAGTATTTTAATCAAACAACCAAACGCGTAATCTCTTTGAAGATATTCTCCAGGAGCATCACTTGAGCTTTGTTTTGGGTCAAAAGCAATACCATACTGGGATTGGAATATCTGGAACAAATCGATTATCAAGATAATTGCTAATAACAGTCGTAATGGAGGATAGAGTCATTATTAGCACATTTATTTTAGAGAACATAAGACTTGGTGCCAAAACCACTTCTGTCTCTCTGCCTCAATGTACAGTAGCCAAGAAATCCCTGCTCAGTTCAGCCAGTTAATCTACTCTTATGACAGATATTAGCCTGTGAAAACCCACTCAGTTTGAGGCAGTCTCCACACAAAAACAGCATTAGCCCGAGCTCACGTGGAGCATATGGACCATCTGATTAGATTGTGCTGCCTCAGGGGATTTGTCTGGGAATCTATGGACTATGTATAGATAAAGTATTAAAACACACATAACTTCACAAGCAGGGATTATAATGTGTGTAGATTAACTTTATGTAATCCCCTGGAGAATTTTACCCAACATTCTTCACTCCATAAGATCAAACACAGGTAAATAAACAGCTTGTCGTTCAGCCTGTAACTGTTACAATGGGGGAGTTTATGTAATGCACTCAAAAAACATTCATTGTCGGGCTGCGGGGTGAATCAAAATGGAATCGAATCCAAAATGTGAAAAAAATATATCCAGACCTTTCATATTCACACTTAGACAAGAGCAAGATCTTACGTTACAATTTCGTTAAAATATCTTTATTGGCTTCAAATTCTGGCACAGACTGCATTTAAATCCTGTTTGTACATAAAGCCCTTCGCAATCTGGCGCCCTCACATATTTCAGATTTTTTTTTTAAAAGCTCAGACTCCCTTATTTTAACTTTCCTCTCTAGCTAGAAAAAATAAGTTTTGAATGTGTCACGAGTTCAATGTCTGCACATAATAACATTTCCTTCCATCTTCCGCTCTTTCCCATCAGGCCTGAATATTTGTCTTTAAGGTGCATCGTGCAACTTTTCTGATGAGGTCTGCTTGATTGTTGGCATGGAGATATGGAGATTTTTGATTTAATTATACCTAAAATAATAAAAATTCAACTACAGTCTCAAAAGTATAAAAACGTACATTGATAAATAATATAATGCCATACTGAGGAACATTCCAGGCATTTAGAAAAAAAAGTTTTAGTGAACAGTTTTGGTGAAAAAACAAGTCTGACTGAGACATAAAATGTAGACTCCACCACAAGCTGTTTGAATCAAAAACAAAAATGAATTAAATACATTTTATGAACACATTTAGTCGTCTGTAAACACAGTTGTAGACTTTTTCTCTTAATTAAAACAAATGACTTCTGACGGATTAGTCAGATTAGTGGCTCATGAGTCAATCTTCATTAATACTTCTTAAACACGTTGTAAAGCAAGAATTTCTACCATAATATTAAATATGCAGTCATTAAATCCACTGCTTTAAAATAATCCACAGTGTCTGCATATGACTTTATTAAAATATATGCCCACTGCTGAGCACATTCTCACGTATGTAGGGCTAAACACTAGCGACATTTAGACTTTAGAAGTGCAGTGATGTATTTGTTTACACAAAATAAACACGATTCAATAGACCATCTGGCAGCACATTTAAAAAGCAATTCAGCTTTTGAAGGCTTTTTCTGAGGCTGGCTGTATTAGAAAGAAAGATTTCAGACCCCAATTCTAAAGTAATTCTTGATAATAGTCCTTTTAAAAAATGCCTTTATAGAATACAATGCGTGTTTTAAGAGCCGCTGGAGTGGTCCATACAGCCGACGCACTTACAGCAAACTTTCTCTATTCTGGAGCTGATTTATTTGACACCCCGTCCGCCGTACAGATGGCTTTTTCGGCCTGACCATAGTGTCCGCACAAGAGCCAAAATTGGAGCGGCTTGACCCTCATATGGCTGCTGTCGCTTAGGTCATTTACAGAGCACAATGACAGCCCCGCTAACATAAAGGTGTTTATATCTTTCCAACAATTTACAATTTATTCGGCATGACTGACTTCACAACTTCCATTTTCTGTGACAACAAAGGCCGGGGCTTTTTGTGCGCTGGTGTGTGCAGTGCGGTGTAAAGGATGTCCTGGACCCTATAGAGGACCCGGAGGAGCGTGGGTGGTCACAATTACTCCAATCAATCGCAACGGACAACACAACTAGTTACTAATGCGCACGACATAGGCCTATAATAATAGATGGGTCCACTTAACACACAGGGATGAGAGGAAACACAACCAAAGAAAGGTTGATGGGAAATAATTGAATGGCTGTATGTGCTGCGAATATTCATTAGGTTGAAATTCTGCCTGACGGTACGCAGACTATAGGGCTGCTCTCTTAATCGCAATTTCGATGGAAGCAATTAGCAAAATACAAATACTGCAAAAAGGAAAAAAAGATCATTGGTTTAACTATTCTCTTCCAGCAAATCTTTCTGGCTGTATTTATTCCAAAAGGGGGGACTATTTTATATACCGGTACATTGCTGTTTAAAAATACTTTATACTTTATATTTTAAATGATAGTACAGTGTCCCCTGGCTAGAAATATACTTTCTTGTAAAAAATAAATGCAATTTAAGTTGTATCATCTATACACTAGGGAACAAATCATGATTTTAGTATAATTTGACTGTAATTGGACTGAGATTTTCAAATGAAGAAATGATCTATGGCCATTTATTACATACAGTACACTAACATACAGAAAAGTAACGACTTAAGTTGCTACTTTTCCACTCGTGTTTCATCACTTTTGCAATGTTTTCTTATTACCGATAAAAACTGGTTAGAAATAGGAAGAACGCAACATAGCTATTGTGCCAAATGGTGCGGCCTCGCTGCAGACTTCACAGACATGACACGCATGAAGAGTACTTGGATTTGTTATCCTTGCCTGCACTGTTTGGCCGCGTAATACATCAACAAGCTACACTAACAAATGAATATGCTTGAGGTCAGAGGTTTCGGCGTTCGGGTTAACTCCACGTGCCAGACAACAGCTCGCCTCGCTTCATTTAATCAAACTGTGATGGTTTGTAGCACAGGACCTCAAGCTACGCACAAAGACAGAGACCGTAAATCAGAGCCAGACAGGACGAGCTCAAACGCAAATCAAGCGTAACATTATGACCACTGAGCAGAGGTGAGGGGAAGCAGACTGTGCCGACTCTATTACGGGTAAGGGTAAGGTTTTTGTCCTTGATGATCAAGTAATACATGTTCTATTAAGGCTCAGTAATGATATGGACCTAATGCGGCGCTCAGGTGCATGTTTGGTGGAGGTGCGTTTTTCTCATTTCATATAAAATGACACAGAACACTACTTTTAATAAGAAATACACTAATACTAATTAACAATCACCAGAAAGCGAGGGGGATGAAACCATTAAAACTTTTCTGATAAATCTTTAACAGAAAATGTAGATTCATAGAGAAAAAGCAAATATTGTGAGAGAAAATATTACAGTGTTACTATTATTTTTCTTTTATTCATCTTACTCGTCTAAAAAAATCCCTTTCTCTAGGTAAGAGTTTTTTAACCAGTGTGCCGTGACACATTACTGTGTCTTGAAAAGTGGTTTGGTGTGCTTTTGGAAATGATGCAGTATCACCTCATCGGTCAAAATTATATGAAAAGAAAATGTGAGAAGATTAGAAAAGACAATTTTGCGTTGGTTTGGTTTGACACTTTGACGAGAATAACTTTGCATTGTCAATAAAGGCTGCAGAGTTTCACGCATTATTAGTATTAGTGCAAAAAGTATCACAATAATTTCCACAACATGCTGTCATAACAGAAAACACGAGAAAGCACTCCATCTCTATAGGTTTTAATATATTTCAATAACAGACCTTCTGCTTTCTCATGATCAACAATAGAAAAAATTACCTTGACAATCAAACTCAAAAGTGTCATAATGTAATGCTTGATCTTAAGTTGGTCCGAACATCCGCAGTCTCACAGATGGTTAGGCTATTATTAAAAAGAGGCCATGCCTGGTTTGCATCCGTATGCAGAAAACAACACATCACCGTCTCGCAGTTTAATTACCCAACACTAGTGGGCAGAGAGTGTTGTCTCCAAGTGAAATATTAGATCCTGCGCAGCCAAACAACTTAAAAGTACAAGCACATTAATATACATTACACAGTCTCCAATCATCTTAATAGCTGTGCAATCACTGAAGCAAATAAAAACAAGAGACAGAGCTGGGCAGAAGTCGAGAGGTGGGTTTTGTGATCAGACATTCAGATCTTCAAGGACTGTAAATATGGTAAACAACTTATGAAAAGCAAGGTCCATAAGCCGAAACGAGATATTGACACATAATAAATTGCTAGGGTTCAGTTGACAATACCTTGATTCAATATTTGCTGCTGTCATTCTCACACTAACGCCGAAGTTACTTAGCCTGACTCTCGCCAGACCCATGTAGTTCGCTGCACTTCACACATGAGTCTGGTACTGAGCCATAGTGGTTGGATTTCAGAAGGCAGGGCCTTGTAAAAGAAATCCTTGTATGTGATTGGATAGACCACTTGTCCGTTATTTTGAATGAAGTCTGCTTTCAACCAATCACATCGAAGCACGCGGCTCCCATAGGTTGCCAAATCCCAGCAAGATTTTCCAACCCAAAATCCGCGAGAATACCCAAGAACAACAAAAACACTCAGAATGATTTTTTGGCTAAAAAAGTAATGTAATCAACTTGGGCTATCATGATTCTGTTTATTGTCTTTCTGTTTATTTAATACCTACAAGTCTCTTAGAAAAAAATATGTGGGAAACACCAAACCTGGCAACCCTGCTGCATAGTGTGTAAACAGGAACACTGAACCAGTGCTTCAACCAAACTTTTCAGGAACATTTGACTCTTAAAACACACATATATCAAATGATAGCACACAAAAAATAAATAGATCACCGAGTATTAGCTAGTTTTAAAACTAGGACTTTTTGGATTATAATGAAAAGATAGAGTTAATGCAATAGCTATCAAGTAAAAACAGTTTTTTCTTCTGTAAATGTTTAGCTATAACATTTGGTTGTTCCCAATGTGATTCTATTGAGACAAAATCCTGATAGCTTCGTCACATCCAACATGTTTAAGCAAGAAGACAATGTAAAGTTGGTTCACTAAAGTTAAATTAAGTTACAGAAGTTAGCAGAGCAGAAGAGACCATTTTCGGACAGCGCCACATTGATCACGCCACCTTGTCTTGGGTCTCTCCTGTTCGGACGTGCTTCATATAACGAGGTGTGAGGATCGATATCTTCCATTTGCTGAGGTGAGCGACAGACTGGGGCCTCAGGAGGAAGGCCCAATAATGAAACGTACACTGCAGGTCCCCCCTGCACACACAACTCTCCCTGTGTCAATTTATATATCACCTCCACTTATCTACGCAATAAAAGAATGCTTGTCCCATTATTAACTGGCTCGATAATGCTAAACAATATATAGCTGGACTGACAACCTTACTTTAAAACGATGGTTCTTGCAACTTTCACATTTGTGTGGGGTGAAATTTTTGTCAGCAATATTATTATAATGCATTTGTTTTATATAGCGACTTCCTGGACACTCATAGACGCTTCACATGTAAATATTATGTCACTCCATGCATGGTGGTGATACACTACAGCTGAAGCCACAGCTGCCCTAGAGGTTTCCTATCACAGTACTAACCAGGTCCTGCCTGGCTTATAATATTAGAGCTGGGTTACCCAACTTTTCTTTTAATCACAAATTGTTTTTCCCCAACAAAAAGAATCTTCTAAAAGTAAAATGTTGCCACAAATGTGTAAAACAAATCCGACCACTACGTCCTGTCTTCATCATTATTAGAACACATTCATCTTTCTGCACTAAAAGAGCTCAGTGAGTAACTGTTTGAAACGTTTCATACCCCAGCTTTAATGAACTTGTGCATATTTTGAATTCATTTTGAACCTCGACTGGGTTGGAAAATATTTTGGCTGAAGTTTTGCGATGAAAGTTGCACAATAGTTTCTTACTTAAAAAGATACATAGAGGCTTCTGTCTGCCACAGTATACAGTATAATGGGATAATTTATGATCCCCGGCAGCCATATTTTACACATTTAAAATCTCATTAATCTAAAACAATGTTATAAAATAACCAGCCGGCACACTTCCAAATTCAAGCACTGCCATATCATTCTGCAGCCTGTCATTTATCCAGCATAGCGGAAACATGGTCACGTAAGCAATCAGAATATTTGTTTGTTTAATGTGAAAAAAGTGAAAAATGTTTCAGCTTCAGGAGAATATAAAGTTTACTTGATTTCATAAAACATCAGACGGTGTGCAACTACAGAGTCACCTATGCAATAATGAAAGAAATCAAGCAAAGAACTGTGGCTGTGTCCTGATGGAAAAATGGGCTCGCAGTAGTTCAGAACGCTGGAAACTAGGTTTTCATGAGCAAACTGCTCCCTCAGCATTTGCGCCATATCAGCAATCACTCAATCATCCTTTGGCCACATTAAATCACTGCTCTGTATACCTTTCATATCATGCAGTAACCCTCCTCCTCCCCATCATCACACACCATCTCTGTGGCCTTTGTCTTATCTACCACCACCAAGGTCTAGGCCCCGGGGGATTTCATTTATACTGATTGTCCCCTAATGCAGTACTCTGTCAAGGTCTAACCGGCAAATCTATAACAACATTTTATGTACAGCATGCAATAAATATTATTTGTACATACCATGTCTGCAGTCTTATGCATAACCAATAATCATAATTCAAATAACCCCCCTTTTCAGTCTTTCCAAAGGGAAATGGGGCTGAGAATTAAGAGAGTATTGATTTCTCAAACATATATGCATCACTTACAACATAAGGACCTGTCTGTATAACGGTTAGGGTTAGAAAAAGACAGTGGGGCGACAGTGGCCTTTGTGGGTTTGAGCCCACCATGAGACCTTCTCCACCAACTCCCACTGATGACTGCTGTCATTGTGTCCTTGGGCAAGACACTTAACCCCACTTTGCCTGAAGCCCCTGCTGAAAGATCAAGGCAATGCCATAGAGCGGCCATCCTCCTGTGGACTCACCACCTGCAGGAAGATCAGTGAGGGGCTGGTGCTACTGGTTGGCATCTCTGGCCACCCCCCCGACCCAGAAATGGATTAAGGGGAAGAAAATAGATGGATGGCTGGAAAAAACAAGACATTATGTTTGTTTACCCCAGATTCTTTTCCCATACAGGGCTTCACTTGCGTGTAACAATAAGTCCATTATGAATTATTGTACGTTGAGGCAAATAAGGCAAAAATAGGCACTCATATCTCTCCAACTCATTGACTGAGCGAGTGCCTGAGGCTAGCATCACAACAGCGCTCCATGTCTCGCTCCCCAATGCAATTCTATAATTCATCTTAATTGAGAAAAACAAGCAACTGGATAAGAGCAGTGGAAGAATGAGGCAATGTCCTTGTCTGAATGCAGGGACAGGAAGTTTGTGAAAAGGTTATCGAAGTTGACTTGGGGAGCATGCGATTAAACAGGACATTAATAATAGATGTAGCAGGTTCAGAAGGGGTTAAATGCATGAAAAACTATTATCCTCCTCAATATTAAAAGCAGAATATTGTTATGCTCAAACCATGTTAAGTCATTTCTGCCATAACAATATAACTCTACCTCTGAGTGTAAGCAGCACTTTCTCAGAATCTTTTAATATAAAATAATTTGGGCTTCACCTAATCATGGACTGAAGATGGTACTTAGGGATCATCCTTCATTTTTTTTTTCTCGAAATAGTCCATGAAAAGTAGAATGTTGTGAACAAATCAGACCACAACATGTTCCCTTATGCATACTTAGAAAGAGCCCTATTAGCAGTGTTGTGCCAGTTCACAGCTTTTTTGAACTAGTTCAAGTTCAGTTCATACATGCTCAAAGTGAACAGTTCACGTTCAAAGTTCACATTTTTAATTCTGAACTAGTTCAAAGTTCAGTTCATTTTACTTTTCTCGTGAGATACTTAAATAAATATTTTTTTTCACAATACGAGCTATAATATATATATATATATATATATATATATATATATATTTATATATCTCCTGTACACCCACATGAGGAGAGCCTTTTGACTACAAAACAGACAAGATTTACATGGTTTTCAATGGGAGCCAAACGGAGTTGCTCCATCTCTGCTCATAAACTACAGACAGTAATGCGCTGTAGTGCAAGTGTCTATACTTTATGTCAAATGTAAACGGTGTAAACTTTGTCGCTAACTCACCCTGTGTTTTCATCACGACTCGGGCACATGTGAAAAGCACTAGCTCACAGCGCCGCACCACAACACAGAGTCTGGGTGCGTTCACAGACGGTGGAAACCATAGGAATTTTTTGATTTCGGCGGAAAAAGTGCGAGAATACAGGAGGGAGGAACTTTCTCTCGTTGCGTTTCAAAAGAGAAAACAGATTCCAACGTTTATAGTGATGTCTGCCGTTCATGACACATTAAATGAACTAATTCACGTTCAAGTCCTTTTTTTAAAAATGTGTTGCGTTCAGTTCAATGTTCACGAAAAAATGAGCGTGTTCAATGAACGCGTTCTTTTGAACTCGTTCACGCACAACACTGCCTATTAGTCACTATTTGATGCTTTGGCCTGAGAGCTGAGAGTGAGGAAGGTGTTTTTCCCTTTCTTGAACCGATCTTAAGGGGCCTAAATGCAGTTGGAAAGCGTGGTTTGAAAATTAGGTACCCCAGCTTTAAGTGCGACCTATAGGAGTCACATTTGAACAAAGTCAAAATAAAATAGCTTAACCGCAAAGATGACCAAAAAATATGTATAATGTAATCCAAAGATGGAAAACCATAGTTGTAGAGGTTTTATTATTGAAATGAGTGGGGAAAAGGTGGGAGTCCTGTTATAATCCCTCTGGTGAACATTTGTTATGAAGTTCATTTAATTCATATCGAGTTCAATCAGAGTACAGTCAAAGATGTTCTGTTTTTCTGTTTACTATTGAGACACTACACAATGCATTTGACTATCTTCCACTGGCCATATGCGCTGGACTCTTCAATGCGTGATGGTCCTTTGAGGCATACATATTTGTTTGTTTGTTTTCTGTGTTGCATTTTTGAAAAAAGATATAACAATAATTACCTGGGGTGCTGGTTTTATATTTCATTGCTTTGAAAGGGAGGTAAAAAGCAAATTAAGTTTAAACAGTAGCTTCCTGATTGTAGACGTGGCGTTTAAATGAGTGGTGAGCAAATGCAGATGGAGCCGTGGCTATAGCTGCACACAAGGAGCCTTTTGTTTAAGGTGATTAGCAGATGATTCAGTTTTTGTTCCCAAATGGCTATTGGGAATGAAAACCGACCCAACACAATTCTTATCACATGTTGGCATGATACAGACCGTGCAGCTCACTGTCTAATGCACAGAAAGCAGAAATGTAAATGACAGTTTTATGCTGAAGGATTGATTTATTATACGGGATATTTTCGTTTACATTTTGCTTTGATTAATTCACTCTTCCTTTGTCACACAATGTATAACTTTAGTTGTGGTAGGTCTGCCATCTGCTTATCGCCATGGAGATGTTATGGCTTTGTCTGGAATGTTCCACAGTATTAAACCCATCCATCTCCATCATGTATTGTGAGTTTATTTATTTTTGATTAATTCCCATTTTTATTTATTTATTTGACAGGGCCATTGCAGTCATACACAAATGAGGCATTTTAGATAAGGCTAATTCTCAACTCCTGTCCCTGAGCTTTTCCCTGCATACAGAATATACAAAATTCCTAAAAAAACAAACCTATTAAAATAACCTTAAAATACCTATTTCCTAGGTCTGGATATCTTCAGAGCCGGCCGATACGTTACGAATCTCGATACACATGACACAATATCATGCATATCTTATAGGTGTCTTTTGATTTGATACAATTACTACTATTTACACGTATTTCTCCGTACACTGATTGAAAATTTTTGATCAAACAAACATCCCCAGTCAAAAGCGATGCTC
Organism: Knipowitschia caucasica; assembly: GCA_964034765.1. NCBI lineage: Eukaryota > Metazoa > Chordata > Actinopteri > Gobiiformes > Gobiidae > Knipowitschia > Knipowitschia caucasica. Next base: position 29,478,551 of record OZ035835.1, read on the forward strand.
CTTACTTTACTTTTAGATGATACTATTGGGAAACACCAGTGCCTTGGCTTTCTCATAGTCGTTCGCAGCCTTTCAAACCTTGCTCTAAAACCGTATTGACTATTTCTTTTTTACAAAGGAAACACAGCGGACATGCCTGGCTCCATTCTCGATTAAGGGCTACATGTTTTTGGGAAAATGCATTCTTGTAATATTCGTGTTTGCCTCTTTTATTTATTTTTCTAATCCACTTCTCCCTTGCTATCTAGGGCAGTGGTCAGCAGCTTTAATCAATTTTCCGACCAACACAGGAGAGCATGCAGTCCGGAAATCCCAGTGGTGTAGTCTAGAGGATGGGCGTAGCAATAATAATAATGATACAAAATCTACTCTGAATTATGCTGTAAAGAGATTATGCCCGAATAATCCCCAGAATAAACATAAACGTGAGGTGGGGGAGGTTTTTCAGAGGGGGCATATAGAGATTCATGCGCACATTTCTGCTCCAGCTGGCGTTTGCTGACAACTGCATTAGATTTTTTGGATACGAAAACATTAAAAAAGATACGTCCGTGTTGAGAATAGGAACACAATGGTTCTTTTTTGCGCTGATTGTTGCTTTTGTATAGGAAGGAAAAACTGCAAGCTCCAACAAACGTGTGTGACATAAATTCCTAAAGATTTCCTGTCAAAATGTCACAGTGGGTGGGTTATCTGGGAGAAATTTGGATTTGAAACATCTTACTATTGAATTGAAGAGGCTTGGAGCAGCAGCGACATCAGTTTTCAATAAGGTTCAATATATTGTCCATTAAGGCTGCTTTTTCTAATTCTATTTCAAAACACTTAACTGCTAGAAGTTTTCAAGGCTCACCAAACCTCACATGAATAGTTGGAGTTGTCTAATAATAAGAATAATTGACTAATAAATAATAATTTATTATTTAATGTAGGTATTATAATGTCTTTTTTTAATCCTTTTTTTTAGCAAGGCTTCAACATTTTTTCTTATTTATAGTTAATTAAAGTTATTTAAAGTTATACTGAGACTACTCTATAATTATACATTAATAATATAATCAGAATCAGAATCAGAATCAGAATCATTTTTATTGCCACGTAAGTAACAGGAGGTCACAGACTAGGAAATTGCTTTGGCTCAGTGCAACAGTCAAAAAGAGATAATAAAAATAAGAATAAAAAACACTTCTAAAGAAGTAATAAATTAAGTGTGGTCAAATAAATTAAGTGTGGTCAGCTCTATAGGAGCTATTTATATGTAACTAAAAAGTAAACACAACAAAGAAGGAAAATTCTTGTGTTTACGGTTTTGTTATTTTCATCCAAGCGCAAAGAGCTGAATCATATAGACAGAATCATATTGCAATAATAAACTATATAAGTGAATTATTCAACCGTTTGCAGAAAAATATGATCACATTACAAATATAATGGCTAAAAGTATTTCCGGCTAACCACAATTATACATTTAAGTTTGAACAATGGCTTTACTTTCAGCAGCTACTGTGAACAGAAACTTTTGTTCATTTTCTCTGACAAAGGAGACGTTACACGCCAGTTTTAACTAGAAACTTGCAATGGCTGAAGCCATTGCGATTGACTGCGGAACAGATCTAATGTGGAAATCTGCTAAAAAAAATCCTTGAAATCCTTTAAAAGGCCTTGAAACTGTTAAAATACTTGATAGATATTTGAAACTCCTGAAGTCCTTGAAATTGTTGAAACCTTTAAACTCCTGAAATCCTTGAAACTGTTGAAACATTGAAACTCCTGAAATCCTTGAAACTTTTTTAAACCTGGAAACTGTTGAAAGTGTGGAAACTCCTGAAATCCTTGAACCTCCTGATATCCTTGAAACTGGTTAAATTCTTAAACAGTTGAAATCCTTGAAACTACTGAATGTATTGAAAGTGTCCTTGAAACTGAAAAATCCCCTCACCGCTGAAACAATTTGGTTCCTGTAACTAAGGAAACCTGGTCTGTGGTCATTATCTGGTGGTGGTCTGAGTCTTCGTTTGGGTCTTGGTCTGGTGGTATAATGCAACCTATTAGGTTGCATTATACTGGTTTACATGGAAAAATCCCTATTAGGTTGCATTATACTGGTTTACATGGAAAAATCCCTATTAGGTTGCATTATACTGGTTTACATGGAAAAATCCCTATTAAGTTGCATTATACTGGTTTACATGGAAAAATCTCTATTAAGTTGCATTATACTGGTTTACATGGAAAAATCCCTATTAGGTTGCATTATACTGGTTTACATGTACAAATCCCTATTAAGTTGCTTTATACTGGTTTACATGTAAAAACCCCTATTAGGTTACATTATAGTGGTTTACATGTAAAAATCCTTATTAAGTTGCATTATACTGGTTTACATGTAAAAACCCCTATTAAGTTCCATTATACTGGTTTACATGTAAAAACCCTATTAAGTTGCATTATACTGGTTTACATGAAAAAAACCCTATTAAGTTGCATTATACTGGTTTACATGGAAAAATCCCTATTAAGTTGCATAATACTGGTTTACATGGAAAAATCCCCATTAAGTTGCATTATACTGGTTTACATGAAAAAAACCCCATTAAGTTGCATTATACTGGTTTACATGGAAAAATCCCTATTAAGTTGCATTATACTGGTTTACATGGAAAAATCCCTATTAAGTTGCATAATACTGGTTTACATGGAAAAATCCCCATTAAGTTGCATTATACTGGTTTACATGTAAAAAACCCTATTAAGTTGCATTATACTGGTTTACATGGAAAAATCCCTATTAAGTTGCATTATACTGGTTTACATGAAAAAAACCCTATTAAGTTGCATTATACTGGTTTACATGGAAAAATCCCTATTAAGTTGCATTGTACTGGTTTACATGGAAAAATCCCTATTAAGTTGCATTATACTGGTTTACATGAAAAAAACCCTATTAAGTTGCATTATACTGGTTTACATGTAAAAACCCCTATTAAGTTGCATTATACTGGTTTACATGGAAAAATCCCTATTAAGTTGCATTATACTGGTTTACATGGAAAAATCCCTATTAAGTTGCATTATACTGGTTTACATGGAAAAATCCCTATTAAGTTGCATTATACTGGTTTACATGGAAAAATCCCTATTAAGTTGCATTATACTGGTTTACATGGAAAAATCCCTATTAAGTTGCATTATACTGGTTTACATGGAAAAATCCCTATTAGGTTGCATTATACTGGTTTACATGTACAAATCCCTATTAAGTTGCTTTATACTGGTTTACATGTAAAAACCCCTATTAGGTTACATTATAGTGGTTTACATGTAAAAATCCTTATTAAGTTGCATTATACTGGTTTACATGTAAAAACCCCTATTAAGTTCCATTATACTGGTTTACATGTAAAAACCCCTATTAAGTTCCATTATACTGGTTTACATGTAAAAACCCTATTAAGTTGCATTATACTGGTTTACATGAAAAAAACCCTATTAAGTTGCATTATACTGGTTTACATGGAAAAATCCCTATTAAGTTGCATAATACTGGTTTACATGGAAAAATCCCCATTAAGTTGCATTATACTGGTTTACATGGAAAAATCCCTATTAAGTTGCATTATACTGGTTTACATGGAAAAATCCCTATTAAGTTGCATAATACTGGTTTACATGGAAAAATCCCCATTAAGTTGCATTATACTGGTTTACATGGAAAAATCCCCATTAAGTTGCATTATACTGGTTTACATGGAAAAATCCCTATTAAGTTGCATTGTACTGGTTTACATGGAAAAAACCCTATTAAGTTGCATTATACTGGTTTACATGGAAAAAACCCTATTAAGTTGCATTATACTGGTTTACATGTAAAAACCCCTATTAAGTTGCATTATACTGGTTTACATGGAAAAATCCCCATTAAGTTGCATTATACTGGTTTACATGAAAAAAAACCCTATTAAGTTGCATTATACTGGTTTACATGAAAAAACCCTATTAAGTTGCATTATACTGGTTTACATGGAAAAATCCCTATTAAGTTGCATTATACTGGTTTACATGGAAAAATCCCTATTAGGTTGCATGATTACACTGAAGTCCTTGAAACTGCTGAAGTCCTTGAAACTGCTGAAGTCCTTGAAACTGCTGAAGTCCTTGAAACTGTTGAAGTCCTTGAAACTCTTGAAATCTTGAAACTGCTGAAATCCTTGAAACTGTTGAATCCTTGAAACTGTTGAATCATTGAAACTGTAGAAATGTCTGAAAGAGCTGAAGTCCTATTAAAATGCATGGGCCTATTAAAATGCATTGCAGAATTCTCAATGCAGATTTTTGTCCGATTGCGGAAAAACCGGAAATCGCTGAAGTCCCAAAAGTAATAGCAATAATCTCCCAAACATGTGGAACGTTTTGATGTATAACTTGTGGAAATTGTTGAAAATGTGAAAGCTGTGAAACGTGTCAAAAAAAATGACGGAATAAAGAAATACAAAACCAATGGTTGACTGCGGAAGGTTCCGCAGTCAATCAATTACAAAGATATGAACCATAAACAGGGTGATTAAATACATCTGCTTTGTGTCAGTTGAAAGAAAATACAACCATATAATTCTTAACTGCTTCCAACTTCATTTTAAAGCATTAAGGGCTATGCCACAAAAATGTAAATATGGATCTAGAAAGACTTTTTGATTGACTGCGGAACCTTCCGCAGTCAACCATTGGTTTTGTATTTCTTTATTCCGTCATTTTTTTTGACACGTTTCACAGCTTTCACATTTTCAACAATTTCCACAAGTTATACATCAAAACGTTCCACATGTTTGGGAGATTATTGCTATTACTTTTGGGACTTCAGCGATTTCCGGTTTTTCCGCAATCGGACAAAAATCTGCATTGAGAATTCTGCAATGCATTTTAATAGGCCCATGCATTTTAATAGGACTTCAGCTCTTTCAGACATTTCTACAGTTTCAATGATTCAACAGTTTCAAGGATTCAACAGTTTCAAGGATTTCAGCAGTTTCAAGATTTCAAGAGTTTCAAGGACTTCAACAGTTTCAAGGACTTCAACAGTTTCAAGGACTTCAGCAGTTTCAAGGACTTCAGCAGTTTCAAGGACTTCAGTGTAATCATGCAACCTAATAGGGATTTTTCCATGTAAACCAGTATAATGCAACTTAATAGGGATTTTTCCATGTAAACCAGTATAATGCAACTTAATAGGGATTTTTCCATGTAAACCAGTATAATGCAACTTAATAGGGGTTTTTACATGTAAACCAGTATAATGCAACTTAATAGGGTTTTTTTCATGTAAACCAGTATAATGCAACTTAATAGGGATTTTTCCATGTAAACCAGTATAATGCAACTTAATAGGGATTTTTCCATGTAAACCAGTATAATGCAACTTAATAGGGATTTTTCCATGTAAACCAGTATAATGCAACTTAATAGGGTTTTTTTCATGTAAACCAGTATAATGCCACTTAATAGGGTTTTTTTCATGTAAACCAGTATAATGCAACTTAATGGGGATTTTTCCATGTAAACCAGTATAATGCAACTTAATAGGGGTTTTTACATGTAAACCAGTATAATGCAACTTAATAGGGTTTTTTCCATGTAAACCAGTATAATGGAACTTAATAGGGATTTTTCCATGTAAACCAGTATAATGCAACTTAATAGGGATTTTTCCATGTAAACCAGTATAATGCAACTTAATAGGGTTTTTTTCATGTAAACCAGTATAATGCAACTTAATAGGGTTTTTTTTCATGTAAACCAGTATAATGCAACTTAATGGGGATTTTTCCATGTAAACCAGTATAATGCAACTTAATAGGTTTTTTTTTTACATATAAACCAGTATAATGGAACTTAATAGGGTTTTTTCCATGTAAACCAGTATAATGCAACTTAATAGGGATTTTTCCATGTAAACCAGTATAATGCAACTTAATAGGGTTTTTTTCATGTAAACCAGTATAATGCAACTTAATGGGGATTTTTCCATGTAAACCAGTATTATGCAACTTAATAGGGATTTTTCCATGTAAACCAGTATAATGCAACTTAATAGGGTTTTTTCATGTAAACCAGTATAATGCAACTTAATAGGGTTTTTACATGTAAACCAGTATAATGGAACTTAATAGGGGTTTTTACATGTAAACCAGTATAATGGAACTTAATAGGGGTTTTTACATGTAAACCAGTATAATGCAACTTAATAAGGATTTTTACATGTAAACCACTATAATGTAAACTAATAGGGGTTTTTACATGTAAACCAGTATAAAGCAACTTAATAGGGATTTGTACATGTAAACCAGTATAATGCAACCTAATAGGGATTTTTCCATGTAAACCAGTATAATGCAACCTAATAGGTTGCATTATACCACCAGACCAAGACCCAAACGAAGACTCAGACCACCACCAGATAATGACCACAGACCAGGTTTCCTTAGTTACAGGAACCAAATTGTTTCAGCGGTGAGGGGATTTTTCAGTTTCAAGGACACTTTCAATACATTCAGTAGTTTCAAGGATTTCAACTGTTTAAGAATGTAACCAGTTTCAAGGATATCAGGAGGTTCAAGGATTTCAGGAGTTTCCACACTTTCAACAGTTTCCAGGTTTAAAAAAGTTTCAAGGATTTCAGGAGTTTCAATGTTTCAACAGTTTCAAGGATTTCAGGAGTTTAAAGGTTTCAACAATTTCAAGGACTTCAGGAGTTTCAAATATCTATCAAGTATTTTAACAGTTTCAAGGCCTTTTAAAGGATTTCAAGGATTTTTTTTTAGCAGATTTCCACATTAGATCTGTTCCGCAGTCAATCGCAATGGCTTCAGCCATTGCAAGTTTCTAGTTAAGCTTCTAAATTACTCTACTGAACTGAGGGGGAATACACGTTATTCATTTCTAAAAAAACAAGTTTAATCCATCGCAGATTTGTAGACTATAATATTATGCAAATCATCAGTATTCAGTACAAGTAAAAGTATGTTCACAATACAGCGCTCCGATTAGAGCGAGTAACTTTGTAATGCATAACTTTTAAAGCATTTGTAACTTAATACATTTTCAAAGTTTTCTCCTCAACACAGTCTTTATCCTTTGTGGTCATATTTTGTACCCCCAACTATAAAACCATGTCTTCATTCTAAGCATGATCGTTGTCCATTTCTGAAACTTGGTCATACTAATATTCCATAGAACCATATTGAATTGATATAGACATGGGGTCTCCACGGTGCAGGCCTCAGTGCAGACCATGGGGTCATTTTCTCTCAAGGACGTCAGCAGTTGCAAGTTTCCATGCAACTAATAGTTTCAGGGGTTTTTTTCCATGTAAACCAGTATAATGCAACTTAATAGGGATTTTTCCATGTAAACCAGTATAATGCAACTTAATAGGGATTTTTCCATGTAAACCAGTATAATGCAACTTAATAGGGTTTTTTCCATGTAAACCAGTATAAATGCAACTTAATAGGGTTTTTTTTCATGTAAACCAGTATAATGCAACTTAATGGGGGATTTTTCCATGTAAACCAGTATAATGCAACTTATAGGGATTTTTTTACATGTAATCCAGTATAAGACCAGGCTCATAGATGCTGTATACACTGTAAATATTATCTCTCTTTGTGGCTAACATTTACCATATTTCTAAATGCTAACTAGGCCATTCTATGTATTCATTATTTGCACACTGTGAAACTGCTGTCACTTTGGGGACTACGGATGAGAGTTAGGAGCTAAAATTGTCCAGCCTGTACATTTATACAATACAATTCTGTCAACTAAACACATACATGAAAAATAAAAAATAAAATACAAAATTCATAAAAGGGAAGTCCACCACTAAAATATACAAATAAACTCAAATTCGCCAAGACAAAAGTGCACCAATATATGACAGAAAATAAAAAGGGAAAGAACAGAGAGTGACCCGTGGAGTGCTGACCTCCCTCACTGTTGCTTTTGGCCTGTACATGTTTATTTCAGTGTTATTCTGTGGCGAGAGTCCACTGAGAATAGATTGTGAAGTGTCAGTCACAGTTAGGCGGAGTGCTGTTGTCTCAGCCCGTGTAACTATAGGTGAAAGTGAGAGAAGGAGATAGGAAACCATCAATATGCTCACCGTGTAAATTGAAGGAGGTCATGATTTATGGCACCCGGCGCACACGCACGCACGCACGGACACACACACACACACACACACTCACACACGCATACACGCACACACACAAAGGCTCAAGGGCAGGTAAGGGTGCCTTTCTGCGCAGCTCATCTCGAGTCTGAGGCACTTTGGTGATGGACAGTCTGACGCGCGGAGACTTTACCATGAGCACAGCGCCATCTGTAGGTGACTGACAGAGCCTGCTCCAGGAGATATGTCTACACACACACACAGCCTATGCAATAATAAACAAAAAAGACAGCTCCACATGTCATCAATCGTTTTCATCGCATCAGTCAGTAAAGTGCGCGTCTGGGTCTGGGTGTTCTTATTGTGGCTGCAGCTGTGGGGTTGAGGGCCTGGCGACAGCTGCAAACTCTATGCAGTCTATGGTGTGGCCTAAATGAAGGAGGGGGGGTAAGCCTACTGATGTCATGACATATACGTGCAGATCCAAGCAAAAATAACCACCCTTTTTCTTGTTATTGTTGCTGTGGTTCTATTGTGTTTATTGTAGAAATGTTGCCCCCCCCCCCTCCCACACCCACACACACACACACACTGGGTTTATGTTATCCTTCTGTGGTACATTATTGTTTATTTAAGTGTTGTTTGTATACTGAAAGATCTGCACCATTTTATTACTTCAATGGAAAAAATAGAAAAAATATCACAAAAACTTTACAATCTAGAGCATTTGGGTCAGGTGGATTGGAGATGGCAGGGGGCCTAAGTGTGTGTGTTTATTTTGGATGATTTATGTGTTTTTTTTTTTTTTTTTTCATGCATCAGAAAGTGCGCCTTGTAGAGATGAAACGCAGCGCGCATTACCATTTGACCTCTGCATTATGCTTTGTTTACCTGCCTTTACCTCCGGATCCGCTCAGACTAAAATCCAGGCCTTTCAGCTCTCTCCCCGTGACACAGTTTTGTTACTGGGCGACTGAGGTATAAGTGCCACATTTGCATCGCAAGATTTCTCACACAACTTGAGTACGCGCTCAGAGCATACAGAGGAGGAAAGCACCGCCGCTCCTCTGGGACACAGCCACTCCCAGACACTACTGTCGTCTGCCCCAGAGTCCTGACAGCTGCTGCTGCTCCTGCTGCTGCTGCTGCTGCTGGTCCCAGAGGAGGAGGAGGAGGAGGACCTTCTCTCAGGTTTGCATAGTTAAGACAAAACACACATGTTGTAGTGTAAGAACATATCTGAACATAATAGGTCCAAAGTGAAATAATCAATTCATTATAGCCAATTAAAGCTGGGGTACAGCTTTGTACAAATCCCTATTAAGTTGCTTTATACTGGTTTACATGTAAAAACCCCTATTAGGTTACATTATAGTGGTTTACATGTAAAAATCCTTATTAAGTTGCATTATACTGGTTTACATGTAAAAACCCCTATTAAGTTCCATTATACTGGTTTACATGTAAAAACCCCTATTAAGTTCCATTATACTGGTTTACATGTAAAAACCCTATTAAGTTGCATTATACTGGTTTACATGAAAAAAACCCTATTAAGTTGCATTATACTGGTTTACATGGAAAAATCCCTATTAAGTTGCATAATACTGGTTTACATGGAAAAATCCCCATTAAGTTGCATTATACTGGTTTACATGAAAAAAACCCTATTAAGTTGCATTATACTGGTTTACATGGAAAAATCCCTATTAAGTTGCATTGTACTGGTTTACATGGAAAAATCCCTATTAAGTTGCATTATACTGGTTTACATGGAAAAAACCCTATTAAGTTCCATTATACTGGTTTACATGTAAAAAAAAAAACCCTATTAAGTTGCATTATACTGGTTTACATGGAAAAATCCCCATTAAGTTGCATTATACTGGTTTACATGAAAAAAACCCTATTAAGTTGCATTATACTGGTTTACATGAAAAAAACCCTATTAAGTTGCATTATACTGGTTTACATGGAAAAATCCCTATTAAGTTGCATAATACTGGTTTACATGGAAAAATCCCCATTAAGTTGCATTATACTGGTTTACATGAAAAAAACCCCTATTAAGTTGCATTATACTGGTTTACATGGAAAAATCCCTATTAAGTTGCATTATACTGGTTTACATGGAAAAATCCCTATTAAGTTGCATTATACTGGTTTACATGGAAAAAACCCTATTAAGTTGCATTATACTGGTTTACATGTAAAAACCCCTATTAAGTTGCATTATACTGGTTTACATGGAAAAATCCCCATTAAGTTGCATTATACTGGTTTACATGAAAAAAAACCCTATTAAGTTGCATTATACTGGTTTACATGTAAAAAACCCTATTAAGTTGCATTATACTGGTTTACATGGAAAAATCCCTATTAAGTTGCATTATACTGGTTTACATGGAAAAAATCCCTATTAAGTTGCATTATACTGGTTTACATGGAAAAATCCCTATTAAGTTGCATTATACTGGTTTACATGTAAAAATCCCTATTAAGTTGCATTATACTGGTTTACATGGAAAAATCCCTATTAAGTTGCATTATACTGGTTTACATGGAAAAATCCCTATTAAGTTGCATTATACTGGTTTACATGAAAAAAACCCTATTAAGTTGCATTATACTGGTTTACATGGAAAAATCCCTATTAAGTTGCATTATACTGGTTTACATGGAAAAATCCCTATTAAGTTGCATTATACTGGTTTACATGGAAAAAATCCCTATTAAGTTGCATTATACTGGTTTACATGAAAAAACCCTATTAAGTTGCATTATACTGGTTTACATGGAAAAATCCCTATTAAGTTGCATTATACTGGTTTACATGAAAAAACCCTATTAAGTTGCATTATACTGGTTTACATGGAAAAATCCCTATTAAGTTGCATTATACTGGTTTACATGGAAAAATCCCTATTAGGTTGCATGATTACACTGAAGTCCTTGAAACGTGTTGAAACCTTGAAACTGTTGAAAAACCTTGAAACTTGTTGAAACCTTGAAACTGTTGAAACCTTGAAATTGTTGAAACCTTGAAACTGTTGAAACCTTGAAACTGTGAAGTCCTTGAAACTGCTGAAGTCCTTGAAACTGTTGAAGTCCTTGAAACTGTTGAAGTCCTTGAAACTGCTGAAGTCCTTGAAACTGCTGAAGTCCTTGAAACTGTTGAAGTCCTTGAAACTGTTGAAGCTTGAAATCCTGAAACTGCTGAAGTCCTTGAAACTGTTGAATCCTTGAAACTGTTGAATCCTTGAAACTGTTGAATCATTGAAACTGTAGAAATGTCTGAAAGAGCTGAAGTCCTATTAAAATGCATGGGCCTATTAAAATGCATTGCAGAATTCTCAATGCAAATTAATGGCAGAATTCCCAAGCCCGTAGAAAAAAACTGGAAAACTGCAGAACTCTAATTGATTGACTGCGGAACCTTCCGCAGTCAACCATTGGTTTTGGTTTTCTTTATTCCGTCTTTTTCCTGATTTTTGACACGTTTCACAGCTTTCACATTTTCAACAATTTCCACAAGTTATACATCAAAACGTTCCACATGTTTGGGAGATTATTGCTATTACTTTTGGGACTTCAGCGATTTCCGGTTTTTCCGCAATCGGACAAAAATCGGTCGATTTTTCCCATTGACTTATAATGGGGCTTCCACAAATTCATAGTTTTCAGAATTTTCTTCAACATTTTCAGCATTTTCTGCAGTTTGTGCATGTTCAGCTTCCACAACTTGTGAGTTTTCAGAAAAAAATTAGAGTTCTGCAGTTTTCCAGTTTTTTTCTACGGGACTTGGGAATTCTGCCATTAATTTGCATTGAGAATTCTGCAATGCATTTTAATAGGCCCATGCATTTTAATAGGACTTCAGCTCTTTCAGACATTTCTACAGTTTCAATGATTCAACAGTTTCAATGATTCAACAGTTTCAAGGACTTCAGCAGTTTCAAGGTTTCAAGAGTTTCAAGGACTTCAACAGTTTCAAGGACTTCAACAGTTTCAAGGACTTCAGCAGTTTCAAGGACTTCAGTGTAATCATGCAACCTAATAGGGATTTTTCCATGTAAACCAGTATAATGCAACTTAATAGGGGTTTTAACATGTAAACCAGTATAATGCAACTTAATGGGGATTTTTCCATGTAAACCAGTATAATGCAACTTAATGGGGATTTTTCCATGTAAACCAGTATAATGCAACTTAATAGGGTTTTTTCCATGTAAACCAGTATAATGCAACTTAATAGGGATTTTTCCATGTAAACCAGTATAATGCAACTTAATAGGGATTTTTGCATGTAAACCAGTATAATGCAACTTAATAGGGTTTTTTTCATGTAAACCAGTATAATGCCACTTAATAGGGTTCTTTTCATGTAAACCAGTATAATGCAACTTAATGGGGATTTTTCCATGTAAACCAGTATAATGCAACTTAATAGGGGTTTTTACATGTAAACCAGTATAATGCAACTTAATAGGGGTTTTTTTACATGTAAACCAGTATAATGGAACTTAATAGGATTTTTTACATGTAAACCAGTATAATGGAACTTAATAGGGGTTTTTACATGTAAACCAGTATAATGGAACTTAATAGGGGTTTTTACATGTAAACCAGTATAATGCAACTTAATAGGGATTTTTACATGTAAACCAGTATAATGCAACTTAATAGGGATTTTTCCATGTAAACCAGTATAATGCAACTTAATAGGGTTTTTTACATGTAAACCAGTATAATGCAACTTAATGGGGATTTTTCCATGTAAACCAGTATAATGCAACTTAATAGGGGTTTTTACATGTAAACCAGTATAAAGGATAACAGTTTAAAGGATATCAGGAGCTTCAAATACTTCAGGAGTTTCAAAGATGTTTAAAGTATTTTAACAGTTTCAAGGATTTCAAGGATTTTTCAGCTAAATTCCACATTAGATCTGTTCCGCAGTCAATCGCAATGGCTTCAGCCATTGCAACGGTTTCTAGTTTTTTCTGAAAACTCACAAGTTGTGGAAGCTGAACATGCACAAACTGCAGAAAATGCTGAAAATGTTGAAGAAAATTCTGAAAACTATGAATTTGTGGAAGCCCCATTATAAGTCAATGGGAAAAATCGACCGATTTTTGTCCGATTGCGGAAAAACCGGAAATCGCTGAAGTCCCAAAAGTAATAGCAATAATCTTAACTTGTGGAAATTGTTGAAAATGGTTTACATGTAAAAATCCTTATTAAGTTGCATTTATACTGGTTTACATGTAAAAAACCCCTATTAAGTTCCATTATACTGGTTTACATGTAAAAACCCCTATTAAGTTCCATTACATGTAAAAAACCCTATTAAGTTGCATTATACTGGTTTACATGGTAAAAACCCTATTAAGTTGCATTATACTGGTTTACATGAAAAAAACCCTATTAAGTTGCATTATACTGGTTTACATGGAAAAATCCCTATTAAGTTGCATAATACTGGTTTACATGAAAAAAACCCCATTAAGTTGCATTATACTGGTTTACATGGAAAAAACCCTATTAAGTTCCATTATACTGGTTTACATGGAAAAAACCCTATTAAGTTGCATTATACTTGTTTACATGGGAAAAATCCCCATTAAGTTGCATTATACTGGTTTACATGGAAAAATCCCCATTAAGTTGCATTATACTGGTTTACATGGAAAAATCCCTATTAAGTTGCATTGTACTGGTTTACATGGAAAAAACCCTATTAAGTTGCATTATACTGGTTTACATGGAAAAAACCCTATTAAGTTGCATTATACTGGTTTACATGTAAAAACCCCTATTAAGTTGCATTATACTGGTTTACATGGAAAAATCCCCATTAAGTTGCATTATACTGGTTTACATGAAAAAAAACCCTATTAAGTTGCATTATACTGGTTTACATGAAAAAACCCTATTAAGTTGCATTATACTGGTTTACATGGAAAAATCCCTATTAAGTTGCATTATACTGGTTTACATGGAAAAATCCCTATTAGGTTGCATGATTACACTGAAGTCCTTGAAACTGCTGAAGTCCTTGAAACTGCTGAAGTCCTTGAAACTGCTGAAGTCCTTGAAACTGTTGAAGTCCTTGAAACTCTTGAAATCTTGAAACTGCTGAAATCCTTGAAACTGTTGAATCCTTGAAACTGTTGAATCATTGAAACTGTAGAAATGTCTGAAAGAGCTGAAGTCCTATTAAAATGCATGGGCCTATTAAAATGCATTGCAGAATTCTCAATGCAGATTTTTGTCCGATTGCGGAAAAACCGGAAATCGCTGAAGTCCCAAAAGTAATAGCAATAATCTCCCAAACATGTGGAACGTTTTGATGTATAACTTGTGGAAATTGTTGAAAATGTGAAAGCTGTGAAACGTGTCAAAAAAAATGACGGAATAAAGAAATACAAAACCAATGGTTGACTGCGGAAAGTTCCGCAGTCAATCAATTACAAAGATATGAACCATAAACAGGGTGATTAAATACATCTGCTTTGTGTCAGTTGAAAGAAAATACAACCATATAATTCTTAACTGCTTCCAACTTCATTTTAAAGCATTAAGGGCTATGCCACAAAAATGTAAATATGGATCTAGAAAGACTTTTTGATTGACTGCGGAACCTTCCGCAGTCAACCATTGGTTTTGTATTTCTTTATTCCGTCATTTTTTTTGACACGTTTCACAGCTTTCACATTTTCAACAATTTCCACAAGTTATACATCAAAACGTTCCACATGTTTGGGAGATTATTGCTATTACTTTTGGGACTTCAGCGATTTCCGGTTTTTCCGCAATCGGACAAAAATCTGCATTGAGAATTCTGCAATGCATTTTAATAGGCCCATGCATTTTAATAGGACTTCAGCTCTTTCAGACATTTCTACAGTTTCAATGATTCAACAGTTTCAAGGATTCAACAGTTTCAAGGATTTCAGCAGTTTCAAGATTTCAAGAGTTTCAAGGACTTCAACAGTTTCAAGGACTTCAACAGTTTCAAGGACTTCAGCAGTTTCAAGGACTTCAGCAGTTTCAAGGACTTCAGTGTAATCATGCAACCTAATAGGGATTTTTCCATGTAAACCAGTATAATGCAACTTAATAGGGATTTTTCCATGTAAACCAGTATAATGCAACTTAATAGGGATTTTTCCATGTAAACCAGTATAATGCAACTTAATAGGGGTTTTTACATGTAAACCAGTATAATGCAACTTAATAGGGTTTTTTTCATGTAAACCAGTATAATGCAACTTAATAGGGATTTTTCCATGTAAACCAGTATAATGCAACTTAATAGGGATTTTTCCATGTAAACCAGTATAATGCAACTTAATAGGGATTTTTCCATGTAAACCAGTATAATGCAACTTAATAGGGTTTTTTTCATGTAAACCAGTATAATGCCACTTAATAGGGTTTTTTTCATGTAAACCAGTATAATGCAACTTAATGGGGATTTTTCCATGTAAACCAGTATAATGCAACTTAATAGGGGTTTTTACATGTAAACCAGTATAATGCAACTTAATAGGGTTTTTTCCATGTAAACCAGTATAATGGAACTTAATAGGGATTTTTCCATGTAAACCAGTATAATGCAACTTAATAGGGATTTTTCCATGTAAACCAGTATAATGCAACTTAATAGGGTTTTTTTCATGTAAACCAGTATAATGCAACTTAATAGGGTTTTTTTCATGTAAACCAGTATAATGCAACTTAATGGGGATTTTTCCATGTAAACCAGTATAATGCAACTTAATAGGTTTTTTTTTTACATATAAACCAGTATAATGGAACTAATAGGGTTTTTTCCATGTAAACCAGTATAATGCAACTTAATAGGGATTTTTCCATGTAAACCAGTATAATGCAACTTAATAGGGTTTTTTTTCATGTAAACCAGTATAATGCAACTTAATGGGGATTTTTCCATGTAAACCAGTATTATGCAACTTAATAGGGATTTTTCCATGTAAACCAGTATAATGCAACTTAATAGGGTTTTTTCATGTAAACCAGTATAATGCAACTTAATAGGGTTTTTACATGTAAACCAGTATAATGGAACTTAATAGGGGTTTTTACATGTAAACCAGTATAATGGAACTTAATAGGGGTTTTTACATGTAAACCAGTATAATGCAACTTAATAAGGATTTTTACATGTAAACCACTATAATGTAAACTAATAGGGGTTTTTACATGTAAACCAGTATAAAGCAACTTAATAGGGATTTGTACATGTAAACCAGTATAATGCAACCTAATAGGGATTTTTCCATGTAAACCAGTATAATGCAACCTAATAGGTTGCATTATACCACCAGACCAAGACCCAAACGAAGACTCAGACCACCACCAGATAATGACCACAGACCAGGTTTCCTTAGTTACAGGAACCAAATTGTTTCAGCGGTGAGGGGATTTTTCAGTTTCAAGGACACTTTCAATACATTCAGTAGTTTCAAGGATTTCAACTGTTTAAGAATGTAACCAGTTTCAAGGATATCAGGAGGTTCAAGGATTTCAGGAGTTTCCACACTTTCAACAGTTTCCAGGTTTAAAAAAGTTTCAAGGATTTCAGGAGTTTCAATGTTTCAACAGTTTCAAGGATTTCAGGAGTTTAAAGGTTTCAACAATTTCAAGGACTTCAGGAGTTTCAAATATCTATCAAGTATTTTAACAGTTTCAAGGCCTTTTAAAGGATTTCAAGGATTTTTTTTAGCAGATTTCCACATTAGATCTGTTCCGCAGTCAATCGCAATGGCTTCAGCCATTGCAAGTTTCTAGTTAAGCTTCTAAATTACTCTACTGAACTGAGGGGGAATACACGTTATTCATTTCTAAAAAAACAAGTTTAATCCATCGCAGATTTGTAGACTATAATATTATGCAAATCATCAGTATTCAGTACAAGTAAAAGTATGTTCACAATACAGCGCTCCGATTAGAGCGAGTAACTTTGTAATGCATAACTTTTAAAGCATTTGTAACTTAATACATTTTCAAAGTTTTCTCCTCAACACAGTCTTTATCCTTTGTGGTCATATTTTGTACCCCCAACTATAAAACCATGTCTTCTAAGCATGATCGTTGTCCATTTCTGAAACTTGGTCATACTAATATTCCATAGAACCATATTGAATTGATATAGACATGGGGTCTCCACGGTGCAGGCCTCAGTGCAGACCATGGGGTCATTTTCTCTCTTTTTTGCTGACACAGGCTTTGAGAGAGCAGCTGGAGGCCCCGGCGCTCACAGTCCATTCACAGTCCATTCAGGGGCCAGTCCCGACTGCAAGAGGACCCCTGGCTATTGTGGAGCTGGGGGTGTCTGTGTGAGCATCTCCCAGTGAGTTCAGAGGCATAGTTAAGTCTGTGTGAATGAGGGGTGGATTTACACAAGTCAAAAGACTTGTTAAAGACATTCATGCGCAAACAGAGTGCGGCTTGACCCTGGGGACTTCTGTCCAATGTTCAACCACACTGTATGACCCTCTTAAGATTTAGACACACGTGGGAACAAAGATTTACAAAGAGCTGGAGGAGGAAGAAAAGACAGGGACACTAATGAACTGCAACACTTATTTATATAGTTCAACAAACAATGTCTTTGGTAAACAAGTCCTTGTTTGCTCATGAAACAGGATGGGGAAAACTAACATTTCCATTACAAAAAAAGTGTATGTGGTAATTTGTTTTAAGGATAAGTCATTACGCATGAGATTCAACTGTTGTGTTTTTCTATTATTTTTGTTCCAAATGGTTTTATGTTGAATGAGTGAGGGGGGTTGGAGGTGTATGCTGTGTTCACTTCATTAAATCTCTTTTCAAAACACGTATGTACGAATGAATGTTGTTCTGTTAAAACTTGGGATTCACAGCAAAAAGGTCCTGAGTTTTTTTCCACCTTCAGACGTAGCCTTTCTGTGTGGAGTTTACATGTTCACCCCGTGTCTACATAGGTTTCTTCCAGGTGCTCCGGTTTACGTCTGGCATGTGCTTCCTGTGTACAAATGACCCTCTTCATCACTGTGTGAATAAAAGCCCACAACATCTACACACACTTTGGGACTCTATCTGTATATGACATATAAAAGATTACTTACTAATTATCTTAAAAGGCTTTCTGATAAAGATACAAAGTTGAGTCAAAAATGCTCATTAAATATCAAATGTTGTCCTGTTTGATCTAGTTACAACAGGAGAAAAATCGATATTACCTTCAGTGTGCAATGAGGTATTTCAATTTGGAGAGACGAGAAACGAAAATGGTTTTGAGTATTTATTGAGGTGGTTTGGCGCCCTAGGCCCCGGTGCGGCCTTCAGATCGGAGAGGCTCCTGCGATGGAGCGCGTACAATCCCCCGGGACCTAGGCACTGGTGGCGGCATTTTGGCAGATTGGAGGCAGATTGGAGGCAGATTGGAGGCAGATTGGAGGCAGATTGGAGGCAGATTGGAGGCAGATTGGAGGCAGATTGGAGGCAGGGTGAAGAGGAGGAGGAGGGGGGTGTGGTGGTTGCGAGGCTTCGAGAAGGCAGAAAGTGGGAGTTGCTCCGCTTTTAAGCGGCTGCCTGTCCGGCACGGATGATTGGAAGGGGGCGTTTGCCGAGCGATAGGCTGGGGAAGCGAACCGGCCTGGAGGGGGTAGCTTATGGCTGACGTCTACCAAATTGAATTTTCGCGAGCTACATTTCAATTTGGAGAGACGAGAAACGAAAATGGTTTTGAGTATTTATTGAGGTGGTTTGGCGCCCTAGGCCCCGGTGCGGCCTTCAGATCGGAGAGGCTCCTGCGATGGAGCGCGTACAATCCCCAAAAAGGCTGAGTGTGTTGATGGAGTTTTGCAGCCTGGTTTGCAGGGAACAGACGTCGTGGCTACTCTATGCTGTGACCGCTATCGCTATGCTGTGACCGCTATCGCTATGCTGTGACCGCTATCGCTATGCTGTGACCGCTATCGCTATGCTGTGACCGCTATCGCTATGCTGTGACCGCTATCGCTATGCTGTGACCGCTATCTCTATGCTGTGAACCGTTTATGCGCTAACCATTTTTTGCTATGCTGTGACCGCTAACACTAACGCTATGACCGCTACCACTGACGCTATGACCGCTATCACTGACGCTATGACCGCTATCACTGACGCTATGACCGCTATCACTAACGCTATGACCGCTATCACTAACGCTATGACCGCTATCACTATGTGCTGTGACCGTTATATGCGGTTATCTTTGAGTGCCGGGACGTGAGCGCTCGCATCACGATCAACCGGACGCTGCGGCAGGGTTATCTTTGAGCGCTGGGACGTGAGCGCTCGCATCACGATCAACCAGACGCTGCGGCAGGGTTGTCTTTGCGCGCTGGGAACGTGAGCGCTCGCATCACGTTCCGTCGGACGCTGCGGCAGCGGAGAGTGTTTGAGAGAAGTGCGTGCCGCCACCAGAATCTTATTGGTTCACTTACTTTGCTTCGTATTGCTTTGCTGGGAGCTTACGAGGAAGCCAGTTGACGTTGTGCAGGCAGGATAGCGGACGCGTCTGGCCTGATGTAGGCGGAGAAAGCCGCAGAGGACCGGCGCCCCAGCTGTTGCGGAGAGGTGTGGGGGAGCCCCAGCGAGGCCGCGATGGTCCTGGAAAAAAACCCCCCAAAACCCACGGAAGGGGCACGTCCGTGTAGAAGCTGAGACCTGGAGGGGCAGAGACATATCGGAGAGGGCCATGAAGTTGCAGGCGCCCTTACGCTTAGAATCTTGGGTTGGAGAGTAGATAATCAGGATAGCAGGATGGTCGGGAAAGCCGTGTCTCGGACCGCACGAAGGTTGAGTGTGCAGTAGTGAAACGCTTATGCAGAGAAGCCATGGAAGGCGAGCAGGAAGATGCTGCGAGGAGGGCAGACATGTACCTGGAAGATGAGCCGGAGTTCAGTGCCGCTGCAGGATGGGCAGCATGATTGGGAGCCTGCGATCAGAAGAGTGAAGAACACGGTATGGATGCCCTTGATTAGGAGTCCGATTGACGGCTCAGCGCAGCTACTCGGCCAGCTGCATCTGATAGAATCAGAAGATTAAGTAGAGAGATGAAGCACGACCGCCGAAGTGACCCTGGGAGCGAGTCCAGTGCCGCGCGGCATACTCGGCCGGGCTGCATCCATTAGAAGCAGGATAAGCTTCTGAGAGGGTGGGTTGCAGCAGTAGCAGTAGCAGCAGCGGCAGCAGCAGTGACCTCAGATAATAACGGCAACGACCTGTATCAGCCGCGGCAGCAGCAGCTGCAGCGTCCGTAGATAATAACGGCAAAACCCTGTATCAAAGCCACGGCAGTAGAATATGTTGTAGCTGTTTAGTGTTTCAGTAAGAGAAGCGAAGTGAAGAGAGATGACGAAGTACATGAAGCAGCAGCAGCACGGCAGTAGTAGCAGAATGAAGCAGCAGCGGCAGCAGTAGCAGCAGTAGCGGTAACAGTATGAAGCAGCAGAAGCAGTATTAGCAGGAGCAGCAGCACCACGAAGCGATTCATACGAACAGACAGACGTGTCACGCCAGCGTGCGCCGCTTGTCTCAGTGAGCCAGGTTACGTACGTGTCTGAAAGAGCCGAGCCACAGAGACGGGTGCAGCCTGGAAGCCTGCGGAACGGCAGCGGCACATGTAGTAGTAGGAGCAGCAGGAGCAGCAGCAGGGACAGACAGCAGCAGGAGCGGCAGCAGGAACAGGCAGCAGCAGGAACAGCAGCGGCGGGATCAGGCATCAGTAGGAACGGCAGCGGGGACCGGCAGCAGCGGCGGTCAGAGAACCAACCCACGGTTGTTTAAGAGCCTGAGGGAATAAATCAACCCGAATCCGAAACATTCCCATGCGAATAACAGACGTCCCCTGGAGCCATCTTCTGCTTTGGTTATGGCAGATGCGCATGAACGATCACTGATCCATGCGTTCATAGCTCCAACGCTACTTCACACCCATGGCAGATTCACGTTCGGCCCTTTTTCTTCCTGCTGCACTTTCAAAATGCAACACTGCAGTTAGTTACCTAATAAACCAGCGACCTAGCTATTTAAGCATGGTTTTACTGCAAGTGGCGGAACATGATCTGAATAATGCACATAGCTCCTCGAATATCCCTCAGACGATAGAGATTGATGCCATTTAATATGCATTGCCCCTCAGTTAGCTCAAACACATGTGAAACGGAGCCTGCAGACCAAGCTCGGGGCGAAAAAAAACTGGCGCCTGCAGTCAAGTGCGTAGGGCAAAAACCAATCGCCTGCAGCCCAGAACTCCGGGATTAATCTGTCCGCGGTCGGCACACTCACTGTACTCACATGCCAGGAGACTTGGGAAAAGCAACGGGACAACGCGGCACCGCCAATCGAGGCAGGGACACGCACGGCACCGCCAGACCTTCTGCGTGCGGCAGCAGACCACAAGGAACGAGCCGCACATAAACCCGCGGAGGGCCCCGCGGAGCAGCCCGCAGAAAGAGCCCGCAGAGGAGGAGAGCAGTGGGGATATGCGAACCACAGCAGTGCAGGGACGTGGAAGAGGAGCAGACCAGTGCAGGGACGCGGAGGAGGAGCAGACCAGTGCAGGGACGCGGAGGAGGAGCAGACCAGTGCAGGGACGCGGAGGAGGAGCAGACCACAAGCAGCCAGACGGAGGACGCCAGGGACGCGCCGAGTAGCGTGAGTAGACGAAAACGATTCCTCCAGACGATTCTCTGCAAGGCTTCAGGAGCTTGCGAGGCTTCGAGAAGGCAGAAAGTGGGAGTTGCTCCGCTTTTAAGCGGCTGCCTGTCCGGCACGGATGATTGGAAGGGGGCGTTTGCCGAGCGATAGGCTGGGGAAGCGAACCGGCCTGGAGGGGGTAGCTTATGGCTGACGTCTACCAAATTGAATTTTCGCGAGCTACATTTGCTGATTAAATGTTACAATGTCTTATTATGACATTTCATTCATTATAAGAATTTGATGATCCAAATTTATTAGTCGACTTCAACTGTGAGTAAGTGCGAGAACTATATAATGCAACAATGTCTAAAGTCCCCAACTATGGGCTAAGAGAAAGACCACGCACTCAAAAGGACCATAACGCAGTGTGTAAAAAACCCATCTGGAGGCATCAGCGCCTCGATGAGCTGAATTAAGTCAGAGTGCAACGACATGATGTTAAAAAAGTGCCTCCAAAGAGTCCCATTATTACCTCCCCCGAATGCAAATGTGCCACGGGCCAATTAGAGCTTGAGCCAATAGCAGCGTATGGCCGTAAAAAGATGCCCTCGACGTAATCATTCAACGAGATGACTCACGGAGAATAAGGCGGCTTTTAAAATGTGTCCTGATTATATTGTACATGAAGTCAATGGAGGAGTATTCCAAGCAGCTGGAACAGAGCCATAAGGAGAGATAAATGAGAGACATAGACCAGTGATAGGTGTGGGGATAGTGGGCAGAGATGGCAGGCCATGTCAAGAGAAAAACCCTAGAGGATGGAAGAAGAAATAGTGAAAGATTGTTACAGGAATATAAATGTATTACACTGTATTATATTGTTTTACTTTGTTTTCAGGGTAATGGGAATCCGTCAAATAATGTACACACGGCACATTTAACAGAAGCCAAAACTAATATGTTTCGCAGTCAGGGATAATGTTACTAAATGGAGAAGTGATGAAATGCCATCACCAGTGGGAATGTTTGGCATGTTGTTTGGATTCGTGTTGGCTTTTCCTCCACGTGGAAGACAGGACGGTGTCGAAATATAAGGGTCAAAACAAACTTCAACAACATTCGTCTTCTAAAGTCACTGCGCAGTGCACCCAGAAATGCAGGGAATCGCATTATACAGGACTGAGTCAAGTTTATTATCCACGTGGAGCAGAATACAACATTTCAAACATAAGGGCAACTTAACAAAGGAAAGAGCAGCACGTGCAGAAGCCCAAACTTTGATGGTAAAGGCTTCACTATAGTTATGCGGCTTGTCGCTTGTGTGCCTATGTGTAACCAGCCTGTGTCGCTCAGGGTGAAAGGAAGAGGCGACCTGGAGTTTTTAAAAATGAAAAGTCCACGTTTTTGCCACGTTCAGTGAGTGGACAAAACAAGTACTAAAAACACACCATGGCTAGCCCTACTGCAGAAGAAGCGGATAGGAGCTAACTCAAACAGGTTTTTTGTGCAGAATTTTGTTTTTTGTAGCAACAGCCATTTTACCAAACAATAATCAGAAGCGGCCAGTTGTTAGCAAGAAAGGTTTATGTATATAGCGCATTTACAGACCAAGGTAGGTTAGGGCTCTGATGGAGAGATCAATCCAGATAAAACTAGCATAGAAACACCAGGATCAAATGTTTGAAACCCACAATGGTGAGTGTGACTCAAACAGTCAAAAAAAGTTCACATTTAACTGTCCATAGAAGCCAGAGCAAGTCCAAGGCCACGAGTCCCTTTTGAACACATGGCCTTGGACCACTCTATTTTTCTCTCTCAATGGAAATAAGCCTGCATACCTTCCCACAGTAAGAACATCAAAGCCACAGTAGTAGAAGTAGTAGTAGTTGTTATTGTAGTAAAGCATCAAGCACACTTATTACATTTGCAATGATAAGAGCACATTTTAGAGCAGTTTGTACTCCTAGTCATATTGAAGTAATTTAAGAGCTGTTGGGCTATTATGCAAAATGTCAGAAGCAATAAAAAGCAAACCGTAAAATAATCTAATCTAAGCTGTATTCTAACCTGAGCACACTCACAGACAGTTTACTGCACTTCTTCTACTTCGTGCTTATACAGTAAATTCCCCTTCCCCTCGTCCTATCAGCGGGTACTTAACCCGAAAAGACTTGTGCCGCTTTGTTTGTGGAAGCACCCTCATCCAGGATGTCTAGCAGTAATTCCACGCCACCAAAGACCTCCATTCCTCTCCTGCTCGCCGCCAGAGATGAAAGACGGCAAAGACACAGGCATGTAATCGCTCCTTTTGCGGAAGGACTGCGGGAGGAGGAGGGCAGGGGCGGCCAGGGTGAAAAGTAGTGAATAGACCAGACAAAAGGACAGTGAGTGGTGCCTAGATTTTAATAAACTCCCCTTGTTTACACAGCCTCTTGCAGCCTGGGCCCGTCTCACTGTCTGACTTTCATTATACTCCAAAGTTGCCTGGGTTTTGCCTGGGGACAGTTGAGTGAATTGTTGTGCTAATGTAAAGTCCCACACACGGGAAGATTTACACACTCAACCACACTGTATAGCTGCCAATCACGCCGCAGAATAGAGACAGAAGCAGAGATAGGGGGCGCCGTGAGCGACAACATCTCCACTATAGGCCCAGATACGCAGCAGTAGTTGTGGGTGGACATATACACTCACACCGAAAAGCCATTCCTCTTTCTATTACCTCTTGTCATTCAGAGCCTCCCGGCCCCAAAAGTAACAAAAGACTGTCTTGAGCTTGCCTCTTAAAACCAGGAGTGGAGTTACAATCTGTGGCGGTTCCACTGTAAAACTTCAATCTTTTCCATTACAGGGGCTGTTTACTCCGCAGAGGGCAGTCCGATTGAAAGGTGCATGTTAACGATCCTCTAAATTGTGCTAATGTGGCACAGAGCCGATCATTCCGAGTGTCGTTTAGACCGGCTGTATTCATGGGATCCAGTTGATGCACGATATATATCTTCTATAATAACGGGATTCGCTACTTGAGCAATACCATAATGCTTTGCAGGCTGGGGGGGGAGCCATATGCCATTGATCTAATGCTCACAATCATATAACAAGAGCCTAATATTAGTTTCCATAAACCATCAGCGACGTCAACACAACCAAAGCTTAAATAGATCTGTATCTTATTTGTTGATTTTGTCAGTTGATGGAAAAAGAGTTCATATTCCTTGAGTCCTGTTCAATGAAATGGTGAACGAAGCCAGAAAGCTTTAGGAGATTTGTGCAAATAGCAAACATTATAGCTGTTTGAAGTCATTTTCAAACAATCAAGTCACAAAACAGAGTAAAACATTGTGAAGTAAATTATTAACCGTATTCAAATTCAGCTTATTTGCCATAAATCACATAGGAATATTTGACTTCATGTAATTAATGTAGTAGAAGTAGAAGTAGTAGTAGTACTAGCAGTAAAGTAGAAATACCAGTTAAAATTGCAAATATTGCGCAGCTATTGATAATTCATACGTAGGTGTTAAGTGCTAATAGTGTTATAGTGTTTTTTGCAGAATATGAAAATGGAACAAATAAATTATAGCCTTTTTGAGAAATGATTGCTACACTCTAAGTGAAATGAATGAACAATATTGTGAGGATTTATGATTATTACCCATTAATGCCACTTGTATTTGACAGAAGAGACCTACAGGCAGTAAATTGGCAGTGTATTAAGCTGAAGGCTTTAGTAAAAGGCTAAAAGCAGGTCATTAGTGACTCATTACAGTGCAGTGCTTGTCAGATGTGGTGTGGGTTCTTGGTGGTTTAGTTGAGACTCTGAGTTACTTTTGTATTATTGTGTTTTTTTCACTTTCAGAATCTTAACTTGTGGTGCATTCTGACAGCACCCAACTTTAGATCTCAGGCTCAGTCAGGTCTGTAACTGGAGGAGTCAGGTTTGCTTAACAGGAGAATTATTTTACAAACAAATACAAAAAATTAACTAATGTAAAAATATATTAAATTATTACTACTATTTTTAGCTTTTTGGAATGATCAATTTTATCTTTTATTCTTGCTGCTACTGGACACCTGAATTTCTCCTAACGGGGATCAGTATCTATCTATCTATATGGGTGATTATCTATCTCGTTAATTGGGTTTGGTTGGGGAGGGCTGTTTCCCAGGGTTCATTGAGCACTATAATGTCCTTTTTGTTCGATTTCTCTTTTTTGTATGACAGCACATCATGAATAAACTTTTTTTTAGATTAGATTTATTAAGGGAAAACCCCTTGAGATGCAGCATCTCATTTTCGAGAGGGTCCCATGAACATAAAACAAACAAACACAATACATATAATACAGTACATACAACAATTAACATTTATACATTTAACACACACAGGTTTGCTCCCTCAGATCCAACTCCACCTCCTACTATAAGAACACATTCCAAACACATCAATCAATCAATCAATCAAATTTTATTTATAAAGCGCTTTTCATACATAAGATGCAACACAAAGTGCTTTACAGTTTGGTTAAAAACAATCCCGCCGACCCAAGACCCCTCCCCCAAACACACACACGCGCTCATGAACACTCATACACACACACACACACACACACACACACACACACACACACACACACACACACACACACACACACACACACACACACACACACACACACCAGTAAAACAATAAAAACATGATGAAAGACTTGGCAGGGTTCAGATGCAACCAGCTGAAAAAGCGTCATCCAAGGAGCCGTCTGCACCAGGAGCAGAGAGCCACCCGTAGCCACAGGGGACGACACAGGACCCAGAGGAGACATGAAACCGAGGCCCCAGGCCCCCACCAGGCCCAAGAGTCCGACCCCCGCAGCCACACCGACCACTGCTCCCGGTGCAGAGGGCTCCTCCAGAGGAAACACTGGGTACACTAAAAACAATACAATAAGTAAAACACTAAAATGTGAGACTAAAAGGAACACACATACATGAATAATAGCAATAGCAATATAATAAATAATAAATAATAAAAGATAAATAGAATGGAATAATAAAAACATATACATCATTACTGTATACAAAATAGTCAAATACAGGCCATACATACTGCGGGTGATAGAATAATACAACTTAAAATATACATCCAGATATTACAAAAAAAAAATATATATATATATATATATATATATATATATATATATATAATATACTATAATAAAAAAGTAAAAAACAGCTAGTAACATGCACAGGGAATGGTAAGATATCTAGATAATTCCAATTTAAATAAGCCAAAGGAGGTTAAGGATCTTATGTATGTGGGTAACTTATTCCAATCAGATGGAGCCTTGTATGAGAAAGCTCTACTTCCAACTTCTTTATGGATTCTTGGAACAGAAAAGAATTCATAAACTTTGATGGATTGATGTGGCCGAGGCTGCGCACACTGACTCAGGACCCAGGTCCCCACAGCTGACTGAGGGAAGTGTCTGCATGTTTCCTTCAGCCGACGGAGATGATGGCTGCGGCGTGAAGGTTGAAGCTCCACTCACTCCGACACACTCAGTGTTTAATGACCCTGTGTAACTACATCTATCCATCTCCGCAGCCTCAGCACCAAACGTCACAGAAATGATGCTCCACTCAAGTTATTGCATCATGCTAAATCAGAACTCGTGGGCTGGAACACAGCACAATATGAAACACGCTTCACACTGCGCTATTCCCCATAAAACCTCTGCTTTCACAGCCAGCGGAGCATGGGATACAGCAGCCCCGAGCCGGACAGTCTGGGCATCACTGAAATACATCTGCACCTTTTATTTACATGTAGTCGACTTGTGTTTATATTTTTTTGGGCTACACTGTATATACTGGAATTGTGTCTAAAGTATATATTGCAGGTAATAATAGAAATCTGGAAAACAATGTTGTTTTTCATCATTTTAATTGTAATTTTGCATTAAATTAATTTAAAATGTTTATGAAGAGTCAAAAAAGACTGCTCCAAAGCAAATCCTTTAGCCAATGGAGACATGGCTGAATAAACTGGTCTAATGCATAAATGTAACTTTTAGATTATTGTTATTATTACTATCATTATCATTATTATTATTATTATTATCATCATTATTATCATTATTATCATTATCATTTATGATCATTCTCATTTCCTCAATCTGCTTTATCAAATCGCTGGCTCTGGATAAAGCAGATTGCTGTAGAGGACACGTCTCCGCTGAGTCTTGAATCCACAAATCTCCAAGGAATCCAGCACAAGGTAGACATGAGCACACCTAAGCCACATCAGTGCTCTGAAAATCAAGTAATCAAGCATACATAGACCTAAAGCCTTCGTCTATAGTGGATCGATGCGGCCCGTGAGCATGGCCCCTGATGCAGAGAAGACAGCGTTTGAGTCGGGCAGCGGTGTGGACAGCCCGAGTTAATGAAGCCTCACCAGTCAACATGTCAGTCCATCTGCTTCTGTAATCCCCATAAACAAGTGCAGCAAACACACACACTGTTAAATTAAGCAATATAATACGGTCCAGACGTGCTGCTGACACTGTGGCTCTGTTTGGAACAAAGGACAAAGAAAAACACCCGTAAATACACGTTTATTTAAAAAGTATAGAGTTGTATATCTTCTGATGTGTGCTCCTCATTCCCACTGTTCTGAAACTTGTGATGCAACACTGAAATATTCCCACTGTGAGACGAATAAAGGATGTCTCATTCTTAATCTGCATAGTCAAACATGTAATCTATAGGCCAGTTTAACTATTTGATTGAACTAATGTTTGTTTGGTTGCCTAAAACGACTTTCATTTTTTTAATAGAATCAACCAAAAAGACCATAATATTTTGTATTAAGTTTCAGTTCATCTTTAGAACTCACACAAAGATTGAAATGTATCTGAAACATGAAAAACTGACTATTTGGAACTTTTAACCATGTGAGAAGTCGTTTGCCTCATAACAAAACACTGCATTTAGATTTATACAGACTAATTCAATAATTTTCAGTACTACTAATAGTGCATTGCGCAACTTTTCTAACAGTGTCCTCTACCCACTTTAGATGGTTGGTCAAGTTCTGAGTGGATTTTGCATGTTCTCCCTGTGTCTGTGTAGGTTTCCTCTGGGTGCTCCGGTTTCCACTACCACTACAAAGATGTACAATGGCGACTACGCTATCATCACTGTGCGGAATGAGGGGAAAACTGACTACAACCGAAGTTAAGTAAATGGTTAAGTTAAGGGCCAACAATAGACAAAAAGACAAATAATGCATAAGACCAAATTTGGAGATAAACTAATCTCAAAGCAAGACTAAAACATGCTCTAAATACACTACAAGGCCAATTCTAGCTGATGGGAATGAAAAAGCATGAAGGACGTCCCTTATTGTGGTGTCAAAATGATGAAGGTACAACAACTGTTCCCATAGATACAGTATACAGATAGTTTTGAAAGGTTAAATGAGTATCAACAGCCCGACTTCATCTCCTGTTATGTTGACTCAACTGCATCACAAAATCTGTATATCTGCGAACACTGGCGTTGCGCTCTCATCTCACTTAAAGCTCACAGGGCTTTACGGAGCGGTGATGTCATCTGAAGCCGGTGGATATAGTGTCGGTTTTAATGCCTCCGCGTCTTACCTCAGCTCTTTGGCTAATCTGAGCAAAGAGGTGGGGTGAGGTGAGCCGGAGGTCAGCCCGCGCAGCCCATCTGGTCAGCAGCAGGTAAAGAGGCTTCAAACACACACCCGCTGATGCCCACGAGCAGTACACTTAAATCTAACCTTAATTACATGCGAGTACATCTGCCGCATTAGAGCCAGACGTTCTTCTTAACATCGCGGTGACTGACGGCGTTCCGTGGTAGGAGGAGACGCTTAATGCATTCATGTGGCGACGGCCGCAAAGTAGGAACACCTGCTCGGATCAAAAATGACTCGCAATGGCACGCTATTTACTGCTTGGTTATTGTCAGAGGGGTAGTGCCGTTAAAGCGGTGGATGTTGGTCTTTTTTGAGGATGCCAATGAAAAGCAAATGTTGGATCAAGGTTAGGGGCATCACGGTCTAGCTTTCATCTGGGTCATTATCTCATTAATGGGCCACATTTTGAAAAACACTTCCGAACAGTCCCAAGGTAAAAAGACGATACAATAGAGTCAAATGTGAGGGAAAAAATATATTGGGGTAAAAAAAGGGGCGATATGCAATAGTGGTGTCCAGGAGTGCAATATATAATTATTACGCTTATTGTTGTTTAAACCATTTTTTTTTTCTTATTGACAATTCATGTCAATTCTGTGTTAATTATTCCTATCGTAGTCTTAACTTATTCCGAGTATGTTCGGGTCTTGCTATGGTTCGAAAACCAACCATGGTCTTGAGGACTCCAAAGAAATCAGTAATAAATGTTTGTATTGGAAAAACAGAAATCAACAGAAAAAGAGACCAATAATTGAAAGGCTGAAATTAGTTATTTTTAAACCGTAAAACTATTTTGTTCAATTACATTATATCCCATCCATCCTTGAGCAAATCTATCCTATTCTGTCAATGTGGAGTAAATTCAATACAATAAAGAATACTATTTTCATGAAGAAAAAAAAAATTAAATGCTTCAAATCAACTCTTCAGATATTACCATCACTATCAAACCAAAAACTCATTTCCTCCACAAACTTTCACCGTTTAATCAAGATCTCCTGGCACATGAACAGTCCTCATTTTGACAGACATCCTACTTGTTTTCCGCTCCAAATCGGGTCCATAAAAAGCACATATTCTGCAATGCACCTGGCACCAAGTTTGTATCCGGAGAGCGAACCTGCTACTCACTTCCTGTCCAATCAAAGTCAAAGATGGAGTTCTGCCAGCGCTGTGAACTGATTGAGGTCGGAGCATGACCCTTCTCTGACCAATGCAGAAAGGGCAGTAATACCTACAGTATATGGCTCGTTTCCCATTTCTCTCTCTCTCTTTCTCTTTCACACACACACACACACACACTGGTATGAAATGGAAAAGTCTGTCAGCTGTTGATTAAAACTGACATCCAAAGCTGCTCGAGCTGTGTGTTCATATGACTCTTTTGGAGGAGAGGCAAAATGAAGTCTTACTGAATTAAATAGGATGAGAGTGGCGTCTTGTACAGTACACTTCATAAAATGATTATCTACTATTGTAAACAAGGATTCAAGCGCCTATAGACAGCAAGCAACATTGGATTGAACCTTTCACAAACCCTTCTTCCCTCCTGACAATACAGGTCCCATTTAAACCCATCACAGTGTGTTTGTGTCAGTCGAAAGGGCTGAACCAGAGCCAAAGCCCCAAAACAGAACTACTCTCAGACATAAGACATAATTCTATCGGAGTTAAAAACAGGAGAGTAGAAAGTAGAGGGAATTTGAATGAAAGTCGTCTGTTGCCATAGACACCTGCCGTAGAGGACAACGGTTCACAATGGCTCATGTGAAAGCATTCCTCAAAACTACTATTGTGTAGAAATATGTCTCATCGTCTCAGGTGTTTCTGATTTCAATTTGAGACGTGGATGAAATCACTAGTGAAGCGAAAGTGATGATATGCTACTAAAGTATGTGAAAAGTTGGTTTGCAAATGTAGGAATACAAAATGTATCAAAACAAAATGAAAAGTCTAGTGGAGCCTTCTGACCAATGCAGAAGGCTCCATGCCCTGGATGCTTCCCCGGGCATGTCCCACCGGGAGGAGACCTTGAGGTCTCAGCTGGTCCAGAGCGCCTAGGAGGAAGGAAGCGTGTGTGGATAGGGAAGTCTGGTTGTCTCTGGGCATGCTGTATGACCCGCAATGGATAAAGCGGAAGGAAAAAGGGTGGCTGGATAAAACCAACATGATGTAATCAAACCCCCTGTTGGGAAAGGGAAAGGAAACAGTGATGACAGTCACAGCATAACGCACAGTATTGATATGAGCATGTTTTTTAAGTAAGCAATATCAATCCGAAAGATTTATGTGACTGTGGTTTAAATATCAACGCGATATGATTATAAAATTGAAGAGCAGAGAAGGTCTGCAGGGCTGATATTTACCACTGAGACGTGAAGTTTTGGACTTGTCTGATGAAGGGCCACTTGGGAGCTCAAAAGCTCTGTGGCTCTTCTCTTTTCTACATCGTTCACCTTTTTGAGTCCAGTATTCTATAGGTAAGGTTTGGGATGTGCCTGTCTTTTCTTCACTTTACTATGATCATAAAATTGCCAAATATTACTTTCTAAGTATATGTTACTGAAAGTAAGAGGAAGACATATCAGTCATAACTTATTGAGAGTTCAATTTCATATCCTACAAAGGGAAAATGATATCAAACGTATTATTGCCTATACCAGCCATCTGACTTCCGCACAGCCCACACGCTCCTCTCTCAGGGGAGGTCTGTGAGTGTCATTCCCCTGCTTTAGACACACCAGCTGCTGCATGTGCGTCTCTTAAGAGCCCTTCTCCCGCTCTTACAGGGGCCCCACTGCACCCACATCCACTTTACACAGTCCAATGACAAAGCTCTCCCCACACCAGTCACTTACCCAAACACACACACATTCATAAGTATCCTAGGGGCAGATGGGACCCTAATAAGCGTTACACGGGAGAAATGGGATTCTTCACAGTGGCTTCTAAAGAGCAATTCCCAAACTCCACTAGCGAGAGGCAAGATGATGGAGTGAATGAGATATGGATGACAGAGGTGGCTATGTGCGCGGTTATAAAGCTATAAATGCGTCTGATAGGACTTTAGAGAAACGCCAGCGCAAGAAAATGGGGACAAGTGAATGCAATTTATTAATGTGGGAACATTTATGCAAGATTTATCAAAGGGCAATATTAAGATACAGTTTCCTTAAAGCAAAACTATGTCAAGTTTGGACAAAGAGATAATGTTTGGAAAATTATTTATGTGAAAGATAAGCTTCCTTGTGTGAAATGGCATGGTTTAGTATCGCTGTAAAACTATGTGGAGCAATCGGTCACTTTTTTCAATTTTGTCCATTTCTAATAATCTACACAGCAAAATAAAAGGATATATATCCTTTTAGACAATTATTCACATGAATTAAAAATATTTTATAATTTGCACTGTAGTGTTTATAATTAGCGCAATTTACAGACTATAAGCCGCAATTTTTTTCCAGTTCTTTGAACTCTGTTGTTTAAATAGCGATGTGGCTAATATGTGTGATTTGCCAGAACGAACTTATTATTTTAACTAAAGTCAAAATCAAGTTATAGTATAGGCCCTTTGTCTCTTGTCAAAATATACTGGTGATTGATTACCAGCATGAAAGTAGACGGTTAAGCTGATAAACACATGCTGTACAAACAAGTGCTATATGTGGACAAAATGTACTTTATTTTAAAATGTTGCTGGTGCAGCTTATATACAAATGCACCTAAAAGTCCAGAAAGTACAGTAAATACCTTTGTCAGCTTACATTCTTATGAACCACGTGGTCTTTTAAATTGTATTCCCAGAGTAAAATAGTTATCTAATGTATGAGCAGTCTCATAAACAAGTTCATTTGGTAAAGTTTTACACATCAATAGTCCTCTGTGTGCCAATATTTCAGCATAATCTTCAAAGCGAGATCTAGAGTAGAATGCCAGCAGCAGCACCAGAAGTAGTATTAGTTACAGTATAACATAGTCGATGCAGTATCAAAATATTCCTAATAAACCATGATTTCTTGTAACATCACCATTTGATTTCATACAAACATACTTACTTTAGGAGAGAGGATTTCTTTTGCCAAGCCCACAGACACTCAGCCACATAAACGCACACAAACACAGGCATTAGCAGATTGGATGTGGTCTAAGCTCTGGGTGGACTTGGCTCAGTTGCTTTTTTCAAGACAAAAAGCCTTTCGCTAAGAAGATGAGAAAGAATATGGCCTCCTTTTTTATACGTACGGACACATGTGGAGCTCTGGAGCACATCACAGCCAATCAATGCACACAGCCTGTACTTATAATCTATAGAACTCAAACTTTAGGAACAACGTCTGCGTGTATGTGCGTGCGCGTGTGTGTGAGAGAGATTATTTTAAGGTTTTTCCCGAGGGTAAAAGGGGTTGTCCGGGATGTGGCTTCAGCCCCTGCGGTGATTCCTGATCCTATTGGACACGATGCTCAAGGCACTGCTGGGATCTTAAATGAAAATTCCAGCACTAAGTCACTCACTCCTCCCGAGCAACACAGCAATTATGAACAGAAATGCCTCAACTCAACAAGGCAGCGATGGTGGCAGTCTGTGTGTGTGTATGTGATCCTTTGTGAGTGTGGGTGGGAGGTAAAATCACTACTGGGGCCACTTTTAAGAAGAAAAGAGAATCATTTTTGGTCAAAGTAAGTGTTTGGTTAGTAGTGAGATGCCAGTCATTCTGTGTTGCATAAGATTCCGTTTGCAGCCGTATAGTATCTTAAAGCTGGGGCACCTAACTTTCTTGTTTCATGAATAATACATGTTGTTTGTCTCAACGGAAAGTAAAAGTTATGGTCTTGTAAAAAGTAAATTGTTGTGCACATTAGACCACGCCATGCTGCTTTTGTCCAATTAGAAAACATGTTGACGTTTGCATATACTTTACTTAAGAAAGAGCCTTGAGAGCCACTTTTTGACGCTTTGGGCTGAGAGATGATTGGCTGGGTAAGGCTGGTTCTTTCTTTTTGAACTTTTCTGTCTGAAAACGCTGATCGAAAGATATGACAGAGGCCAAAAATGGGAAAATTAGGAATAGAACTACACTTTTTTGAGAGCAAGGAGCAAAGATGGATTTTATTTTATAGTTAAGTTATAGTACCCCAGATTTAAGCCTCCTTTTTGGTAAACTTTCATACAAAACTTGAGAAAAGCTAGTTACTGTACATACTCAAGCAAACAACAGCAGTATACGATTCACAACTTTGATCAAAATACTACTGCTGCTGCTACTATTATTTGCTTTAACCTCAAATAGAACTCACATTGAAAGCGATTAGGTTCACTAGCTTTAATCAAATCCAAAGCATTGTGTTTTTCCACCAGGGAAACATTGACTCTCCTTATTTCCACTTGTACTACTGCATGAGGTAAGGGAGAATATATACAGTAATATGAATACATGAAAGTTCCCCATTGGTTTGGTCTCTAGATCCAAAAAAATAAAGAATTTCCTTTCATTTACCTCAAACTCAGCTACATGTGAAACAGGCAGATACTGAAGATGAATTTTTAAACAAACATGTCAAGTTCTCACTGCTGTAACAAAATAATGGTTATTACGAGTCGTGTTTTTACTCCGTGTTGACAGGGCTGACGCCGTCTAAATTAAGTTTCCATGGCAACAAAGGATGTTAGTGGTGAGTTTAATTTACCAAGTTTAACCTCTGACAGCTCAACATGAAATCTAATGTGATGGAAGCAGTGTTCTAGAAAACCATCCAGGAGCAGTAAGGTGGAAAAGTGACATTTGAAGATAAATTGGAGTGAATTTTCTATTTTGTGATGGACAAGACGAGAGCTGGTGAGTTTTGCCTGTTATTGTAATGTGAATTGAGGTGGATATATAACTATAATTTGAATAATGATTAAAAAAACAACAATAAAAATGATAATAATAATAAATTATGATAATATTTTAGCATATGGAACTTTGCATGCGATGAGTCTATTGGCCATCTATATATATTTGCTTTGACAACATTTCCATGGAAACCAGCTGAGAATAAGTTATGCATACACTCAATTTACATAGTCTATTATTTTCTGTTTGCAATGAGACGTCTGTAAATGACTGCCACGTATCCAAAAGCGTCTTTGTGTTTACATTTCCTTGATAACGCAGGTCATTTGAATCACACTGCGGAGAGACGGATGAGCTGTCGGCTGTCACTAACAGGTCCACCCTCATCCCTAACAGGATTCCCCTCAAAGGACTTATCAAAACGCCCGAATCTCCTGCTAGTATCACTCGGCCTGAAGTGGCGAATAACTTTTGAGTGTGTTCTTTTCCTGCCCCCCCCCTCCCTTTTTACCCCACACAAAGACCCACGGTGCAGTCTCCCATTCAGGAGCCTTACAAAAGACCCCCACCGAGGTTTTCTTCATGCGTGCCCCACCCATAGCCCCCCACAAGGGCAGAACTCACACACGTCCCATCTGCTGGAGCACATTCCCCCTCTCCGCACTCCTGTGTTAACTTTAATTCAACTCTTTTCATTGGCTGTTTCAAGCCTGCAGTTTGGGGTTTTCTCTTTAATTGGGCCGGAGCTGTGGCGTCGGTGAAATTAAACAACGTTGGCAGCATGGGTTTTTCGACAGTTGGGTCGCAAAAAATGGAGCCGGTGTAGATGTTTGGCTAGAAATATTTTAACAGGTACGAGAAGCCATCTGGAATGGGATATCGTGTTTACTCAGATGCTCAATAATAGTGACAGAAAAATAGTATTTCAAAAGTGTGCTTTGTAACTTTCTGCACATACTCGTATCCCTGGAGACGCCATTGCTTTGCCTGGAATGGTCGACAACACCTTGCATTTATTCTATTTCAGGAGTGTGTTTGCTCAAAATATCTTTTAGTTTCACCGAATTGGCGTCTCCACAGATCTGACTTGTTAGCTGCAATGAATATGTAGCCAGACTGGGGAAAAAATATATGGGTGAACTTTAACAATTTAACAATTTTGGGACATGCCCATGGGTCTTTATCTCAGTTTCCAATTCCACACCAGTTGTTTCATAGTTCTTTCAGAGTTTCTTCAGACAGAATGAAGGGAAAGCATTTTATATTTGCATCACAACAAAGACGCCAGCCCACAGATGTTAGCTAGTCCAAACATGAGAGATGACTGAAGTTGCCGTGACCTTAAAGGCCTAATCACTTGAATATTATGTCTTGCGTTTGTCCATTTTGTGAAACACTATGAAAACTCATCCTATATAAAAATCATCCTGTGTTCGGTCACTAGTCTTCTGTGTTTTCTACATAATTCAATAATATAAATTAATCATATTTGATTATTTGACAGTATTATTACAACAACTCAATTTCATATTTCCAGGTGCAAGTAAACATGTGATTGGTCTTTTCATGGTTTAAAATAAAACAAAACATTTTTATAATTGCCCACCTAAAGAAAGTTAGAATACACAAAATAAGGTAAATACACCAGCCTATGAACAAAATGATCCCTCAGGTAAGTTGTTCAAATCCGTGACCAAGGATAATTTCAGTACTGCTGCCATAACATACAAGAAGCGCTATCAGAAATATGTAACATTACAAACCAGTCTAAACAACAAATCTCATCATCACTTCAAACTTCTTTTAAATTACATCGTCTTGCTGGCACGGGTCTCTGCTTGTCAGCCCGTGGTCCATTTACCCTGCTGCTGCTGCCCTCCTAAAGAGCCCCTGATGCTGGCCACAGATTTATAGCCTGGTCGGACATGCGCGGTATCGGCAAAGCATTAAAACATGTCGGCTCCTAATACGGGGAGCGCTCTGCATCGATGAAAGCCTTAATAAAAACATCCCTCCGGTGGATTTGTGTCTCTTTTCCCCGCGTGTATATCCCCAGCCTGTAACTACTGCTTCCTCGCTAACCTTAGTCTAACTTATGCATCCTTTTGAATTTTTGCGCACCTGTTTCTTCCCTCCACTTGGCTCCGCGCCGCTCTGTCGGTGCCAGGGGCTTAACGAAGCTTGAATGCCACGGCTATGAAGTTTTTTGCTTTGCTCTTTTCTTACAAAGGATATTTAAAAGCGATGCCTAAAGATCAATCTGTCCCACTGTGTCTCTCATGGATTCATTTCTCTGCCATCTTCCATTTGTACAGAAAAAGCATTACCTCATATCACCCCATTAAGTTTCTCAAACTTTGGAAGGGATGAAACCTGTGGAGCTTTGGTCGTTTTGTGCTGGTACAAGCATTTCAACGGTTTGCCATAAAAAAATAACAAATCGAGCCCTGGATTGGTTGTAGTCCAAGGTTAGACAGTTTAAGCTAAAATTGATCTTCACGTTTTGTTCATTGCCTTGTCAGTCCAAAGAAAGACAAAACATGCTTCTGTCTGCTGTAAAGGGATAATCTGCGATGCCCACTGCTCATTGTTATTCATGGGAAATAGCAGTATTGAGAATGAGATGTTATAAAGAAGGGGGTAGGGGCTACGCTTTTACTACATTGTCTCCATAATGTCTCCATCTCCATTTTTACACTCCAGAGGTATTTTGACCAATATAATTATTTTATCTGCAACTTCAATTGTATTAAATTTAGAAAATAATACATATTTTAGACAACATGACCCTGTATTATCATCATTATTAAGTACTTTTCATAATGAATATAATATATATACGGACAGTCCTTGCCCAGACATCACCAGTAGGAATTCATTGTGTCCAATCAGGACGGAGTGGGGGCGGGTCTAACTGGTGCTTGCATTCAACACATGTGCTGACTTCAACATGAATTTGTATATTTTTAACAATATTAATTAAATCATGTTTGGATTGAACCAAAACTGGACCAACAGTAAAGAAGAATTGTTATTGTAGACTGATGTAGACATCTATTTATCTGGCTGTGCAATGCTGCTGAAACATCCGTTCAGAAAAGACAATCTGCAGTGATGCGATCGTCACAGAGCCACGAGAAAGCAATGGCCTCTTAGAGAAAAATTAGAAAATACTGAAACATGCATGAATCGCTCAACAAGATGAACAATGAAAAAAGAAAACTTGATAAAGAGCTGTTGAAAAAACCTGAGCAACTTTCCTTTAGTAAAATGTTAAATGAATGTATTCATTTGAGTATATAATGTTCAACCCTCAAGCCAACATGTATGAAAGCAAGTGTATATCAGGAGACGTTCTGCCTCACATCACCGGCCGCCAGTTTTCAAGATGTTTACGTCAATTGATCAGACAAACTGAGCCAATATCCTGGAAACGATACAAGATCCAGCTTTTTTCCTGGCTCAGAGCTGTTACTTATTAGTTGAGGAAAGCCCAATATTTTCAGAGGATGTTTTTCTCCTTGATACACTTATGCATGCGCCTATATAGACTCTTTAATCTTCTCTGGTGTCTGATTCACACAGGTCAGTAATCACAGACCACCTCCCACGCTCCTGTGTCTCCTTCGCCGTGTCTCATGTTGGGATTTTGAGCATCATAAGCAACTTTTTAAATATTAACTAAGACCACTTTGCACATATGAATAATACAGCAGAGAGTGCAGTGGCTGGCCAACGATCCCATCCCAGGCCCAGGGTCGTAAAACTAATGCACTGCTCTAGGACAAAAAAGTGACCGTTTGGCTTGTACACACCGGGGCCCGCCTCAGGAACAAGAGGAAACTGTCAGTCACTTTGGTCTAGGACTGCAAGAATCTGGCAATTTTCAATATTTAAAAAGTCAAAATGTAAAAATACATTGACGAGAGTTACATTTGCTTATATACATGCGAAAAACACTTTATATGAAGCAATTACTTCCTATACAATTCCTACACATTTCAGGAGCCTATAGTTCTAGTCCTTTTTTTTGAGAAATGAAATATTCAGTAGCAATTTAATATTGAATATACGCATATACATGCATTATTGCTTGAATTTGTTTTCATCAAAATTCTGAAAAACTTGAATTAGGTTTGGCTTGTATACATTGTATTAATTGGAATGAGAAAATAATGCTTCTACCTGACAAAAAATACTTGGATGATCTTTGGTCTGTTTTGTGTACAAACTTTTGAAATAATTCCAGTCTTTGGGATCTGCTGATTACAACCCCAAAAATGTCAATTGCATTGTGATTAATGGTGCAGCCCTGGTCCACTGCTGTGTTTACCAGCTCTACTCTGCACCTGTCGGAGGTTGCAGGCGCTGGAGCCTGGCAGCACTTGTGTTATGACTAGATGTTGCACAAATGCTGATCTAATCTGACATCTCAATCTGTTTTGCGTCTCTGAAGCCGGATCGACTCGGTGTTGTCGTCAGGTGAGCTTTGTTGACACACGCCTTTCTTTTTGCATGCAAAAAAGATCAAGCTGCAACATTCCTCAACAAGACAAATGCATGAAGCTACTGTAAAGAACTGTCAACCAAATTAACATAAACTTTAGGTCAATCCTTTTACCGCTACTATAAAACATGGGGAATCTTATTTATTCATTGTATTTCATTTTCCACAGTTTGTGGAATGCAGGACGTTGTGACAAAAATACAATGGCTAAAATATAAAACGTTGAACTATTGCACACAGATCTGATTGGCTGGGGCAGGTGTAATCCATCTTGATTCACTTTTGTGGGTGAAAAAATTTGCCCTACGCCTATGCTAGACTAAATTCATGCATGTGAATGTGGTGCCAAAAGCTTTGTGAGAGATAGGAACACATTAGGTGGATTTAAATATCCACTTCCTCCTCTCACTTCGACAATCAGGAACCAGCTTTGATGTCAGTCTTAGCTTCTCTCTATTTTTCCGTGGCTAAGGTCATTCATGAAATAAACACTGATAGATATTTTTGTGCAAATATGAACTAATATAAGAATGAATGAAAATACATACAAATATTTATTCTTACTATACATTTTGGACAACTACCAAGGATTATTATTTTACTATAAACATTAAAAAAATATTGTGATACTCGATTAGTTGGCAGATTATTATTTTGATTAATTGCTTAGTTGTTTCGATCTCGAAACGTCGGTGAATATGGTATTTTTTTAATACATCTGACTAAAACAAACCTCTGTAGAACATCTTCATAGAAAGGACTTGTGTGTAACTTGAGGGTTTGATGAAAAATATTTTGTAAACACATTTTAATTTCAGTCTGCAGTCATTAAAGAATTATCAATTGTATTTAAGTCTATAAGGTTAAACAAAGTTTAATCCATAATGGAAATAGTTTTCAACACATTTAGTGATTGATTAGTTGTGAATAGCATTAGTTAAATCTAATTGTTGTACTAACCTTATTTTAATTTTAAGTTCAAACACAAATAAATGAATGCCAAAACAACCGCCGTGATTAAGTGTGT
The DNA here is from genome assembly GCA_964034765.1 of Knipowitschia caucasica. Taxonomy (NCBI): domain Eukaryota; kingdom Metazoa; phylum Chordata; class Actinopteri; order Gobiiformes; family Gobiidae; genus Knipowitschia; species Knipowitschia caucasica. The sequence goes on from OZ035835.1 coordinate 29,519,510, forward strand.
CTTTCTTTTTCCCGTGGTGAAATTTGCGCCCACTGTTACACAATGTGTTCAGTTGGATTCCCCCACTCGACACACATAAGACAGCACATCTACAAAGTGTCAGCCTTCATCTGTGGGAGTGTCCGACATGCTACGCTTCATGACTTTGAACACTCCGCTCTGCTCCTCCGCTGTGACCTCCTTGGACCCCCTGCCCCCCTCCCTCCCCTGAAGAGGCCTCACATCCCAGACTCAAATGTGAAAACCAACTTCCCGTATGTCACTATAGCTGTGATGAAGTCATTAATAATAACACGAGTGGACATCCGCCTTGTATAGCTTCAGACATGTCGGGGTAATTAATGTGTATGTCAACGCTAAAAGAGGAGCACTATGGAAGAAACATGAGCTCAGCACATCCACAATACAACAGAGAAAGAAGCTCCAGCATAAAAAGGCAGAGAAGATAGATGTAGTCCTGTCTTTGCCATCATGCCATGCCTAAATATATCCATCCGACTCAAACTATACTGGGGCACACACCGTGGTTCACCTGAATGCAAAAAGGACAGTTCTAATAGTGAATATCAAGGAAATATTAGCAAAAATGACAAATGATGTGGAGATTCTGGATTGTGTCTCAGCAGAAGATATGTTGATGTTGTTGTTACACAGAGTACATTTTCACAGCGTTCACAAGTTTTATATCCAGGAAAAAATACATCAGTTCCCTTCAGCATTTGTTACATTGTAGGTAAATGTTCTTTAGAGAACAATAAGATCAGGTGAAAAAACACTGATAACAGTAACCCTTCCACATACTGTAACTCAAACATTATTTACATTTCTTAAAAATTTCACAGTATTTCACAGATTATTTTACACCACATTCCAGTATGTATGTGACATCAGGCCCAAATAAGATTAAATGAAAATAAAACTTTTTTTTTTCATGCGTGATCTTTTCAAATGCAATATTTTACTCAACTGGAGAGTCGAGAGTTAATTCCTCCAAGTTTGTGACCCACTGTCTGAACAGTTACTAAATCAATATATTTTATCCAGTTATTGCATCAATATATGTTATATATTATAAGACTTGTTCTTCTCCTCTGCTCCGTTTCATTCATGCTATGTTGGATTGGCGGTCTTGTGGTGATTGCATGATGTCACTTTTGAATGAATGAAATAAATAATAAAATAATAAAAAATATGTTATTGTAGACAGTTATAAATTGTTAGTTTTAAGCACTGTAAAGAGATGAATATTCACATGGGAAATACATTTATTTCAAAGAGCCATAGTGACATTTATTTAGCAATATCGCCATTTCTGAAGTGTGCCGATAATCTCAAGTTATTAGTGACCTATTGCTGCTCCATACTCAGTACCCCCCCCCCCCCCCCCCCCCCCAATCCTCTTGTCTGTGCAATTCCTAATATTTATATCATTGCTTCTCATTTCTTCAACATGCAGGGATTTCAGAATGGCCCACAATTTGAATAAACATAAGCTGCTTTTCTGCTCGCACTGTTCAGGGAATAATACATCAAGACAAGGAGGAACCGTGGAGGTACAGCTTCTTATAAACAGTCACGGTAAATGCACAAACTTTGGCACAGGGGTGATATGAAATTGTCGTGATGTTCCTCGAAGTGGCATTTATGCATAAACAGCTTCTTGTCTTTTTGTGGCCGACATTGTTCTTTTTTCCCTGTGTAAAATGAGCTTAAAGCCACAATCCACTAAACCGCCAGATTTCTGCTTTGTGTTTCAATCAGATCTGGGAAGCCAGAGAGAGGGCGGCAGCAGAGGTCCGGGACAGTCCAGGAGTAGGTCAAAGCAAGAGTTAATCTCTCATTCAAATACATGGTTGTCCAATGACCTATAATGCCAAGGTACCCAGTTATTTACTGATGAAATAGGGTCAACAAGTGTGTTGCTAGTGCTGAATATGTTTTCGTTAATGCCATTGACCAAGTGAAGGTGGGCTTGGTTCTGTCAAATAATTAAATATGTTTAGAGTTAGAAGAATAATTATTTATGTTCAAATTATTTCAAAGCAACAGGTACATTAATAAGGATTTTGGTTTCCATTTACGTCAATATTGTGGTCAATAATTTGCAATAGTACATCTCATTATATTTTTATCGCATTTACTAATGATGTTGCTTTAATAGTGGCTCGCCGCCATGACATTTGAGTTCCATTTCCATCCATCCATCCATCCATTTTCTACCCTTTAATCCATTTCTGGGGCAGGGGGGTGGCAGTCAGAGATGCCACCCAAGTCTCATAGCACCAGCTATGAGAATCCAATTCTAAATATATAACTAATAAAGGTATATCTGATATCTTTCAGTAGGATTGGAACCTTTGACCCTAAACCACGTTAGTGTTTTGCTATTACAGAATTCAGCACCTGAAGACTTGTATGTCTGGGTTCTTGGCTCTCGTTTTGGAAAAGCAAAGACAGCATCGAGTAAAAGCGTAATTACTCCCTTCACACCAGGGGACTTTGATTTTCCACTAGACAAGAGCTGTGAGCCCCACTGTAAAACAGAAGACTGTGACCCTCAAGCATTCGGCGCCGCTGCAAAACACTGTGGTCATGATAAAGCTCGGCTTGTGGAGTTTATATTGGATGCAATAAAGTGTTCTACTTCTTTTGTTTTGATCACGCAGTGAACAAAACGCACAAGACGCCTGCAGCATGTTTTGGCTGAAGTGGTCTGGAACAACATTCTCGAGATACTTCGGGCATTTTAGAGAAGGACATGAGATGACAGATAAGATACTTTTTTGACCTCTGGACCCAAGGTTCCAAAAAGCATCAGGAAAACACAGCCACTGCACAAATCCCATTCATATAATCACAAAAGTGTTCAGTGTGCGTAAATGGAACAGTATTGAACTACAACCAAACTATGACATGTCTGAACAGCCTTACCTGTGGCAGACACGCAGTAGCAGCCCAGCAGCAGGAGAAGAGCCACAAGACCAAGTTGTGGTCCGAACCTCATCCGTACACAGGGCATCTTTCCCAGCCGCTCCGAGCAGGACAGTACCTGGATGAGCAGACAGCGTGGTGCTGCTTTCAGAGCGGCTCTGTGGCACAGGCGCCACTGGCAGTCCTCACACACTGCACAATGTCGAGAGTGCAGTATTTACAGTTATAGTTGTTTTACTTTGTGGAAATAGTTCACTCTTGTTCTCTGGTTGACGCACGCAGACAACCCGCTCAGTGCACATCCATCACGCAGCCTGGAAAGACATAGCGAAGCCTGTGATTTCTGTAATGACCGGTTCAAGAAGTGCTCCTTGTGTGCCACTCTCTGAAATATAAAACCCTTTGGAACTCCTCCTCGGTGTATTCGTGTGCAGGTCCCGGCCGTAATAGCCTTCAATAAGCCATGAGTGCTGACAACAAAAGTCACCCAAAAGTTTAACAGCTGACAACTCTCCGTGATAGAAAACTTATGGCCAGCGCTGTTGGTGAAGTAGAGAGAAACAAGAGTTGGTTCCCGGGCGCGCGTCCTCTCCAGCGGCGGTGTCGTCTCTCCACTGAGCCCGTAGGTGTAAACATGCACACGGGGATCGAGGCTGTCCAATCAGAGACCTCTCCTCTCCTCTCTCTGCTCCTCTCTCCTCTCTCTGCTCCTCTCTCAAGCTCCGAGCGCGAGTGAGGAGAGCAGCCAAAGCGACCAGCAGCTCAGGCACAGGGCACACACAGGGGAGGGGCGAGGCGAACCCACACCTCTCACAGATACGCGCTTCGGCAAGACGGTTTCACCAAGACGCACGGCTAATGTACGTTTTAGCGCCAAACCTTCCTCTGATGTCTGTTTGCAGATGTACATTTTCTCAATCTCAATTTTAATGTTCGTCATGGCAAAACACAACCCATGTTTTCTTAGTTCCCATGCATGTATGTTTAAAAAAAAATTATTATTATATTATTTTCATATGTGCAGATTTCTCCCATGCTAGCCAATCCACGTTATAGCGTGTGGTAATATGTTGTATGTGGAATGTCCGCTAGGGGGCGACTTTTGACACGTGTGTAGGCCCCCTGTGAGGAAGAGGAGGATTTGACCTGAACGCGAGTCTCCTTCATCTGCGTTTGCACATATGTAAGGTGAATATTAACCCAACTCTTTTATTTTAGAGTGACTTGAACTAGAACAAGAGCTGGAATGGCCGAAGTCCGTCGAACAAACAGGATATTTATTTCTCTCACTTTTTTGTCAAAGCTGCGGTATCTAACTTTGTTCATGAATACTTTATGTTAACAGAAACGGTCTGTTAAAAGTCTATGGATATCAACAAATCAGACATGCTGTAAGTACAAAAAGTTGCGTACTTCATTTATAGTTGCATTGTGTAGGCTTCAATATACATTCGTTTTGCTACGAGTCACGAGTACATAGAAATAAACGTAATTTTGTCCATATTTATTAGATAAACATACAGCAAAGGGTCATGTTATAATGAACGTTTGTAGTATCGAAAAACTTTAGATTTTCTTTGATTGTTTTAGTTTAGTCTTTATTTGAAGAGACAATGTACAGAGACATTAACCTCAAAGACAGATATGTTCTGAATCAGATTACAGCTAAACAGCTAGTTTCCATGAATAACAAATGTGAAAATCAAATTTGCAAAACACAACGTTTTCTGATAAGATTAAGACCTAATGTATGAAGTTGTGGTCTGTTTTGTTCACAAGATTTTATTATTACAGAAAGTCTGATAGTAAAATACTTTCTGTTGTGGCAAACAATGTGTTATCTTAAAGTAATCTTTATTTATATACCGCCTTTTCACTGCACATCGGAGTCTCAAAGCGGTTTACAATTGTTATTTTTGGGAGTGGGGGTGCCAGTACAGGAGGCACATGCCAGACCTATTGTACATATTTTTAGTGGTAGGGGAAACCGGAGCACCCGGAGGAAACCTACGCAGACACGGGGAGAAGATGCAAACTCCACTCAGAAAGGCCCTGGTCCAACCGGAATTCGAACCCAGGACCTTCTTGCTGAGAGGCGAGAGTGCTATCCACTCAGCCACCGTACCCCAGCTTTATGTAATGAATGAAATTATGTCAAGGAGCCTCCTTCCCATAGACTCTCTTCCAAAAAACCCGGAGAGAAAAATATAAAACTGGGAAGGAGACCCAGAGAAAGACAGACCCACTCCCTCGGACAGACAGAGATGAGTCCAGGACTGACGCACGTCCATTTGCAGCAATTTCCCCTGGCTACAATTAAAGTGTAAGAGGCTATAGACGTGAAAGGATTTTCAGATATATATTTTCTCAGTGACCTTTGTGAAGCCTTGGAAAATCTGAAAAGAAAATCTCATACCTTTTTGTTAGCAAGGAACCTATAATAATGAAAACACATGTAAGCAGGTTACAGTATGTAAGAATAAATATGTATTTGTTAAGACAGAAAACAATTCAGTTATAAGCCCCAAACCCAAATCAAATTGGTTTATTTTTATACAGCCCATTATTGTCATTATTATCCTCGTTGGCCTTTTTTTTTATTTTTATTTTATTTTTTTTTACAATTTAGAGATTAATGGAACAGCATGTCGTTTTTTTGCTCTTACTGCTGTAAAAATTAAAAGCAAAGGTGTGTGACTCTGAGATTAGTACAGACCCAAAAGCCAGAACCTGGCAACCCAAATGAAAGACCTACTGCTTTCTGATTGGATACTTTGAAAAACAAAATTAACATAAATAATTTAGCCATTACTGCGGCCTGAAAAAATATCAAGCTAATTTTAATTATCATGCGATTAATTGATTTATTGAATATCGCGAAAGGCCTATATCCATCCATTTTCTTCCCCTTAATCCACTTCTGGGTCGGGGGGGTGGCAGTCAGAGCTGGACCCAGTACACAGAGCACGAGTCCCTGAGTCAGTAATCTTTTCTTTTAAAATGTATACAGCGCATTTCACAGACAAAGATCACACAAAGTGCTTTACAATTTAAGGTAATTTCCATTCCCTCCATACACTGTAATGACAGAAGAGAAACCCCAGGTGTTCAACCTGGGGTTTTCAAAGCCTCATTACCTTCCAACCTATTGTACATGATTTTAGTGGTAGGGGCAACTAGAGACCGACCTTTTAGTTGTGAAGCACAAGTATTACAGATGTATTCTTAATTTTTCTTTTTTTCATAATGGACCTTCTAATCTCCCCCTTGGACTGCCACCTTAACGTGGTGGGGGAGTTTGAGCACTCGGATGATCCTGGGAGCTATGCTGTCTGGGGCTTCATGCCCCTGGTAGGGCCTCCCATGGCAGACAGGTCTCAAGTGACGAGTCAGACGAAGCGCAGTCCGAAGCCAACCATGGACAGCACAACAACAAAAACCGTGACGTCGCCCGGCATGGCGCAGCCGGGGCCCCACCCTGGAGCCAGGCCTGGGGTCGGGGCTCGCAAGCGAGCGCCTGGTGGCCGGGCCTTAGCCCACGGGGCCCGGCCGGGCTCAGCCCGAAGGGATGACGTGGGCAGTCCCTCCTGTGGGCCCACCACCTGCAGAGGGGTCCGTGGTGGCATGGTGCAGCGAGGACTGGGCAGCGGTCGAAGGCGGAGACCTCGACGACCCAGTCCACACACCCAACATCTGGCTGTTGGGACGTGGAACGTCACCTCACTGGGGGGGAAGGAGCCCGAGCTTGTGGGGGAGGTTGAGCGATACCGACTAGATATAGTCGGCCTCACCTCCACACACAGCTTGGACTCTGGAACCCAACTCCTTGAGAGGGGTTGGACGCTCCCCTTTTCTGGTGTTTCCCGCGGGGAGAGGCGGCGAGCTGGGGTGGCCATACTCATTGCCCCCCATCTCAGCCGCCACGTGTTGGAGTTCTCCCCGGTGAATGAGAGGGTCGCGTCCCTCCGCCTCCGGGTGGGGGGACAAGTCTCTCACTGTTGTGACGGCCTACGGGCCTAACGGTAGTGCAGAGTACCCGGCCTTCTTGGAGTCCTTGGGAGGGGTACTGGACAGTGCACCGCCCGGGGACTCCGTTATTCTCCTGGGGGACTTCAACGCCCATGTGGGAAATGCCAGTGACACTTGGAGAGGGGTGATCGGGAAGAGCGGCCCCCCTGATCTGAACCCGAGTGGTGTTCAGTTGTTGGACTTCTGTGCCAGTCACGGCCTGTCCATCACGAACACCATGTTCGAGCACAAGGGTGTCCACCAGTGCACGTGGCACCAGGACACCCTAGGCCGGAGGTCGATGATCGACTTTGTTGTCGTATCATCTGACCTTCGACCGCGTGTCTCGGACACTCGGGTAAAGAGAGGGGCGGAGCTGTCAACCGATCATCACCTGGTCGTGAGTTGGATCCGCTGGCAGGGGAAGAAGCCGGTCAGACCTGGCAGACCCAAGCGTATAGTGAGGGTTTGCTGGGAACGTCTCGCGGAGCCCCCTGTCAGACGGACTTTCAACTCACACCTCCGGGAGAGCTTCTCCCAGGTCCCGGCGGAGGAGGGGGACATCGAGTCCGAGTGGACCATGTTCTCTTCCTCTATCGCCAATGCGGCGGCTCATAGCTGTGGTCGCAAGGTCTCTGGTGCTGGTCCCGGCGGCAATCCCCGAACCCGGTGGTGGACACCGGCAGTAAGGGATGCCGTCAGGCTGAAGAAGGAGTCCTATCGAGCAATGATGGTTCGTGGGACTCCTGAGGCAGCTGTCCAGTACCGGCAGGCCAAACGTGCCGCGGCCCGGGCTGTTGCAGAGGCAAAAACCCGGGACTGGGAGGAGTTCGGAGAGTCCATGGAGCATGACTATCGGTCGGCCTCGAAGAGGTTCTGGCAAACCATCCGGCGCCTCAGGAGGGGGAAGCAGTTCTTTGCCAACACCGTGTATGGTGCGGGTGGAGGGCTGCTGACCTCGACTGAGGATATTGTCGGGCGGTGGAAGGAATACTTCGAGGTTCTCCTCAATCCCCCCGTCACGTCCTCCGTTCAGGAGGCAGAGGCTGAGGATGTTGGGGCGGACACTTCCATCTTCCTGGCCGAGGTCACCAAGGTGGTTGGCAGCCTCCATGGTGGCAAGGCGCCGGGAGTGGATGAGATCCGTCCTGAGTATCTAAAGTCTCTGGATGTTGTAGGACTGTCTTGGCTGACACGTCTCTGCAACATCGCGTGGCGATCGGGGGCGGTGCCAATGGAGTGGCAGACCGGGGTGGTGGTCCCTCTCTACAAGAAGGGGGACCGGAGGGTGTGTTCCAATTATCGTGGGATCACACTCCTCAGCCTCCCCGGTAAGGTCTACTCCAAGGTACTGGAGAGGAGGCTACGCCCGATGGTCGAATCTCGGATTCAGGAGGAGCAGTGTGGTTTTCGTCCCGGTCGCGGAACACTGGACCAGCTCTATACTCTCCATCGGATACTCGAGGGTTCATGGGAGTTCGCCCAACCTGTCCACATGTGCTTTGTGGATTTGGAGAAGGCGTTCGACCGTGTTCCCCGGGGTGTCCTTTGGGGGGTCCTCCGGGAGTACGGGGTCCGGGGTCCTCTGCTGAGGGCCGTCTGGTCCCTGTATGACCGGAGCCAGAGCTGTGTTCGCATTGCCGGCAGTAAGTCAGACCTGTTCCCGGTGCATGTTGGCCTCCGCCAAGGCTGCCCTTTGTCACCGGTTCTGTTCACTGTATTTATGGACAGAATTTCTAGGCGCAGCCAGGGGCCGGAGGGGGTCCGGTTTGGGAACCACAGGATTTCATCTCTACTTTTTGCGGATGATGTCGTCCTGTTGGCTCCAACGAACCAGGACCTGCAGCATGCACTGGGACGGTTTGCAGCCGAGTGCGAAGCGGCTAGGATGAGAATCAGCACCTCCAAATCCGAGGCCATGGTGCTCGACCGGAAAAAGGTGCCTTGCCCTCTCCAGGTGGGTGGAGAGGTCCTTCCTCAAGTGGAGGAGTTCAAGTATCTCGGGGTCTTGTTCACGAGTGAGGGAAGAATGGAGCGTGAGATTGACAGGCGGATCGGTGCAGCGTGCGCAGTGATGCGGTCTCTGTATCGGACCGTTGTGGTAAAGAGGGAGCTGAGCCGAAAGGCGAAGCTCTCGATTTACCGGTCAATCTTCGTTCCCTCCCTCACCTATGGTCATGAGCTTTGGGTAATGACCGAAAGAACGAGATCGCGGATACAAGCGGTCGAAATGAGCTTCCTCCGCGAGTGGCTGGGCGCTCCCTTAGAGATAGGGTGAGGAGCTCAGTCACACGGGAGGAGCTCGGAGTAGAGCCGCTGCTTCTCCACGTTGAGAGGAACCAGTTGAGGTGGCTCGGGCATCTGTTCAGGATGCCTCCTGGACGCCTCCCTGGGGAGGTGTTCCGGGCACGTCCCACCGGGAGGAGGCCCCGGGGAAGACCCAGGACACGCTGGAGGGACTATGTCTCTCAGCTGGCCTGGGAACGCCTTGGGGTCCCCCCGGACGAGTTGGAGGAGGTGTGTGTGGATAGGGAAGTCTGGGCGTCTCTGCTTAGACTGCTGCCCCCGCGACCCGGCAACGGATAAAGCGGAAGAAAATGGATGGATGGATGGACCTTCTAATGCCATTTGTATGCTTGTTTGTTTTCCTCGTCTCTCTCTCTCCCTCTCTCTCTCTCGGGTCAGAGAGCCGCAAAGTGGTCACGGGAACATTAGCGGTCAAGCGAGCAGACTGAAAATACTCAAAAATACAAGATACAGCCAAAACAGGTTTATTTCTCTTTGAAAAGGTGTACCTGCATCATTATCATTGTATTAGATGAAAATGATCTCAAAACGACAATATTATAGCTTATCAAATTAATTACTGTGACAATTTATTGTCCAGCAAAATTTGTTATCGTGACAGTCCTAGATGGATAGATTACTGACTTATTTACTTTGGATCAGAAAAGGCCAAATATAATTTGTACATGTTGACCTTGTATCCCAGCTGGGGAGACAAATGATGGGGATGTAATTTAGAGTAAGAAATGTACATAATCCTCCTTTTAAATAATGTTCACATAAAAAATAAGCAAATGGATGAATATTCCAGATCGTCCTTTTTAACAAAGAAAAACTTCAAGTAAAGTAAAACTAACCCTTTCTTTGTGTACACATATATGCCAGCTTCTCACAAAGCAGTAATAATTATAGCAGGCAGAAAGCACAAGATCGAGTATAGGTAGAAATATGCTGCTTGTTTACCTGGCTCTGGTTTTTCGAGAAAATGAAACACCTCTTCAGTCTTAAAATTTGAGCTCAGGTGTCGATAATTGCTAAACTCCATTAAACTAGAAATTGCGATCCTTCAATCTTTTGATTTTTGGCACAGCTCTAAAGTAAGAACAGTAGTAGGAGAGATAGGGACACTTTAGTTGGCTGTTTTTTCATAACTTTTTCCATTTTTCCATTAGCTTCCACTCGACTGATGCCAAGCCTTTCCGTCTTCACCACTGGATTAAGTGCATCTATAGGATTATATTGAATACATCTTTATTCAATGAACACTCAGGCACCTGCTCTTGATCCTGTAGAGTTATGGACACATGCACTTAATCTGCGTACAATAAAGACAGTAAAACACTTAACTTAATCAAAATGTCACCTTACTCCTGCCTGTCAAATTGAAATGGTGCAGAGTCACAGTGTCGGCCCGTAAGAGGAACCTGGCAAGACTTGGATTTCATGATTGGATTATGAGCGAGCAGTAATATGCTCAGCAGTAACATAAGATGCTGGTGAGTAAAACAGTGAGAAGCTGAGAGTGCTCTACATCCATGAGTTTTAGAATGATGTGAAACTAGGACTATTATCAGAGCAATTAACAGTTACAAATGTATCTTGAATGTGATGAAGTAGTCAAAAAGGGAAGCTGAGGTCCATGCGTCTCAGTGCAGCTGCCTGAGCTCAGAAACTTGTATAACCAAATCCAACTTCAAAAGTCCTAATCCGCCTCCACGAGTGATAGTACCAGAGCCACATGGATATACAGGAGAGGAGCAATGTGAAGTAAACGCAATCTTCATCATGTCTCACAAGCAGTACTTATGGAAAATATGTTTGTAGAAAGAACTCCACATATACACTTGCGTAGTAGTCTCCCAAGAATGAAGAAGTAGGCCTGTTATGATAGTTGTGCCAATATCTGACACACTAGTTCTATAATTATTTATCATTTTTAGACATTATTCATTCACTAGATACACATTGACCACTTCTGTAGCCATAGCTGCCCTGATGCAGACTGCCGAAAGCAAGGCAACCAGTTTGTGCCAATGGCCCCTCTGACAATCACTGATAATCATTTAAAGGAGCTATACCCGTTTCTGCAAGGTTTGAATGTTTAGCACCGCCCCTCAACTCGCTCACAGGCTTCTCATTTCCCCTACGCTCTCATCCCACGGAGCCATCTAGTTTTATTTGCGATCTGATACATATGCAGACGTTAGCATGAGCGCAACTTCTTGCAAGCTGTACAACAATCACTGATCAAAAGGTAAACATTTACAAAATATATAACTGAAAGATTACCGCTTGTTCCGAGCATAGATAGTCCGAGGCGGTCCCGCAGGTCTCTCTCATAGACAAGTCTCTCCAGAGGATACGATGTAAGCTAGCTATGTTCACCCGGGCTTGATTTCTTCTTTGATAATCTTTTCGCTTTAGTTCCCTCTTCTCTTCCTCACTGTTGTGTCGTTTGGGCTGTTTTGTTGTGTATGCAGTTACAGCAAGAAGAGTTGTAGCCAATTCTGCTAACATGCTACTGTGTTTAGCAGCTCTGTAGACGCTAGAGGAAGCTGCTTCGTTCTGTGATTGGAGGAGAATAAGCGTCAAGTTAAGTCTCTACTCAGCACTTTTTACGGCCTGAATTCATACACAAGCTGAATCAATGAGCTCAAGTTTTCAATTAACTTATGGATTATAATACAACTTGTTTGTAGTAATAAGCATTTTTATTAGCTCATTAAAAAAAAAGCGCACACCAGACTCATGCATGTGTGTTGAGAGTTTGACCCTTGTTTCTAGTAGTCTCCCATCACTACTAACCAGGTCCTTTGCTACTTAGCTTCTGAGGTTGGTACACTATGTGTGGTGTTGGTCTTTCCATATCTGCCCCATCGCTGGTTAAAAAGGCCATATTGTATCTTTCTCTAAAGTAGATACAAACCTGGCAACTTTTGTTGTTGTTGTTGTAGTAATTCAAGTTGTAATAATGTTTCTGATCTCTGGGTCCTCTTTAGACCTACGTGATCATTTTCCTTGTCACAATGTATTGATAAAGAGAACGGGCGGCACGGTGGCTGAGTGGATAGTACTCTTGCCTCTCAGCAAGAAGGTCCTGGGTTCGAAGGGCCTTTCTGAGTGGAGTTTGCATGTTCTCCCTGTGTCTGCTTAGGTTTCCTCCAGGTACTCCGGTTTCCCCTACCACTAAAAAAATGCACAATTAGACTGGCATGCGCCTCCGGTTCGGCGACCCGCTCCCATCTCTGTGTGGAGTGAGAGGACAAATGGCCAAAAATACCAATTGTAAACCGCTTTGTGACTCTGGTCTGTGAAAGGCGGTATATAAATAAAGATAACTTACTACTAACTTTCCATTACTAAAACTTCTAGCTAAAAGCTTTGTGTCCTTTCAGTGGTAATGCAGATAGTTTTACACTTCCCAACTTGCGAGGTAAGTGAAATTAATCAAAACAAGACACAGGGAAAATGCTGTGAAGAAACTATTGTCTTCTCAAATATCGGCTCAATATTGCACAAACACTCTTACTTATTGTTCTACACATGTTTTCATGTCTGTCACAAAGGCTTGAGTCATTCGCACAATACCAAACATGTTTATATCTTCACAGTTTTTCTTTTTTAAATGTCCAATTCCATTTGCATGGCTCCGTGTAAAGTTGTTGGAAAGTATTTTGCACTCTCTTAGCTTGTGTCAGCTTGTCGCTCGTCTCCTTGGAGGTTGCGAAGACGGTGCTGCTTCTAATTAGTAGTTTGTCTCATTGTCTAACACATTTTGAACAAGTGTCCCACATCTAATTGGACTAATCAAAACCAACACATATCAAACTTATTTAGCTCTTATTTATTTCTGCACTGCGCTAAGGCTAATTGAGGATTGAAGTCAAGGGCACGCCGCGAAGCAGAGTGGGCTGGATGTGAGACAATGAGATGCTTTGGCTATTATTGAGGTATAATGGGTTATCCACTATTGGGTGTTTAGCGGCAGCGACTGTCCCATGCTTTGCGTTCCAGCCTCACATAAAAGAATCAAACTGCCTATCTCGCTAAAACAGAGGCGCTAAAAATAGGATACATGCTCTAGAAGTTGCTGTGAAGATAATTGAATATTATTTTCAGGAATGATTAAGTTGACCTATCCAGTATACTAATTATTTCTCGCAGGCAGCAGTGGGCTTGTTTAAGAGGCTGTGGTCGCCGTGAGAAAGGGGAAAATAAAGCGACCAATCTGCAGCGTCCTGCTGATAAATAAGCAGAGTGGGCCACTTGTTTTAGTTAGTGTAGTGTTAGTCAAGAGCAGAGGAGCTGAAGCTAAATTAGTTATGTAAGTAAGTAATTTTTATTTATATAGCGCGTTTTTACAGACCAAGGTTATCCAAAGCACTTTACAACGTTTAGATATTGATTTACTCCACACACAGCGGGGACAAAAGCATCCAACCAACACTCGTCACATTTATACCTATTGTGCATGTTTTTAGTCGTAGGGGAAACTGGAGCACCTGGAGGAAACCTATGCAGATGCCGAAGGAACACGCAAACTCCAGAGCGGTCCTGTTCCGACCAGAATTTGAATGCTGAGAATCGAGAGTTCTATCCACTCAGCCGTTGTGTCGCCCAAGTTATGGTAAAGCAATGACGTTGCTTGTTTTATAAAAAAGGAATATAAACTTTCCAAATCCACTGCAGTTTTTTTGGTTTAGTCACAGAAACTTCTGTTTATCACGTCATTACAATCCATCTATTGTACGTTAGACGTGTGTTGCAATAAACGCTGGCATTACGGCATGCTTCAACACATTTTTTGAGCTGTTCAAACCGCCGTGTAATTATACTATTTAAGGCAAACATGTATTGCACTGTTTGTGTCAGCTCAGGTTGTGAAGTTTGTGTGGTGTTTGTGACTTCCCTTGTCTTGTCCCCCTCTAATCCCATGGTGCACCTGGCTCCGTGGGCTTCGGGGCTTTTAGCAGATTGCATGTGTCAGAAGACTTAGGACAATTACTCTGATTGTTGTCCTCCAAATTCTTCTCAACCTTTGCTTCTGGGGAGAAAAAGTTAATATCATAAAAAGGTATAGGAGCTGAACAATCTGAAAATGAACGCTTTTTATTAGATCTGACTTTAACATAAGTCGCTGAAATTGCTCTCTGGCATGGACGTCGAATTACTGCTGTCAGGAAAAGGTCGGGTGTGTTATAGACTTTGCCACTGTAAAAGTCAGTTGTTTTTCTCCTAACTTTAAATGTCAGCCATCGATTGTGATTTCCTGCGAATCACCTGAAGATCCATGTACTGCTTCCGTCGTTTTGCCTCATAAAATGCATGAAATAATGTTCACCTCTATGTGCATGTCTTGGTTTAGACCAGTTCATTAATTATAGGAGGATCTTGGAGTGACGTTGTTGTTTATACTTTTTCTGCGCCGGTCACGTGACCGGGTGGCAAAACAACATAGAAAGCTACCTGGAAGCTAGAGATTTAGCTATTTTTAGACGTTTAGAGAGATTTTTTACTAAATCAAATGGTCCATTCTTGTTGTGTGGTCGGTTGTACGGCCCGCTGGGGACAAATTACGTTTTTATTCTCATTCTTTCGGAAAAGAACAACAAAAAACGGCCGCGGTAAAGTGGTTGCCCTTTTATGCTCCGTGCTGCTCTGTCTATTTGCCACCCAGCGAGGGGCGCATGCGCACGCGGGTGTAAACAAAGATCCTCCTATATGGTGCTGCGAATACAAGATTGAAAACTTGTTTGTTTGGATCAATACAATACAATACAATACAATTTATTCTTGTATATCCCTAAATCACAACAGAAGTCATCTCGGAGGACTTAACAAAACCATTGAATCACCAACACAGATCAGAGAATCAACAGTTAAAACACATAAAGAATATAGAACACATACAGTACATGTTGTAGAATGTTAAAGTGTCCTGGATCATCACCACAATCCTTCTAGTTGGACACTAACTGCCCAACAGACCCTCCTGGATCAGCTATGTGGTGACTACTGGACCTACAGTAATATACAGTATAAAGTATGTTTTTCAAACTTAAAAACTGCTCCAAACTTCACAGCTCCATAGACCCCTTCAGTGTTTGTAAACAAAAGCAGCGACAAACAAAGAAGGTATGGCTTTATTGTATGCCTCCGCACTACAATACCTGGACATAATTCCTACCCTCCTAATATGGGGCCATAGAAAGCGAGGCAGCGCCACACAGTGGTTGGATGCAGCAAAATGATAAATAGCAAAATGGCTCCAACACCTCTGTTGCTCAGAGGCGGTAGAGTCCCTTGCTTTGCTAGAACTGAAGTCCTTGTTCAGTATTTGTAGTTACAATGCACAGATCTGCATCCTGCGGGTGTAAACAATATGGATAAATGATGTGCTTTCGTTGCTGCGATGTGCACCCAACTTTCTTATAGATCTATTTTTTCTTTTCCGATAAAAGGAAAAGGAAACCGTGAAGCGGTAAGTTTTCCTTTTTCTCGCTGTTGCTTTAAAGCATGAGACCATTTCATAATAATTGCTGTTTATGGCAATTTAAAAAATGATGAAGGTGATATTCTTGGCTGCTGCCGTAAATGAGACAAACTGAGTTCGTCCCTTATGGCTGTGATCCAATGGAGTTCTCCTCTTAGCTGCACATAGGCGTCATTAGTAAACATTTTAGAATAGAGCCGGCTGGATCCCTGTTTGAGCTGAACGCTTGGCTGAGAGCGTGGAGAAAGACATAACTCCCCAAAGGCTCTGCACTGTTTAAGATCGCACTTGTAGCTTTAATATGAACAAAAGTGAATGATGTCTTCGAAATGGTCCAGTCCCTCAAGTCCAGTGTGATTCCACTGCCATGGGAACAAACAATATGTGAGAATATGTATGAAAGTGTGGACCTCAGCAGATGCAAACCAAGTAAGTGTAGAAGAATATGGTTTGTGTCATTACAGAAAGTTTTTTCCAAATACGTTTTTTAAAGTATCACAAAAGATATGAACTATAACAGCTTTATACGCTACACTGATAATCACTACATGTTTGTAAGCCAGTACTCCACAAAGTGCTAACAAGTGCACATAAATAAGTCATTTTTGTATGGTGCATCTGAGGAAAAAACATTTGGTTTATTGAAAAAGATATTTTATAGAGTTATTTTTAGTCTTTATGAAAATCAACCAAATTAACCTTAAATTGACTACAGTTGACATGAAATCTCATTCAAAAGGTCAAACCAATCAGAGGAAAATCTTTCATTGGAGTTTACTGGAGTGTGAGGATGTGGATTTGAATTTGCTGCTTTGCTCACCTAAAGAAGGGTTTATCACAAACAATCAACATTATCTGAACAAGGCCTCAGTTTATTGGTAGTCTTTAAGTGGAAAAACAGCTTTTCCTTGTAAATGCACATCTGTAAACCCAATTGGATTTTAACTATTGGAGAAAGAAAATGAATTATGGTAGAAGTTGATGACAAACATGTTGCTCTTCTCACCTGCTCTTGTGAATGTGTGCAGATGTGAGCCACAGGAGCGCAGTCACTGGAGTCTGACGATCTTCAAAATCACTTTAATATAATTGCGCTCAGCCTGGAAGTCAAGTCTGTTACTTTTTCTTTGGGCCAATTCCAACAGCTATGATCCACGTATTAGATTACAATCTGATGTTAGGGTTTTAGGTAAACGTATAAAGATAATCTCTGTATAAAATATCTAAGTAAAAAAATACGCCCTGGTAAACCTATTGAAATAAATCCCTTACATAAGGAAAAGTATAAAGTATTAAAGTATAACCTTTGTTGTATGGAAAAAAGCACTATAAGCGTTGTCTTGGAAACACCATCATGCAGTTGTAGAAATGTTTCATACTGGAAAATGGTAATAAACAAATCATGTTGTTAATTATGGGTAGCTCGTCATTAATGAAAGAAATAGAAATTACAGATATTTGGTTTTAAACCAGTGGGGGCGGGTCCCAGCTCAAAATGACGTGCGCTGACATGCTTGCAATACCACCCCGGGCCGATGGGGGTGGACCCAGAAGAATAATTAGCATTGGCTAAAAAAAAAAACGTCTTTACAGGATGGACCAAAAGTTGGCTCTTGGCCCAAAGCTCCGTTCCACACGTGTGTCAATGCTGAGGGGGGTGAATTGTTTTGGTCCACTCTAGTTTACTTGCTGTGAATTTTTGAAGTCTCTCGTTCAAATGAATGGAGCTCACGCCGGCTGACGCATCCGCAGATGCTTTTTTTCACAATTTTCTTGTGGGCGGGACCACTCGCGGCCACTTTGGATAGCTCCAGTAGAGCACATTTTCTGGCCCATTAGTTAGAACGGCGGAGATAGGCGTGACTCTGTCCGTTAATACAGTCTATGGTTTAAACGTAAGGAGTTAAAGTAACAAGCTGTCAGAAAAACAATGAGTTCCTCCACATGTAGTCTGGATGTATTACCTCCTAGAAACAATTACCGGCCCATTTCAAATCTGCCATTTTTGGGAAAAATTCTTGAAAAAGTTGCCTCTCAACAACTTAATGAATTTTTAATAATCAATAAGGCTTTTGATATGATCCAGTCCGGCTTCAGACCCCACCACAGCACTGAGACCGCGCTAGTGAAGGTAACAAGTGACATCAATCTTAGCACTGATGCAGGAAAAGTCTCGATCCTAATCCTATTGGATTTAAGTGCTGCTTTCGACACTGTCGACCATGGCATCCTCTTACAAAGACTAGTGGACTGGGTTGGTGTGGCTGGCACCGCCCTAAGTTAGTTTAAGTCCTATCTAAAAGACAGAAAGTATTTCGTGGTGATCTGAAATCTGGCCCTAACCTACGGAGTGCCACAGGGATCAATCCTGGGACCTCTTCTGTTATTTACATGCTGCCGTTAGGTCAGTTAATACGCAGTAAATACGCAGTAATAACGTATCCTATCACATTTACGCCGACGACACTCAGATTTATGTGTCCTTGACAGCAGGAGAACATGGACCAGTGGACTCACTCCTTTACTGTATCCAACAGATCAGTGAATGGATGCAAAATAACTTTCTCTCGCTAAACACTGACAAAACTGAAATGATTTTCTTTGGTCCAGAGAAACAAATGGAGAGCGTAATCTGTCACCTCGAGTCTCTCTCCCTAAAACCATCAAGCCAGGTCAGAAATTTAGGAGTGATAATGGATTCAGACTTAAATTTTAATAGCCAAATTAAATCGGTAACATCAGCAGCTTTTTACCGTCTAAAAAACATTGCCAGGATCAAAAACATAGTGTCTAAAGAAGACTTGGAGATTCTTCTCCATGCATTTGTCTTCAGTCGATTAGACTACTGCAATGGCTTGTTAACTGGGCTTTCCAAACAGGCTGTAAGACAGCTGCAGTACATCCAAAACACAGCAGCTCGAGTCCTGACTAGAACCAGGAAGTACGACCACATTAGTCCAGTTTTCAGGTCTCTGCACTGGCTTCCTGTGGCTCAGAGAATAGACTTTAAAGTAGCGCTGATTGTGTTCAAGTCTCTCCATGGCCTCGCACCAAGGTACATGCGACATGTTGGTCCTGTACGAACCAGCCCGGACTCTGAGGAGCACGGGAACGGGCCTCCTGCTGGTGCCCAGAGTCAGAACAGAACATGGGGAGGCTGCATTTCAGATTTATGTGGCTAGTATTTGGAACAGTCTTCCTGAAAATGTGACACAGGCAAGTTCTGTGGAAATTTTTAAGTCTAGGTTAAAAACGGTTCTGTTTAGCTGTGCATACAACTGAATGATTTTATTTTTAGGTGCACTATGGCTATTTATGATTTTAATCCCGTGTGTGATTTTAATGTTTTAATCTTTTTATTACTTGTGTGATTTTATTTTTTCTGTTTGAAAATTGTTGTGTAATCTCATTGCAGGTTTTTAATACCCTTTGGGATTTTAATTGTATTTTTTATGTTTATGTAGATTTTAATGTCTAGGATTAATGCATGATGTAATATGGGTTGTGAGGCGCCTTGTGTTACCTTGTGTTGATTGATTGATAATTTGCTGAAACAAAGCTGAAATACAACAAACATTGTTTGTTTAAAAAGTATATTTGTGCATGTTCATGCACCAGAAAACCTGGAGCTCTGTGGACACCACAGTGTCAAGTATTAGTAAAGGCACCATGATGCCCACTTTAACTTTTAATTTTGCAAACATATATACTTTTTTCACATACAAAGTTGCATAAAGAAGCTTTAGATAAAAACATCTGAGACGTTTCACCTCTGAGTACATTATCTTGGCTCTTGTCTCTTCACCTGTTTTTGCATACCTCGTTTTGAAGACGT
Source organism: Knipowitschia caucasica (assembly GCA_964034765.1). Taxonomy (NCBI): domain Eukaryota; kingdom Metazoa; phylum Chordata; class Actinopteri; order Gobiiformes; family Gobiidae; genus Knipowitschia; species Knipowitschia caucasica. Next base: position 29,539,063 of record OZ035835.1, read on the forward strand.
CAAAGTCAGGGTCAGTTTTTTCCCAATTAGACTAATCAACAACATAAACTTACCCGTCTGCATGAAAAAAATCAAACTATGAAATGAGTGTACAAGTGCCTTCGGAAATGCAGCGGTGAAGATGTGAGGTGTTGTTTTGGTGGGATGTGGAGCTCCAGTGAAGAGTGGGTGCGAACACTAATTAAACATAGCATCTGTTGGAAGAAGGCACCAGTGGAAGACGAGAGACTGGGGATCAGAGACTTTTAAAAGCACAATGCGACTGTTATTGTATATCAAATGAAATCTAATTTACTTGACAGTGCGGGGAAACATTCTATACAATATTGTATACGTGTGTTTGGAGACGCTGCTGACCTGAAAGATCTTGTGTGACTTATAAACCTAAGTATTGTTTATAGTTGTGTTGTTGTGTTGTATAGTGATGTCTCATAGGGGAAGCATTAAGTGTGGCTTAGCACATTCTCGTCTAGACTTTTTTATGAACTCACAATGTTTATGATTCTATAGGGCACTGGATCTCTCAAGTTTTTATTAAGCATGAAGTGTAATGGACCGTACCTTTTCTCATTTTATTCTAAAATGTCTGAACCAGTTGAAAAATGTCAACTTTCTTTCGGTGGTTATGGTCCTGTGACAATGATTTGTTTGTCAAAATGGTCATGGGCTCAGCTAATGTGTACTTTTACATGTAATATTATAAGATTATTTCAGTAAGGTGCCACTAAACTAAATTCACTGTGGATTAGACCACAATTAAACACTAAATTCAAACTGAATTCATCAATTTTCTTCAGTTTTGTCTGGAGCTGCAGTCTGACCAAAGACACCCAGACTCCTCTCTTTCTCTAGATAATCCCGAGGCATTCCCTGGCCAACTGAGAAGCATCATGTCAACAGAAAGGCGTCCAGGAAGCCTCAGCCACTTCAGATGGCTCCTCTCAACATGATGGAGCAATGGATTTACTGCGAGCTCCTCTTGTGTGACTGTGATCCTTCCTCTCTATGGGAACATCCAAAGGAAAACGGCACAAGAGATCCTTTACTCGACCCACAGTGGGGAGAACTGGAGATGTTGATAGATGTAGACATAAGGCTTTGACCAGATTTTTTTAAAAACAACCACTAGATTAAACATGTAGATCTGTCAAAGTGGTATTTTCAGGGTAAACTGGTATTTTTCAGGGACAAACTCCATTTTAAGACAGACGGTTAAATGTAAATGTCTCTTGTACAGCCGTTCTCATGCCTTGATTGATGACGGCTGGCACGAGAATTGCCACAGTCTCACATCCTACACAATAAGCTGTAGTTTTGTGACGATGTGGGAAAGGCTTGAGGGTTTTGACATGTCTTTTTGTGTCCGCTGGTGCTGCATGAGTCCCTCTGTCTCTCCATCATCCTCTCACGCCTCTCACCTGTGCCCCTCTGCTAACGACTGCTCTGAGCCCCCAGTCCACATGAGATATTTATACTGAGGCTCTGCAGAGGGGGAGTCACATACAGTGGAATAAAAGCAAGAACAGATGAAAGGGAAATATGTTCTGTCTTCCTTCAAATGCTTAAAAAGAGTGATGGTGGACAGGTGCAGTAAGGCAGGAGAGCCGAGGAGAGCACTGTAAGCCAAAGTTTGTATCTAGAGGGCCACTTTAGCTAAACAAGCTTGTTTTTATGCATTTCAATCTGTGTTTTTATATTGCTCTTGTGAAGCACTTTGAATTTCCTTGTACACAAATTGTGCCGTAAAGGTGCATTTTATTGATCCCCGTAGGGCAAATCATCCTCTGCATTTGACCCATCTTGATGCTGCTAAGGCTTCTGTCAGGAGCAGTGGTCGCCGTTGTGCAGCGCCCGGGAACCCATCTCCAGGTGTTGATGCTCAGCTTAGTCAGGACTACCAGAGCTGGAGGATTTTACCTAGTGTGCAATTTAAAAAAAATGTGTTTAAATGTAGATTGATTGATTTTAATTAGAGAGCCTCTGAGCTTCTTTTTCAACAATGTATATAGCATGTCTACATATTGGTAGAGCTGAAGTTTTCTGGATATGATTGTGTTTATGATCTCAGACTATACTTTGGGTTAGCAAGGCCACATACATTGACAAAGGGCAGCTTTAAACAGTTGAATTCTGTTCAAAGTGTAAAATGCTATTTTTTAATATTGCAGGGTTCACTTTTCCTGATTAAAACCCATTTATACCGTTCTGTCCTACTACTGATATTACTGATAATAGTTTAGTTCCACATCAAGTCTCAGATATGCCGCCACTGAATATGCAGTGATGTTGCCTATGTCTTGATTACCAGAAGATGCTGGCAGCTCTGTGAAGGTAATTACAGTGACTAGTTTCCTTCCTCTGTGCCATTTATGAGGCTATAGTACAAGAATATTAAATGAATGCTGCTGGTGCCAATAGATAACGATGAAATTCTATAGCAGAGCAATTCATAGGGAGATAATATCATTGCGCCGCACAGAGTAAAATTGCTTACACCATCTTGGTTCAGTTTTTGCATAAGCATCTTGTATGACATGGTCCTAGCTGGAGTTTGGGGAAATGTTTTATTTGTCCAGATTTGGGTAAAGACGAATGCTCTGTTATTATACTTACTGCTGTACAGCTAGTTTTGAGGATAAATAACACATTGACGAAGGAGAATGCAAATTGTAGCCATGGTGTAATTATCATGGTACCAGACATTAAAAAGCTGTTAATATGAATATAATGGAACTACTTTACCTCAAGTATATGCACGGTGTGTTAGTAATTAGTACTCGGGCAGGACACTGAAATGTGTTCTTGGAATGGACTCTCATGAGTTTGCCCCATAATTGACTATTACTAAACAAAGATTTTTTTTGATTTGTATTTAATCACTTTTTTTTTTTTTTTTTTTTTTACCTGAAGTTTTTATACCCACACTAACATCAGGAACTTCTGGCACAAATATGTAATGCTTCTGAACATAAGCGCCTCTCTCAGTCCTGTAGTGGTATGATCATTGTACTATGACATCACGCTCAGAGCAGCAGAAGTATTGCAGTAGTTTACACTCTTTGCTATCACATGTGTTTTCAGCCAGTAACTTTCTAATTTGGAATGATACAACACCTCTCTCTGATAGTAGCATAGAGATAGGGCAGGCCGTTAACATGAATTGCCCTATATATATATTTTTAAAAAAAGGGTGGCACGATGGCTGAGTGGATAGCACTCTCTCCTCTCAGCAAGAAGGTCCGGGGTTCGAATCCCGGTCAGAATGGGGTCTTTCTGAGTGGAGTTTGCATGTTCTCCCCGTGTTTGTGTAGGTTTCCTCGGGTACTCTGGTTTCCCCTACCACTAAAAACATGCACACTAGGTATAATCCTCCAGCTCCGGTCCTGACCAAGCCGAGCATGACGTAGACCTTAGCGGCATCAGGATGGGTCAAATGCAGAGGATGAATTGCCCTACGGGGATCAATAAAGTGCACCTTTACTTATATTTCCCACTGAATATAGTATTTCACATTCTGAAACATGAAATAACAAAGTAAATAGTCTTCAAATCTGTTGGTATTTGAGTTTGACCCACCTGCTGCAGCTACAATTTGACACATCCAGTCGTAGTTTTTGTAGGGTTAACCAACTCTATAAAGAATTGCATTTCACAAAGCAATTCGCCTTTTTCTCAGTTGAGTGCTCTTCAACAGCGTATTAAAGTAACAAAACAAAACTGCTGCACATTCAGAGATACACGGTCGAATAACTACTTTGCAAAACAAAAACAGGAAGTCTCACATCGGACTGACAAATCCTCCGCTTTCCACCAGCCCTCTTTAAATGGACACTATTATTAGGGCCTGACGAGACAGCTAATCAAGACCATAATGACAGGTTTGTGTGGTGCAGACAGCGGCTGGATACCATAGTCTGACCTCACAGGAGATTCCAGCAAAACCGGTCTCATCAGCATATAAAAATGTGGTTTTGCTGCACTTTTCACCCTGTATTATCACAAATAGTCAATGCATGATAAAAACGTATATATTACGTATACTTTTTTGGTCAATATCTTTTATCAGGGCAAAAGGCAAAGACGACTGTCCATAAAGAAATAGTGATAATGAGATCTGTATACATTGTTTCTGTTTTGAGTCGATCAATGTAAAATATATTGGCAGTTACAGTGTACAGACAAGAATAGGCATATCTCATATTCATCTAGTGTTTTTGAATTTTTGTGGTTGACACTTTAGTGCTACAAATGTTGTTTAGCCTAGCCAGCCAAAACGTTTATATCATTTTTAGGAAGGTCAGATGCTTCCGATGATCAACATTGTGAGTTTAGTTTAATATGTGATGGAGTTCCAGCCATGAGGCACTAACATCTGAGTTTTATCTTTGTGGCTAAATTAAGTTAAAAAAATAAATACTATTTACAAAGTCTGTTACTACAACCCCAATATTGGTTTGAGAAAAAGCTCTCGGACCCACACAGAAAAAATTGCCCTCCCATCTCTGCGTTCTGATACTGTAACCCAGGCATAAGTGAAACTGTTGGGGCAAAAGTGTGTGAAATATGGGCTGACTGAGGTGAAAATGAGTTGTTTCATTTGGGAACTTATCCCCCTAAACAAATAAATGAATAGAACTAATATCAATCCCTTGCATAAACACGATATAAAATATGTGTTTGTCTTCATTAATTTGTCAATTATTTTCATAATATAATCGTAGCATTTTTAGCTTTGTATGATGGATGACAGTTTTGTTTAGATATTCACTGTAATATTGTTATGCACCAGTAATTCAGATCAGTTTACAGAATAAAAACAGTGGGATTTTGGCATTGAAAGTGTGTAAATGTCAGCAATGGCCATGTACCTGCTCAGTCTTTACATCACTCGCTGAATGACTTAATGCTTCAGGATTCAAGGTTAAATAGTTTCAGAGGATGCAAAGGGCTGCCAGCACACCACTCAAATTCATGCAAAAAGTAGGCTGAGGTTAAATCACCCACCCCCCAAACAGGAAGCAAGCTAAAGCCATTGAAATACGATGTTTTCTTAGCAATGGAACTGCTCACTAAGGAATATAATCTAGCTCCAAATTCTATCGACAACACAAGGATGAAAAGTAAAAGCAGGAAACATGAGCTTTTTTTAGATGCTAATAGATATTGTCTTTCAGAGCAGACTTTTTTTGCATGCGTATTTTTGTACTTTTATAGAACTAAATAAATGTCACAGATGGACACCCTTTGTCCCATGGTTCATACCGCAAGAACGAATTAATGACCATGTGTGGCACCTATCCCAGTGCCTGAGCAGAGGTTGTGGAGGTGGTGGGCATATGGCACCAGAGACACAGCTGCTGCCGGCTTTTTTTTTTTTTTTTTTTTTTTTAATTCTTTATTTGAATTGGGACAGTGCACATTAATCAACATGTGTTTTTTCAACATGTAAATGCGCCGGAGTTATAGGCTAATTTTCATCCGTAGTCCCATAACAAGGCTTCTTGTTATTTTAAAACCACACTCAAAACCACAGGTGCAACACAAACGTTCTTCTAATACAGGCACGAGCCGGCAAATCGACAGCTTTTGATGCACAATTATATAGGATTTAATCAGTACGATAACCAGTATAATGATATTGGTGCATACATGTTTGTCCAAGTATTACCGTTACATAACATTGCCCATATTAATTAGCTGAAAAATGTATTAGATATAACGACAAAATTGGTAAAATCCCAGGTAACGCATTTCTTTGACTGAACTAAACTAAACTAATCAGACAGAGCTTGTTTAGAAACTAGAACATGTAGAGGACTGTTTAAAAATGAGGTTATGGACATTGGCTAATAATAAGCCAACAATTTGAGCACCTTTATACTTTATAAAATCCATTTGTCAATTATGAATTACATCTTTAGATATCTCAGTTTTCATATTATTGATGTCAAAACTTGTCCCACTCTCGCCCTAGCATGTGAAATTTACAACACAGCTGATGTCTGTCAATGTACAAACAGAAAATACACAAATGAGATAACGTGCATAACAGATTTCTTTGCGCCTCGCGTTATAAAATGGTCGAGGAAAAATGGATATTAGAATCCTGCTGACTTTATTAGGCACCACCTTTTTCCCTTTCCTTTCACGTTTGAGTGTGTGAACTTGACTCATGGCCCGTCTTCTGTTGTGAGCGTCTTGAAGAGGCAAAGGCACAATCAGAGCGCACTCGTGGGCCCATGCTCTCCCGTTAGAGGGCACACCGCGGCCCTTTCATCTCTGCTGCTCCGGCTGGATCTCGCCTCTCATCGTGCTGCTTTATGTTCTGCTTTCTGCCTTGAGTTCAAACGCTGGGGACCAGTTTAAGCACAGGAGCTCCTCACTGCAGCGCTCCACTGAACCACAGCCATAGAGAGACATAAAAGACTCAAGCATCTGCCCATTACCTCCTCTTTTAGGTGTTACAATAGAATAAAAAGGGGCTTCTGTTAATTAAAGTATGTTACAAGCTGCATTGTAACTAACCCAGCCTCGAGGGGAGGACACCAGTTTACATGAAATGAGGAGGTGTGTCACATAGGGAAGCCAAAGAATAAAAGATACAATAGAATTTATTCTTGTATAGCCCTAAATCACAACAGAAGTCATCTCAGAGGACTTAACAAAACCATTGAAATCACCAACACAGATCAGAGAATCAACAGTTAAAACACATGAAAAATATAAAGCACACACAGAAGAAAATGTCCATACATGTTGTAGAATGCTAAAGTGTCCTGATCATCACCAATCCTTTCTGTTGGACACTAACTGTCCAACAAGACCCTCCTGCATCGACAAGGAAAAACTCTTAAAAAACCCAGTGGGAAAAAGTGAGAAACCTTGGGGAGAACAAGGGAAACCCACAGGGAGGGAGACCCATTTGAGAAAGGGATCCGCTCCTCCGGACGGACAGGCTAATGATCTAGGACCTAAGCTAGCTACAGAACGTGGACCAGTGGCCGCTGAACGTGGACAGGTCCGGTGCAGGACTGAAGCACTCCCAGGCGGGTCGGGCGGGACAGTCGATGGAGGAGGCCAGGCTCAGAGATCCCGTCATCGTACCATGAAACAGACAACGGGACAACGGGTGAATAGCAATGAACAAACTACAGTCAAAATCCTAAAAATGCTAAACAGATAAAGTAGGAAGGAGGAGAGGATAGTGCTCAAGTTACCATACTTCTCCCAGCAAACTGACTCCCTATGCAGCTTGACTGACAGTCTGAGGAGTTTAGCCTTCCCTGAGTCTTACCTTCCTAGCCATATGCTAAACTAAAGAGGACTATTCTAAACCTAGCCTTGAATAAAGAGAGCGTATCTGAAAGGAGGTGAGACAGCAGCAGCCACAGCTCGGCTAGTCTAGTCTACAGCACCAAGATTCATGGATTGCACACCAGGTGTGCAAACCGATCCAGGAAAACCTAATTATATATTATATATCATATATATCATATATACCATACATACATATATATCATATATAATACATAACATAACATACAGCATAATATATAACATAATATACAACATAACACAATACACAACATAATACATACAGTGCCTTGCGAAAGTATTCGGCCCCCTTGAACCTTTCAACATTTTGCCACATTTCAGGCTTCAAGCATAAAGATATAAAATTTTACTTTTTTGTCATGAATCAACAACAAGTGGGACACAATCGTGAAGTGGAACGAAATTTATTGGATAATTTAAACTTTTTTAACAAATAAAAAACTGAAAAGTGGGGCGTGCAATATTATTCGGCCCCTTTACTTTCAGTGCAGCAAACTCACTCCAGAAGTTCAGTGAGGATCTTTGAATGATCCAATGTTGTCCTAAATGACTGATGATGATAAATAGAATGCACCCGTGTGTAATCAAGTCTCCGTATAAATGCACCTGCTCTTTGATAGTCTCAGGGTTCTGTTTAAAGCGCAGAGAGAACCATGAAGACAATGGAACACACCAGGCAGGTCTGAGATACTGTTGTGGAGAAGTTTAAAGCCGGATTTGGATACAAAAAGATTTCCCAAGCTTCAAACATCTCAAGGAGCACTGTGCAAGCAATTATATTGAAATGGAAGGAGTATCAAACCACTGCAAATCTACCAAGACCCGGCCGTCCCTCCAAACTTTCATCTCAAACAAGGAGAAGACTGATCAGAGATGCAGCCAAGAGGCCCATAATCACTCTGGATGAACTGCAGATAACTACAGCTGAGGTGGGAGAGTCTGTCCATAGGACAACAATCAGTCGTGCACTGCACAAATCTGGCCTTTATGGAAGAGTGGCAAGAAGAAAGCCATTTCTCAAAGATATCCATAAAAAGTCTTGTTTAGAGTTTGCCACAAGCCACCTGGGAGACACACCAAATATGTGGAAGAAGGTGCTCTGGTCAGATGAAACCAAAATCGAACTTTTTGGCCACAATGCAAAACGATATGTTTGGCGTAAAAGCAACACAGCTCATCACCCTGAACACACCATCCCCACTGTCAAACATGGTGGCAGCATCATGGTTTGGGCCTGCTTTTCTTCAGCAGGGCCAGGGAAGATGGCTAAAATTGATGGGAAGATGGATGGAGCCAAATACAGGACCTTTCTGGAAGAAAACCTGTTGGAGTCTGCAAAAGACCTGAGACTGGGACGGAGATTTATCTTCCAACAGGACAATGATCCAAAACATAAAGCCAAATCTACAATGGAATGGTTCACAAATAGACGTATCCAGGTGTTGGAATGGCCAAGTCAAAGTCCAGACCTGAATCCAATCGAGAATCTATGGAAAGAGCTGAAGACTGCTGTTCACAAACGCTCTCCATCCAACCTCACTGAGCTCGAGCTATTTTGCAAGGAATAATGGGCAAGAATTCCAGTCTCTCGATGTGCAAAACTGATAGAGACAGTCGCCCCAAGCAACTTGCAGCTGTAATTGCAGCAAAAGGTGGCGCTACAAAGTATTAGCGCTAGGGGGCCGAATAATATTGCACGCCCCACTTTTCAGTTTTTTATTTGTTAAAAAATGTTTAAATTATCCAATAAATTTTGTTCCACTTCATGATTGTTTCCCACTTGTTGTTGATTCTTGACAAAAAAATAAATTTTTATATCTTTATGTTTGAAGCCTGAAATGTGGCGAAAGGTTCAAGGGGGCCGAATACTTTCGCAAGGTATATTGTATAATATATAACATAATACAGCATATATATATATATAATATATACACCATATATTATATATTACCTAATTATATGCTAAATTAAAGTAGAGTGCTTTAAGCCTGGCCTTGAATGTGGAGACCGTATCTGCTTCCTTAACATAAATGGGAAGTTGATTCCACAGTAAAGGAGCTTGGAGCTAAATGCTCTGCCACCAACAGTGATTTTTGAGACCTTAGGAACCACCAGACGTCTGGCGTTTTGTGAGCGCAACGCTCGACTTGGTTGATACGACACTAACGTGTCTTGGAGATAAGAAGGAGCCAAGCCATTTATGGCTTTATATGTTAAGAGAAGGATTTTAAACTTTATTCTGTACTCCACAGGGAGCCAGTGGAGTGATTTTAACACTGGAGTTATGTGCTCCCTCCTTTTGGTACCTGTTAAGATCCTAGCTGCTGTATTCTGAACGAGCTGGAAGCTTTTCAAAGAGGCTTTAGGGCACGCTGCCAATAAAGCGTTACAGTAGTCGAGCCTTGAGGTGACAAACGCATGAATACGTTTTTCCGCGTCTCTTTTAGGAAGGAAATTCCTAATTTTAGCGATGTTCTGTTAGTGGAAGTACGCCCTTTTAGTTGCTTGGCTTATATAAGCCTTGAAGGAGAGTTCTTGGTCAAAAATGACTCCAAGATTCCTCACAGTGTTACTGGGTACAATACTGACATTATCGAGAGTGATTATCTGATTTAATACAAGATTCACCTATACTACCGTTCAAAAGTTTGGGGATTGGAATGTCCTTATTTTTGAAGGCAAAGCACTGTAGATAACTTTAAACTAGTCTTAACTGTAAAGAAATACACTCTATACATTGCTTATGTGGTAAATGACTATTCTAGCAGCAAATGTCTGGTATTTGGTGCAATGTTGTAATTGCTGCAAATGGAGGATTCTTTGACGAAAGCAAAGTTGGATGTAAATACAAATTATTATTTCTAACGTTGTCAATGTCTTGATTCTATTTTCTATTCACAACGTATGGTGGTGAATAAGTGTGACTTTTCATGGAAAACACTTGGGTGACCCCAAACTTTTGAACTGTAGTGTACAAATAGACGCAAGTGGAGACAAATGCTGCATGGATATCAAATAAGATCTCAACTTTTGCCGCTTTCTATTATGGAGACATGCATTTGAATTGACAGACAATAAGACGATGTTCATGAGAAGTTGAAAATTCACATTTACTGAGAAAATGAGACAAAGCAACAGATACTATAGGTCTGTTCCATCTTCGTTTGAATGCCTTTCACAATAATATTTTAACTTTTAAACATCATGATGTCATATTTTCTCCTGTCTAATGCATTTCCCTCCTTCCACTCACCTCTCCTCAGTTTCTCTGCTCTCACACAGTCCAAGTTTTGGAAAGTAAAAAATGTTTTCTCACACTTCATGTCTGAAACATAAGTCCTATTGAAGCGCACAAGTGTCACACGGGCTGTTTGTTTTGGCTGTAGTGGTACGATGTACAGAACGCACACATGTGATGAGGCAAAATCTCCATTTGCACAAACATGTAAATGCAGCTTTTGAAATTTGTATTTCTCCCAGAATATTGGTTTTTATCAATTATAAATAAGATATACTTTATTGACTGATTGATGGAGAAACACACAAACACAAACTCTGATCTTGACGCTCTTCTTTGTGAACCGAAAGCAGTATTTCAAAGATCGAGTGTTGGAGAACAAAGCTTCTTGTTTCTATATTTTACAAATGTTTATTGAGAATGTAGTTGATATGGCCATGTTTACATGCATCTGTAATACCTGTTGTTTTAGCCTCTTTTTCAAATACAAATTAAGATGAAAGTGAAGATTGAGATTGTTCAAAAAATGTCGATCCCTAATTTGAATTAAATGAAAATGGTTCAGACCTTAGATTTTAATACAACTCCCAGAGCAGTCAATTTTACAGCTTTTCATTTTGAACGTGTAATGTCTATGTCTATGCACCTTTTTTGTCTTTTAACTTTTTTCTATATATTTATGAAGTTTATGTCTATCTTTTCAGAAATTATCTTTTTTATGTGAGTATAACCAACTATCTATGGCAGTCAATGCCCTCTTTTCAAGGTTCTAGTTCTAAACTGGTCCTGGTAAGAAAAACTTCAAGAAATATCATTCCTAATACTTGTATGTCGCAATTCTGGTGCAAATAACACTCGTGCCCGTTTGAAGATATAAAAAGACAGAAATGGTCAAAGCAGAACATGATATTCTGTGTGCAGCTTTCCAAATACAGGAATCAATAGAAGAAAAAGTGAAACAAATGAAAGGAAGGAGATGCACCTGGTCGATACGTGTTCCAGGTGATTGAGGGGAAAGCGGAGCCTCGGCAGCACAGTGTGTGCATGCTTTTATGTTTGCGGTTACACATAAGTCCTCCATTGCATGCCCGTCCTGCGCTGCCTGAGAGGAGGTGACAGCCCTTTGTTGCGGTGGATCCTGTGGCCGCTCTTGTCTTGTTTGCTATTGACTCTCAGTCCTCTACAGGAAATATTTTTCAGCAGAGCACAGCCAGAGCTCTCTGCCACGAGTCCATCGATAAAGCCAGACCGCTGGGATGGTGTGGAGAAACCAGAAACCTCTATAAACGAAGATAATAAAAAGTTTAAGACAAACAAAAGTTTTAATGCCAGTTTAAAGTGATTGACTGCCGTTTGTCAGAAAAAAAGAGAGAGAGGTACTTGATTTGAAAAAAACGACGCAAGCTCCCTCCCCTTCCTTTCTGATTGGTCTACGCCTACATTTCCGTAACACTTTTAAATGTTAATGAGAGAACACATTATGCATATACATTATTAATACACATGCATGGAGGTTTTCAGAATTATTTGTTAACGTTTTCATGAAAAAATAATGTTTTAATGCACAAAAAAAGCTATCGTGGCAAACCCGGAAGTAGCTATTATCATGAATTGCACATTATAGGACACACCTGCAGAGGATCTAATTATGGATATAGGTTCGGTTCAGTATATACATGAGTAACTCAGCGCGGATGTTCAGAATTCTTTGTTCAGTTTTCATGTAGTTCCAGAGCCTAATAGAGGCTTGATTCGGAGGTTCCGCGAAAACAAACTGAGCATGCGCAAAGCTACGAGCATCAGCGCGGATGATTGACAGCCCTTGGCATGACTTGATTGGTTAACCTCGACGGCACTGTGGATTCTGAACTATAGCAAGGAGAAGGGAAGGCGGGACTTGCCCGCAATATTAGAATTAATAAAATGACTTATTTTATATCAACATTTAAGGCCAGGAGTTCAATTTAACACATTTACTAAAATTTGTAATTCATTTAGGAGATAAGGCTCGCACCATCAGTATCCTCTTTTAAATCTCTTCTTAAAACCCACTTTTATCAAACAGCTTTTAACTGTTAGTTTTAAACTTCCGATGCTGTATTTTATTGTCTGCTTTGTCTTTGTTGAGTCTCTTTTGTGTTTTGCTCTGTTTGCTTTGTGTTTCTGTATCTAATTATTTTGACCTTGCATTATGACTGTTTTTATTGTTTATCATGCTGACTGTGCAGCGCTTTGTAAACACTGTTTTTAAAAGTGCTATATAAATAAAGATTATTATTATTATTATTATTATTTAGAGTTACAGACTATCACTTTAACCTGAGATTATTACAGTAAATGGCAGATCCTGAGATCATCTTCAACTTCAACATGCTCTGGATAGGAAAAGGGTCAAATACTTTGCAAGTACTTGTATTGCTATTATGTTGTGGAAGAAAATGTGTGTGTCATAGGATCAATACTTTTTGTCTCTATTCAACTAATGGCTGCACAATTAATGAAATCCAAATCACAATTTCTTGGCGGTCGTAATCAGCAAATTGCAAGATTGCAATCATACAAGTTCTTTGCAAACAAAAGGACTAAAGACAAGCTACCTAAATAGAAATTTTATTTTAAACATACAAGATACTCCTAACCATGAGAAATATTAAGATTTTTGGTTGAAATGAGGATGTTGAATAAACAAATTAATCATTAATTCTTTGCATATAAATGTCCAGTTTGTGCAAATACAATTATGAGGATTAGGTAAGAGCACGTAATCTGCTGTCCAATCCTCATTACAGTGGTGATTAGTCACTGCTGATGACTTCATTTTAATTAACATAATGAGACACATGGTATGGTCTTTACCTGTCCGACAGTCGCTGCAGTTCAAACCAGATTACACTTTCACAACCGCTACAATCACGGCTCATGCATATTCCGCCCCACGCTGCCGTCTATAATTACTTAATTAATTCCTCGCTCAGTGGAGATATGGACGTGCTAATCCCTGTCTCTCCCTGGGGTCTCCTGGTCCCGCTATAGATGTCCCGTCCCAGAATGCACTGCAGTCATGCAGTAATGGAAGTAGCCTGACGTGATGATTTAGTGGCATAATAAATCATTTATTATTCTAATATGTCTCAAAGACGTGGTTTATTTGCAATACATACTGATGTACTGTAGCAATCTGTGTTTAGACTCATTTTACACCATAGATAGTTTGGGTTCCTTCAGGGTTCAGAAAAGCAAATGAAAGATTTCCGTTACATTCTGTTTCGCTATAGTTAAAAATCTGGGCACAAACAAATGTGTGGACCCAGTGGGAGGGCTCTGTGAATGACACCGAGTCGCCATAGCAGCCAACTTCACTCAGAGATCTTTGTTTTTCTGGCCATAAGTCTGTACAATGAATCTGTTTCAGCTAAATCATTATAATACTAGTGTTAGTAACGTTTTGGAATTATGCATTTATTGATGTTTGGATGGATGTGTTTCTGCTTCTGACCACTTGAGTCTTTCCTACGGGGATCAATAAAGTATCTATCTACCCCAGGGCAGCTGTGACTACAATTGTAACTCACCACCACCATAAATGAGTCGGGCCATATGAGGTGACAGTGTCCAAAAATCATTGTATAAACTGATTTTTCATCAGTTAGTGCGGCACAATGGCTAAGTGGATTGAACTCTCGCCTCTCAGCAAGAAGGTCCTGGGTTTGAATCTGTCGGAACAGGGGCTTTCTGAGTGGAGTTTGCATGTTCTCCTCGTGTCTGCGTAGGTTTCCTCCAGGTTCTCCGGTTTCCCCTACCACTAAAAATATGCACAAGATCCTCCAGCTCCGGTCCTGACCAAGGCGAGCATTAACATCTATAGATGGATTTCCGGGCGCTCTATGGCGACCACTGCTCCTTAGTGGCATCAGGATGGGTCAAATGTAGAGGACAAATTGCCCTATGGATACAAAAAAGTGAACATTTACAATTTGCATCTGTAGTCCCACAGTCGCACTCTTTTTGGCACTATTATTTTATAATGTTCTATAGTGCCTTCATGCAGTTATTTCCTTCTTAAACCTAATACTGATAACAATGTACTTCTTAACATCATTTTATGTTTGATTTTGAGTTTCAGCTCATCTTTCAGCCTATTATCTCCATTGTGAGTTGACTGTTTGGTTATATTTACTTGTACTCAGTCTAATTGCCCTGGTGGGATTCATACAGTTGTCTGAGATGTTACACTTGTAATAGTTCAGTGTCACATTTTGCCATCATTTCTGACTCTGTGCGGCTGTGATTTGGACGTTTTCTCCAAACGTTCACGCAAAATTCCTGCTTTGCACCAGTGCAGATGAAGGCAGAGAAACTTTTTTGGTAGAACATGCAAAACGGCACTTTTTTTTCATCATTTTATGAAATTGAATCCTCCGTTCTGTCTGATGCGACGTCTCATGCACTGATTTTTAACCCAGGGTGGAAAAGGAATCTGTAGGGATCTTTTTATTCACTCTGGTTATTTGATTATTTCTTACTCTGGTAAAAGTCCAGAGTAACAAATAACCAAAAAAATTAACTATTCAAAATAGGTGTGTGACGATATATCGATTTTTCGGTATATCGCGATATTTTCTCCCGCGATTCGATTATCGATATGCATTTGCCAAGTATCGATATCAATTTTGAAAAAAAGAAAAAAAAAGAATTAATATTTTATTTTTTACAATTTTTTTTTTATATTGGTATCAATACTTAATATATGGCTACATTACGCATCTCCAGTTTATTTATCATGAAATAAAGAGTATTTTTTCTTTTATTTATGCCATAAATTGGCATATTGTATATTTCTGACCAATATATCAATAATCGTCATATCGTGATAAAATCGTTATCGTGATATTGTTATCGTGATATTATCGTTATCGTGAGCTTTGTATCGTATCGTATTGTATCGTGAGGTACCCTCACCCCACCCCTAATTCAAAATATGTTTATCTTTACGTCTTAAGTTCTAAGTCTTAAAACAATACTGTACTATTTGGTGTACTATTTGATTTACTTTCCATCCTTCACCTGTGGTCATGACATCTGGGTAATTTCCAGTGGTGGAAATGAAATGGGGGTTTGCAGGGGAGTCAAACCGGTCCTTAAAAGGCCGGCTGCTGGTTTTAGTTCCAACCATGCCTTAGCGCAAGTTCACTCAGATGGGACTTTCTTTTGTAGTGCTGCTGCTCTTCCATGTCGATAACCCAAACCTCCTCAGTTGGCCCTATCTTTTGGATTTCTACCGGACGCCTTCCTTGGGAGATGTTCCAGGCATGTCCCACCAGAAGGAGACACTGTGGGAGGGGGGGGGGGGGGGGGGGGGGGGGGGGGGGGAGTACTGTATATTTATGAATGGTTTGCATATGTGCAAAAGTGCAGTAGTTGTTTGCTACAGAACAGAAATTTTAAAGTTGAGGCGAATCTATTGTTTCCTCTCATGTTTCACCTTGGAGAGACCCATGAGGAAAATGCCGTTAGACTTATTAGATTTAAGCATGTTTATTGATTGAGCATGTTTGGCGCCCTAGGCCCGGGAGGGATGCTGTTGAGCACGGCGCTTGCTTGCGTGCATAATCCCCAAAAAGCGGGCCTGCGATTGGGATAGCAGGACGTACTGCGCGGGCCTGAGAGCATGAGTGAGAGGCTTCTCGCACGGTCGCTCAGCCAGGCTGCGTCCGCTGGGGCCCGTGTTTGTTTAGGCAGAGCGAGCTGAGAATATGAGATGCATGCTCATATTCGCCAGACGCTGCAGCAGGGCAATCTTTGAGCGAGCTGAGAATATGAGCGCATGCTCATATTCAGCCAGACGCTGAAGCAGGGGAATCTTTGATGGAGCTGAGAACATGCGCGAGAACATGCGCGCATGCGCATGTTCAGCCAGACGCTGTAGCAGGGGAATCTTTGAGCGTTTGAGGAAAGTGCGTGCCGCCACCAGAATCGTATTGCTTACTTGCTTTGCAGGGAGCTTACGAGGAAGCCGGTAGACGTTGTGCTGCCATGATAGCGGTCGCATCTGGCCTGATGTAGGTGGAGAAAGCCGAAGAGGACCAGCGCCCCAGCTGTTGCAGAGAAGAGTGGGGGAGCCCCAGCGAGGTCGCGCGCGTGGCAGCGCCTATCCTGAAGGAGTGGGCTGTATAGAGCTGGGGAGACAAATTGCAGAGGAGCAGTAGGGATCTTAGCTGAGCTCTGAACCAGGTTGCTGTTATGGGAAGGTTGACTGGAGCGAGAAATAGAAGTCCGTTACACTCGCCTCCGCCGCAAAAAAGATTTTAACGCATCATGGACCTGTAGGGGCAGAGAGATGTGTCGGAGCGAGCTATTATTGTGTTGCAGGCGCCTTTGATCTTTGAATGTTTGAGATGAAGATTGAAATGGTCAGGGGACATTATGTTGGGTGAGTAGAGCGACCTTTGTTTAATGCTTCCACTACGTCGAGATTATCACGCATGACAGAGATCCTCTTTCTCTGCCACGTGTGATTCCACAGCGCGCAGGCCACGACCACTGGGAATGTCTCGTGTAGGGCAGAGGAAATGCTCCGGGGAAAAGTAGCGGGCCACAGCCCGGCGAACCACTGGTCCTGGAAGAACCCCCCAAAACCCACGGAAGGGGCAGCGTCCGTGTAGAAGCGTAGACCTGTAGGGGCAGAGAGACATACCGGAGAGGGCCATTGATGTTGCAGGCGCCCTTACGCTTAGAATCTTGGGTTGGAGATTAGATAATCAGGACAGTAGGATAGGTCGGGAAAAGCCGTGTCTCGGACCGCATTGTTGGTTGAGTGAGCAGTAGTGAAACGCTTATGCAGAGAAGCCATAGAAGGCGAGCAGGAAGATGCTGCGAGGAGGGCAGACATGCCGGAATTCAGCGCCGCTCAGAGCTGCTGCAGGATGGGCAGCATGATGGGGAGCCTGCGATCAGAAGAGTGAAGAATACAGGTGTGGATGCCTTTGAGTAGGAGTTTGATTGACAGCTCAGCGCAGCTACTCGGCCAGCTGCATCTGATAGAATCAGAAGATTAAGTAGATTAAGTAGAGAGATTAAGCATGACCGCCGAAGCGACCCTGAGAGCATAGGTGCGAGTCCAGCGCAGCGCGGCATCCTCAGCCGGGCTGCATCCATTAGAAGCAGGATAAGCTTCTGAGAGAGTGGGCAGTAGCAGTAGCAGCTGCAGCAGCAGCGGCAGCATGAAGCAGCAGCAGTATCCTTAGACAATAACAGTTGTAGCTGTTTAGTGTTACAGTAAAAGAGAGTTGTAAAGTGAAGAGACGTCAAAGTAAATGAAGCAGTAGCAGCAGCAGCAGCAGCAGTAGTTGCAGCAGTAGCAGTAGCAGCAGCAGTTGCAGCATCCTTAGATAATAACAGTAATAATCCTGTATCAAGGCCACAGCAGTAGAATATTGTTGTAGCTGTTTAGTGTTTCAGTAAAAGAGATGTAAAGTGAAGAGAGATGTCAAAGTAGATGAAGCAGCAGCAGTAGCAGTATGAAGCAGCAGAAGCAGCAGCAGTAGCAGCAGTAGCGGTAGCAGTATGAAGCAGCAGAAGCAGCATTAGCAGCAGCAGCACGACAATGCGATTCATACGAACAAACAGACGTGTCACGCCAGCGTGCGCCGCTTGTCTCCGTAAACCAGGTTACATACGTGTCTGAAAGAGCCGAGCCGTAGAGACAGGTGCAGCCTGGGAGCCCGCGGAGCGGCAGCGGCAGGAACTGCAGCAGCGGCACATGTAGTAGTAGGAGCAGCAGGATCAGGCAGCAGGAACAGGCAGGAGCGGCAGCAGGAACAGGCATCAGCGGGAACAGGCATCAGTAGGAACGGGGAGCAGGCATCAGTAGGAGACTGGCAGCAGCGGCGGTCAGAGAACCGTGCCCATGGTTGTTTAAGAGCCTCAGGAAATGAATTAACCTGAATCCGAAACATTCCCATGCGAATAACAGATGTCTCCTGGAGCCATCTTGCAGCTTTGGTTATGGCAGATACGCATGAACGATCACTTTTCCACACGTTCATTAGCTCCAACTCCACTTCACACTCATTGCAGATTCACATTGGGCCCTTTTTCTTTCTGCTGCACTTTCAAAATGCAACAACTGCAGTTTAGTTACCTAGTGACCTAGCTATTTAAATGCATGGCCCCTCCATTATCCCTCAGATAAACCAATTTAAATACATTTCATTTAACAGTAGTGACCTGCGAGTAATAGATTAATGCTGTAAGATGGCGCCGTGGCAAGAGCTCCGGTGTGTGCCGTCTGGAGCACTCTGGGGCAGTCCTGCAATTCTTCCAACGTGGTTTTACTGCAAGTGGCAGAACATGAATCTGAATTAATGCACATTGCTCCTCTTATATCCCTCGGACGATAAAGAGTATTGCCATTTAATATGCATTGTCCCTCAGTTAGCTCGAACACATGTGAAAACGGAGCCTGCAGACCAAGCACGGGGTGAAAACTGGCGCCTGCAGTCCAGTGCGCAGGGAATAATCCGTCCGCAGATCAGCAACTCACCACCGCATATGCCAGAAGACGTGGGAAAGCAACGGGACAACGCGGCACCGCCAATCGGAGGCAGGGACACGCACGGCACCGCCAGACCGTCTGCACGCAGCAGCAGACCACGAGGAGACGAGCAGCATAGAGCCCGCGGAGGGGCCCCGCGGAGCAGCCCGCAGAAAGAGCCCGCAGAGGAGGAGAGCGGCGGAGACACAGCAAGTGCAGGGACGCGGAGGAGGAGCAGACCACAAGCAGCCAGACTGAGGACAGCCGGGCCACGCGCACGAGCAACACGTGAGCAGAGCGACCCCTCCAAAACAACGCATGCATTGCGAACAGTTGCGTTAGCGACATGCACCTTGCAGACTTCAGAAGGCCGGGAAGTTGGCGTCTCCGGCTTTTAACTTGCTGTCCTGGTGGTTATTGGTTGACTGGATGTGGGCGTTGCTGGTATTGATGAGTCGAGGAAGAGCAGCCTGTGGCCTGGGCAGCAGCAGCCGGGTCTACCACAGTGAACTTTCGCGAAAGCTCCATTTCCTTATAGGTTACATTTCTTATAAACTGCACCTCTATTACCCCACCAAATTAATTCATATGGAAGTGATTATGTTTGGTGTATGTGAGGATAGATTCAAAGTGGACGCAATGTTTCTCTCTCTGGATCTTGATCTAAATTCTAATGACCCAGGCTTTAGGCTTTAGGCTTTAGATTCTGCATGGACTCATGAACTACTTACCGCTGATGAATGAATATAGCTAACGTTGCCGCTCTTATGTAATCACAGTGTCACATTCTAGTGGCAAATAGCATCTATTACCGCAATTATGCTGACCTCAGTGCATAGCCTTTTTGTACCATATTTGAAGATTTAAATTATTTCTGTTGAGGGCCTAACAAATGAATTATGTGTCCATAGAGACAAAGCCAGCAAGAGTCAGGCACCTCCCATGGAGAACGGGTAGTTTTATGAATATTAATGAAGTAGGGAGGAATCTGAATAATTGGGCTGTAGTGATGGCAGCCCTGTAGTGGTTAATATCCAATTTTTTCTGACAAAATAAAGGGGGTAGAAGGTAAAATTAACAATAAGTTTCAACCATCTTTGTTTGAAGTTGTTGTCAGTTACTGTCACTTTTATTTAATTTTTTAATTTTTGCAATAATTTAATTCTTCCTATGGTTGTAATTAGGTTGAAACTTGTCTAATTTCAGTGCTCTGGAGTTGGCCATAGAACCAGCGTTTTTCATCGGAGAACAGGACATAGAGGAGAACCAGAGAAGGGGCACAGGTAAAACACTCCAATCAATCAGAGATTTGACTTTGGGCCAAATCCACTGTGATAATTAGCCAATCAGAGCGTCCAGTCGTGGCAGAGGGGTAGGGGTACGTGGCAGGTGCCTGGAGGCCCTCTGGGGACCTGCACTGGCTCTTCCCTTCATTAACTCCTGTCGTCCTCTCCCCTTGTGCTCCTGATCCCCGCCAGTTGCCGGGGCTGCTGGGTAATTCAGTGCGGTCTCTGAGGTGACCTCACGCCGCAGGGCTGAGGGAGGCGAGGATACGCACTCGGCTTTAACCTCTGCTGCGCTCCGCATGTCCCTATGTTTTACCTTCTGCGTTTTCAAACTTTTTCATGCTTTGACTTTTCCATCTCAAGATATTGAAGTATAAGTCGTAATACTGGAGGATTGCTGAACTAAAACTGGGCAAAAGGGCATTCTAAAGGGCATACTGGGCAAAATACAGTTTAAAACCATTGCTTCAAATATTTTGCCAGTATGAAATGGGGGTAGCCACACTGACTGCACAAAGATTTCCAAAGAATTGAATCGAGTGCTTTGAGGCTTGAGATAAAGGCTGAATTTTTCCTTAAAAATGCAGAGTAAGCAGTCCTTTAAAGGTGCATTCAATTACCCTTAGGCTCTCCATTCCTGCCTTACTTATATTGTCTTTGCTAATCCAGGCACACAAAAAATGGTTCGCAAAAGTCCAGCAGGTTTGATTGACAGCTGCAGCATCTTGTTGGGAAGCTGCACTGGCAGTCATACCTTTTTTAAGCTCTCTTCTGATTGGCTCGCTTGTTGCTCTGAGAGGGACATTGAATTGACTCCTAATTAGCCACACTGTCTCCAAGTGTTTATAGGTTTAATTCGATTGGAGTCATAGACCGTATGTTAGGAGTGGACTGACTGAGTGCTGAAGAGGGCGATTTGAACAAGTTCCAACGGGGTTAGCTTTGCACTGTAAGTCCTTGGTCAATCCTTCTGGCTTATATTTGGATATACAAAGACAATATCAAAATAAAAACCCCAGAATCAAGATTTTTTTAAGTCCATTTGTTAGAGCTGGTATTGTGTGGCTCTTCACAGGACAACACCTGAAGATTGTGGCTCTCACTCTCTAACCGGTCAGAGAGAAGAGCCACAATCTTCCCTGAAGAGCCATACAATACCCACGAGAGCTACACATGAAACATTTATATAACAATATTTCTATTTCTAGAGTAAAAAACAAACATGCCACATAGTCTGAGTATTATTGTTCACCACACCACAACCTCCTAATGATGAGGTCAAATTATTCTGTATTTCACATTCTCCTCAGTGTCCTCTCTTTCCATCTGTCTGTCACTGAGTGTAAAAATCCAATTTCCTCTAATCTCACTGTTCGCAGCTCTTTACGGGCCCTTTATTGCCGTGTTTAGCTGATTGCTCATATTTATTTACAACGAATGGCATTATGAGCCACTGGTGCGAATGCACTGGGCATATAAATGCAATGCTCCTCGTGTGTTGGCTCATTAGGATGTGCTGCACAGCTCAAGTTTGTTCTCGCTTATGTCTTCATAACTGTTTTTTGCCCTCAGATTTCCTCCGAAGATTAAGACCGTCAGAAAAGTGGCTTTGTTCCAGGTTAAAACATCTCATGCAAGATGAAAAACAAGATGTTTGATGGGGGAAAAAATCAAATCTAAGTTCATAACAAGTTTCTTTCTTAAAAGCTGTGCAGAGATCTTTGTCTTAGAGAAATCCCTGCATGCATAATAATGAATGATTGGATATTATGGTTTAGCTCACAGCCATTAAAGCCCAGTTACAATGAGATTATTGGCTGTGACAAATGAAGAGGTTATATTCCAACTATGAAACGGCTCATAAATTTTGATAGGCGACATATACGACTGGTTAAGGTGCAAGAGGCGGAGAAACTCTACTTCTCTGCTTCTGCCTTTTGTAATTTACATCGTCCTTTAGTGTAACACAAGAGTCGTTTAAAGATTATGCTAATTTGAAGGTTTTGAAGTTGGAGCGGTGAGTTAGACTAACAGTATTTTGAATTGTTCTTGCCTCCTATGTGCTTTAGATAGAAACATCAGAGAATTATAATATTGTGGAAGAAACACATCATAATTGATTGATTCAACATGAATGCAATTGCACATAATGGTCTGTTTCTTACAATACAATACAATACAATTTATTCTTGTATAGCCCTAGGTCACAACAGAAGTCATCTCAGAGGACTTAACAAAACCATTGAAATCACCAACACAGGTCAGAGAATCAACAGCCAAAACACATGGAGAATATAAAGCACACACAGAAAAAAATTTCCATACATGTTGTAGAATGCTAAAGTGTCCTGATCATCACCAATCCTTTCTGTTGGACACTAACTGTCCAACAAGACCCTCCTGCATCGACAAGGAAAAACTCTTAAAAAACCCAGTGGGAAAAAGTGAGAAACCTTGGGGAGTACTAGGGAAACCCACAAGGAGGGAGACCCATATGAGAAAGGGATCCGCTCCTCCGGACGGACAGGCTAATAATCTAGGACCTAAGCTAGCTACAGGATGTGGACCAGTGGCCGCTGAACGTGGACAGGTCCGGTGCAGGACCAAAGCACTCCCAGGCGGGTCGGGCGGGGCAGTCCGCAGGTGCAGATGGAGGAGGCCAGGCTCAGAGATCCCGTCATCATACCATGAAACAGACAATGGGACAACGGGTGAATAGCAATGAACAAACTACAGTCAGAATCTTAAAAGTGCTAAACAGATAAAGTAGATAAAGTAGGAAGGAGGAGAGGATAGTGCTCAAGTTACCATACTTCTCCCAGCAAACTGACTCCCTATGCAGCTTGACTGACACTCTGAGGAGTTTAGCCTTCCCTGAGTCTTACCTTCCTAGCCATATGCTAAACTAAAGAGGACTGTTTTAAACCATCCATCCATCCATTTTCTTCCCTTTAATCCATTTCTGGGTCAGGGGGGTGGCAATCAGAGCTGCCACCTAAGTCTCATAGCACCAGCCCCTCACTGACCCTCTGCAGGTGGTGAGCCCACAGGAGGACGGCTGCTCTCTGAGTGAGAGCATAGCCTTGATCTTTCAGTGGGGGCTTTGGGCAAAGTGGGGTTAAGTGTCTTGCCCAAGGACACAACGACAGCAGTCATCAGTGGGAGTCGGTGGAGAAGGTGCAGAGGTGGGAATTGAACCCACGACCTTCTGGCCTTAAGGCCAATGCTCTACCAACTGAGCTACTGTCGCCCCGTTTTAAACCTAGCCTTGAATAAAGAGATTCATGGATTGCACACCAGGTGTGCAAACCGATCCAAGCAAACCTAATTATATAACATACATACCATATATATCATATATAATACACAACATAACATACAGCATAATATATAACATAATATACAACATAACACAATACATTATTGTATAATATATAACATAATATATAACATAATACAGCATACATATATAATATATACACCATATATTATATATTACCTAATTATATGCTAAATTAAAGTAGAGTGCTTTAAGCCTGGCCTTGAATGTGGAGACCGTATCTGCTTCCTTAACATAAATGGGAAGTTGATTCCACAGTAAAGGAGCTTGGAGCTAAATGCTCTGCCACCAACAGTGATTTTTGAGACCTTAGGAACCACCAGACGTCTGGCGTTTTGTGAGCGCAACGCTCGACTTGGTTGATACGACACTAACGTGTCTTGGAGATAAGAAGGAGCCAAGCCATTTATGGCTTTATATGTTAAGAGAAGGATTTTAAACTTTATTCTGTACTCCACAGGGAGCCAGTGGAGTGATTTTAACACCGGAGTTATGTGCTCCCTCCTTTTGGTACCTGTTAAGATCCTAGCTGCTGTATTCTGAACTTTAGGGCACGCTGCCAATAAAGCGTTACAGTAGTCGAGCCTTGAGGTGACAAACGCGTGAATGAGTTTTTCTGCGTCACTTTTAGAAAGGAAATTCCTAATTTTAGCGATGTTCCGTAGGTGGAAGTACGCCGTTTTAGTTGCTTGGCTTATATAAGCCTTGAAGGAGAGTTCTTGGTCAAAAATGACTCCAAGATTCCTCACAGTGTTACTGGGTATTATACTGACATTATCGAGAGTAATTATCTGGTTAGTGAGGGAGTCACGCAGGCGCTTCGGACCGAGTAGGATCACTTCTGTCTTCTCCGGGTTGAGAAGTAGGAAGTTAAGAGTCATCCACATTTTAAGGTCCTTTATGCAGGCACTGAGCTTTTCCAGCTGATCTGTCCGATTTGGCTTCATCGACAGATAAAGCTGTGTGTCATCTGCATAGCAGTGGAAATTAATTCCATGCTTTTTAATAATGTTTCCTAATGGCAACATGTAGAGAGTAAAAAGAATCGGTCCGAGTACCGAACCCTGCGGCACACCGAATTCTACTCCAGAATAAGGTGACGAGTTCTGATTTACGTTGACGAAGTGATACCGATCTGATAAATAGGATTTAAACCAGCCAAGGGCTGTTCCTCTAAGACCTATATCACATTCTAATGTTTCTTCCACTTGATTTGAAAGAAAACTACACTTGTTTGCTTTATTACCTCATCCAATCCAATCCAATCCAATCCACTTTATTTATATAGCACATTTCATAAACACGCAGTTTCCAAAGTGCTGCACAACATGCAAAATTGCAACAAATAAATAAATACACACATTTATATAAGAAAATACATAAATAAATAAAATAAAATAAAAACACAGAGGACCACACGACTCACGCGGTGTTAAAAGCCAGAGAATAAAAGTGGGTCTTAAGACGTGACTTAAAACATTCCAACGAGGGCGCTGTTTTGACGTGGGGGGGCAGGGCGTTCCAGAGCTTTGGTCCAGCCACAGAGAAGGCCCTGTCCCCCCGGGTTTTAAGTCTCGTCTTAGGCACCACGAGCTGGAGCTGGCTCTCGGACCTCAGTGCGCGGGGCGGGTGGTAAATCTGGATGAGGTCCGAGATGTAAGGAGGGGCCAGTCCATTCAGAGCTTTAAAAACAAACAATAAAATCTTAAAATCAATTCTAAAATGAACAGGAAGCCAGTGCAAGGACGCAAGGACGGGAGTGATGTGGTCGCGCTTTTTGGTTCCTGTTAAAAGCCGTGCCGCAAAGTTCTGGACTAACTGTAGCCGGTGAAGTGCCTTGTGTGAAATACCGGAGTAGAGTGCGTTACAGTAGTCCAGACGTGAAGAAATAAAAGCGTGCATAACTTTTTCAAAAAGGTTAAAAGATAAAAAAGTTTTAACCTTGGATAAAAGCCGCAGATGATAAAAACTCGATTTTAAAACACTGTTGACCTGCTTGTCAAATTTAAAATCACTGTCTATAGTGACGCCAAGGTTGGTGACTGTGGGACGCACATGTTCACTCAGCGGTCCCACATCCACCTGGTTGGCCCCAAAGAGAATCACTTCTGTTTTTTTATCATTCATTTTAAGAAAGTTTTGGGCCAACCAAGCCTTGACGTCACATAGACAGTCGAGTAGGGGTGTCAGGGGGCCATAAGCATTTTTTGCGATGGGAAAATAGATCTGACAATCATCCGCATAAAAATGATAAAAAAGGCCATGCTTTTTAAAAATCTCACTGAGTGGCAGGAGATAAAGAGAAAAGAGGATGGGGCCCAGAATTGATCCCTGAGGGACTCCACAGTGGAGGGGGGCAGAAGATGAGGTGGAATCCCCCAGCCTAACAATGAAGGACCGCCCCGACAGGTAAGAAGCAAACCAGGTAAGGGCGGTCCCCCCGACACCCACACAGTGTTCAAGTCTATTTAAAAGAATCGCATGGTCCACTGTGTCAAAGGCAGCAGTCAGGTCTAAAAGCACTAAAATGGAAGAATTACCAGAGTCTGCCATTAAGAACAAGTCATTAAAAACCTTTAAAAGTGCAGACTCAGTGCTGTGAAAAGCTTTATAACCTGACTGAAAAGTATCTAAAATCCCATTGGCCTCCAGAAAAGGTTGCAGCTGTGCAATAACGCATTTTTCTAAAATTTTGGACACAAACGGAAGTTTAGAAATGGGCCGATAGCTTGATAGAACTGTTGGATCAAGACTTGGTTTTTTAACTAATGGTTCGACAACAGCTCTTTTACAAAAGGAGGGAACAATACCAGAAAGAAGACTGCTATTGATAATTTTTGTGACTGATGTTCCAATAATACCCCAGACCTCTTTAAAAAACCGAGGTGGGAAAGGGTCCGTGCAACTGGACGAAGTTTTCAATTTGCTCACAAACTCTGTAAGTGCAGACAGTGAAACAGGCTCAAACTGACTAAAGACATTAGCACACAGAGTGGCTCCAACAGCATTAGCAAGTGGCAAAACTGATATATTTCCCCTAATAGTAGCGACTTTACCATTAAAAAATGAGAGGAATTTTTCACAAGTGTCCCTTGTCATCTCCAGTGTGGTGGATTGGAACGGGTTAAGAACAGAGCCAATAGTTTTAAAAAGAACATGAGGCTGACTTACTTTACTCGCAATCAATTCTGATAAGAACTTGCTTTTTTCAGTTCGGACCACACATTGATAATTTCTCCAACTCTCTGTCAAAATCTGATGTGACACCACCAAGTGGTCATGTTTCCATTTGCGCTCAGCTTGGCGACACACCCGCCGCGCAGCCCGTGTAGTGTCATTAATCCATGGCTCTTGTTGTCGATTTGGGCGCATAGCCTTCAAAGGAGCGACATTGTCCAAAACAGCAGTGCAGGTGGACAAGAAAGCATCCATCAATTGTTCAGTCGTCATGCATTGAGAAGAGCATACAGGAAGAGCGGATGAAACAAAAAGTGGAGCAAAAGCTGCAGCCGTGTCTGACTTAATCACCCGGCTTTTACGCACAGGAGCTGACTGCGCCACCTTCTCCAATCTAAAGCTAAACATGACAGGACTGTGGTCAGAGAAAGTTGCATCCC
This sequence comes from Knipowitschia caucasica, assembly GCA_964034765.1. NCBI lineage: Eukaryota > Metazoa > Chordata > Actinopteri > Gobiiformes > Gobiidae > Knipowitschia > Knipowitschia caucasica. The sequence goes on from OZ035835.1 coordinate 29,566,412, forward strand.
CAACAGAGACGTATTCAACAGAGACACCATGCGACAATACAAGATCTAACGTGTGCCCATGTATGTGTGTGGGGCCAGTGACATTTTGTGACAGATCAAATGCCTCAATCAGGTCTGAAAACTCCCTGGCCATAGGTTTTAACGGACAGCACACATGCTCGTTAAAGTAACCAACAATTAAAATGTTGTCATATCGAGTCGACACTGAGGCCATGAAATCAGAAAAGTCATTGATAAAGTCTTTATTGTGCTTGGGTGGTCTGTAAACGACAGCACACAGCACAGGAGCGGTCTGTCCCAGCTCAAAGCAGCTCAGTTCGAATGAATCATAAGACATTGATGATAGAACCCTATGACAAACGTGCTTCTTTAAAACAGTGGCTATTCCTCCTCCGCGACCAGTAGTCCTTGGCGCATTGATAAATGTACAATCTGGAGGTAATAGTTCTGAAAAGGCGGCTGACTCACCGGTGTTAATCCAGGTTTCCACAACAAACAATAAATCCAAAGCCTGTGCGCTGAAGAAATCCTGTAGAATGAAAGTTTTATTCAAGATCGATCGCGCATTAAGCAGCGCGCATCTTGTAAGATCTGCTGCCCCATGAACTCCTCGACACAGCGACCGGAGGTTGCCCGGAGTCACGCCACCGCCAGCCCGGCGAGTGGAGCGGGTCGGGCGCAGCGTAAATACGTCCATATCGGGCTGTCCGACAATGGGCACCAACAAAGTCCGGAATGGAACAGGCGTGCGCCGGGAGGCATACCGACGAAAGCAATCACTATATTCCCATGGTATAGAGGCCCGTGCCTTACTCGGGGAAAGTGCCAGCCAGGCCTTTAGCTTCACCAGCCTGCCAGCTCTCACTCCACGGCGGCGTCTGCGCTTCCTTGGGACAAGCGCGTTCACACGGAGGAGAAAGTCAGGCACGCCGGACAGGTAGGAGGAATCTGACTTGTTTGACTTGAAGATCGCACATGAGATGACATTCTCCCTGATCTTAAACAATTCCTGACGGTCATACACCAACAGTGAGTCGATGGTCCTCGTAAAATACGTTAAAATCAGTATAAAACTGAGCAGAGCCAAGCGGCACACCAGACACTCCGGCGCCATCTTCATCCACCCACAATAGTCTCTTATTGCAATGTTGCACAATTCCACAATCGGCTCTATTTACACTGGGTTATTTATTTTTGGGGTTTCGGCACCTGTGGTACTTTACGATTGTGCTGTGTTTACGCTTCAAACACAAATCTTTGACGATCAAATTATTGAACTCTTATTTGCTAAAGGCAAGATCTCCAACTTCTATTCTATTAATGCATTTTTTTACCATTTAAGAATAGTTGGTTGGACGCAATGATTTGAGTTGATTGTGTTCAATCAGGAACCTGTTTGATCTGGCAGGTCAAACCCTGTCTGTCCATGAAAAATGGCTCTTTGTCATGAATTGTGTTTAAGTAGCTAACCTTCATTTTAATTTATCATCCAACATTCAACGCATTTGTAATATTTATCACCTTCTCTCGGTTGTCTTTTGGGAATATGAATATCCATCAAGACGCAAACAGGTAGATGAGTGGAAAATGCAGGAATATAAGCTCCACAAACACACGTCTCTGTGACAGGTGCTGCACGCTCTGGTGAGCAGCTGTGTCCTGACAGACTGTGGCAGGTCTGAGCAAAGCACCAGTGTCACCTCTAATCTCCCAAACACACATGCATGCAAACGCACACACATCTACACCCTCACGCATGCACACACATACACACGCATACACACCAAACTCCCCAGCACTAGGACGTCCGGCCATCACTGAAGTTTACACGCCTACCATCAAAAGACTATGAATGACAAGAAGTAATGATGATAGTATTAGAAGAACGGAAATAACACATACATTTTATAAATGCTTTTACGTGACTATATATTGGACTTTCCTTTCAAATTTGTGCCACAGTTCAATGGCGGTGCGATTTTTAGATCATTTTCAATATATAAAGTAGTATTTGCATTGGATACTGAATGGCAATATATTATTTAGAAATTGTGAAATCTCATCTGGGGTTTTTCTTTCTTGACTTATTGTCAGTATTCAGACTAACCCATGCTTTTGTCATCAAAGCATATCACAGTAGTGAGAAGTATATTTCTGTTCCTGATTGCTGGCACATTGGCATTCTGAATGAAGGAGATTATAGATTAAAATATTACAGCTGTGAACATGTTTAGATCAGTCTAATAAAATATCATAAGGTTGAGTCCTTAAAGAAGAAACATTTGCATTGTTTTCGGCCTTTGAATATAATAATGAGTCGTTTGAGTGTTCATGTTTTAAAGAGTGATGTATAATCTTAAATAGAAAGTATATGGTGAAACAAATAAGGGTACACAACTGTAACTCCCTATGCTACCACCAGAGGGAGTTTAATTAATTTAGTTAATAAATAGATGTAAATATTGTGTAAAGTTATGGGAATTAGATAGCTTTACAAGTGATCTGGCCTTCCGTAGGTGACAACGACCCGATTGTATATCTGCTACAACTGTGTATCCGTGTTATGTTCTATTTATGTCTCTCGATATGACACGTATGTCTTTCAATGTGTGACATAACATTGACTATATAAACCATATCCTAACTTTGTTCTGTCTGAAAAAACTCTGAAAAAAACTGAAGGAAACTGAGAATAAACTCTGGCGCGTAAAGATCCCGTCTCTGTGAGGTTAATTTTCCACCAAGTCCCAATGACATCATATCATTACAGGTTTGAGACGGCAGTGTTAGACAGAAGGTGGGGAGTTATATGATGGGGCCAGAAGTCAATGATAGTAGCAGTTTCGGCTGCATCTAAAAGCAAACCTAGCTATTGTTTTTGTAACATAGTTATTAGCTAAAAATGGTTGATTTTACATAATCCCTTTTTAAAGTAGAAATTTGCTGATTTTTAGTCCCATGTGTCTTAAAAATCCAATGCTTTATTTAACAAGTAAATTAGTTTTTGCCTGAACACAGATATTACTTTGGATTTCATTCAGTTGGATCTAGTCCCTAAACCCCATCCACTCCCTCTCCTTCCGGGGACTTCCTTTGTGCGGTCCCAGTGCACCCTGCCCTGTCTCACCCATCCCGAGTTAGAATCCTGCAAGCAAGCTTTAATGACTTCCTCTATCCCTCCTCTTCAGCATGTTTGAGGTGTAGGCCGGCCATCTAAAGAAGCATTGATGGAGTAAAGCCAAGAGATTAACTTATCACAAGTCCAGATTAGTGCTGCTGTTTTGTGCACGTGTCCTGGCGGGGGGTGGTAATGACAAAATGGACCCCCACACTCAGGAAACTGAAGGCCAGAATTTCAAAGAGGATCAGATATGGTTGGATGTCTTTATCGGGGATGCTCAGGTGGAGCCACTTGCTGTGATGAAATGATTGTTCAAATATTGGTTGTAGAGTAATAGAAGGGAAATGGACTGCAGCGGTAAACAATCATCTACACCAGAAATGGCGCAGAGCAAATAAAAGTAGTTCCACCGATCATTATCACATATCAAGAAGCAGGACATGGATTTCAAGTCACAAATAGAATGGTCTTCACAGTGGTCATGTTTCTGCTTTCACCTCAAATGTTTTATTTGTTTAACTTAAATGAGCAGTATTTTTACTTCCTGTACAGATGCAAAGGATAATTGGAAAATAGAAAACTGAAAATATTCCAATTTCCAGCTAAATATTTTTTTTAAATGTGGGATTGCATTGATTCTTTAAGTCAATAGTATTGCTCTGGTCTCATCCATGTGAGAAATACAATGCATGGTTTGTGCCTTAAGTGTAATTGCATGGTGATTGTCGTAATCTAACAAGGCAGTCATTAGCATGAACATGTAGATTAATAACTGGACAATATTCTGTATAACATGACTGTAGAGCGGAAGATTACGTTTGTTCAACTGCCATAACAATTATGTTGGAGATTAAATATATCATCTCAAATAAAAAAAGAGTTGCAAAGATAGCTGTTGGCTAAGCAAGGGTGGTTAGCTCTACTTTAATTTTTCATTTGAAAAAGATGAGTTAAAATGTGTGATAAACTCTAGAAAAATTGTGAATGCTATGTACATACCAACCTGTTTTGAGAGCAGGTTTTGTTAGTACAGTGTGTGCAATATTGCCCATCTGTTTGGTGAAACTACAATAATACAGCAAAAACCTTGGGCTCCTGTCCAATTCAAATAAAATACTTTTATATGGTAGCAAGTGCCCCAGACCCATTCTTTGACCACTCTGCAACTGGTGGTTTGTTGACAGACACGTTGTCCGCTCTAAAGCCTGCAAGTCAAGGACTCGTCCTGGAAGAGCGTGTACTCCTGTTTCTCACACACTTTGGACCTCCGATGTACTCTCTTGCATTGCTCTAAGAAAGACAGTATAATACCTTAGTTCCATGATTCCCAGATAGACATATCAGTCTTATCAAAACGTGTATTTTCTTTGACACACTTGCCTTACGTTGTGTCGACTTCATTTGTCACTCACTATTATCGACTTCATCATCTTGTAGCACTGTAGTCTTTCCATTGGACTCATGGCTTCGTATTTGATAACACGTTCGTTGGTCTTGGCCTGTGTCCCAGAACGGCTGACCCCACACGACGGCCCCTCTGTCGGTGTGATACTAAAGCCTTCACCATGTTTGATACTGGACCTGACCGCTGCTGCCCTGCCTTTGCCACAGGCCCGAGCAGCTCTTTACCCCCATGGATTTTTCATTTGCGGATCTTGCAGAATCAATGTTCTGTTTTTGCCTTCCCAGACAGGAACTATGGATCAGCATTTTCTCCTTGCGCTCCTTATCTTTTCATATGTGTATGCTTTTAAATCCTTTAACCTTTCCAGGCTATATTTGCCCTTAGCCAGCCACATCCGTTCACCACAACTTCTCCTGTTCCACTCTCCTATTTGGAGGCAGCAGAAGTAATTTTATTTCAAGCCTATTTACCCCATGATACAGTTAGGCAGTACTTAAAAATATTCTTGTCAGTGACAGTTATCCTGTGTCTTTACCAATGGCTGTACCAACCAAATGCACATGGTTGCTGGTAAAGATTTCATGATCAATGATTTTCCCTTCCTTCATTGTTTTATAATACAAATGTTTTATAAAGCACGTCTTTGAACACTCAATGCTACTGTAGCCACAGCTGCCCTGGGGCACACTGATAGAGGAGAGGCAACCAGTATGTGCAACCGGCCACTCCAACCATTCATGCCAACAATAGATTAATAGGCAATCTACTAACCAGGTCCTGTCCTGCTTAGCTTTAGAGGATGACAGGATCTGGATTTCAAAACTATTATAGTTTGTGCAAAAAACCTTAGAGTCGAACATTGAGTTAAACCCTGTACAGCGATTATGAACATCATTCATAGGGTTCTGTGCTTTTTGGAATAATGGATGGAATAATGGATTTCTGAGAAAATGAGTGTACAGCTTGCACAGAACAATTTATCTTGTTTTGCTTTCTTTGCCATTAGTCACAATCTACAATCCCATACCACAACTCTCATGCTCCTTGCGCTTGCGTTATGCGATCTGCACCAAAGCATTACTCTTTTTCTAATCAGTGATCCAACAGTGTGTTTGAGCACCCGTGTGTTTATTTATATAGACAAATTTCCGTCTCTGGAGCGGAGGTCTGGAAGCAGCGAAGGGAATAGCTGAAGATTCACAGAGAGCCTGTAAAAGTAGGCCACGAGTCCCTCTTTGACAAACTCCATTGTTTGAACCATCCTTAAAAGCGCAGCGTGGTGCAGTTCCAGCAAATACCCCTCCACCTGTTCTCAGTTGAATAGAGTGGAATTTTTATACAACACGAACTGTGTTAGCAGCAGTACAGTACAGCAGCAGTACAATACATGGACAAACCTGTGAACTGTGTTGGGCACGTTACTTTGAAAAAGTAATTAGTTATAGTTACTACTGTAGTTTCTTCTTACAAAAAATTAACTTAGTAACTCCACTATAAAAGTAATTACCAGTAAAAGTAACTATCGCGTTACTTTTTCGTTTCGTTCTGGAACATAATGTGCACTCGACGTGCACATTTTTACCTTTAACCTCAGTGAGTTTGAAATATTGCCGATATTTCCATCTGGAAAAGGCTGCTTTGCTGCTGGAGTCCTCCTCACTCTTCATCTCTCTCTGTGCTGTAAGCACTAAACACCCGCCACTGTGAATGTGGAAACACCAGTGACGTGCAGTGAGGTTGGTGAGTTGGTGAGGCACCGACTTCACCCAATCAGATGAACATATATCATATAATTCAACAGGACCAACAGAGTGGCTTATTCACAATTTGTTTGGCTACAGCAGAATATGTTCCATGCCTGCATTGTTTGTTCATACAAAACGCAAAAGTATGAATAGCACATTTTAAAGTGTGTTATGGGCCTTACCTTAAACATAAACTGCACAGGCCACTTCAGTTCAGACCAGTTTCATGTTTAAGTCCAGATAATAGTTTGAGCGCAGATACAGTATGTAATCCTCCATTTGGAAGTAAGTCCAATGATTTTTAAAACAAAACGTGTGTCTCCTCCATAAACTCCTAGTGTTTCACTAGCTGCAGCTGACTCTCGGGTGCATCCAATTTCAAAAATCAACCTTCTTACCTTTCACCTCTTTCTTATCATTCCTATTGTCATTGGAACATTACCTTAACGCATTTTAAATAATCTTAAAATGTGTTATATGTATGTTAGCCAAACTTGTTGCAGTCCTTAGCAGATGTAGAACAAGAAAGGAGTTTTCTGATGGAATCGGATGTAGCCGAATTCTGCGCTTACGTTGCAAGTACAAGCCATGGTTGGGCCGCGATTAAGACCCATATTTGTTTCAAAAACACAATTTATGACCCATCCTCTCAACTGTAGACATGTGGATTGTAAAGGAAATATGTTTCACATCAGCCAATAATTGCTGAGAGGTTTTCTCATCCTCCCTACTCTCATGACAACACGCGCACAAGTCCAATCATGAAGTGAAAAAAAAAATGTCAATGTGCGACTTGAGTAACGTGCAGTAACGGGGTGCCAGCAATGATAACGGCGTTATAGTTACAGTCAAAGTAATTAGTTAGATTACTCGTTTCTGAAAAAAGTAACAGCGTTATTCCCATCACTGCCTGTACTATTAGGGATGTAAAAAACTATGAATTTTCATGACCGACCACCGAGCCTCATTAACCGGTTGAAACCGGTTAACCGTGTAGTTAAAAATATTCCACGTTATTTGAAATAACAGTCATTTCGAGCCACGTACTTTTCATAAGTGCATCTATGCGTTCTACTGGATCAGAGCTGAGACAGCGGCGCCAAAACCCGCAACAGCTTCTGCACCTTTGCGCACAGAGAACTGCCTTTTTAATCTTCCCATTCTTCGGTTAAAGCATTTTAGCAGCAAACGACAGCTCGTTCACATGGTCAGAGCAGCGAGTGACGCGCCGCGTCTCGCAGGTCTCCGCTAAAGTTTAAATACAAGTGATGTCTGTGGAGCTGATCTAATGACAAGGACCAGCAACACAAACATGGTCCATGTGGTTTGACTGAAGCCACGTATTTGCGAGGATCCTTTGGGCTGTGTGACACAGACGAGCGCGACAGACCGGTATGTGTGTGCATGTATGTGTGTAGGTGTATGTGTGTGTAAATGTAAGCTCCAATCTAGTTCTGATCCGCACTAGTGTGCAACTTTGGCGAACTAGTAACAGAGGGGAGGGATGATGCGTGTGGATGTTACGTATCAATGGAGGGGGGGGAAATGTGTGCGTGCATATGTGGCGCGTGCGGCATGAGAGTCGGCCCAAAGTTTACTTGTACATTGGCGCACACAGCTAGAGACAGACCCGCTCGTCACTCCGTGCAAATAGAGATTAAAATAGCGTTATGAAGAGACCTCCCCTCTCCCACTTTTCTTTTTTTTAACCGACAGCTTTGACCGGTTAACGCTGTGACAGTCAACCACCGGTTAAACGGCCACCGCTTTACATCCCTATGTACAATACATGGACAAACCTGTGAAGGCAATGGTGCTCTTGTATCATTAATGAAAACCTGTGTTTCCCTGTAATACAGAGGTGGCTTCCAAGTAATTTCTTACAAATCCCCCCAAAAATGTTTTTGTGGATTATTTACCGGCACCCCATGTTTTTGATGTTTATTGAATTAGCATGTCAGAAGGACCTGTTGTTTTAGGCACATGAACATGCCCAAATTGAAGGGTCAAAACAAACTTCAGAAAATACGTTCTAAAATAGAATTATATGGTACGCCTAATAAACATAATTGTATGTGCAATTTCATAAAGGAAAGGGCTGTATTTGCAAAAGCCTACACTCGTGTGTAGTTTTGTAACCTTCATCTGACCCACATGCAAGTTTCGGTTTGGTTTTTATAGCGGTCTAAATAACTTCTGTGTTTGAAGTGTTAGACTGAACAAACCGTGGTAAAAAGGCATGTTAAATACTTAGTTGTTTTGACACGGCAGCCTCCATTGCTCAGTGTGTAAGCACAGGGAACCCCAATGTTTTTAGTTTGAAATTCGTTTTTTTGCTCACAGGGAATACTATTTTTAATGTTCTTCCTACCATATTTTGTAGGAAATATGGGAAATATGGGAAAACACAGTACACAGGGCTGGTGCTCTGTGTACTGGGTGCAGCTCTGACTGCCACCCCCCCGATCCAGATTTGGATTAAGGGGAAGAAAATGGATGGATGGATGGGAAACACCCAATGACTAAAATCCCCATAACTTAATGTCTATTATCTCTTACTAATAATGCAACAGTTTACATGGTTTTTGAGTCAATGTGACTGAACAATGGTGAACAAAAAGCCCTGCTTCTGTCTCTGTAGCCCAGGGCAACTGTGGCACAATTGAGTGTCTTGCCACAATGATCTGATCTGAGCTGAGATTAAACTGCCAACTTTTCCCATGACAAATGCTGTAACAATTAAGCAAATTTACCAAAAATGTTAAATGTTAAAAAGTGGCTTCAGGCATAGTGTCATTGTTTAAGTCCATGATACATCTTGTTACACAAATAAGCCAAGCGTAAAAGAAAGTGGCTGGGATTCTATTAAAGTTCAGCTCTGAGGGCATCTTGGCACAGAGAGTGAATCACTCAAGCTGTTGCCCAGTGGACGTTGAAAACAAATAACGAGGCACAATTTACCGTTTCAAAGTTGAGTGCTGCCCTAAATCGCCCTGCCAATACAAGGTAGTTAGTGCCCTTCGTATTGTGGCACATTAGCAATGGAAATACTCCCACACAAATCTAATTCGCAGTCTCTAGACAACGCTGTCTACAAGGAAAATAACTGAGATCTTAACAATTATAAGTGTTGTCTTGTTAAATTAACAATACACCTCTTTCTTTATCAATTTTGCCTACTACACAACCTAAAGCCTATAGCGTATATATTCTGGATCATCCATATCCTTGAGTTTTAGGTGAATATATCATGATGCTCTGAGCATTTCTGCTACAGTGACCTTTCCAGCCAGAAGTGAGAGAAATGGTGAGAGATTTGATACTAGCTGAGTTCTTTTTGATAGAGTTGGGGTTTGGACTTGCTCAGGAAGCTAAATTTGGATCTGTTCATTTGACACACAATATACAAGGAATACAAGAGTTGCATAAAAACACCTTTAGTATTGGATGAAATTTAAAGTTTTCCATCAACTGTTACACTGGGTTTTAGGAAGGGGTAATATTATGGAAAAAGGGATTTCAGGCATTATTAAGATTAAGAGATCCTTTATTCGTCCCACCAGCATATGACCGGCATACTCCCTGGAATCATCATCCATTGAGCAGATCTGGGAAGTCTCTGGATTGGCATATATTACAGGGTGTTCTAATACCGTACCAATACCCACTAACTTTGCACAATCATTGAAGAGAAGGTTTTGGTGGTCGGATCAAAAAAATATTTGCCCAGTGGGTCTGCTTTATGTGGCATAATATATTGTGGCTCAGGTAAGGGGACATCCTTAAATCCCTAATTGGCCAACTAGCGGGTGCACATGCCACTACATACAATAATTGATGTAGATTTGCATGGCTAACATTGGATAAAAACTTTACTTTCATTAAGAAAATTACTTCAAACGCAATTAGAAGCGCAGACATGACCAATTTTCTGGAGGTTTGCCCACTCTTTTACACTGCTATGCTAGTCCCGGGGTGGGAGTGTTGCTGTGTCCACCATTGGTCTTGAATACATGATATAATATCATGGGAGCACTTGAATTCTAATGCCACATCTGTGAACATTTGTGGTGAAACAATGACCTGAGGCCGGGACAATGTTTTGGTTTTATTTATATGGCGGATACACTTTAGCTGACATGTTCATATTTTAGTTTTTCCCTGTAGACGGCCCTTTGCACTTTCCTTCACACTCTCTGCCTTCACAAAACGCAGCTTCTGATAATTTGCGCTCCTCCAGTGACCGCTCCATCGGGCTGCTGACGTTGTGTGCTATACAGCTTGCCATAGCGCTACTGTCCGGACATTATTTCCACCGCCACTCCCTTTTGGTGTATATCAGGGGATGCGTTAAGGGACTAGCCCCAACAGCCGTGCAAGCGCTCTCCAGTTTTAGCTTTGTACCTCTACTGTCGTATATTAAAACCCACCCACTCCCTGCAAAAGCGGAGGCCCCATAAAAAGCACTGCGAGAAAGGGGGCAGAAGGAGGAATCATTACGCGCAATTTATAAGCCATTAAGAACCATATTAAAAAGGCTGCAATCTAATTCAGCCCAGCGGTGGGTACAGGAAGGAGGAAAGTTCATTTAGGGAGTGTGTTCAAGCCTTGTATGAGAAGATGATGTGATGTTAATAGGGTCCTAAGGGTCACCTCTATACCTCTGCACCGGAGCCCAGGACTGTAGTAAAGGAGGAGGGCACAAGGAGGACAGGTGCATGGACAGGATTGAGGAGGTGGGATGGGGAAAAAAATATGACAAGCCTCAAGCATTAGATCTGAGTCAGCCCATTACAAATAACTGTGGAGTGCAGGCGCTGGTGTGTAGTCAGAGTGGTAAGTTTATGGAGCTCTATTATTATCTCCCAGTGTGAGAGTAAAATCATCAGAAAAGCAAAGAAAATCAATGTTACTTTTTGACTATGCGAAAGAGAATTGCTCTGAGATCGAAAAGTGCAAGAATGTGTGCTGGAATTGATCGGTCCATCTTCAGGTCATTGTGTCTTTGGCCAGTAGGAAAATACACCATAAACACAACTTTATTTTACTTTTTAACTTTTTAACAAAATGTACTTTGATCATTTTATATATCTGAATAATATATACAGTAATGCCAAGCTTAGTAAGCTACTATTTTTCATATTTTTTGTTTTCTTATTGGATTATAACTTGTTTTGGCAGTCAGTAGAAGTCACATATAGATTTTATATAAAAAAAAACAAAAAAACATAAAACACCTTTTCACTCCAGGCTGACAAAATAAAGTTCCTTGCAAACGTATTATCGCCTTTTTGGAAAATCTTTTTTAAGCACTAGTCCAATTCCAAAGTGTGATGGATGAACAAAAGCAGATAACGATAAAGGTGTTGTATTTATATTTAGTATAAACTTGTTTTCAAAGTTTAACACATTTTAACACGTCCCACCATACCATTCACATTTAAGAAGCTAAATTGTTCACTCTATAACTACAGTAAGATTTGATAATGAGGTTGAATAGGTACAGTATGCTATATTCAAACAGTGAACGCCAGCTACAATGCATTTATTTCTGTTTGATACATGGCATGTACATATATATATAGGCTTGTATTTCTATATTATCTTTGTGGGAGAAGGTCAGAGGGTCAATAAGTGTGACGTTTACAGCGTCTGCTCGGAGCCGGCCCCTCCCTTTGCAGATCACAACACACCAACATCAATACACTCCAAATTGAGCCCTCATGCAGAAGACTGCACAAGTCAATATTCTTAAAAAGGTTACACGTCAAACTATTAAATACTTTATCGACCCTAATGCAATATGGAGTGCTTACATAAAAATCCATAGATATGTTATCCCTATCCAGCAGAATAGTAGAATATCTACTTTATTGTGACTACCGTATCGTATGGCAGGATTTCTAATGCTTGTGGCCACACGCCTTCTATAACAGCTGATTTCCGGTCAAACACAACGTGAAGATATCCTTGAAGTCTATTTCTACTGTGATGTTTTACACATATTCTAATGTCAATTTTACAAAACTGTAAATATTCAGGTAACATAAGGGGAGAGGGAGAAACATGGTGGCATAGGGCAAGTTTTCAGGATCTAAAGGATGGAATAAAACCCATTCTGGATGAAATACTTCCAATACATACTCATTCAAAATAATATATCAATTAGTACATTATCTTTGTCCTGATTTTCCTTGGGAGTATCAAGGAGTTTGAGTTTGTCAATGATGTTGGCAATGATTGTTTGGGATGAAAACATATTTGAAGTGACTGTGATTAAAATCAATAAACAAGAGGAAACTTTTCTTTTGCTGATTTCATCCATATAAATCTAAACATTTTCTTTTTCCCCGTGGCATCTGCTTGGCATTCAAAGTCATGACGCTTGAGTTGAATCACAGTAAGGGTAATGCATCTGTCACATTCTCCGTAATAGAAAACATGTAATTCAAAACAAAAGCAGGTGTCATTGAGGATGGAGATTTAGTTTAGCAGGTGTAAAATGGGAGAGCGCGGAGAGCTGTGGAGAGCAAGATAGATGGATGGAGTGATATTGAGTATCAAGGTGAAAGGCACAGCATGCACAAGTACAAAGAATAATGCAAGACGAGGCGAAAAGTCAAGACTCTGGAGCCACCAAGAGTCAGCTGACTGTAATGGATGTTCTGGAATACCGCATCATAACTCCGCATAAAATATAGCCGCGTGATAATGAATGGAAGCCCAGATATACAAGAATGGAAACAGAGAAATGGTAACATCAATCAAAAGCGGATGAAAAAGGTCTGTTCTCTGCCAAACGTGAGCCATGAGTGAGGCGCTACACCCGATTGTATCAGCTTTTACATGCAAATATTACAGACAGCGCAGGAAACAATACAGATGTAAAAGAATAGATTGCTTTGATAGAAATCCAGTGAGCAACAGTAGCATGTTTGTATTGTCTTGTTATTTTACTGGAACTGAAGGTGCCCCCAACATCCCATGGTAATTATTCCATTTTTCATTTCTCGGTTTTGAAATACGTGAAACAACGGGGAATACATTCAATTAGATGCTTGGCCTCTAAGGTTCAGTGAAGTCAATAAAGCCGCTTGTCCGCTAACCTGGAGATTGGTGAATTGATTCCTAGTGTTGTACAAACCTATGTCTGCTTGTGTGCTTGTGTGTATTTATGTATAATTACACTTTTATATCACTATGGAAGTATGGATATACCTTTCCTGCTGAAGTGATCATAGTTAACCAACCAATTAATCACCTCCAAACAATAAGATTTAATTAGATTTAGAAATTATTTGATCACATTCTAAGATCCATCCATCTCTTTTCTTCTTCTTTATTCAGATATGGATTTCCCAGTCCTCTCTGCACCCAACCAGAATTCTAAGATTGGACTAATTGTATTCCTGTTATGTTACTGTTATTTGAATTCATAAAGTCATAAGCCGATTGAATGGTCCAGTATTCCCCAATGAGAAAAAACGATTCATAATGTTCGTTGTGAAAAGTAATTTCAACCCTTAATTATTAATAGTAACCACAACAATTCCATAAGAGTTGTTTTTGTCCAAGTAAACTGTGTGTAACCCATCTCTGCATGCATTTCAAAATTTTAACATTAAGAAAAGTTTAAGTCCTTGCAATGATCTGGATATATCTTTGTGAAAACCTCCAAATTCAGTTATAAATGTGCTGTCATTGCACAGACAGAGCAGTCGGGAGCCGCGATCGAAAAAGGGCCACAGAAGAGTAGGACAAAGTGAGAGAAAGGACAGTGACAATGAAGAATGGAGGCAGTTACTGATATCAGCCGACCGATCTGTTATTACACAAACCCACGGACAAAAGACCTGCACTTTTTACAGCAAAATAAAGACACTCATCCATTTTAATCGGCGGGGTTCCTGGACCTCAGCCCTAGATTCGTGTCCGTCCCCTCGCGTGTCCATCCATCACGCGGCACAAGAAGCCTCTCCACGCGGGGCATCCTGGGTAATCTTGCATAGCCGGAAATGCGGTGATGGCTAGAGGATGTCTGCGGGACCCTTTTGTTATTTACTGCTCACTTAGTCCCCTTCCGTACCCCGACACGCAACGAATTTATGGGGACAATCGTGGCCCGCTGCGCTTCACTGGAGCCCTCCCTGATGGATGGTCCCAGGACTAGAGAGGGGGAATCAGACAGATACAGCGGCTGCGGAGGATTGAGAGGTCTCACTGTTTCTCCTCTGTAAAATATGTTGATGAAGACATTTCTAAACGCAGATCAGTGCTTGTTATGAAGGCAAACTGCTCATTTAGCCTTCCGCATTTGATGAAATAAATCAATTCATGACAATAACTCTGAATTAAAATGGTTTGGATACGAGATTATGTAGTCTATGGATTTTTCTGCTGGTAATCACTAGTTGAGGACACTTAAGCTGCTGAGTTGGGGACAGATTCAGAATGATATGAGATATGAATAATATATATGATAAACTGAATAAAGGCCCATATCTGACCTTTTGAGCTTCTCTCATCAATAATATACTTGGAGTTGTATTTTTTGTATGTAATGTTAAAAAACAGATCTGTGACATCATAGCCATGTTTTTTGTGTTTTAATCTTATTTAATCATAATTGTCAGACTTGTTCTGAGCATTTCGGTCATCAAATTGTGTTTATTAGAATCACCGCATGTGAAATAGCTTAGACGTATTTTTCCCTCTATATCCGGCAAACTATAGTATGTCTTATTTCTGTTTTATTAAGGAGATGAAATGAAAGGGCCTTTTCCATACTCATCATTAATAACCAGTTCCTAAATATTTTAGATTGACAGAGGACTGTTTTCCGTTCCACTCCCTGCAACTGACCCTAGTGTGGTATTCCCTATATCCCCTCCTTTCTCTGGGCCTACTTCTGCCAACTCAGACCTACAATCTAAAAATCTATTTAGAAAAGGTTTTAAGGACCAAAATACAAATAATGCATTACGTGTGTTATGCAAAACACGGAAGTCTATAAATTATTTGTTTTTGGAGGACGCTTTGTCAAGCTAAACAAGCTAGCATTTGTCATTTGAGTAATTCGTTGACTTTTGAAGTTCTTTGGATAATTTAAAAAATGCATGCTTGTCACATTTGGGATTATGTGTTATGAAATCACCAGGTTCACCTTTAAATTATTTCTTAAATTTTAATTAAGGCAGATTCATTATGTTCCACGTGCCTTGAGCTATACATCATATTTTTATGAACGGTGCTTCTGGCTCATGCGTCTTGGAAAATGCCAGAGAAACGCCAAATGTCATGGGAATGTCAGCAACTCCGCCTCCCATGTTTAGCACTTTTATTTGTGTGCATTCACCTTTTGCAGTCGGCTGTTTTCTCTTAGCTCCTACAGGGATAGTCGAGTCATTGTGATTATACAGGATCTAAAAAATAGAATAGATTTGTAATTGGTAATAGACTTTAAACATCATTGATAGCTCAAGATGCTACCTGCATTCTAATATATATAATATAAAGATTTTGGAATCAAATACGTAATTTATAATTATAAATATATAATTGGACAGCGGGAATTGGAACCAACAGAAAAGTGAAGTGAGGACCACCTTACACTTCAAATAGTGACTTGACATGGCGCAATATGATAAGATACTCCTTTATTCGTCATTTCAATGTCATTGTTGCACACAATACAGGAGAAAAAAATAAGGAATAAGGAATAAGGAAATAAGAGAAATAATATGTTTGTTTTCTAATTATATGATTACTACCTTTTGAGAACACCAACATGGATTAATTATATGAAAATACTTGGTCACTTAACAGAAGAATGCTCTAATTAATGTGAAGGATATTTCTGTAACATAGTATTAGGTCAAAATGCATACAATGATGTCAGCCAATATTTAGTATTATGTCTCTCCTCAAAATGACACTAGTATCCAAACAACCTTTCAGTCTGTCCCTTTATCTCAGTGGTGGCATGAGGGGCAGCTGGTGCAGAAGTGTCCGGTGATCACAACAATGCATTAGAATAATAACTGGTGGCGCGTTCATTTTCATAAAAGAGGCAGAGAAGGATTAATGAGCTTAGCCGTACTTATGTTCCATCCATTCTGTGCTGTAAAATCAATAATCCGGTAATAACACTCTTCAGCCAGGCCAATGGAGGCTCCAGCGTGTAAATGAGTCATTTGAGCCGCTATCTGCTTTGTTCTCTATAAAGTTGCCATTTGGGACGGCCACAGCCAAACACATATTTTTAGCCTTTTCTACACAGTCTGGTGTGAAACAACTCGAGGGACTGGAGGAACGAACACGGAGGAGCTCAGATGGGGAATGCTTACAGGAGCCGAGAACACAACAAGTGCCAACAATAAAGAGGAAAACTGTTTACATAAGGCTCCAGATGAAAGGGGAATGCTTCTCAAGGGTGAAAGTGTGCACTCTAAATCTGTTTTAACATCTATGTGTGTACAAATGTGTTAGCCAATTATTATCCACTAAATATCAACTATTTTTTTATTGGATTTAGGCCTACTAGTACCAAAACAAGATACTCAATTGTGCTAGTATCGATACAAAATGTGACATTTTCGGGGCATTGTTTGAATCACTTTGAATCTCCTCTAGTAAAGCCAGTTCCTAATTGAGTGAGTGCCTGAGTGTTTATTTTTTTAACCCTAACCCTTTTTTTTGAATGTTCGAACATGTTTAGTTCATGACCTGGTATCTTAAAATCCATTTAAAGAAAAAAAGATGAATTATGTTTTCACCCTCCGCTGGCGGTTATCCCCCTCTAAGCTCTGGTCCTCTACCAGAGGCCAGGGAGCTTGAGGGTAAGTGTCTTTAAGGTTCCTAACACTGCACATTTCTTGATGGAGATTTCCCGAGGTTGTTCCTGGATCTTAACTACTCCTTTTTTATTTTTATTTTTTTCGCTTGGAGTTGCCACATCCACCACCACGGCTTTTCTCTTCCCTTTGTCTTGCACCACAATATCTGGTTGGTTCGACATTAACATTCAGTCAGTCTGTATCTGGAAGTCTCACAGGTTCTTCGCACGCTCATTCTCCACCACCTCGGTAGGAGTTTCTCATCGTGACCCATACTCTTCTGCACACTATGCCAGCCACTTGGTTATGACAATTTAAATTAACTTCAAATTGTCCTTGTCTTATCCTATCCTTGTTAGTAGGTAGATTTTTAGAGATTTTTTTGACTGAAATACATTTTTGGTGAGGATCCAAAACATAGGTCACTGTGAGAATTCATTAATATTTTGTGACCTTCCCTTCCGTAGTCCACTGGGAGCCTCCTCAATCAGGCCAAAAAGCAATCTTAGTTTGGATGTAATGAAAAATAAACACATATCCTATTCGAATCAGCATTTGATGGAAAATTGTAATGGCATAAACCTGGCGATAATTTGCATGTGACTAGACCATTCTCGTTTCTGCTCATGGCCTGTCTGTACCCAACGCAAATATTACAACTAGATTCTTATGCGAAACATTTCCTCAACTGTGTGAAGCTATTATTGAATTTTTCCACCAGCAAACAACTTTGTGATAAAAGCAAATGAGATATTGGAAAATTGAACTGATGGGCTACAATCTCTGCACACAAAGTAATGTAAATGTTTCTTAGATCTGAAATGTCAAAAGAAAGGCAGGAAGGATATAGAGCTTTGTAAGATGGCGATAGCTCCGGAGAGGCTGAGGTTACACAGTATTTGTCCTAAAGATTATTATCCCCCACACATTCCCTGCGGATAAACACAGACATGACAGCCTTCTAATAATGTTCACTTTTATCAGCACCAACAAATGTGCAGTCTGTGTCTATTTGGTTTGCCCAGCCCAAGTCACACCAAGACAAACATCAAGTGGTGCAGTAAATTGGAAATTCCCTTTTTGCCGTATCTAAATCCTTTGAATTCTCCAGGTCCCCAAAGTAATTAGAGTCTCTGGCGAAAAGGGCTCATAGGGGTGCCCAGAAGTCCCCCCCCCGAACTCAAATAGAGGGAATGCCCTGCGCCTGGCCATAAGAAAATGATGTCCTCGCTTTTTTCCATCAATTACTGCAGTCTGTAAACTCAAATTTACATCAGGGGGTACTTACTACAGCAAATATTGTCGTTTGTGCTCTGGGCGTTTGACTAGCTCAACAAAATTCACTGTTGTGTATTTTATGTCTGTAACTCAAATTCAAACCCAAGCAAAAATGATTACATTATCAGGAGAAGCAAGGCGTGCCGTGCCGAGGACTGGAAACCTCCAATAGACCGAAACCAGTTTCTGTCTTGACCAGGACTGAACTGTGTCAAATCCATTTTAGGAAACGGACTAACCTAACATGCGTAATAGGATAATCCTCGGGTTAATTGCATTCTGTGGAGATGGTGGTGCATGATATTTGCTCTGACTGGGTAATACAAAGACACTCGCAATGTGATTGGGATCCCAATACAATACTTACATTATACTTACATCATTTCTCAACTGTACTGGTGGTATACCCGCAATTGTTTTGCCTGGATATATAAAGATACTGATTAAACATTCCTTTTACATTGGAAAGAAGCACGTGACTTTTTTGGTGAAGTTACAATCTGTGGAGAGGTGAGTCTCTCCACAAATATGATGATACAGGACGTTTAAGGACATTTATAACATATAGACATCTAACATTTAAAGACAATCATTCTCTCCATATGGACCAATGGCTTTGTGTTTTTTATCTTTGCATTCTCTGTTTAAAGGACCCATTATGCTTTTTGACTTTTCTCATGTTTAAACGTGCTATTTTCATACACATGCCCAGAGTAGTTTTTTCATTGATTGCCTCAAGCTTTAGTTTGAGACTGATATTTCTCTTTCATTCTCGAAATTGTGACGTGGCACAATCCGTGACGTCAAAAGCACGCCTCCAAGAGGTGATTGACACTGGGGAGAAACTGAACCAGTGAATCAGCGCCGTCTATGATCAGCTCATGCAACTTCTCTGAGTCAAGCGTGTGGTCCATAGACTGTGAATACGCGTCTGTGCTTTTTTGTGTTAGCTTCATGTGTTTTTGATGTAAATATGTGACGACTGTGTTGGTCCGAAGACGGAGAATGAGGAGAATGGTGATCGACTTTGTTCACGGGAATCTGCCTCGAATCCACGAGTCTGAATTCCGTGACGAAACTTGCAGACGTTTTTTTTCGAGTGACGGTGACATTTCACCAAAGACTGTTCCAGAACTACAGTCAAAAGATGATCTGGAAACATGGTGTTATTTCTAACATAAAAGAGGCTAACAGGAGCCTCTGAGTACAATGCAACTAACTCGCTGTATATCACTGTAAACTATATAATTAGGTCAGATTCTGGATCGAGGACACAGGGTTCTGTATGACTGATTACCATTGTTGGAAAAAGTTTATTCTCAGGTCAGAAATTTCTCCGTAACAATGAAAGGTGTACAGCTAGTGTTTGTTTACCTCAAATGCCACGTCACCGTGCCGGTGGCTCACAGAGAAGCACAGATTCGCATAGCGCCGTGGCAAGAGCTCTGGTGTGTGTCGTCTTCTCTGTCTGGTGCACACTGGGGTAGTCTTGCACAGTTTTTCCAATGTGGTTTTACTGCTAATGGCAAATAAATGAATCTGAAGCTGATTCAAAGCGTTTCACATGAGCTGACATCACCTCTACGCACTAAATGGCTATAATTTGACAAGTTTTGAGTGTTGTATGGTGTATCACCCAAATTATGATTCAACAATAAAGAATAGCGAAATATGGCACCTTTCATCTGTTAGATTCTTTGTGTTTGTAAAGTTCTCTGTGATTTAGGGCAATACAAAAATAAATTGAATTGAATATAACTAGCTTTTACTCACTGCTACGGAAGATGGGTCAAATGCATTATGGCCAACACCAGGACTAAAGTACTAAGCAGTGGTCTATAGACATTTGATCTCAGCACCTACCCAAAACACAATTGCTTGCATCCCAGATAGAATCGGAAACCTCCAAGAATACCTATATCCCGCAGTTTGAGGATCACTGTTTAGATCTATATGTGTTGCTAAGGAACATGGCCAAACCGGTGATAAGGCCATATAGGACCCTGTAGGCTGTGGTTATCTCACAATGGGGTAGTGGGTGGGAGTTCTAACAGGGGGCCACCTCTTCTCTCCTGGCCCCGAGGCGCAGTTTCAAACTCTGTCATGCAAAGATTAAGTCAGTGCAAACCAGTGTATCAGGGGTTAATAGCCCTAAAAGTAAGGGTCAGGACTTCCATTATGGACCGGTGCCTTATCAAACTTAGAGCAGTCACATGTCAATCACTGGACTTACCTGCGACGCTCTGGTCAAAGTCTTCCATTAGGAGTGACACAGCCGCACAAAGGGGCCCGCTATCTTTGAAACGCACTTGGCCAGTTTTGACACTCAAGATGTAGTGGTGTATGGAACATTGCAGGAATGGGAAATTGAGAAATGTCAATCAAAGGCATTGATTTAACAAAAATAAAAGGTAACATTGTGTTGAGACCAGCAGGTGATAAGAATGTGCTGGGGTAGAGAGCACTGTTGTGTTGTGGGGTAGAGAGCACTGTTGTGTTTAATTGGATCGCAGCTTTTTTTGTAAGATTGCAAGAGTAGCAAAATGAAAAATAAAATGCAGTACTAACTAAAATCGCTTTAAGAACACCCAAACAGTATTTTCTGGTCATCTATTCCAAAATATTGACTAAAGATAAATATATTGTAGGAAATGTCATTTTTTAGATAGTTTAACATCACCATTTCATTTTGAATGCTTTTTTTGTTTGTGTTTTGGACTTATTTGTCTAATTACAATCCATGGCATCCTCTTTCGTCTACCTCAGCTCACTCTCTGTTACCTGTTTGTGTGCTCAATATATTTTAGGAGAAGGAAAAGCAATGTCATGCTGTTTAAATGGATTTCAGTTTGGTGTGTTGGTTTGTAAGAATAGCAAAATGATAGAAAGACCTTATCAAAATAACTCAAAAGAGAGATACCATCGTGAGGCTTCCATCTTGTTCGTGAGCCATGTCCCTTTGTCAAAGTACCACCTAATAATTGTATCAAACAGACAAAATTGTGTGAAAATAATGATTAAACGGTTGGTAACAGACAAAAAAATGCACTAATTATGTATAGCAGTCAAACTTTTTAACTATTACTATCCATTTTCTCATTTTCTAAAACTCTCTTATAGGTCTTTGTACTATCCACTTTAATCCTACAATCCGTGGAGTCGTCCTCAGATCTCTCTCTCTCTCTCTCTCTCTCTCTCTACACTGTTGTTTCACACACTCTCCATTACCTGTTCTCGTGCCTATCTTTTCAGGCTCCTATTATCCACCACAGGCTTTCATTCCCTAACAAGCTCAATGCCGGTTCAAGTGGACTCCTTAGCTTTCTCCGATTCTAACAGCTACAGTACACCTCTTTCTGCTTTTGTTCTTATTTTCCGATTCCTCCTCTTTGGCCCCATCCCTCTTTTCCCATTTTTCCTGTCAATGGACTGATTTCTTTTTATCCAGGAGCACTGCAGATTAACAGATATTGTATCATGGCCAAGACAGGCAAAGCCCCTCTCTGTCCCCGACATCTAATTAATGGTAATCCTTTAATCTGCTGCTTGTAGCGTAGACCCTTTGGTTTCTGTCCCGTTTGCAGCAGCAGCAGAAGTAGAGAAGAGAGGCTGAAGAAGGGAATGGGGAAAAGCTAGAATATATATAGGCTACGGTCTGAACTATAAAGGTGCACTGCAGACATTCATGAAAGTCAATGCGTTTGTTTCTTAGTTTTAATTGTGTAATTTGGCGAGATTAGTAATCTGCCACCACTGGTTGGAGTGAATGAATAATGCCAAATTATTATCATGTTTTGTTCTTTATCAGAGGATTTTTGATGACTGCAACAAAAAGGGTGAAAAAAACGATTCCTTTAATACCTATTTATCAAATTAGAAAAGGCAATAATTGAGTGTTGACTCTAAATAATCCTTTTGTCAAGATAGCTCTCACACAAAAGGAGTGAATTTCGCAAACTGTGCAATAGTTATGAGCTGATTTTAGCACTCAACAGTTTGTTAACAGAAAAGGGAGACAGTTGTGATCATTATAAGGTACTCTGGCATTCAATTAAATGCATTTTTTGATACATGGTTCAATGCGTTTTTCATTTTTGCTGCCCCATGTGTCAATACAGGCTTTGCAGTTCTTTGTCTTTTTTGATCACAGCACTATCTTCCAATCCAGGAGAGTTCTATTCATAATTACAGATCAGCGGTGTGGTCATTCTGTTTACTTTCTGTTCAGTGGTGTCCAAGTTTGCCTCTTACTGTGTGCTGTTGTTTTTCCGAGGTCCGTACCACATTGACCATAGATGGCATAACTTACACCATTTTTTCCCCACTTGCCAATGTGACAAAAAGTAATTACCAATATGAGAGTGTGAACATTTAGATGCAGCCAAGGTACAACAGCTCAGCGGCTGAAAGGTCAATCATTATTTCGGGTCATGTGTCCTATATGCAGTTCTTGGTTTTAGTTGGTACTAAATACTCAATTGTAAATATCAATATTAATAACAATGTACAATGATATTTTCTTTATGTATTATTTACAAAGTATTATTTATTATTTTAATATCAAAATATGTTTTTTTTAGTTAATAATGTTTATATCATGTTGTATCATTATATTCTTCTAAATGCCTCAGATTTTCACTTCATTTCACCAAATATCGCCTCATGTTGATGACATGTATTTAGACAGTCAGCACGACACTGCATGCACACTCATCTTTATTAATTAACAACAGGGGATGAAAATCTGCCTTCTTAATTAGGTTAGTTATTATTCATGAATAATTACCACCAACCTGTCGTTTGTTTGACAATAAAAACTTGGTATTAAAATCTCATCTTGTTTTTGTCACAAACAATATGCAGCGTCTGGCTCCGACACCACAGATGGTCCTTGGACGTCTTCAGTTTTAAGTTGTTTATTGAGGATGCTGCCACGACTTCCTGAAAGAGATGATTTCTTCAAACACAGACTTATGTGGAGCCAGACTGCACCAATCTGCAAACGAAAGTCTAAAATAAGATTACATTCCTTCTAATGAGACTTTTCCTGTTTTAAAGATTCCGGATATGTCCAGACTCTGT
Organism: Knipowitschia caucasica; assembly: GCA_964034765.1. Lineage (NCBI taxonomy): Eukaryota > Metazoa > Chordata > Actinopteri > Gobiiformes > Gobiidae > Knipowitschia > Knipowitschia caucasica. The sequence goes on from OZ035835.1 coordinate 29,589,878, forward strand.
AATAGCCCGTTGGTTTATGATATGCCAGCTTTGATTAATCAATTGGCCTCATAAATTAATGATCATAGGAGACTTGAATGGCTGCCAAATTCAATGAAGGTGACTTTTTAGAGTTGAAACAAGCCACACGAGATCTTCCTTTCTTACAGGGTTTTAACCACCTATGATCTGTGCATATGAAAAGTATCAAAAGGAAACTTAGTAAAAATAGTAGAATGAACAAACATGCTTCTGTGGACTCAGCACCTGCAGGAGGATCAGTGAGGGGCTGGTGCTATGTGTACTGGGGGAGCTCTGACTGCCACCCCTCTCACCCAGAAATGGATAAAGGGGAAGAAAATGGATGGATGGATGGATGAACATGCATGCATACATTTAGTATTTCCTTTGTTCACTCCTGGGAAGAATTAAGTCAAATGGATAAGCTCTCACCCCATATACTGTACCTAAATTCACTGTATCACGGGGTTAGTGATGTTTCTGACCTTTTTCAGAATATATTTACTTTTGCCACCAAAGTTGACAAGTGTTTTGACTTCATTCAATCAAGATGTTCATTTAAAGACATTCAAAACAATTTCACAGAATAAAATAACATACACAGCTATCAATTTCTCTTTGTGACCACCTTTCTTACACAGGGCAACACAAAGCACTTCACAGTCCACACCACACAAGGCACAAATCATCACATAAAACAAACACCAAAATCACACAGGTAATTAAAAACATTAAAATCACACAAGGGACTAAAACAAATAAATAACCACAGTGAATTAAAAATAGACAAGTATCCTAAAAGTACTTGTTTGAAAAGGAGTTAGATGGCTTTCAACTAAGTTACTTGCATCTTCAGAGATGTGGTCAAACTAGTAACAAATACCTAAAAATGTTAACTTGAATTAATCTCTTACTTTAAATTTGTTGAACTATGTACTTGTTATATGTCTGTTACATGAATGTATGTTAATATATAAGTTGCGCAGGTTTGAAATAATCTAATCTAAGCATAACACTATATTAATTGCATATCAACCATTGGAGTAAAATGTGTTATCGTCCTGTCTTACAATTGTATATAGTTTTAACATTTGTCCATATAACGCTGTCTCCTCTACAGAAAACCTCATTACTCATTACATATCACACACTTCTTAATGTCGATGCAGCCCATTTTTTGACGCTGAAAAGCCACAAACGGGGGTGAAATTAGAACCGATCTCCACCAGAGGAGCTTGACCAAGGGCAAACTCATAAAAAGGAGCCATTTCCCTAACAAACGTGCGCACACCTCCAGTTCAGAACTAGACTATCCCAAGTGCTGCGTCGGCATTTCCCACAGAGAGCAGACGCCTGGTGATTAATGCCTCCAGCTCGCTCTCTTCTATGGGAGGTGTCTATGTCTTAATCACTCTCCCTGTGTTTTTCATTAGCTCCTGATGCGCTCTGATGTATAGACTTACCGCGGGTGTCCCAACCTCCGACGCCTTCTCCGTCACCCAATACGCTTCCACTCAGATCGATATCCCAGACCCCACACCATGCCCACCCCCCCTGCGGTGACCGGCCGGAGATTGGCAGGTGGGGCTGTCAGATCGGTGAAGATGTGATGTTTATGAGCACAGCGTGTTGTTAGGCTCAGGATGAGTGTCTGCGTGCAAATAAGGAAGCATTGGTTGGATGGTCTTAATGTAGTTTGATTTTGAATTTGAAGGTGAGTGACGTGAAAAGGCCTGTGGAGTCTATTATCCAAAGAGGAAAGAAACTTGTGAACGCTTTGAAAATGTTGAAGAGATAAAGACAAATGAGAAGACTGTAAAAAGAAAAACTAAATGTTTGTATATGTATTTGCTTAGGACATGGCACCCAACACGAAATGCAAGTTTCATTCTTCTCACTGTTTACTTATTGCATTAGCATATACAATTTTTGCATACAGAAGCTTTGCAGAGCAGAGTTAGTGATGGGAGTCCTTTAGGAACACCAGGTGCCACAGTGGGGAGATGCACTGTATTTCGGCTAGACACTTCTCTCAGCTTGACATGGCTCAAAGCCCTGGTGATCCAAGATGGCGCCCTATTCAAATCAATGGCTTGTGTTCATTAGTGCATATGCCACCATGGGCACAGAAAGATTAGCGGAACTCACCCGTATATGGGAAGCATCTGGTCCTCCCGGTTCTGCGCAGTGGACGAGCTCCCATGATGCGCCAAATACGCTTGTGTGTCTCTCATGCACGTGCACAGAGGGGCTCGGCAGAGTTCTGACCAATCAGAGCTGCTGATCAGAGCGGAGCTAGAGCGGGAGACGATCGAGCAGAGTTTGTGGCACTATGTGAAAAAGTTCAGGATGACAAGGGACACAAAAAACCCACAAAATCCAACCTTTATGTAAGGTTCTCTGTCAGCTGAGGTCAAGCTGTTTTAGTTTATATTGAGTTCTTTGGGGAAAATGTCTTGATTGCCCACGTGAATTTAGTCTTGTTTAAAGGTAAAGGTCCACTTTATTAGTCTGCAGCATCGTGACAATCCCCTGAGCACATGGGTCCTTCAGCTCCCAGCTAGTTTATCCAGATATTATAATAGATCCATTGATGACTCTGGTTGTGAGGTTCCATTTTGTTGTGCTTTTGTCTTGCATCAAAAAGATATATTCTAGAGGTGTTTTTTGTATTAACATTGTTCATTGCATCAATAAACCTTATTCGGAATAACCTTGTCCACCACACTCATCACACAGCGCTGTGAATCTCGCTCTATAATCTCGCTTTATATCTTTTAAATCTTTAAACAAAGCAGACTTATTTCGCCTGGAGCACAATGGCTTGTTTTGAAGTAGTGAATCAAACTCAATATTTCACATTAGACATCCTATGTAATGTTATCACTCGATTACGACTCTTGGATCACCCCTTCTGTGGGAGCAGCCCTGTGATTGGCAGGTGTCTCCGTCAGCTCAGTGAAGATGCGACAGCCTGACTGGATTCATTAACCTACATATGAAGGATAATTCTGGAGCCGGATGCTGGCCATATGTGCTTTGATTGCTGGAGTCTTTCCCACTTTTGGGATTTGGAGCCAAGCAGAGGATACTTTGATAACACATGCAGATGGCCCTTGGACATTTTTTTAGCCCCAGTTTTATCCTAGTTTTACTTAAGAAATAGAGCTACAGTTATTTTGATTGCTAATCCATGCAAATACTTCCGCTTACTCTAATGAAGGCACACTTCCAATTATACATCTCTAACTCCTCAGCTCTTCATGTCATTACATTGTTTCATAATAGGAGTAAAACATAATTGCAAATCTGCTTCCTGTGCATATGCAGTCTGGATAATAGCTCCGTGGGACAAATCCTGTGTACAGTATTTTTATTTCACCTGAGTCGGCTGCTATATCCCGCTACAATATTGTCTTCTCTCATCTGCTTGATTGTAAACATGACACTTGAGGACAGTAAAGGCTTCGTCAGCTAAAACCGCACAAGGCCTTTAGAGTTATAATTGTTCAACAGTCATCCTGGAGTCTTTGGCGCTTGATGAGGAAAGAGGAGTTTTCAACTTGTGTGTGCACCAGACCAAGTTTTTTCAATTATCCCTCTTTGGTCCCCAGAAACAAAGAGAGACTATTTCTCTTTGCTTCTGGGGACCAAATAGGGATCTCCACTTAAGTTCAGAAACTCAGATCAAATCACTTCTGCAGCTTTTTACAGTCTAAAAACATAAAAAATATGGTGTCTATTGCAGACTTTGAGATTCTTATCTATGCATTTGTCTTTAGGTAAGACTTGCAGCTCAGTATATTCTGAGCTCTGAACGTGGTCAACCGGTCTTTTGACCAATTTGTGGTGAATAACTGACATGAAAGTAACCAATTGTTAAAAATGAACTAATTCTGTCATTGTTATTTGGCATCAAAAAGGCCCTAAATGTAAATAAATGCCTTGGCTGCGCATGTTGGCTCTTGTGCCGTACAGTTTTCCAGTTGGCCATGGGCTTCTGGACGTACTGGTTCATCTCTCTCTGTGAGCAGTGCTTGTGTTACAATCAGAGTCAATGGTTGATAGTGTCCAGGGTCACTAAGGTTTAATTTTTATTTTTGTAAATAAATCTCACTTGAGTAATATTTATTCATTGGCTTTACTCTCACTTGTCTTGTATCAAAGTGAAGGTAATGTTATAGTCATTTATTCATATTATCTGTATTGCAAGAATTTCATTAAATCCAAATGATTATTTTCCCCCCGCGACCCGGCAACAGATGAAGCGGAAGAAAATGGATGGATAGATGGATGGATGATTATTTTGCCTTCAGATTCCCTATGGACTGGGGAAGGTGCACCCTCCACATTTCAAACAAGGCGTCATGACAACAGACCCTCTGAAGCATAATAATCAGACACATTTTGGTTATAAGGTCATGTGACAATAATAAGCCGGCAGGTTGGTCAATTAACACATTCCCCTTGTGTGTTTGCATCTGTTTATTCTCCATCTTCTACAGCACGTTAGCTGCTATTTCCCCTTTTTGGCAGGATTTATACCACATGTAAATGATAGTATTTTTTTCTGTCTAAAAGTAGATATTACATATACAAAAGTTTCAGATTTATGTCATAAACAATATGCAGGGATCATTCTTATTGTTGTGGATTTCTTGGAGTGCAATCTTTGATCACAGAACCATGGCCAGTGAAATGAGATGAAGGATAAGCACCAATAAACTTTGTATCAATCCACAAATTGTGTGCTTTTAACAGGACAATCTTTGGCACATACTGGTAAAATGAAAATCTGATTTAATGTGACTGCTGCAGGCTTTAGAAAGTCAAGCTGGACAATGATGTCAGAGGAAGATTTTCTCAGCATTTAATTGTGAAATCCCTTTAGGCAAAGATACTTTTAAGGGACAGTATATATTTATTCCTCAAATCATATTTGACCTTTTCTGAGCAATAGTCTAAAGTCTTCTCATTTGCGTTGCCAGTTTGGTAAAATGTTTCTGGTGTTGGCTTTTATATTTTAGTTTTTGGAACAAAAAACAAAATAGCACCACATATTTGTTTAAATGAAATTAGACACAGAACAGCATAGTCATATATTTTACAGAGAGTACAGTGTCTAGCTAAACTCCAGCAGGTGGAACATCTCAGGCAGATTTTTAAATGTAAGTGTTATCATTTTATTAGATTAGTACATTTTACATATTGTCCTTTTAATTTAATGGTCATGTTTTATCACTTTTCACATTACTGTTACTACTTATTGTCCCCGTACGGGAAATTTTCCTTAGCCCATTTGACAATCCTTCAATAGCCCTTGGGCAAACCTGTCCGGATCAGCAGTTGCCATAGCACTGTGCCCGGTAACCCAACTTTAGTTGATGCTCAGCTTGGGCAGGAGGGCTGGAGCTGGAGGATTTTATAATGTACATGTTTAGTGAAATTAGTGACCATTAGAAATGTCAGCTAAGGACAAGGAGCATGCAATTCTGGGAGCAATTATTAAGTCCTAATGTGAGCTTGCTGAGTCTATAACTCAATTGCTTCTGATTAAAATCACTGCACATAACTGCCTGTTTAGTAGTGGTACAGAACAGCTTCACCCCAATGTTAAAAATGTTTTAATACAGTCCAGTTTCTCAATGCCAATGTTTGTTTGGCTCTCTGTTTTAAAAATAACCATTTTCATATCATACCTATCATTATAAGCTACGTCCCTGTAGGTATACACACCTGGATTATAAATAGTTTAGACAATAAGGTCACCGTAGAATTCCTTAATAAGCACTGTGACGTCAGAGTGGTTTGAGTTTGAAGATTCCCTTGTGTGATAGTGACAGACAGAATGAGCTCTCTTTACTGAAGTTACATTGGAGTGAATCAATAGAACGTCCCAGGACCCCACCCACAGCTCTGTCCTACGCACCGAGGTGGATTCCGCTTCTGTCTGCACTGAGAATGAGCCAGGGGACTATGGACACATGCCTGAGGGGCCTCTGCTGTCACCTTTATGATACGTGACAAGATAATGAGTCTGTAGCACCCGTGAAAATATCCCCCTTGGGTGCTTTATCCCTTTGCATTTCTCTTTCCGAGTATGGCTACTGGATTCTTTCTTAAGATTCACCATGAACAATGTGACTTTGTCCATTCAAAGGCACCTCTATTTTGATGATGTCCAATACCAGGAGAAGCTATTTGCGGATCTGCTCTACCTGCACACACACACAAGAGAAAAAAAGTGAAAGTAATACCTACAGCATACCGTGACATTGTGAAAAATAAAAAACCTCTGCAAGCAACTTGGCCTCTATTATCTGCAAGGACCCCGATGGTGCTTTGTGGATTAAATATAACTGTGAAAATAATGGGCATATTTAAAATGTTGATAATGAACGACAATCCTTCTGGGCAACATTTCTCGGAGCTGGGCGGCGGGACAGTTCTCACCTCATTCACATCCGTTTGTGTGCGCAAGGCCAGCGAGCGGAGCCAAAATGCTGTTACCCCTTATTAGAAAGGCAGCATTCAGGAAAGGGTCCAACTACCTTCCACCACATGGACGCTGATGGTGCAAGTCCCACAGTGAGATTTGAAGGTCAACAAGAAAAACAGCTTGTAATGGATAGCTAATCCCTGAAACCTGTCCATTTAAAGCACCCCATGCAAAATGAGCTTAGCAGAGGGAACCTCTCCACACAGCCAGTGTGAACGTAGGGTTGAAAGTATTAAATTATAAATGGTTTTTAATTTTGTACACTTTTGAGCAATGTAAAGTACTGGACATGATACAACCACTGTACAGTATATAAACCATAGCTTTTCTTCTTTTGGTTCCTTTTACAATGTGGAGGTTGCATTGGTTCTATAGCCTTTGTATCATTTTAAAGTGTTTACTCACTTACTGCTGTCCCATAATGTTCAAGACCTCTTTTTATTGATTTGTATTGTATCGATATATTCAACAGACATTTTTGTATTGATTTGACAATTTTTCTATATTTCAATGATGCTCTTTATGCGCGTCTCCAATGTTTTGTGTTGTTTGTGTCAGTGTGTGAGTGCTATAAGGACAGAATGTCAGTTTTAGCTGTTTTTATGTAGGTATGTATGTGTTATATTCGGTGTGTGCAGAAACTTCCTGCCTCAAGTATGTGGGATAGAAAGATGTTAACTTTTAACAGTGTACTTCTCATTCAGAATGGATCATCATGTAATAGCAGGAAGTAAGCGTCTCTGGTACCTTACAAATACATGTGATTGAAAAAAGCATAATGTTCCACAGTTTATCTCCCCATATTAGCTGAATTTTAGCTCAATCTTCCTCTGTGCTTTTGTCACTGGGCACTTGCGGACCATCTCCCACATCTGCCTGTACCTCCTGAGGTTATGTGGGCCTTTGGTTCCACGTAGGCCATGAGGATTACACCAACAGCAGCACCATCGCCCGCTGGGAATTTTGACAATTATCAGCTCATGTGTTCTCCAGAGATGTGAGTGTGCGGTGGACAGGTTCACAGACACAGGAGGGTTTGTCGCTGAATAATGTCTTCATTGAAACACTGCTCTGCCACATAGAGATAAACAGAGCCTGCCAGGCAAATGTAATACAAAACATGAGACGTCTTAGATCCACACTGAGACATTTCATTTCATGTGGCTTAAGACTATCCTGCTGCTTATCTCATTGTGATTCAGCTTGTGCTTTTGCCACGCCGTTGGTCAGTCAGGCTGTTGAAAATGCTGATGGTAAATGCTTCCTTTTAGAGCCAGCACAAAAAAACAGCCGTTAGTCATTTTGGAAACTGTTGTAAATTGTAGAGCTCTTCAGAGGGCACTGGGAAAGGAAAAGGGGTTCTTGTAATGAGAGCATTAAAGCCACGTATGCCGCTACCTCACACCGCGGCACTTAAGACTGGCTTTTATTTCACCCCTTTCCTTTCCCTGCACACTCTTTTGAATTCCCATTTGCCTATTTTTGGAAAGTCATTGAGAGTCTTTGACAAAGACGGGCGGAAGTGAATGTGAGCTTGTGCCCCTGGCCTCGTCGCCTCATAGTGGAACAGGCCATCTGACCAACAGCAGTAGGTTGGGCCAAGTGGGGCCATTAGAGGAAACCTGTGAGACCTGTGCTGCCGACACTGCCAAAGCTACCGCTCTCTCCTTCAAGCTCCACGCCACTCGACCAGCTCCCCTTTCTCTCTTACCCCCGCAGGTGGCTACTCTTCTGCTCTGCGAGGTCCCTGTGGAGACCAGTGAAAAAAGGGCCCAGTCAAGTCCATTGTCCCCAGTGGAGGCATTGGTAGATATAGGGCTGGTGGCGCAAAATGGGACTACAGTGTCAAAGGAGGTTTAGTCCAGGGAGAGCTTGTTTTCATTGTCCAGATGACCTTGAGCTGCTACCATGGAAACATTTCTACCTGATCCTGGTCAGGTGTCTTGCGATTGTGTGGCCGACATGTCCCCCCTCACCTCCCAACACAGCGAAATGGCTCGAAGGCAAAAGGCTGGAAATAATAGCTAGGCGATTTGCGGTACCAGTGGAAGGAGAGTTTTCGCGTGAATCTTGTGAGGTGCTGCCGTTCATGCTCCGCGGCACCTCTTCAGACAAGTAGCTGTATTTGAAAGCTATTGATGGCCTTGTTCGATCAATGGAACAACAAAGTCCCCCAGCCAAAGTCACTCAGAGGGAAGTGCGTGTGAGAAATACAGAGGGAGGCTCAGAGGTTCACCCAGTGTTTATAAGGGGTTTAGTGCATGAAAGCAAGACGTATTTACTTCAAACTGTGGTGCAGGTGATAATGGTGTAGGATACAGCTTTCTCCTCATAGTACCAGTCTGATTCGGTCATTCCAATTGGTGACAGCAATGTAGTCTTACATGAAGGAGTAAGGCCAGTTTAAAGGTGACACAACATAGACTTTCAGAGCTGTTTACCAGTGTTCCCTCACATATACACTCAAGTGTTCAATTTGTGCATGTTTGGCTAATTTACATTCTTTTACCCTAGACACCATTTCTCTCTTCTGACTCGCCTATTGCCACAATACATGGCCACTGTTTTTTCCTTCTTTGTTGATTTTAATATGAGAAAAGTCAATTGTTCACAAGGAAAATCAAAAATCTGCTTGATCTGCAATGGGCTGGGGCCTTTCACTGACATTGTGTAAAGGGGAAGAGTGCAGTCTTATGTTTATGTTTATGTTTATGTTTATTGTTCATGCAATTTCATAATCAGTTTGCAGTTGACACATTCATACATGCTTTTACCTGAACAAAAGGAACAGAAAGAAGATAAATCTTGTATATCCTGTCCTTTGTACAAAAACAATAAAATAAAATAAGGAAAGCAAATTGAATAATTTCAATTGCAGATCCATCTGGCAGGATAAGAAATAACTAGATCCTTTATTCGTCCCACAGTGGGGAAATTTCAATGTTGCAGCGCACATCGAGGACAGAAGTAAGAGCACACAATTAGTAGCTGCTATGTTTCTTAGCTAGCTGTAAATGCTTCAATACCAATCAATAGATATTACCATTTCAAAAGTACTGCATAAAATGAGCCACGGAGGTCATTGATCATCATCGACAAGCTAAAGGACACTGCAATTTTGTTGTATGTAAAATTGACTGTATACCAACACAAAAGCGATGTTATATTGCATTGACTCTATTAAATACACACATTTTGGATTGCAAATGGCAAAGAAAACCATGTAGAGAAAATGCTTACTGGGGGCAATTTAATGTTCTTCTAATGTAGCAGCCAACACACAAATGCAAAATCTTTAACTAAACAAGCAAATATTTGTCTTTCCAAACCATTTGATTTGATTGAGTTTTCAATTACAGCTTCAGGCATCCTGAATGAGGGAAGGCAGTGCACAATGAGCTCCACCCACGTCCCATCTGCCACTTCCACCGTGCACCTACAGCCGCAAACAGACCATGATTTGCTTAAACGGCTTTCATTTTGTTCCCATTCATTAGGCAGATAAATGACTCTCTTAGTCAAAACCATGATTTAAGAATGCTTGGCAATTGGCAGGCGTTCTGATTGCAAGGGCAGGCAAATGTGCTTGAGCAAACAGTCTGTGGAGGAGCAGGAGAATCTTTGTTCACAGGAACGAGTGCTGTTACTATCAATTAGCAACACATCTCTGTTATAAGCAGCCTTCTAAATGGAGAGAAAACCGTATGCGTCATTGTTTGGTGTTTACACAGACCACCACTGCCCCAACTCTGGCATCTCCTGTTATGAAGCGCCCTCAATTTAAGTGCTTTCCCTCTGCTCTGAGTGCTGCTATTATCACCATGGCTCCCAACAGTATAATTATACCAGCACCACACATCCTCCCATACCCCTGCTTCACCTACCCCACAACACCGGACCTTGGCGGTCTCACCTCCACCAATCAGAGAGCAGCGTGAGTCTTCGTTAGTCTGGGCTAGGCTTTGTGGTGCTGGCATCTCTATGGGAGGCATTGATGAAATACCCCCAGGGAGTCTTGGCACAGCAAGACCCTTGCTAAACTCTGAACCGCTGTCAGCTGCACTTTGTCTGAACACGATAAGTTCCTGTTAAAAGGCAGCGCTGCCATGGCACAGCCTGTGCCCCCTGTGCGCCAAAGAAAAGGCCCAGACAAAAGGCTGTTTCAGCCTGTATGAAGGATATAGAGAGGTAATGCTGCACTATATCCTTCAATCTGTATGCTTTGTAGTTTACAACAAACTTCAATGTGTGGCCCATATGGAGCTCCAAAGTACTCAACTACTCTTCCTTCTCAGGGTTCCTCTTTTAAAAAAAATAATAGTTAGTTGGAAGTTAGTACATCCAAATAGTTGGATGTAGCATTTCACAGCTACATTGACAAAAAAATGTATTGAGATTTAAGTTATGGTTTCAGCGCTAATAACAAGAATGATAATAGAGCCTTCCTTAAGGTTGACAACTACTTCTACTACTTTGCATGTTGGACTGGATTTGACAAAAATCATATTCATAAATCCATCAAAATAGTGCAATATTACAATTATGTCTGTTGGTTTTAACTATAAACAAAACAAAGTCTGCCTCACACAATACATACAAGATTTTTTCTGTGCAAAAATAAAGCAGCAGCACTTTTGAACAGCGTTTGAACTTTACCAAATGTGTGTGTGTTTTATTTTAAAAAAATTCTAATTTAGTGTGTGCTGTCAAATTCTGAGGAATACCGGAGCTGCAGAATTTAACCTTGTGAGCATGTTTTGATAACGTTAGAATCGCAAAGCAAAATCACAATACAGCCACTTCATTAAATTGTGGCCTAGTATTCTCAGTTTAATGATAATTCCCCATTAAACAATCATTTTACTATCAAAATAAGCCTGCTTGAGTAAGTGTGCCATGCGGTTGCAGTTGGTGGCGATGAGTGACATTTTGCTCTATAATAATGTTTATTTATTGTTAAAATCATAGACATCGTCCTCCCACTCAGGTTAAAATAAGAAAGGTGAAATTTACCTCTACCGTGCAACACAGAGATGTCAAGATGCACAAATGTGTTGAAATGTGCGTGAAAAGGTCACCTATATATAGGGTTAGGCTCGCTATAGCTGAATTCATACCTGAAAGTCGGTTCAATTATTATTGACTTAGACATAAAAATTGAGTTGAAAAGTTTCAACTCAATTATAAGTCTGACTTATACTATAATAGCGTCAATTGTTGAACTTTGTGCAATTCCTGCCACCTTCAAGACAGAGAAAAACAAAAGTATGACTCGGATGATCTAATGCGTTCCATAGACTTTAATGGTGGTTTAATGGGAGATTGGGAAGGGAATGGGAGTGCCAAGTGACAAGTCTGAGGAAGAATAGAGCCACAAACAAAGCACACCTGTTCTGCATAGAGAGCAAAATGAAACTTGGTCGTCATAAATCATGCACATATAGTAGACAGGTACCTACTCATACATGGGCTCTGGGGGAAGATGCAGGCTGCAGCACCCGCCCAGGGCGGCTGCTGTACAAAAGGCTGCCATCGTTCAACAACATGGCGTCGTCACATAAAGAGGGAGAAATGGAGTCAATGAAGCGTGGGCTAAAAGCTTTGTTTTTTTTTTCCGGAAGGATATTTTTACTACAGTTGTCATTCTGGTTAAAAGGAGTTGTTTGAGAATCTGATTTTACATAGGAAAAAAGGAGTGACTTAGTGTTCCGATCAGGGGTCTCAAACTTGTGGCTCAAAAGGTATTTTTTGGCCCCCTAGTGGAAATCCCAGTTTAATGTCAGAGCTGCCCATATGAAAGTCTGGGCTAATATGGCGTGTTATACATAATTGTATAGAAACTTTTATCAACAACCACAGCATTGATATTACTATAAACGCTGAACCCTGAATGCAATAAGTAGTAACTAAAAGTAAACCCTTCATTAGACCCACTGGTCCAGTTCTGCATTTACTCACATTAAAAAAAGTCATTATTTGGTAAAAAAAAAAAAAAAACAAATTACAAAACGTATATTTATCAGTCCAGGAGCTAAACTGTGGGTATATTTATGCGCATGGGCATATTTCCGCCGCACGAACCCAGGATAAATATACCCTTTAATGCGGCCCAGCATCACCCAGATTCGACCTTTTGCAGTCCCCACCTAAATTGAGTTTGAGAACCCTGGTTTAGAGTGTTCGCCCCCAGAGTGTTTTCATCTCAGATTCAGATTCAGATTCATTTATCTGCCATTTGCAGTAAAACCACATTGGAAAAACTGTGCAAGACTACCCCGGTGTGCACCAGAGACGACACACACCAGAGCTCTTGCCACGGCGCCATCTTTACGGCGCCGTAAAGATGTAAAGTCTCAGACTGGGGAAGACCAGTCATGTGACGTGGTTGTGTAGTATCAGGCATCTTGAAGGATATAAATGCAGCCATGGCGATCGAACCAAATTGTGTAAGAACAACATTTGAGGTTCAATGTCCACCTCATGTCCCAGTAGTAATCAGTTTGACTGGTGGCTACAAGATCTGATGGTTACACATTTGTTTTATTTCGAATTATCACACATGTTGCTTGTTTTTGTTTTTTGTCAGCTGCACCATATTTTTATCAGCATAATGTACAATAAAAATATCAATTAATAACACTATTATAAATAAGTTTGTGTAAGCTCTCAGTCTTAAAGGGATTAGTATTCTATATACTGTAGGTGAAAGCTGTAACCGAAAAGTGTGAAATCATATTTGTCTTTTATGATGTTGGTGAGTCTTCAGTGGTTGCCGGTTTGCAGACTCCATCCCACACCATGTGATATTAAACCATTCTTCAGCTGCGACAGCCTCTGGTCTATGAGGGATGAGTCGCCTTCACACACCACTCTTCAAGAAGACCCCAGGAGCCCCGTGATGCGCAGAGGTGTAAAATTAAGAGACAAATCACTCCTTCTATCTCTTCTCCAATACTTTTGTAATTTATTTAGCTGCATACACCGGAATACTGCATAAGCCTCCATTTCTCTTACTCTTATGCAATCATTTTGAGCAGTGATCAGTGCTAATGATCCCCACGACTCCCACTATTATACTTGTGCTTATATCTTAAAGATGTTATGAGCCCTCAGCATAGTTTGACTTTTCTCAATCTTTTGGACAAGAGAAACATGACTTATTATAAGATTTTCTTTTTTTTCTATGTGTTTTTAGTTATGTGCCTTGCTCTTAATATTAAGCATTTTGTTCCCAACAGATTTCTGAACTCCATTTCTGCTGATATAATGTAAGAGATACAGTTTCAAAGGGGATTGTAGTTTAAGGGAGCAAAATTTTCCTTTGTCGGCCTGTGTGTGCATTTTGTTGAACTAGAACATAAAAAAATCCTTGTAATCATCTTTTGGGACGTATGTTTTGAATGATTGTTTTGCTTTTGACATAGTAGTGTAGGTCAAGCGCATTTCAGTAAATCCTGAAGGTTTTTTTTTTTTGTCAATATTGACTTCATTATATTAAGGTGAAGGTAGCTTATTGATCAGGTACATGCTTCAGCGCCCCCTGGGGCTGCCTGTCGGGGCAGTGGGCGACCGCAGGGCAGCAGTTTATCGCCAGATCTTACGCTTGGTTGACAAATCTGAACATTTACATCTAGTTTAGGGTAAAGCAACTCTTGTATGTGAGCACAAATAGATCTTGTGTTGATGTGTTTGCCCCAAACACACATAGATCATTGAGTACTTGTTTTTGATTATGATTCCTCAAAAAGTCTCACTTATAGGGTCACTAGCCCCTTGAAATGTTACTGTAACTTTTGACACCATTCATATTTTATTTTGGAAAATAAAGTGAACTGTGACAGTTGTGTATGAGACAAGCCTAAACTCCACTGGACTACTGTGACCAACAGGAAGTCCATGATGATGGCATGATTTTTTTCTTCTACTTTGGATTTTTTAACTGCTGAACTTTTGGCAACATAATTAATTGTAAAGTTTCAATCACATTGAGGTTTTGGAATTGTGTTGGAACTGTGCTGGATATTCCTCACAGAATATCACCTAGTTTATTATTTTCACAATGAAAAATGTAATTTACACCATAGCTGTATTTCACTTTGGAGAGACCCAAGAGGGAAAATGCAGTTAGAAGTTTGTTGATTGAGTATGTTTGGCGCCCTAGGCCCGGGAGAGATGCTGATGAGTGCGGCGCTTGCTCGCGCGCATGATCCCCCCCGGGGCCTAGGCACTGGTGACGGCAGAGGCAGTAGGCAAGCACGCTTCGATGAGAGAAGGAGGAGGTGGGGCGGCGGAGGCTTTGCAAACTTCAGAAGGCCGGGAAAGTGGGCGTCTCCGGCTTTTAACTTGCTGTCCTGGTGGTTATTGGTGGATTAGATGTGGGCGTTTTGCTGGTGTAATGAGTAGAGGATGAGCAGGCTTGTAGATCTGGCAGCAGTGGCCGGGTCTACCACAGTGAACTTTCGCGAAGAGCTTCATAACATACATGGCTGCTAGTTCAAGGCTGTAGACAAGTATAATGTTTAAAGTAAATGAAGGATGGGGGCAGATACAGGGGCCCGAGCGGGGGTGGGGTATAAGTGACAGGAGTAAGGTAGGAGCCTGTGGCGGGTGCTTGGGAGATGTTCTCGAGATGGGGCTTTTTGCCTCCTGCTTTAAGTTGTGTGTGGACACTCTTCTTGGTTAACAAAATAATTTTTGTCCGAAAATGCATTTGGTTTCTCAGAAAGAAGGTCCGGGGTTCGAATCCCTCTGGTTTCCCCTACCATTAAAAAGATGTACAAGCTGAACATCAACATGGAGATGGGTCCCTGCTCCTGACAGAGGCCCTAGTGGTATTATAGGATGGGTCAAATGTAGAAGAAAAAATTCCCCCATGGGGGAATTTTAATATTCAAAGGTTTAGTTCAGAAAGATTCTGTGACGAAACTGACTTCCTGAGACCGCCCAACATATAGCGCCACCTAGCACTTGTTTTTTTCCTGTGTATTTTACTCTTACTTGTATTTAACCAGTGGTCGATCTTTTTAGAACGCAAATGATACTTTAAAAAAATCACTCATAGCAACTGTTGCCCACGGACAATGCAATTATATTCAATTTAGTGTTATTTTAAAGCAGTTGAAAAGACATTTATGTTTTGAATGCAGTCAAAGAGGAGGGTCAAGTGACCCCCGACTGCTTTAAATAACCAACAATTACTTTGACAATGATTGTACATTCAAAAACTGTGCTTCAACTGCTATTTTAACTTCATTCTGTTCACAATAAAGCAGCAGGGTATCTCACCAAGACATAAAAGTTTTCATTTCTTCCGGTTGGCACAAAACAAGTTTTTATTTAATGAAACAAATTCCATTATACAAAAAAATCCAGTGCACCAATGCCATATTTCCTTTACTATTTGGACAGAGAGGAGAAACAGTAGTATTTGTATTGATATTTTAAAAACTGTATATATTAGACACCTGTAAAATCTGTATAGATTAGACAACTGTTGCCAATTAAAATAATATTTATTACAGAACAAAGTTAGTATTTTTGTGGAAGTCTGTGGTGTGTGCGATATGTGTGATGTGAAAATTTGTTTGCAGTGTTGAATGGTGTGCAATAAACCAAAATGAACCAAACCAAACCTTAGGAGGCGGCACGCTGGGATTGGAGCAGGATGAGCCAACAACAATTTCTGGCATTCCACGCATGCGCACCAATGAGCGCCGCTTCCACCTGCGAGGAAAGGATACACGGCGCGTCAGCGTCCGTAACAGCTTGATGAGCAGAAAGTGACGTGAGGGTAATCAATAGTCTGAGGGTTGGCTCATATGACATGGCTCCGCGAGTGGCGAGGGGTAGGGTTTAACAACATTATAATGAGGTCCATAGAGAAAAGAGAGAAAAACAAGACACAGGCAATATGTTTCTGATGTAGGTCAGTTTTACAGTTACGACGATATGATTGTACAGTCTTTGGTCTCTGAACTTTTTGAAATGCCTCTTATAACATTCTCGGTGAATATTTATGATCAAAAGAAGAAAAACGTCTGAGAATTTTAGACAAAATTGACAAAAAATTTACCTGTTCTTCTTGTTTGTCATTTTTGGATCAAACTCTTCCCAGCAATGTCATTTATATTTTTTCTGTGACATGAAAAGAGATCCTACAGCCTGCCTCCTTACACAGTGCGGAGTATTGCTCTGGACAGCAACAGTGAGACGGCCCATCATTGAGCACACAGCTTCATTAAAAACCCATCCGTCTGCAGTGAGTGGCTTCACTGCAGTCTCACTCGGTCTAAGGATGTTCTTGTCTCTTTTATCTGCTGAGCGGCCTGGACTGTGATGTGACTAAAACATTTCAGTTATTGCTCTAATCAGACTGTAATCAAAAGGAAAAGTGAATGAAAATGTGTCTAAGCTACAGTGCTCTTTTATAAAAGATACATCACAGTACTAAAAAGTGACAAGTCTTTGCTTTCTCTTGTTAAACATACACAAAAATCGATTCAATTATTCATGATTTCCACACAATTAAGCTTCCTACTTCTATGTGCAGTTGTTCTTGGTGCATTAGAATGTGAAGCAAAGGTTTACAGTGTTGTGTTTAATACTTCACTTATATTAAGAGTTTCAGGATTGTGATTCATGTCAGTAGTTTTTGATGAGTTGAGATGTAGGATCAGTCTTCCTGGAAATGTGAGACGGGCTTCTTTTCTGACAAATCCAGCTGTTCAAATGTTCAAATCCAGCTTCCAAAACGTTATGTTTAGCAGTGCATACGACTGAAGGATCATGTCTTCACTCTTTTTAATGTAGTGTCATTATTTATGTTGAATCTGTGTAGGATTTTATGCTGAAGTTTATTTTCTTGTTTTGTTAAAGTGATTGTCTGGAGTTTGTCAGAAAGAGAGACAGAGAGGTACTTGACCTCCCCTTCCTTTCTGATTGGTCTACACCTACGTTTCCTTAACACTTTGAAATGTTAATCAAAGAACACATTATACATATACATTATTAATACACATGCACGGAGGTTTTTAGAATTATTTGTGAACGTTTTAATGAAAAAAATGTTTTTATGCACAAAAAAAGCTATTATCATGAATTGCACATTATAGGACACATCTGCAGAGGATCTGATTATAAATATAGGTTCAGTATATAAATGAGTAACTCAGCGCGGATGTTCAGAATTCTTTGTTCAGTTTTCATTTTGTTCCAGAGCCTAATAGAGGCTTGATTCGGAGGCTCCGTGAAAACAAACAACTGAGCATGCGTGCATCAGCGCCGATGATTGACAGCCCTTGGCATGACTCGATTGGTTAACCTCGACGGCACCGTGGATTCTGAACTATAGCAAGGAGAAGGGAAGGCGGGACTTACCCGTAATATTAGAATTGATAAAATGACTTGTTTTATATCAACATTTAAGGCCAGGAGGTCAATTTAACACATTTCCTAAAATTTGTAATTCATTTAGAGTTACAGACTATCACTTTAAGCACTTTGAGTGGCCTTTTTATGAACTGTGCCATACAAATAAATTTGCCTTGCTTTATGAGACCTACATTAGGTGAAATCAAATAAAAATTCTCATGAGATTAAAGGGGCATTATGTTGTTGTTTTTTTTCATCTTATTTTGAAAAATCTACTTTTGTATATTTGACCTTTTACTGGCCCAGTTTGTTTAAGAGTGGTCAGCACAGCACCTTTACTGTCAATCACAGTGCTCTCTAGGATGCTTTAGGATCAATTATTTGGAAGGTTCTCGTTCTACAAAACAATTGATCCTGGAGCTCTCTAGACATGACTGTGGTCAACAGTTAAGACGCCATGCTACCGCTGGGTCACCAAGGTCAAAGACGCCAAAATGTACTATTTTTTCCTCACATAAACGTAAGATATAGTTTGTCCTCTGCCCTTTAACCATCCTTCCAATGCTATCATCAGATGCTTTTATACTTGTGCTGAATTGTGTTAAATAGCTTTTGACTGATGCCGATCCAAATGAACAAATTGGTTCTGAAGTCTGCTGCGTTGTGTGCACAAACGAGAACATAAACAGACAATTAAATAGAGAGAAATATTATGAGTGAAACTTCATTTCATGACCTTCGTTTGATGGGAGAAATCACAACAAGCCGATTTGATTTAGTCATCACTCAAAACAAAAAAGTCGTAATCTGCCCTTTATTTAATTGTCACTGTTTCACCCACTTTGCTAAATGAAACCTTCGTGAGGACAAACTGTTAAAAGAGTTGTCGCAGAGATTGTCAAATAATTGTTTTTCATTAATAATGAACAGGAAGCAGAGGCGCGAGCGACCATGTGTGCAAAGTGGGAGTGAACGCAGTGTGGGCGACAGAAGAGAAAGATTAGAAGCTGCTGTTTATTTGTCTATTGTTTGTTCTGACTAATGGTGATTAGGTACAACCCATAATTACTAATTCATGGAGACACCAGAGCAAACAAACAGTAATAACACAGCAGACTGTATCTCGTAATCATCAATTAATGGCACCTCGCACTACATTTGGCTTATCACTTATTTCAAGTTGCTGGTGAGCGCAATACTGCAAAGTTTAAAACAACAACTGCCTGATTAAAACAACTTTTATGGTGACAATGTTAAGGTGCATCGTTTGTTCTCCCACGTCTATATTTACTTAGAGGTATTGGTCTATTAGCGAGATGACTACACAAAATGGACATTTGCAATAAAGTGGTAGATTGAAAGCGGAAGAGTGTTATCACTGATTTGTTATCATTAATGACCTTTACCGCTCTGTTGTGTGTTTGATCCTAACCGGGACATTTGTACAACACGCCTCATAGGAAACACATTCATTCTATGGAGATTATTGATTCCACCTTTTAAACTGCAGTGTTTCCCAATCAGAGGAAGTGACATTTACAAGGCAATGTTTGGAATTCAACTAGGAATGGTTTTATTTTTAAACGTAAAGATGAAAGTGAAAGATCTGATCGCTGTTGAGGGAAACTCCACAAAATGTGAGTACGCAAGATTATTCAGTTCTTATGATTTGGCTCTAATCATTCAAGGTAAAAATGGATTCTTTGTACGATTTTGAGAGATTTTTGCTCACACATTATAGAACAAAAGCCTCCAAGATTGTGCGGTGGAAATGCAAAAGCAATGATAATATTTATAATGATAACAAAACATTGATGAATGCAAATGTAATGTTGTATTAGCCAGCACCCAGATGAAAAGGACTTAAAATAATGAAATGGAAAGTATTTTGTGTTTCTCTTTTTGGTGTTGCGCTCCATAGTTTTTTCCCAGTGCACCTTTTTCTGATGCTTTTTGGAAGTGCTTTATCTTCTAGTGCACTGTTTTTGTTACACAATCCTGCAGCAGGGATGGATGGTAAGTGTGAATGCATTAATCATATGCATGCGTTCTGGCTGCAACTGCTGTAGCATGTTTCTCCACACAAACAAATGAAGGAAAGTGCAACAGAATGAAACAAGGGCACAAAGTCAGCAAATGTACTGTACTCTTCATCTTGTTCTTTGATGCAGTTCTGCTCAGTGGTGTTTTGAGGCCAAAACTGGGTCAGAGAGACGGGGGGCTATAATATTCAATGCACAAGAATATTTTTATCTCTCTCACAACAAGGAAATGTCAGTGTTGCAGTGAAATTTACAGAACAGAAATTTATTCAAATCAAAACACGACATTTCAAACGATGAATTGATTGTGAAACTATTGTAGCTTAGTGAATATATGTTTATAGTTTTCTGGTGGAAGAACTAGATGCTAATGTGGCTAAATGATTCTGCTGCTAGAGATGAAGAAGACTGAAGTTGTAGAGACATAATTAAATGCAAGAATATCCTGGGTTTAATTCCCGGAAAAAGGACCTTTTTTAATTTGTTTATTTGTCACATACAAGGGTCAAACAATACGTCTGTCATGTGCCTCCTGTAGGCGTTCTCACTCCCATCTCTGTGTGGAGTGAGAGACAAATTCCCAAAAAAATAACAATTGTAAAGCGCTTTGTGACTCTGGTCTGTGAAAGGCGCTATATAAATAAAGATTACTTACTTTCTTAGTATTGTTCTATTTGCATTTGATCTACCACTGAATGTAGCTTGGGTTGAATCGTGTGTCTGCAGTGTGGGAGTAGATGGATCAGGTTAGCCGCTCCAGGTCAAATAGGATGTGATCACAGCTGCGATATGGCTCCATCGGCTTTGGCTTCAGTCTGTTTATCATTAAACATTCGCGTTCCTCCCAGCTGCTGTCAGACTCACCAATCTGGGCTCAACATTTTGGGTTTTAAATGCTCGTGATTATGATTCTGGTGTTGGAACGGTACCTTGTCTCCTAGAGGTTGGTGTTGTGAACCAGAAGAAATCCACCTCCCTTGTGATTGGCTGTTTGAGATTTGAGAATCTTTGCCGACCCAGGCCCTATGAGAAGTGAGAGAGATGGCCACTTTGTGCTTTCACGTCATGAGACATCTCTGATCACAAACCTGTGACTTTGCTTCATAACACCGGTAATACTGCTAATAAGTATTTGATTCTTCCTGATGAAACCACACAGTCTATGGTCAGCGCAGAAGTTTCTCTGCTCGTAAGGACAAATAACCAGATTGTGATCTTGCCTATTGTGTAGAAAAAACCTACATGTATCCACCCAATTATTGGAAAAACAGAACTTACAAACCAACTCCAGTATACTTTTGCAGTTACCTTCAAAGATATATGTTGCTTTTACTCGTTTCCTCCAGTACATGTCTGTGCTCCCTCTGTGATGAAAACAGGACAGTGTATCTGCACTTGTGTTGTTGATACTGACCCCCACCTCTGCGCGCTGGCCCGAGACGCTACACAGAAGCTGCTTCTGAGCTCTTAATATACATCCCCACTGCTCCGCATCCGTCTGCCAGGGTGACCCCGGCGCTCAGCGGGCAAAGGCAGGAGAACAAATCTCTGCTTGGACTGTAAATGACATTTCTCAGATCCATCCCTGATGGTGTCTTGTATCTGTCTTTTTCAAGCCATTTGCGTCCACTTTGTTGTCTTGTTCTTTTTACAATATCTGCTACAACACCTCTCTGAAATGTGTACAAGCTTATGCCACTGTTGACCCACGCTGTCCTTTTTCTTCATTGCTGTCCACACTTGGTTACCATTATACAGAGGCCAGACAAATCGAATAGGCGACTTGTCTCTCCAGCTCTGCGTGGCACTGACCGATCAATAAGCATCACACTTAATGCCCTGTCCCTTGTTTTTCCTCGGCTCTTGGAATGTTTGGGCACATTTGTTGGTGGCAGGTTTTCCCTCCGCCCTGGGATGTCGTCTTGTCGATCCCGTCCGGTACAGAGTGATTGCAGAAAATGTCCTCAAAATCAATTTGACTTCTACTGCTCTGGTTCACATAGGAACTCATTTCAGATGTCTGGGACAATGTTATTAAACAAAACTAGGAACTTGTTGTTGACCTCCTACTTCTTGAGATGTAGGATGTTTTTAAAAAAAAAAAAAGAAAAGCACTGACCATCAATTTGTTTTGTCATTTTTCCAGGTGAAATTACATTCTTAACATGACATAACTAAGAAAATAGTCTCATTATATTTTCACATCCGATTCAGATTCATTTTATTAGCCATGTGCAGTATAAAAACTACATTGGAATACATTTGCAAAAAAGGTACTCTGTGTGCACCGACATATGAGAGTATCTTGAATTTGAGCTTTTGTCTATGTTGTGTCGACACCTGTCTTTGTCCACAACGTCCACAGGCATTCTCTCCCCCACCGTGTGCAATTTGTCCATTTATAGCAAGTTTTACTGAATAATGTAATGTCAAAAACACATAGGTCGAATCAATAAATCAAAGATGGCTCCGGGAGCAAACAGAAGACCCATGGGCAGTGAATGAATTGGACTCCAGGGCTGGGCTTTAGTGGTTTGTTTAACGGTTATAGCAATGGGAACAAGAGTGTAATTATGTAAACACCTTTTTGTATAAATATTGGAATGAACTGGAATGGTAAGATCTCCCATATGGCCTTGTAGGAATAAACCAACTGTTGTTTGTTGTGTTGGCTCCTGCTGTCTCTGTACCCATGCGGTTTATAGCTTTAAAAACATAATGTAACTGGTGGCAGATGAAATAAAAAAAACTTTATTTTTCCCACAGGGGGGAAATCTCAGACTGCTCTAACTTTATTAATAAAAAAAAACCTTAATGGTCTCTAATTCTGCCAGATAAATAAGTTTGTTTTTCTAGCGCTACATGCACGTGAAAGCCAGACGCTGTCAAACCTCTGTAGCCAAGCAGGGCAGGTTGGGAGTGTGATGGGGGACCTCTGGGAACCACCAGGAGCCAAACTGTTGGTTTGTCCTTTGGCAAGACACTTCACCCACATTGCCTAGAATTGTGGTGTGTTTGAATGGTTGGTGGGGGTTGGTGGGGGTCGGAGGGTACCTACTGTTTGCCGCGCCTCAGTGTCAGTGTGCCCCAGTAGTAATTTATAAACACCGTGTATGGAGTGATTTAATAATTACATATGAACCTTCTTTCAGTGTTCAAAAGAGCACTATATAAAACCAATGCATTATCGTTGTCATTTTGGTCAGGGGCAAAATTTAAGAAACAAAAGTTGGCTGGTGATCTTATTTTTCATGGTTTGATGCTGTTATATTTACATTTGTAGATGTTTGTTTTTGCATTTTCCTTTTGCATTATGAAGGTATTTAAGGTGGATATTTTTTACTGGTAGAGGTTTTGGAACAACATGATATAATCAATTTAACCAAAGGTGATAAAGGGTTTTGATTGTAGACTTGGGTTCAAATTTTCAAATTCATTGAATAATGTATTTTTTTCTTGGAACAGTTATCTTTACAATGAGGTATAACATGTCATGGTACCTCTTACCATCAATACACATAAATAGGTATGTTTGTGATCTACGTTGAGAGTTTGATTTCATTCTAAAAAATAATTGAGCTCTTCCAACATACGTGTCTTCATAAGAAATGTGGAGATTTGAGGAAAGTAGTACTGTATGTTGCCTTTAACAGAAAACGCAGAGAGCATCAGGCAATCTTTACTCATTATCCTTACTTTATCACAACGTTTGTCATTTCTATTCATCATTTCTTAGATTCACGTAAAAGCACTTTAGTTGCTGGAATTGCTACAAAGGGTCAATCCGTTTCCATCTTATTGAATCCGAAGCATTTATCCGGTCTGAACATGTGTGGGCGAGAAGTAAAAGATGTGACAACTGCCAATGTGACTTAACATAAAGAATTAAGTTAGTGACCTTTGGGGTGTAACTACCTTAATGAGGATCCTCTTTGGAGCTGAGAAAGCACAATCAATACACCGAACATTTAGGGCTTTGGTAAAACATTCAGAGCTCCTGACGTGACGCTTTTGTTTTACTGAGCAAAGAAAAACACAGGCAGGTGAGCTCTGGGGACAGTGGTGATTATCCAGGACATTTAAGGACATTTATGGACATTTATTAACCTTAAACATTTCCAGCCCTTATGGACCAATGGCTCCTATGTATTATTCATGTATTTTCCTGTATTTGAACTGTTTTATTCTCTGTTATGTGTGGACAAATTCACATCTTTAGAATATCCTCCAAGATTACTGTTGTTATTTAGGGCTAAACAAAAATAAATAGTGTTGAATTGAGTGGAAGGTAAAGTATGTCTTATTAATCTATTTGGAAATGTGTCCTCTCCATTTGACCCATCTTTCAATGCCACTAGGCAAGGTGTTGTGGGAGTTACAATGCAGCACACGGGTCAGGACAACCGGTGCAGGAGGATTTTACTTATGTGCATGTTTTGGGTGATGGGGGAAACAGGAGCGACTGGAGGAAACCCACTCAGACACAAGGAGAAACATGAAAACTCCACACAGAAAGTTCCGGACCGATACTGGATCAAACCTGCAGCATGCATCCTTGGTGCAGTGAATGAATGTTTTAACAAGTCGGACAGCAATTTAGCAATAACCAAACACTTTAGCCTAAGAATAGTATCGGCCAGTAGCCTTAATAATGTTCAAGTATCTATGCATTTAGTGAAAAAGTTACATTTATTCCATACAGTTATTTTTTTACTTTGCTTTGCTTTACTGAAATGTGGTGCATTAAGGCTTTTGCTTTTAAATGATATTCTGAGGCTTATTTTCAATTGTTTAAATTGGTTTCCAAATCTGTATGTGGAATTGTCTTTAATATATCAACATTTTTATATATCCAACAACACTTATTCCAATTTTTAGCCTTCAGCTTGTCAGGGATTCAGCAGACAGAGACGGATCGTGGTGTGCCAAACTCTGGAAGTTTATTTAAGTTTCTCTCAAGTTCCACTGGTTTACTTTGTTTCTTTCTCTCAGACAGAATGAAGGCAGTACACAGTTTATATAGTCATTGTCACGTCACACATCGAAAGACATACGTGTCACAAAGAGACAGTCACATCATAGTCATAACATGGAGTCCTTGTAGAGTCCTTGTACAGTCCTGCACGTAGGCCATATTGCTATCTAATACTAACAAGCTTTTTCTTTATTGGTGCAGAATACCTTTCACCTTTCAAAAGTTCGATTTTTGGTTTGAATTGATCATACTGGTCAGTGATACCAGTTTTTTCTTGACTCTGACCCCCATATCTGACTGCGTCTACTGCGCAGCGATACATGCTGGCTTTTGATTCATTGTGCATTATTTAGTTTGCTAATAACGTGTTTTATTACACACATAGAGGGCGTCATTCATCAGTCTGAACTATAAAACTGTAGAGTGGGCATGTTTGTTTTATATTTCCTTGAATCCTGTCAAAGCTCCATTTGCAGAAGACAAACTCTCCCTCCGTCTAATCACTCTGCCTGTCACCCTTGACGTTATGAGGGCTTTAATGGTGGTGACATGGAAAACCACACGTCACCAGATGGTCACTTAATTATTCATCACTACACATGTATTCAGTCAATTCTTCCCACACTGGAGTAAGACATATGGGCCTGCTACGCTGTCTAATGGCATGAAATATGTTTGATTTGAAAACACCTCCTTGAAGCTTCATGTTTTATTAATGGCATCTTCTTTAATTCCATGTTTTGTTTATTCAATTGCACCACCTTTTTATAGAGACGATTAAAAATGAAACTGCGTAATTATATCTAAAATTCCTCGATTCCAACGCTAGTTTTCACATGCATGTACTTTGCCATCTGTCACATCTTTAGATCAGGTTTGAAAAGTGAATGAAGTGAATACTCAGCCAATCAGCTCTCAGCTCATAACATAGTTAATCATAGGGCTCTTTCTTACATGAAATAAGTTTGCAAAAGATGACATGTTTTTGAAGAGCTTTTGAAGATGAAGAGCTTGTTGTGGTCTGATTTCTTCACAACATTTTACTTAAAAAAAAAAAATCTGGTAAGACAGTTATTTATGAAACAAACGAGATAAGATACCCCAGCTTTAAGGTCTTGGACAGATTGTAGAATATAAATCATTTTTTGAACTGGGTGAATGGTGAATTTGTTCTTAGTCATTTTACTTGAGGACATCTTCTTCCAGTTGTAAACCTGGTTGGTAAAAGTTACAACTAAAACCAAAGGTCCTGATTTTAAAAAAACATTATCCATACATGGATATCCATATCCATGTATGGATAATATCCATACATGGACATAGGGGCGACAGTAGCTCAGTTGGTAGAGCATTGGCCTTTGGGCCTGAAGGTTGTGGGTTCAAGCCCACCGTAAGACCTACTTCACGACTCCCACTGATGACTGCTGTCGTTGTGTCCTTGGGCAAGACACTTAACCCCACTTTGCCTGAAGCTCCCACTGAAAGATCTCAGCTCCTGTGGACTCACCACCTGCAGGAGGATCAGTGAGGGGCTGGTGCTCTGTGTCCTGGGTGCAGCTCTGACTGCAACCCCCCCGACCCAGAAATGGATTAAGGGGAAGAAAATGGATGGATGGATGGATTATCCATACATGGCCCCCCTCTACTTCGCTCTAAGTGCCCCAGACCCTGTATACCCTGGAGAGTCCCCCCCAAAGACAACCTTAGGTAACACAATCGCAGGCCTTCTCCAAGTTGACAAAATGCATGTGGACAGCTTGGGCAAACTCCCAAGATCCCTAGTATCACAATATACTGACCCCATAATAGACTTAAAGCTGGAGTTGTGACAAAGTCTGTTTATATTCGACCTGTTTAGTGCGTCTTCATTTGAACAAGCTACTTTTGCCAAATTGAACCTGTCTTTTGATGGTTACAGAAATTCCAACCGCTGTTTTCTTAACAACTCAATGTACAATTAATTCTACGCTGTCTGGAGTCTTGGAAATAAGGACTTTGAAGCCTTGTAATTACGATCATCTACACACCAATTTACACGATGACAACAGAAATCTCGACAATCTAAAGACATCCAGCAATTACGTGACAATCAGGACGTTCTCAAGTGCAGCGCAGATGAGAATATGCATTTTGCTGTGTGCCGCTGGTGTGGTCACTATCCCCGCCCCCCAGAGTGGCTTCAGTGTCAGGATCGCAGTCTCGCTGGCTACAAAACATCCCGTCGCTGCGGTGGACTTACTGGCAGCATCCCCCTCCCCTCCCCAGGCCTGCTCTTTAATTACCCTGGCCTATTGATCCTCTATGGGACACACACTCCGGAGCCGGGGCCTGTACAAGTTAATGACTGATTATTCACTGGTGGGCCCCTGGGACAGGACAGGAGAGCACACTGCAGCCTCCACACCTCTCCCTTGACTCTAACTCGGCTCGAAATAGCGCTTTGTACTCACTGCTCTGCTGAGTCCATTACTTTGAACTGGCGTTTAGCTAGGAGTTTGCAAGAAAGTTTGGGCCATAAACGTGTGTTGTGAGGTTTTCAATAAATCAGCATACTGTTGAATCATTAAAAAGGAGGCGAGAACATTACTAATTATTACACAGTGTACCGTTGCTTTTCCATATTTACCCGTTTAGACCCCCTCTTGTTGGTCTACCTAGGTTTCCTCCAGGTTCTCAGATTTCCCTTACCACTTAAAAAATACAATGGCTATAATCCTGCCCAAACACGTAACCTACATAATATTTTTTTTGTGGCACCAGGATTTTAAATTCTTACAAAAAACTTTGATAAAGGGAGGTAAACATGGAAGGCATGTTTTTTTTCAACTGTTTGACTCAAGAAAAATACATGCTTAACTTTATTCTAAATATTGAGCTCAAATAAAGGCTTATAGTGTAATTAAATATATAAATTAGTCAGCAGTACTCAGACCTTCCTTTTGTACATTTTCGGTTCAGTCCAAACACAACTTAAAACTGAACGAATTTTGTTCAGAAATACGCAACAAAAATTCTCAATATAATAAGTATATAATTGGAGAAAATTATCTCCAAAATGTGCACATGAATGCATACAATTAGTTTCAAACAAACTTTCCACTCAGAAAACGATGGATACCTTGGTGAAAATGACTGGCGCCTCTGCTCTTGTGGCATTGATGGGTCAAATGCAGAGCACACGTTTCCCTATGGAGGCAGAAAAGTATTCTGCAACATTGTCTACTTCCTGTAAGCTAATAATTGCCTCTGAAGAGAACTGACTCACTGTACTTTACATAAAGATGATAATATTCCTTCTGCCCAGACGCCGTTATCTTGGTAATGACGAAGGCAGCTAGTATTGATGAAGTGGGAATCATTTTCACCAAGCAGCGGCGATTGACATTTTCAAAGCCAGCTACACAACCATAAACAATTATATCAAAACATCTTTCCAAACAAAAACGTATACAACTACAGAAGCAGCTTTTCATGCAGACTACATTTTGTGTGAGAAATAGATTTGTTTTCAAAATTACAGTCCCATACTTTTCTGTCTGAAACAGGTCGTAAAAATAAAAATGGTAAATACCTAAATTAATTAAAAACATTTCATAATTAAGTTCAAACTGTTGGTCACAAAGAGGAATGCCTTTAGTAAAGTCTCTCGTAATGAAGCTTCCTTGTCTGTGCACTTTAAATGATTTATAATGTATCACTTTAAATGTAGCTGTTTAATTGGGTCGCCGATACAGGTAAATCATTCATAGGCTTTTAACCATAAGCAAAGAACATTGACCTCATTTTTAGTCTTTTTAAATAAGACACTAGTACGTCTTTATAACACAAATATAAAAAATATAAAAAAAATTGCAAAACTTTTTTATTACACTTTCAAGCCCACGGGTTATTACTGCTGTTTGCACTCATATACAGGAGAAGACAAATACAAGTTATAGAGTTGAATAGAGTGGCAGGTTATGTCAGGAGATGAACTTTAGAAACTTGGAGTCCTCTGAGGTTTTCATGTTTTCACAATAAGCATCACACGTTGTTCATATCCAGGCAACGTCTGTCAACCTCACAGACGAACCTCACAACGATAATTAGAGCAGTGCAACAAAACATCTTTACTCCTGTTCTGTACCAGGGGCTTTTCATTTATGAAAACATAATGTAGAGAGAAAACAACTTCTTGAGATGATTATTTTATTATTACCACATTTCCTGTTCATAAATTTTTTATTGAATTGTGATGGACAAAAAATAATCTGTTTTCACCCTCGCTCCATCTCCACCCGTTTGTGTATATTCAGAAAAGCAAGGCATTAGATTTTAGGATTTAGAGAGGCAGTGTTTTGAAAATGAATAGGTAAAATTGCAGTCAGTCAGTCTTTCATTTATAACCGGGGTAACTAACTTAAAAATAAATAAAATCCATTACACTTGATGCTTGCATTTTGGTTCTATCACTAGTTTTTGTGCCGTTTGTGTATTTTTGGTCTCTGTCACATCTTTAGATCTTTAGCTTTCTCACATAAAAAAGTAAAAATGAGACTAAGTAAGTAAGTCATCTTCATTTATATACCACCTTTCACAGACCAGAGTCACAAAGCGGTTTATAATTGTGGGCATTTGTCTCTCACTCCACACAGAAATGGGAGTGAGGTCGCCAGTACAGGAGGTGCCGGACCTATTGTACATGTTTTTAGTGGTTGGGGAAACCGGAGCACCCGGAGGAAACCTACACAGACACGGGGAGAACATGCAAACTCCACTCAGAAAGGGCCTGTTCCGACCGGGATTCGAACCCAGAACATTCTTGCTGAGAAGGGAGAGTGCTATCCACTCAGCCACCGTGCTGCCCATGAGAGGACCAATCAGCTCTCAGCCCAAAGCCTCAAACAGTGACTCACAGGGCTCTTGCTTATATGTATATAAGAAAAATACAGCTTATAGTGGTTTGATTATTTTCACAACCTTTACCGTTCACAAGACTCTTTCCAGCATTAAGGAACAGTTTAATCCCTGTCTGTGGGAACATACTCAACCCTAAATATGTCAGGGAATCAGGAATTTCCCCTTCCTCTGATCAAAACTAAATCCTTTCCCCAATTCCAAATGTACAAAATGGCGACATCCATTCCCAAACGGTGAGTATCTCTAAAGACCACTGGAGCCGTGTCCCAGTGCTGCTCCTCTCCGGGGGTGAGAGCTGCTTTGTATTTAGTGCCTGGGCTCTGGTGAAGGACGTCTGTGGGGAAATAAGCTGGTGTCCACACAGAGATGATCTTTACACCACAATCCCGTGAGGCCCACACATGTGACAGACCTACGCTAAACATTGTGGAGGAGCGACAGGGCATTGGAAGGGCCCACTGGAGTAAAACATGAGTAATCTGGTAGAGGTCCATCGCCTGCTCGTCTTCTTACATTATATTCTAATTAGTTATTATTTCTGCACCTGGTATGTTTCACAGCCTGACAATGAACTTCATAGACATAATAAATATAACTGATTGTGGTTTCAGCCTAGGTTTTTCATTATTTTCATTCTTTCCTATGTCTTATCTCAGATGACAAGTCCAAAACTCATCACTGTACTTTTCATGAATGGCCTTCGCTCTCCGTTAGAAGACCGTAACAATGTGTTAATTTTATTTATAAAAGACTTATTGGAAAACTGATTATTTTATGTTTGTCCAGTTGAACACGAGATCACAAGACCATTTGCTCTTAAAAACAGTTTGGACAAAAAAGTGGCATCTAAAAATGTGGCATTTAAAAAACTGAACTTGGAAAGAACATTGATAAAAATTAGATACTTCTACATCTTTGCCAAGTTGGAAATTCTGGCAGCACTGGTCCCATTATAAATCAAATGGTTTATTATCACCACTTTCAATGTTCACAAGTGGTCACAAGTCTGTTCCATGCTTACTGTACTTTTAGGGACCTGAAACATTTTTGAACCATGAAATATAATCATCTGAAACGTGAAGTTTTAAATTGTTTTGTGCACTTTATGTAACTTTGCGACTGCTCCGTCAGAAACGTATCACTTTGGATTGGAAGGTTGACAGAAAGCTGCATCTTTAATTGCATCAGCAATGTGTTAAGAGAAAAAACTTAAACCCATACATACCTACATTGTCAGCCACCATTCCTGATGTCAACAGGGACTAGAGACTGCGATGCATTTACACCTCAATCGCAGCTAATAATTTGAATGATTTCCCCCACCTTCACATTTTAACAATTGTGATATTAGTATCCATGGCCTGACGGACTCAAAAGCCAATCTGCATATTGGGACAAGAAAGGTGGTGATTGAAATTCATTGCCCCTGAATGGTAGTAATTTTATTCTTGCAATTGTCACAAACAGCAGTGGGCATTTCCCAAGCCGGCTATTACCTAAGTGCTCATGAATCACCGGGAGACATGTGGCATGCTGCCGCCTTATAGAAGGGCTGACATGTTCCGCTTCATGAATGTATGAGGCTAAAAGGCAGATGTTATAATCATAATGAGATTTCTAACTTGATTTCCTTTGATATTTTCCAGTTACCAGTCAGTGTGACATGAATGCTGCAAAGAACAAGCGACCCAATGTTTTTTTCGTAAATGGGAAAATGCTTGATTCATAAGACACACTAGGGCTGGTTGATAAAGCCCTAGAAAAAAAACATAATTTGAGATATGAATGATGCACAAGGTTAGGAGCAATTAGCTGAAGGAAACGTCACCAAACTGTCATGATTTGAAAGGAATCGGGTCAAAAATTGCAGAACTGTTAAATAAAAAGTTATTTTAATGAAAACATATCAAAACAAACTCCAGCACAAAATGACTGACGGAAGAATAGTTACTTTATTACAAACTTATTTTCCCCAATTTCAATGCATTTCATTACCCGCCTTTTTGGCTAGGTTCAAAACCACATTTCCAACCCCCTTCATTGGTAAGATGCTAATTAAGGCTTATTGGGAGAGTTTCTGATGGGTCACTGCACGCTCTGGCGAGGTCCACGCAGAGATTAACTGAACTATCTTTTATGTTTTATCGGTACGACGCACGCAGGACAGGGGAATGGCCAGGCCTCCTTAAATCAGTGAGTCAATTACCTGCAGCATATGGGACAGCGGTGATTTGGATATTAGAGGCTTTATCAAAGGTGTCCCGAGAGCGTCTCTTGTGTCCCTTAAGGCAGTACTTATGAACACCTGACTGATGCTGCACTGGGGGGAGCTCGCCTCAGTGCCTCTGATAGCTTTTGGCGATGGAAGCGGGATGAGATGTGGAATAGAGGATGGAGCACCTGGACCAAGAACGACCACGATTTTTATCTCGAGAGACCGACGTAATTAGGTTTTGATTTACATTCAAATGGTATAGTCTTGCTGCACAGTGAAATCTGTACTGCAATGTTCCATTTCAGACGTAAAAGAAAAAAGTCTTGGATGACTACCCCGGTGTCATTGGACTGACTTCGTTTGTAGTACATTTATTGTTCATTCTTCAAACATTTTTCTGGGTATCTTGCGAAAATATGCAATCTTTCTGGCGAGGGATCTGCACTCTTGTCAATGTGTGGTTTGGCTTTGTTTCAGCGTCGGCATGAACGTTTTATTTGCATGGAAACGCAGCAGATCAGACAAAATAGAAAACTGTAAACCATTTTAAGCAAACTTGGTGAAACATTCAGCATACAGACACAGGGTTCGACCCCGTGACTGACTTTTTCTGAGTCCCAACATGCAGCCATGGAACCTGACCGTCCTGACCATCTTTCAACTGCTGCGAACAGGTCGAAGGTCTGTTCGCAGCAGGTCTGTTTACGAATCCAAAGTATGTAATGTTTCTTCAAAATTAGAGATAAACTATTAAGGCGTCTTGAGAATAACAGATTAGTCCGTCGCCTCAAAAAATCATCTTTCTTTATCAAAGTGTACTCCACATCTTGAGGGCACATTAAGATTAAGGAAAAGATTATGTTGAGCAAATGGGTTACTATTTATACCTCCGTTCATTGGACGTAAATTTTAGTTTAATACAAAAGTAGCTGTAACAAGGTGTTTGACACTTGTTTACACATATGTTGTTGCCAAAATTTGTGCGAAAATAATGGAGAAAGAGATAGCTATTAAATAAACAGACTTGAGTGTTTTGCCAGCTGCACTGCTGAAAATGGAATATTTCTAAGCAATTTTACAGACACTTGGATAATAAATGTCTCAAATTAGTTTGGTTGTCACTACTTTTACGGGAGCTGGTCTTTAACTAACGGTCAGTGTCGCCACATTTCTTTAAAAAAGCACTATTATTATAATGAATGTACCTGAAGGATTGGTCCCAGCTCAAAATCAGCCTCTCGGCCTGAAGTGTTTTACAAGAATAGATTTACAAAGAAGGGAGACGAGCGCTATTAATGCATGTCCTCTTTTTCCACGGCCGCTGTGGTCAAGGCAGACAAAGCCTCTTCTCGTAGTAAATGCAGTAAATGAATACATATTTTGTTCTTTAGCTAAAGTTTAAGAATATGATTAAGAGATAACCCCAACCCTTTATTCGTCCCACAGTCGGGAAATGTCAGTGTAGCATCACAAGTTAGACAGTAGGAATGAGGAGCACACAATACAAGATAAATGAATAATAACTATTCTAAAATAAACTAATCTCCAACTCTAGCACAAAAAGAAGCAGTATGAAATCTCGATCTTTAGCATAATAAGGAAAGAAGTCTAAAATGTAACATTTTTATTATTATAAACTGTAGTCACTATAAAACTGCTTATTTCTGAGCCGACAAAGTACGTACATGTTTGAAAATGAGCAGGAAATGATGTTGTAAGTGTGAATTATCTCCTAAATAAGGGTAGTTACTCACATTACTTTTACTTTTAAACACATCTCTGTTGCGTCTACACCCCAGGTCACTCTTACCCAGACGGGCTGTAGTGTATAATCCCAATGATCAAAGGCTCTTAGTGCAATATGAAGCTTCTAAAGGTCAGCAGCACATGTGCCATTTCAGCCTGAGCTCTGTCTGTCTATAATGACAGTCAGCAGAGACCATGGCCTGGCTCCAAGCACAAAACTGAGAAAATGTCTACGGACTATATAATTGGGCTTTGAACAACACTCAACGTGACAAGATGCGGGGACAGAACTTAATAGCTTTTAAAGAGTCTCAAGTGGTTAATGTAGTAATCAATGTTCACCTTTAGCATGACATTAGAGGAGTGAAAATGACAAAATGGTCGACTATGTATTATGTAAATTGATGCATGTGCGGTAGTTATTGATGTGTTTCACTTCACGTTAGCGTTTTCTGAGGGGCTTTGTGTCAGTAACTTTGCTTTTGTTTCATTTGTTTAAAGTAGTACTAGAATTTAATATGCTGCTATCCAGAATATATAACTACAATATGTGTTTATAATATTTCGGGTGTTCATTTTGACATGTTCAGATGAATTATGTTAAAAAAACTGCTTTGAAGTGGCACCTTTTCACTTCCGCATAGAAACGCTAGGGGGGGCCAAAATGGCGGCGATGCCGTAGGAGAATGACCTCTCACAGCAGCAGCAGTCTGGGCTGAATCTGTAGGAGGTTTCACTGTCATCTGAACAAGGTATAAACATATTTTCATTCGTTTTGTACATAATAGTGTGCAACTCTTTTAACCTTTTAGCCTTATTTGTGAGATTCAAGCTAATTAGTGTTGGGCAAGTTAGCTAACTCTACTTGATATCATAAAACATGCTAACAAGGCAGACCTGGTGAAGATGTGTTTGCGTTCTGCATAAAGAAGTTGTTTTAACCAGGATTTCATTTTGGTATTTTGAACTCACTCGACAAAGCGTTTTGTGTTTTGTATGCAGTTTGACATCTTAGGGAACACACAGCACATGTGCACGCACACACACACACACACACACACACACACACACAGCACATGCAAACAGACAGACAGACCGACAGACATTCAGACTCACTCAAATAGGTTCATACGACTATTTTATTCAAGCTAAAGAAATTATCTGAGAACTAAGAAGCATTTTGTGTTTAAGACAGTCTAATATTGTGGCCTACTGGATAAATGTGATTATTTGTATATAAGAATACTTTAACGATGCTCCTACACATCATTAGGGACTCAGCCTCACTACAAAACTCTCCTCAAAACTCAAAGCTGCATTCCCATAATTGTCCAGCTATTTACAGATTCTTTCTGTTCTTGTAAAGCGTCTTTGAGAATCCACAAAAACACGTCATAAATTACTATTCTGAGTTTCAGTGTGAAGAACGGTGTTTACAAAATACACTTCAAAGGGACAAAAGAAATGATATTTTGAGAAGAAAATATAAAAATTGTCTTAGCATTGGCTTTGAACAATGCATGTATATTATTCTATTGTAAAGTACTTGAAAGGTATAAATAAAGAGGACTGTCATATATTTGTTGAAATATATGTAAATGAGTACATGGACTTTTTAATATTCAAATTGTCCGAGTTTCACTAATATACATGAAATCCTCTGTTTTTGAAATATTTAGTATGTAGTTTGTTATTTTGACAATGCCTACACCTGCAGCTACGTTTCATGACATCGCTGGCTGTTTTATGACATTAAATCAGAGAAATGATGTACGCTGAATTAGTATCAAAAAGTTTTCATGTCTAATTGCCGACAGCTGCAGCAGAATTCTGTCACTATGAAAGAGCTTTTGAGATGTGCCTTAAACGAATCGTCTCGCATTCATCAGTGCTGCTGTGTTTTGCTTTTCCTCAGAATCAGATCTCTTTCAAAGCAAGACATTTTTCCCTCTTTTTACATCTCAATCTGTGCAAAACCAAAACATCAACATTGGATTACAGTCGTGCCAATTTTGCAAGAGAAAAAGAAAAATATTACTGCATTAATTCTGATTAAATTGGTTGCGGTGTTGCAGGAGTAAGATAGAAACCATTTATTTTTATCAATTCCCCAGTAGTCTATCCCAAGCTTATTTTATTTGTAATTTTCACTTAGACTCAAAACAAAATCATGGGGGTCTGGGTTGTGTTGACCTTAAAAGAAAATTGTCCTCTGAGTAACGAGATCTGCAAAAAGAAAATGTTGTAAAAAAGTGTTGTAACGTTTAAACTACATGCAGTATTTATTTTTCTAGAGAATGTTTTGGGCCCGGAGTGCAACAGTCATATGATAAGCTCCAGTCTTGTCTCTTTAGTTGGAGCCCTGAGAAATAATTGTGAATGCTTTCTGTTATGGTTAATTAAAATTGACTGATTTCCCCAAAGCATGTTTTTAACCTTTTTGTGGTTCATTTAAACACGTGAATCATTTGCCCACTAAAATATATCTTGCTGAACTCTGAATTTATGTGATTTAGAACTTTTGGCAGGCTAATATCTTAAACAGATTATAGATTTAGATTCATAGTTGATAACTAAGATATGGATCTTTCCTTAACAGAGTCAATTCAAATAATCTAATTCAAATCCAATAAAATCATGAAAAAACAATCGATAACAATGGCTCATTATGGTGAAAAACTCAAAACATTTTAAAAAAACATAAAAGGGCATTCTGAAGGGGGACTGTACGGCTTTTTCATCAAAAGGATAACAATCAGGATTGGCATAATATGTCTCTTTGGATGTAATGAGTATATTATTCCTATCAGTTTCACATTTTGTTCACTCTCTTGAACAAGATTGTAATTAAAGGTATGTAGGAGGATTTTCCACTTCTGGATGGATCATCAAGACCAATGGTCCTCCTGATCGTCAGTCATTCTGGTCAAACAAGACCAGAAAGATTTTTCAAAAAGTGAGGAGGTTCTTTCCTAAAATTTGGGAAAATCCTCCTTTATATCTTTAAGTTCAAGTTTCACCTGTGTGATGTATGTGTTTAAGAGCAGATTATGTGTACAGAGCAGCTTTCATGTTATGGTCACATGACCACACATGGCCTTCCTTCTAATCTTATGGAGCATCAGACAGTAACATGTGTCCACATATCCAAAGGTGATGGCGAAGGACGTTTCTCGAGACCATTACAGAGAAGAGCCTGTTGACTGGTGAATACAAAGAGGCTGTCAGACACACGCTGCTGCAGAATCTGCTTCTCCAAGGTCATGGACTCTACATTTATCACTCTGAGTCAGTGGTCCTATGGTTTCACATCTGTCCGCTGTCCTGGGGTGAGCTTCGGTGGTAATGCCTGATGACCAGCCCCTCCAATGCAGCGAACGGTCATGAGAAAGCAGAGGTGGATAGAGGATTGTTGTGTGTCTGTTTTCAAAGGCTCAGAGAAAGTCCAATACATCTAGTAACGGCAACAGCGCTTAAAGCTGTGTTACCTTTCAAACTACAAACATTTACCATTGTAATAAAAGTTCCTAGCTCTCAAAACTGTTTGGTTCTATCACTATTTGTTTATGCATGGGTTTTCTGGCCTCTTGGACATCTTTTGTTTTTTAGAAGTGAAAAATGAAGAACCACTAATGCTCAGCCAACCAGCTCCCAGCCCAAAGCGCCAAAAGTAGTGGCTCTTTAAGTATGCAAAAATAAACTGTTTTGTAATAAGAATTCATGCTGTGGTCGGGTGAAGCAAAATGTATTGTATGTGGGTGAAATAGTTGCATGTCCGACCTTTAACTTCAAAAGGTTTTCATGTAATTTCACTGGTGGAACATGTGCGTGTCAGTTTTTCACGTTATTCCATTCTGTGGCATCAAACCTGTGAAGCGTGTGTTCTCTGCCGTTCCAATCTCTCTCTAAACATAATTTGTCATCGACCCACAGGTGTGACTCCAGCTCAAACAGATAAGTGAGTGTTTGTGTGTGTGTGTGTGTGGTATGTTTTCATGCATGTGTGTGTTCTGTGTAAATACGTGTGTGTGTGTTTGTGTGGTATGTTTTCATGCATGTGTGTGTTCTGTGTAAATGCGTGTGTGTGTTTGTGTGGTATGTTTTCATGCATGTGTGTGTTCTGTGTAAATGCGTGTGTGTGTTTGTGTGGTATGTTTTCATGCATGTGTGTGTTCTGTGTAAGTACGTGTGTGTGTTTGTGTGGTATGTTTTCATGCATGTGTGTGTTCTGTGTAAGTACGTGTGTGTGTGTGTCTGTGTGTGTGGGAACATTCATGTGTGTGTGGTATGTTTTCGTGTGTGTGTGTGTACATGCATGTGTTTGGTATGTTTTAATGCATGTGTTTGGTGGGTGTGTGTGTGGGTGGGTGATATATATATTTTTTTTCATGTATGTTTGTGCGTAACCCAAAAACATTCTTAAAAACTCATTCTATTCATGAGCGCAGCTGTCTTTGCAGATCCACCTTGAGCTTGATCTTGTTGCATTACCTCCTCGTCTAACACCCCTAATACCCCTAATAGATATCACATTATTCTTAAATCACTGCATGTGTCTTAGTATTGGTCAATAATGCATATTCAAAAGCATCGTGAACAGGAGCAGGACCCATACGCCTTTCTTGTATTCCGTTCCCCCTCTTTGGTGAAATTCAACACTTTTTTTTCAATCTGGCTTTTAACATATTATTTATGTTATTAATTATTAAAACATCAAACCCCAGATGACATTTGCTTGAAGAGCTCTTCTGACATGGATAAAGTTGCTGAAAGCCCCTCTTATTTCTTGTTAGCCGACACCTTAATTCATGCATATTGATTAGAGGGCATTAGTGAAAATCAGTTGAAAATGTGCTGAAAGAGGAGATAGAGCACACCGGGCTGACAATGACAGAAAGACAGTTAGAGACATTTGAATATAAAGTAGCACGCTGACTGATTGTCGATGTAAATAAACCAGCAATCAGGATGCATTAGCTGCTATGAAACACCGCTGTGATGGAGCGTGCCGGTGGAATTAGCTCCATAAGCCAGGTGGGTGACTCACTCCCCGGATCTGCCCCTCCAACGGCCCCATTGTCCTCTGTGAAAACATTCTGCAGGTGTATTTATCTAGTAGAGCGATCCACTTCATAGATTTGCTTCATTTAGCCAAATTACCCGAAAAGGCATGCCCTCTGCGTGGATGTGAGTGGCTCTATGATGATTGATATTATGATGAGGTGTAGTGTGGTTTTCGCTTCAGTGGGCCTTCGAACTAAAAACAAATGTCCGATTTATTCTTGTGCGAGGCCGTCAAAGAGGGTCTAATCCATAATCAGAGTAACAATGGTGCAGTAATGCCAAATGCCGAGGTGTGGAAAGAGGGAGGTTTGATTTTCTTGATGAATCCTATTGTTGTAAACTAACTTTTCCTTCTTTCATAAGTAGCTGCTATGGAAGTGTCAAGACTTTAGATCAAGGATGTGCTTTCATTTTCATGTGTAGCTGATACTGATTAACAAACAATTGAATAGATATTGTGCATCATAATGTCAAAAGTTATCTATACACTAAAGATGGTGAACCTACTTTTAAAAATCACAAATAATATATAATGCAATCAAGTTCCTCCCTATCACTAGTTTTCACATGCATGTATTTTTTGGCTTCGGTCACATTTTTTTGTCATTTTTTTCAGAGAGAGAACCTCAAAAAAAACAGAGGCCCACTCTTACTATGTACAGTATGCAAAAGAATAATTTTGACGGCTGCATGATATGGTCTAATCTGTTGACAAAAAGGCAAAACACGTAAACAAGTTCCCAGCTTTCACTTTAAATATAGACAAATCTCTACACCTGCTATAATAACTATTGGGATCACTATTTTCAGTAGTAGTATTTTCTGGCCTCTACAAATGACCCTTGTGTCTTGTACATTTGACTCAATTTCCACCACATCGAACAAATTGATGCATTGAAATTGATTTATGTATTGAATCTTCATGCGCCTGAACAGTTGTGACTATTCTTCACGAGCCCAAAAGGCCTCTGGATGCTGCCGTATCAGAACAGAGTTGTCAAAATAGGGAAAAATGATGACTATGTTACCTATTTAATTACACAACATTCCACTCAGTCCAGAGCGGAAGATGTAGATAGTGCTAATGTTGCTCTGTGGATAATAGACCCATCATTCTTGTCTGAGCCTTTCACTCACCATAGATCAAGTCGGTTGGATTACAGATGAAACGTCGAAAAAATATAAAAGATCTATTCGAAAGCACAACAAATGTATTTCTTTTGAAGTAACACATTTCATGGTGAGACAGCAGTAGGTATTTTTGAGAAGGCATGCATTGAAATAAAACCATTGTATTTACACCAGAAAGGAATAAAGCCATATGGTCCCATCTGTGCAATATGTGTTATGACTTCACAATGCCAGCTGCTTCACTGCGAAAAGGAAGTGATCTTTTTGCATACTTTCCAATGGAGATACATTTATTTCACTGTGTAATATTTTGTTGGAGGGTACAAGGATTATCAAAATTCACGCCGTTTTTTTGGCAAATTATAGTAAATATAGATCCGGTCCACAATAGATCATAGATGACTGAATAAATGAAACAAGACTTCTGCATTGCAAATGTTGGAATTGAATTACGATACAGTAGATCAACAACTTTTCCAATAATTTCATCACAGTGGATATGTGGATTCACTGGACTCGGATTTATAATCATTATTGGCGAAAAGGCCAGTGTGACTTTGGAAAGTCCTCCGTAAAACCATAACAATGATAAAATGCAACTTGTAGTTTGATACTATATTCACATGTAGGATCCCTCACAGCTAAACGGTGCTGAGGAGGGAAAGTGTCAATCTCCTGTGTTGTGGAGAGATGTGTTAAACCCGGCGTTAGAACATATGTAAAATGGTGTTTCTGTTGTTGGAGTAAACGTCTGGAATGAGTTGGTTGTAGATTTAAGACTGCAGAACTTGAATAATATTCAAACATACCAATTGTGAATGCTGATCAGAAAATCACCATTATTTTGGAGTAAATGTTGCAGATATTTGAATATTTGAATTTGTTAATAAAGGCTAGGCATATTTTTTCCCATGTGCCTGAAAATGCCAAAATATCTGAAATAGATTAAGAAACTGAAACCGCTTAAATTCCTGTTATTTCTATGTGGTCTTCCTTTCTGTGATGGAGGCCATAATGGCATTGCAAGATGGGTCAAATGCAGAGGACAAATGTCCCTATGAGGACACTAAATTCTACATTAACCTTAGATAAGCTACAGAAAATAACATAATTAATCTCTAAACCACGGGTGTCAAACTGGTCCTCAAAGGGTAGGCGTGGCTGCGGGTTTTCATTCCAACCAAGCAGCGCAAGGCAACTGCTCTCTATGCATCTTTGAACATTTTACACATGACAAATAAAAGATTGCTCAAACATGCATATATAGCTCAAAAACAACAATATGAGAATCTATTATAACAGTTACAGGCTAATACAATCAGAAACTGCTGGATAGTGCTCTGCTAAAAGTCACTTCACATGTTAATCTTTGCTTCAACATATTGCTCTTTTTTCAGTCATAGTTTTACATTTTCACAAAACTCCAGGTGCAGTATCCAGATCAATGTTTGTGCCCGTGTTGTTGGGACAGACGGCGTTTTGCAGCCACACCATTTCTCCGGGAAGTCTGCGTCCACATTCCCGACATTCAAAGGCACTGCGGCCACCTCTCCTGGTTTCCTGTTGCAATCCGATGTGGCATCTTTAGTTTCCAGCGAGACGTGTAAGGGGTTTGGAGTCTTGATTATGAGCTAACCACCAACAAAGAGAAACACGACACCTTCTCAAGTGCGCAAGGAGAAGACACCGGGCTCTTCTAGAACCAACTCCAACGCCACAGCGGCAAGATTCACGTCATGGAATAGACGCCAACCACACGTTCTCACCACTGGCAAAGACATGGCTCTTGTCAAATCAAACTTGCACCCATAATTTAAACTGATATGAGAGTGATATAGACAGAACTTAGATGGAGCCCAATAGGGAAGTGCTCATGGACAAAGTTTTGCTCCTTCTCGTTCTGGCTACTGTGGCTATTTGTGTCACACTCACCATTTTGGGCTTTTTTTGTGATATTGTCTTTGTAATTTCAGATATGAGCTGAGTTTGACTTTTGCTAGCGAGTAGTGAGCAC
Source organism: Knipowitschia caucasica (assembly GCA_964034765.1). Taxonomy (NCBI): domain Eukaryota; kingdom Metazoa; phylum Chordata; class Actinopteri; order Gobiiformes; family Gobiidae; genus Knipowitschia; species Knipowitschia caucasica. The sequence continues at coordinate 29,631,833 of OZ035835.1, forward strand.
GGGGACAGACCAGCGGCTCATGGGCACCTGGTAACTCGGCCGTTGCGACGTACAACATTTGCAAATAGCCCGTTTGAGCAAGCTCTGATCGGCTCCCTCTGCATTCAGCAAACACTGTGACGTCAGGTGTGAAAGTGTGAGTGAGTACATTGTAATTTTATGATAATTGATAATAGAGTGAATGCAAATAGTATATAATTTTACTGTGATTCTGGAATGAATGTTTGATGTTTAATGATTTGTATTAATAAAAAAATTAACTAAGCAAATATCTTATGATAATACATTGTTTAATAACAGTTATTGACATCCTGATATAAAAGGGTAAACAGCTGGATGATTGACGTTGGGGAATGATTTGACAGCAACATTGAAAATCTTACATTGTCAGTGAAACAGTTTTTGTTTTCGTAACGGGGATAATATTAAAAGAACCTTTCTTCATCCCGCAGTTGGGAAATGGCGATGCTGCATTGCACATTACAGACAGGAGGAATATAGAGCACACAAAACTAGATACATACTTTAGCTTTAGAATCTTCAATAGTGTTTAGCTTAGTTTTTAACCTTCTCTCAAGGAACAAAAGAACACATAAGTAGTCTAAATGTTTGCTATATAAACATGTGTACCGGGTGGGATCTATACATATTTAATGCAAACGTTTGTACATTGTAGGGATCCAAATTGAATGCAGTCTCATGAGTTGCAGTTTGCCCTAATACTCTGCTCAGAAGCTGCTCTATAGCCCCTGTTTATTCTATCTGAATGCTAATAGTATAATTCACTTAAGCATGTTCCTTCATTGGGCTCCCTTCTGTTTACAAACACAGAATCTATAGCATCACTTAGGTCCTCTTTACCGACCAATCGCTGTCTCCTGGGCTTTTTTTATTATTAATAGAAGAAATCATAGGAGGCTTTTAATTGGAGATGCTCAGGTAGGTGTGCTCGGAGGTGTGCAGGGAGCTGTCAAGGCAGATCTACCGACTTCCTCGTCTCACTGCAGAACGGCAGGACGTCGCACTTTCATGTTTACCTCCTGTCGACAACGTGAAGGATGTAATTTGAAGCTGTCCCTCTTATTCTATCCCCTTCCCCACCTCCCATGATTAGCTCACCGGCTCCCCAAGCAGCTGTGCATACCAATTCTGGAAAGGCAAACTGGGAATCACCACTATTAAAGAAGTAAACGGCACGATATGCAAATGAGACTCCGGTAGTAGCACCTCTCTCAGTCATGACAGGGAAATAGAAATCCCGCGCTGTGTGGACGCTAATAATGTAACGCCGTAGGGAAGGAGAGGAGGGATACTGCGCCGAATAAGGAGGATATTAAATGAAAGGAGCGAGGAATCAAAGGAAGCTGCTATGTCGCTCTGATCAGTGCTGGCTTTGGGAGTTTGTGTTAAATGAGATAGAGTTAATGGCGAGGTGGGCTCAGGCTCTGCAGCTTCTGAGGGACGCTCCTGTTTGATATCACCTGTCGGCATAAGGCACCTAGGCTTTGTCAGGGTTTTAGATTTAAGGCTGTGCTAAAGATGCCAGATAGAAACTAGTACTAAGCGGGAATTCACTGCCAGCAACACGGATCGTCTCAAAATATGAATGGCGTTTTCTTGTCGTCTCATCCCATCTACAAACCCAATTCAGCTCAAATCATCCCATTGTTTTTTTGCGGGCCTACAGACACACGCACACACACACACACAGACAACTACAATACCCCACTATTGGCAATTTTTAATATATACTGTTAAGGGGAATTTTTCCTGTGCATTTGACCCTTCTGCCAATGCTGCTCTAGGGGCCAATCTCCAGATGTTGATGCCCGGCTTGGTCAGGACTATCAGAGCTGGGATAGTTTACCGTTGCATGTTTTCGGTTCTATATTCACATAATCATGGAACTATTACATGCATCATTGTTTTTGCAGGTTTGAGTAATCTTTAGTAATTTAGCTCATCCTGTTTAGAGCTACTTCACTTTTGTATTGAGGAATTGGAAGCATCACAAAACAAAAATGATGTTTTGTACTTAGTGCATAGTGACAGTAGACTGTGAAGTGAGCCAGAATCAGCATCATTGAATAGACACATACTTGTTTGTTCTGCACATTCTGAGGATTCTAAAGGTAGACTCTTAAATGAATGCAACATCAAACAATAAAAAATGTAGGACAGAGAGACTTTTTCTTTGGATAGAAAATAACAGCTCAAAACATCCACCCCAGAAAATATGTATAAAATAAATATGAATAAGAATTTGTTTTATATTTTATTCTCTGTGTCACATTATTCTTTCTAAATATGTTGAGTAATAATGATTTTAGACGTAATAGATCCAAGAGTAAAAGTGTGTTTGCTGTGGCGTCCCCGCTGCTCAGCCTGACACCCTGAGCCCAAAAGTCCTTGTGTTTGTCACATATGAGCTCAGCTTGTCTGACAGCTCTGTGTGTGTTTGTGTGTGTGTACGTGTATGTGCGCGTGTGTGTTTACCCTCCCCCTCCTCCACCCTCTCCCCCTGAGACGTCCGGGGCCTCACCTCATTTACACCCATCAGCGCCGTGCGGGACAGGCCTGACAGGCTCATTTTCCCAGCTCTGCATGGAGCACAACCGCGGACATGCCTTTCACCCACCGCTACCGAAGACCCATACCAGGGACGTGTAATTAGCTATTGCCACGAGCGCACATGGAGCGGTGGTTAATGATTATTCTTTTCTAGAGGTTTTCTGTTACCTAAGCATAGACGACATTTTCACATTTGGGTCAATGTTTGCAATGTACATGGGTTCAATTCAATACAATTGTATTTATTCTTGACTTGACACAACCGTTGAATTAGCCAACACAGATCAGAGAATCAAACAGAAAACACATGGGTATCGGTCCAAAAGGGGCAGATGACCAATGTCCATAAGTGTTGTTGAATGTTGAGAGTCCTGGATCATCATCATGTTCTTTTGGTCAGACCTCACAAGACTGTTACAGACCCTCCTGCATCGGCAAGGAAAAACTCTAAACCCAGTGGGAAAAGCTAGATACCTTGAGGAGGTCCACATTGAGATAGGGATGACACACTCATGTGAAGACATGAGTGTTAAATGTTTGTTACAAGTTTAGATTTCCTGGGCTTCCTCCAGGTTCTCCAGTTTCCCCACCACATCAGGTAACAAAAGTCCTCCAGTGAAGGTCCTGACCGAGCTGAGCCTCAACATCTGGAACTGTGTCACCAGACGCTGTGCTGTGGTGACCTCTGCTCCTGACTTGTTGATGGTTCAAATACAGAGAAGAATTAGATGAAATAAAGTACAGTACCTTACCTTAAATTACTTCTTTTTTTTTTTTGTCTTTTAAGTGTTATATTTAAAAAGTGCATTATAGAGATTTTGTTGAATGTTTCATAAAAAAATACTTGATACACAAAGCTACAGCGTTGTCGTCTTTCCAGCGTTCAATATTCATATTTTCCAGAGCGCTCCTATTTTGCTGTAAACAGGATGTCAAGTAACATGACATTTTCCAACCATAACTTTCCGTCATCAGAGCAATAATGAAGAATATGAAGTGGACTGATGTGTTCACACTGGACAAGGAGCATCTGTCATTACACTATTTCCAGAAACAACTGCTGGAAAATTGAGTTTAGTGTTGGATCAGAACAAAACGTCACAGCTTTCCTCACGCTAATGTCCATGACTATTTTTCACTGACCTGCATTAGGCCTGTTTTTTTAAATCAAGAGAGATTTTTTAAAGAGGAGCATGTTAAAAACTAAATGTACTAAAGTATGATAAAACATTCTTGTTTTAGGGCGAGTTTATGTCATTCATTATACCGATTCACTGTTGAACTGTAGCAGTCTAATAACAATTGCCTAGTTCTATATTACACACAATTATTTTATTTTGAACTATAACCACGTCTGCAGTAATTCTTTGGCCTGTTATTTGAAAGATATGTGTCATTGTTATGACTATCAATCAATTTTCACCAATTTGATGAATATATTTCTCCTTGTTACATGCCCACATTTATAATCACTTCAAGCAGTGTGTCAAGTGTCTTCAAAGTTGCTAAGAAGTTCATTAGTTCTTAAGTTAAGGCTAATTGCTGTAATCTAACTTCTTCCTGCTTCAAAACTGGCTTACCTTCATTCTTTGAGGTTTATTTCTTGGTATTTTCAGGCTGCTTTATGGTTGCCTTATGAAGGCGTATCTTATAAGAAAATGTTGTTTTTGATGGTTTTGTTGAAGTGATGCATGCAGAGCGCTGTGGTAGAGAGCTGTTATGTCACTTCTCAGTGGGTGATAATTGTGCCAAAGTCCAGTGGCTGTTTGGACGAATGTGAAATGATTGTATTTTAGCAGCTTCAAGGTGTGGAGACCACGAGTGTCTCTGTCATTAGGGACCGCCAGACGTTGCTTTGTCCATATAGCTTCACCTTTGAGGGTCCCAAAGCGGCAGACAGGGGCCAGCTGCAGTGATGGGCTATATAGGATATGTGGGTGGTGTTACAGTATGTGGGAGTGAAAATGTGTTTGTTTCTCCAAAGACCTAGTCTGTATCCAGAGGTGAAAATGAAACTGGGGACAAGGTCTCTGAGAGGGACACAAGGGTCCAGGGACATACAGCAATGACCACAAATGAATTATTACTGAACAAATGAAGGGGATTCACCACTTCTGGAAATTGTTACAAACCATTGTGATTATTAGTGTTAGCTTTGCTCTTTGTGCATATTTCCATGGCAATGGTATCTATGGCAACTTCACACAATCACAGATAAAAGTTCTTCTCCTCCTTAGGGCAGGCCATTTCCATCAGATTCAAAGAACTACATGATTGAGGAATTGCAATGTTTCTATTGTAGAAACTCCAGATGATTGTTGGATACATTTCTATTGGTTTTGTAAATTTGAATATTGGGCTTGTGGCTTCAAACTGAAACTATAATCGTGTGAACGGTTCTTTCACCACACTGTAGGACTTCAAAACATTAGGCAGAGGTGCCTTATAGAACCCAACAATCCTATAGGAGTTATAGTAAATGTGTGCCTGCCCACTCCTGTGCGCAGTTGTTTGTAAAATCGGTACAATAATTGTAATAGATAAACACACACATTAAGTCCCTTGGGCGATGTAAGTAATGATTAAAGCAGTATCATCAAATAGACTTTTTAACATCTCTCTAACCTCTGTCCACCTCTACAGGACAGACTGTGCCCACCCAGCGGACAGAACATCCACGCACTGGAGAGGTGCAAATGGAGCGATCAATTAGATTTTAACAAATGACTTTCGGTGTATTAGCCAGCAGCTGTTAAATCGGTCAACCCTGGCCCCCTCCTCCTCTGAGGGGACAGAGAGGGCTGCTCCGCTCTCTGCTACAGCAGAAAAAAACTGCTGAGAAAAGTCAGCCGTGGCCTGGGGCGGCTCTGTGCTCGTGTAGCGTGGACAGAGATGGAGGTGGGTCAGTCTGTCTCTAGGGGGCGCTGTGGAGATGATGCAGGGACTGAGGGCCAGGAGATGGACTCTCTGCTCACGGAGGCCCAAATACACCTCCGGCTAAGGCCATCGCCGCCATTTGTTCACTATTAAATATATAAATAAAGAACCATTATACACTTTAATATGCATAAGCAGAAACAAGAGGCAACTTCTCCAAGGACAGACACAGTTTTAGTCGCCAAAATAACACAATTTAGGATTTAAAACAATGATTACATCAATAAATCATCTAATATTTGTCAATGCCCAAACATGCTTTTACATTAAAGTAACTTGGCAAGTCAAGTTTGTGTAGCTAAAACTGGGATTATGAATGATTTCAATGTCAAACAAGAACATTAAAATGATACATTATCCCATTACATTAGTGAAGTCCTGAAATCCTTCAGTTGTTCGCACATCAACCTGCATACAGACATTGTCAGTGTAGACGCCTGTCGCACATTTTCAGGAAAACTGATCCAGATTTGTTTCTACATGAATCTGAAATACTGCCTTCCCTGGTTTACTCCTGACTCTAGGCACCAGCTGGAGTCCGAGTTGCTATATATGGCACTAGCATGTCACAGATGTACAAAAGGGGGTGGCGAGCTACAGGTTCGAGACCATTTCCATACAGGAGAAGCAGCATTCAATGTGCGCTTGAAAAGTAAACTTTCCACCACTTTTACTTGAACCAAATGAACCTAAGCAATGGCACCCCTGTACAGACCCTTTAGCACACACAATAAAAGCAATCAAATATACCACTCTATACAATCATTTTTCTCTATTGTGAAAAATTCTATGTTGGATTGATTTTATTTTATGAAACATGTAATTGGACATTTAAACGATGGTCTCTTTTGTAACTTCGGTCTTGAATTGACTGAACTCTGCCATTTTGATTCTTATAAAAGGTATACGAGGTTTCTAGTGACGTGTGGTACTAATAACTGACTTGAAAGGCCAGTTGTAGTCTGTGGACACATAAACTGCAATAGACACCACTGCATCGTGACTGACGGGCAGGACGGGAGGCAGACAGCCAGAGGAAGGTGTAAACATATTTCGGGATCCTGTCTGCATTGTCGTACTTGCCTGACTGCCACCTCAGCTGCTGTTTTTGTAATAGCGATCACGATGGAAATTGGTGAAACGCTCTGATGAGTGGGATGATGCAAAAGGATGTTATTCTCACCTACACCCGAGCCGCAGAACCATGGAGCAGCCATCCAGAAGAAAAAAAAAAAAAAAAACAGCTAAATTCTGTCTGTTAGAGCTGCTTTTTAAAGTTAGAGAAGCAACAAAACACAACAACTATATCCTTGCAAATCATGGCTCAATCTTGGGCTATAATTGTGGAGCACAAAGCGGCAGAAAGCCTCTACTTAAAGAAAATACCGTATAATAATAGGTTAGAGGTGGTCTTACACTGCTATTAAGTTCTGATAAGATGGTTGCCATGTGAACCCTCCACCAGAAGAGAAAGTAGGAAGGAATGAGCCATATACATTTCTCAAAGCTAAATGTCATATAACTTCTTAGCTTTACAGGTGCATAAAGTTGTTATCTTGATGCCGAGGAATGTAAACAATACCCATCATTCATTTATTGAAAACCATTTTGAATTTAGTTTGAGTAACTAGCGATTGGATTTGGATTTTATGCTTTTGATTGATGGACAAAACCATGCAGAATATCTCGAGATAGAATAAATATGATGTAAAAAATATTTGCTAGTAAATGAAGTAGTATCAGCAATAGTGTACTTGAGTATTATGTAAAGGTGTTTCTGTTAAATATTTCATTGGATACTTTTATTTTGCGTACAGATGTGAGTTTTCTTCTTCTTCCTGCAGCAATACTGTAATTGGTTCCATATTTCAAACTTGTCACTCTCCAACTTCTTACAGCTCAATTTTCTTTATGCAACCTAAAAAATTTGGTTTTCTCGTCTTGATTTGGCAGTCGACACAGTGAGATGAGTTTTTCATCCCGGCATTTCAAAACATTCAAATTAATAGCAGACTGGGAGCAGATTGGATTGTGTCTCTCACAGTCGCGGCGAAGAGGACACAAACAAACAGCACTGCCTCACACTGATAAAACTCTATATAATTCAATGCTATGAGAATCACTGTTGCAAATTAATTTTCACAGCAATTAATCTTGATGCCTCACCTACACGATGCATTGCTCTCTTCACGGGAGGCGATAAAATGCAAAATAATTGAATAGATTATTTTTTATATTTTTATAATGACTGTGCTGTAATGGTTTCCAATTTTTAATAGGTTTTTTCCTCATTATGAATAGCCTGCTCTGTCTGTGCCTCCGGGCGCTGTGATATAACAAATAACCCTTTATTGTGCTTAAGTCCACAATACTCAAGTATGTGGCTTTGTGACCCCCCCACCCCCACCCCTGCCCACGCAAACCCCCATAGACCTGTGCATTTCTTAATTAAACCTGTATTTATCTACTTGATTGGTATACGAGGAGGACAGGGTTAAGTCGTCTCCTCTCTATCTCATATCAGCTCTGTCCCAAAGGGAATAGGGCTTTTTATTCAAGCCCGAGAGTGCCGCGTTTGCATAAGGGATTAATAATATAAAGGTGAAATGGCCAGTGTCCTGTGTGGAGAGAAATGACAGGCAGTGTACAATAGAAAAGTGGAATTAAAGTTGGTGAGGTTTAGTCCTTGATAATACATTAAAACATCAACATGAAAAGGCACCACGCCACACTTGTGCTCATGAAATTGAATTGCAGGAATGTTGGAATATAAAGTTTTTGATTATGATTTAAATTATTCAATTTTGCCTTGGAGTTGGCCAGCATTGAGAATTCAGCAGGATTTTATACACAGATCTACAGATCTCACAGACTGACGTTAGTTAATGTATTTCAAGCAGGCACACTCAGAAAAACATTTGCAGACACAAATACATGGCTTGAAGATAAAGAAAGTGGTTATCAATCAAAAACTCTCCCATCCAACACGACAACACACATGTACACAAAATACTGAAAAACACACTACAGCATGCATGCAACACATTCATCTAACGTACAATACAAGCAATACACTACCACATATTGATTGATTGATAGATAGATAGATACTGTACATGGACATGCATACACACACATAACCACACACACACATAACCACACACACACACACACATACACACACTTCATTTGTCTCTGTATGAGCAATTCAGGTGTAGGGAAGTATAGATAGATAGGTGGGTAGGTTGGTCGATACTGGTCGTCGTATGAGAAATTCAGGTGTCCCACAGCAGAAACGCATCCATCCACACACATATAGTGTAATACATCATTCTAAAAAATACCAATAATAGTAATAAAAGGCACATGTCTTGTTTAGCTCAGACAGATCTGTTGTACAGTCTTACGGCCAAAGGCACAGCAGATCTGGCTTCATAGACACAGCTCATGCAGACTCACATGAACTCACTCACCACACCACTGAGATGGGCTGAATTTAAAGAGCATAAAGTGAAGTTATACTGTAGCTAGACTGAGGGACCTGTAGCTCGAGGCAGTGTTTACATTCTAAGACTGAACTTTTAAATGTTCATCTCCAACACTAAATACTTTGTCCTTTCATAACCTAAAAGTCAAACAAACTTTGAGTAGTTCCCTGGAATATTTCTCAATATGGTGTATATTGCTTCATATTTTGTCTGTTTAGGACATACTGGCTCAGTGTTATAATTCAAATCTTTTTTTACTGTGTTATTACAAGCAGGATATCCTTAAAAGTTGATATAATCTTGAGGGCTGGTGGAGGAATTTTCCAGTCCATTTCTCACTTGTGTAACTGTAATTCTTTGATATAATTAGTGGTAAAGATCCATAATCTCATTTCCGGATATTGTAGTAAAGGAGAGCGAAGAGAGAGAGGGGAAATCCGATACCCGCACATTATCAGTTATGTTTTCCGACTTCTGATGAGAAGTTGTGGGTGACTTTTTCTACAATGTGTTTGGACTCTTTTTAATGTTCTAAGAGACAAAACAACATTACCATGAGAATAAGCGAATGGATTTTCAAAAGTAGAAAATCCATTTTATTTCCCCCTTTGGATGATTACAAAAGTATTTACATTTTCATCAAATTAACCCAAGACACGGTTAAGCAAAAGAAGCTTATAAGGACTGAATCCAACAGAAAGATTACAGTCACACTCACAGATGCTCAGTTTCAGGGTAATTCAGAATAATTTGCTACTCGATGTATTCTAAAACTAACACTAACACTGACTTGAGCACTCCAGCATTCTAAAATTGAAGAATAATTTGTATTCATTGACCTACAGATAATATCTCTTTCTTTGGCGCGGCTCCATCTGCCCCTAGAGGCCCGAACGCATAACTACAGTGGTCGTTGTAAATAAAAACTTGACTCATTGAACATTCCTACACCCTTCCACCTCCCCAGCCGCTTTCCTCTCGCCTCCTGCCCCATGCAGAGAGCAGCTTAGGTCATTACAGTCTGCTGTCAAAACCTTTGACCATTTGGCGTCAGATCAGCCTGGATTAAGCCCTGTGAAAACAAGAACAAGGGAGAGGAGCTGATGTCTGACAGGGCCGGAGCAGGGAGCACTGAATACTTTTCCTTTCCTACATCATACTTCTGCCACAGTTGACCGCGCGCTGTTTTCTGGTGCTACTTTGCGGCACGATGCACTAATGTGAGGAGATATGGAGTCACTGAAAGCAGCAGAAAAGAAAGACATTAAGATAAAAAAGTAGCATCTGTTTTCAGTTGTGTTTGTTTTCACAGGGGGTTTAAAGAAATTCGTACAGAAATGAAATCAAACATTTTCATATTAAATATATGACTATATATGATTCCTGCAATAAACTGTATACAGATGGAAAATGCAACATTCAAATTTTTTTTCTCCAAAGACTTATATTGAAAAGTAAACTCCACGCTCTGTCAGTGTTCAAATCACTTTTTGCCTTAAAAATGTGTAGTTTAACAAAGAGTTTAATATTGTTGTCTATTATCGGTTGTTTGGGAACAAATCTGTATTTACAATGAGATGCCTTCATTTGCCAGAGTAAAAATCTCCTTAGCAACCATGTTAGCAACACGCTAGTTTGCTTCTGCTCCTGCTACTGCGAGTAGGTAACCTTTCATTTAAGGAATCTGGCTCCAGCTATCTTATTTTTAAATCGGCTTCTTCATAGCAAAAACTATGAATAATGTCAGCACTCGGTCAGTTCACTACTTCTAAGATAAAAAATATGCTTCTGAAGAATAACAATAGTGGAGTCGTCATGTCATGAGATCACAATTGCCCTGAAAAAAAAGTAATTTTTTTATGTGTATTGGCTTCATTCTTATAAGTTGACATGCATTCATTATGGATAGGTATCTTTCAGAGCAATAACAAACTGCATGATATTTTATTATGCAGTGTGTCTTGTACTTACTGTATATTGGTCGAATGCAAATACTTTCAAAGTCACTGGTGATTAATTTTCTGTAGTAACACCTTATGAAGATGACGCGAGCAGAAAGCAAAAACATGTGTTGTTAGATACACATGTTGTACAAATGTAATAATCAGTGATGCTCATTGTTAAGATCCTTTTTACACCATACATTTTAATGTTTTGTTGGAGTGTTTTATTTGTGTTCATTGCAGGGGAATGTCATATTTCTTCCCTGTGACTGTTTGTGAACAATTATATTTAAATTGCTGTCATTGCAAGATTTGGGTTTGTAGTATGAGTATTTTCAGGATATGCAAAAAGCCCTCCTAGTGTTTTACTCATATTCACAAATTGTCGGCACTGACAGCTCAAGTAAATTGCATGGTAAGAACAGCTCTTGAGAAGTTGAACGTTGGAGGCAGCATTCTGTCAGGACCATGTGTAGTTTTCTATTTCTGACGTTATCTGTGGGAAACGAGATGCCGGTTCAGCAGCGCTGCGCCAATATCGCACTGCATCTCAGCCTTTTGCTCCTGTGTTGACATCATGGGGATTTTCAATTTTAGTCCCACATCAGCGTGTGCCTTTGTCAGGCGCTGGGTAAAGGGACACACTGGTGTTTACTTTCAGAAACCATTTTTGGGAGACTTTTTGACATACAATTTTCTTTCAGAGAATAGCAACCATTTTTGTTTTTTCCTCTAAACGTCTGTAAGCCTTTTATCATTCATCATGACACGATGGTGCAGAGGTTCGGGGCTCTCAGCCAGAGGAGGTCAGCACTTCATTTGAAGGTTTACCAAATCAACCAATTAGACACCCATAAATATCCATACAAATGGTTAAGCTATAGATTTCCATTATAATGGGTATTGTTTAGGCAAATGTTTTCTTTGCTGTAATCAGGATTTCAATTACACCATTAACTAGTCTAACAAATAAGCTGTTCCACGGATCAAAATATAATTTTTTTGTGCAAAAGAAAAAAATGAAGACACTGTTCAGGGGGCAGTAACTGTACAAGGAGTTTCTGAAAGAAGGATAAAAGTTAAGAAAAACACAATATTTTGAATCATAAATTGAGATTGATCATTTAGAACATGGTTTTCCCCAGATCACCCAGGCCCATATATAAGAACCATATACAGTACATTCAAAACGCTGACTAGAAGAGTTCAATGTACCCTGTACTTATGAATACATTAGTCCAAAGTCTAGAGCCACAGTGTCTCCTGCATGAACCAGAAATAAGTGTGAAATCATTTGTGCGTTTGCGGTGCAGGCCTGAGCTGTATTTGCCATCAGCTCATTCACCAGCCTCCTCTGTTAAGCCTGTGTTTGTGGATAAACACCTTGTGCCGGTCGCCGTGCGTCTGGCTGTCTGAGCGGGACGTCTGCAGCAGCGACTGTCTGACTCATTCATACTAAATACTAAATCATTATTAAGGTGCCAGTCTCCATGTGTGAATGCCTTATGTATTTGTCAACACAAACTCTCAATGTGAGGCTGTTCATAAAGGCTGCCTTTCAGTTCAGTTATTAATTCATTTTTCAATGTTCATGAAGCAAAAGTTTAGACCTACTTCAAGTTCAATTAGGCCAAAAATAAAGTTTTACTTTTGTCATGGTGGCTGTAGATTTGGGTGGACAGTGCTTGTCCTGCAGGCGGTGATAAAACACTCTGCACATGATCTTGGTGTTAGGTTCCATCTCTCCTGGAGTCAGTGCATTATACTGTACGTAGATATTAGCAGTTGGTTTTCATGAACTCGGGTTTAAACAGTTGTGTGCCAAGGTAATTTGAGGACCACCACATCTGATCACAACATCCAAAATCTACTGAATGATAATACTGAACTACAAAAGACTAACAACATGAAATTATAAAATTCACGATTGTTTTATTTGGTTGCGCTTGATTACTTTGGAGGTCTGCAGTGTTCTGTCAGGCTGACATCCCTTGGTGAGATGATCATGATTATAAGAATATGCTGACGCCCTGTAGTTCTGCAGATAAACATATATTTCTGTGTTTTAAACTTTTTCCCAAAGAGCCCCGAATAAACCCTCTGTCAAACTGCCGTCCTGTGCTCCAGGTTCTTGCTCTTGAGCCCTGATTATCTCACAGTTCATTCATTCATTCATTCTCATCCCTTTCTGGATATTCCTTCATCTCCTCTCTTAAAGGACGGCATTACTTCCAGCTCTGCAAACTTGTCAAAACCAATTTGCTTTCCTATTATTCCCTCAACTGATTTTGTGGTGACCCCTCCTCGAGGCCTAGCCCACCACATACTCTCGACCCTGGGCTTCATTCAGACTGAACCTTCCAACACGACCTGTGCAACCCCTGTGCAGACCCCCCCACACACCCACACACCCACAGCCCCCAAAAACCTGACCTGTCTCGTGGCCATTGGACATTCAAAGTGTAGGAAGTGAACGGGGCAATCATTGTGTGGATACAATGATTGGCTATTGTTTCTGTTATTTTCTATCATTTTGACAGGTCTAAACCCCCTTTTGTGCAAACAGAACCAGAGGGGAGCAGTCCCTGATCTGGAAGAGTGGGAAAACCTGCAAGGCATGCTCTTGATTGTGAAACCTAAACTACAAACATGTATACCCTTAATTACTCCTATGGTAATCTATCTATCTACAGTATCTATTGATCTAGTAAAATACATGCAATTATTATTCAGTCTCAAAACAGTTTGCTTCTATCACTACTTTTCACCTCCTCTTTGACATCCATGACTCAAGACTCGCTCTGTTGGGACAAAACATTAATTTATGAAAAAAAAAAAGTTGGCTACTCCAGCTTTATCTCAATACAGCCTCGTGGTTCTTTCGATCACCAGAAAGGATGTGATCTTTGTATGTCCAACGGTGTGATTATTAACCTTTGTTTAAGTGTCCAACTGTGATTTAGATGCTCCTTCAGGGAGATGCAAGTTGGTAATAAAACTCATTTATAGCACAATTTCACTAACAAAGTGCTGCCCCAGAGAGGAGCACATTCAGGTGAAAGCCCAAAAGTCCATTTAATTCTATAATTCAACCTCAAACCTGAAACTAATATGTGACAGACTCTGCGCATGCAAAGTTTCATATATCAAGCCAATATATTTGTTATATCAAATGTAGAGTAAACAAATGATTGACATGTCACTTTGCATGCAATGGGTCTATATCATAAATTGTAGGGTTGTTATTTTCCATTGTGCAATAGAGACATGAGCAGAACATGCAAACATAAGAACATATAAGTTGAGAGTATATCATACATATCATAACTTCCTTGTTTGATCTATAAATTTAAGCTCTACAGATCTCTAAAAACTGATAAAGAAGGGAGACTAGTGAAATTGTGATGTCAAAAGAACAAAGCAGTGAACCAAAGTAATAACTACAAACAGAATGACATGTGCTATAACCTTGCAAATAAGAAAGTTTAATGTAAATAAAACCCATGTCGGCCCAGTGAAGCCTCAAACCCCTGTGGTCACCTCTATCATAATATCCTGCTCAGGCCGCCCCTCCCTCACACACTCACTGTTCTGCGTCAATTAGCGCCTTGCCAGTAACAACACAGAGGATCTTCATTAGTGGAGAATGCTCAATTATATCAGTTGATATTTCTTTCCAAAACTAATTATCCCAGTTACAGAGCACGGCTGACTGAGCTGCCCCCGGCCGGGCTGCGGAACCAGCTCTGAGGGTCTGCAGGCTACACGCTCTCCTCTGCAATTCAGCTTCATGCAATGGTGTAGGTTTGGTTCCAATCTTGGTGGGGACATTCACTACGACCTGAGTCTACACCCATTGACACGGGGTCCAGAGTTTCTCCCCCAGAATTTGTTGTGTAATCACACACTATATTTGCAATAGTGTGTTGCCTTCTATACTAAACTCAGCTGTAGACTGAATGAGAAGCAGTTAAGGATTTTTTCTAATAGTTAAAACAAAATCAATTGGATCAGAGCTTCTGAGTTTTGTGTTGCGTTCATTCTATACTGACTTAAACCTAATCCAAATCTACATAATAGCCCTCACCTGAGGCTCTAACAGTTCAGGAACTGCTCTCGATACTTGAAATAAATCATGCTCTGATCTTTCAATTTCCTATAATAAATAAAAACAGAGGAGAAAATATTGAATTAGAATCTACAGTGAGTAGCTCACTACATTGTTTGACATATACGATCAATCTCTAAAAACAATTCATAGTCCCATGCATACCTACAAAATTCCAACCTCGCCTGATGCACTGAAGGGCCTGTTGCTTCTACCTCAACATTCCCTATATTGTTCTCTCTTGTTGGTTGAGTTTCCTATGTATGTTAACAGAAGATTAATCATCACAATTCATAATTTGCTATTATTACTTGTGCTTTCTCTTACTTACTTTCCAACTGTTAAAAAAGCTCCTGATATCTTTTATCTTTTTTTGTGGAGGTGGCATTTTTTCTAAATTATATAAGAAGGTATAGAAAATCAAAAACAGACATTCATATACATGAACTGCAGAATCATTTATATAACTTGGCCAATGCCAAAAGTTACATAGTATTTCTCAATACAATGAGTTAACAAGAGTTTGGCAATAAGTAACAGTGTGGATTTTTCTATATTTTCTTTTTTTTATTCCACTCTCAACCCAAAAAGGCAAGTAATGACTCACAGGGCTCTCAAGTATGCAAAATAAAAACTTAAATGACCTGTTGTGGTGTGTTTTGCGCACAACCAGCATGCATCGTTAACGCAATGGAAAATTTACGTATCCGAGCTTTAATTTCGGGAGCGCTGGTTGCGCTTTGGGAAGAGTCAGGGGAGAGACATGTCAGAGACACAGGGGAGAAACGCGGGAGATATGAGGGAGACCCGCACTTGCAACATGGTTCTGTCTGCATATGGTCCGAGCTCGGTACCATGTTAGAGCTGTGCTTTCACTGAGCGCCGCGGCTGTCATTACAAAGCGGCAGCAGCTGCACCAGGACGTGCTGTCACACATTTCACAGAAATCACATTATCAGCAAATAAAGGTTGTAAATCGTGGATCCGTGGAATATTTTCATCCCTAGTTTATCCTGATTCACACAAAACACCCACTTATACATTTTGGATAGTAAGAGCACAATAAGTATTTTCTCAGCCTTTCAACCAACCTGTTTCTTTATTGGAGCCAGTTCTGTTCTGTCTCTGTGCCGTGTGAGCTCCTCGGAACATTAAACAGTGCGCTGACAGATTAGAAATAACGTAAGTACTTTGAATGGTAATAGATCTACAGTACTTTCCTCTGATTACTCACGTGCTACAACGCTCAGGGAACGAAAAAAAACACTTGCTTCACGCTGGCTAACTTTTAAAAATTAAACAGTTGCTCAGTGCTTCAGTTTGGCGCTGAAGAAGACAGCCAATCACTGCAGAGAACGGAACGGGTCACGTGCTGCTGCTGCTGCTGTTGCTCTGGAGGCGAGGAGGAGGCGCGACGTATGCACAAACGGAAGACATGTGTCCCGGACCGTCCGGGTCACGGGACATCATGTCATTTTGGTGGGGACTTTTTAGTCCTCACCAAATATTGGTGGGGACATGTCCCCATGGTCCCCACGCAAACCTACGCCCTTGGCTTCATGAATACGTTTAAGTTTTCTACATGCTCTACATACCAGTACGCTCCAACACATTCAACAACCTCAGATTGTTTAGATTAAAAAAGTCAATTTTTTTCATATTTTGTCATTTTACTAGGTTTATGGCTAATTTTTAAATTTTACGGCAACAGAAACTACTCAACTTACCCAGAAGACATCCGTCAGTTCTTAATCATGTATATTTCACCTTCAGTGTCAGTCTTTTGTGTTAGCTCTGGATGAGGTTCTGTATTCTCTGTGATGGTAAAGCTGCTCATGCTTCGTAGCAAAAAGCCTCCAGTTCCTGGAAATTCCTAGGCTGCTTTGCATGAAGCCTAAATGGCAAAGTGGCACGCTCTCTGCCAAAACAATTTCCAAGTGGTAACTTTTGTTTGTTACTTACGTGGCAATAAAAATGATTCTGATTCTGATGAACTGCATGTCTGAAGGTCCATCATTTAATAATTTGAAAGTAAAAACATATTTAATTGATAATCATAAGTGTGGGGGAAATGTGTTGTCATTCGTGATGTACAAAATATGGCCAAAAAAGAAGATCTATGGATGAGTGTTGAACGTGTCTTTGGTTTTTTTTTCCAGCAGTTTTCTTAGTTTAGCTTTATTGTTTATTTGGGACAGTACATGTTAATGAACACATCACTCTGAACTATTATACCTATTTTTAGTGGTAGAACATGTAAACTCCACTCAGAAAGGGCCTGTTCCGACCCGGATTCCAACCAGGACCTTCTTGCTGAGAAGCGAGAGTGCTATACCCACTCGGCCACCGTGCCACCCAACTTTAATACTTTTTTATTTTTATTTTTATTTTTTATCTTTATTTAACCAGGAATGTCTCATTAAGACTAAGAACCAATTTTTCAAGGGAGTCCTGGACAAGGCAGCAAAAGTTACACACAATTTCATAAAATTACAGATTATAAAAATAGTTATATGTCAATGAGTCTCATGTCTCAATCTTGACTTAAGAGCATTCAATGACTTTTTGCAACACCTTCCATGTAAAAGGAGCAGCATGCACTCATGCAGAACCTACATCTATTTTAAAACGGTCAAATATAAAGCCTCATGTTATTTTGAACAATGGAAGAGGAAACATCTAGGAAAATGCATGAATGTATCAGTAATTCTCCAAAAGCCAGTCCCAGTACAATCCAGCTCTCTTTGTTCACTCAACGGGGGACAGTAAAAATAGTCTGCTTGTTCCACAACTATAGCTCAAACAAAAATATTGTGCAAATGGAAACCTCTTCTCCTGAGACGTAAGCGAGAAGGAGGTGGAACTGCGGGGAGCATCTGGTGAATACAAGCTGTGTGCTCCGTCTCAAAGCATGTTTAATGAACACCTCTAACACTGAAAACTGCCACTTTTGCTCATTAGACTCTTTTACAGAATCATATCTTCAGCCGTCTGCTTTCCTTTGAATTAAACCCAATGTAAAGACGTCGAGTCATGTTTGATTTCAACCGTTTGGATTGTTTTCTCGAAGGCAGCGCACCCCTGCGTGAAAAACAGCAGAAATGATGAAAATAAATAGCACAGAATGCAGAAGAAAAAACAAAGGAAAGGATTGTTGTTGGTTTGAATGGTGATGGGTGTCTATACTTTCAATACATTATGTCTGATGGGAAGCTGAATGATTTATCATTGGTTTAATATACAGTAAATACTATTTTACCCATTGGACTAAATGGGAACATGAGGGAAGGTTGAGAGTATGTTGAAATGAGTCAACATATAATTATTAATCAGATTTGTAATTAATTGTCATACATTTTTAAATTCAGATTAAAATCGTTTTTATATGTCATTTATTTCAAATTAATACTTGTCGGAAATAGCACAACATGAACCCTTATAGTGTTTTGACTCAGCGCTCACCTGAGGTAAAGTCGGAACAGTATGTGGTATATCTGCACTAAAAGGTTCTTTGTGGATGAATATGAATAGAAAGACTTTAGTCAGACTGGTCCAATATTTGGTCAGAGAGTGTGGTCAGACAAAGCGTCTACACTGAGCCAATATAAAGATCAGCAGACAGAACGCCTGACTGTCAGGTTCACTTACACTGCTATAAATAACTCCACAATTATATCTGCAGTTCAACTCAAGCTTTATGCTTGTCATGATGTCAAATTAACTTTTCTACGTTTAAGTGCATTTCCATACATCCACTATCAGTAGATGATTAAGGCATTGTTTTCATTGTTTTCATTGTTTTCATCAATCAATAATTGATTGATTCCAATGGAAAGTTTGCAACATTCAGGAAGCACAGACCTCGGCAAAGTCATAACAGCTTAACTTGCCATCAAGACCTGCAAGTAAGTGCTACGTATATTTGAGTTATAAACATATATAAAAGACAGATTTGTTCCTTACTGTGGACCATTCCAGGCAACTTCCAAATCGGGCTGGACACTAAGGTATACTTTCCTGGATGTCCTCTGCCACTTGTCAGGAGCAGAGGTCAGGGTGGCACCCGGTGACCCATCTCCAGAATTTGATATTCTGGTTGGTCAGGAGTCAGGAATATCAGAGCTGGAGGTGCATGTTTTAGGAAAAGCCGAGCGTCAGGAGGGAACCAGGTTTTCTCTGGAGAAACATGTAAACTCAATTAAATTAAATGTATTCTTGTATAGCCCTAAATAACAACAGTAGTTATCTTGGAGGACTTTGCACAACCATTGAATTCAACAACAGAGATCAAAGAATCAAAGAGAAGAAAAATAATAGAAACACATTGATATTGATCCATGAGATGACCAAAGTCATGTGGCACGGTCACATGAACGTGTTGTCTGAACCGTGCTAGGGAAATTGTGCTGTAGTACAACACTCGGTCCAGCTGGTGGCGCTAATACTAACACCAGCGACTACCTCGTTGCCCTGGTTGAGATCCGCTTCTTTTCCTGTTCTGCTACTGTAGCTAACAGTACGGATTGCGTTGTTTAGGGAAAGACACATCTCCACATTGCTCTGATGCAAAGTGCAGCAGTTCAGTGGGTAACGTGTGAATGCACACGTGTGTGTTTGTATGTGTTTGTGTGTGTGCGCCGCGTACACGAGTGCACACACACACTCTTTAGCAACGATCGTAAGAGCGCTGAGAAATGAATGAATAAGAATGAAAGAATGAAAAGTGTGGAGTACGATCAGAGCGACCGGAGCCAGGCAGGATACAAGTGTGTGTGTGTTCTTGTGATTAAATAAAAGACTGATTCTTGAATGTCTGAAGTGTTATTGCAATAGCATCACACTGAGAGCGAGGGTCAGGACAGAAGAGAGCTATACCCGTAGGAAACGCTTTTCTTTGGCTCTGCAGCGACACATTCCCCCAGCGCCCCTCGAGCACGGTCCGGGGGCTTATATGAAAGGTTTGACACAGCGGAGAATACGAAAGTGCAGAGACGTGTGTGAAAATGTGCGTCACAGGAAGACGTAATGTGACGCACAATATCAAGTCCCCCCACTCCCCACCACCCGCCACACTGACCCCACTCATCTGCGCTGGGAAGCGGGCCCTGGCCGCAGTTTTGAACCGCGCCAGAGTACGATTCCTGGAATTGTGGTCAGATGGCACCTAAAGCCCGGATCAAACTGCGAAGCGGGCCCTGGCACACTTTAACCAGGCTCTAGGCTCTGCATGTGACCGCAGCCTTAGTATTGATATACGTCCGTAAACTCCATGCAAACTCATGATCTACTTCCCATCCCACTCAGCCACTGTGGCAAAGTCCCACTAGGAAACTGTTTCATCTACACTTAACGTTTAATCAAATTTCAAAAACAGAAATTATAGTATATTGATCACAAAGTTGTAGAAACACTCCTCTAAACCAGAGAGCTGTTCTGTTGATTGTGACAGGCCCTCGCTGCCCTAGAGCTGCTATCCGGCCTCACAGAAGAACAGCTATTTAGACACATTTCAAAGTGGCTCAGACAGGAAAACACACTCATTACAGATAATTCAGCTAAGCCTCAGCCCCTTGTACCCCTCCAGTCCTCATGCCGAGTCCGGAGGTAGATCACTTTAATTCTGCTTCACGGATCTCTTTCAAAAGTGGACGGGAGAGACCTGTAGACCCCAGAACCAGTGGCCGCCGAGTGAACCCGGCACTTGTAAACACAGCCATCATCTCACACGCCCCCATTACCCACCACCAGCCCCTTTGTTCCTGCCCCACATCAGAATGGCACCAGTATTTCATGTCAATTATTTTGTGATTTTGTTATTTTAATTACCATGTGTCTATCATTACTCTTTATTATTACATAAAATTGAGCTTTAGGCGACTGGGGTATCTAACTTAAAAAATCATAGATATTGAAAGATTATGGCATGAAATCCTTCTAACTCATTTCCCACTCTCAAATCAGTTTGGTTCTGTCGATAGTTTTTACATGTACTGTATGTATTTTTGGCCTCACATTTTCAGATCAGCCTTTTCAGACTTTTTTTACACAAACATGTAAAAGAGAGGACCACCCACACTCAGTCAATCAGCTCACATGCAGCTCAAGGTGACTCACAAAGTTATTTTCTCGCAAGTATATTCTTAACCTATTTTTTCATAGACTCCATGCTGTGGTCCATAATGTGTTACTTTTACAAGACTATTTCTGTTGATACTAATAACACAACATGCATTATCTATTGAAAAAATCAAGTTAGGTACCCAAGTTTTAACCATTGCTACTCTGATAATACTGCTCCTGTACTGGCATGTTATACAGCTACAGTTTGATTGATCTGATTACTGTACTTGATCATGATGATTTCATTTGGACTTGTTTGACTGTGCACGAAAACTAGCACCGGCCGATGCTGTCATGCTTTAAAGTCATTTTGAATGTCTCAATTGTGCGAACCTCCTGACCTCCTGAACGAATTCAATTTCAGTATATAAAATGGGAACTCAACAGCAGTCTAATGTGATACTCATTGCTTTCTGATTGAACTCAAATGAGAACATAATCAACGTGGCTATGAAGTCTCATTTTTCTCCTTTAAATTAGTATTCTTTCTCTTTAATTTGCCTGTCAGAAGCTCCTTATGCACATATTCATAACACAAGAAGGAATGACACACCATGGCAGGTTGGTGTTAAAAAGAAAATTAACATATATACATGTCTACACTATTTAGACAGGCTAAACAAGAAATAAACATGGGCGAGAATGATTAACAAAAAAATGTCTGCATTGCATTAATTTCAGCTCAATGGCAAAGTAATGTACCAAATGTGGTGTGTAAAGCTGTTAAGATATACATGCAAAAACTAAAATAGACTTCCACTAGAACCCGGGGATTCAAATGTATTCCGTATTATCTAAAAACTGCGCACCAAACCGAGCGAACGTGAATTATATATTCTGAAAGCATTTTTACTCATCTGATCTTTTCTGTCTTTGGAAAATGATGTGACTGTATGTTTTCTCCACAGCTGGACCTTTGCCTTAACACTCTCTCTCTCTCAAGAGCAGTACTGGCCTACATGAAAGGATGGGAAATGAAACTAGAACGCCATTGTTCTGATGAGGAAGCGTCAGTAGCAGTTCAGGTCACTCAACAACAGCAAACTATTAGACAATTTCACTTTTTCCACTTAAAAAAACACATTCTCATTCTTTGAAATGCTGTAAAGCTTCTCATTGATCAGTCTAATCACATCTGCTGCAGCCTGTTATTATACCAACAGGTCAGGCAATCAATGCAGAGCAAATGAGTTCTGCAAAACACACAAATTGGGATCTGGCCAAGTTCAGCATAGTACAGGCGTAATCTGTGGAATTGTCAATATTCTTAGGACACAGACTGTGTTGATAAAATATGTGAAGTGTGGGTGTGCAAGAAATTTAATTGTTTTAAAGATGGATTATCTCAATGAGGTAATGAGGACAAGATTGAACATGGTTGTGAATAGATAAATATGCAACGCTGTTTCCATGTGTGCTGAATCTGGAATGGATATATGTCTAATAAACAGTGGCCTTTCAGGTGAGGGTGAGCATGGGAAATGGACTAGGATTTTTGTATTTAGTCTAGAAAAATGTGTGGTCTTCATACTTGAGGGTGAATTAAGTGTCATGGTGTATTGAGCTTCAGGCACGGATTCACTAGGCTTGTTTTTAAAGCCCTCCTCCATATTGTGGCCCATTTCTGATTTTCTCGTACGTCGTGAACCAATGCTCAACCGTTTGTAAAGTGTTTTGTGTGACCTTGGCTCATGAAATGTGCTATATAAATAAAGATTACTTACGGTAATTTCTGACTTCTTGTCACCTTACATTGTGTGCACCATGTGCACTTGTATATTGTAAATAGTAACTGTAACTCTATTTTAAATTTAAATTTATTCTTTAGAAGTGTTTTTTATTCTTATTTTTATTATCTCTTTTTGACTGTTGCACTGAGCCAAAGCAATTTCCAAGTCTGTGACCTCCCGTTACTTACGTTGGCAATAAAAATGATTCTGATTCTGATTCTGATTCTGATTCTTCTTGCCAAACTTCAGGTAAAACGTTATGCCTCGGTTACAGAGGGGGAGCTTGGAGTAGAGCTGCTGCTTCTCCATTAGAGGTGACTTGAGCATCTGTTTGGAATGTCTATCTGGGTTGGTGTTCTGGGCATGTCACTCTGTTCGGAATTCCCCCGGATAACCTGGAGGAGGTGTGTGGATAGGGAAGTCTGGGCATCTCTGACTGATCAAACTGCTTCCCTCGCGACCCGGCAATGGGTAAAGCGTAAGAAACCGGATCAATGGATAGATTCCTCAGAAGGGAAAATGCTAAAAATAAATTCCCGTCTTTTCTTCCTAGGGATAATAACAAAGGAGAAAGGACACATCCCTGGGGGACCCTGCTGAGATGAGTATGACTTATTCTTGTACAGCTGAGGACATGATTGTGGGTAATTATAATCACAACTGGATTTTAATGAGACATAATCTGACTCAAAACCTGATTTTTGCAGTTTTTGTCACAATTATTGTTCCGTCTTTAATCAGTTACAAGAGAAAGAAATGACTATTGCGTTGAAATGTTCAAGAATGAGAGACTCTTAACGTCGAATGGGGATTACTACAGTATGAAAACTTCAAATCTCACTACTGCATGTGATTTTTTGAAGCAACATATCTTTTTATTCTAATTACCTGGATACCACGTTTTTTTGGCTTGTTACTAGCCGCACAGAGCTGTACCTGAAAGGGCAGCAGCTCGGGATGAGTGACACTAGGATTTGTCGTAATAATGTCTTCATGTTCCAGAGGATTGGGATTAAACATTTTCTGATCTAAACTCCACAAAGTTTCCATGGCGATAACCTTTATCTCCCCAGCGTGTTATTGTCCAGAGATGCTATAATTTATCTAGGGCTTTAGTCTTGATTGTGTGATCAAATCCTTCAATGACTTATCCTTTCCTCCTGTCCGAATGAAATGTAATTTATAAGAGTATCACCTCAAAATGCACTAACACAGTATGCTATTCGGTGGTTTTAGTTTTAGTTTTAGTTTTTGAAAGTTCAAGACTAAGAGTACAGGCTACGTCAGTAAATTGATGTCTCGATCCAGTTTCAGGGATCAGTAATCATTTATCTACACGTGTCGGCTATTATAATAATGCATTTCCACATCCAGTGTTGAACTGTGGTATTGTTTTAATGGGAGGGACCTGCTTTGGTAAGATTTATTGGTCAGATAAATCAATTTTTGTCAGTTTTTGTCATGCCTGTAATAGTAAACATTATTTTTAAATTGTCACATTGTGCTTCTCAAATGTCCCCATTAAAGCAGCCCAAATCTCAATCACAACAAATGACAAATGGTAATAACCAGTCCCTCTAAGGCGATACAAAGGCACAAAATGCACTTATAAAATTGTGATCCTTTTTATATTGTGATCTAGCCTCAGTCCAAATGATGCTGTACATAATAATGCATAGTATTTATAAAGCACCTTTCATGACCCCCAAGACGATTCACCTTATTCATTCACTCCAGAAACCGTGGTGGAAAACTACTGATGTAGCCACAGATGACCTGGGGCAGACTGACAGAAGTTAAGCAACAATTATGTGCCTACAGCTCTCCCGACCATTCGCACACAATACCCAACTTATTATAGGAAATATTTTTTCACTTTACAGCCGCATCTGCCCCACAATGGCACCTGGTGTTCCCAGAGGTCTCCCATCACAGTACTGAACAGGCCATAGACATACATGGTTGTTATGCCAACCAATAGTCTGCGACCCCCTATTGCTAATCGTTTGCATGTATTTTTTAATATATTCATAAAGCAGCAAATAAAAATATTATATATTGTGCCTTTTTTGACACTCAGTGACGCTTTACATCGTCCACTGACTCACTACACAGTAGTCGTAAACTAGGACAGTGGCGACAGCTGCCCTGAGGTAGACTGACAGAAGCAAGAATGCAAATATGCGCCATTAGCCCCAATTCCAACCCCCACCGACATTGTCTCAGGGATCATACTAGGTTATGTGGGTGAAGCGCCTTGCCTAAGGACACAAAGCGTAGATAATGAAATAGTATCCTGGAGAGCAAAGTTTAATAATTACACTCCTAGAACTTTTTCAGGTCATAAAATTGGTTCACGCAGCTTTTCCTATTGACTTTTGCTGCTTCACTTCTCTTCAACCACTCCTGGTCATAACACTGTTGAACATTATGAATTGAACTATGAGCCCAAATGACAAACTTTAGACAGCCCACCTACACCTCTGCAGCACCACGACCCATGCGCCCTCTCTTTGCAGTCCCAGCGCACTCCTACGCACCAATTAAAGTGGAAAAATCTCAGTTCAAATAAAGCTTATGGGTTCTGACGTTGGAGACCTGTCTTTCAGCTGTTTGTGTACGGATGAGCAGGTCCGGCCTCGGGACTCTCGCATTGGGGTCAGTGTGTATCCCTCAGTGGGGCACTCTGTTCACACTATCACACCTGTCTGTCAAGGGGGCACAAGAAGAAAGAAAAGTAGTCAAAACATAGATCAAAAGTAGACATTTTAAATAAAGAACAATCCCCTTCAGGCCGCGCTGAAGTGGTACAATTATTTTCCTGATTGACTCCAGCCAATCTCAGCAGCACCCAAGAGGCACTGTTCAATACAACTGCAACATTGTTTTATCCTGGTTCAAAGTGGGAGAGTTAAACATGTGGCTAGACTGCCTCACAGTGGCCATTAGTGTCAGTGTAGAGAGACAAAAGGTGATGCAGAGTGGGAAATGTCCTCCAATTCACACTAAATAAGAAGCTAAAACGATGAGGTTCAGTGACAAAATCTTTAATAACTTCAATATTGAATGTCTTGGATATTATATGTGCCTGAAATGAATCTGTACTTAATGATTTGGCTTTGAACTGAAGAGAACAATTAGAGAATACAAAAAAATGTGCATGCAATTCTTTCTATGGCTGTCAACATATACTCACTCCATCACTCATTTTGATGAAGGATCCCAAAGAACATGCCTCAATTGTAATTGTGAGTTTACTTTGTCTTTACCTGTATAAGGATTAAGTTTAACCCTAACCCATGTTATGTATTAAAGCTGGGAAACTTTCAAACCACAATTATGTAATACAATCTATTAGGTTAGCCCTGTTGTTGTTACAGGGCTTTTTCAAACAATAATGTAAAAACCTGTTATTTTGTGCATAATATGAAGGTGGGATAGATACAAGCTACTCCTAGATCTCTCCATTAAAATAAAGTTACACTAAAATGCCAGACAGAAGACATAAGGACAATTTGGTATAAAAGGTTTATCAGCGATGGCAAAGGTCATGTTTAATAACTATATAAATCACTGCAGTTTGAAGGCAGAAAATGAGTTTAAAAGTGATGTCTGTGCAAAGTTACAAGTATCTAGCCTTTCCCTTGGGTCGCACATTAATAAGCTGCTATATATTCCAGCGACATGAGGAGTTGTATGGGCCGTGTGCTGTAGGTAAGTGGGACAGTTGATGGGGACAGGTCCCTGTGCCTCTCGTCCTCTGGCTCCGAGCTGCAGCCACTGGACTGAATTATACATGGCCCTGTGCTGTGCTGCTGGGGGTGCACTTCATATTAATTTACATAAAGTGAATCAAGGAACTGTAAGATCACTCAAACCTATTAGTGAGAAAACTTTGTGGTTTACTTTGCAGTTTCTTCAAATGTTCTCATAACTTACATGCATGTATTTGGTGCAAAGGATTAAGACAACATTCAAGTTCCTTCTTCCTGATCCATCCTTTTCTTTAACCTTCATGACATTACATTTTACTAATAAGTGGCACTTACAATGCCTTCCCTTGTCTCATAAAAGTTGGATTAAAGAATTCAGATGCAGAATTGCACTTTCAACACTTTGGAGGCAGTTTTTATCGACCCCACCGTCCACCAGTTTTATTTAAAAAAAATATGAATTGAGAATAAACTCTGATTTTCAACAGTGACGTCCAAAGTTGGCTGCTTAGAACTGATACATGTAATGCTATGTATCTTTTTTAGCACGTATAGAGATGTACTATACTAAACCTGGGACTTTCAACACAGCAATATACATCTATGAAACAATCATTTCAATTTTCTTACTTTGTTGTGACTTTATATGAATATTGAGAACTTAAATGCCGTA
This sequence comes from Knipowitschia caucasica, assembly GCA_964034765.1. Lineage (NCBI taxonomy): Eukaryota > Metazoa > Chordata > Actinopteri > Gobiiformes > Gobiidae > Knipowitschia > Knipowitschia caucasica. The sequence continues at coordinate 29,659,116 of OZ035835.1, forward strand.
CTGAATTCTCGAAGCATCGTCAAACATCGTCCCAACTCGAAATCCACTGTCCTTTTTGTGGAAATGCATCAATTGGAGTTGTAAATCAATCTTTCGTCAATGTAAAACACACAAACACAATCTCCATAGTTGCAGACCAATCTGTAACGTGAGTGCAGAGCTACGATTGGATTAAGCGTCACTAATTACCTTGCGACGCTCCAGCCTATTGACTAAATCACAAGACACTAAAGTAATTTCAATCAATTCCAGTGTTTCTATAGACTTGTTACTGTAATCGTCCTGGTTCAAGTTACCCCATTAAAACTATTGATTATGATGCAGAAGAATAAAGGCTGGCAATATTGGATGCAAAACATTACAAGAGCCTTTTATTTCTGGCGTCATATTCACTCATATCACAGGCGTTACATAGTTTACCATGTTTTTTATGTGTCAATATTCAAATACTCTGAAAATAATGGATATCCTTCAGAAATGTGCTGTCTTTGTGGAGTCGGACTGAAGAAATCCATAGATAGACCATGGACTGTACATTAATAGACAATGACCCACTCAACCATATATGCTGATTATTAGGTTAATAAATATGATAATTCGGGTCACACTATAATTTTGCAAACAGGAAAATATGAATCTTCATACTTTTAAGAAGGAAAGAACGACATTTTTTAATTTAAATGCTTTCATTAAATTCCACTCTGGTGCTCTGTGTTCTGGGTGCGGCTCTGGCTGCCACCCCCCCGGCCCAGAAATGGATTAAGGGGAAGAAAATGGATGGATGGATGCTTTCATTAAATTCCACTGATAGAACCAATAAGTTTAGTCTTATTTCAAGCAGCATCTCATTAGAGTGCTTTCTTGGATTTGTCCCATATTCAAAAGCTTTTTAAAGAGTGTTTGATAGTAATTCTATCTTCAAGCACTTAGAAGCATGGAAGGAGTGTGGATTTTAGTTATTTTGGTATTTGGTTTCATTTTGACATAAGTTGTTTTCATTTTAGTTTTACTTCCTGTCCTATTCCCCTGTTTGATTGTCCGCCCCGCCCTAAATGTGTTTGTTGGTACCTTGTGCTCTTCCCTGTTTGTTTGTCCTTTGACATTGTCTTTGCCTGTGTTCCTGGTGCTTGTTCTATTTGTCTATGTTGTTGGTACTGGTCTGATGGCAACTTCTGATTTTCCCTTATGTTATAATTAAAATATCTATGAGTGGGCTTCAAAACATCTATATATATGTTGAAATCTCCTTTAATGTTCCACTCATATTTTTATATTCCCCAATTTATGGAGATAATTTTGCTCCTTGTTGCCTACTGTGCTTACAGTTTATACATACTCTACACATGTAAATATATAAACATAAATATACAACCAAGCAACAGTATTGATATATATTTACAAGTTAAATATATATCTTCAAATGTATTTCTATTTACAATTTTTCATCTCGAAATGGAATGGTAAAGAAGTCAAAATATCCAAAAAATGTCTTCCATTGCAAAAATCTACTGAAGACATTTTTTCACAGCAATTATTTTGAATGAAAGAAAAGTTGCTATTTTACAGAAGCCCCCCAACTGAAATAAAATTCTAGTAAATGAACGTAGCCTATTGACAAATCAACAGTCTTGTGAATGTGGGTGTCATCATTTTGAGCTCTACAAAAAAAACACCCATTTGAATTGACCCATCGACACCAAATGGCAACATGGAAATGGGCAAATTCATGCAGCCGCAGTAATACAGTAAAACCACACTGCATTCTTCTTTCATGTTTTCGGCTACTCCACTTTAACACACACACACACTCTCTTCTGCTGAATCCATCTGTCCATATTGGCAAAGAGCTTTTACATTAAGACTCGATAGGCAACAGATTCACCGTACTTCACTTTTTCCATCTCTTTCTTGATTTTTTCACACTCTCTCTCACACAAACGCACGCACATGCACCCTAACAACGACACACACATAGACACACAGATACACACAGCAGGAGCGTTGTGACTGACACGAGCGGGGCTAATGATACAAAACCCCAGCTGCGTCGGAGTCAGATTTAGCCCCGGTTACATCTGCTGCCGCACTACACAGACTGTGCACCTTCGGGCAAGAAGTGAAGTCTGTGCCAAAACGGAGCCAATGTCAACAAAGATGAGCAAGCAGGGTTCCATCAAGACCCTGTTTGTTCACTCAGGCAAAAAGTGTGAGTATAGTTCATCATCCAAATATGTTGCACCTATTTTGAAGGGAGAGGCTGCCAGACAATCGCGAAGGAAGCACTTTGGTTTATGTGTAAAAAATAGCAAACCAGACTTACCATTGTCTTATTCTTAGTTATACTGTGTACCTAAATGTAGGTTCACTAAATAAGCCCAACTAGGTTTTCTGTGAAGGAATATAAATGTCCCCCTCCACAGAAGTAGAGTGATTAATGAATAAGTAAGTGCACTACATGGAATCAAGGAACCATTGTGCACAGCAGCAGTGACCCGTACATCGTCCAAAGGCACAAGATCGTTCATGCAGCATCAATACAGCAATCGTCTGTGGAACAAGGCAAGCCTGATTTTGACATTCAACGGTCACTGCAAGAGAGGCTATTGTCTGCTTTGTTTATATTCCATCTGTTCGTTCTTTTAGTTTTGCTTAAGTCGGCTCCAAGTAGCAGTGTAGGCAGAGATGCTGGGTCTTTCCAGGAGTCATGTCCAGAACATCTGCCCAGTCAGGGATCCAGGAAGCATACAAATCAGATGCCAAAGCCACTTCAGCTGGCTCCTCTTGGTGTGTGGAGGAGCAGGGGCTCTACTGCAAGCTCCTCCCCTGTGAATGAGCTCCTCACTCAATCTTGAAAGTGGGTGCCCACCTGTGTAAAAAACTAATTTTGACCGATTATCGCCCCAATCTTGTCCTGTCAGTAATCACCCAAAACTCATCACAGTTGGCGCTTGGGGATGCAGACAGTTTGCATACGTGTGTTCTCCATTTGAGATTTGATATGAACTCTGAATAAGATTTTCACACAAAGAATGGGAATAAAAATCATGTGAATCACACATTCCTTGTGACTGAAGAGCCCATAAAGGATAAACCTGCTGCAAGATAAGGAACTATATAGCACTAAATAGAGCTATTAGGTTTTTTAAAGTTTCCAGATCCAGTTTACTGTATAACACAAGGGTTATTATATTTAAGGATCCATTCATTTTCTTTCCCTTAATCCATTTCTGAGTCAGGGGGGTGGCAGTCAGAGCTGCACCCAGTACACAGAGCACCAGCCCCTCACTGATCCTCCTGCAGGTGGTGAGTCCACAGGAGCTGAGATCTTTCAGTTGGGGCTTTGGGCAAAGTGGGGTTAAGTGTCTTGCCCAAGGACACAACGACATCAGTCATCAGTGGTTGAGGTGAGAAACGAACCCATGACCTTCAGGCCTAAAAGCCAATGCTCTACCAACTGAGCAACTGTTATCCTTTTACATTCTTTTCTATAAGGATGTAAAAGGATAACAGTCTGTGTGGAGAAGAAAACAACTGCTAAAAAAATCGATTGGCATTTCCTTTTTTATTGGAAATATAACTCCACTTAACTTTTTATGACAACAAAAGCAGCAGGTATCAGCAGTGATGCAGCGTGAACATTAAAGTGAGCGTTTGTCACAGTCTTAGAAACGAACGAGGCAGATCATTTGGCAGACGGAGTGTTTATGACGTAGCTTAGTCCTGAGTGTGTCCTACAGCAGGCAGGTCAGCAGCAGCAGTGGCAACAGCATCAGGAGGTGTTCTAGTCGAGGAGGCGGTGAGGACGGGTTGGTCTGGTTGCAGTCGTTGTTATAGCAGCAGTAGACCGAGACTCCGGGTGACCAGTAGCCCTGACCGTTGGCCTGACTGCAGAAGGACTTGTACGAGCAGGACTTCATCATCCCACCTGGAAACAAAGAAAGCAATAAATACAACAACGGGTCGTTCTGGGCTCTGCAATAACGATACCACTGTCTTTGCGGTTGTATTAAAGTTTCATATAGGAACGCAATTGTTTGTGGGAGAAAAATGTTGGTTTTATTGGAGGCTTTTTTTTTTTTTAAGCGTGGAATTCAATAAAGTGCACTTGCAATAGAGCACATGGATTTCCTCTTTCTAAAATATCCTCGTCAAACTAGAAAACATGTTTTAACCGTTTTTACAGTGGTTCATCATTATTGACAGATCATTCACAAACACGTACAGATCCAATGTCATGAGTGCTTGGATTTATTTATATAGAGTATTTGTCATTGTGCAGTGGTTACAAGTCAATTAAATGCTTTAGAATGATGTATAACAGGCCATAGTCGCCCATATTAACCAATGGCTATCAAGTTTTGACGATAATTTAATCATTTTGAGTTGGGTCATTGAGTTATTTTGGGTGGGAAACACTTTTGTTCATATTAAAGCCAGAATCAGAAATATTTTGATTGCCATTGTAAGAAACAGGCAGTCACAAGTTATAATACTAAGGCATGCATCACATTTTTTAATAAAATTATAAATTGTACATAAATACACACAACAGACTTTCAGTCTTTCAGACTTTCAGACTTTCAGTGGGGGCTTTGCCCAAAGCCCCCACTGAAAGATCAAGGCTATGCTCTCACTCAGAGAGCAGCCGTCCTCCTGTGGACTCACCACCTGCAGAGGGTCAGTGAGGGGCTGGTGCTATGAGACTTGGGTGGCATCTCTGATTGCCACCCCCCTGACCCAGAAATGGATTAAAGGGAAGAAAATGGATGGATGGATGGACACACAACAGACATTTTCCTTCATTCATTTTAGCAATACTTCATTTTGTGTCTGGTCCATTTTCTTGTCGTTAATTTGACATGTTATCCCGGTTGAGTCTCCATACTCACTTGATATAACTATAAACTTAGTGATGTTGACTGTGCCATTCTGTTGAAACCCTCAGGATACATAACTGTTACATTATAAAGTATTATTCATGCAGTTTAGTGTTCAGTTCCCTGGATGAATCTTCTTCGATACACACTTAGAATAACCTTTTAACCACACTCACTTTGGCAGGTGTGGATTTAACAGAGAAAGCAACACATTTGGCCGAGAAAATCCTTGGAACTTTCCACTTTCCGTTCTGTTTTGCCGTTGCATAAACATGACAGCATTGGTGATATTTTGCAGTAATCCGCAGCAGAGGAGTTGTCTGGCTTCTGTGGACACACGGTGGCCTAATTAAAGGATATTGACTGAGTGGGAGTTCACAAAAGCACTCCGTTCCCTTTAAAGCAGAGCGAGGCCCCCTGTTGGCTGCAAAGTGTCCCTATAGACGTGAGCCAAGCACCCATTTAACACAACAATATTTCACAGGCCCTGGATTGAACTACATAGCGTAGGCAGTGGGGAGGATAAAGAAGTTTAAGCTGCTAAAACTGCAGACTGAACTTACTGTCATGGCCCTGCACCACGGCACAGGCATCCGAGAAACTAGGACACGGTTTGGACCCTTGCCGGTTACAGTCCTCATTATTGGAGCCCATGCAGGTGTAACACTGGAGAGCCGCCGCTGAAAGAGAGAAGGGACTGCTCAGCTTTGGACCAGACAAAAGACAAAGTTTACGAGGATTTTACAACTGGTCGGATCATTTTAAGGGAGCAATTAGAAAGACTTTGAGACAAAGAGGGAGAGGGCAGCCAAACCTCCAGTACCTGTAATGTTACTTCAAATCCAAAAGTCTCAACTATAAGTGCAGAGTGTAATTGAGAAGATAGAATTAAAGCTGAGGTATCTAACTTTTTCTTTTTCTGTCTGTCTTGTAAAATTAAGTTCAAATCAGACCACAAATTATGTCTTTATCTTAATAGAAAACATTTTATCTTTTGCATAGAAAGCGCCCTGTGAGTAACTATTTGATGCTTTGGGCTGAGAGTGAGGGTGGTCCTTTCTTTGTTGCGATTTTGAGACTGAAGAAACTAGTTCCTTTGTCTGTGTGTAGGTTGAAAGTTAGATACCAGAGTTTTATAGAAAAAAAATATATATATATATATTTTTTTATATATATATATATAAAATATATATATATATATTTTTTGTAAGCGCTTTTCATGCAACACAAAGGGATTCACCGATTATTAAAAACACTGACCAATAACCCATAGTCATGCAATTGTGCAACTGTAATGATATCATAGGTACAAAATGATAAAATGGTTTAAACTTTGATGAAAAGGTCAACAATAAACTCAGATTTCATAACAGCAGTCGTCTCAAAGGGCTTGATTTGCCAACAGCAGATTCAAAAAATCAAACGATAAAACAAAAAGAATAGTCCATAAGATTCTTGAGCCAGTGGGAAAATGTCTGAGTATTCCTTGTTCTTAGACCTTCCTCCTTCAGCAAGGAAACTTAATCCAGTGGGAGAAAAAGTGAGAAACCTCTGACGGTTCAGGGCTAAGGCTGAAAATGAGTCCACGATGTAGGTCCACGGGTCCGGGCAATGCTATTTTGGAAAAACCTTATTTGTATGCAATGTTTTTTTACTTCTCTGTTCAACTTTCCAGACAATATAATTTGCTCCATTTTCTAAACTAACCCAAGTGAGATTAAACGTACTGCATTCTCAAAAACCTCATCCTGAATCCTTATTTACCAGTCCATCAGCTTACAAAACCGTCTCACAGCCAAACAAACCGCTTAAATTTGACATCCACATTATGCTAAGCTTTCTTTATGATTGTATGGCTTGACACTATCTGCATAAGCTTTTAAATAAGCATGTGTGATGACTACCTTGTGATAATAGCTCTCAAATGGAGAATGACTCACAAACTTCAAACAAAGACTAAAACAAGAAAAAACATTGGTCTAACTTTCCACCCAGCGCGTCTGCCTGTCTCCTTAAATGTCTCACTAAAGCTCTCCGGAGGGAACAAGAGCAGGTTTTTGTAGAAGTTGCTGACCTTTGAAATACCACTTCCTTTTGAAAACGCTCATCCGTCTCCTAAAATCTAAAGTGGTTCCTCAGAAACATCCTTTAATGCTGTTTCCTAAGAGGATCAAACCGAGCCTGGACTTATAGCAATCACTAAAAGCCTTCAAAGCCCGTGGCACACTACAGTATCTCTTGTCTTGCGTTTCAAAATGCCATTTTGGAAATGTTTTGTCATGTTTTCAGGCTATAGTCATGAAAGAGGAGGAAATGGAGGATTGGGATGAATGCTGAAATCTAAACATTTGCAGAAGGATGCAGGTACATTGGTGCAAGGACTGGACAGTTTTTGTACAACCAGACGATTCTATCACATTTGGATTGTTAAAATAAATATCCTCAGTGATATCCTCAGTTTTTCCAATGTGGTTTTACTGCAAATGGCAAATAAATGAATCTGAATCTGAATCTCTCAGAACATTCGACAATATTCAGTGAAGTTCTTTAAATGTTAACATCGGGCAGGTCCGAACTAAGAAATGTGGCCAGGACAAGCCATTAAGGTACTCTCATTGTCATCCAGCCAACTTCAGCTCCACCAATAGTCACTGTCATGCTATACCTCATTGGAAAGCTTTGGAAGATGTGTCTTTTGTTTTGGTTTTGTTTATTTCCATATATTGCGCTAAGGTAGCTATGATCTTATCATACTCCTATTTTAAAGCCCAGAGAAGCCCAAATCCAATTCTTTTGACAAGTCTGGTTAATCAAAACAGCCCTCTTGCTAAAAGGTCTACATTAATATTCGCAATATTAAGACAGTAGAGTCGACGAGATGAGCCCTAATGTCCACCGTCACCTTCTGAATATAATCACTTACTATTCTCTTTTTAAATATTCTACTCATGACGCTGGCCAGAAAAGGAAAGTAGAAAGGCCTATATAAGTTGAATTAAGTTTGTGAAATACTCCTTTAGGGAAAGGGGTATTGTCATAATTATGTGGGTGTAATTAGATTTGTTTGATTTTTATCCCTGAAAAACGTGAAAAAATGGGAAAAGTAATACCACGAAAGTGCCCTTTTTATTAGCCTTGGTGGCAGTGGATTCATTTTTACTTGAGATAAATTTGTTGAGAAAAATCACACTGGATTTTCGTTTTTTTCTTAGAGGGATAACTGTGAATGAAGGCGGAGCGGAGGATGAGAGGATGAGAGGATGAAGAGGATGAAGAGAGAGGAGGCATGAGAAAAGGAAGCGGTTTTTTACACACTTTTTAAAAACACAAACTCTGAACAAAATCACACTGTGAAATATCATTGATATTCAGTTACAGAAGCATCATTTAAAAGCCTCTAATCACCAGACACATAAATATCAATATCGTCGTACAACAGACGCATGCAATGGAGCTGGCTGTTAAGAAACCGGACACTAAAACATGTATTGTAAAAAACACGTCTAAAAGGATGACATTGACAAATACGAATGAAGCACTTGATAATGAAAACTCAACTTACAGGTACCACTTGTGTTTTAGGGACACTATGACCTGTGTTAAAGGGACAGTAGTCATAATTTATTTTTATAATTACATCTACATATGATGTGTGTGTCTAGATAATAACATTGATTACAATTTCACAAATAGTTTGACCAGGATCTGAAAAAGCTAATTATTTTGATGTTTGTTTTGGATTAGCTGTATGGCTTATTACAATGTATCTTCACATTGATATAGATTGATTATCAATTTCAAAATATATATCATGCCAACTAACTATATTTTCATTCATTCTATTTTTTCTCCATCCATAGATGTAGTCTCTTGTGTTGTGTTTTTACAGTAGTTGTCTCACGTCCTGCGCTCTGCTCGCTGTGTTGACAAGACAAAATAAATGCCCCCCCTGGAGCTGCATGACCCCGTTCTCTCCCCACTGCAGCTCCACACACGCTCCAGGTATTAGCACTCAGCCCTATTAAAAGATTAGCCTTCTCTGGGATGGCATGCTAACAGTAGCGGATCAAAGACACAATATGTAATCAACCAGGAAATGAATTACTCTGCTCAAGTTCATCCATAATACATTAATTACTAGATTACTTATGTGGTTAGTTTTTAGATTTTGTTTTAGAAGCTATATTCATTACAGTGACCAGCCTCAGGAACTTCCAGAAAATATACACGGAACTTATTGAAAATATAAAACTGCAACATAGCATTTCAATGATTTACAAAACTATATCCATAAAGTTATCATTCTTTAAACAAGAAATCCCATTTAGATCATTTGTTCATTGGACAGGGAACATGTGCATTAGTAAACATCAGCGTAAATGCACCAGAATTGGCCACAAGGCTATTTTTACATTCGTTGTCCCTGGACCAAATTTTAGAAATGGTCAATCTATATCTGTATATCTGGATTATACAACACAAGACCATCAAAAGTTCATCAGTGCAATTGGCTGCATGAATAACACACTTTTAATCGTGTATTGTTAAGAATGCATTGACTCAAAATACTATAGTCATCTTTTTAGAATAATCAATTTTGTTTTTTATTTTTGCTGCTACTAGACATGTGAATTTATTCTACGGGGATCAATAAAGTATCTATATCTATCTATCTCTCCATAGTGCTTTTGTGACACCGAAAACCCCTTTCATCATACACTGTGCCAAAGCTGACTTGGGGGTAGACTGAGAGAAGTGAGGCTACCAATCTGCGAAAACAAAACCACCACTAGTTATTAATAAATGTTATTCACCAGGTTCAAACTTTGCAATGTGGGTAACGTGTCTTGCCTAAAGACACATGGAGCCATAGGGGTAGGCTTGGTTGCTGTGTGGTCTCCCATCCAAGTGCTAACCGGACCCAGAACTGCTTAGCTTCTGGGATTATGACATGGTCTAGCTATGTGCAGAAGTGGACCTTTCTGAGAGAGAGAAGCATGGTGGCACCAGAACAGTTGGAGAGGGCTGAACGTACAATAATACAACCTGAAGTCATGACCGCAAACAGTTTTAGTGCAAAATGACACATTAGCTCATTATCTAATAAAGAAATATAAAAAACATCAAAGTGACTGATGAACGGTCAAACATTGCTCTACTAAGTAAAGTCAGTCTGAGTGTTATTTAATGTCAGTGTGGTTCCAGCTGTTTGGGGATGGCCTCAGAGCTATGTTTAGAGTGCATTGGTCGCTAAACAGCATCATGAAGGCCAAGGGGCACTTCAGCGGGGTCAGTGATAACGTCATTAAAGCATGGTTAGACTATACAAACATATCCACACTTTGATCATCTCACAGACCACCGTTTAATCTATGATCTGGGAATGGAGAGAGTATGGGGCACTGCCAATCTACCAATACATGGCTAACCAAAATAACAGCTTGAACAACAACAGTAATCAGAGATGCCGACACAAGGCCAATAATTACTCTGGAGTCGCTGCAGACATCCACAGCTCACCTGAGGAATCTGAACATGGAACAATTATTTTATATTAATAATATCAGAATATATTATTTGTTACACACTGCAAAAACTCAAAATCCAGACCTCAATCATCTGAAAATTGTTGTTCATAAACACTCTCCATCTAATCTGACAGAGCTCGAGTTTTGTAAACACAAGTGCAAAACTGTCTGTCTCTAGATGTGCGAGACTTGCTGCTGGGATGGCAGCAAAAAGGGCTCCACAAAGTATTATCTTGAGAATACTTTTCAAGGATAATGTGTTTTAGCTGATATTGTATACAGTGAACATCTGAAAAAGAAAAGATAGCAAGTCTAGACATAACTGCCCATAGAGAATAACAATAAAGAAAATATGTTTTCACAGGACAAAATCTCATATGAAATCAAACGGTTCTTACTGTGTGTTGCTAGCAGCATTGTCGACAGCAGTAGTAGTGGACAGTACATATCTCTGGTGGTCATCTGGTCACACAATGAGAGGCAGGCTGTTTACTCCCAAAGCCTGTGGGACATAATCTTTGAGCGATCAGATGAGCTAATATCCTCCAGGATCAGCACTTCCTCCAGACGCCGGCTCTGTCTGCTCACACCTCTGATTGGGGTCAGTGCACAGCGATGCTCATGAACTTGTCACCCATGTCACTGCTGGCAATAAATATGTGGATAAGAAACGTAAAATCTGCTTGTGGTTAAATTAAAGCTGAAAGGTTGACTGTTGTCCACATCAAACTTTAACTTCATTTCTCATAAAAGCCTAGTAATAAAAACAGTTTGAGTTTGATATGTTTAGCTGTGTTTATCCTGTATGTCTCGCCTCCACCCTCCAATTCAGGTTTCTTGTTATAGGTTTGGTCCAAAGGCAACATATTTTTCTAGATATTTTCTTTTTTGTTGGCTATTGGGAAGCACTTTGAATTGCCTCATGTAGGAATTGTGCTAAACCAATATCATTTGATTTGAAGTCGCTTATAGGCATTTCTATTTGTATATTCAGTAGTTATTTGAACATGGTTTTGACTGATCTATTATGTTTTTAGGTGCACAAGATATTATTAAAAACCCAATTATCAAATCATTTTAACCCAGTTTGAATTGAACACACTAACACTACAAATACAAGCTATTTGTTGTTAAAACATATTCCCTTCATTAAAATCTTAATAAACACTTATTTTGATCTTGATTAGGGATTGTATTTATGAATATATGCATGCTGTACATAAACTGTTGTCTAGAGATATCACAGCATTCCAAAGAGCCTGTAGCTTCAAGTTGTGGGGGAAGGCAGCTGAAAAATATTTCCTGGTAATTATGTTGTCAAAGGTAAGACTTTTCATCTCAGTTTATAATTCCTAGTAAGTAAGTAAGTAAGTAATCTTTATTTATATACCGCCTTTCACAGACCAGAGTCACAAAGCGGTTTACAATTGTTATTTTTTGGGCACTTGTCCTCTCACTCCACACAGAGATGGGAGTGGGGTCGCCGAACAGGAGGCGCATGCCAGAACTATTGTACATATTTTTAGTGGTAGGGGAAACCGGAGTACCCGGAGGAAACCTACGCATATTCCTCTGTTATCCCTGGGACAATCCTCTTGAAGCAAAAATATCACACATCTTCTTTGTCAGTAGATACAAAGTATGGTCTAATAAGGTGTTCAGAAGTGAGTGACAATATTCAAAAAACCTATGATTGATGTTGCAGGACATTCAGACACGGCAATGTCAGTATGAAAGGGAAAACTCCTTTTTAATTTCTAATAGGTTCTAGTTTTGTCATTTCAGTATAAAGCATTTATTCATTTACTGAACTGTGATTGAGTTGCTTTGTTTTTCCCTCCCTCATGGTTTAGGCGCTTTGTGACATTGGCAATTTTGAACTGCTGTGAGAGAGGGCTGCCTGCTGTGAGGCTGCACCGTTGAACCTTTCTCATCTTTAAGTGCTGTAGGATTTTTTTCTGTTCATTGTTTAAAAAAAAAAAAGATAAATTCACATTTTGAGCACTCTACTCCTGCGTGTTTCGTGCTGTTGGAAATAATCCAGATCCCTGCCCCCACTACAGCTGGTTCAAAATGCTGCTGCTCGGTTTTTAACTGGGAAGGTGGGAGCCTATAAGCTTGACTTCCTCCCACTCCTTTTTGAGCTTTAACAGGAGTGAAAATAAATAAATAAAAATGTATATATATTAATGTATGTATGTATGTACATTTCTATCATGTTATATGTAATTGCTGTTAAATCTATAATTGATTCCTGTTTATAAGCTTGAAATAAAATACAATCAGTCAAGCAATCAGTCAAGATGTTCTTATAGTTTAGTGTTAATCTTAAAGTCTTTGCACTGGCTTCCAGTTTCATTCTGCATTGATTTTAAAATGATCATACTTGTGTTCAAACATCTTCCTAGCCTCGCCCTTCTCACTGACGTCCTCAGGTATGACTCTGCACGCTCCAGGTCGGCTGAGCTCGGTGGGTTTACTTAAAACAAAGAGGGGGTCGAGCTTTTAGTCTAAACACTGGAATGAGCTCCTTTTGCACCTTGTATATTGAGTTTGAAGCAGATCATAAGCACTTTGTTCTAAATTGATTACCTGCAAATTAAATATTGGATGAACAAATAGAAAAGGTCAGCGCCTGTTGACTGCAGTGTTGTATTGCCATCTTTTATTGCACATTTGAAGGCAAAGCTGTACAGTAGCTGTGCAGAGAGCCCGTGTGACACAACGAAGATAGACAACATCCAAATTAAGTTACTCCTTTGTCACAACTCAATACACATACACGGTTTATATGTATTTATATAGATCGTTATATCAAAATAAATCCCCCAAAAATAAAGTTACACATTATAATAAGCTATGACAAATATCTACAGGGTTACATGAAGGAGGCGAGAACTATCAAAATGCATCTTTCTGATATTTACAAACATTAATATTACTGTTCTTACATGCAGGAAGCTACAGGTTTTAAAGTGGTGTATCGACAAGGTGGTCTCTGTAACAAGAGCAGGTAAAACAGTCTTCTCCCCCTGTGGCTGTCATGGCCTCATTAATATATATAATTAATCTCAGTCATTCAAATACTTGCGCTTATAAACATTCGCTCCAAAGTGATATACGGGACATTTTGAAAACTTTACACCAGACCTTAAAAGAGCACAATATACATAGTCACATCAAAATGTACAGAGTAGTATAGGAAGCCAGTCCAGTGGATTTCTGTACATTTATTAACAGTTATGACCCCAAATAAAGCTTTAGTCCATGTTTTTTATCGTGGAGTCTTTTTAAACCAGTTTTCAGGGTTTCTCTTCATCACGGACCGGTTAACTCTTCCCCATTTTGGCGATGAGCTCGTCACAGATCTTTGTCAACTCCTCAATCTCTTTGTTCTGTAACAAAAGGCAGAGTGAAGACGTGCAAAAATAATAGTATTTGTCTCAATATGATTAATTATCTCATTGTCATCCGTTTAATTTGAGAGATATTATTCAGTCATATTCTCAATATGCACATAGTGGCTCATTTGTTTTGTATGTAAATAGACCAGCATTAGATTTTCAGTTTCAGTTGGTTTCAATATTTCAATACAAGTTTGAAGTTTAATACAGTTGGTTTATTTTGAATATACTCCACTTGGAAACACTGAATTATAGTTTAATTTCTGTTGCAAACTCTAAATATTATAACTTGCAGAAGTCCTATTTTTTCAGCCAATCTGTTATGACAGGTGTACGTCTAATTCTAGCATTTTATTTTTATTCATAAGTAGCTCCGGCGCCTTGTTAGCCTGTTAAGGGTTTGCACAAACTTCAGAAGTTACACAAACTAATATTAGATCTTAGTCTGAATCATGGTCTTGGGGCAAAAATCTGGGAAAACAGAAAGTCGCAAAACGCACCTTGAATGTACTTGAGTTATATTTTCTACAGTTGAAATGAAGATGTAAGGACAAAATAAAGGAATCCTAATATTTCTGAACGGGTAAAGTTGGTCTAATGTGCAACAATGTTATTTGTTTTTCCTTCTTGGCTACCTCCGCTTTATTACTTACTAAAGTGTTCAGTGATTTCCGCATGTTTGAGTTGTCTTTACTCTGGAATCATGGTCGATGGAGAACAGTGTTTACTGCACTGGTGCACAACCTCTGTTCTTTACTCTTAGTAGGTATTTTGGCTAAAAGAATACTCTGCTGCTCACTGCCATGATCTGCTGTCTGCTCTTGTTCATTCATTAAACAAGAGCACAAAATGTCAGTTTTCTAAAGCAGGGCCAGCTCTGTTATTCAGAATAATGAGAAGATTGGAGTGATTAATGATGAAACCCATGACTAACAAAGAGTCTTTACACAACCCAACTTACTGGAACAATTTAACCAACCACACAACTAAAACACACTCAGATTTGTAAGTTTCCTGACCTTCTGCTCCAGCGTGCGCTCCAGCGAGTCCACCTTCATCTGCTCTTTGCGTAGAGTGGCCTGGTACGCCGCCTGCTCCTGTTTGGATTTGACTCTCACTTGAGCTATCTCCGCATTCGCCCTGAAAACAGCACACGTCACCTCTTCATAACCTGCGCAGCACTTTTGCAAACATTACATTCGCAAATCACGAGTACAAAAAAACAGCCTACTTTATTATAATAACAGCGCCACCATGTTTAAAGTCATCTATAGAAACTGTTAATTACATTGGCCTTCTTCCAAACTGGCTTAACAGCGGTGAAAGCATATTGCCTGCTTCCTTTGGGGAGAAAACTAAATGAACTTGAAAGAATGAATGCATGTATTGACTCACTTGTCTAGTTTCTCCTCCGCATGGATCTTTAGGGCTTGATAACGCTGCTCCTCTTTCCGCACCCTCGACAAATACTCTTGTGCGCACTTTTTCAAAACCTCTTCATTCTGAAAGCACAATGACACATGGGTTAATTGCCGGGCATGGCGTTAATGGGGGGAAATATACAATGCCTGTACACAAGTTGCCACATTGGGCTAATTTGCGTGTGCGTCTTTGCGAATCACCTTGCGAAAGCCCTCCAGCACGTCTTTCATTTTCTCGTAGCGTCGGAAAAGATCGGCCAGAGATTTTTCCACCGAGTTGAGGTCGGCGAGCGCTTGGTCTTTCTCCAGGATGAGCTGCTGGATGGTGTGGTGGGACAGGGACTTCTCCTTTTGGTCGTCCTCTGGTTGGAAAATACATATGTGTAACGTTACATCAATGTGTTTCAATAGTGGACGATAACGAGGGAGAAGACTTCCATCGACAAGAATATGGTGACGTCGACTTTACCAGATGTGAGGGTGAGTGGGTGAGTTACTCTGTACAACATGAATGGCTTTATCAGTGATGCATGCAGAGTGTATGGCTAGACGAGGGGTAAAGTCAGACATGGACGATATCTACACGAGTTAAGATTTGTATTCAATCATTGCTTGGGTGACAAACAGTTGCTTTGTTATATTTCGGGGTTATGAGGTTACATCTGAGAAAAGGAACGCACTGAAAGTTTTGCTTTGAAAGGAAATAAACGAAATCACTGGATTTGAAAAGTGAATATGTTAAATACAGTACAGTATATTGATATCCATATTCATTTTCTTCTTGTAAACACTTGTAACTTTAGCATTTGAGAGAACAATTGAAATGTCTCTTTTTGGATACTGCTTAAGCCTAACTTTAACTAAAGCTACATTCAAAAAGTTTACTCTTTATATTATATATAACCATTTAGACGCCAAAGTAGCAGAATATATAAGCTGTATCCAGGATTCTTTCAATACAGCGATCTGGCTTCCCACAAAGATGTATCTTTATTTTTCTTACATATTTTCCATTTATTATTTATGTCATTGATTTTAGTCGTCCTGTATCTTATATAAAATTCCAGGATCCAGTTTCACATCAAATTTATGCAAAAACCGAGGCACCCAACGGGTCAAGTATTGTTCACTAAGCAAATGATTTATTATTGAATGTATTTGTCATCTTTTTTGATCGTCATTACTGTTACCTACACTACACAGAAAAAATATAACATAGGTAGAAACATTTCATATAAAGAATATGTACAGCAGTGATAATAATCTGACATGTCAACTAGTTGTGGGAAACATTACTAATTGGTTTACTACCAGAATAATCACTAGCTGCATCCCTAAAATCCAGGTTGTTGAACTGACCCAAAAGGCAGGTGTGTTTTGCATCAGCTCAACAAAGTCCAAACCAATTTCTCAAAGGAAAATGGATTAGTGAACAGTACGTGGTCTATGCTTTCAAGCTGGACACATGTACAGGCAGCGGTCACAGATGCAGAGGACACATGTGGAGACAGAGTGACGACTGCTACTCACCTGGCATGCCTGTGACAGAAAAGGGGCAAAGATGGCGGCAGAACAGAAAAGAAGGGAGTGTGTTAAAACTCAAGCTGTGGGGCAAGACACGTGACCGTTAGCTCAGCTCTACAAGTCCCTTCTGTGACGGAGCAGAAATTAGGCAGCGGGAAATTGAATCTAGGGATATGTCCACAGGTGTTGGGGTAAGCAGCAGCAGCAGCAGCAGGAATAATGCGTGAGCCTGCAGTGGTTTTTAATGAGTCCCAAAGACGAGGCGCCGCACTAAAATGCAAAAAGGTGCAGCGCCTCTTCTCTCTGAAGGCATCGCGATTCAGGTCAAGTCAGTGCAAAAAGCATCACAAACAGCAAACACAGACATGTAGTCGCTGGAGAAATAAAGTGTTTTTTAACATCTCATCTAAGTCACAGTGGTGATGGATTAAGGCGTATGAAAAACATTCCTTTTTGTACCGTGCAAATTAATTGCTGTCGCAACAAGAAGTGGTAAGTGTTTGGGGGGAAATGGCTCAAAATAAAATGTATGTTGTGTGAAAAAAAGACAACCTTTAAATCACTCACCGATCATCTGTGCAATCGTCTTCTCATATTCTGCAACAATTCGCCTAAAAGAACAGATACAAATCATTTCAAAATTCAAAGGTTTGAATGTGGAATTTCTTAATTGTATTTCCATGAATTTGTGTAGGTGTAAATAACTGAATTTGAGGATAAAGAAATATTCAGTTTGCAAGTGTTTTAAAAAAGCTTTTGGTCTCTCACAGCAGGGGGCAGTAGGAGGCAGCAGTGTTTTGGTAAAAGCAGGTTAGCAGAGGTAAGAGGATTGATTATCTCTGAGACCCTCCTTATCCTCAATCAAATTAGTCAAATTAAATAAATCCTATCTTATCCACAAGGGCTGGGGGCAGCTGGACAGCCAACACCTACTGACAGAAATATGCTGAAATTATATATTTGGAAGAGCCACTTTGACCTCATCTAAATGTTAAATTAGATTGGCCGACCTGTCCATGCTTTATTCTTACATATAGATGCTGGATGTGTGAATGGTACATTCATGTGATCTTGGATACTTTGAGATACCCAAGTAAGATACTACTTCCCATGAATGGGACAGTGAATGAACAGCTACTGCAGTCAATATACCAGAATTAGCTCAAGGCAAGTTTTCATCTGTTGTCCTATCGTACATGTTTATAGGGTTAGATGGAGATTCTGAGAAATTACATGCCAGATTTGGCCCAACAAAAGATCATGTATTATTTGACAGAGAAACAAAAATGTCTTTCCTGATTGGCTAACCCAGACCCCTCCCCAAACTTTAACCAATTTCAACCAATGCCTACACTAGACTTAAGACAGGAGAAATTAGCCACTCAGAAGCCACTTGAATATGGAAAGTACTGAAATTGTAATGTAGTTTTGCTTTACCTCATCTCCACCACTTCCCCTCGGCTCTCTTCATATTTCTTCTGCCACTCCAGGACTTCCTTCTCTTTTGCCACAATCTACAACATGATATCATTGTTTACAGAGATGCCAGATGAAAATAACATTTCTATATGCAGGAGAGAAAATAGATACCGTACCTCCTCCCGTGCAATTCCCAGCGAGTGGTCCATGTCGCTGGGGAGATGGGGGCTCTCTCCCTCAATGTAGCTGCTGGTAGTCCGGGTGTACAGGGAATTCTTAGACACTGAACCGTCATTTGGAGCCGTTTCCTTTCGCTGCACCCAGGAACCAAAAGAAAGAATAGAGAGAAAGGGAAGCATACTAGTTACATAGACTGCAAACACAAGCAGGACGCCTCAAGCTCTCTGGGTACCAACATACACCCATCCTGCACCAAACAGCAGAAAACAGCATGAGATAAGTAAGCCATGTGTAAATTAACCAGCGAAGAGATGATCCTGAAGCCAGCCAATGTTTGTTGTGTTATACCGTCTTCATAGGCACAATATAAGCTCTGTGATTGGCTGATGCGGCCTCCAGCTGAGCGGTCATGGTAACCTGTTTCCCAAAAGCTCCAATGAGATTAGGTTTCCAAGCAAAGGGGAATATGGGCCATGTTTTGGATACAGGTAAACTACATCATGTTATGGGAGTTTAGGCCGAGCCGTGAAGGAAGTGATGCTAGCTCTGTGTTAATATAACTCGCAATGAAGAAGTCTTACCTGTTTGACTAAAGATGTGAACCAACTCTACACCAAATACAAACATGAAAACGAAGATGCTTAAATGGTTTTTTTCATGGAGGGTCTGTTGTCTGTGCATTTTCTTATATTTCATTTTAATAAGCACAACAAACTGTAGATTCAATACCGTTTCATATTTTAAAGTAAAGATTAAGTCGTCTCTCACAGAGCCGGATTACAAAAGGATTTAATGAAATGGGAGATGCTCACAGGGGACAGTGTAAAATACGAAGCAAGAAAAGACTTTTGTCTGAAGTGAGTAATTATTCCAGTGTAGCAGGAAAGGTTAGGTTAGAATAATGTCACGGACAAGTGAATGTAATTGACTTTCAATACTCCAATTTACAAGAAGTTTGGACAAAAACTCAATTTTCTTTGCTTCATTATTTTAAAGGTCCCGAAAGACAATCCCGCGAAATAGTCTTAAATGTCTTTACAGTAGGCACGATACAAAAAAGAGAGACTTTAATTAAACTTAGCATGACGGGATCTAAAACTAGTTTCTAATGACTACATACGCAGCTATAGGGGGTAAAAGTGGCTCATTTCCGATACTAGGTTTTGAGATCCACATGTTAAGAGGGTTCCAAATTCTCTTATTTCATTCTAATTTCCAGGCATAACATGAGACAATTTGCTTCTTGTCAGAGGTATGCCTGATTTTGGTTGAATAAACATAAATTCGGTAGTTGGGTTAGGGTGGATCGCAGGGTTAAATTTATCTTACTTTTATAAGAGGCGACCCATTGATATTCCATCGACGAGTGCTGGGTTTCTTGGGGCAGGACTGTGAAATGTTTGAGAAATAGAATGAGAAATGAACTACATGTCTGGAAGCGGCTAGTGGACCTGAGCAAACTTTCGAAGTTCACTTCACTGCAACTCATCAGCCAAGAAGCAAAACATTTTGCAACGCATTAGTGTCACCACAAGGTAGCAATCATTAAACAATGAAAACATCAAGGGTAGAGATATCTTTTGAGACCCAGTCCCCAAAGAGAATGTGGTTAAAATCCATAGGCATGGTAATAAAGCAATAAATTATGAATAAACCAAGAACTTTGCAAATGTACCAGGCCTAGAATGGTGCTCCCAGATACATCCATGCTCATTTTAAGCCTCATCATGAGCAGGCAACATGCATCAAGTAAAAATGTCTCTTGATAATGAGAAATTCAGCCTGAAACAGCTTGGAGGGGAGCGCTAAGCCAGGTTAGATACAGCAGCCACCATGTCCATAAGACCATGGTTTTGGGGGGAAAGGAGGCTCATGCACACACACCACACCTGCTTTTAAAACACACGCTCAGTCATTCTCCATCCTGGTTAGAGTTAAAGGCACACTACACAAAACGGGAGCAGGTGCAGGCTGACTCAGCTCAGTACCTGGGGGGTTACAGTGGAGAGGGAGGGGCACTGAGAGATGTTTTTGGCTACCTGCAGAGCCTCTATCCTCAGGGCAGCAAGCACCAGCTCCTCCTGGGCCGCGCACACAGAGGGGGGAGGGAGGTGTGCGGCCCAATACAGAAAGGAGCAAAGGAAAAAGATAGAGTAGACACTTCAGTACACACAAGCCCAGAGGAAAGTTTTATCCAATATACAGCAATTCACCCTAAAGGAGTCATTTGAAAGAAACAGATACCCCCCACAAGCATTGGCAAATTTGTGTTATTCATATCTGCTTTGTAATACAAGACAGTTGTGATGTAAAATAGGGAGAGACAGTATCAATCATTGACTGAATGTTTTGGATTGACTGATTATGAGTATGACGCCACCCATAGAGTTCCTGTCATAACAACCAAGGAGAAAAACAGGAGCAAGGCTTGTCCTTTCCTGCTACGCAGCTTAATGAAGCTGCAAAGAGGGTGGGGCTTAGGAAGTAAAATTCAATTAAAATCCACAAATCCAGTTTCAAAAAATGGTGAGCTCATGCGTAAAATGTTTGCCATTATCAAGCTGAACAATTTGCCGCACATTTCAACAAATGCCAATACGTTGGGAGGGCACTGTAAGCTGCTCAAGAAAACAGGTGAAGAATGGAAAAAAGTGCCAAAAACACAGAAAAACGACACACAAATGTCCTGAAAGGCCATAGTTTGTTTGTTGATTGGACATTTTGTGTTGTCTGGAACACACCTGTAGCTTTTGGGCGAATGCTGTGGGGTTGGTCTCTGCCAGGTCAGGCTCCAGATACGGCAGCGGGTCGCCACACTCGGACAGCTGTTCTAAAGGGGCAGGAGCCGGGACAGGAGCAGGGCCAGGAGCAAGGCCCACGGGCTACAGGGCACCAGGGAGCAGAGGGGGGGCAGGAGGGAGGGGTAGGGTCAGCAAAGCAAAGCGAGCTCGCATTGTTTAAGGGCTGTAACTAATCATTGTTTTGATGATCGATTAGTCAAGCAATTATTATTATGATTAATCCATTAGTTTGATCATTTTATATTATTTCTAGACAATAATAATAAGACTTGGGAGAAGCTTCACTAGGTGTTATTAAGTGCAGGTGCTCATCAAGGGTCAGGACAGACATGTAAAAGGTCGCCCTTACAATAATAACACGTTTATATCTTCTACAATTATATTCATGTCATAACTGCTTTTTAGAGTCTTAATCAAATCTCTCAGAATAACTATGTTTTGGAGTGCGTTTATAAAACCGATGAAAAGTAATTGGTTTGGTGCAAATGTTTTCTCTTATCCAGGAAATGGCCCCCACTAATCTACTCAGACTTAGTAGACCAGAAATAGGCTGAACACTGAGAACAAGAGTAACTTTGTCTTCAACTGGTCCTGTCAAATCTAAAGCACATTTTATTTGGCATTTTGTATTTTAGAATGTGACATTTCTTAAAAATAATTCATAATACAGTTGTAGTAGGCTGTTAGTAAATGGCCTCAACGTTATAGCCAGATTTATCTAATCCGCGGTGTTTGTCTCCTCCTTGTGGCTAAACAGATAATGGCATGAAACAGATGTTTCAAACTCAAATTCACATGTACATAAAAATGCAGGCACACAGATGGATGATTCCTGAAGGGACATTGTGAACGTGTATCGGTCAAACTCCACACTCACCTGCTCCTCTCGCTCGATGCTCCTGACGTCTGCTTCGCTCTCTCTCTTGCGGCCCTTGTCTCCAGCGCAGCCCTCTGGACCCGGCCGTGAGCTCAGGGCCGGGGTCTTCATGTCCGCTGAGATCTGTGCCTCCATCTCCTCAAAACTCCTGCAGACAGAGGCACAAACCACCAATGAGGGCAAGTCACGTCGTGCAGTGAGCTATGTTGAAATATCTAGTAGCGTGGTGTGAATGAGAAGAATTTACAAACAAGAGTGAGAAATCTGTCATTACATGTCAACAAACCTGATGTGTATTCCAATCATATAAAGTGAGTGGGATGTCGTCATTAGGCAAAAAGAAAAACCTTTTCAAATAAAAATACTGCTGCTTGTGTCTACAAATTAAATATCTGTTTACTTTAAAGCTGGGGTACTAACTTTACACTCCTCATAAACATCCATGTCGTTTATCCCAATTAAAATGTTCATCGGCCCACCATATGTTATCTTCTGCACACTTGTAAAAAAAAGTGAGTCACAATTTGACACTTAAAGCTGAGAGCTGATTGGCTGAGGGTGGTCCACTATTTTTCACTCTTTTGCCAAAAATATATGGATGTGAAAGCAAGGGACAGAAAAAAAAACTATTTTGAGTAAGAAACAAATGTGGATTTAAAAAAACGGTTAATTTAATTTTAGTTAATACTTGATATAGTTTAGTTGCCTGCTTCTCAGTAACATGGCACATGTTCTATTGTATAACATATGATTAACTATTAGCACTTAATCTACTTATGGAACAAGGTATTTAAATAATTATGTATTGTAAATTTGGTAGAAGAAATGCTAAAGAATTCCAATTAACTGCTCTCTGAACCATAAACAGATTTCAAACATTCAATATGCTCAAACAGTATAAAATATGTGAGTGATTATAATCCAGTCAAAAGGTGTGAGATTTGATTTTGAATAATAAATAACTGTCAAGCACGTTCTGAAACCTGTGGATAGATTGGACCTACCCAGTGCAAGGCGAGTTTGGCTCTGACCCATGTGTAGTGTTAAGGCTGTCAGAAACGGAGTCCAACTTCAAGTACAAAGAGGGCTTCTTCACAGACAGAGGCTAAAACATACACAAAACACAAATACAAATAACTATACCAACGCAAAATAGAACAATGACACTAGATTACAACATGACATTACTCACAGGTGAAGAAGTGCCAATCTTCTCCATGTATTCAATCTCATACTCAGCACCTGAAAGAGAAACATGCATTTTTTAGCAACACAACAACGTTTCAAATGCCACAGTCACTCGAGCAGGGGTGAACTGTAGTTGCTTTCCTTGTTCCATCTATGATCCGATAAAACAGACCGCCCACATTGAGAGGCCGCCATTGAGGTCAGAGTGCAATGGGGAAATGGGACAACAGGCTTATTGTGTCACTGAGACTAAATCAATGAGGCTGCTGCTGGATTGGATGTACTTGAAATTATAATAGAACCAGTTTGTGGTTTGCTTTGAAGTCCATGCGTTTCTTCAGTACAACTTAAATATGTTTGTTTAACTTCTGATGTGCTTCATGTTCACACACTTTAAGAAATGGCTTTAGTTTGGATTGGACTAGCACTGTAACAACCTCCTCACTCCATTAATACATTGATTATTCTTTTGTTTAATATATTAGTTATGTAGATGTAAACACAATTTTTAGATGTGGGACCATGTTTCTACATTTGAGCAGCTTTGAGTTAAAATATGTGCCACATTTGAGTATATCAACAAATTAACTGGTAATCTATAGGTTTTGTTCATGCTCAATAATTCTATTTCAGTTAGCGGGCAATAGCCGATACAACTCTATGGGAAAGAAGCCATTTTTTAAAGAAATGTTGAAACAGAAAATGTCCAAATGTTTTTGCAGATCATTATAGTTTTTTTTTTTTTTGTCACCAGTTCTAGACACCTTTACAATGAAATATTTAGACAATGGCGGATATGTCTTGACAAAGAAGATGACAAATCAAATAAATTAGCTACACACTAAGGCAGCTTTTTGTTTGTTCCCATTTTGTTTATTCCCAGGAAAGATTTTTCAACTACCCTCCATCACAATCTTAAACTATGGACTCTTTTGAATGTAGTGATGTCACATGAACACAACTCATTACATTGTTCGTTTAAATATATGAATATGCGTGTTACATCTTGTTGCAGATTTAACAGACTTAAGGATATAGAGAGGGACAGTTAGTTGAAGTTTAGGATGAAAGACAAGCCTGACCTGTCGTTTCTCGGGGAAGGTTGCTCTCGTTCACAAAAGAGGTGAGGTCGCAGGGCTGAGGGAAGTCCTGCTTTTCGGACTTTAGATCTGCGTCTACTCCCTGCAGCGCGCTCCACTTGTGTCCTGAGGAGGAGGCCAGCTTCTCTTCGTCTGTGGCGTGGTCGTCTTGTGCGTGATTTGAGGTGGGCTCTTCTGTGGAGTCCTGCAAATGAAAGTGATGATCGAGAGAGGTTTTAAAAGTCATATCAAATCAATCAAACTGACAATGCATGTGTAAAAGTATGTACCTGAGCCAGTTCTGACACTGGTGATTTCTTTGGAGACCTCTTGACTCTGAAAGTGTTACTGCGGAAGATAAATATAAAATCAGTGCATTATTTAGTTTATACAAGCACCAATTATATGTTTTCAGCAAGTCATGCGTCAACAAAAAACAGTTACATCACAATGTACAATGTAATGTAATTGAGCAGGTTAGTAAGCCTTAATTATGGACACAGATTAACCAGTAAATGATCATGATAAAAATGATACGTGGTAAGAAATATTAATTTGTTCTTGTTTTGCCCTATTGTCACTCTTTGTTGGCCTATATACACCTCCAAGCAAAGGTATGTGTTGATACTATTTACAAACAGCTGATACTACACAATAGTAGTGTGTACATCTCTTCCAGTTGGTGTACTGTAAACATCTGGCTACTAAATATTACTATAAGTGGGTTTCTCTTTTCCATACAATATACAGCACCACCCTCGAATGGCAAAACACGTCTGGTTAAAAAGATGACAGAAACTTAAAATATCGTGTTAGGCTTATTGGCTAAATGGTCCCTGTACTTACAACATACAACATAGTGATGACGCACGCTTGGACTTCTTGTGACATTTAGAATACACAGATACAGGTGACAGACAACATGACAATGTACACACAATGAAAAGTAAACTTGGTCTTCTACCTATGAACTTTGGAACTGCAAACAACAAAGACTACACCGGCGGCACACTTACGATTTAATGGGAGTTTTCTTCTTCTTGGCAGGTTTATTCTGATTTTGGTCTTGTAATTCCCCAATATTGTCATTGTCATTCTCAACATCATTGTCATTTTCCGACAGTTCGAACGATGCAGAGGCCTTTGGAGGCGAGTTGATGATTTTATTTGAGGAGTCTATGGAGTCGTCAAAGTTATTGGGGTCAAAACTGTGACTGGGCCGGGATAATTTGGGGGAGTTGCCAATGCCTTTTTTAGAGGTAAACGGATTAAAATTAGGATCGTCCCACTTTTCATCAAAGTTGTAGGAAACTTTGGGCACTGGGATTTCTTCGTCATTCCCATTGGTTGAAAGATTGTTGTCCAACTTCTCAGGATGTGTCGGAGTAGCTTTTTTCAGTCCAAGCTTTGGTCTCCGTAGAGGCATTTTGGCACCAGGCTTTTTGCCCAGCTTTTTGGGTGGAGGGGTCGCCTGCTGGGCCGCCTCACCGCTCTCTTCTGAGTAATCAAACTCCAGCCTTACGCCTTGACGGTTTGGCAAGATCGCCTGCTCGTCAGGGTTTGAAATAGGCTCTTTAGACAGATCTGTGTCAGGAAGCGGGTCTACAGAAGGACTTTCTGAGGGTATTGGTTCCACGCTACAAATATCTTTACGTCCAAGCACAGGAGAATTGGCAATTTTACTCCCCCCTGTTTTGAAGGGATTGATATTCTCAATATTATCTGGGTCCCATTTGTAGGCACCACTGGGCGGGATGGGGGACTCTTCGTTGGGGTTTGGACTTTTTGAGACTGGAGGCTCCTCTTTGCACAAGGGCAAAGCTGCCCCTGCCTCTTCAGCGAAAGGAGGCGGGGTCACAACGCGGTTCTTCCTGGTCCGCCTCAGTGTCCCGCCAGGACTTGGAGTGGCAGAAATAGTCTCCCCTTCTTCTTGAGGTTGCAAGGGACTGGCCGTACGTGGTTTTGCTCTTTTTAAAATCTCAGGTGTGCTGCTAGATGACGCAGATTTTGCGCTTTCCGGATTAGAGTTTTGACGTAAAATAGGCTTCTTTTTTAGCGAACCACCTCTGACTATCTTTTTAGGCCGATGGAGAGTTCCTGGGGCGCTCCCACTTCCAACAGAGAAAGATTCAGAATGTGGTCGGAACCCTGGAGATCCAAAATGGCCGTCTGGGTGGTCTAGTTCTCCTGCCTGCAGACTGAGGGAGCGGGTCAGATTGGAGTCAAGGTTATAGGACCCACTGGCTGCAATGGGTCTATCCTCATCAAAAGAGGGGGAGTTGCAGGAGCGTTCAAAAGGCAAGTCAGAGACAGAGTTATTGATGGAAGAGTCCCTTACTGAAAAACATAAAATATAAATATAAACTTGGTTAGATTCTTTATTGTAGTCTTTAAAAAAAAAAAAAAAAAAAAAACAGCTACTCAATGGCTGCAAGTACTCAATTAATTGACCAGGCTTTTTTGGTAGTTACAGCATTGATCCACTAGAGGGTGTTCTGAGATCTTCCATAAACTAAAAACATTCAGCAGCAATTTTTGACAAAAGACTGTTTAAAACCTATTTAATAATTTCCTTTACAAAAAATAAATATCCTTGCAAATATACTTGTTGTTGATGTTATTATATGGCGCCAGATTTACGCCAAAAGTCCACACGCTCAAATAACACATACACGCGCAGCTTTATTTAATTCACACGCGCGCAAACTACTCTCCACGCGCACATTTCACACCACACGCGCGCAGACTCAGTACCACGAGCAACAATACGCGCGTGTGTGCGCTCGTGACCTGCCCTCTCCCTTCTCGTGGTCTGTGTTCTGCGCGCGTTGAACACTTTTGCCATCTCTTCTACGCGCGCGTGAAATACTTTTGTCGCTTGGGGGCGGGGCCAGTGAAAGGTAAACAGCCCACTGGGTTTCTTTCTGGGCGACGTTACAGGCAAGTTGTGTGCATAGCTGAGTGGCTAAAGAAGGAAGAACACTGGAGCAGACTTTGTGTTTGTGTCCTACATTATCTAATAATCAAAAAGTCCAATCCATAAGTAATCACTAGGTTACATGATGTCGCTAGATGTAGTTATGATGATCAGTCAAGTTAAAGCAAGCTCAAACAGCTAAAATGCTAACCGGCAGTTAGCATTTTAGCTGTTTTGCTAAGTTAGCTAAGGAGGCTCCTTCGTTTTAGTCTGAGGAGAAACAGCTGTTCATGATTTAGCCTGTGTAGCCTTCTAGTCACAACAAAAGCACATAAATACTTTAGTGCTAAAGTATTCAGCTCTAAAACCACAAAGTGTGTGGTGTTTTTCCTTGATTACAACAACTGGAGAACAAAAGTGATCAACCTGTATACCACTAAAAAGGCAATAATAACTTGAGCTAATGTTGCTTTTTTCCTTTATCAGGAGAACCATAGTCTGTGCCTTGCATCTGTGGAGAGGACTGCTGAGCTGAATGCATGGAGAGACGTGATGTGGATTTATGTTTTCTTTTATTTTTTGCATAACTACTAGTAAAAGTCATCCAGTGATCCTCCTTGTGTCGTGGTCCTTCTTCAGACAGCGCAGAACATGGAACACAACGCAGATTACACTAATAAAGGGGTTAACAGGTGTGCACCAGGTCAAGACTGTAATTGAACAATAAAAACAAGTTACAACGGTGCCCACACCCGTTACAAGTCCATTTCCTGCCATACAAGAACAGTTCAGGGTAAGGATGTACCCCAAGTCTTTGTGGCCATAGTTACTCCCGGGCATCATAAGGCTTTGACTTAATGCCCACTCTCTGACTGGGGAGCACATCTGCCTCAAAACACGGAACTCAGTACCAGAGTCAAAGTATTTCACATTCTTTACATAACACATAATTGTCTGCATCTATAGATTTATATGATTTAGGTTCTCTTTTGTATAGACACTGGGGGCCTGAGTGAGGTAATTATAGATATTAGGCCAGGTAACTGATGGCCATTTTCTCCTATCTACAACCCACTGTTCTGTGAGAATAGTATTATTACATGTTTATTTGACAGGCACAGAACAAAAAGTATTGTTACAGGTAACCAATGCCATGTTCATAGGCCGTATAGCAAACAGATAATTGGCAGTCGCTAAGGCATAAAAATATTAGAGATTTCAGTTCAGCAGGTAAAATGTTCCAGAGCTGTGGCTCTTCGACTGCAAACGAAGTCTGACCAAATGATGTTTTACATCTTGCCGGTCTGCAGTGTGTGTGGATCAGGAACTGGTGCCCATCGCAGAGGACCAATTTATGAAGATAACCTGCACGATCAGAACTATTCAGGGGTTCTGTGTAGTGTGTAGAGATGATAGCCATCCTAAACTAGCAAACACAATACAGGTACAGAAGCCAATTATGACAGGTTGAAACAGCTTAGCCCCAATTTTAAGTTCATTTTAATAAAAATACATGAAATCAAATGAAGTTTACTACTATTTAGCAATGTTAACAATTCAGATAGCTCATTTGTTTCAAAACTTTGTATACACATTTTTGATATTTGGGTTTATGGACTGACAGATTTATTGCTAGTTAGCATAGACTCATTAGGTCAACCCCCTATAATTATGCAAATAAAAAGCAAACAAATAACTCAGAGACAGTTTTATTAAACTTTGATAACGGTCCTGACATGATTCTGACAAAGCATTCAGTGTAAACAACGTACAGCGATCACAAAGGTCCCGGGATGTACCTGGCTAGCCTTGCGGCAACATAGGCTGATGAGAGAGAATATTAAACATTTACGAACTAAACATGTCCTGGTGTAAGCCTATAGGGTGTCCACAACAGTGTACATACCACGTTAAAGACTACAATAGCCAGCCCAGTTAGGGTTATAAAAAAGATATACAGTCTATGGATTAATCATATGCTTTCCATGCATAAGCATTTCATCTCCAAGCTGCAGTGGGCTGTTTACCTTTCACTGGCCCCGCCCCCAAGCGACAAAAGTATTTCATGCGCGCGTAGAAGAGATGGCAAAAGTGTTCAACGCGCGCAGAACACAGACCACGAGAAGGAAGAGGGCAGGTCACGAGCGCACACACGCGCGTATTGTGGCTCGTGGTACTGAGTCTGCGCGCGTGTGGTGTGAAATGTGCGCGTGGAGAGTAGTTTGCGCGCGTGTGAATTAAATAAAGCTGCGCGTGTATGTGTTATTTGAGCGTGTGGACTTTTGGCGTAAATCTGGCGCCATATTATTAGTTGGCAGATATTAGTTGTTACAGTTGAAAAATGAATAGTAAGTGCTGCTTTTCTGTTTTTATCATACGCCATACCATAAAAAGGGATTTATTAGCCAATTTTTTTCCATACCTTGCTCACCAGTTCCAGGTTGCTGGTTTGGAGTTTCTGCAGGAGACAACGCCTTCACTGGAGTGGTCGATTCAGGGGTCTCAAAGGCACCATCTGAATCCGAGCTTCTGAAAAAAATGACAAAGAAATAAAAATGAATGACCCAATGAAACGCTGTAATGTCTTATGGGAATCGCTGTATAGGCATGTTTTAATAAAGTCACTATTGTATGGAAGGCAATAACAGAAGTCCACAGGGGGTATCTCTGATGAACACTGGTTTTTATTGACAATATCATCCGCAGGCCCTTGAGGTCATAACTGCACAGATGAGCCCTTAAACCTATAGTAAAACAGCAACAGCAGGGCAGATTACCAAAGTGAACGCTCAGCAGTCCATGGAAAATCACCCAAGATATGAATAATTAATAAGAGAACAGATGTAAGTAATTGGTTTGTTAGAAAGTGGCTCTTCAAAGACAAGACAGTAATATAATAATATAGATAATGTGTTATTAATAACACTTCTATTACAACTTGGCCATTAACATGCAGCCCCATAACTATTGTGCAACCAAAAATACAAATTTCAGGCCAATAAACCGTTTTTCATGCATTTAATTCAGTGAATGATAAAAAAGGTTCATGTCAAATTAATATTATGATAGTTGCACTTATTTCATATGTGTCAGAGATAATTAATTCTAAAATGTATAGGAAAGAAAAAAATGCTATGGGTGATCTTCCAATATCATTATTCATCTCGGAGTAATTGTGGCACAGGACATGATCTCGTATTCTTATGCAGAATAAATCACTTACACTTAGTTTAAGCAAATCAACAGAGAAACAACAGTATATTCTCCAAATGCACTAACACTTGCCTCCATCTCAAATCAGTCACCTGTCAGCTGATGGAGTGAACACAAATGGATTCAAAGGGTAATTTAGTAAGATGACTAAGCATATCAACAGGGTTGTTCATTTTAATGTATTCACTTTTAACTTATTACAAGACCTGACGTCACTGAGACCAGAGCAACACTCATGATCCTCCTTTTCTGCAAATCAATACATGCCCCTGTCAATCCCTCACCTCTGCCAGACCCTGACAATACTGTCATGGCTGGACCCCCATGAGATCCGACGTAGTATCCCCAGGGAGGACTCTGATCCTGGGCTGTCCCCGTCTGGAGTGGTCGCCCCTCCCACCAGCGAGTCCCATCCCCAGCGAGCCCACTGCAGAGGAGACAGCGCCTGCCACGCACTCACTGCCATGCTGGAACCAGGATGCTGCTCTTCCGCACTACGCTGCTATTGGTCGACGTGAAAGGTAGACGCGCACTGACTGCCGATGACGCTACCCTCCACTGCTGTCTCCAGCTTTTATAATACGATGTAAAAACAAAATTCTTCAATTCTTAAGATCCGTCTTGTAATGAGGAGGCAAGGAGTCAATCTTATTCTTCATCCAATTGAAATTATAAAAATGAAATTACAAATCCCTTGCAGATGTCCATTCCCCTGCAGGCTGTATTTGGTGCTTCTCCTCTGCTTCTGTTGCACTCTCGTTTACTGCTTCAGCCTTTTACCTTGCCTCCCCCTCTCTCTCTCTCTCCCTCTCTCTCTCTCTCTCTTTCTCATCATACTGCTGTATCCAAAAAGAGGAAAAAGAAAGCCCACCAATCAGAGCAGCTCTCATTAAACAAGCATTTGCTGAAAAGATAGACTGCATTCATATACAAAATGGAAACAAATGAAACAAACCTGAATGTAAAACTAGTCATTTTGATGAGTATTTTATTACCACCAGCAGCACATTTGAAAGCACATCACAGCACAAAGCAGTAGAATAGGGAAACATTCACATGTATAAAATCTATTAAATCATAGAACACTGATAGTGACGGCATGTTAAACAAACTAGAGACACATCACTTCAAGTGGCCTTGGATAATGCCTCTGATAATCATGGTTTTTGGTTAATGGTGTTTATCAACTATAACAATATTGTTGTAAGAGAAGAGGCAGAACCAGTTTTGTTTTTGACCTTGAAGTTTGTAAAAAAAATACTGTAACACTGTAAACACTACACATAGTAGGCCTGGGATTATTATCAAATTAACGAGTTGGATACATTTTAGCTTCAACAGCAAAAAAACAAATTGTGGCTGAGCATTAATGTAAGATCAATCTTACCTGATCATCTTGTCCATTAGAGCTGCAACTAACGATTATTTTGTAATCGATTAATCTATCAATTATTTTTACGATTAATCGAGTAATCGCGTAATCGCTTGGCTGTTAATTGTGTAGAAAAAAAAAATGTTTCATCACAAAAAGCTAAAGTGGCAACACTCGAGGACGTATTGATGGCGTAAACTTAAAGTAAATGTTTGTAACAGGCTCTTTGTGCTAATTCTGCTATCTGATTGGATGAGACAGACAGATATTCATAAAATTATAAAAACAAAGTCGGTTTTAATCAAAAATACTACATTTTCATGTCATTTTTGCTCTGTTTGAGTCCGTGTGAACCAGAAAACGATTAATCGATTACTAAAATAGTTGTCGACTATTTCAATAATCGATTAGTCGTCAATTAATCGATTAGTTGTTTCAGCCCTATTGTCCATAAAGTCTACAGATTATCACTTCTCACAGATTTTTTTTGAAAGATGCCCTGGGAAACGGCTGCAAGTCCTAAGTAGCTCTGAAACAGTTGTTGTCTTGTGCTTTACAATTTTTTATTTTCTTGCTTTTTTCTACCTAAGATGTTGCTGCAGTACAGTGTGCATAGTTTTGCACTGGTCCAGACCGTAGTGGAGAGGATTCATGGTCCGAACCAAGAGGATCAGCTGAAAATCCACTGGAGGAATGCTGACTTTTTGAAAAATGCTAATGAAGCATTTAGCCTTTTACTTTGGACTAAAGCAGAGAAAATGGTCCGAACCAAGCGGCTACTGTGACCCGTCCTGCTCCACCCAGAGGCTACTCCATCTCTGCTGCTGTGACCTGAAGGGCTGTTGGTGATTATTACTATTGCTATCTTTTAGAATGATCAATTTTGTTTTTATTTTTGCTACTGCTGGACACGTGAATTTCTCCTATGGGGATCAATAAAGTATCTATCCATCTATCTATCAAACACGGTATCTATCTAGCAAGCACTGTGTTACCATGGAAACAAGAGGCTGTTGCCACCATATGTTTAGGAACACACACACGTACACACAATATAGACAGAAAATAACTGATGACTAGACTATATTTTACCTTCTACATGATGTGATTTTTTTGGGTATGAAAATTAATGTTTTTTTTCTTAGTATTCTTTATATGAAAACAATGAAAGGACTAAAACCAGACCAATACTCAAAGGCAGTCATAAGAACAATTAACGCTAAAGCAGTTGTCTATGACATCAATAAGCTGCCACTTGTGTTCTGCTGTCTACATGCAGTGTCTATTTTCAGACCAGAGGAGCAGTGGCAGACAAAACAGAGCTGTGGTGAGTGGTGTGATCAGGGCACATAGAAGGAAACAAAGAGGACAGCAGCAGAAGGCGCTAATAACAACATCTCACAGCAGAATGGAGAGACAGACGCAGCTACGGTCAAAGCCTTCACTGCTGCAGCAAAACGTGTAGGGGAAAAATACTGCTTATACCTAAAGGGAGAGGGCCGTGTTTACATCCGGATTTCTAGCAGCGGTGGATTAGCCACAATTAAATGACAATTGTGTTCATTTTTGTCAATGCAAACTCTACATTTGAACACAGTTGTTTCAGCTTTTGAAAATGCTTTTTGGATGATCTGCTATTGTATCACTGTGGGTTAAAGGATCAATTAAAACATTCTCAACTCAATTTCTGTCTATCATGAAGTAAGTACGAGAATAAATTTGATTGTAATGTAACATGATGTAAAATTATGGATTACGAGTACTATTCCAAAGCTCTGTATTTAAATTATCTCTGTATTTAAATTATGTGCTAATTAATGTACAAATAAGGTTTTCAAGCTCATTTTTCTTCGCAGTCAGTCCCTTTAACCTCTTAAGCCCAGAGGCCTTTTTTCCCGAAAAAGCTATAATCTACATTTACTAAGGTTTCATATAGTATTTAGCCAGATATGTGGCCAAACTTGGTACCAAATTACCTGGTGGACCTTGGGGATTGCTGTGGAAGTGAAAAAAGATGATAAATTGTATTGGTTGCCAATAAAATTAGGTTGAAACAGACAATTCTAACTTCCGCCTAAAAAAAAAACACATATTTTCCCTCAAAAAAGCTTTTTCCTGTCTGTGGTGTAGCAAATAAGAACTAAAATTGACAGTTCCCGATATTTTGGACCAGTCCAGCAAAAATTGTGCCAAATAAACAAACCACTGCAGAGTTGTACATGGAATTGGAAAAAAAGTCCAGGCGGAATCCAACTGTGCCAAAATTGTGCCAAATGGCACAAACATGTCTGTAGAGTCATCGAGATAAACTTTGGCACCCGGTTCCCTAGCAAGAAGCTCTACAACCTCCTCGCGTGTATAACGCTGTTTTGCCATTTTTAATTTCGTCAAAATTCCGAGTACCTGCCGTGCGTAAAGGCTTTGCGCACAGCCTCCTTCTGCCCCAACTATACGCATGTACACGCCTCCGCGGTACTTTGGCCAATCAGGGCATGTTATACCATTTTGGAAAGAACACACCTTCGGCTATCAAAAACCATTGAAAACGTATTGATGGACAGCACCTGTGGCCAATCACAGGAAGAGATACACAGAGGTACGTGACATGACGCACGGGTGCAGCCTATCACAAAGGGCCTCTTACAGAAGGAGGAAGTAACTGGTATCTGCCAGGTCGCTAGAAAGCCTCGCTATGAGGTTGAATACAAGAAAAAACGGACTTTTATTCCTATGGAAATGACTTGTGATGAAAAAACAGCAAAAGTAAGTCGACTTTTACTTCAACGCTGATGTTTTACGGCTTTGTTTTCTGGCATTCGTCTGCGGCTTGGTCAGCGAGTATTAGAGCTAGCGTTACCAGGCTTAAAGCGTTGTGTTCAGCTCGGAGAGGGCTTTCTAATGGTATGCTGACAGCAGGGCTACTTATTGTTTTGAGGGCGCTTGTGACGCCAAAGCAAACATTTGTTTCGACATGTGCTTTATGACGATTTGTCAGATTGTGGTTTGTTGTTTGAACCTGGGTCTGTTGAACTGAAATTGAAGTGGATAATGTTGTAGCTGAGAGTTGTCCGAACACGAGGATGTGAAACATGTGATTGTCAGTTGTTGTATATGTCAGCTACGGTCCGGACAAGCTGCAGCAAGGGGGGGCGGACCCCGAATGGGGCGCAATCGGGCTGAAGAGGTGAGAGAAGTCTTTTGTTTACATCCAGGTGTCTATTGAAATTACTACCAGCAGAGGGAGCCCCTGTGCTTCTTTTGCCAAAGATGAATGAGCCTGGTTGTCACTTTTGCCTTTACGTCATTAAGACACCCTGAGAACCACCACAAGCAAAACTATTTTAACAAAACCTGCTCTGTGATTTTTGATATCAGATCCTCGTAATCCTACATCGGAACAAAAAATAGGGATCCCATTGAGAAAAGACAAAGCCAGTCTGTCTGCAGCCAATGACTTTTTGCCCTGAGGATATCATGATTCGGAGAATTAGCTGTACCTGTATGAGGCTTATGAAACCAGACCGTGACAAGTTTTCACTTTAATAAAATCACCAGATGTTTTACACAAGTTATTCCCATCACAGCTGTGAATCACCTCTATAATACACCTGTTTTGTCCATGAACTTCACGCTCCAATGACCAAAACAAAGCAAAGACAAAGCATGAGATGTTAATCCTGTGCCTGTATCCTAATCTGAAAGGCAGATGGCTCGTTTTAGAGCAAGAGCCAAGAAAGTGGCAGCAGCACCAGGGCTAAAAGGGTGAGGAGGGGGTTCAAATGTCCCCCAAACTAATGATGAGATCAGACGGTTTGTGTATAGTGTCAAAACAAGCATAACAACCCCCATCAGGACAACCAGCACACGACCTGCTCCCCGAGGATTACTGGAAACTTGATAGAGATGTCAACAACGTTCATAATGGGGTGAACAATGTTGGAATAAAGAGGTCTAGAAGGACTAGCCTATAGGTTAAGTTCATGTGACCTCACAACATTCCAAAGAGTTTTTCGTGGAGGGTACTGTGGAGGAGGGTAGTTGATATATCTTTGCTTGTAAGTATGGTGTCAAAAGTCAGAGTACCAGTATTAGTTTATAACTATCTTCTCTTTATTTCCTCTATGGTCAATCCACATGACACAAAAACTGACAAGTTTTTTTTTTTGTCCATACATACCAAACTTATAATGGTCTGATTATTGTGATGATCATGAAGATGTGTAGGAGAGAATTATTCAAAAAACATATGCTTGATGTTGGCCAAGGAAAGAACTTTCCGTCTAATAGCATCCTTGATCTAATCACTATCAAATAGAATCTGGGAAGATGTTTTTTTTTTTTTTTTTTTACATTTTCTTCTCCAAAATGTCCTTAAAAAAATACTTCCTGCCCGTAGAGCTGAGTTGGAACCTGCCTTTTAACTGCATTACAATTCTAGAACATGAATGTCATCTATTGAAAAAGGGGTATGTGGCAAAGGAGTACGTAAATAAGATTCCCATCAAAAGCTCCCCAAAAAGGATACAAAACAACTCATAGTGAAACAAAAATCAGAAAGCAAAAAAATACTACAGGCATTATTGCATTTGGTTGTCTCTTAAAAAGTATTACACATATTGCACCTATTCAAACCTGAGGGAGAGACTCTTACTGCTTGTTTCCATAAAAAGGTTAAGCTGGTTATAATCTTTTGCAATATGGTGTAAAACTTATGGTTATAATTTTATTTATAAATAATATTAATATAATAAAAATATTTAGACGGAATCAAGCAGATTATGAGCTAGAAACTGTTTAAATAGTGAAGATATCCGAAAATTGTGATGAGTTGTATCTATTTGGACATTTTGAAGCCATTTTATTAGAATAAAATGACAATGAATGAAAAAGCCTGTTTTTGGTCTAAGTAGTTGAACTATAAAAAATAAGATTAGGTCTCTACATACACAGTACATACAGTAGTAACAAGCATCCTTACCCCAGCTGAACCAGTAAACACACCAGAACAATTTCTCATGTCTCACTATAGATACCTCCTCCTCCTCCTCCTCAGCACATCACCCCACCAGCAGACGTACTCATTACCTAAATCTGGGTCTCACTGGAATTACGCACACCACTGTTACGTTTGAGGTACAAATGTGGCCTATAAAAGGAGAAAAACATCTAGTCACCGCCTGAGCACAGACACGTGTTTGCATCGGCACCTCCATATTTACATCACAAAGGGGAACAACAACAATGCCATACTCTGTGCCATAATGGAGTCCAATGTGTACAAAAGGGCCCCATGGGAAACTAGAAGGAAGCAAACATTTTTGGTATTTGTAAATGTACACAATGTTTATCCACCAAAAGGAGATTTTCAGGTGATTCTTTGTCACCTTATTCAGCAGTTAAAAAAAGTATATACGTACATAAAATGGGGGTTGCTATTCAAACTCTAAATCCATTTCTTCAGGAAAAAAGGTAATCATGCATTTTTGTATTAATTTGTTTTGTTTTTTTAAATATACATTCCTAAAAATGAATAGCAAAGACAGAAGAAAGCTTTCTGTGGCTTTATTACTAATGCATGATGGATGATAGAAATAATAAATAAATAAAATTGCTGCTGAAACTCCTCATATTGCACGACTGCCCACTGCAATACAAAACAAATGTGTCTGCTGTGTCTTTATGTACACAGCAGTTACAAAAACAAAGCTCCATTGTTCACCATTTGACTAAAGAAAGGATCATGTGGAGCATGACTGACACTTGCACAGGTGACTTACATATGCTCCTGAGACCGACAGCGGGTCGGCCCTTGCTCCATGGATTCGTTGGCCCCCATGGCTCCCCGTGGTCCGTCCCCCCCAGCTTCCTCCTGCTGTCCAACCACACGCTACATCCACCTGCTTCCCCCCCAAAAACGCTCCGATGTTTTCGATCTTGGCGCTCCTTGTTTTGGGTTTCACAGCGCTGCACTGCGGACGACGAGACGCCAAGAAGATGCTTCTCGTATCAGGCGTTCAGACCATTAGATGATTGAGAGAGTTTTTATTTAAAGCATCCCTGTGTCTGTCTGTTGCTCTCACACTGCTGGTAAAGTCTGTTTCCAGGGAAAGAGATGCCACGTGGCACATGTCCTCAAATATTCAAACAAATAAAAAGGAAGGAAAAAATCCGAAAGATGCCAATCCTATGCAAAGTGTTGTAAAATTCTCTCTTCCTTGCATGAGTGAATTGCTCACGCTGGTTGCTGATAGAGCCACAGTGTGCTGCTGCTCGGACTGCCTCCTCCCCCCTCACGCTCTCTTTCTCTCTATCCCCCCAACACAAGCCTCCTGCCCCTTTAAAAAGACATGCAGCTATGTCTAATCCAATACCATCGCACGGAAAAGCACCCAGACAATAGCAGATCCCCAAAACTGCTGCTGTAAATGGCACGGTCATGCATCGATAGAGTATTATTTGGCTCTTCTTTCTCTTCAGCCAATAAAATGTTCCCATTTTCTGTACAGCCAACCAGAGTTGACCGTATAACGTAAACAATAGGATTTACGTTGAGGGTGTATACTAATATTTACAAATGTGACTGAGAACAGCAGTAGGACTACACGTTTTGACACACATATTGACGTTTCCATATTACAACCCAAAAAAAGTGTAAAATAATGTATGATCTTATTTGAGCCAAATCTATACATTTTTGGATCTTTTGCCTTCCAGGTAAAGAACAGTTACTGTGATTTGGGAGTGTTCATATAAAGAGAATATCTAAAATATCCCAGTACAATTCACATTGTAAAAAAAGCACTACAATAAAATAGATTATTATTATAGCAACACCTTGATGCCAGCTTTAGCCTGTGTATGTGTCGATGTATGTATAGGGATCATTGGATTGTTGAAGATTAATTGTAATAAATGTAATGTCATACAGATTTCTTTTGCGATTTTGTCTTGATAACCCGAACCCTAACTGTCAAACTTCAGAAATAAAATATAATCAATTTTAATTGATGGCACCTTTTCAAGACACTCAAGGACACCTTACAAAAGAACATTTATTTTTTGATTCAATTGTTTTTCCCTAATATTATCTTATTGTTGACAAATAGCCAAAGATATGAAGTATACCTACATGCATATTTGAAATAAATAATATACATTAATAATCATAAGTAAAATTTCTGATGTATTTGGACAGATGGTAGACGAGCTGATCTAATTTACCCGCACTCAAACCTCATTAAATTGCATTATTCCAGACGCATGCTGAGGATTTCTATCGTCTAAGCCATGGAGCAGGTTCACCTTAAATCACATTGTCTACAACTAATCATTTGCTTCTTTACTTAACTTTGGTCCCCTTTCAAAGACATATTTTGTTTCAGATTGTTAGTCGCCTTGTCACCGTTCCCACTTTTTCCTCATGTTGAAACCCATAGAAGGAGACCCAAAATCTGAGAGAAAAGTCAGAGAGTCTATTGTCCAATTCCTGGGAAAGTGTGAGGAATGAGGACTCACAACAAAAGAAATCCAAGCCTGTGGCACCTCTGACCTCACATCCTGGTTTAGGGCCGGTTTCAAGTGTCTTATCTGGAGCTAAACATCTGAGTCAACCCTGACATCTACAGTAACATATACCATTCATAGTGAAATAGAAAATACAATAGCTTGAATTATTACCATCAATTATCAGACGTTGCATGTATATGTTGGCATTTCTTGTGCTGCATTGGACAGTTAAGGCTGGTGTCCCAACTTTGGAAACCACAAGTATTTATGTAGCTCTAAAAACAATTGGTTCTTGTATTTTTGGCATCTGTCAAATCTATAGATAAGCTTATTTAGTAAAAAGAGAGGACAAACAACATCTATGTGTGAAACAAAAAAGTTAGGTTAGGGTTTGGGCCAGCACCGCACCTTTAAGAGAAGTAGATTTTTTTTTCTGTTGCTCTCTGAGAATCTAACCTAATTTGCAATGCCAAGAATAAATAAACCAAATTGTTCCATGATATGACACAGATGCTACTATAGGAAGAAAGAAATGAAATGTATTTTTATAGCACATATTGTACATACAGTAAATGCAAGTCTGAGTAAAGCATAGACATCCTGTATAGTGTATCCATGTGTAGTTAATACACATGAAACTCATTGTACTCTTGTCAAAATTGAATATTGACCGGATTGAAAATCTCACAGGGGGATGAAAGTCGATGTTGTACAGCCCGAGGGGACAAGTCAAAGAGCTGCTGCCCACTCCCACAGCAGTCTGCACAAGGCAAAATATTGATTCACTAGACCCCATAGCAACTGCAGCTACACATGACCATCTATGTATCTGATATTATCACCAACACAAATATTATGATGATTTTTTTCTTCTTTTTTTTTTTTACGAGATTGTAAAAGGAAAGAAAATATAAATACAGTTGTGCTTATCTTAATATGTGTGGTCACGGACTTTAGCTCCCTCTAAAATAAAATATGCAACATTCTCAGGCAGAGGGAGACGTGGCTGTGGCAGCTATTTCTGAAAGATTCATAAGTGCACTCGAACTGAATCAGGGTCAGCACAACTCACACGTGCACGTTAAAGAAATTATGAATAAAACAAAATGCCTATATTTAGATTCTGTGATATTTCTGTACTAATATTGTGTTAGTCCAATACTATGTTACGTTACAAAAGATGAATGAATTTAGACGTGGGTGACGAGAGACTATTGTTAATTTGTTGTTTTTGAAGTTTTTTTTTAATGCATTGTATTTGTAGACCGTTTCAAAAGATTTCATAATTAGCTTCATACACAGAGAATTTACAATCTAATCCAATGTTATTTAAAGAGACCAACAATATAGCATAATTGCATCTTCTGGATTACACAATGTTAGTCTCTGTAGCCTTGGTCTCTTAGACCAATGCAGGCACATTATTAGGCCATATTGTATCCTACTTCCAAATGTCTTTTTCATCAAAGTCAGAAGAGTTAGTGGTGAAATCAGAGCTGGAGAGCACTGAACGAAAGTCTGACACTGATTGATAATATCTCAATGACACACATGTTGTGACCACTGCCCGCTCTGACACGGTTCACTTGAGTTTCACAGACCACTGGGCTTTTGATAGAAACCATAGGAACTATATAACTTGCATATAATATGTAAGTGTAGTAATTAGAAAAGAAGAGGACACAGAGAAGGAAGCATGTTTTGCAAAGTAATGCAAAGAAGGCAATTGAATTGAAAAATAAAATCTGATTTATCACAGACAAGACTGCAAGCCAATCCTGCACAGTGAAGTCTGAACAATGTTTTGATAAGGCTCCCTCTGCTGGACTAATGTCATATTTCAGGCAAAGGGGCTGAGTCATTCTCTTATCCAAAACCGTAGACTTGTAATAACACAAGCTGGTGAAGATGACGTTTTTTTTAATCAAAAGCATTGAATCCCTTCCAAACAAAAAGCCAGAACCATAATTACATGTCAGTGTCTCTACAATCTATTAGACGAAGTGTTACAAGATAAAACATGCTGTAGCCATAAACATTTTCAACTCAATTCAAATTCAACAGAACACAAACTGGACCTGGTGTATTGCTTCTTCTAACCACAAGCTAACCACAGCTTTAATCCATAAATATTTCCCATATTAAAGTTTCTATAACCACCAAACTCAGACAGGAGCAAATCCTTTCATTTGACACCATGTGACCAAGAACAAGGCAATAAAATCATGCAATTTCATTTATCATCAGTCTAATAACAGAGGCTGCTGACATAGGGATCAGAGCAATATAGTCAATGTTGTGTTTTGCAGAATGTAATCATTTTAGAATGATTTATAAAAAATATCTTAAACTTGACAGTATTGCTCACAAACAAACTACACAAACTAAAGTAGAAGTCTGGTATGACAATAATGTTGTTGGTATATTTAACCTACTGCAGCAGATGTCAGTTGGAAGACTTGGTTTAACCTAGGATAAGGACATGTCTACTTTCATCAAGTAGGCTAGAGGGCCAAGTGTCACTAGGTAAATCTACTGTAAGACCTTTAAGGAGCAAGATCACATCAAGAAGACAGACCATATATAGAACAAAATATTATAAAACATATACAAAATATTATAACGAGGAAGAGAACATTATACGTTCCATTGTGGGTATATGTCAATGTCATAGTTGCACACACATTAATGGACAGTAGAAAAAAAGACCACTCAAGCAAAATAGGCAAATTAAAACAAACCTGCCAAAAGCACACAACGCATTACTCATTATTGTTGACAACATGAAGCTAGAATAAATACAGTAGTTGAGCTTTACCTTAAGTTTGGGTGGTGGGGTGCAGCAGATGGAGCTGTGCATTCGGGGATGGGTTCAGGGTCAGGAGGAGGTGGAGAAGATTGAGGTGATGCAGGAGGAGCTTCAGGTGAGTGTGTCTTCGGGAGTGTGGGGGGAGGAGTGGGGAAGTCTGCGCAAGCGGGAGGAGCACGTGCAGGTGCAGGAGCAGGGGAAGAAGCACTGATTTGAAACGGCCTGTGAGGAGGACAACACAAACCATCACTCAGCTAATACTCAACACAATCCCATCAGTCTATATTTGTATTTATTACTAATGCAACAATTTCATCATATCAGATTTGACCGATTACAGTTTAAGTCTGTGGTGGCTATCAATGATGTACCGTAGGCGTAAAAGACTGTACATCTGGAAAATATGGAACAGTCTTCATGAAGATGTGAGACAGGCCTCCTCTCTGACAATGTTTAAGACAAGGTTGAAAACAGTTCTGTTTAGCTGTGCATACAACTGAGGGATTTTATATTTTTATTTTTTTTTAATGTACTGTGATTATTTATGATTTTAATGCTTTCTTGTTCTGTTCAGCACTTTGAATTGCCTTGTGTATGAATTGTGCTATATAAATAAACTTGCCTTGCCTTGCCTACATCAACTTATTTTGCGTTTGTATTTGGGTTCTGTTCAAAGTTCACAGTCCAGAATCATCCATATTTGAGAAAAAAAAGAAAAGTAAACTAAAGAAGAGGCCTAAACAACAGGATTTTATTTCCTTCTGCAACCAGGAAAGCAATGGCAGCCTTGCATCCCAAATCTTTTATAAAAGATGAATTAAGTAACACTGACAACCATCTCCTACACCTTTAGCACCTTTTGTTTTAACATATTCTAGAGACAACAAAATGGCAAATTGAACAACTGTCTCATTCCCATGGAGCTAATGTCTTGTCATGTCATGAGAGAATCGTGTCTCGTCTCAGCCCTGAACATAATTCTCTGCAGAGAATTATGAGAGGTGTACTTAAACAGTGAGGTATGCAACCCTCAACATAATACTTATTTAAACTTGTCAAAACAGGCCAGCTTGAAGCTTGATCCTAAAGTTCCTTAAAGTTACTTACTGTACTGAGTTGATGTGATAAGTGATGTATGGACTTAAATGTCATATTTCCATAATGTTATAATAATGTTAGTGTCGTATAAGGCCATGAGGGCGGGGCATATGTATGCATGAAACTCAAATAGATATTAATTCATCAATACTTAAGTTACTTAGTAAAGTAACATCCAGAACACATCTCTCTTCCACATAACCTCTTCCTGGGCTGTGTTCAGGTAGGCCCATGTTTCTCTCCTTAGTAATCCAGTGAAGGCAGTAAACTACTGTTTGCTGTGCCCCTGATCAGCAGACACCTGGTGAAGTGGATTTGGCCTTGATCCAGGGCTGACTTATCAGGACTGGAGCAGTCTCTAATCTGACAGGCAAGGCGTCGGACGCCCATGCAGCTGTTCACCACTTGGGGCATTGCTCCTGTTAAACTCTAAAATTAGCAGTGTGGGGTTTCTCTACATATAGGTCCACAGTATACATCTACACCTGAAATCTGTTAACTTTATAATTCAGCTATAATACCACTTTAGAGCTGAGTGTTCTGTGAGTCAACTGTACTATTTCCAAGATTTTTTTGTTTGCCTTTATTGGCCTCTAACATAGACTGATTTTATGTTAGACAAAATAAATTCAATTCAATTCACTGAAATGTATTTTTGTATAGCCCTAAATCACAACAATAATTTCGGAGGACTTTACAAAGTTGTCGATTCACCAAAAACAGATAAGAGAATCCAACAACTGATCTAAACACAGGCACAAAACATCATCAGGTTTGATATAGAAGGTGGAACTACTCAAAATGTCACAACTGCTTTTGAAGATCATGAAGATCATGGAGGTGCTTCCAGATGAGACTGTAGTATACATTTTAGATAAATTGACTTTTATAATTTGGGGGAAATAATGTGTTGTTATATCACTATAACAATCTATACTATCTGTAGGTTAACTGTCATTCAATAATTCAATCTAAACACATATTCCAGTAAAGGCAACTATATGCTTTTTTTAAATGGAAAATTGTATAAACCTACGCTGAAAAAAGACCTACAAAGGTCTATAGGGAATTCCTGCCCTTTTCAGGAAAAAAACAATTACTTAGGAGAAATTGAGCTCTGTTATTCTTGGTATTTCAATGCTGCCTGCAGTAAAGTAGAGCTTTTAATGAGATGGGTGCATTTCTTAAGGGCATAGTGAGAAAAATTTATATCCATGGCACGTTCTGGTTCATATCATTATTTTATAAACCCCTTAAGAAAGACAAAGTGCATATATAATGTAGCATGAGTTAAGATTTTGTTTACAGGTTGTTCTCTCAATTGTATTACAGCAACCTTTAGCCTACATCAACCACTGTAGCCCAGACTACATCCATCTGCGCATATGTCGGCATATGCAGCCTGGAAATAGAACCAGCCAAGTCACAACAAAGCGTCATAGGGCTTAACGTCATCGCCAAAACGGGATAATATACTTTTAGAATGACCCTAAATCGAGTGGTTAATGGCAGGCCATTAATAGGAGCAGCTAGATGAACAAAGAATACTTTTCAGGACGCTTCTTACATAAATATATTGTTGGCATCAGCACCTGGAGACCACAGCTCAAGGTGTTCAGGACAAAGTAATGACTTTC
This sequence comes from Knipowitschia caucasica, assembly GCA_964034765.1. Taxonomy (NCBI): domain Eukaryota; kingdom Metazoa; phylum Chordata; class Actinopteri; order Gobiiformes; family Gobiidae; genus Knipowitschia; species Knipowitschia caucasica. Next base: position 29,703,966 of record OZ035835.1, read on the forward strand.
ATGTTTCAAATGAAACCACCACTCCATTTCTGCTTTCTATTTTCCATGACTGAATGGTAAGTAAACCTTAGTGACGGATTGTATATTGCACTCAAGCCAATGTGGACACTTGCACAGCAATGTATTACAAACAGCTGTGTATGAGAAGACAGTATCGTGCATGTGGAGAGCTAAATGATAAACAACCTACAATAATTGGAACCAGATGACTGTTAAGTGTTACTGCTGTGGTTGTAAGTCCTCTCTGTCCAAGTACTTACAGCCCATTAAATAATATTGTCTACATTATGTTCAAAATTCAGCCCTCCCAAAACAGCTTCTGAATAAATCCCAGACGTGGGATTACAGTAGGTGCTTGAACAAGCATAAGTGATTTGCCATGGCAACCTGTCTATTTACAGGAAGAGGCAGTACATCATACTTCTATCAACTGTTTTTAAGCAGAATAAAAAGCGAGACTAAACTATTATATCTAAACTCTCATTTTACAGTGAATGCCTGTGTTGTTGTCAAACGTATGATTAACCTCTTGTCATTATTACTTCCCAATAACTACGGTATAAACAGACTATGACATTCACATTGAGGAAGATGGAACATGCTCCAACATGTAGCATTTTTGGTTATCCATTTTGAAACCTTTTTTTTCATTTTTCCTACTTAAGTAATTACTTAAAATTCCCTCCCCTTTCACCCATCTGGTGAGGTTAGCAGCAGAGGCAATGAATTACCCACGTCTATTGGACATCTGTCATATCCACCTGGAAGAACTTTAATCAAAGCAAAAGTAAAACTATAATTTACTTTCTTGAATCTTACCTAGATCTTTACAGAAAAGTAATCCATTGTCAAACTCAAAAAGGCAACTCTATATTCATATACGCTTGTTTGCTAGAGTCTGCAACATGGTAAGTCCCCGGCACATGTCCCAAGTGTCTCCCTGAACTCTGGCTTTTGTTCCTCGTCTGTCCAGTGGAAATGACTTCAGTGGGGTTGGTTGAGCGTCTGCCCAAAAATTCCTCCCACTACAAGCTTCACGGCCTGACTTCACAAAGCCGCTCCAGACTGAGCATTACTGACAGCTTGGGCCAACCTCCGGGGGTGGGGAAAGAAAGCACATGCACAACGGCCAGTTTCATCATGTAGGGGCCAACTACTCCAGTGTCTATTCAGGCAATAAAAAAATAGCTTATGTTTTGAAGGATCTTATTTGCACCTTTCCCCATTCAAGATATATTTTCATTTGAATTGCTTGGTTGCTGTTGTGATGATGGATATCTTGACATCTTATAGGCATAGTTATGTCACTGAAACCTCCCGAGTGGTGATGGGACAAGTGTTGCGATTGACAGGCGGCAAGTGCTACTGTGGCATGCAGACGACTCGGGGCACACAGCACATGTCAGGCTTAAGTGATGAGTGACAAATGAGAGAGATTGCTAAATTAAAGGCTGTTAATATTATTGGGATTTGTATATCTCAAATAGACACCTCTATGACAATCACGCAGATCAATACAGTTGATGGGAGATTAGACTACTTATTTTACCAAACGATAGCTATGTATTTAAGATTTGACTCAAATTCTTGCCTTGGTTTGATTTGGTTTGTTTGGTAAAGAGTATGTTACTTCTTTGTTGGACATGAGCAGCACCTTCATCTTGTTGAATGAATTTTAAATAAAATAATTGCTTTGTTTGTGATGACAGTATGAATAAGCATTTTTGAACTAAGCGTTACTTATATTTTTAATACAATTCTTCAACTTTTTGCCTGAAAAATTGTAACTTCACAGATGCAAAACTACCAAATAACACAGACTTTAAGAGCTTAAGCATTAATCATTTTTAGGTAGTGTTTGTTGGAACATAGTTTTGAATTATGAAGGGAGTTATAATGTGAAAAGTGAATTTCTATACTGAAAGCCGATTCTCATTCATGCGTTGCACACTGTAGATACAGAGTTCACCAGACTCCAATTCAACAAAAAGGACTAAAGAGTTGATTCCTATTTCCTCATATTTTCCAATGTTAAGATTTAGTCTCCGTGTAGTTTTCTTATTTCCGTTGCATATATTTACAGCTTCATTTACCATTTCATTCTTCAAGGCTCATCTTATCTTTTTATTCCCCTGTAATTATCCAGATGATTCCTCCCTTTTGTCTTCTAGTATTTTACTCAACATGACCAACAGCAGCATCAGGTTAAAAACATAATCCTCCCAATCTTAATCGCATGAATAACAAAAAAGAAAGAAACAAAAAAAATAGAAATAATAATAGTGCATCAGCAGGATGCACATTATACAGACTTATTTACTGGACATTAACATTGAATTTCAATGTACATTTTTTAAACATGGACGCACACAAAGAAATATTCATATTATAATGACTGTATTTCCCATTAGCCCTATCCTGAAAACAACGTGTTAAAGCTATTAAGTGTGTAAATGATGCCAAACAGTTTAATGCTCATGAGAATTAACAAAACATAAAAATACAACTCACCCACTGTTCTGCAGCTCAGCAGGACCCACTGGGCGCTTCAGGGATTGGCTGTCCAAATGTTTTTCCAAAGACCCCTCTGGCTTCTGCTCTGTGCGTGCGGTTGTGGCCTCGACTACGGGATCTGGTTGGATCTGGACTTCTTCACTTTTGACTTTTGGGATGTCAACCTTTGGCAGATCTTCAGCTGTCACTTGTTCTATAGGCAACAGCGGTTCTTTTGACACTAGTGCTTTAAGAGTTTCCTCTTTCTTGATTGGTTCAACCTCCACTGGGTCAGGAAGGTCAATACTAAGTTTCTTTTTAAGTACTGCAATGTCTTGTTTTTGTTTTGATGAATCTACTACAGCATTTGCGGTACCAACTGATTTCTCCAGAGGTAATATTTGTGATTTATCTTTCTCTGCAGGCGCTGGTGGGGTCTTCTCTTGTGATTTTGGACCAGATGTGTCTTCAGTTGGAGTATGAAAGTCCTGCAGAGGAGAATCCAGAGATGGGAGGGGTCTAAAGAAAAAAACAATACAGACAGAAGGGAAGAAAAGTAGGTGGTTAGGGATCATGTGCATGAGTGGAGGACAAATGACAGTAGTGTACATTGAGGCGGTATTGTTTGGCTTTGTGCATTGTGGTGGTGGAGATCAGGACTGATGGTCACAGCTGATGTCATCCTTACAGAATAAATGGATGCAGATTAATTGTCAGTGGATGCTACACATTCCACTGATTGACGATATCACTTTGCAAACTAATATAATATTCAAGCTAACCGGATTAAGTATGATTATATGAATTAATAATAATAAAAATGCATTGTTTTTTATATTGCACTTAAAGTTATTTATTTTCTCCATTCATGTTGGTGATAAACTACTACTTTGGCCACAGTTGCCCTGGGACAGACTGTCAGATGTGAGGCAATGAGCATGTGTCATTGACTCATTGGCTCCTCCGACCACCACCAATCATTCACGCACACACACCAGACTCATACAAGGCAATGTGGGTGACGTGTTCTGCCAAAGAAAACAAGGATAGTTCGCTAGTTTGCAGCCTAAGCAGCTCCCTTGTGACACCTAGTGTTTCCAAAGGCCTCCCATCACAGTACTAACCAGGTCCTGCCTACTTAGCTTCTGTATGCAAAAAAAAATATGATACTAATACGTCAACAGTGAGCACAATGATACTAAAACACACATTTGGAAACTCAAAACATAAAAGGTGACAGCATCCTTAACACAGCGTAACTTATTAGAGGAGGGGGAAGGGGGCGTGGCCATGTCAAACCTTTTAAGCCTTTACTACGCCAATGTAAACGCACGCATTCAATAACCGAAAGTCCTGTGTCTTGCTTTGGGGCATCTCCTTTATACTGTTCACTAAAGTACTAACCATACTTAGTCCTTTTAAACTACAACATAGAAGCGTACTTCAATCATGCGTGTATGCTGGTATTTACCTTGCTGTCTCCACTGTGCTCTCTTGTTCAGACTGCATGGCTGCCTCTCTTAGAGCTGTGATCCAGTTCATTGTGTCCGCTTGATACACGTCAGCCGGGGCTTTATTTTCTTTTACATGGACACAAGATGTTTTTGAAGGTGATTTCTTTTCATATTCATCACCCACAGCATCATCGCTGGGTTGAGCACATGTTGTGTCATGTGCAGGTTCCTCAAGCTTACTTATAAAAATATTTTTATTGATATTTGGTGGTATGATGGAACTTGTCATTTGATCTGCTGCGTCACTATCTGGTTCAGTCTTGGATCTTTGGCTTTTGCTTTCTATTGATTGTGTCGGCTTAGGGTCATCCAGATTTACAGCCTTCTTAGCTTTATTGTCAGCTGCCTCGCTCTCCTCTCCTCTGTGGTTGCTAGGTGTATCTCCATTCAAAGACAGCTCTGTCTTTGTCGTTACTTGGCAACTTTGTCCGTCATAAGCTTCTTTGGCCATCCGTGTACCTTCAAATTCCTCAGCCGAATTATTTTTACTCAAAGCCTCGTTGACACTCTCTGGTTGCGTAACTATATCAGTGAATATTTCTTCATGAATCTCGTCCAAATGCCTTGTTTCAGAGTCTGTTTGGATGTCACGACTATTGGAATGAATCAGCGAAGTATCATGTTCTCGTGATGCAGCCGATACAGTAGCACCACTGTTCTCTAAAGGCTCCTGTTGGTTTTGACAATGAGATGACAACTTATGGTTTCCTTGACCTTTTCCGCTTAGATCACACCCAAAGTTGCCGTCTGGCTGTGAGTCTGGCATGTCTAAATCAAAAACTACATTTCCAAATGTCTCTTGTGTTGTGGCTTCTACATCAGCTTTCATGTTGGTAGAACTAACTTGTCTTTCAGAATTGCATGAAGTATTCATAATTTGAACTTCATAGGAATGGTCTGCAGAAACATCATCCCCTTTTTCTTTTTCGTCTCCATTTTTTTTGAATTTATCTCTTAGAGAGGCACTTTTCAATCCCTCTCCTTCCGTGTTTTGTTCAGATTTAGGTTTCCTCTGTTGCTGTGGTAATAAACATCTGGAAACTCTTGACGCCTCTGATTGGCCTGAATTATCCAAACTACTATGAATTTCTTCTGTCAAAAGTTTGCTATTAAAGTCAGAGCTAAGCATGTCCTCCGATGACTCAACATAATGAGACAACAGCCCACTATTAAAGCCAATGGCACTCCCTTTTGTTCTCTCACTAAGTGAATCAGCTTCTTTATGGGGTAGCTGCTGGTTTCCCATGTCCTCCTGAGACTCTTTATCAAACTCATTACTTTCAAGCAGTGCTGTGTCTACTTTTCCCATTTCCAATTTGCTACAGTCCATTGCTTCTTTTATAATATTAACATTCTGTGGAAGCATAGTTTTGTCATCCAGTATAAAAGAAACAATTCCATCCTTTTCCTTAAGATTAATATTGGCATCTATGTATTCAGAAAGGTTGGAGAGAAGTGAGTTTTCTTCCTGTGCTTCAGATATAGCTGTTTGTTTGGGGGCTGTGTCCAATACATTATCAAGCTGAGCATTAGACATAAAGTCAGCTGTTTCTATTGTATTAAGATTTGGATCAATATACATATCCATGTCTTTAGTGCTGTCGTTTGGATGTATATCATTAGCATTGACATCACGTTTGTCAAAATTCTGCAGTAAAGTCAACAGTGTCACTTCTTCTTCCTTGTTTGCATTCAAATCTTCTGAGTATTTTGTATTGTTACCACCAGCCCTTGTGTTATCCGTCATATCCTCTGGCGAAGACACATCACACGCATTCATAGACTCTAAGTTACTCAACCCTGGAGAACAAGGCTGGGATACAACACAAATGGCACCTTGTTTACTGGATGATACGAGTGATAGGCCAGAGGCTGTGTCATCTGAATTGGATAATGCAGTTTTGGAATCCAGTTTAAGATCATTGCATTTTATAGTTGGCTCAGTCTCATTGCTAAGATTTTCAACAAGCTTTGAGGAAATGTGTTCTGAAATCTGAGTGACATCAGAGTCAAGTTGCATTGCTGTTTCATTTGTTATAAGAGTAAGCACAACTGTGTTATGATTGGAATCTACAAGTGAGTCATCAGCAATATTACTGAATTTGTCATCTACATCATCTACAATATTCGAACTTGACATGGGCATAGAGGAGTCTCTGTCATTTTTATGTGAACTGTGATTTTCGTTTTGCCCAGTTTGAAATAATTCTCTAAGTGTATTTGCATCTCCTTCCTCTGGTAATGATTCAGTTGAAGTGATATTTTCAGTTGCATTTGTTGACACCATTCCTGCTGCTTCACACTGGATCTTCTCCCCTGTTTTTACAGAATTTACAATTTCTTCACTTGCTTTCACTTCCGTATTCATCTCAGAGCAGGGATTGGACACAGGTAGTAAATCAACATTCTCAGGGGGAACATTATTTTGCGAAGTTACGTCCTTGCTGTCAACGCCATCGCCTTCTGCTACTTTTTGAGGTGAGTTCATATTTTCTTCATTATCCTTAGCAGCAGCTTTATCTGTGGGGATTTCGGTTTTAATAGAGTTGAGATAGCCTGGGAAAACATAGCTGGCCTCAATAACTGGGTGGTACAAACTCTCATGCACTGTTATGGGAGGCAAAGAAGCAGATCCAAGAACAGCCTTTCCTGCCGGCATTGTTTCCTCCTCTTGCTTTACAGAATCCGCAAAGTGAACTTGATTCTTGTGTACAGTAGCAGGACACGTATTCATATCTACCCCAGGTATCGCACTGATCACAGAATTACTTTGACTATGCGATGTGTCTTTTTCTTCTTGTACCTGTTGATTGCTATCCAGTATTTTCTGTGTACAAGTTAAAGATGGGAAGACTTGATTGGTGTACTCACGTCCCAAAACTTCCTCATTTTGTCCATTGATAATTGCTTGTTGCTCGGTCAAAACAGTTGAAGTTGATTCGTTACGCAGGAGGCAAGAGGGATAATCCAATTTGATACAAGTGCTTTCAGTGATAGTCGCATTCATTTCTCTCCGGTGCTGTGACTCGGCAACATCGGAGGGCGGACACTCTCCCTGCTCAGCTGACGGCACCCCATGAGCAGAGCCTTGTGGCCGGACCAATGAACTGTACTCCAGTCTTTGTTCCTCAGTCACTTCCTCTCCTCCTCTTACTTCCTCTGTCCAAGCAGGAGCAGCAGCAGCGACGCAGTTATATTGATAAGCTGCACCAGAGAGTTGCCCATGGGTGCTATTATCGACTTCCGAGCAGAGAGGCTCCTTGTTTCCCTCTTCGGATGGCGAAACCTCAGCGTCCACATTGCAAATTGGCACTGTTCTCACTTCACTCTCCACCAAGTTGTGTGGCATTTCTCCACCGCTGATAATATTATCTGTTGCTTGTCCCGTAGTTACCACAAACCCCAAATTGTCCCTTTCCTCGCCTGCGAAACAATCTCCTGCCTTTCCAAATGCATTCTGAATTTCATTAGCAACATGCGCAGCACTTTCTCTCTTTCCGAGCACTTCTGGCATCGTGGGCGTTGTCAACGGCAACGCAGCACCCAGAGCTGAAGCTTTTTCAAGGGAAATATCTACGCAACTCGCTCCCACACAACTAGTTTGGGTGTTAGAGAGTGGACCATGTGGTGGTAGTGACTCATTGGAAACTAAATCTGTAGCATTGATAATGCTTTTGGGATCACATGGCAAAAGAGTAAACGCTTCTTCAGCCTCCTGGATGTTGATGTGGCTGCTGTTATTTGAATTATGATGTTTCTCTTTGTCTCGCTTTATAGAATCAAGTGAACAATCAGTATTATCCAATTGCTTATCAGTAAATGCAGCCTCAGCTCCTGTCTGAAATACATCTGATAGTTCAAGTTTTGTTTCCGCCTCTGCACTTTTCACAGCCTTTTTCTTCTTTCGTTGCCTCTTCTTATCTTTTTTCTTTGCCTCCTGTTCTTGTCCGTCTTGTCTGTCATTTTGTGAGTTAAACGTGACCGTATCCTCCCCACATTTGTGCTCGTCTTGCTGAATGACTTCTGCTGGAACCTCATTATCACATAAAGGGCTTGATTTGCACTTCTCATTAGAATCCATTTCTGCCTTCCTGTTACAACCATTGGAAATATTGTCTGGATAGTCATCTTTAGTGTCTGCAGACCCAATTCTTCCTTTTGAAACCTTCTCCACGAAGTCACTTTCCTCCAGTTTTGCACATACGTCAAAAGTGACTTCCTTTTTAGGTAAATTATTGTTAATAGCTGTATTTTGTACTTGTCTGGTATGTGAGCCACTATCTTTATTCGACTCTGCTCCTTCACTTTGTTCAAATAACTTTACTTTTACAGGACATTTGTCTTCATACACATGTTTAATTCCTTCACGACACATTTCATTTGTCCCTTTTTCAACAACATATATATTATGAGCACTTTCCTCATTGTCAATGTCTGTGGCATTGTTTGTTACAATATCTTTGCTGCTTTTAACAATGTTAGAAATTGGAGAGCTAATTTCTGCGCCGTCTCGAGATGTAGTTGAATTGTCTATATCTACATTATTTGCTTGTTCCATAGTATGTCGTTTCTTTGACTTTTTCTTTATACTACTGGGCAAATTAGGAGTGTTTTTACTTTGAATGGCTCCCATTGCTCCAGATAATTCACTTTTATCAACTGAATGACTAACATTGCCGTCTTTGTTTAAAGGCTCATCCGTCTTTCTGATACTTCCTCCATTAGAACTGAACCTATTCTCTTTATGATCATGTTTATTGTCTACATTTTCCACCACTCCTGAGCAACTCTCATTTTTATTACAACCCAGAGTGCCATTTTCTGATTCCTTTACAGCTACACTCTGTGTATCACGCAAAATAATTTCACTAGGGATCTCTAGTAATAAATCAGATTTTATTTCCTCAACGGGTGTCACTTGATTGATCGCTTTGCGTTTACTTTTATCTTTCTTCTTTGCCTTTTTCCCTTGTTTAGCTTGAGTCTCATATTGTATTGTATTGACTTTGAGGTTATGGTGTGCTTCTGCACCACCCTTGTCTTCAGATAAAGTACGATTATCCTTTGAATTGCCTGTTCGGTCCTCTTCTATGTAATCATATTTCCCTTTAATTTCTTCTAGACATAAACTGGCCCCTGCTTCTTCACTATAATTTGTACTAGTTTCCATATCCCTTATTACCACTGCACCTATCTCTTCTATATTACAAGCTAAAGTATTATTTTCCTTAATTATCACTGTATGAGAATCTGCTTCAAGAGCTGTTACTTCATTCACAAAATGAACTTCTCTTTTGGTCTGTATTAGTATATTCTCTTTCAGTTCTGTCAGTGTCTTGCTATCATGTGAAGCATTTACAGCAGTCTCTTCCGTTGCAGTTCCCAGAATATAGTCTCGGAAGCTAAACACAAGCTTGTCCTGGCTCTTGGTCGCCTCACTGTTTCCATGTGTATTCCTGTGCTTTGACTTGTTGCTATGTCCTGGCTGGGCGGCCATTGATGACTCATGATCTGACTTTTTACCCAGAGTTTCTTCTGTCTTTCCCCCTATTTCGTGGACTGTTTTGGGCTGGGCTGCACCTAATGAAGCCATTTGCTCTTCACATTCCTGGAATGCATCTTGAAGCTCTCTGTCTATCTCAGAGGAGGGTGTGGCTGTGTGTATGGGTGGATTTGGGGCAGCAGCAGTCGAGGCATCTGTGAGGAACTCTGGGGCGCTGTGGTCTGGCCTGGGACGAGGGCGACAGAGTTAAGAGTTGGCAAGGGGCAGCTGCTCATTCCACAATGCGACAGACTGCTGCATTTGGCACAACACAAGTCCATGCCGAGACACTGCACACAACCAAACGCAAACGCACGCAAAAGCCACACAAATGCTTCCGAATGTCAACTCAGATTTTTTTTTTAACCAATATATGACACATTGTAGTACGTATTTGAGCAATTATTTTAGGGATTACCCAATGAAATGTATATTGATATTCTCCAACTTCCCATACTGTATTGTTTTACTTGGACAGCGGAGATCGAAAAAACTTTTAAAGTAATAAACAAACAATAAAACATTTTATTTAAGTTTATCCATGTGAGTTATGTTTTACAACAACCTGCTCAGGGACTACAGGTGTAAATTAGCCCTGCTGCTATGGGCTACGATGGTACTATGCATCTCTTCTTTTGGCTAATGTTTATTGTACACTATCCCTGTAAAAAAACTTTTTAAAATAAGCAACGTATAATAGATAAGTGGAAATTATTGTAATGACTGACTTGACATATTTTAAAATGAGTCAGTACACCGCAGCCTTTCAATTAAAAGTAGTTCACCCAAGCGTAAAAAGACTACCACACCTCAAACCTGATTTACACACACAACACTTCAACCAAAGGTAAAACAATTCCTTTCCATGATAGTTTCTTAACTCTATGCTCCCCCGTCTTTATCAGCTCTGCTTCAAAGCACACTGCAGACAGCATGCCATGCTCTGTGTACCTCGTATCAACAGCCTCCATGTGATGCTGCAGACCCACCAGCAGAGGGGTCACCTGCTCACATGGCCTCTGTGTCTGGCCTGCTCTATTCTGCTTTCTGAAGGCAAAGGTCCAGACACATAATACCACATTATCTACCCGAGAATTATGTTTAAATGCATGTTCTGACTCGTTCCAGTTGCTGTTATGCATGCAGCATATAAAACAACACATGATGACAGTACAGTCATTGTAACATTGACAAATACAGTTATTTGAAACCATTTAGTCAAAAATTTAATTTCCTGATGTTTCACCTGCAGCCATTAAGAGCAAGTTTTTCAGCTTTTTTATTTACTTTGGCGTCAGTTACAAATAGGGTAATAAAGTAGCACTGGGTGTGTACGGTGTATTTAAACAAGGATTTCCTAATCTGCAGAACTATCTCAGTTAGTGACACCCGTCTATCTGTAAGTCTCACCCGAGTGATGACTCCCAGATGTTGAGTTCGCTGCTGAAGTCAAGGCTGGGCAGTAAGTCGTGAGGAAACTCCAGCTCCTCTCTGTCTGACAGGGGGTCCCCAGGAGACCCTCTGGCCTCCACACCACACTGCACTGGGATGTCTGGCAGCAAAGACTGGGACAGGGACAGGCTCTGTTGGCTGGAGGATGCCCCTCGCACCAGAGGCTTGTTGTCTCGCTTTGATGAGTCAAATCGGGCTTCAGCCTGTGAGGGAAGGACAAATTATTGTGATGGATTTAAAAATAAAATTACCAATTATAATCTCAATGGAACTACAGTGCCTTGCGAAAGTATTCGGCCCCCTTGAACCTTTCAACATTTTGCCACATTTCAGTCTTCAAACATAAAGATATAAAATTTTGATTTTTTTTGTCATGAATCAACGACAAGTTGGACACAATCGTGAAGTGGAACGAAATTTATTGGATAATTTAAACTTTTTTAACAAATAAAAAACTGAAAAGTGGGGTGTGCAATATTATTCGGCCCCTTTACTTTCAGTGCAGCAAACTCAGTCCAGAAGTTCAGTGAGGATCTTTGAATGATCCAATGTTGTCCTAAATGACTGATGATGATAAATAGAATGCACCTGTGTGTAATCAAGTCTCCGTATGAATGCACCTGCTCTTTGATAGTCTCAGGGTTCTGTTTAAAGCGCAGAGAGAACCATGAAGACAAAGGAACACACCAGGCAGGTCCGAGATACTGTTGTGGAGAAGTTTAAAGCCAGATTTGGATACAAAAAGATTTCCCAAGCTTTAAACATCTCAAGGAGCACTGTGCAAGCAATTATATTGAAATGGAAGGAGTATCAGACCACTGCAAATCTACCAAATCTACCGTCCCTCCAACCTTTCATCTCAAACAAGGAGAAGACTGATCAGAGATGCAGCCAAGAGGCCCATGATCGCTCTGGATGAACTTCAGATAACTACAGCTGAGAAGAGAGAGTCTGTCCATAGGACAACAATCAGTCATGCACTGCACGAATCTGGCCTTTATGGAAGAGTGGCCATTTCTCAAAGATATGCAATAAAAGTCTCTTAAAGTTTGCCACAAGCCACCTGGGAGACACACCAAACATGTGAAAGAAGGTGCTCTGGTCAGATGAAACCAAAATCAAACTTTTTGGCCACAATGCAAAACGATATGTTTGGCGTAAAAGCAACACAGCTCATCACCCTGAACACACCATCCCCACCTCAGCTGTAGTTATCTGCAGTTCATCCAGAGCGATCATGGGCCTCTTGGCTGCATCTCTGATCAGTCTTCTCCTTGTTTGAGATGAAAGTTTGGAGGGACGGCCGGGTCTTGGTAGATTTGCAGTGGTCTGAAACTCCTTCCATTTCAATATAATTGCTTGCACAGTGCTCCTTGAGATGTTTAAAGCTTGGGAAATCTTTTTGTATCCAAATCCGGCTTTAAACTTCTCCACAACACCTGCCTGGTGTGTTCCTTTGTCTTCATGGTTCTCTCTGCGCTTTAAACAGAACCCTGAGACTATCAAAGAGCAGGTGCATTTATACGGAGACTTGATTACACACAGGTGCATTCTATTTATCATCATCAGTCATTTAGGACAACATTGGATCATTCAAAGATCCTCACTGAACTTCTGGACTGAGTTTGCTGCACTGAAAGTAAAGGGGCCGAATAATATTGCACGCCCCACTTTTCAGTTTTTTATTTGTTAAAAAAGTTTAAATTATCCAATAAATTTCGTTCCACTTCACGATTGTGTCCCACTTGTTGTTGATTCATGACAAAAAAGTTTACCAAAACCTGAATTATTACAGGACACTCCCAAAAAGAGTGGAGAAGTGACCCATCAGCAATGTTACACATGTCCACACATAGAGACTCATCAGGGTAAAATTTATTCAGAGTATCCCTGTCAGTAGTATAAACGAGGAAACCCATTATATTGAATTAATCTGATTTCTGCTTTTAATTGAGCATTCATGGATTAGAGAGAGAGATTTTTCCCATTGTTGTATTGCTATTGAAGAATTCAGTTCTCTCTCCCACTCTTTTTTATGCCCACGTTGATGTAGTTGGTAGAAGACAGGTTGGAAAATTTGAGGATTAATTACTGATCTTGAATGCGGTAAGATTTTTATTGCATTTTTAAACATAATCCCTACAATCACACAGACATAGAGAAAAAACAAAATAAAAAAATAAAACAAAACCAGGCAGTCCCTAAGAATAGTAAAGGATGCAGAAACAGAAAAGGGTTATGAATATGTATATACACACACGTGTTTTGTATATGTATGTATATACACACACACACACCCACCCACCAATGAAAGTAGAAAAAGAATAAATAAAAAAAAAAATAAAAAATAGAATAATAATGAAATACACATGCATTCATATACAAGAAAATAGAATAAAAATAAAAATAAAAAATAAAAACATAAATAAAAAAAACAAAACAAAAATAAAAGTATACATACATAGACGTACACACATTCACACAGAAAAAAAGAAAAAAAAAGAAATGAAAACAGCAAAAAATGATAAACATGTTCAACACACCATACCTAACAGGTACAAACTTACACCCTCTCATGCGCACCCACACACACACACTCTCTCACACACACACACACACACACACGGACGAGAGTGCCCTTGCAAATATAGTATAGCATTGTTACATGGGCATCTGTAGATGTATGCACATGTCTCTGTGCTTATATCTCTATCCCACATCCACATGAGCCATCATACCAACATGTACATTTCAATTATGCTTTTCACGGTCGAAAACTACTTTCAGTTCATAGCTCCTTGGAGGGTCTCGCTCGGAGTTGAAAGTCCAAACGAACCGTCCTATGACTTTATGTAATTCAAAAGCGGATTCCAGCAGAGCTCCCATTTGTGTATGCTCCCTGCAGATTTAAATCTATGTTTTTCCATGTGAATGATGTTCACCAACTCATTCAGCCAGTTTCTGAAGGATGGTGCTCCTGGACTTTTCCACTCTGTAAGAATGAGTCTTTTTGCTACGATTGTTCCCAGTTGTAGCGCACTCCGTAGGTGTTTGGGGAGCTTGTCTACCTCTGAGGAGTGTCCGAAGATGGCCATGTCTCTGTCCACTAGTAGATCTATGCTGTAGATTCCAGAAAAAAAGTAAAAGATACTTGACCAAAACTGTAGTATTACAGGACACTCCCAAAAAGAGTGGAGAAGTGACCCTTCAGCTATGTTACACTTGTCACACATAGGAGACACATCAGGGTAAAATTTATGCAGAGTAGCCTTGCAGTAGTAGAAACGATGAATCACTTTATATTGAATTAATCTGAGTCTGCTGTTAATTGAGCATTCATGGATTAGAGAGAGAGATTTTTCCCATTGTTGTTTTGCTATTGTAGAATTCAGTTCTCTCTCCCACGCTTTTTTAATGCCCTCTGTTGATGTAGTTGGTAGAAGACAGTTGGAAAATTTTGAGATTAATTTCTTGCTTGTAGGCGGTAGATTCAAAGTTTCTAGCACTGGAAAGCTTACCTGCAGTGATTCAGTAGATGGCAGGTATTCCCTTATGAAATGTCTTAACTGCATATACTGGAAGAAACTAGATTGGGGTAAGTTATACTTTGCTCTCAAATCATTAAAGGAAACAAGTTTGCCCTCCCAGTGGATATCCTGTATACACTTAATTCCCTTGGAGTACCATTTGGAAAAGAAGTTGTTGATTGTCGATGGAATAAAAGCGTGGTTATGACACAAGGGTGTATACACTGAGATATTAGGGATATTGCATATTTTTTTAACTTGACCTAGTATTCTGATTGAGTTTCTTACTACCATGCTGTGGCTTATTGACTTGATTGTGGTAACTGGATTAGTGAATAGCAGAGAATTTAATGATGAATAAGGTTTCTTAAGAGATAGTAGCTCCAACTGTATCCACTTGGGGGCAGACTTGAGCAATTCGTTGTTTGGGAATCCCATTTTCCAATATGTCAGTGCCTTCATGTTTGCTGCCCAGTAGTAATTTTTGAACACTGGAAGACCGAGTCCACCCTCCTTTGTCGTTTTGTATAGATGTTTTTTAGATATCCTGTGTTTTTTGTATCCCCAAACAAAGTCTAAAATCACAGAATCCAGTTTTTTGAAGAACTCGTTTGGGATCATAATTGGCAAATTTTGAAAGAGATAAATAAATTTGGGAAGTAACACCATTTTAACAGCATTCACTTTACCGATCATTGAGAGTGGCAGCGTCTTCCAGTATTCAATGCATTTTTTAATCTTTTCTAGACCCTCATAGAAGTTCAGTTTTAGTAATGACTCATATTCTTTGGAGATTTTTATACCCAAGTAAGTAATGTAATAATCCACAACTTTAATAGGACATTGAGCAATTATTCTGTTGTCCCCTATGAACATTAGTTCGCTCTTAGACCAGTTCACTCTATACCCTGAAATCTTAGAGAATGAATCTACATATGTTAATAGATGCGGAATTCCTTTTTCTGGATTCCCTAATGTGAGGAGAACATCATCCGCATAAAGTGATATGGGGCTATCAGATGTCCCCGGCGGGAGTGCTTCTATCAGGGGGTGAGTTCTAATGCCTATAGCGAGTGGTTCTATAGCAATGTTAAATAGTAAGGGGGAAAGGCAGTCTCCTTGTCTCACTCCTCGATGCAGGGAAAATGATTTAGAAATGTCATTATTTGTTATGATATAGGATTTTGGGCTAGAGTAGATCATTTTTATCCATTTTATGAAAATGTCTCCAAATCCAAACTCTTTTAGAACATAAAACAAGTAGTCCCACTCGATGGAATCGAAAGCTTTGTGAGCATCTAATGTTAAAATGGCTGCGTTATTTTTGTCCTTGCAGTCTGAGTGTAATAAGTTTAGCAGTCGTCTTACATTGCCAAAAGATGGTCTATCTGGAATGAAGCCAGACTGGTCCGGATGTATAATTGTGGAGATTTGCTCATTTACTCTTGTGGCTAGAATCTTGGTTAGAATTTTATGATCCACATTAAGCAGAGATATAGGCCTGTAGTTGGCCGGGTCCAATGGATCCTTTCCTTTTTTTGGTATCACACAAATATGAGCTTCATATTGTGATTCAGGGAGTTTATTTTTTGATAGTGAATCATTAATCATTCTAAGCAAGACTGGAGCCAAGTTTTCGCAGAAGCTTTGGTAGAATTCTGCTCCGAATCCATCTGGGCCCGGACTCTTATTTTGTGGGAAAGATTTTAAAGATTTCATGAGTTCTTCCATAGAGATTACACTGTCTAAAACATTCTGCTGCTCTTCCTTTAGTTGGGGAAGGGACAGCTTAGAAAAAAACTTTGAGAGGTCATTGGGTGCTGTTTGTGCTGCAGTAGATGAGTATAGTTCTAAGTAGAAGTCCCTAAACACGGTATTAATTTCACCAGGGTCAGTGAGTATTTCTCCTGTTTTTGAGCTAATTTTATGGATAGCGGTGTTGGATTGGTTGCTTTTTAGCTGTCTCGATAGGAGCTTTTGCGGTTTGTCCCCAATTTCAAAAATGTTTTTGTTTATTTTTGGATAGGAGATTGCTTATTTCATCATGAAGTATCAGATTGTATTCAGATTTCAATTGCAGGATCTTTTTATAATCAGACTGCTTAAGGGAGTTTATATGTTTTTCCTCTGCACATTTTAATTCTTGCTGTATAGTCTTCTGTCTTTTAGTTGTTTCCCTTCTTTGTGAGCTTTCAAAGGAGATTATGTATCCTCTCAGTGAGGCCTTAAGGGCCTCCCAGAGGGTGGAGTCTGAAACTTCTCCATTATCATTTATCTCAAGAAAATCCTGAATCTTTTTAGTCATGTATTCTTTGAATCCTGAGGATGTAAAAAGTTGTGGATTATATCTCCATTTCTTCTTAGTTTTCTGAAGATTAATGTGTATCTGTAAGCTAACTGGGCTGTGATCTGAAATAGTTCTACTATGATATTGAGGGTTACAGACATTAGAAAGGGATTTTGACTCCGCTAGTATATAATCAATTCTCGTGTAGGAGTTGTGCACAGGAGAATAAAATGAAAATTCTTTTTGGTTTGGATACTTTGTTCTCCATACATCTATAATACCCCTAGACTTCATGAGGTTGTTTAGTATTTTGACTGCTTTAGTGATCGCTGGCGGTTTAGATGATGATCTATCTAACGTGTGATCAAGATAGCAGT
Source organism: Knipowitschia caucasica (assembly GCA_964034765.1). Lineage (NCBI taxonomy): Eukaryota > Metazoa > Chordata > Actinopteri > Gobiiformes > Gobiidae > Knipowitschia > Knipowitschia caucasica. Next base: position 29,721,158 of record OZ035835.1, read on the forward strand.
TGAAGTCACCAGCAATGTATATATTGGATGTGTCATCTGGAAGTAGCTCAAAGACATTCTTAAAAAAGTTTGGATTATCTGAATTAGGACCATAGATATTTAGCAATGTCACAGGGTAAGATGATATTTGTCCAGATAACAGTATGAATCTGCCATTTGGATCGATAACTTTAGATGTAAGTATAAAGGGCAGATTTTTTTTGAATAAAATGGCTACACCCCGTGATTGGGTATTGAACGGTGCATGGTAGACCTGTGATATCCAGTTGGTCTGCAGTTTATGTTCTGTGTCCTTACTAAGATGGGTTTCTTGCAGGAATACGATGTCTGCATTTAATGATTTTAAGTGTGATAAGACTTTTCCAGTTTTAAATCTATTCCCCAATCCCCTTACATTCCATGTTACTAAATTAAATGTATTATGCATTGACATGGGTATATGATGAAGAACGAATCGTACATGAGATAATAGATATACGATGACATAGCTCTAGATTGCAGACACCTCTCGCCGCGCACATATTCAGACACACACTCACAACCATTCACACGTACAATAACACACATACACACCCCCATACCCCCCACCCTCTCCCAGAAAGTACGAAAGGTCTTGATGTTGTCTAGGTCCCAGGTCGTGCCCATCAGCCCAGAACGACCCATTCGCTGTAAGTCAGTCAGAGGCGCAGGGCCCACGTTAGTGTCCCGCGTTCGCTGCGGGGTTGAACCCAGCAGCGAGATGTAAACAAAGCGACACGCCCCCTCCGGTGAATTAATCAAAATCATAATCATAAATCTGGCTCTGCCTTCATCCTTTGCAAGCCATGTAATACACACTATCTCCAGGCATCACTTCTGCAGTCGGTCTATAAAAGCCACCGCTTCTGCAGGAGAGTTGAAAACTTTTACCTGGTCTTCGTAGTTCACTTGGAGTCTAGCAGGAAAGCGCAGAATAAATGTCACCTCTTTTTCCCGTAGCGCTTGCATTACGTCTCGAAAGCCTCGTCTTTGTGTCATGACATCCGCTGTGTAATCCGGGTAGATGAAGATCCGTGCACCGTTGTACACAAGTTGATTTTGTCGACTCAGTCGGAGCAGCATCTCTTTCTCCTGGTAGAAGTGAATCCTTGCAATGAAGCTCCGCGGGCGCTGTGTGCTGGTGGCTCTTGGCATTGGTACCCGGTGCGCGCGGTCCACTATCACCTGCTTTGCGAGATTCCCTTGTTCGAGTAGCTTTGGAATCAGACTTGTGACAAATTCTGTGGGTCTCCCCTTTTCTTCTCCTTCTGGTATTCCCACGATCTTAATGTTGTTGCGTCTTGAACGTCCTTCCAAGTCGTCTAATTTAGAGTGCAGCTTCATATTTGTTTGGCGTACTTCAGCCAGGGATTGTTCAAGCGATTGAATGCGCCTCTCGTGGTCTGTGCCTTGTGCCTCCGCCTCATCCACTCTCCTTGTCAGAGCCAACTGGTTCGCGGTCAGGGTTTCAAACTTCTCGTCAAGCAAATCAAAACGCTTGTTCATTGAGTCAAGAATGACATCCATCATTTTTTCTAGCGAGATGGATGAGTTTGCTTCAGCTGCTGACTCAGTCTCTTGAGAAGCACCTGCTTCTGATTGCTTTGTTTGTCTCGTAGGTTTTGGCATTTTGGCGATTTAACTGTCAGCGTCGTTTCCCTGTGGATTTTACTTTACGCCCGTTGCTTCCATCGTGCTTGGTAAGGCCGTGTTGAATATTTCAGGTTTGCAAAGGTAGAATTAAGAGAAAAGTGTTGATTTCACCGGAGTTTTTGGCAGAGGTGAGACTACCCCGTGCGCATCTTGGCCACGCCCCCGAGTGGATAGATTGGGAAATCTTTTTGTATCCAAATCCGGCTTTAAACTTCTCCACAACAGTATCTCGGACCTGCCTGGTGTGTTCCTTTGTCTTCATGGTTCTCTCTGCGCTTTAAACAGAACCCTGAGACTATCAAAGAGCAGGTGCATTTATACGGAGACTTGATTACACACAGGTGCATTCTATTTATCATCATCAGTCATTTAGGACAACATTGGATCATTCAAAGATCCTCACTGAACTTCTGGACTGAGTTTGCTGCACTGAAAGTAAAGGGGCCGAATAATATTGCACGCCCCACTTTTCAGTTTTTTATTTGTTAAAAAAGTTTAAATTATCCAATACATTTCGTTCCACTTCACGATTGTGTCCCACTTGTTGTTGATTCATGACAAAAAATTAAAATTTTATATCTATGTTTGAAGCCTGAAATGTGGCGAAATGTTGAAAGGTTCAAGGGGGCCGAATACTTTCGCAAGGCACTGTAAATCCTAAATGGAAATTATTTGGAAAACAAAGCTTTCACATCGCAATATAAGTACAAAGTGCAAAACAATTTTTTTTTATATAAATGCATGTTTTTGTACACACTAAAATCTAAAATCTTGCTTTGTTGTGAGGGTAAAGAACCAGAGCAAGTTAGAATAGAAACTTTGACTTGACAAGAGGTTATCTATGTCACCGATAATCTCATATGACACAGGGGTGATTCTTTAATTATTCATCCGCATGAGCTAAACAAACATAAGAGTCGTTTTGACTACATCATATTGTAAATTATAGAAGTCATAGTACAGTACACCTGCTGGAGCCTCAGCACATGGCAGACCTGTGTGTACTTTGACAAGTGTAAGCATGTCGTTAGCAAACAGCCACAGTTGGCTTACAGCAAAACGGTATAAATGCAGCAATGCTCCACCCGTGTGTGCGCAAAGTAAAACTCTTCCCAAAACAATCCAATTAAACCACAAAAACATTAAATAATCCACAAGCCTTAACAACCCATCATTCATGTAAAGGCATTAGTGAAAAAAAAATGCTATACTCTTTCCAACACCCTGCCACAAATGACCACAACTATTATGACAACAAGAGGATATGTTTCACTGCTCATCCTGCTAGTTATGGAATACTAAGATATTAAGGATAATAGTATTGTTTTCTCTTGACTATGTTTTGTAATAGCTTCATAGGGGATGTACAGTGCACAGATATCAAAATGTCAAAGTCCTTGGACACGCTGTAAATGAGCCACAGCATGTGATTGATAGTGGAATGCCAACACTAATGCTATGTGCAGTGAGAAGCTGCAGAGATACGTTCATTCATTATGTATGTAGCAGACAGCGTGGCAGCACAAAATCCAAACTCTGGGTCACGTCTAACTTTACTCTGAACATTTTAAACAGTAAAATAATCAGAGTAATATTAAATGCTGTAGAGTTTGTGTTTTGACCTCAGTACTAATGTAAAAGAATACTGTTTAATTGTATTACAAAGATATCTTGAGCTCAACTGTGCACTGTTGCATGTGCCTTTGTGTGACATACTGAAAACACCAGGATCGATGCCCCTATAAGATCAAGCTGGGGTGTTATAGTAGAACTTTCAAAAGTTAATAAGTGTTTAACTTATTTTAACTGCATTTTTAACATGTAAGGTTTTATCAATGTTGTCTTGCGTCAGTTGAACGTTGCACTATTGGCAACTGTACTTGTCACTGTATATATGTAAAAACCACATAACACAAGACAGGTCCCCATGTCTTTGACTCATATATGGCGTTTCCTGTTTCCTGCTAGAGCTGTCAATACAACTAACACATGTTTAAAATGTCTGTAAATGCATAGAAAAGACTGAACAAGACGACCACCTGGTTTGTAACAGCCAGGTCTCTATTATGCAAGACCAGGTACATATGTGACGTGGAAAAGCCATTTTGAGTTAGTAATTCATTTACAGAGAGCAGGGTTCTGTGACGTTGCGTGGAGACTTTTCCATAATAAGCATCACAGTCTAATGATAATATGGTTGTAATGAGTATGTACAGGCACTAAACCAGCAGTGCATTTACAGAAATACAATTAAATCTAAGCTAAAGATACAAAGTAGAGAAACCAGTCACAAGTTCTTACATAGTTAGTTTTGAAAATCAGATATTAATCATCGCTAAAAACCAATTAATGATGTCAGAAAAAACATGTGTTAAATTTTGTGGCCCCATACATTTTTTTTCTTAATTTCAGCATTTATAAATAATGATTCAATAATTGAAATTGGTGCCTAAGTCTAGTTTAAAAAATATTATTGTGACACTAGCAGCAAACGTTAGTAAAGAGTATAACTTCTAATACACTGCTACTGCTGCTGCTGTTGTTGCTGCTACTACTACTGTTACAACTACTCCTGCTAGTAACACCAAAATCTCATAACAATTTATTTACAATCTCCTACTATGTAATAATTACCCTTCCCAATTTCTCTATAAAAGAGAACACATGTCGTAAAACAGACTTCTGGGTATGTTTATCTATGAACCTGAGAAAACGGTCACATTACTACTACGGTAACACAGCTGTAACTTTCTTCTCTCTCCATACATTAGCTGCACTTACCAGGCAGACCTCCTCTTGAAGGTGACTCCACACACAGTGCAGTCCTGAATCTCACTGCAGGTCTGTGTGAATGTTTTGAAGAGGACTCCCAATCATGCTGAAACAACACATGCTGTTCCAACTGACTCAGCTCACTTCCTTCACCCTCGTCTCCTCCAGCTAGTCCCCTTCTTCTCCTCTGCAAGCCACTCCCCTCTTAAATTTCCATGAGGTCTTTTTCCCTGTGAAGTGTGCCGAGTGGAGAAACATTAGACCAGCCTAGGCTTGACCCACACAGGCTGGCTGCAGGGTATGTGTGCTGCTCCCTTTCTCCTCCCTCTTGCCTCCGAGTTGCCGCTTTATGCCCTCTGCACGCCAAATGTCCCCTCGCCTCCCCCTTCCTTGAGTGCTTCCCTGTTTACATCCTTGTCTCCTCCCTCCTTCTCCCCCTCCTGGCTTTGTGCGCTGTGGATTAGCTGACAGTGCCTCTGCAGGTGAATGATGGGAAATGGGCCAAGGGTCTAAAGCTGCAGTGACCCCCTCAGGGAAGATCAGGTTACAGTCCTTATAGGCTTATGTTACATCATGGACGCACACAAACAACTATCTCCTGCATTACTCATGAAGCCTTTAACTTTGACTGGGCTTTGTTTTACTATTTGACACCATCACAGTTTGTGGTAGTGCGCTTGGACATGACGCATATTGCTTATTCTGATTTTAATTTATATTTGATGTTTCAATACATCTATTAATTAATCAATTAAATGCAACTAATATTTTTTCTTCAATAATTGTAAACATTAGTAATCAATAGTAATCAATGCATCGTCAACAGATTCCAAAACATGTATGTAAGATGTTATTTTACGACTCAAACAAGAAATAACTACACAAAAAACCATCCAGAATTGCGAAAATGTCTTGGGAATGATAAAAAAGTGTGTTAATGAAAAGAAAAATGTTATGACATCCTATGGTGACTTAAAGACCTTATGACGGGTTTTTTTTAAAAAAATAGTGGATATCAAAATTGCATGACAATGTCAATTTGAAAGAGATTCCGGCAAAAAAAATCCTATATTTTATAAAAAGAACATGTTTTTCATGAATTTAAGTTGTCTATGCTCTAACCTGTGTGTGACGTCATAGCGGGTTACGCCCATGCATTGAAAACCATGGATCTATGCCACAGGACTGCCTTTTCTCTCTTCTCTCCACTGATGCCCAACACAATACTGCCCTCTACAGGTGACAATTGCTCACTACACATAAATTGCCGTTTTGAGTGTGAAAAAGTGTCCGAGGTGGGATTTGAACCCAAGTATCTAGATTGGCAGTCCATCGACACAACCACTGGACTATCTCGGTGACAACGAAATGTTACCATCTAGTAGTTATCTTAGACTCGCTGTACACGGCCTTGTCATCTTGAATATCCGCGAAAAAAGAACGAATACCAAATTGTAAACAACTTACAGCGTTGAAACGTACCCGTTCTGACGTCACCAAGGGCTGTGAAGTTTTTTCGTTTCTAAGGGCGTTGCTATGGGGTTATTTCGATTTGGGGGGATCAGACAAAAAAAACAACTGATTTTGAAACCTTTAGTAGTTCTCTTCTAATATAAAATGGTATTAAAACTGTATTTCTAAATAAATGAAACCCGTCATAAGGTCTTTAAATTCAGATTTATGAGGGTTGAATACATATCTGTGTTTGAAACAACTAAACGATGAATTAAAAGAATCAACACCATTCTCTATTATCAAAACGATCGTTGGTCATACCCCTAATAAATATGTGGCAAGGTAATATAATTCATAAGAGAGTTTTAATGAATTTAAACATTTTCACACAGAGATTCTTGATTTAGAAATAAGTCAATATAATTCTTTATCATAACCGTAGAGCAGATATGTTTATTTTAGTTTGGTCAAATACATTGTTCAAAAACCCTATAGGCAGGAGAACTATAGCAGACCAATACTTTAGCCTATTGCCTAAATTGTTCTTTACTATTTTTTTTTTCCTGTAATATTGTGTTGTTCTTTAACGTGTCTTACTTACTGTACTGTTTAGCTAGTGGAGCAAGTTCCTTTAGGTTCTTGAAGTTATAAATGTGCAACATAGATAAACATGACTTTGACTTTGTTCAATGTTTGTGACATTTCTTCACATTAGGTTTGAATCATTTATGCAACAGGTCACAATGCCCAAGGTAGAGCTACAGCAGCAGCTGACAGGCTCATGGACACTTAACATCACACAAACACAAACACTGTACCTCCAGTGAGTGATTTTCCTGAGCTGGAAACAACACTCTCTGGAGCGCCCTCTTCTGGCTGTAACAGGGAAATGAAAGTTATGAACCTGCAACATCTACAACTGAACCACTATGTAACTATTCTAATTAAAGTTACATGAATAACATTCACATACAAAGCACACTTGTCGCATACCATATGGCCCATATAGATCATGAGACAATATTTAAGTAAATCCTATTAAGATAATCCAAAATACCTTGAACAATTCCATCACATGCCAGAGCAACTGTTGGGCGCCTGCGTCAAAATGCGGTTCAATAAAGACTACAGATCATATGTTGTTGTGGCCATCTTGTGACCGTAAGAGCAGAAAAGCATGTAGATTGTTATATGAATCATTTTAAAAGCCAGAAAATATAATGGGACTAACTTAACCCCAACTCTAACCTTAATGTTTTTACTATCTTTACTCTAACCAGTGCACGTCTGAATAAAGCATCAACAGTCCGGAGTGAAGATAAGAATGTGGTTAGCATGGCGATGATCTCTCTCGCGTTTATTATAATCAAAACGTGTTAGTTCGTTAATTAGCTAGCTAATAATACATTACTAACGAGCTTCCATCACATGAAATGCAAAATGATCCAGCTCTCCGCTAATGTGTAAGCTATACTACAAAGCTATATAAACAGCCACAGCCATGTCAGAGCAGCGTTAGGAACATACTTCATTTACAGCGACCTGATCACCATTGACGTTACACGTGGACAACATTGTAGTTAAGTAAGGCCATTACCAATAAGCCAGTGCGAAACTGTATCTTATTTTGTTCTTACCCACACTGTCTCTTACCAGAGCCTCGGTCGCGCTGTTTTCATTGCCCATGGTGACCACGTGACCACACCTGTCCAAAGACTCACATCAGCTCTGTCCCTGTGCGCATGTGAGCGGTCATCCGGATCTGGGACAGGTCCAGGTAACAGGAGGTCCAGCCCAGCTCTGGGAGAACTCACTGTGCTCACTGGGATTTAACTGCTCTGGGGTTATGGCTTTAAAGACCACCCCACAAAGCCAAACTACCCAGGTCTGCCATAAGAAACGACTACCCAAATAAAATAATATTCAAAGACTTTACTTATAGTGCTAGAAGTAGTCCTCCTAGACCAGGCACACCTTAGATATTTAGTAAGACACAGACAGACAGAAAGAACAGTAATGGCGAAAAGAAATTATCAGGAATTGCGTAAAATATATATTTTCTCAAAACAAAACACAATCTAGATGTCCTGCAGTGGCTTCACTTTATAGCGTTATATAGAGAGAAATCTGCACGTTTGCATTTTACAAAACTAATAGAGTCACTAGATTAATCAATCATCAAAATAATTGTGAGCTGCAAATTTAGTTTTGATAATTTTTATAATTTACTGGATCATAAAGCACAGGTTAAGCATACATGAGTCGCTGAGAGAAACAGGATGACAACCACTTGCCTGAGGATGTCAATCCACATGCAAATAATTGAGACTATAGGCAAAACATTTTCACAGTAAAGTTATCTGTTCAGCCTTATAGATACACATAAATAACAAGACGGCATAACTAGGGCCTGGGTTTCTATTGTTGGGCAAAATATATCGTTAATTATGAAACGATTTCCATAACCTGCAATATTAATTTCCTTTGGGTAAGGAGAAATACTGCAGTGTCACTTGCTCTCAAAACAAAACCTTTGCTAAATCATCTTCCTATTGTAGATGAGAGACCCAATTTCCCGTCTGTGTGTGCATTGCTCATAGCACCGCAGGGACTGTCAGTTTAGTTAGAAATCACTGACCTGGATATATACCAACATTATAAATAGATTTTTTTTCCCCTGCATTTCTTATTAGCAATAACACAAACACGACCATAAAGACTGTCTCACAATAATGAAAATGTGAAACAGTATTTCTTGGATGTGCTTTCCTTTTCCACAGTTGGGTCATGCTGTGTCTTGTTCTGACCATTGGCTATTTGTGTGAATGGGGTGTAATTTCAGCCCCTTCAGTCTGGACCCATGTGCACTTTTACTGGGCGCACTGTTTACATGAGATTTTGGCAGCAACAGTGACATTTTGTCATTATCATGTGTTCACACTTCATCTTGGCCTGTCCACTGCCTGTTACATAAACTAATTTCAAAGATTATTTATAGAGGAGGTGCATAGCTTACTCCTCTTTGGAACATGCAAAACAATCTTGCAACATGTTTGAAAGCCATTATAAAATACAATTGAACCAAGTTATATTGTCACTGCCACCTTAATGACACTCATTTGCTGAAACCCAGACAAAGTATTTTGTTTTCAGCATAAAGACTTCTATCCAGATATTCTTTTCCCTTCCCAATATTAAATCACTTTAATGCAGTGAGTCAATTTGATTCCAAAGCACACATTTTGTCTTATCAAATGCCAACAATCTTCCCAGTAATAAGAATCTTAGCAAACTTGCCAATCCTAAACCCTTATTCAAACATTGTAACTACTCACCACAGATCTTCACAAAAAACCTCAAACAAACATTTAATCCAGTATGTTTTTCGCCACAGAGTTTTCTCCCAGACTGCAGAGAGCCTGTTCCTGGATCTATTTTGGAAGTGACCAGTGTGAGAGGAAAGGACACCAGGCTGAGGGGTCTGAGGTGGGCACAACACAGGAAGAAACATTTGCAAGTGTCCAGAACTGGACCTGCAGGAGCCATGTCTGCCTGACGCAGAATGAGGGGGTCCGGATATGGTACAGTGTGTTGTGTTTCCGAGACCCTCAGTGGAAATAATAACAACGTAAGTACTATCCAATACAATACAATAATCCATGGAGCAACAGGTTTCAAACAGTGGCCATGACATTTATGGGTTGCAGCTTCCTGTTACATGCATCATACATACATCTTTTGAGGACCTTTTCCCGTTTGTAATACTTGATTTTATTGTGAATGGGAAATCGTAATTTGAAAAATGTTGGTCCTCTTTTCTCATCATTCAAAAACTCAAGGGGTAATATGAGTCTCTCTCCCATAAATCTGCACTAATACTATAGCAGTGTAAAATCTGTTTTAGTACATATTTGTATCGGAGATAAGTCAACTTAAAACATGAAACCATTATATGTTATAGACTCCTTCACATAAAGGGACATATGCCAAGCCTTTGTTTGTAATAACTTTATTACTATTATGATAATTAGGTCATAAGGCCATTTTCTAATTTTATGAGATGTTTTATTTTGGGGTTTTACAAGCTGTGAGCCTATTATCCACCACTAAAGGCTTAATATATCTCTTTTTGCATGTGATGAGAATGCCATATATAGTTTCACATGGAATCACAGAAGTACACAGAAGACTTTTCTAATTTCCAGAGTTTCTTTCGTTTCTGTCTCAATAATGATATTCAGAAACAAAAGTATGTGAAAATAAAAAATGAGACAAATGTAATGTCATGTAATGTACAGAAATGTCACTGTACGATAATAATGCAAAATTCAATTGTATCCTATTTATTCATCTGACAAATGTTTATATATATGAAATATGCATTCTTTTGAAAATCACCTGTTCTAAATTAAGTTCCAAATGTTCTAAATTAAGTAAACAGCATGACATTTTAGTAGAAACACTGACACTTATATGGTCTACTGTTTGCTTTATTTTTATTATATGTTGAAGACTTGAATAATCATAATTATCAAATAACCAAATCATGATGAAAAATTTCTAGGACCCATACATATTTTTCATTGCTGTGTACTATTCCCTTCCAGTTCTGGCATCATCTCCATTTCTCCAGGCTGGTGACTAGCACAAAGTGTACCCTCTATGGTTGAACTACAGTAGAACAGCAGCACTATATGGACCCAGATTTTCTCCCATATCACATGATTCAAGGCAAGTGAACTGTTCATTTTGTCCTTTTGATTCTTGTACCATTTCTAACTCTTCCATCACTGCCCCTCCTCCAACATGAGTGCAGCATCTCTGTCTCTGCCTCATCTCATCGTTTCTCACTCATAACACCAGGCACTCCCATCTTATTTACCTTTCTGTTTGCAATCCCCATGCAGTTGCCCATCTTGTATTCCATGTCCTCCTCCGGGGAAGTGACTCTGGCGCTACATGGCTTGCACAAAACCTTCCTGCAGAACTGCATCCTTGCTGATGGTACAGCTCAGCATCGCAGGGACCAGTCGAGATCTGAACACTGGAGCAACAGTGAGCGCGAGTGTCCGCCCCTGTGCCGGTCCCTCACCGCGCCACTGACATCGATTTCAAGCCATCGTTGCATAAAGTCCAGAACCGCAGGCTAATCAGATAAGTGTGCGAAGTGTAGCGCGGCTCGTCTCCAGGCAGCCTCGTGTGCTCAGCTTCTCATTGCTGCACGGCCGAGCACACACACATACACACACTCACATACACTTACACTTGCGGGGCTTTGGAGGGAAAAATCTCATGCACACACACAGAGGGAGAGAGGGAAGAGCAGCAGTTTGTGTCTGTATAAAGCCAGGGAGGAGAGAGGACTTCTGCTCCGTCATAGGGAGAAGAAAAAGAAAAAAACATGTTCTTCCCTTAAATATAAATATGATATTCTAATGTGTATATATGAGGTGACAGCATTTTAGATTGTATGCAGCCTAAAATACAGTCTTCCTGAAAATGTGAGATAGACTTCTGCTCTGAATTTTCAAATCCAGGTTAAAAACAGTTTAGCTGTGTTTACAAAGTGACAAATTGTATCCACTCTCTTTGATATATCGTGATTATTTGTTTTATCTGTGCTATACGATACACCTGCCATCCTGTGCTTATAAATTGACCATATTGGTTGGGGAACTGGGGCAACAGTGGCTCAGTTGGTAGAGCATTGGCCTTTGAGCCTGAAGGTCGTGGGTTTCAAGACCTTCTCCATCGACTCCTAATGTCTGCTGTTGTTGTGTGCTTGGGCAAGACATTTAACCCCACTTTGCCTGAAGCCCCCGCTAAACGAACAAGGCTATGACAGACGTGGACTCACCACCTGCAGGAGGATCAGTGAGGGGCTGGTGCTCTGTGAATTGGGTCCGGCTCTGACTGCCACCCCCCCGACCCAGAAGTGGATCAAGTGGAAGAAAATGGATGGATGGAATGGTGGGGGAACTCTAAAAAACATGCAACACAAATATATTTTATCTGAGCAGAGATCAAAAGGAAAACAAGTTGAAAAGGTGTTATGCTCATCTTATGCAAACAAATTATTTCTAGCGCAGTTGGATTTTTTCAGCGCATTTTCCCTTGCATGCTTTATTTGTAGCATTTTTAGTTAATATTTACATTCTATGATTTTTGGCCACATCATACTATTACGGCTTTTAGAAAAGATATTCAGTAGTAAGGGTTGAAATTTGAATTCACATATATTTGGAATAGTTTAAGAACCCCAGCTATAAAGCCTACAGTCACTCAACACCCATTCCCTCTGTGCTACGGTATTAACTATCACAAGTGTGTCTAATTTATTTTATTAAACATTTAAAATCAATATACAAATCAGAACAACTTCATAAAAAGTAATGTACACAGGGTAACAACATTTAAAATATTCTCTAATAAAAAGGTCCACACATTTAAAACAGTGCTGAATTTCAACTTTCACTCAGAGGTCGAATCATTGCTTCGCTGATGTCAAACGCTTCAATGAGCTCCTGAAAGAAAACATAAGAAATTACAACAGTTCAAATTATTTTATAGTATCTTCTGATTATTGTCGAAATTATCAAATGATGAAAACATAATAGTTAAAGACCACAACATGGCCAGTAGAGGGCAACAGAGTGCAGATCAGCTGTGACAATACGTGATCCAGAGCTGACTAGATTCAGAAGCTTTATTTATTTCAGAGTTTACTTGAGTATTGCAGATTCAAGAGAGATTCAAGGATTATCTTAAAGCTGCTTTAGCCAATATTGACATGTAAAGATTAACCACCACACATGCTAATTTTGTCATTATTCAAAACTGCCTGCAGAGATTAAACGAGCACTTGCCTTCCAGGTGTCGATGGTTATAGAGATTACACACTGTTTTTGACTTGAGCCTTCACCATCCATCCCTTCTTCTACAGGAGCTTTACAAATACATTCAAATAATGTAATTCAAAATGTGTCTCTTTGTTGCAAAGTTAAAATGAAATCTCACCTATACAAGGTAATTTGTCTTCATCTAGGTACATGCCCGCCAAACCATCCTGACAAAGAAATGATTCAAAAATGAACAGAAAGCTTCTTTCATTTAAACTCAGACGACACAGGACTTACTCTGATTAAAAAAGACATATGAAACATATTTTCTACTGTTCGGGAAAATGAGTTTGGGTCAACGACAAACTCGTAGTATGATATCGGAGTCGTGGCTGAAAAAGAAAATGATGTTAGATTTAACAAAAACAGTCAAACTGTTATGAGCATGACTCACGATCGTCTTGGTGATAACTCTTCAAATATCCCAGGATTCTTTCCACCTCTTTTTCTGTTGCTTCTTGATGAGATTCTTCCATTTTCTTTAGCTACAAGAACATTAAAAATTTAAAGTTATGCTGCTGTCAAAATTAAACCTCATTATTAAAACACACAAATTACTACTACTTAGTTGTAATACTGATAGATAACATAACGCCACCGAAAAGTACTCTGATCATAAAGGCGTGTTCAGTATTCTGTAAATCTATAGTTCCAGGTTATCTTTTACATTATTGGAGCAATTATGAGCTCAGCAATATTTGTTTTTCCCCATTATTTGGCAGCATCTTTACTCGCAATCAAAATAATGAATCCGTCATCTACAGCATAGCATTATGGAATTGTGCAAGTAGAAATTAAGGACACGCTACTTTTACCTGGGTTGGCATATTTCTTTTTGCTTCCTTGTTTGGTGCTCTCACTTGTCTCTCAATTCTTTGTTTTGGTGGAGGTGGCTCAGCATGAAATGAACCTAACCTGGAAAAGTAAAACCAATCTAATTATGAAAATGGGTGAGGCTAACAAGGTAATTTCTTTATTTATTTTTGTGTAGACAATATACAATATGTGTATAAAAAACGTATATATCCTGTTCCTCGTTTTCCGGGTTGCAAACACCACCCATTATCAATCCAGCATCAAATAAGGTTTTTTTTTTCACTTTACACCTAGACATTTTCGTTTTCTTCTCTTTTAGTAATTTTTTGCCCGTCAAGAAAATTTGTCCATGAAAGATATTAGAAGAACATTTACATTATAGAAAGAAACTCACATGTAGTGGAAAGTTGGGGCTGTTCTGAAGCAGGTCTCTGCTCTGCGTGCAAGTCGGTCCCATGCATCACTGGGCAGGTAGCCATCACCTCCGTTCTGAGGCTCATGTTCTCCACCCTCTAACCGGTTTAGACCCATGAAGGATAACTAACATAAGAGAGGAAACAGTACACATTAGAACATATTACTCACTCGATTGAAACTATCCTGTTCTGTAATAAATGCTCACAAGATTCTCAGCAAAAGCAGAGGGATCAAAAGCGGCACCCTCAGAAAACAGTTGACTGGCCTTCTCCTTCCCAAGGTCAGTGGCCACAACAATGAGCTGAGCATCAAGAGCCGCTTCTCTGGTTTGTCGTACTGAGAAGGGGGAGAGACAACACATTACCAAGAAACGGTATTACCTGCAGTCCGTACATACCATCCTTAAAAAGGTTATTTGCTTCTTCCAAAACCTCTGTGAGCATGTTGTTGGAAGGATTTAGCATATGATCTCGATTCTCTGGAAGAAAACAAAAAATATATTGTTCAATATTGCTTCACAGCGTCAATTCCAGCCACGTCAAAAGCCCTCTTCAGTTCTGGTTCAGACCTGGGACCAGCAGCTTTCAGCTTTTTCTTGTGCAAATGCAGAGAGTATTTGAGTCAATTGTAGTTGTTTGAGTCATGGATCAAATCCATCCATCCATCCATTTTCTTCCCCTTAATCCATTTCTGGGTCATGGATAAAACATGCATGCTAATTGCTTGGGGAAGGCTTGAAACAAAGTTTGTAATATTTTGGATTTTTGGCTGGTTTTGGAAACTTCAAAGACTAATACAGCCTAGACTGTTACTTAATGCACTTATATGCAGCAGATACAGTGTAGGCAAAGACAAAGAGAAAAGGCAGCAGTAGAGGGGTCAATAATTCAATTTAAAAAACAGTATTGATAATTACTAATATGGTGATAATATTTGAGGAATCATGTTGAAGTTCACTCACGTTGCACTGAGTTGATTAGATCTCGGTACTTGCTCCGTATTTCCCGTCTGTTGACCGCATTGTCTTCGTCCAGCAGACTCCCCGAGCCAACATCAGAATTGTCACCGTTTCTTTCTTGTCTCGGTTCTGATCGCTTTCGGGCCGTGGGAGGCTTGGAGGATTTGTGGGAACTGCTGACATTTTCACTCTCATCGCCTTCCAGTGACTTTCTCATCTTTAGTCAATAGATGGACAAATCTGTTTCTAAATAAAAGACACAAGTATAAACAACAACACTGGGCACATTTTTATTTTTTGTGTTAAATGTTAGCAACATCAACATCACCTATTATTACTATTTATTCAAATACACTTATTAACTACTAATTAAAAGACAAAAGTGAAAGAAATCAAATATGTGGAAAACAAGAATCTTATTTGTTAAAAATAAGTTCTACTTAGGTGTTCCATTCACAAACAAATTAACATTATTAAAAAATTTGAACATAAGAAAAACAAACAAAAAATGATCTTTTTATAAGTATGACGACATTTGTATTTTAAGCACACAAAACGGATCATATTGGTAACAATAACCTTTCCAGCTAAAGGCCAAACCTTTAGTTTGTATATTACAATACATCCATGGGCCAAACCCATGCCCAATGTTTATTTGTAAACACATAATCCCAAGCAAAAACTGATGTCCCTTCTTCGTGTGAAAATCTCTGTATAGAGCGATTTTTTTGAGAAAATCGGTCTAAAAAGATCAGGAATTCCCAAAGCATAATTGTTTCAGAAGTGTATTTGGTTTAAACTCTAAATGACATTCAGTCCTGAATCACTTCTGGCGCTAGCGGTTAGCAGTTCGGAACTTGTTAGCATGAAAGTTACCGTTTACCTGGAAACAATATTACATTAAATGTCAATGATGAATTACAAATAACAAGACAAATACATCTAGCTTAATCTATAACAACTAGTTACGACTAACTAGTGTCGCTTATTAAAATGTTAGTTACCAGACGAAAGGGCGAGTGTCAGGTTGTAGCGTCGTTTATGATCCGACTTAGAAAGTATCTAGTTATTTACTCAATACGATGTATTAAACGTAATATCGTTATTTGTAATAGCTCTTTTACTATGTATTTGTGTAACGGCAGAGAATATAAAACATCTATGAACGAAAGTTAGAGGCTCAATTCAAGCGGTGTCCGGGAAAACCCGCGGAAATACGTCAGAGAGGAAGAGGAAGAGATGTTTTCAGTTAGAGATGTCACAGCAATAATATTTACAGTAGCTGTTAGGTGTAGCTACTACAGTCTACACTATCTAAGGATCAGGGTTCAAAACATTTCATCCATAGACAGTAACTTCGAACAGATATATAGCAGTTAGTTTACATACGGTTGCTTAAGCAGGAAAAGTAACATAGAAGGCGGCAATCCAGGCAAGCAACAACGGTTTGCTCATCACTCATGTGACGGATTTTATAAATTAACGGCAGTTATATAGTAGCTTAAATATTACGCAACTAAATATGACAAGTTTATGCTATTTGTTCTTGTAATTATTGTCTGTAGGAGTATCTTTCATGCTAATCCACACTACACCGAAAGACTAACCACAGCTATGTTCGCTATCTCTGCGCAGATAACGTATCTGGTCAATTATGAACACGCGATGGCGCTGCAGGCAAAGTGAAAGTCATGAATGTTTCTATGGGAACCAAAACCGCTTCCACTCACTGTCCAGCATGCATGTTTCTGATCTGTCATTTACAGAGACTGGTGTAGGCTGATTTGCAATGCGATTGATAAATGGGTGCATATAATTGTAAGTAACATGCTGTCATTTTTCAGAATTAGGCTATAGTTTAGTCACTTAAATACAGTCTGTGTAGCGGGTCTGATTTTCTCCGCTCTGCGATGTGTTGTTTTGTGTTTTGGTACTGAGGAACACACGGGAGACAAGTTTTCGAGGCGTTCTTTTATCTGGTCACAAAATGAACATACCCTGAGGGGCACACGAAGAACAAATACAAACACGGGAGTGGCTGGAGGACCAAAGCGGCACAACAAATCAAAGACCAGGACAAAAAAAATATAATAATAATAAAATAATAAAAATAAAGTAATAACTGTTTAATTCATATATTACTTAATAAAATAAATAAAAACTGTAAAGTTTTGAGAGCGGTCACTAAAAATGACTTTGCTACATCTGCATGCATGTTATTTTCTCGCAAGGGTTAGGCATAGACTCTAGTTACTAATAGTATGTTTCTCTGCAGGATTCCATCATCATGACTTTCTTTAAACACAGTGGACACAGAGGCGGACGGCGATTACAAATAAGACCCAGGTAATCCTTTCCTGACCTCATCACAACTGCGCCAGCGAAGCAGAAGACACACTGCTATAAGAATTCTACCACTGAAACTGTCGAGATAGATTTTAATTATGACACAAATAAGCTCTAACGTTGCATCCCCTGTGCTTCACTTGGATTTGAACAACTTTGAATCTGTGGAAGCGCAAAGGAGTCGCTATGTTTTGACCAGTCCGCGCTCTTTGGAGTCCTGCGAGCGCCTCGGTGTCAAACCTGTTGAATTGTTGATAAAATCCCTGAACCAATTGAAGACTGAGCGGCGGGACGTGCCTTTTGAGGTCGTAAAAGTCATGCACGAAATGTTCGAGAGGGAAAGGAAGAGGCTTTTGCAAACGTGCCGCGCGGAAAGAGAGAGGTTGATTCAAGGATGTGCAGAGGACAGTCCCAGGAAGTCTCAGCGTGGACATCAAAATGCTCCAAAAGTTATGCCTAGAAAGACTCAACCCAGAATAGATGAATCCCATGAGCCCCCATACGCAGATCTGTGTTACAAAGGGAAGTCTATAAGTAGCAGCAACAAACAGAAAGATGGAAGAAGCACTCTCAGCAGCATCAGTCTTGGAGATCTGAGACAGTCCCCGGCCTCTGAAAGGAAACTGGAGAGAATCACCACAGCCATTCATAAGGAAATGAAAGTCACAGTGTCAGATGAAGACCGCAAGATTGCTGCACTCATGCTGGTGAGGCATGAGGATGAGCAAAACAGACTGGATCAAAGTTACAAGGAGCAACAGCAAAGACAAGAAGCCAGGTGTAAAGAGGAAGAGGAGAAATTGGAGGCTGAGAAAGAAAGACTGAAAAAGCTGAAGATGAGGATGAAGCGTTGGCAGGAGGAGCTGGATTTGAGAAAGAGAGTTAGGCACAAACTAGAAAAGGATAAATCAACACAGCTCGAACAGGAGATGAAGGTGCATGAAGACAAGTGGAGGAGGTTGAAAGAAGAAATGGAGGATCAACGAAAGGAAAAGTGGATGGCAGCTGTGAAGGATGCAGAAGAGCGAAAACGCAACCAAGAGAGGCTGCGAAGATGCAGAGAGGAAGAGGACCAGAAAATGCTGCAGAGGGAAATATTGGTGTCTGTGGAGAGGGAGCAAAGGGCCAAGATGAGCAAGGCACTGCAGGAGATGAAGGACAGGAGGAGACTTCGAGAGGAGAACAGGAATGAGCTTTTGCGGCATGTCTTTGCAAAGCAGCGATTGGAGCAAGAGGAACAAGACATGGAGGGGCAGAGGAGACACGAGATGCTAAGGAAGATGGACCACTGTACTAAGAAATATACTGCTGTGATGGACGCACGCTTAAGGGGAATCAGGGAAAGAGGAGCCCAAGAAGAAGAGCAGATTCATAAGGCAAAGCTGAGAGCGACACTGCACAAGACAGAGCAGCTGATGCAAAAAAGAATATTGTATGAAGTGAACCAGCGGAAGATGGAGAAAGCCGCTCAGGATGCGTCTGAGATGAGCAGGAGCAAAGCCATGCAGATCAAGCAGAGGAACAGACTCAGACGGGTGTGTCACCAGCTGCTGCAGGAGAAGCTACAGGCTGAAGATGAGGAGGTGAGGAGGAGGAAGGAGACCAGCGTGGCCATGAAGGAGAGGAGGATGGAGAGGCTGAGGAGGCAGAGAGAGCAGATACAAGAGGAGGCGCACATAATGGCCCGAGCGTCGTTTCAGCTCAGGCACAGAGTCAGAATGCACACGAGCTGCAATAACTTTGATCAGATGGTTAGAGAGGCTCAACTCAATGCTGCTATGGGGCATGTGAAGCTTACCTAGCAACAGGGATGTCAAGAATTAATATAAAATATATTTTTTTGTTAGAAAAGAAACAAAAAAGTAATTATTTGCTTTGCAGCCACCAAAGCAAATAATTACTTCTATCAAATGAACAGTATCAGAAATTGAGTTTCACTCAAACTCTCATAAAATGGACCTCTGTCACTATTGGACTCTAGTGAGTCCCATATTCCACTCTATCACTAGTTTTCACATGCATGTATGTTTGGCCGATTTCACATCATTAAATCGGCTTGTTCAGACTGAAAAGTAAAAGAGAAAGGATCACCCTCATTCAGCTATCAGCCCAACTTGTTACAAGTAAGCAAAAGACGTTATGTGATCTGATTTTACTGTTTGGAATAATTGAATTTATGTGTGTGTATATGTGTATGTGTGAGGATTATTTGTAATGGGAACTTACATGAGTCCTTGGGATATATTCCAACTCTGTTCTACTTTTATTTGTAGATAAGTTGTTAGGTCGTTGTATCAAAATATTGTCCCACATAAACTGAGGCGGCTGTGGCTGTAAATTGCCAAACTGTTGTGTGCTTAGGAAAGCCACTTCCTGCACATTGCCTAGAATGAGTGGTGTGTGAGTGTGAATGTTTGGTTGCCTCTCTTTTGCGAGTCTGCCCCAGGGCAGGTGTGGCTACAGTAGTTTATTACCACTGTGTTGGAGTGAAACAATAATGCCATGTGAAGAGTCCTTTAGTGTCCAAAAAGCGCTATATAAAAACTATACATTATTATTATGATTATATAATTGGGCTTGTAATAAAAAAGGATCCAACACCAGTAATTATAATATTATGATGATTTGGGACCTTCCTTGACTGGAGGACATTCACATCCAAGAATTCTACCAAAGAGCCCAGAAGGTTGTACAGGACAGTAGCCACCCGGATCACAGACTGTTCATTGTTGCCATCTGGGAGGTGCTATAGTTTCCTCAAAGTCTAAACTGAGAGGATGAGAAGAAGCTTTTTTTTCCCAAAGCCATACAACTCTTAAAGCAAGCCTAACTCTGTGTATCTATTGTATGTTGTGTGCACTGTCACTGACACATCATAAGAATCTCGCTGCATATAATGTGTATACGACAATAATACACTTGTAATAGTTTAATAATGTTATATAATTTTAGTCTAAAAGTTTAATTTTCCTACATGAGATGTTTGAATTGCTATAATTACCTATAAAAACGTACAATATCACAGAGGATTGGAGAGGCAAGATACCGGCACATGATTGGATGAGGCAGCAACAGCCGAAACCTGGAAGCAAAACCAAATATCCATCCATTTTCTTCCCCTTGATCCATTTCTGGGTCGGGGGGGTGGCAGTCAGAGCTGCACCCAGTACACGCAAAACCAAATATGATTTATACAATTAATTTGTACACCTCATTTGCCTGATGAACGTGTTCTGCCTTAAATATATTCCTTTGTATTATCTCTTATTTATTGTGTGTCTGATTCTGTTGTAATGTGTAGCTTTCTGTGGTCTATATTTGAAAAGCTGTGTTGCATGGTGAATAATATGACTTACATTTTCCATAAAGTATTTTTGCTGAATAAAACATTAGGAAAAATAAATGGGTTGTCTTTGAACATCAGCTCACACTGGGACACAAAGTTTCAGGTCTCCTTCGTGCCCTCATAAATCTCGCATCACTTTTATGCATGTAATCCATATGCAGCGTGTCTGGAGGCTGAAGATAAAAAGAAAAGGAGGATGTGTCAAACGATACATGGCTTCATTTAAAGGCACAGAAATCCCACAAGGCAGCACACATTACTGCTCTGTTCTTGCAGTTTATACATTTATTAGTTTTAAGAGAATTCAATGAAACTTTCGGCCCAAAGTAGAACGTGTTTTTGTGCAATGTTCAAAGTAAACAGTAAGTTTAAGTAAAAAAGAAAGCTACAGTTTTACATTGTGTTCATTGATATGGCCTGCAGTGCATTATTCTATAAGTCAGGACTAATGCTAATGTTTGTTTAACTGAGAAGTAGCATAAGTAAATATGTGTTCTGAAATAAAACGCATATTCTGAGTTTTTGAGCTTTCAGACTATGTAGCCAGGCACTGTAAACATATTTAGAATTATAATTTTGAGTTTACTGGTCTGGCATTAAATGGTTCTCAAGTCATTGACGAGTGGGTGGCATCCTTCAGTCTTAACTGCAAAAGAAATGTGGTCACGTAAAGTAGCTTTAATTATTCAATTCAATTTATTTATTTTGTAAAGCCCTAAATCACAACAAGCGTTGTCTCAGAGGACTTTACAAAATTGTCGATTCACCAACACAGATCAGCGAGCCAAACACAGAAATGCAATAATAATAAAACAAACCTATGGACATCAAAGTGCACTACATATTCATATGCAAAGTTTTCCATAAGCTCTTTGACTAACAACATTATCAAAATACAAAGCTAGCATTCAATATTCAAGCATACATGTGTCTTTAGTCAGCATTATAAATATGATTAACAATACATTCCAAACGGATTCATCGTAAAAAAAAAACATCTGTCTTTAGTCTACAGCCTTAAGACCATGTATGCTTCTTGTATTGCACGGACAACTGTTACCTGAAACCATTATTCAAGTATTTGGTACACAAATAAACGCCGTTGCATGTTAGTAGAAAACTGGTGGGTACTTCTGGCCTGGTTTCCTTTGTGAAAAACCGGGTGTATCGGGTTTTTGGGTGTTCCCCCAGAAGTTATAATGTAGCTTCAATTTCGTCAGAAGCAGTCTTTTGTTACACGCTGTGAGACATATTTTGGCTCCAAATCAAAGCATATCGTTTCGCGACACGGGCTGAAATGCTAAACTTTTCAATATCGACTTTTGTTCAGTCGTCGTTTAGCCCCAAGGCAAGTAAAACGGGCAGCCCCAGTCCCAGGATGAGGGTGAGGCTTTCGGGGAGTCCCATGTAGCGTTGGTGCGATTGGCCTTCCAGATGGGGCTGGAGAGTGTCCGTTTCGCCCGCCCTGCTGCTGATCTCTGGAAGGACGTGCACCGTGGCCACATAAAGGAACGTCCCGCCTGAGAATAACATCCCGATACCAGTGGCACAGTTTTGGTTCACAGAAGAGCCGGACTGCGCACACACAAAAGAGCGCCAGGTTAACGGAGGAAGAACGTAACCAAGTATCTGTATTTATATCTGGTAATAACATCCTACCTCTTCAGGGCATTATTATCTATTAACTAACCCAGTATTAGTTACTTTAAAAAAACGTTTGTTGACACAGCATTAAAAAACACATCACAGATAAGAACAAACCACAAAGTATGTCACGTTTGCATTGGACAAACTGTAAGTGTTAATTACATTGTCTTACTAATGATTTCATGTTTCACAGTCGCCACAAACTACTCATATCAGACATTTTTGAAAGACAGATTAGGATTATTGTTTCCCCTTACTTACTTCACACATACAAAGAGTGTGCTCGAGTAAGAAAATTACTTTTACCATTTTCAACAGATTACAATACAATACAATACAATACAATGTATTCTTGTATAGCCCTAGGTCACAACAGAAGTCATCTCAGAGGACTTAACAAAACCATTGAAATCACCAACACAGGTCAGAGAATCAACAATTAAAACACATGGAGAATATATGAAGAAGATTGGAGAAGATTAGTTTATAACATCCCTTTTAAATACCCCACTTTTATGCTTAGTATTAAATATTTAAACTAAACTTTCACAGAGCCAGTGTTATAAAGTAACAAAGGAGAATCACTTTAATTTTGAGTATATTACTTTACTGCGTTTGAGATCATTATCCACACTTTCTTGTTTCTCGCACGTTTTTATCTCATAGTAGAAGAGTTAGAGCATAAAATCACATGCAGTCCTATGTTAGAAATCATTTAATTTAACTCTTGGGAAAGCATGTGGTTTGTAATACATTGTGCAAAAAATGTTGAGTACTGTTCAAAGGATGAAAAATGGGATTAGAGTGATCCTTACTGCATGTAAAATGAAGTAAGTGGTGATGGCGACGACTGGAGCAGCAGCAGAGAAGGCGAGTAAATGTCCCTGAATGTACTTCCTCTCCAGTCCTGTGTGCATCAGATACGAGACCAGGCCGAAGGACGCAGGAGCCTGCCACACACACATTACATCATCGCTGATGTCACCACTGAGCACATTCTTCAAGCACTAAGCAACTTTATGGAAGAGGAATATTTGCAGCAACATCCATGGAGTGGCCTCTGAACCCATGCCTCTGCAGCACAGGCTAAAGCTAGTAATACTCCAGATGTTAGCGCAATAACAGGATATGTACAATAATATAGACTCAAATATTATGGACTCTTGATGGATTATGAATATATGTTGTAATGTATGTTTTTACTTATAATTATTATATCTGTAGTTATTGTTATTTTAAATATTTTGATTTAATATAATTTTTTTTATTGACATGCACTGTCAGTGATTAAAATATTATAATATATGCATGTGTGACGCCATTGTGCGGTTTGAATACAAGCGATCTAAGTGGTGGTTAAAGGAGAATCTTTGAATAATAAAAACCCGTAGAAAAGGTGCACATTAGAAAAAATCAGAGTAAATGTATCAACATACTAAAATCCATTCATCCATCCATCCATCCATTTTCTTCCCCTTAATCCATTTCTGGGTCGGGGGGGGGTGGCCAGAGATGCCACCCAGTACACATAGCACCAGCCCCTCACTGATCCTCCCGCA
The DNA here is from genome assembly GCA_964034765.1 of Knipowitschia caucasica. Lineage (NCBI taxonomy): Eukaryota > Metazoa > Chordata > Actinopteri > Gobiiformes > Gobiidae > Knipowitschia > Knipowitschia caucasica. The sequence continues at coordinate 29,745,044 of OZ035835.1, forward strand.
GGTGGTGAGTCCACAGGAGCTGAGATCTTTCAGTGGGGGCTTCAGGCAAAGTGGGGTTAAGTGTCTTGCCCAAGGACACGACGACAGCAGTGATCAGTGGGAGTCGTGAAGTAGGTCTTACGGTGGGCTTGAACCCACGACCTTCAGGCTCAAAGGCCAATGCCAATCGATTGTCTTAAAATACTTTGTTATCAAAAATAAATTGTATGTTGTGAAAGTGTTAGGATTGTTTTTTATTGCACTCCCAGTAGTCTTGTTATTCTAGCGTTGCACCTGGGTTGAAAAGAATTTCAAGGGAGAGTCGGTGAGAGTGAACACACTATTGTCACTGCGTCTTTGTGGGAGTGAATGTTGATATTACCAGGTATATATTTGCCCAAGGCACACAGGAGCTAGACAAGCTGAGGAAAACTAACAATAAGTAATTTGACTTTATAATCTCACCTTGTGTAGGATTACAGCCAAAAATATGATCACTTGTACAGTTACTTTGGCTGTGGCCACGGCTGCACCGAGGGCAAATCCATCAGCTGAGTGCACAAAACACAAACATGACAGATCAAACAATATGAACTAAAACATATGAATCTATCACTTCTTTAAACATTGAAAGTATTCCATTATAGTGTCTGGGTAAAATGATGAATGTTGTTTATTGTTGTGTAACTAAAAGCAGGGCAGTTACTACGTGATGACACACAGATGATGAAGAGGAAAGTCAGTGGTTTGTGGGAAAGATCTTTTGGATGTTTTTCAGCTCGGATTTAAACACATATTTACCCGCGGCATGGATTGTCAGCCCCAGAGTGGCAGTGAGTCCAGCGTTCGACAAACACGGCGATTTGCCTAAAAGCCCAGAACAAGATTATTATTATTATTATTATCTTTTTCAGACAGAATAGTGAAAAAGAGAGGACCCTCACTCAGTCAATCGGTATGTATTCTTTTAAGATTATTCTATGATTGTTCCAACAGAACAACGTGTATTATTCATTAACTAAATGTTTGGCTGAGACACTCACAATTATTGACTTAGGATTTTTACATTAGCCAAAGCAAATAAAAAACGTTTCCAAAATCCAAGGTGCACCTAGTGATTCCTTAACACTATGTTTCCTGGTGCACTATAACTATAATCAACCAGTAAGTAGTATGCATTTAACAATATATGCTGCAAATCATTTTGACATAATGGTCAGTCTCCAGAAAAACATGTCATTCTGAATCGGGTGTTGCATTATCTTCTCTCATTTATGAAGTTAAGGGTTAGGAAATGGCTTAAAAATTAGAGATTTGGTCAAAGAACGCAAATGTCTTTTGTGCTGGAACTTTCGAAGATGTTTGTAGAAGTTTTCATTTTGTTTCGACGCACATTTCTCGTGAAATTTGAGGCCTCACGTACACACTTCCTCCAGCCACCTCAAATATAGTTATTTTGTTTAGACATTTTTCCATCAAAAATTAATCCAAAAGCAATGCAGCTATGGCCTGAACAGCAGAGTAAAATTATATTGTGCAGACAGTTCTCACCTCTAGTTGAAAGATAACTTCCAATCTGATCCACGATGAACATCAAGAGGAAGCCGAAGGTCAGGGCGACTCCAACAATAAACTTGTACGAAGAGGCAGTTTCTGTGGACGTGGAGTTGTGCTGCGTTTCATTGATGGAAGATTTCACAGAGTCTGTGGTCAAAGGAGAGAACGACAGCTTTTGATCACATCCACATGAAAGAAAACATCACAGGAGGAGAGTATGAATGCTTCAGGCTTACATGTAAAGTACATTTGTTATGGAAATGAGCTGAAATCCTTTTAAAGCTCATTAGATGTGCTGGCAATATACTGTTTAATCCCAACTTTGACATGGATACAGGGTTACATATGTGGCTGCCTTTGTCTGGAGAAGCAAGCCGACTCATAGTAAGAAAACATACCATACCACTGCAGCAACTATGTAGGGGAATAAATACAATTTTGAAAAAATAATATTATAATGATAGAGTTGGTTTGCTGTCCCACATACAAAGACAGGCATCTAAGTAACCCAGTATCAATGTCAAACCTTCCTCTTTGGCATGAAACTGGCATGAAACTGTATATTGCCAAGCCCATCTCTAATGAGTTTTAAGATTTGATCTCAGTTCCATATCAAATGTACAGTTTTGTACCTGTAAACCTCAGTGTCACTGAACACATCCAGAACAAATATTAGAAATATCATCATTAGTAGACGTCACATAGGACATATTACACTCACAGGACTGTTGTTGTTATTGTCATCTGCAGAAGTATTAGAATTCTTCTACTTGCTGTCTCCATACCATTGTTCATGAGGACTGAGTTATTTTTGGTCTACTAAATGTCAATGACTGATCACTCAACTCAAGTGAATAAAAGTGAAAAACCAGATCCCGTCAGACCTTCGCAGGGCAGGGCCTGGTTAGTTCTGTGATGGGGAACAACACCAGGTGCCACTGCGGTTGGTCATTCACCCACATTGCCTCAAAAGAGTCTGTGTGAACTGCTTGCCTAGGCTCCGCCAGTCAGCTACACAGTTTATCACCACTGTGAATGAGTAATGACATGTGAAGAGCTTGCGTCCAAGATGCACTTTCTTAAACTCTTGCAATATCATCAAAAGTGTACAACACTGTCTTTAAAATAACTGATACTTAAAGAACTGATAACTTAAAGGGATGTAAATGTGTGTGTTCAAATAAAAATAAATTAAAAAAAACAAGTTAAAAAGCCTTTATTATTGATTGATTACTAAAATAGTTAACAATTATTTCAATTATCAATTTGTTGTGGTTAATCAATTAACTTGTTACAGCCCAAATTTAAACACCGAGATGTTCTGGTATTTCACCTTCTGTCTGTATAAAGTGTTTTCAAACATGTCCCAAAACATAACTATTATTTATATAATATTGACTATTACCATATTTGAGCAGATTTATTACATACAGTGGAAGCTCATATTTAAACAGACACGTATACTTGGCTCATACCCTTGAGAACACATAATTAAGCTTATTACAGTGGAGCGAGTGTGTGTTTGAGGCTGTACTTATCCGTTACCTCCTCCACTGAGGGCCACCTCCAGCAGCTCCACGCCCTCGGGGATGGTGATGGCCAGGGCGGTCCCACAGAGCAGCCCCGCCCCCAGGATGGAGAGAAACTTCAGGCTCCGCTGAGAAAACACAGCACATGACTTCATTCAGCTGATCACAGGAATCCAGGCCCCAGGCACCCACAGTTCAATGCAGTGTGGTCAGAAGCCTCAACAACACTTTCACACACATTTGGAGCTTTGTGATTGATGATTATCCGTCCTGCCAGTTCTATTTTTTACAATGTTCAATGCAACACCAACTATTGTTACTTTAAAATGTGAAAAGAAAGTACATTTTGTCCACATATGAGCCACACTTGATGATAAAGGGTTTTCATTATGTAACATATCACTTAACCAACAGTTGATGGAGCATAACTAAACTAATAGACGACTGTTTGACTGTGACAACATGTTTCAATGACGGGGCGTTTAATGCACTGCTGACTCGTGATGATTAATAACTCTGAGGCTAACACTAAGACAATATAAGAACTTTACTGATCTCACAATGGAGAAATGTACACGTCACATTTGGCATGGATAGAATCACTCAGGTTGTGCATAAAGACAGGAAGTGTGCAAATATATGTTGAGGGTAAAAAATATAGTCTCTTATGAGCAGGATATTATGTGCAATAAAAACTGGCTGTAGTGCGGGGTTTTTTCAGTCCTAGTGCAGGTCATTAATGACTAAAAGTGACTTATTGTACAGTCTTGACAGTGGTGGGGGTGAAGGCCAGGAGTCCTTTTGTTAATGAGTCCTTCTACTGTATGTCAGGACTCATTCATCAGTCTATTCTGACCATAAGCAAGCATCCTACTGCGTGATACTCCACCTACCACAGTGGTCTCTAACCTGTAGCTCGCTAACCACCTTCATTATGTTTTCATTATGGGAGGTGTTTTGGGCACTATGTCTCTCAGCTGGCCTGGGAACGTTTTGGGGTCCCCCCGGATGAGCTGGAGGAAGTGTGCGTGGATAGGGAAGTGTGGGCGTCTCTGCTTAGACTGCTGCCCCCGCGACACGGCAACGGATGAAGCGGAAGAAAATGGATGGATGGATGGATGTTTTCATTATGTTCACTAATGTAGAGTTATACAGTAACTTGGAACATTGTTGTGTTTTCCACAATTTTCTGTAGTTATTACATAGACTGCAGTTTTATTATACGACCCCAAGCACACACAAAAAAAAAATAGCTCTTTGCCATTTCTGTTATCTAAACGTTGCTCTCCAGTCAAAAAATGTTGGAGACCCCTGCTCTACCACAATTTTACAAATACGTACATTGGCCACATGCTATTGTTCAGCAATTCTGTAGCATGAAGTTATTTTAATATTAAGTCTTTAAAGGACATCTGTTGTGGCTTGAATGAAGATAGTAAAATAAATGTGACCCTATTTGTCTATAAGTGAAAAGGGAGATAATGTTGACTGGTGCATGGGTTCACATTTGCGACTGGATTACAAAAGTAAGGTAGTTAACAGGGGAAATTAAAGATACAGTATTTAGTTTACAATTTCACCCAGACACAAGGTCAACATGAACAGATTCTATTTGGAAATATTGCATATTAAAAAAAAGAAATGACATAATTTATCAAAAGACATTAGGTCTGGTCTGTATAATTTATGTTATGTATGTTACAGTTAGGGAGTATCCAATCAGAGAGCAGCATGAGCCTCGTCTGGTTTGCCACCGCAGCAGGTGAAGCGCATCAGGGATCATCAGCAGCAACAGTGTGTCCCGATTCAGGTGAATACACTGGCAACTCGTGGTTTAGTTGTAACTGTCGCAACATTGCAGGGACATTACGACTGTACTCTACATGACTTTAACTACATGAGCTCAAACCAACCACATCTGGGTTTGCTTTCTTTTTTATAGAAGGAACTCTTGCATAACTTTACAAGAAAAGGTAAAGTTGCATTCAGAATGAAACAAGGCCATCCTCTTGATCTGTTGTGTAACTGTTCTTACCTGCGAAAGCGTGAATAACAGTGGGATAAATCCAAGTATAAAACATCCTAAAAACATCGCCACAGAGATCAGAGTGATGGTGATCCCTCCGTCCATGTCTGCGCCTCTCTGCAGCCTCAGGAGCCGGGGACATTAGCGCTGCTTCTGCTGCTGTTGTTGCTGCTGATGATGATCCGTCTCTTGAAGCCACTGTCCCGTTTGTTTGAGGCCAGAAGAGAGATGAACTTTTACTCACACGCACCACGTCTCACACTGCGCTCTGCGGTCTGTCTCCACTCTCTGCTCCACTCCCACACAGCTCCTGGTGGACACGTGGGGTACTGCGGCCTGGTCCCATTCAGACAGTACGTTGCTTTACATAATGTAACATTTTACTTTTCGTAAAGGTCTCGACTTCAAATGTGAAACCAATACCAATAAATTACAAAGACACACAGTGACATGTGCCAAGCCTTTGTTTTCTATAATTTGGATGATAATAGGTTAAAGTCCATTTTCAGAATATTCTAATTTTCTGAGATGTTTTTTTGGGGTTTTTTATAATCTGTGAGCCATTTACAGACATGTGAAACCTGACCCATATTTTGTACTTTGGACCCGTTATATCTGTATTACCGCTAAACATTATCTGAAGCACTGTCCGTCTTTGTTTTGCCCACATTGTTACTACAGTATCTTTATCTTAAGCATGAGTCATCTCAACTGATGACATCTTCTCTTCTTCTGCATATCGAGACAAATCTCCTCCTGCTTGATCTGGAGGGACTTGAAAATAAACCATGCACAGGTGCAATCGCTGCGGCCTTGTCTTCATTTCACAACGTACATCACAAATTTAAGTTTTATATACAGTACTTTGCGTGTAATGAATGTTATGTATTGCATTTTAAGTGAGATTTTCACCTATATTGTGTTAGAGCAGGGGTCTCCAAACTTTTTCAATCGGAGAGCTTCTATACAACAGAAGAGGAAGAGAGCGATTCTTTTTTGCAGTCATAATAAAAATCTTTGTAATAATAACAAGAGAGGACACACAGAGAGCACATGTAAAATACTGTGATAATGTATAACCCTATATTCATACTTAAAGTAGATATGAAATGACTCACTGTATTCTTTCAAGATCATGTGTTCAATTCTTGCTTGGGGAGCTACCTGAAAGGGGCTGGCAAGGTAGCTAGGACTGGTAGCTTTCAGACCAGAGGTTAGGGACCCCTTGCCTCAACGACAACTTTGTCAACACCAAGATTAGACCATTTTAGGCCAGTGAATACAGTTACATAATTGTACTGTAATTTATAACACAATAGCCCAAAATAATAGCGCTGGGTTTTGGGTGAGATCGGTTAAGGTTACTGAGAGTTTCGACAGAGTAGGGAGCGGCTGTCACAGTGCTCAGATAGTGTTAAAATAAATAACACACTGAGGTGCCATATGGGGCAGGAAGAGCGGGACAAAGCTTCCGTAAAGAACAACTTTTGTCACCTGTTAGAAGAGGGAATACGTGATGAATGGTGCTAGCCTACATTATTCAGCTGCTTTCAACAGTTGGACCTGGACCTGGGGAGGCTGGGTTTCATAATCACAGTTTCTGCAGAGATGGACAAATCAAAGTCAAGAAAAACAGCAAAAACAAAAAGGAAAAACAACTCAGTTACAACTCAATGCAACTTTCTCTAAACGCTGTTGACAAGTCCCGAGGTCAAATCTAATTGCATCTCTTCTCCAGTCAGAACACCGTCACTTGAGCAGCAAATAATAGGGTTGAATCTGCACACTTTACATTTTGGGATCAGTCGAGATTGGCACTTTTCATGATTGTACTCATTTTTAAACAGGATTACTGCTGATGAATAAAAACATTAGATTAGTTGATTACTCCTTGCAAATGGGAAAGAATATTCAAATGATGAGACTTATGTTGATGTACAAAATAGATTCTTCCAAATGGAAATAATTTGTCTGTTGTCCTCAATAAATAATGATCAAATGAAAGATTAAATACATGTTTATTGTGTAAAGAGCGCGCAGAAAAAGACTGATCTATCAAACAGATGGCCCTTTGGAAATATAGACTAGTGTTACTCGTCCGATCGATCTGAGAACTAGACAAAAGCACACAATACATTCTAACAGTGCATTTACTACTCGTCATTGTAAATATATTATAACAAACAGAACTTCCAAAATAGAGCAGTTTCTACTTAAGAGTTTGAGTAACATTTAAGTAGAAGGACAATACAATTGAGCTTTCCCATGTTATTTCATACAGATCAAACAAAACAAAAAATGACATGGTTTTGGAAGAGCCACAGATTTAACACTTTCAATGTAACCAAAATAAAAAGGAACTACATTCAGAGATCCATTTGCTGATAAGATGTTCCCTGGAGCTACAAAGTTATAGATGACACATTCAAAACATTGAGAGGTATAAACAACCAAGAGGTATATAAAAAAAAGAAATTAAAAAAACCACCTCATCATGACCAGAAGAGCAGACTCAAGGGTGAAATGATAATACGACCAAAACATTGACACATTATTATTCACAAGTCTTTTCTCTTCATTATTTATCAATCATTTGAAGTGAAATTAGGATTAGTGCACATTCCCCAGAAGAGTTCAAAGCAGCAGTTTGATATCAAGGTTGCGTTCACAGAATCAAATCAACTGCACACTGGGTCCACTTCAAGCTGAGGTACATCACTTTTGAGCAAACTTCATAAATAAAATATGTTTGCCCCAACAGAACACAGCTGTTATGAGTAAAATGTTAACAAATCAGACCGAATCATATCATTAGACACTTTTTAACTTGAGCCCTGTGAGTCACTATTTGATGCTTTGGGCTGAGAGATGATTGGCTGAGTGAGGGAGGTCCTCTCTTTTTCACTTTTCTGTCTGAAAAAGCTGATCTAAAGCAAAAGGCTAAAAGTAAATTCTTGTGAAAAGTAGAATTAGAACCGAACAGTTACAAGAGCCAAGTATTGGTTACATTGAGTTTCTGGCATTACAGAGGAAATGTCTATTGTTTAAAAGTTAAGTACCCCAGCTTTAAGTCTCCTCAGTCATTTTGCTTATTCTGCAGCAGAGGATATGGATACTTTATGAGGGCTGATGCGTTTGTTTAGAACAATATATTCATCATCTGTACATTTTCTACTTTTTTGTGTCAAATAAGTCCAGTTTTTAGCTAATTATCACTTAATTCTGTTGTTTTGGCTGATAGCTTTAACGATAAAGAAAAATAAAAAATGGTTCAAAGTTTTTTAAGTTGTTTTGTAATTGTATCAATTATTTTATTATTATAGTTTATCCCAAGAAATGTTTACAACATCAATATATTGTAATGTGTGACAGGGCTACTGATGCGACAGCTGAAGTGAACCGAGTGCACTTGACTTAAGTGTGAACGCTTCCTCATTTTCCATTTATGGTCAACATCAACTGGTCCACAATGAAACGTAGTAGTGGTGCGTTGCCTCAGCCAATCTACTATTGGAAAAACTTGGCGTTAACTTAAAGTAGGTACAGAAATCCTGAGTTAGTTCATAATCTTATGGGTTTAAAACAACAAATTGAAAGCTACGCTTATAATCGGTACTTGATTAGAAACATTTTGAGAGAATTGTTAGCTTAGTTGCACTTTCTGACAGGCTTTGCTGCACCGATCCAATGTTATTTAACAGTTAGAATAACAATGACCATAGACCCAGTCAGCTGATGTAACCACCATGTAGTGCAACTTGCTCTAAAATTCAATGTCTAAAAAGTGCATAATTTGTACGAGAAAACTATCTTTGCTCAGGACAAAAATCACAAGCTAACATTTTAGGCAATGATGGATCTTGAGGGTTAAATGCCTATACAAAAGTTGATAGGCAACACATTACACAGTCCTTAAACTATACCAGACCCACTTTTGGTCAGGTGTGCGCTTTCTACTTGATGTAAACACACAAACAAATTAAAATAATAGGCTAATATTGACCCAGGAAATAAAAACAGTCCCGTTTGCAAAGCACCACATGAACAAGACTGGTCCTCTGTAGTCAACAGTGACCCCTACTGGAGTCCCAAGTAAAAGTAGTGTGCGCTGTGGTGGTTTGAAGAGTCTCTGTTCCATGGTTAGGAGTTAAACCTAGGCTCGTAGCATTTACAACATGCCTACAAATAAATAAGTCTAAAGTTATCTTACAACGTCCAGGAGTGTTAGTAGCGCTCATTCATTTGTTTTGAAGGCCTTAATGAAACTGGAAGAACCATTTTGGGAGTTTGTACAGACCGTTGGTCTGTTGGTCTGGAAAACTCGTCTCGATGTCGTTGAGCCAATAAATAAAGGAAACCGGAGTCCTGTATTGGACGTAAAGGCATGCTGGGCACAGTACCTCAATGAAATCCCAGCTCCAGTCAAGTTCAAGTGCATTCCTTGAGAACACATGATTCTACTGAACTCACATTTGAGTCTTTCATATCATAACAATGCTTCCTTTTCCTAGTCCAACGTTATCTCCCTGTGCATAAACGCGACGTGTTCGTTAAACCGGTGTTCTTCCGTTAGTGTTGAGATGCTTTGGAGACCGGTTCGGTTAGATTCATGATCAGTGCACGTTTAGCTTTCGCAGTGGCTTTATCAGTGCCGCACTTCATTGTCGATTAGACTGTCCTCTCCCGATTGGAAGTCCTCGCTCAGGCCGTTTGGGTTGATCAGTTCCTCGTCCTGCGAAGAGCCCTGGCCGTCGTCGCCGCTCCCTGAACCTCCCTCCTCGGCGTTGGGATCCTGAAGCACCTGTGCGATGTACATCTGCTGTTGTGAGGACAAGAGAACAAATGTTACACAACGAAAAAGTACAGATACATTTACTAAGATATCGTGAAAATTACTTTAACAGTACACAAGAATTGAATTACTTTGACAAAGTATGTTTTAATGGAAGATGTGAAAGGACACAGTGTTTGGATTTACCAAACCAGCAGATTAGAGCAAGCTGTAAAAGCTCTGTGGGCAAGGATTATTGCTATGAGAAAATTTGGCTCATATGTTCTTTATTGTACTCTTTACTAAGCACTTTTCATCAAAATACAGAAGGGACAACTTATGGAAAGTTGCTCATGGCTACAATCTGTTGTGCTGACAGTACCTACTGTTCATTGATTCATCCACGGAAAATAGTTTTACAAATGTATTTGAAATAAAATATTTGAATGTGAAGATATGGTTTTCTGTAAATGTCCAAAAATGTAATTAAAAAAGAAAACTTAAAAGCAATTGCTTGGACAACCAAATGTAGATGTGGTATTTAGTCGTTGCCGGCCCTCTGTACAAGAGGTTAAGAACCACTACTATAAAAGGATGCGGCATATTTACATATAACAGTTTCTGAGATTCTCCTGGTTAAAAGTTAAATAATTCGGTAGCGAGTTCAATATGAAAATGTATCGCAATACAATATATTGTCCCTCTAAAGAAGTAGGGAAGTCAAATTTAACCAAATGGGCAAGTAACTATTACAAATGCTACATCTGTGGTTTCTACTTACTGTTAACTTGATTGTTTCTGCATGGCCAACTGCACGGCCATTCTCCAGCCCGTCAACCTCCTGAGAGTCGACCTGCAGAAAAAAGATGAAGATATAAGATATGTATCAAATTGAACTGGACACATGTAATGTTTGTGTTGTTCTCACCTTGTAGTTGTGAGCGCTGAGATATTTAAAGTGTCCAAAACAAACGTGTGAGAGGCAGATGATGATGGTGATAATCAAAACTACAAACGTAAACATAGAAGTCGCTGCTGGAAAACCTGTAGCACAGGAAGTTGAACAGATTTACAGTTGAATCAGTTACAAAAGTCGATGCTACTGTAGCTAATTAACCATAATATTCTTTGTCACCCAATTTTAAAAAGGTAAACGCTCATTTACAGGAGAAACATACACATTCTCAAAAAAAGCTTTAAAAAACTTTCTGTGATATTGCAATGTTCCATCTCTCCTACTTCCATAATTCTTTTCATCTTTAGAACTTTTAACTTTTTAAGAGTGCGTTTTTACAACACAGTCTCAAACCTTTGTAACTTTTGCAAACATACAGATGACCAGCAGACGGTGACAACCTTTACCTGATCGCACGGTGGAGAAGAAAAGGAGCCAGAAGAGGCAGAGGATGGGAGCAGCCACGACCTGGTTCACGGCCCCGGAGTGGATCTTCTTGTCCAGTTTTGACGGCAGGTAGGCGTAGTACATATTGTATCTGTCCGCCAAGTGTTTTAGCAGCATGTACATGAGCCCTGAATCGCAGACAGTGAATATAATCATGTTAGACTTCTGATAAACATCTCTATAAACTAATAGACCCCACATTTAGCCCACTCCACTTGCATGTATCTAATAAACGCATCTTAATATGGAACAGTACTCCAGTAATAGACTTAGAGCAGAGGCAGCACTCACCAAATGGCACAATGATCGGGCAGGTGATGCTGTAAGTCATGACGACGGTAAACACGGCCATCATCCAAGCGTAGGCCGCGCCGAACTGGAACTCATATGCTTGGTGCTAGAAAGTCAAAGACAAAGTAGATTTTTTTTTATTGAACAGGGACAGGGACAACAATCAGTGCATGTTTGCTTCATCCAACCCCTTTTCAAAACTGTGTCTGTTTATTCTGTTTTACATGTTATATATATATATATATATATATATATATATATATATATATATATATATATATATATATATATATATATATATATATATATATATATATATATATATATATATAAAAATGTAGTGCAGGTTTTGATATAAGCATTCATTGATTTTTCACACGTTTCAATAATAATAATAATAAAGAGTAAAAGCAAAGGAAGGTTTCTCACCCATCATCTGTACTTGTTTTCCCGACGTTTCGTCTTCAAACCAGCGGACTTCTTCAGGGAATGAATTCTCAGACCGGGTGTTGGAGATTTATAGCCTATGGGTGTGGTTAGCCACACCCTAATCCTGATACTAACTCATAAACAATATAAATCTCCAACGCGCGGTCTGAGAATTCATTCCCTGAAGAAGTCCGCTGGTTTGAGGACGAAACGTCTGGAAAACTTGCTAAGAAGTACAGATGATGGGTGAGAAACCTTCCTTTGCTTTGACTAATCCCTGTACGACTGAGGGCTTACACAAACCTAATAAAGAGTAAAGATACTGTGAAACTCAATTGATGTGAAACCACTCATTGATCGATTCTTGATATAATGGTTGTTTTTATCTTAAAAAGCTGGGGCACCAAACATTTTTTCCCTTGATTTCCCGACTGAAAGAGTCTTAAGAAAGAAAAATCTAGTGGAAAAATTAATCAGGGCGCAACATGCTATCTACATGTTATTAGAAAACGCCTTATCTTTTTCACATACTGACTGTTTCGACTGAGAACTGAGTGAGGGTGGTCCTCTCCATTTCACTTTTCTGTCTGAAAAAGCTATAGATGCATGTGATAGAACCAGGCCAGGATCTAGTTAGGACTTAATGACATAGATGTGTTGTGGTTTTTAAGATAGGCATTACATTATTCTGCTTTAGTCCCTAATGGGCTAAGTGAATAGTTCTACGCCATTTGTAGCAGCCCCTCCTGATATGAGCAGAGATTTCTATATGCACAATTATCTTAACAAAACTATAATTTTGATTCTTGTATGTTTGTCCAATCTTTTTTATCAATTATTCTGCAGACATTTATGACCATTCACACATTATTCATTGATACAAAAGCCAACGTTGAATGCTGCTAAAATTATGAAACGCTGTTAGCAGTCAATGAAACTCTGATCTACAACATGTAAAAACATCATCTCTGTGTGGCATGTGTCAAATAACCCAAAAATGTTTCTGTCTAAAATATATTGAAAAATACAGATTACACCGACCCTCTTGACATTCCTCCGCTCCGCTGCTGATCGAGCCAAACACAGTCTGATCATGTACATCAAGAGACCCGGGATTCTCAGCAGGTCCATGGCGTTTCCGATGAACGCAGACGCGATCACGTAGTTCACAAAGAAGGCTCCGTTATCGGGAAGAAACACACACCTGAGACAAACGAAGCATGTATTAAGGAAAAAAGCACAATTATAATCCGATGTTTATGAGAGAAGTGCAAATACTTACTCAAACCGGACTTTGGCGTCTGCTAGGAAACGCTTATCAAAGACCCAGCGGAAGAAAACGTCCAGGCTACAAAAAGTGCAGGAACAAGTCGTTTATGAAAGATATGATTGTGATAACGATGGAAGTAGCTGGACACAATTGACAGAAGTAAATGATATTTTCTTATGTTCACACTCCCTTGCTTAAGCAGACTCGGTTCACTTTAGAAGCAAATGCTACAGTGCACAACATGTCACCTCAAAAGACTGAAGCTGACTAAAAGCTGGTATACCTACTTTTTTATACTGTGTGTTCCAACAGTGAACAAATTAGACTTCAATTAGTTCACGTTTGAGGACTAATTGTTCATATAATTAGAAAAATATGTTGACTGATCTCGGGAAACTGGTCCATGAGAACAGAAAAATGGCGATACAAAAAGCAGCAAAAATAAGAAAGTGTAGTGCGACTTAACTGAATAAATCAAGAAACAGCTAAGAAGCATTTAATAAATACCAATGTGACTACTTTTCTATTTTTCTGCATTCACATTTGTACCATGCAGTTGAAGTAGAGGAAATGTTGTTGGTGAGTGTAATACCTGCTGAGTCCTAGAGATGGCAGCAACAACACCATGAAGATTAGGAATGTGTAGCACTTGTGCATCGTAGTCCTGTTCTCCCCAGATCTAAGACCAAAGAAAACATGAAAACTGGTTCAAAAATATAATGCCCTTAAAGTTGCTCTTCTCTTGAAAGTATTTTTCAAAGGATACATATTTCTGAGTCCTCCTGTGGACTCACCACCTGCAGAGGGTCAGTGAGGGGCTGGTGCTATGAGACTTGGGTGGCATCTCTGACTGCCACCCCCCTGACCCAGAAATGGATTAAAGGGAAGAAAATGGATGGATGGATGGATGGACATATTTCTGAATTCTGCCCAATCAGTAGGTTGCAAGGGTATGAATGGGCGGGTCTAACCAGTGCTGGTCTTTTCACCGTCTCACCGTCTCATCACAATTTGTTATTTATTTTAAATAACAGTGAGAAAATTTGTCACTGATGTCATACCGTGTCCAATGAGCCTCGAAGAATGCCGAGTAGTAAACAATGGTAGGAAGCAGAGCTGAGAAGGACCACAGCAGCAGGGTGGGGAAGAACTGTGTGACGATTGGGTTCTGAAGACAAGACCAAGATAAAAGTTAAAGTTCAAGCTTTCTGTAAAATGAATAATATTTTGTAACAAATACATTGGATATACAAAAAACGAATTATTTTATTTTCATAATAGATTTGAGTCAATATTCTTGGGAATATTTTATGAGAAGGTGAAACAAGATCAATTGTAAACAAACAAATGACTGAAATGTATAAATCTACAGTGAAATATTTAGAGGCTGTAAGATTAAATGCAATAGAACAGAAATGGTAAATACTGCAATTATTAAGTTCCTTTGCAATTGTATTCTTATTCTAAAAAAAATTGAAAAAATTGTGCATAACAGTTACAATTACTGTAAAATTATTTGTAAAAGCAAATACAAAGTTCATACATTTCAGAAACATGATTTTTTATTGTTTCCAAATATAACACTCTTTTTAAAAACATATTGCAAATCGCAATGTTAATACAAATCTAAACTGGATATTGTGACAATTGTGCAGGTAAGTAGTAGTAGTAGTAATTTTAACTAGTGTTTATTAGCTTTTTAGCATTAGCATTTTTTTTAAGACCATATCAATTCAAAACGCTATGACAATTTCCTAAGCATAAAAAAATCTAAACCATACAACAATTCCAGAGGTTCTTTGTTAAAAAGGCCATTTAGAAATGGCAGAACACATACGATTTTACAATAACTTCCCGGGCAAAATCTAAGCAACACCAGAAATGTGGCTGAATAAATAGTGAGAATAATTACATGAATAATTTCCAAAACGTATAATACTGATGCAGGACTTACGTTGAGGTACTCCACTGGTTTGGTGACGTTGAATTTATCCATGGTGGAGATGATGATGGCCGGAGTGGTGAGAAAGAAGAGGAGGAGAAAGAGCACACAGTTGATGATGAAGCAGCGGCCCCACCACAAAAAGCCTCCAACAGACAGATGCTCCCTGTGGAACCACAACAGCATTAAATACCAGCACTTGGTTTGGACTTAGCTGGACTTCAGGGGCAGGAACGAGAGCTACAAACTGTCAAAGCAATAAGAAAATGTAACTAATGAAATCCATCTAACTATAGTTCCTCACCCTCAAAACAGTCTGAATTTATCACTAGTTTTCTGAATAGTTTTTGGCCTCTATCACAGCTTTAGGACAGCTTTTTCAGGCAAAACAGTTAAAAGAGAAAAAAATGGCCAATCAGCTCTCAATCCAAAGCGTGGGTTCTTTCCTACAAGTATTCAAAAGATAATGAGACAAAGACAGCTATTGAATCAAAATGTATAAATTATTAAATAAAAAAGGCACCCATCCATCCATCCATTTTCTTCCCCTTAATCCATTTCAGGGTCCGGGGGGTGGCAGTCAGAGCTGCACCCAGTCCACAGAGCACCAGCCCCTCACAATCCTCCTGCAGGTGGTGAGTCCACAGGGGCCTTGGTTATTCAGCAGGGGCTTCAGACAAAGGCACCCCAGGTTTAAAAAAATACAATGGAATACTGTGATGTGACTGATGAAAGAGGGACAAAAATACATATGAACTCTTAGACTAGTCATCTAAACTCTTATTTTTTATATCAAACAAGTTAAGTTACTAAGGACATTGAGCATTGGGTGGCAGCTCTGATCGCCTCCCCCTCGACCCCGAAATGGACTAATAAAAGGGGATGAAAGAGAATGAATGAAGTTAAGTCACTAAGGACATTCTGAGAGAAAAGTGTTGTAATAGAGACACAGAAATCCATATGTAGAAACAAAGGTTACAAAGTATCTATTTGTAAATAATCACTATGCAGGTAAAGCATAGTGGACTGTGTCTTTTCAGTAAGAATGTGTATTCTTCTCACCAGTAGACATTTTGTGGATGTGGGGCATAAGACACGGTCCAGTTGTGTGTGTGAAGTTTAGTGCTGAAGTTTGAACTCTTTGGCTCCCGGCGACAGTAACATCCGTGGCACTTGCAGGCGTTGAAATCCTTCAAGATTCTAGAGAGAAAAAGGCAAGGTGAAGTGTGTATAATACAGAATCTATGAATGTGTAAGTTGTTGACAATGAGGTTTGAAGCACTTACAGCGCAGTTATGGACTCATTTTGAAAGGTGACAAAAGCCATGCCCAGAGGTTTACTGTTCACTTTGTCTCGCTCCTTTCTGTAATCCTCTTTCAAGTTCGCCTCCAACTTTGTGTAGTAGCCAACCGCTTCTTCCTACAATTTTTGATTTAGAATTAGTTCGGTGAAAAACAAAATGTACTCCAAAACAATCTCAAAAATCCATGGGAACTACTTAGTGCTTTCACCAATAATTACCCCACTCCCATCTCTGTGTGGAGTGGGAGACAAATGCCCACAATTGTAACATTCTTTGTGACTTTGGTCTGTGAAAGGCACTATATAAATAAAGATTACTTTCTTATCACAAGGGACTGTCATTCTACTCTGAGCAACCACTGACCCATTTTGACATAATCTTCACTATTAAATTTGAGCAATTTAATTGAAGTCAATTTGCACATCACTGGATTTAATAAAAATCAAAGTTTGGTAAATATGTGCAGATAATGGTTCATCACATGGTGGCACAAGCAGCAAGTATTACATTTGATACAATTATCACTTTTTACAGCAAAAATACTCTTTTTGTGAAATTGCCAAACCAAAAAGACCATGTTTTATTCTTTTAAATAGAAAACAAACCGATCAATTGTGTTTGATCTACACAAACCGAATAATTCAAGTTAAGTTTGTCAAATAAAGATGACAAAAATAGAATGACCCGATTTGACACCACAGTTGGCTCTTTGCATTGGACAGACAAAGTGTAACATATGTGGGATCATTTTAGGTTTTTAAGCCAAAACATGTTTTGCTAAGAAGCAGTATTTATAAGCAGGGACCAGTGAAAGGATATAGCAGAAATCTTAAGTTAAAATTCACTTGTGGAGAAGTTTATCTTAATCGCTTCATAACAGAATGTAAGACGTGAGAAAATATAAATGATGCAGTATGAATAGACTCATAATTTACTTGCTGCTTTTATTAAGCTTTTGCAGCTTGATGCATTGCAGCTACATCTATTGTATACTTTGTAATAATAATAATTTCCCCACAAATAAAGGTTCTCTTATTGATCTCAATATTATGCTTTATTTTCGGCCATTAAGAAGTTACTGATATAAACCTGGATCTAAAAACAACTGCAGGTCTGTTTTGTTGATGAAGGAGCAATGTTGTAAAATGGTAATAAATGCACACAAAAAATAAATGTAGCATGATAAAAATATTTTCAGACCTACAATGTTGGATGTTAACTCAAATTGGTCTGAAAATCTTAAAGTTCTCGAAAATGTCTGCTTTTTCTATCTAATATTTGCTTTGGAACCTTGAGCTGACCTGCTCGCAGCCCTGGATGATGCAGCAGCAGAGGTGTCCACAGGGTTTGGGGTTGATCATGGTGGGGATGTGCTCCTTACTCTCCAGGTCAATGAAGAACTTCTTGTTGCGCTCTGCTTTTTTTCTGTGAACAAAACAAGAGTTATATCAAAACTCAAGACGATGACAGCCTTTTGGGCCAAACATAAAACGACACCGAGTAGGTCGTACCTTTCCGTGTTCAAATTCATGAGCCGTGCCACGTTGTAACAAATGCGCGCTTCCAGTACAGTACAGTTTTCATACGCTTGTCTACAAAACAAAAATAATATTCTTGATAAGCAATATGCATGGAAGATATGTCATGTACAAATTTATATAGATTGTCCAAGGCTCAAAGATTTAAAAGATTTGGGGTAGAGGCCAATTTGACAGAAAATAATATGAATAAAAGTTAATATTCTTGCTAATTTTAAATCCACAAGATGAAATTCTGTTTGGTGACTTTACCTCTGAGGCTATACTTGTGCTCTGACCATGACCTATGTAATATTGTACAATACCATTGGTACCAAACCAAGAATGACAGCCTCTGTTGGATGGAGTTGAAATCAACTCAATGCCCTCATTTTCAAATGTCAAAAAACAAATCTTCTGACATCACTGACTGAGCAAAAATAAATATGATTTTAGTTAATACCATTTGTTGAAGTAGCACAGCCTCTTCCTCTCTGGACACATGATCTGCACAACCTCACTCATAGGGCTTGCATTATGGATAATTAAGCATATAGGGCTACCATTGTCTGCCCCCACATGGGCCAGGACGTCACATTAACACGAAGAGGGATGGCTCTCATACATGGTAATGGAGTTACAGCCATTTTTATATAAGATTCAAGTCAGACTATACTCATGCTTTCCGTCTAGTTAACGACAACACACTGGATTCTAGAAATTTCATACAACTTAATGAACAACTACTATGAAACTATATTATCATGGCAAAAAGCTCCATATATAACTTACTCAAAGTGCTGCTTTATGTCCCATTCTTCTGCGTATTTTGAGATTCCATTCACAAATAAAGTGCGTTTCACCTATATACAAACAACAAAAAGACAGTATAATTTCCAAGATGTCGAAAAAAAAAAAAATCATGAAAAAAGGTACAAAAAAAAATCTACCAAGTCGTCCTCTTTGTAGTGCATCTTGGAGGTGTGCCTTCTCATGCTGTAGACTGTCAAGAGCAGGTAGAGGAAGGCAAAGATAGTGTGCAGCCAAAGTAGTGCGTTACTACAAAGAAGACAAGGTGTAAATAGTGGGTCAAGTCCCCTATACGCAGAGGCAGGCAGTATAGTGGCGTATTGACTAAAAACTCATAGGATTTAAATTCTTCTCTAAAAATGCTATTTATGATGATTTGAGTTTCTTTTATTCCTACAGTTTTGTAATGTGGCCTGCGACACTGCCTCGGTGACGGCCCAGTGTGTGATGAATAAGCGTTCTCTAATCTAATCTTTCCCACTTGTGTAACAGAACAACAGTGTAACAATACTTGAAGTATATAAACCATGGTTAGTTTCCCCATGGTTTGCTTTGTAAGTGACAAAAGCTTCAAGTTGGTTTAACCGAATTTTGCTTGTGTGTACTTCTATTTCTTACATAGCTCCTTCAAATGCATACACATTCAATCGTATCCGTCATTTAGCATTCTTAAAATAATAAAGATTGTTGTGCATTAATCAATAGTTGCCTCTTCAGAATGAAAACGTGAAAGAAAAATAATGGCCGTTACTTTGTTCATGTAATATCATATTATTTTGTAGAAATGATATAATCTGTGCTTCTGTTTATGTCATGAATACAATAAAAAAAAAAAATCAACAAAATGTATATATACTTACTCTGCATCCAAATTTGCAATAGTGGTTCGCCCAAAACTGTAGGCATTATTTTCTGTAAAAGAAAGTATTTTTTGTAATCAATTCATAATAGAGGTGGGCAGATACAACATAGAATCAATACCATTAACAAAGAAAAAAAAGTATGTGTATTTTATGTATTTTAATGTGTGAAGCGCTTTGTGACCCTGGTCTGTGAAATGTGCTATACAAATAAACTTTACTTACTTACTTACTTATTAAAAAAAACACACGCTTGATCAAATTTGAAAAAATATATTGCCTGGATATCATTATCAGAAAACTCCCCATATTCCATGTTCATCAATATGCACCGTCTCAACTTTATGCAACTTTATATATCAAATGCTAAAACGCAGATCCCGTGGAAAGCCAATTGGGAACATAAACAATCGATCAATAAGTATATCATTTCAAATGGATGAATTTAGCACAGGTTACACAATCTTTAGGCAGAGATAAAAGCTTAATGTAACCAGGATAAGGTACGAATCATACAAAAATATCTGGAGTGTTATGGGCTAGAATCAAAAGACGATAGCTTCGACACTGATTGACTGATTTTAGCCTATTATGAAAGGGCACAATATTCCCAGGGGCCATAGTTTGAACGTGTCTGGTGTACAAGAATCGACGCTTGATCCCTGATTGCTCACTAAATGAAATAACAATCTTTTCCTTTGTAGTAGATTTGATCGCTGAACTCACCAAGTAGATTTCCAGAGAAGTTGACGGGCAGAATGATGCCAACGGACAGCACCCCGACCACAACCAGCAGCCCGATGATGTGACGCTGGAAGGACAAGTAGTGCACAGCGTCCTCGCCACACTTGTCGCGGATCTCGTCATCCCTGCGCCAAATAACACACTTTATATTCTATAACACAAACTAGCAATTTGTCTTGGCAACAAGGTAATATAAATACATGAATAAAAATAACGATATAGACGTGTGCATTCAGTATAAACATAAGATATCACATAACACCAAACAACACTCGCTGAGCCAATTTTGTTTTTCTCCAGTGTGGATATGGTCAAATTATGAATTGAGTTTGCTGTTTGCGGTCTGCATCTCACAATATAAAGCATTATGTTCTCAAAAAAACAGGATGTGCTGTTGCAAGTCAGCCATTGAAGCTTTACTGAGACTGAAAACTTGCCCCGGGCTCTGCATTGGGCTAAACATTTGTCTTAAATTATTTGAAAAAGTAGGTGTTTTCCACATTATTGTTAATCTAGTTCTTAATTTTTGCTCACTGTTGTTTGTACATAATGGTGTGAAACAGTAGCAATAACTACAATATTATGGAAAGAATACGTTTATTATAAGAGTACATTTACTATAATGTTTGTATACCGATCATTCTTCCCTTAATATGGAAAATGGTACGTACTTAATGCGGAAAATAGCTGTGAGCCACGAGCAGAAACCCTGAAAGAATTGACAAGGATGAATTAAAGGATGTTTTCAAACTGACACTTCCAAAACCTTTCCATCACTCACAGTGTCCCTCTGGTCAATGTCCACAGAGCTTGAGACGGAGGTGAGGCGTTCGTATCTTTCGTTGGCTTCAGGTGTCACCGTCGAGGCCACACTGAAAACACAACAAGCCCACCGCGTTACACAACCTGGAACCAGCACACACGAATCACCACCGGCACGGAAAAGATGACAACAATGCAGTCGCACACAAACACACCCTGAAAGTGACTGAGGAGATCCCATGCCAGATGCTTTTAAGACTTTTCATCAGGCAATAAAAAAATCTGTATGGCAATGGTTGGCCAACTTTATGCCAATATACCAGTAACTCAAAATTATTTGATTTCCATTTGTTTCATATTTTTATTCAAGATTTGTTTTTGTATCCAAGATAACAATGCTCAGTGCATGATGTAACTTGTGTGGAATCTACTTCCCTGATGATTTCAAGATTATTACTTTGCCTTGAATAGTCAACAATATATCATTGAACTTACACATTTATCATAAAACAGTTAACTCATTGACTGCCATTGACATATTTGTCTTAGACCCTCTATTCGACTGGGGATTACAGGACAATAAAAATAGCTAAAAACAAACGTATTGTTGCTGATCAAAGTGGACAACCCAGTCTTTCAGAATCTGGTTTCAGATTTTACATAGTCTTAGGAAATAATATTCTATGGGTCTTGAGAAGGGCGACAGTAGCTCAGTTGGTAGAGCATTGGCCTTAAGCCCAGAAGGTGGGTTCAATTCCCACCTCTGCACCTTCTCCACCGACTCCCACTGATGACTGCTGTCGTTGTGTCCTTGGGCAAGACACTTAACCCCACTTTGCCCAAAGCCCCCACTGAAAGATCAAGGCTATGCTCACACTCAGAGAGCAGCCGTCCTCCTGCGGACTCACCACCTGCAGAGGGTCAGTGAGGGGCTGGTGCTATGAGACTTGGGTGGCATCTCTGACTGCCACCCCCCTGACCCAGAAATGGATTAAAGGGTAGAAAATGGATGGATGGATGGATGGGTCTTGAGAATCAGTGAACTCATCAAAAATGGTTGGCAGTCAATGAGTTAAAAGCCAGATCTGTGGCATGCCTGCTTTTTCCAAGTCATTCTTGAGCAATAAATTGTATATTTACAATTATTTACAAGTATATAATCTCTATAGGGCTTGGGCACAAAAAAATCTGCTGCCAATTTTTTAGCCGATATTATTGGACAAGAAACTATCAATTAAATGAATAAAGGTAAATTGCATTAAATTTATGTTCTCATTACTCTTATTTCTCAGAAGTGGCTTTGGGATCTCGGCAGTCAGATTTCACACATTGAAAGGAGCAGTCATCGAAACTACTGCACCACCAGAAAAAGGTCTACAGGGTTAGAACTGCGTCAGGAAAGAAAAGGAAAAGTTAGATCAGGATTGTACAACATGATACCCAGCAGAGCATGTGAACACTTTGGATCCAGAATACATAATGTGCAGGTTTAATCTCAGCATTACACTAATTTTCCAATTTGTTTGCTGTCGAAAACAAGCATCTGTTTAAACTAGTACATTTTGTTGCTCAATATGTGGACAAGATAAGACACCATTTGATTTGTGCTGCAATAGGGTAGAAATAAATATTGAGAATGACTGTCACTTTTAAAGGACGTTACAGCTAGGCCTGTCACCATAACAGTTGGATGGCCGATATCATTTATTTACAAAGCAATATAATAAATAAAACTACTTGTATGCTGCTCAACCAATTGAAATATGACAGCATTATTCCAGCAAAGTTATTACCCAATTTCTCTATTTTATTAATAAGACTGCACAGAGAAAATAGAGATGAATTAAGATTTTTTGGCTTGTCAGAAGAGTATTATTAAAATCGTTTGGGTCTGGCTGGTCAGGCTAAAAAGATGTCTTCTCATCTCTCTACAGCGAAAACTACAAAGAATAAACATCTAGAAAATATATATATATAGAACCCCAAATCGTATATTTGTCCCTCACCAGTTAATGAACGATAATTTCAGTAAATATACTAATTATAGTGACATATCATTAATCTCAATATAACATTTATTCAAGTACAGCTTAAACTGATTTGCGATGCTCAGTGCAAACGCTCTGCTGGGATCCCTGTCGAACTCAGACAGAGAGGATGACTCCACAGTTACTTTAAGACGTTTCTAAAAAGGGTCTAGCACAGAGACCATAATCCATCAGCTGACCTCCACCCCCACATTCCTACATTACCCAGGAGTCAGGAGGGCTAGTCTTATCTCTAACACATGTACAGGGTGACATAACAGGCCTATGTGCACCGTCACTGGTCCCAAAAGCCGTTACCTCTCCCTGTAAGCGTCCTGCCTGCGTGGCTCGTGCCGCACGCCCACACCAAAGCAGCTTCATAAAGAGGTCAATACAGAGATTAGCACACAGACAGCTGATTAGGAAGGTGAAGGAGACACAGGCTGCCGGCAGAGGAACAGTGCTGGGAACATGTACAACACCTCTACATGTTTGAATGTATAATGTGGCTCTGCATGCATAAATTATTCAATTGAATTTCCACCCATGAGCATAATATCAGAGTTTGTGGTCAGAGAGTGTTTTGGGCTGTGTCTTGCATTTGTGTCTGTTTTTGGTTGTGTTGAATGAGCCAAATAAGCCTTTATCTTTCAGCGGGGGCTTCAGACAGAGTGGGTTTGAGTGTCTTGCCCAAGGACACAATGACAGCAGACATCAGTGGGAGTAGTTAGAGTAGGTCTTGTGAGGGATCGAACCCACGACCTCAAGGCTCATGAGCCAATGTTCTCCCAACTGAGCCACTGACGTTTTATGTTATCTATGTATAAACTAAACTTATACCAATACTACAAGTACTACTTTTAGAATGGTTTTCAATATATATTTATAGACATAAGTGATAGCTAATCCAGGGGTGTCCAAACCGGTCCAGAAAGGGCTGCTGTGGCTGCAAATTTTATATCAGACTCGGCATCGAAGCCCTTTCTGGACCGGTTTGGACACCGCTGCTTTAATCATTGCATCTTGATCACTTCCAAGTTATTGTTGCATGACACAAGACAACAATGATATGGATAAAAAATTATATTTCTTATCCATAAGAAGTGTTCACAGTAAGTGTTTTGGATCAATGTCCTCACATGATGTTCATTACAGGTGAGACTCAAGCAATTAGAATATTGTTCAAAAGACTTCTGTAATTCAACTTACAAAGTGAAACGAATATATGACAGATACAGTATTGAGAGATATAATGTTGATAAGTAGCTCACAGCTGGTATAAAAAAAAAAAAGATATCAAAATATAAAATTGTGAACATGGGACTGTGAGGGATAATAATTGCATTATAACAAAGGCTTGGCATGTGTCACCCTAAAAGTGATGAGTCCACTTCACACATTGGTACCACATTTTAAGTTGAATTACAGAATTAATTTTCTACGTTTCACCTGTCAGTGTTTCAACTTCTGGATCACACAAAATGTGCATTTTGATACAGACACGACTCTATAATCTAATTCTACGGAATTTGAAAGCAACTATTTTTTCAAACAATATCTAAATTCACATCTTGTAACAACTTATTTTCTCGAACCCTGTGACATTTACAGTAAATTTTCTTGATATCAATGTTATGAGGTCGTGAGTATGTGGAGAAAGTTTACAGATTATCAATATCCAAAAATGTAGAGATGCAAATACTTGTTCACAGGACAGCGTAAATGTGACAGACAAAGTACAGACATTTCTTAATGAGGAAAATAGAAAACATGTTGAGCCCCAGAGTCCTGAAGAGAATGGACTTTGTATACAGTAAAAGGAGAAGAAAAGGCGTCGACTTGTCATTGACAAAAACAAAACATACTATTCCCGATCATCCAGGCGACTGTATCTCTGTTGTTGGTCCATTCGTCTGAAGGAGAAATAGAAAGCAAACAAAGCCACTCAGCTTAACGAGAGGAAATTAACGCCACAGGCTATTCCGTTTGAGTGTGGCAGCATATTCAGCAATTTATCATTATATCAGAATTCTCGTACAATTTTCCACCAGCTTTCTTAAACATGCCTTTAGAATTTCCTTTCTTACAGCTATGCAAAATATATCTTATTAGAACACATTTTAAGACAGCATGTTGTGGTCTGATTTGTTCTAAAATTGGACTGTTTTCTATCTGTAGTTTCTAATCAATAGGTGAGACTACTGGGGTACAATAGTTAACAAAAACTGTATAAAGACTTTACAGTGCAAATTATATATATATATAAAAAAAGAAAAAAAAAATGAACCTGTGCATTTGAATACCTAGATATTGATATTAAATATTAAAACGTGTAGATTTGTATAAATATGAATTATACATGAACTGCTTAAAATCTTTCAGTCTAGGGAAATTCATTCAAATAAAGCCACCTGTTGAGTTTTTGTGACCGTGAGATGAACCTTGTGTATTATAACAGACATACCATTGAAGACTCACAGAACACATAATCCAAGCACATCATATGCCTCAAAAGAAACGCTATCATTGACACTATTCCCAAGTTATTGCTCACCTGACTAATACTTGGATGGTAGAAGTTTAAAGACACACTAGAGTAAAAAGAGTCCTAAGACCAGAATTTCTAATGAGTTACATAACTACACCATGCTGTCCCCTCTCCTCCATGCTGCTCCTGTACAGCTGCAAAAATAGTGGCTTTTGGACCATTGCACCAGAGCAGCAGGAGACAGAGGTCACTGAGGTCCTTTCAGGCTTCAGTTTTCAAACCATGCCATGGGCTGCCGACTGTACAAGCAGCAAGCAAGGAACAAGCATGGTATCTTGTTTCACTTTACTAACAGCAATTTCTCATTCTATATACATTATTTATATTATATATATACATATATACACACATGAATGTGCCTTTGACAAAATGAGCAGCGGAGGTTTATTAAATACTTTCAGATGTCCACAGTTTTTGAGTTATAACTTCTTAAAGTCCAGATACTTTAATTGACACTTTGTTTATCCAAAGTGGGAGAAAAATATGCTGTAATTTTTTTTTAGTTTAGGAAAATCCATTTAGGATACATGGTTGTTTAGAATACATTTACATTTCCCCACTGGGAGATGAATAGATGTTTATTTTATTCTAATCTTATGGTCACCAGTTGAGACATCACAAAGAATTACTGTAAAATTACTGAAATAATTAGTTACATTCAGTCAATTGTATTAGTTCCCATCTGCTAGACAGTACATACATACTGTACACATAACATTGTCATGGGCAAGAGAAGCAAAGATGTCAGAGTTTCTATAAATGTATACATTTTGTTTAGACAAGGACAAAGAAAAACTCACAAGGACTGAACGGCAAGCCCAGGTCTCAAACATAAATTACAAGTTAGTGTTCAAAATGAATGCAAAACATTAACGTAGAAGATGAATATCAAAATGCATCTTTCTTTCGATGTATTTCAATGCCAAATCCCAAAAAATCTTTTTAACATACGTTTTCTATTTACCCAATGTAAAGAAACAGTGAATAATAATATTTGCGTACACACTAATGCCCCAAGTATTATTAACATAACAAAGGAGAGAATTGACTTCATTTTATTTCTACCTGTCAGCGTCGGTGACCAGAGCAAGTCGTCCATAATCCCACGCAACTTTTCTCAAGAACGAAAACACGACCAGCAGCCCCTAGGAAAACACATTAAGGGAACACATTTACACAACACTGTCCACATAACAAAAGTTATATCATCGGCAAAATGATTCTAAATATGGCATGAATCATTGAAAAGAACAATATATTCTATTTGGACTTCTGTTGTGGATCTAGATATTTGGAGTCTGTACCCCCTCCACCCAATGCAGTTTCAAATTTAATTCATAGAGCCCTTTACAACACTCAAGACGACCAAAGTGCAAACCAGATCACTTTGGTCAAACTAAAGTTTGTTTTCAGTTCAAATTAACGTGTTGCTAACATGGTTGCTAAGGGAAGCTGAAGTTTCCTGAATGAAGCCCTCTGATTGTAAATCCAGCCCTAAAGTTTGACCAAAGACAATATCAAAATGTAAACATCAGGATCACAGCCCACTAACCCTAACACTAACACTAACCCTAACCCTAACCAGATTTGGTTGAAATGGTGAGTGTCACACAAACTGTTAATGAGCTTTTCTGTTTTTTTTTTAGCACTTCCATTGGGCTTAATTGAGCTAGTGTGTTAACATATTCCATCAATGATCTGCACCTTGCTTGTAATGTGCTAAAGTGACTAAAAATGCCACCAATGCCGTGGGCGGCACGGTGGCTGAGTGGATAGCACTCTCGCCTCTCAGCAAGAAGGTCCTGGGTTCGAATCCCGGCTGGACCAGGGCCTTTCTGAGTGGAGTTTGCATGTTCTCCCCGTGTCTGCGTAGGTTTCCTCCGGGTACTCCGGTTTCCCCTACCACAAAAAATATGTACAATAGGTCTGGCATGCGCCTCCTGTTCGGCGACCCCGCTCCCATCTCTGTGTGGAGTGAGAGGACAAGTGCCCAAAAAATAACAATTGTAAACCGCTTTGTGACTCTGGTCTGTGAAAGGCGGTATATAAAGAAAGCTTACTTACTTACTTACTTACTAAAACCCAGTGGGGGAGGGTCCCAGCTCAAAAGTGGCCAAAATGACGTGCGCTGACATGCTTGCAATACCACCCCGGGCCGTTGGGGGTGGACCCAGAAGAAGAATTAGCCAATGCTAACATATAGCGTTAGCAGACCTCTCAAAAACGTCTTTACAGGATGGACCAAAAGTTGGCTCTTGGCCCAAAGCTCCGTTCCACATGTGTGTCAATGCTGAGGGGGGTGATTTTTTTTTGGTCCACTCTAGTTTACTCGCGGGGAATTTTTGAAGTCTCTCGTTCAAATGAATGGAGCTGCGCCGGCTGACGCATGCACAGATGCGTTTTTTCACAATTTTCTTGTGGGCGGGACCACTCGCGGCCATCTTGGATTGTTCCATGAAAGCACTTTTCATGGAACAACTCCTATGAACGGCGGAGATAGGCGTGACTCTGTCCATTAATATATACAGTCTATGCTAAAACCGTGAAATATATTTGAATAGTTCGACGTACCAGAAAGAACATGAAGTCCAGTGCGAGGACGGTGGGTACTCCTCCGAAGGGCAGCCCCTGGAGCACTGTGCTGCGGATGCGAGCGGAGTAACAGTAGTCTCTGGACGAGGATGAGTTTGGGGGGAGCGTGGGACAGCTCCCCGTGGGACCGCACCCCTGTGCCCCCAACAATGCCATCATGAAGACCAGGGCGCGGAGCATCACTCACTGCAGCATGGTGGATATCTGGTGACACAAACGTCGGGTTATTAGATTAAACCACTAAAGGGCTGTTTCCACGGGCCCGACTCTACTCGCCTCAACTCGACTCGGCACGACTCGACTCGACTTGAGAGCGTTTCCATCGGCCCTGTGTATCTATGGCAACGAGTTACCTAAGGGGTAGTGATGCGCGGGTCGGCCCGAAAGCCGCATCCAACCCGCAGTTTCGGGCGGGTTGGATGCCTCAAAAATATGAGTCATGTCGGGTGCGGGTGGGTCGGGTCATAAAGCTCCTGATCCCTATATATAATTATGTATATAATTAAGTTTAACAGGGAGGCTGTTAAACCAAAAAAATCACAAACACCCGTAAGATTGCCACCTTCCTGACTCCTGCTTTAAAACCCTCAAAATGCTCCAGCCATAGCTCCAGCCCGAAGAGAGACGTGTGATCCTCACAGAGGCGCGTAGACTGATGACGCTGTGGGCATCCCAGGCCTTCTAAGCCGGCCGCGGCGCCAGGTATAGGCCTGGGTAGTTTTTACCAGTTTTTATCTTGGCCTACTCAAATTTGTTCCTCGCCTCTCAAGTCATTTGCCTTTTTTATTAAAAGACATAATTTAAATATTGTTATTTCTATACACACATTATTGCTAAAATGTTGCGTTCTAATGTTTTTAGAAATTGTAACCGCCTGAGCGTCATCAGGTTCGTTGCTTCAAATATAGTTCTGTTTATTGGCTGAACAATTTTGTCCAATAAGCTGCATGATCATATCAAACATCCCGAAACCCATGCGCGAAGCTCGTTCCCCGAGAACAACCAGCTATTCCTCCTCTTAAAGATTGACATTCACAACGGAGTAGCCTTTTTAATTTTAGTTTTAAGAAAGTTCAGCGTGAACTTGGTGAGGTAGAGGAGCCAGAGGCCCGGGCCCGTAGGTTCCAGAGGAGGAGAGCGCGGTCAGGCCAGGCTCGCCTCGCACTGATGAGGTAAACTCCAGGCCTGTGTGAGACACAGGGCCTCATGTATGAAACTGCGTACGGCCAAATCAGGGTAAATGAGGCGTACGCATTTAACAATCTGGACGTGAGCGTACAATACGCAAAAAATATACGCCAGGTCTGGAGGTGGAGTAAATCTATACGCTGATCTCAACCTTCGGCACAACACGCCAAAACACGCATGGAATTTAAGATATGGACAATAATAAACATATTCCCTCTGGCAAAATAATAAGCTGTGTTTTCATTGAGCATCATGTTTCAAAATTTGAATTTGCGCATCAGAAAAAGTCTAATGGAAACACGCAAACTTTGAATAAATCACAGCTCATGATGAGGACCCTTTATTAAATCTGACTTGTGTGTGTAGTATTTTGATCTGCATGTTTTTTAAATGTGAAGTGCTTTGTGATCCTGGACTGTGAAAGGCTCTATACAAATACACTTTACGCGACAGGCATGTGCGACCCAGCTATTGCTGTGGCAGGCTCTGCGCTGTGGAATTACACACGGCTGTCTGTGTTTCCTCATTTCACATCTAAAGCAATGTGTTTTTTCATTAGATTTGCCTCACACAGACACACACCCCAGCACCGATGGACTATTGCTCACTCCAAATGTCTCACTGCCCTGTCCAGAGTGCGCAGCGAGTGCCGTGAGAGGTCGGCCACATAACTCCTCAAATGTGCTGTCATTCAGAAGTTTCTCTCTCAAGTGTACAGCGCTTCAATGCGTACTTCTACCCCGAGCCAGGCTGCGTCCAAGACGCTGCAGACACTTCATTGATGAGTCACCGCTGCATAATATATATGAATTCATTCATTCTATATTTATTCACTTCTACAATTCAAGAGATTTTTATAATGTATCAAAATATTTTCCTGCTGACCTGTTGCAAAGACGGGGCGTGAAACAGGCGATTGCTGCATAATTCTAGGCGTGACTTTCATAAATACGTTCGTATTCAGCCGCGGCATTTATCAAGACCCGCAGCTGCGTACGCTCAGATCTGGGCGGATCTCACACGTTCATAAATCCCACGTTGGATCTTGTGTAAATAGAATATACACCCAAAATGTACACCTTTTTCTACGCAAGTTTCCTAAATGAGGGCCTGTGTGTTTGTTTGTATGTGTGTATGTGTGTGTGTGTGTGTGCTTGAGTGCGTGCGTTTTAACCATATTGTTTGAAACCTAAATTCCAACTACCCCTTGTAGTTTGCGAGCGAATTTGGCCTATACCTACTAATCTGCAGGCCTACCCATAATTGAAAACCTGGCGCCGCTACTGTTCTAAGCAGGTGCGTAATTACTTTAATATTTACAGTCTATTGTAATTACACAGGCTACAGATGTTACGCGTGCTTAGCCTATATTAATATTGTGTAACATTCAAAATAGATTGAGTGAATATTCCCTTTTCCTCATTGTGGTGGTTTGCGGAGGAGAGAGCAGAGAGAAGTTTGGCAGGGGAGGAGCCGTGTGGAGTTAAAACATAAATGGTTTACAGCTTGCTAAATTATTTGAAAGCATCTTCATTATGAATGTTATATTTATGTATTTATTATAAATGTTAGAGATGCCAGAGAAAAGGCGTCTGCTTTTTGCTGAGTGGGACACACCAGCGTTCGTCGACGTTGCTGGGGTTACAGTATCTGCTCGGCCCGACTAGAGCCAGGTCTAAAGCATTTACCAAAAAAGTAACGGGTCACGGCTAAAGCGAGCCGGTGGAAACGTCCGCAAACCGGTGAGAGTCGAGTCGAGTAGAGTCGGGCCCATGGAAACGGCCCAAGATAGTTGTGCGACAAGAGATTATGAATGTGGACAATAGCCAAAAGGACAAAAGTAATTTAATTATTTTATCAACATTTAAATATTCCTTCTTGTAAATGTGTCAAACTAGATTATTTGGAGGAAACAACTGATCAAAAACGTTGTGCTGTTTTATAGTATTGGACAGAGTGGACATTGTTTACTAGACTATACACAAATCATGTCAACAATAATTGCTAGAGGAGTCCTGACTACTGAGAGAACTGTACAGCCAACTATGACTAAAGAAGTCATCATAAAAAATAACAGAAGTATTGGTCATCATTCGTTTGCCCAACACGTGAACAGACCTCTGCTGACTCTGATTAACATGCTCTGACAGAAATGCCTTGTCACAACGAGTCTAATGGTTTTGTTCAGTTTCAAACTCAAACCCAGGCTGTTGCCCTTTAGTACACTTTCTGTTCCTCTTGAGCTTAAACAACTGACAAGCAGTTCTGAAAAATCAAAGAGACTGAGGAAAAACAGTGCTAATTGAGACAAGTCAGATCCGTGGAAAGATAATAGTTTGTATGTGTCCGGAACATGCGTGTGTGTAATGAGACTGCACTCAAATGGTATCAGCCTTTCAATTTGGATTTTAATAGTCTTATTTTTTGTCCAATCTATGAGAAATTAAGACCAACCAAAAAATCGTAGGGCCGTTTAAGCTTGAGATTTTGCAAATAGGTTTAAATTATTACTTTTACTACTGCAGTTTGGGTTGTTATAGTAAGTTAGATTTAATAATACATTTAATACATTTTGTTTAATAATATGATAATAGCCATAGTACCAATCATATAAAACACACAAAAACACCCAACGAACCAGAAATAAATTGTGTAATATATTTTCTTTTATCCTGCATGTTTTTTTCATGACACCCATTTTGCACATGAATGAACTGTTCATGAACAATTCAATATTCTATAGTCCAGGTGGTGGAAGTGATATTGGCTGCAACCAGGTTTGATGTGGCTGTTGTGGACCGGAACATGTAAAAAAATGTATTTATTGGTCCGCAGGAAAGAGACGTGGCTCTTCATCTCACTGATGGCAGCTCGAAATGTGCTTTTTTACATTTTTGTATTCTCTGGTTCTGCTCACTCTCTTATTGGGATGTGCAGGTCTCTACACACTTTGAGCTGTTGTGAGGCTTCAGTCGTGGCCTTCGCTCCAGTTCCACCATCCCGCGCGGAGCTGCTCATCTGCCGAACACTAAACTCATTTATCTGGTGCCTGGAATGTGTGTGACATCACTGTGGAGGGACGCAGCCGCACACAAACAATAAGACGATAGAGTCCAGACCGCTGCAGCCTTCAGATGGACCCGTCTGAGTGTGAGCGGCACAAACACGAGTCTGCTTAAAATAATATTACTTACTTAATAAATATATTTAAATATATTTCATGATCATATTTAACTTTTAAAGAACCACAGCTGTGGAACCCTTTACCTTTGCACATTAGAACTGTCAAGTCGAATTAGAACTAGTGGCCTTGTCTTGTTTACCAAGGCAATTTA
This sequence comes from Knipowitschia caucasica, assembly GCA_964034765.1. Classification (NCBI taxonomy): domain Eukaryota; kingdom Metazoa; phylum Chordata; class Actinopteri; order Gobiiformes; family Gobiidae; genus Knipowitschia; species Knipowitschia caucasica. Next base: position 29,777,927 of record OZ035835.1, read on the forward strand.
AAAAAAAAAATAAAAAAAAAAAGTGCTTTACAAATAATCGTTGATGGATTTTATACTGTGGAAATATAAACCTATAAAACATGTTTGTAGAAGACTAAAAAGGTTAGTTTTTTAAAATATAAATCAATGTCTAACTTTTCAAACTCTGGAGATTAACAGACAAGCTCTTTCTCCATTGGTTTGTCTATTCTCCTCCAGCACATCTTACTGGTGATGGTTATGAAGCTGCACAACCTGCTTCTCCCCATCCCTTTAACAACAAGAGTAGTAGTAATTAAGTAATCTTTAAGTAATCTTTATTTATATACCGCCTTTTCACTGCACATTGGTTTACAATTGTTATTTTTGGGAGTGGGGGTGCCAGTACAGGAGGCACATGCCAGACCTATTGTACATATTTTTAGTGGTAGGGGAAACCGGAGCACCCGGAGGAAACCTACGCAGACACGGGGAGAACATGCAAACTCCACTCAGAAAGGCCCTGGTCCAACCGGGATTCGAACCCAGGACCTTCTTGCTGAGAGGCGAGAGTGCTATCCACTCAGCCACCGTGCCGAGTAGATATGTATGTATCTACATTTACATTACACCTGAAGCAGTGGTTTGAGGAAAACCAAGTCTGTCACTTAAGTTTGACTCTGTATTGTTCTATGGTGAGTGTTCATGTCTGTATAGGTTATTGTTTTTAAGTCGCCTGCTAAGGACTATAGATGGAAACTAGATTTTTTTGTCTGCATTTCAAAAGATATCCCCATCACAAAAAAATTATTACTCCCATTTATACATAATTTTCGGATATAATTTGACATACAAATTTAATCTTAAAAGTTACCGTGTTGCTGTGTTTTATAATTGTTTGTTATTTTTCAAGGAAACGTAGCAAATTGTTCCACTTTTTTGATAATGCTGAAATTTGCACAAACTAAAATTCTAACTAAAAACCTAATTGATACGTTTCGAGTCTTGTAAATTACTAAGCTTATATCAATTCAATTGAAATTCTCTGACGGGAAGCCAAAGTGTGTGATGTTTACCAGCACCAATCATAGCATGACTCAGCAACTCTGTGCCACCTTTCCACTGATGCAGTTTCTATGTGAGCCAGAGCTGGGCTAAAAACAAGAAACCAGTTTATGTCATGACTACATGAGTGGGTTTTTTGGTTTGGACTGGCCTGAAGAAATCTGTTCTAATCTCATCATCCTGAAATCCTAAATCAATTATTTCACAAGAATTGTTTAGCTCTGATTTTGACTTCATTTTCTTCTCTAATATTTCATTATCAGCCTTTTGTGACTAGCTTCACGTCGACTGTAGGGCTGCATTGAAATGTATAGATAACTGAAAGTTGTCAACAACAAATAATCAACAAATGGCTGGTTTTTGAATTAAATGAAAGGAAGAGGTTATATGACTGCAAAGTACTTGTCTCGTTCTCGAACCAGCATAACTTTTGGTTTGCCTTGGAAACACAAACAAAACAAAAACACCCTCATATTGCTATGATTTCCATACTTTTACTTTATTTCCTTTATTACCCCAAACGGTAAAGTGATTCCAGCTGTTTGTCACTTTGTAAGCAACATAACCTGAAAAATTATAAGAAACAACTTTCAGTAAATAACTGATTACATTTTGGATGGAGATTTTGCGTTTAATAATAATAATAATGCATTGGTTTTATATAGCGCTTTTTTAGACACTCAAAGACACTTTACATGTCATTATTCATTCACTCCAAACACTGTAGTGATGAACTACTACTGTAGCCACAGCTGCCCTGGGGCACACTGACAGAAGCGAGGCAACCAGTATGTGCCATCAGCCCCTCCGACCACCACCAACCATTCACACACACACCAGACTCATTCTAGGCCATGTGGGTGAAGTGTCTTGCCTATAGCCTGGCCTTAGCCATCCGTACACTCCGTTCAATCATCATTTCACTGCTTGTAACGTCTGGGTCTAGTCCCTGTGTTAGCGAATACAAATCGGTTGAATTTCGACCGACCATTCAGAGAGCGCGGAAGGCAGGTGTTGTAGTTAGTTGTGGGTGATGTCAAGAGTTTCCGTCGAACAGGCAGGTTGTAGTTTGGTAATGGCGAAAAATGCGATAGAACCAGACCGGATTACTTTACTATCAAGAAATTGAAGCCAGAGCAAGGGTAATGTTTAGCAAATGTAATCACTGGCAAAAATTGCGGCCCTACCCCCCACGGGCTCCGGTAGCGGCAAAGGAGATGGCTAGGCTAAATGCTAAATGCTAACAACAGACTCGGGCGCACTACATACGTCACGGTAAACTCAGATACAATCGTTTCAATCTGCAAAAGGAGTTAACCCCTCCCACCTGTAAACGGAGCTCAATAGAGCACCTCCAGACCTTAGTACGAAATGTAATTTGTACTATGGTGTGGTATGACCAGGCTATCTTGCCTAAGGACACAACAGCAGTTTGGCACTTTACAGCCGCAGCCGCCCCACTGTGGCATCAGGTGTTCCCAGAGGTTAAGTGTCTTGCCGACAGCAGACAGTGGGAGTCGATGGTGAAAGTCTTGAGGTGGGCTCGAACCCACGACCTTCTGGCTCAAGGCCAATGCTCTACCAACTGAACTACTGTAGCCCTAAACATTTAACTGGACCTCTTGGAGGAGGTCTGCACACTGTGAATGTTTTTCAAGTTTAATACTACTGTATATTCTTTTACTGTGTCCAAGTCATTCACCTTAAAAGTCAAAAGAACCAGCTCTAACAAAAGATTTCAACATGAGAACATATGTTTATGCAGACTGAATATTAGTAGGAACCTGGAAGTTTAAAGCCTAGCGTACATCGACAGAGTAACTGGAGACAACTAGTTGCAAGGCGGCTTTTGGCAACTGAGAGTAGATGATGGAGATGATCAGTTGCCGAAATCGGTCGATGTGAGCGCTCTTACAACTGGAGATAAACAGTCGATCTCCGGATTCAGTCAGTTGCCCGTGTTCTACTCTTCGGCATCTAGTTGTACTCAGATCCAGAGATATCACCCGATGTGCGCGCTCCAACAACATGTGTTGAGAGTGTTATCATGTGACGTCTCTACAGTTTATGCCAGAAAACACACTGTAGTTGATGGCCAGTTGCTGTCGATGTACACGCTGTTCTTCCTGAGACTGGCCTGCTACTAGGAGTTGCCCATTTTCGCCAGATTGTTGTTGTGTGCGGGGCAGCAATTCATAGGCGACGGATATAATCACTTGCCAGTCCGATGTACGCTAGGCATAACACCCAACTACTACCATATATACAACAAGAAGGGCGGATACAATTCTGTCCAGTGCATCTCCATGAAACTAAACAATTAAAAGTTTGTATACAATAACCAATACAAGTTTTTGCTTTGATAAGAATACTTTTGGTAATCGTAACATGCAAAATGGAAAATCACAGAACACGTGTGGAACAAATGGAAAAAGATCCTTCATTATGCATTCAAATCTACAAAGGCTGCAGAGTAATATGATGCCAACAAACAGAGTGCATTTTTAAAAAGGTTATATATGTTATCAATACATCTTTCCATTTAGGACACATTATATAATAATATAATATAAAATATTGACCTCAACGAAATGTCAACATCAAGTAATTCACTAAAAAGGAGAGTTATTTGCATTTGCTAATCGCTTTTGAAGATCTTACAATGACCAGTGTGTAGTCAAAAGAATGAAAAAGCTAAATGAACAACTCCTAAAAGTTTCAGTGACTCACTGGAACTCTGCTCGTCTCTGGTCCACCATAAATTATATGGTAGATTATACAGTATTGGTGAAATTAGAAACAAAAAAACAGAAAAACCAGAGATTCAACATAAATTACATATATCCATCTAAAATCATATCAACAATAACATGCTGTGTATTTGGTCATGTGAAAGTAATCAATTTCAAGGAACGGTATAGCTGATAAATAATGATCAATTATAGAAATATCAACGCTGATGCACTAGAAATAAGATTAAGAGACACAAACTAAGGGGGTAATTTCAGTGAATGGAATTAATTGAAGGCGACAGTAGCTCAGTTGGTAGAGCATTGGCCTTTGGGCCTGAAGGTCGTGGGTTCGAGCCCACCGTAAGACCTACTTCACGACTCCCACTGATGACTGCTGTCGTTGTGTCCTTGGGCAAGACACTTAACCCTACTTTGCCCAAAGCCCCAACTGAAAGATCTCAGCTCCTGTGGACTCACCACCTGCAGGAGGATCAGTGAGGGGCTGGTGCTCTGTGTACTGGGTGCAACTCTGACTGCCACCCCCCCCCGACCCAGAAATGGATTAAGGGGAAGAAAATGGATGGATGGATGGAATTAATTGAAATTAACTTTAACAATGTCAGTTTTAAAGTAGTTAGGGCTGCGCAATTAAGAGATATCTGATGGCAATTTTATGATAAACTTATCTTGGATTTGCATATTTTTAGAATCCCATTGAGTAACTTTTATTATTCTTATACAATTAGATGCAAATTGTAGTTACATAGATATACTGTATACACATGGATTAAACTAGAAATTGTACTACTATCCTTGAAAGTAACAACAAAACAGTATAGCTCATCTATGACCTGCATACACTAGTGACGAGATAAGCTTGTGTGGGCTATTGCCTAAACATGTATTAGTCTATTAATCATTAAATGGAAATTCAACACATAGATCTCTGGTCGTGATTACATTAACAGAGGGCAAAGAATCACTGTTTCATTATAGAATCTCAAACAAATGGAACATTTTCTGCCTGAGGTCCACACATGTAGACACATGAGAACGAGAAGTGCAAAATACAAAACGAACATTACGTCTGAAAAACAAATGCAAAGTAAATAAAGGATTAGAAACACAATGCAACATTTTGATAAGGCTTAACTTCATCTGATCTGAAGAAAAGAGAAACAAGACATGGCATGTCTTTTAAAGTCACTGAATGTTCTAAAGTTACGAATCAGATCCCACATTTGAATCCAGAAATATGTTGTGGGGCTAGGATCAACATGATGTGATCATAGTGCCATAGTGAGTGTCCAGAACTGACACTCATTTCATTTGAAACATTTTGAAATGATGACACATGCTCCTACAACAGCAGAAAGAAACAAAACAAAAAGTCTGATTTGGTGAAGATAACTAAATAAACAGTTTGTCCAAAAGATTGTCCAAGTCTTTGAAGAGCTCTATATCCCAGTGTCCAAAAATAGTCAGAAAGAGCTTTAATGAATCTTAAATTAACACTTAAATTGGTAAACCTAATCAGGACACATTTTTTGAATTAAAATTTGTTCCCAGCCAACAACCCACCATCATCATAAACATGTGGCCAAATGTTAATGGAATGCTTCATATACAGTATTGAGAATGCTGCAGCTGCATCACTGTTGTTGTAGCTGTTTTTTTGTGTTCCTTTTAATTTGGGAGAGTTGGAAACATACCGAAATGTGTCAACCCGTTACTGGCTTCATAAACCTAAACTGTTTTGTGTCATCATCAGAAAGTAAAGAAACCCAATGCTCCCAGGGCAGTGGGTGAAGGCCAACATAAGGACTTAATCTGGGTTTATCGCCTCAGTGCAACACATAAATGAATCATGAACACCATGTCAGACAATACCACATCATTACCATGCACCTTGAGTGTTATAAATAAGTAATATCTGTTATAAAAAGAACAAATATATAAGTTACTAATAATAATAATTTTAGAAACACAGTTGCCGAAGCACTATAACAATACTTCAGTCAATAGATTGTCATGTGTTGAGTTTCTCATTGTTCAGGGAGTAGTCATAAAGTATATCAAAAGAAAAGCGATGGATGAAAGTAAACATGGGAAATGTGATAACACATATAGATTACATCAATAAATGCCAAAACATGAAATGTACAAACCTTTGTGTGGAACCAAACAGAGAAAGTGTCAGTGTGCTGGTTGGGGTTAGCAGCCCAGAGCTGGCCCTGTTAGCTCTCTGTCTGTGTGGCGAATAACAAGTGGAAGCTTTAATCCCCGACTGGATCCAACCACACCTCGTCCACAGGTCCCGCTCAAAACAAAACACAACCCCTCGGTGTTTATCCAAAGGGATCACGGTCACAAATGACAAGTGAGTCCAGGATGTAAAAGACTGCGCCTTCCACAGAAGCTGAACTGTGGCTCAAGACAAACCAGTTGAACAGGAGCGAGGCCGGAGGGTTCAGCCGCTCTGAGCACACTCTGCGCGGCTCACGGACAGCCCACTGACACTCTACTGTCACATTTATCCATACGACGCACTGGTATGACGCAGAGCAGGACCCAAAACACAACACGTAAACTAGTCGAATGCATCTATAATGGTATAAATCATAATAAATACAATTATAAACACTTTTAGCATCTGTCGAGTTTGTGTCGTGGTGAGATTTGGCATTGGATTGGCTGGTTTAGTGTCGCACAATGATGACGACACTATATCCTGACATTGCTTGTGCTGAGCATTTATGAAAGGTAAGTCAACAGCGCTTATTAAAGCGTTTCATTAACATCATATTAAAGCGTTTCCTATCATGTTTGATTCGTTTTTTGATTAGTCACTTTTTAATAAACTGGTCTGCATTTCTCTATCTGACCGTATCTTTGTATCTGGTGGAGTGTCTTTGATCATAGCCTGCTAATGCTAACGAACGACATTATTAGTATAAATTTAGGTATATGACACATTCTGTTTTTCGTGTTTGTTTAGATCATGGCGCTATTTCACGTATCAAGATCCCTTATGGGATTTTTGATTGAGACGTCGACAAAAATCCAACAAAGAACATTTAGGTAAGCTTTTTAAACTTCTCAAAACATGTTCATCCATGATTTGGTTGGCTTGCTCTTTATTCTCATGCACATATCTTTGAGGATCATTGAAAGTGCATGAGTCTTTATAGTATGTTTCAGGAGTTATTATTGGTTAATTATTGGCAATAATACGTTACTTTTTTATTAACAAAGTGTACTTTTATTTGATTTTCAGAGCATCATTGGCTGCAGCTGCTATTCAGAAAATGACAAGAGTACGTGTTGTGGACAACAGCTCTCTGGGAAATACTCCTTATCACAAAGCGCCAAGAGTGATCCATGTGTACACAAAGAATGGCATTGGAAAAGTTGGGGATAAAGTTTTGCTTGCCATCAAAGGACAGAAAAAGAAAGCTTTAATTGTCGGACACAAAATGCCAGGAGATCGCATGACGCCACGATTCGATTCAAACAATGTGGTGTTACTTGAAGAAAATGGAAATCCTACTGGAACTAGAATCAGAGTTCCCATTCCAACACAGCTGCGCAGCATGGATGGAGACTACGCTAAAGTATTGGCAATTGCAGGCTCATTTGTATAACTGTTTGCAGTGTCTATTAAACAAAACCTTTTGGGCCATTTTACTGAGGCTTCTGTGCTAACAATAAATAGTCTTTATATACAAACAAGTGTCTGTTTATGTTGGTCAAATCAACAGTGAACCTTCAAAATGGGGCAAATATTTATTTAAGGCACAACATACACTCAAAACACAAACACTTTAGCACAATTTAAAAGCAGTGGTTTAACAGATGCGGTTCTAAGGCATTGATAATATTCATGTGATCCCTGTTAGTTTCACCTGACCCTGATCAAGTGACATTTTACAGCCTTTGTAATTGATGCCACTCTGCTAAATCTTCATTATTAAAAAATACAATCTAAGTGCAAAATAAATGTGATACAAAACAACTTTGCAAAACCTATCTATGCTGCCATCTTGTGGTGAAATAACAAAACTTCAATGTAACATAAATAATAAAATCCTTCCACAGTGATTAATCAAGTTCTTGTTTTAACTACATCAATGATAGAATGAGCCTTTCAGTAACATTCACATTCTTTTTTTCCTTTTTAAAATCTTTCACATAAAATGGACCAACGCAACACTAACATTTCAAAGCATATTGTTGCCTTTTGCCATGCTCTTCTTCATGCTTTGACAGTGGGACAGTGCCTGCTTCATATAAGGTGATTGCATAGTTTCTAGGATTTTCAAGCTCAAATCTGTCAAAAGAGTAAGTGCTTTGGTGTAGTATTTATGTACTAGGCCTGTCACAATAATGTGTAAATCAACTCATTTAATAAATAGAATGCACAGAATCGTTATCTCCCCATGAATGAAATATTACTCATGTAGTATATAATCAACAGGTGAGCTAAACATTGTATAATGAATATGACTCAATGATAAGTGGGTCAATGAAAAATGGGCCCATGTTCATTGACCCACTTTTTAAAGATACAGCACTTTAAGCCATTTCTGTACCCTACTAGCAGTAAACTCAACCTTATTTATACATTTAATTGCCTGACCAACTAAGCCCTTCTCGAAAATATTTGGAATCAATGTATGTATATAATTGTTAAGCTGTGTGGTTTGGGTTGTTCAGGCAATACTGACGGGAATAAATAATACATCATGACTGTACCGCTCCTCACACTGACCTCAGATTTCTGCAGTTTCTCCTCTGAATGCTACAACAGATGGTTCATAGTTTCTGTACAAGATCTCACATTTTCTGTTGTCTCTCTATACATCCAAACTTGTTGTAAAAACATAACAATTTTGAATGTATCATGTTTATAAGGTGTAATTTAGCTTTTAATGGAGTCATCTTTTGCCTGCATGAAGTAAATTTGTTAAAAATTATAGTTTTCATGCAAACTTTTTTAATTGAGAGCACAAACTCTCAATTAGAAAATTTACATTATAGACCTTTTTAATCCACTTCAAACATGATTACTTGGATTACCTTCAGTCACTTACAGTATCATAACATATTACCATTCGAGCAACTTATTGTGACAGGTCTTGCATTTACAGTATTTTGCTACAACACTGAGGTGGGATGTGTGAAAGTTCATGTTTTCATAAGGCTGAGGCGTCAGGGCTTCGGGATTTTGCAGTCTGCATGGCACTGTACCTTCTTTAAAACCATAGACGTTTCCTTTAGCCACACATCGTCATGTACAGCCACTAAAGAGAAACATATGAAAATGGTTTGAATGAGTGAACCTTAATTATCGTAAATATCTTCAAAGAAAAGAAAACACACTTCAGTCAGAGACATCTCAGCAGATCCAGATCCATCTTTGTCAAACATCTGGAAAGACCCTGTGAAATGCATCGATAATTTGTTATATTGTAATTTTTTCTCATGTGAATTTTATCCAACAGCTGTTTACTCACTGAACATGGCCTCGAGTTTGACCAAGCAGCAGATGAAGTTGTCAAAATCAATCAATTCATTCTCGGCGTATCGAGCGACCAGGATCTGATTGAGTTTGTTGTTCAATTTAAAACCTAAATATTAAAAGTAAGCGTTAATATTACTTGTTTAATCATTTCAGTTGCACAAAGCCTAGTGAGTAGTACCTGCTCCTTCTACAGCCAGGCGCATCTCATATGAGCTCATAGCACCAGACTTGTCAATGTCATATTGTCTGAAAATGGTCTGAGAAAGGCAATTCAAATGATTACTTTTTTAATGATTTGATCTAGGATCAGAATAGATACAATATAACTTACCAGCCAATTGCGAATTTTATTCCACAGGATTTGAAACTCCACCATCCCCAAACGAGCACTGCCGTCTTTCTGATTGAATTGGCGTTAAGTATAAACAACACAATTAAAACTCCGAAAACCTTTCATTCGATACAAACTAGCGTATAGCAAATAGCAAAAGAGCTTTGGGCTGGGGGTGGTCCTCTCTTTTCCACAGGAGCCAAATATAAATCTATGTGAAAACTGGTGACAGGAACCAACGTTTTTTGAGAGCTATAGAAATAAGATTTTATTACAAAGTTACATTTTTGTTCTTTGAAAGGAATTAAAATGTTTTTTAACAATATTTCACAATTTAAGGATACATCCATGAGGTTAACCATGGTTCGACAGGACTCCACGCTGAACCCATCTGTTTTCAAGTCTTTGTCTGTAAAGACAAAGTTTATAGCATCATAATATTCTCTTTGTGGTTCACTTCTGTGTCATACTTGACCCTATCATAAAATGGCAGATGATTTACTGCTTTTCGTTGTTGTATTTGTTGCCATGTCCTATGTTATTGTTAAGAACTATAACATGGAAGTTAACTATGAGCGGAGGAATGTGATGGTGTGCCGCAAGATCTACAACTCTCATGTAAACTTTCCTGGAGACACAGTTTGATTCACTCACGTTTGGACATCACTCTGTTGAGAATGGTCCTCAGCTCACGAATTGAAATCTCCATATCCTAAACAAGGATAAGAAGGTGTTTAAAAGGTAATTATTTATTCATATATTTTTTAAAATCATTTTTTCAATAGATGCTTTGATCACATACTTCTCCAGCGAGCTGGGAAAACATTGCTTTGAAGGAATCATCAATGTCGTCTTCTGTGATTTGATCCTAATAGAAATATTATAGTCAAAGTTGAAATCTCTTATACACAGGATTCCTTTAATAATTATGTTAAACAAGAGCTCACCTCATCTTCCAAATCAAAACCAACTTCATCATCCAACTCTCTGTATTTGACAAAAAAACACAATTCCATAAGTAAAAATAAAAAACCCTTTCAAATGTATGTATGTTAAATAAATGCGTACTCTGTCTCTGATTGTTTCTCAGTAAAGACTCGCAGGACAAAATCTGCCTCTTTTCCGGCTTCAAACGTGGAGGGGACAACGAGGTACTCTCCGGGGGGTAAGCGCAGCCTCGTGCTGACCTCCCTCAGGTTTATGAAGGTCTCGGAGCGCGCACAAGACGAGTGCGACAGAAAGAAGTTCTTCTTCAAGTGCACATTCTGACAGCCCCTGTACTACAAGCACATATCAAAAACATACATGCGTGAATTATGTAAAACCTCAGGCTGAGTGAAATGGAACATGAAATTTAACTTGCAGTTTAAACAGTCAAAAGATTTTTAGGGTAATTGCATTTTTTTGAGTTATTACTTCTTTTGTTTTGTGAATGGGGAGCGATTGAGCCGTTTAATGTCTGTTATTGTCAGATTCTTGTCCTTCTTCTCCTTTTTGTCCAACACAAATTACTCCTTCAACTGGTCAATAAAGGCTAATCTAAATATAAAAAAATCAATACATACCTCTTCAGGAATCTGTTGGAACAAAATACATAGAAATGAGTTAGAAAATATTTGTTTAACTGCTATCATAACTAACAATAACAGTAACATTACCTCGTAGAGAGCGAATCCGATGGTATGCATGTCCTGGCCCTGGCGTCTGTATCGACGGCGGTCCTTCTGCATCAAAGCCACCAGGAAACTACAGGCCACCTCTTCATCCTCCGGGTCGTCATCCTCCTCCAGCAGCGTGATCTTGTACTGAGGGTTGATCCAGAACGTGTCTGAAGACCAAGAAGAGGGGAATAAATCTGTGTCTGTGGTTTGGTCATGATTGTATTGTAACTATTAGAGTCAAACGTTTTTAGATCATAGCATTTATCATTAATGTACGAATCCATCAAGACACCAGCAAATTAGAAACAACAAATATTTTAATATTACCACAACACGATATCAATTACATCTTAAGTGTATTGAGGCTCAATGTATGACGTACTGTACATCTCTCACAACAAACCAATATACATGTACAAATAAAAATGTAAAGAATTTCAGGAATCAGAATGATGTGAGAAAACAAAAAATTATGGAATCAAATAAGAAAAAATACTGTATACTGTTTAAGCTAAATCATTCCAATGTTATTAACAGCACTATGAAGGTACTATATAGAAATGTGCCCAATTACAAAATATCAAAGATCATTTCATCCAATAGCTGTTCACTTAGAGAGATGTCCCCCACATTAAACCTCTCTTAATGTGATAGGGGTGTGTGGTTCTCTGCAGGGCTGGGCTGGGGTACTCACTGGGATGGTTCCTGCAGCCCCCTGCCGTGCTCCCTTTCCTCCACGTCCCGTAAAACTTCATGGTGTTCCAGTGACTGAGGGTGTCCTCACTCAGAGCGTCTGCAGTCAAGTTACAAATCTCCAGACGAGAAAACTGTCGCAGAAACTCGCTGAAGGCCATCCTGTCAATGAGCAACACGTCAAAAAATCATTAGTATGTACAGTAGGGGTGTGACGATATATCGATTTTTTGATATATCGCGATACTTTCTCCCGCGATTCGATTATCGATATGCATTTACCAAGTATCAATATCGATAAAAAAAAAAAAAAATTGAATATATTTTATTATTGGTATCAATACTTAATATATGGCTACATTAAGCATCTCCATTCCATTTATCATGAAATAAAGTGTATTTTTTCTTTTATTTATGCCATAAATTGGCATATTGTATATTTCTGACAAATATCTCAATAATCGTCATATCGTGATAAAATCGTTATCGTGATATCGTCATCGTGATATCGTCATTGTGATATTATCGTTATCGTGAGCTTTGTATCGTGTATCGTATCGTATCGTATCGTGAGGTACCCTTAGGTTCCCACCCCTAATGTACAGTTGTGTTGGTAAGTTTATACACCCAGCCAGAGATTTCATTGTTATGGCCTTATTATAGAGATGATAACACAACTGATTTTTTGCAGTTCATGTATGATGGCCCAGGAATTTACAGGAATCCAAGTCGAAGGGCCAGCTTTACCATCAGAGTGGATAAATCGCTCATCCACAACTACCACAAAAAACTCCAATCTGTCACAGATGTTTAATGGGAAACACACAACAACGGAAACTTCTAATCAGGATAAATTCACACAACCTCTGACAAAAAGAGTTAAAAGTGTTTGCCCCTAAAAATGGCCAACATTTGTTATCATTGTGCCCTGAGTGTGTGAGCAAAACTGTTTGTGAATGATGTATTTATCAAAAATTAGTGGTGATTTTGGAGCTGTTCAGGAGGAGAAGAAACAATTAAGCTCCAACATGATGCAGCAACAACATATTGGGATAAAATGTCAACAAAAGAACAGACCTTTTATCTTCATTTTTTAATGCACTGTGGTTATTCATGTATATGTTTTTTAACTCCTTGTGTAATTTTAATGTTTTAATGGTTTTAATTTCTTGTGTGATTTTAATGTTTTAATTGTGATTGTGGTGTTTGTTTTACGTGACGATTTGTGCCTTGGGTGATGTGGGCTGTGAAGCGCTCTGTGTTGCCCTGCGTATGAAATGCGCTCTACAAATAAAGATGATTGATTGATTGGTTGCCACAAACATGGACCAAAGTGGACCAATGACCGGCTCTAGTCTGAGCTTCAAGTTGAGAATAGCATTTGTCATGGACGTTATAAATAGAAGACTGAAAGAAACACTGGAGTCACGAGTGGACAGCTGCTAATGACATACCAATACATAAACACCTTACCAAAACTCCCCATCCTCCATTTGACAGTTCAAGTCCTCACGTTCCGACGGGTCAATTTGATCCCATTCAGAAGAACTACACAGGCAGAATCACAAGATATAACAATACAATTGTAATAATGATGATTATAATAAATAAAATCACACTGACTTGTCGCTCCAGGCTCCGGTCCACTCCACTTGGCCCCAAGGGTTACGTATCCGGATGAGACGCTCCCTTCGGCCCCGATAATCGACCTATGATTATGTGCGTTTAGACATTTTGAAAAACATGATACCAAAAATGTTTTATATGTATAGAGAAAATTAAAGTGAGACCTCTTTGAGCCCAGTGACGGAGTAGGCATGGCCCTTCACCAGTTTCTTGAACGTAACTGCCTCCATATCAAAGGCACTGGTGATCTAAAGATAAATGGTAGACTCTTTTAAAGCATGTATCAAGTAAATGAAACAATATTTCATTCTCTCTTTTGTTCTGGAGCCAGGACATCATTTCTAAGTTGAGGAAGGACTTTTTCGAATACAGACTGAATATTGTGCAAATATTATACCAATTGGTTATTTATATTGTATAAAATAATATTCCTTTGATTAAAGCTGGGGTATGTAACTTTTTAAAATTTAAAAAGTTGAATTGAGTGAACACATCAGACCATAACATGCATCGTATGCATATTATCTGCTGCATACTTTTTAGAAAGAGTCCTGTGGGTTACTATATTGATGCTGAGAGCTGATTGGTTGTGTCTTAAAAAGCATGCATGTGAAGACTAGCGATTGAGACTGTTTTGAGACTGATTTTTTGTGCTTTGACCATTATATATCCCAGTTTGAGGCACTTTTGTTTCATCTTCATTTTGTCTTGTTTGACACATTTTCTTTTAAAAATTGTACATTGTTACACAGTTTGTAGAGTGTGGTGCTTTCCCATTTACATCAATAGAGCAGCCAAGCAGGGATCCTCTGTCCAAAGCCTTTCTGATGATCCTGAACAGATCTCGTGGAGCTTTGCTGAGTTCATACATCTCTGATACACCTCCAGTGAAATCTTCGAACCCTTCGGTCGTACTTCCTCCGGACAGAGCCTCATAGGATCCATTTAACCTTAAAACCACACAGACAAAAAGCTATCATTAGACCTTTGCCATCACAGTGCATTATAGGCTAGTAAGGAATGCATTTCCTGGTGTAAGCTTGAATAATTGATTGTAATGCGGGTCCTTTCATAACATACTTAGCGTAGGCCTTCTCCAGCAGTGCACTCCAGAATTCGTTGCCCTCAGCAGAGTGGACAAACATGAGCTCTCCATCTTTGACAGGAAGTCGGTCATCAATCACCACATCAACCCAATCACCAAACTGCCAGAACTGCAGACAAATGAATAGCAGCAAATATCAAAGAGGCAATATAAACAATTCCACTCAAGTACAGTGGCTACTAACAAAAAGAAAATATGTTCCTGACAAAGTGCATTTTTATGTGTTGCATGAAATCTCACTTTTCTGCTAAATTGCACAAAAACTTTAAAATCATCAGTTAGCCTTTAACAGGATTAGGCAAACACAATGTATCACAAGAACACTGGAGTGATGGTTAAATCACCTGTGTACTGCTACATTAACAATGTATTTCTGATTCATTCATTCACAAGTTGGTGATTACATCAAGTTGATTATTTTTTTCAAGACCAGAGTTGAATAATTCTTAAATAAAAGAATCAACTGGTAGTATATCAGCAAAACAAATAAACCTCAATGGACTATGGGAGATTACATCAGTTTGTATACGACAATCAACAACCTAATGTGAGCTTGTAGTCGGAAAACAACAAATATAAGTACAAAAGAATGAGTCAGGATAACTTTGTTAAAGCCTCTAAATATAAAATGGTGTTTTACCTGGAAATGAAAGATTCCTGCGTAGTCGTCCTGAAAATTCTGTCCGTGTGGAACAACGCGGTGCAGAAGCCTCTCATTCAGAGTCAGAGATCCAATAGCAGCTAAGAGCCAACAGTCACCTGCAAAACAGCATGACTTCAGACAAAAAATAGTGATAACAGTGAATATCATGTTTACATTCATACAAGGGTCATCAGCCGATTCATTTACTTTACTCTTTAATCTATTTACAGTAAGTGGCTGATCTCCTTTAAATGTTTAATGTGTTGTGTTCATGTTGGTGTGACTACTGCTTTTGAAAATAAAGCAACAAAGTTAATGGTAATAATGCATCAGTTATATTTAGTGTTTTTTCTAGACACTTAAGAGTGTATTCTTCATTCACTCCAGAGTCTGTGGTGTTAAAGTACATATACGAGAGTAGTACCAACCATTTAGGCACACCAAACTCATATTGATGTGGATGAATTGATACTTCACAGTCAGCCGTCTAGTGTTGTCAGAGGAACTAACCAGGCCTTTTCCTGCTTAGCTTCTGAGATCAAATGGGATCAGGCTTTCATGTGCGGGTGTCGCCACAACACATTTTTATTGAATAACTTTAACCTTTCTAAAAAAGCTTGGCCTATGTGATACAAATATATAAAATGCATATATGCCAGGCATTCTGTCAATATTTGTACTTTATGTGTCTCATAAATAGTCATTTTTTGAATAGAATCATCTGGTCATGTACTTTGTAACACACAGGATGATTATAAATGTGATTATTCTTAATTGAACTCACCCAGCGCTCCCTGGCAAATGTCTGTCCTTGTGGCTCCGCCCACAATGAACTGAGGATCTGATGCCAGCTCCTGAAAGGCACCAATACCAGAATGTATCACTCTATTTAAAGAGCAGGCTGCATTTTTACACAACCGATGACTTATATTAGAGGGACAATATTTAGAAATAGTTATATAGTAGTACTATATAATAGTAGCACTAATAGTTTTACATAAGTCAAGTTAGAAGAAAATATACCTGAATTAATGTTGAGTTATAAAATGGAATACCTCATTAAGTCATTAGTGCACAAGATAATAAATTATGAATTACATTTTAAACGTCCCTTCAAGATAAAGGTGTCTTACATTTACACTTAAAATGTTTTAGTGAAAAGGACTAGTCTGTAGAGGATTTTAACATCACAACAAACAATTGATCACAACAAATATAACTATGCAATAATAATAATAATTATAACGGTTTGGTTCTATCACCAGTTTTCACATGCATGTACTTTTGCCCTCTGTCACATATTTAGATTTTATTTTTTCAGACAGAAAAGGGAAAAAACAGAGAGCCACCCGCATTAAGCTAATCAGTTTTGAGCCTCAAGGAACAAACAGTGGCTCAAGGCTCTTTCTGTCACATTTGAAAGAGATGATATGTTTTGTACTAAGATGGAGACAGCATGTTGTGGTCTGATTTATTCACAACATTATACTTTTACAAGACTGTTATTTATTAACCCAAAAGGTTAGGTACCTCAGCTTTAATGAGGTTTCTATGAAAGTGTGTTTGATACAGTGGAGTTAATGAATGATCTGTGTGTGTGTGTCCGTGTGTGTGTGTGTGTGTCCGTGAGTGTGTGTTGGCATGTGCCATGAGGGAGTGGTTGGGGACAGCTGCAGAGTCCTGTCTCGACTTGAGTCTTTATGCCTGAACTCGCACGGACAGAATGAGTGAAAGTGATAGTTCTGTTTACACACGAGGTTAAATGTGCAACAACAAGTAAACAACAGCCTATAAAAGTATCACGTGAATTAACAAGGAATTATAATTGGAAATGTCAGCATCCCTTTTGGCTCCTTTCAATTATACCAGCTTGTTATAGGCACAATCTGCGACTTTCCTGGAGGAGAATTTGCTTTTGGCTTGGACCTATTCTTGTTGTTTTTTCTTGAATGTTATGGCCTTAAACTTTTCATCAACATAGGAAAGAAACAAGCAACTTCAAATGTTGGTCAAGTTAAAAATCATATTTGTCTACCCAAAAAAAGGGTAACAAATAACAGTTTTTTTATCAGTAAAAAGTCTCAAATTAGGTTGTCATACAGAGGAACATCCCGAACAAAACTAACTAAACACTAGCACAAGTGCAGCAGACACCATCAAAGTGCACATTGCCCCTTTAAAGCCATAATACACTGTAATTCATTAATAACTGAACCTTAAACCTAAGATAGCCAACCTTTTTTTGTAACATAAACGTTGTTTGTCATGTCTCAACAGAAAAAGAATCACATTGTTAAATAGATCACAAATATGCCAGTTTTCATCCAATTAGATTTGTAATATATATTTTGTAAACTTGTAAAAATTACTCCTGATAGCACGAGTGGTTGTATCTACTTCACTGTTCCATCTGATAAACACAAAGCATCAAAAAAAGCATCATTTATGTGACTGTTTTGAGAGACTGTACTTTGCATTAGAATAAATATCTGTATGTGCCACTTAATCCTAAATAAATTAAGACTTAAATAAGAGTACTTTTCTTCCATAACTACTTATTTTGGGGGGGCACATAGAGATGGAAGTGCCGTCTATGTGCTGTTTCTATATGTGCTTTCTCACTGAATAGGAACATGTTTCTGTTCCTGGTACTTTAATAGTTCTTGTTCCAATTAGGCCTGTCACAATAACTGACTTATGAACGCTTTATTGCCTGAGATAATGATTACGATAAACAAGAATATTGAAACTGCTTAAATGACGCGCTAAAGTACAGCCAAATTGAATCATATTTTGTCATATTAAAACCTATACAGCTAAAAAGTCATTAGGCCAAAACAATATTGTTCATTATGTATTGAACAAGATACTGATAGTTATTTTCACAAACCAAGTTCCAATTTAGGCAAATTTTGGTAGATTGTTGGACCTAGAGAATAATTTAGGTCATTTACAAAACTACTTATGCTGTTGATTATTAAAGTCTAGAAAAGTTACTTTATTTACTGCCCACACAACTTACACCATCAATACTTGTATGTTTTTATTTTTTATGTTTATAATATTACTTGTGATCTAAATGTTTGTTTTCAATCGAATTTCTTAATGTGAGGCGCTTTCTGTTGCCTTGTGTAGGAAAGGCGCTCTACAGTCATAGATTGATTACAGTATGTCATACCCCTGTTAAATCCATTTAGTCACTTCCAGACATGTGTGCAAGGGGAAAACTCAAACAATGGAAATGGGTGTGTCCTCTGAAGGTTAAATAGAAACTCATTCATAACAGGGCCTAATACTTGCTATACAGTCACAATGTCATGTCATGTTGCCTCCATCTTCCTCCACCGCCTCACCGTGGGCCTCTTCCACTCCACATCTCTTGTTTTGGCCGTATACGGGGCCAGCTCCTTGAACCCCAGAGACGGAGGTTCAGCCGGGAACAGCGGGTCTTCGAACAGGCTCCCAGACTCCACACACTCTTGCTTCAGGGCCTCGTAGTCCTGGTTAGAGAACTTCACGGCCTGTTCGTGGGAGCCCATGCCTTCCGCGCGCTGTCTGTTTGCATATATGCTTGCAGAAATCCCTCCAGATGAGAACATGCTGGTGAGAGATATCAATGTAAACTGGAGTCAGTGAAGGTGACGCTGCAACAGGATATTAATAGCACAAGGCTAATCAGAGAGTCAGTGCTACAAAACGCCAATTGAGTTTAGAGTGGGAAATGTTGTATGTAGTAGATAAGGGCTGGGAGAGATGAAAGGTGTTTTTGGAATGTAAGGAAATAAACAATTGTTATGGTAGAACTGCAAACTTGGAGAAATATCAATAATGAAAATAGTTATCAGAACATAAACTTTGTATGAGCTAGTATGAAAAGAGGATTCAGAAGTTATCAATAGGATCATCCAGCCTTTAGTCACAGCAGATGTTTAAACGTTTTAATAAAAACAGTAAAATTAGCTTGAACAAGGAAATGGTTTATAAAGCAACAAGATAACTTAGGAAATAATAAAAATAATAATAATAATTCAGTGGTTCTCAAACTCTGGCACAGAAATAAGACTTATGTTTTTAGAACTTTGATCATCAGTTCTAGAGACGATGGAACTGTTCTTGTTTTGCCATTTTCATTGGATTAGCTTGAGAACCAGTGGCATTTAGAAAAGCAAACTAAACTAAGCAGCCACATTGCATATTTGCAGCAACATATTTTCTAATGCCTAATCTGCTATCAGAAGTAACGCCCAACAGTGATAGGACAGACAGTGGGTGGGGAAAGTATTCAGGTAAGTTCTGGGAAACACGGAAGAACAGCAAAGCCTCAACCTAAACACCACAAAAATGACAAAGGTTCGAAATGTGATACCTTCACACTGTACAGGCCGGCTGAGAGGAAAGACAAAAACAAAGTCACACACACTGTTTTGAGTGAAACAGTTGTGCTCATAACATTACAAGCCCAGGCAGAACTTTCAAGGCCATTTTCAAACAGCATGAATGATAAGACATTTGGTCAGTGGTTGGGAGAAGCCATTCTATGTCAAGGATGCTTGCTTTTCTTTAGAGAGCAAGCAAGCAATCTTTATTTATATAGCACATTTTAGTTGTTCATTGTGTTAATGTCTGCTAAAACTAGTATGGAATCAAGATAAGTGTATTTAGCATGAGCATCAGTAGAAAAATAAACAAGACTTTTTTGTGATAAGGTCAGAGTTTTATGTACTCATTATGCCTAAGATGGAAATTTTAACCCAAACCTTTCATACTAGACTTACAGATTTGTATTTATTGTATTTTGTATAGAGTTATTGTTCATTTATCTTGTGCTATTCTGTAACTGGTGATGCAACACTGAAATTTCCCCACTGTGGGACAAATAAAGGATCTCTCTTAATCTTAATCTTTCTAGATAAGAAATTGCATAAAGCCTCATGGTGTAAAGAAAAATACTGCTTTTGGCCCAATTACTTTTAATGGCACAATGGTATCGCAATTGGTATTATAATATAAAGTCTGTTGAAATATAAGAATAGTTTTGTAATTATCCCAAACTCGCATAGCTTCTCTTGAAATGATGATTTGAAAAAGAGTTTCATAAAAATGGCTTCATTAAACCACTGCAACGTTTTTGAGTTATGATTCATTAAATTGGCTCCAAAGGCAAACTTTCTGTCAGGGCATCCAAACTTATGAGCACAACTGTAAATTCAAGAAAATACAGAATACTAGTTTAGAAGGGTATCCAATCAATGCACGCACAAAATACATAACAGGAAAAATGTGGATCAGTCCAGGATGTTTCTCCACGGCCCTTAATCTATTCTGACACCCGATATATCATAAACCCACATGTAAATACAGGCATCACATTAAAATGGTTCTCATCTGGGAGTTCTAGTACCAACATCAGTACAGAAATACAGCCTTTGTCTCTCTATCTAAAAAGAGTTTAAAAAGCTAGTATGACGACAGTAAGTTGTGCCCTGCTGTTTATGTTATCTATCCACACACTCTCAGCTGTTCAGAGAGAGGAGCCCTAATGGCTTTCTGTGCTACACATACAGCACTTAGTCAAATAGAGCTAGTAATACTGCAAAGACAATCAGATTACAATAGATTTGAACTTAGAGAATTGTTAAAAGTCGTCACATTTCTTGCTTCCAAAAGCGCTGGGAGAACCATGGCATGGGACAGTTCATTATGTCGCTCCACTCAAAGAGAATGTCAATGAGCCCCAGCGCAGAAAACAATGAGATCTCTCAAAGCTCAGGCTGAAAGGTTGGACTCAGCTGCAACTGGGACAAGCAAAACTGTTGGCTTACTTTGAAAATGCAGCTCTAAGCAACAGCCTTCATACAAACGGGTTATATGAAGCGTAGAGAGCCTTGCGCAAAAAGAAAGCTGTTTAATGGTGATGACAATGGAGAGCAGTGCAGATGCCGGAAATGGGTGACATGTTTTTGCATTTACAAGTGCACACATCCCATTGAGATCACATTCTGAACTTAATCTGGACTAGATCAGGACTGGAATGCATTCATATTGCCAATACTGATGTACGCCTAGGCTTCAATATCTAAGTTAAGTTATAGATTACTGTCCATAGGAAAATGTGTGCTCTGTACTGGACCCAAGGCTTGGTCAGGTTTGAGCTGGAGCTGGAGGTTTTTTCCATGTTTAACTGGAGCAACAAGATGATTAATAATGAGGACCAGGTATTGGTTTTATGTTATTATTTTGATATAATACTGGAGGATATTAGTCCAGAGTCAGTAGTTCTGTAGTTACTTGGAGTGCAGAAAATATTTCAGTCTATTCACTGGTATTGGTTCATATTACATATGTATATATATACATTGGGTATCAGTCAGATATTGAAGCCAAAGTATTGGGTTGGTGCATTCCTTATCAAGAGTATAAATAAAAGTAATAGCATTATTTTAGAACAATAATTGAATATAGAAGCCAATTAATGTGACCAGTCTCCTTAAATTCAACAGCTGGAGATTCTCCACACAGTATTCTTCTAAGCCTGTAAACCAGCGGATAGAATTATTAAGTCAATAGACTGTTTGGAACGTTATGTAGCTCATACCACATGTGAAATTGCATAGGCATGCTATTTACAAGATTTACATGTTTTGCCCATTTAAAGGGATCCCCCACACACAGACAGGGACTTTTTGTTTATGAACTGCCCCCCACAGAGAGGCCCCACATGTCTCACTACAGGAATGTCACCCGGCTGACACATACACAGAGGATGGATTTTAGATGGACATAAACACAGACATTTGCCTTTGGCCAATGAGCAGGAAAATCCAGCTGATCCATGCATCTCCTGCTGAATTGATGATGGTGACATTTTGGACTCTGCGTTAGTAGGATTGACAGTTTGACAGTGAAAAAGTGCCTACAACATAACTTAATATAGTAATAGTTGCCAATATGAGCTATAAATACGCTCATATGATTGGACAGGAGCTTGGAATATGAATGCACCTGTTTGAGAGATAAGTGACAGATCTATAAACGAAAACAAACAAAGACGTAGGTAACCATTAACGCACAACCCTAAAGCAATAAACGCGTTTCATTTGCTAAAAGTGGCTTAGAATATTGTATTGCAGGCACCATATTGGCTTTTCATACCAGGAAATCAGCTCGTTGGTGGCCTACTGCACTACAATAACCCAAGGTGTGCTATTCCGTTATGTCTGAAGCTCTGATCAATCTGTGAAAGGGACTGAAAAGTAAGAAAGATCCAGGACTTACCACCGCGAGCAGAACGAGTTTGGATCGCCTCGAGTTAGGGAGTGGTGTTTTCGGGTTAAATGTGTGTGAAATTAGAGGTTTGGAGCGGGTCTGTAGACAGATGAGCTTTGGTTTCTGCGGCGCACACACACAGAGCAAAGGCCCTGCCCATGCGGAGCAGCTGAGGGGAGGGACGCATGCACACTGCCCACCGACGCACCATAGAGGGCGCACGAGCGCAAGACGCAAAGACGCCGTGGCTTGTAGCCAATCAAATTGAAGATTGAAATAACGAAAAATAGAGAAAAATAAATAAATGCAAAACCACTAATTATTTCTTTATTTGTTCTTTTTCTTTATTGGATGTTTTGCTTTGTTGTAGTTTTTTGTATACTTTATTACTATTTATTATTATGATTTATGATTTATGTATTATTTTTAACACAAGGGGGAGATTGTGGGGATTTTTTTTTAAAAACATATTGTGTCTTACTATGAGGTATATGTATAAACATGTATCAAAATGAACAAATAAAAAATAACAATATTTAAAAAGCGGGTTTGGCACATTTTAAAGAAATACATGGTTTAAAGCTAGGGTACCTACCATTTCCCCTACATTGTATTTGAAGTTAAGTAAAATGCTGTGAACAAATTTGGCCTTTTTGCATAGTTCAGAAGAAATGTTTTCTGCCAATCAATATTTGGCGGTGAGCTGATTGGCTGAATGAGGGTGTTCCTCTCTTTATCACTTTCCTGTCTGAATTATGTGTAGTTCGAAAGATTAGGTACATTAGCTTTAAGTAAAAATACATGACCGAGATAGGCATTAATCATGTCTCCAAGTTCTATGGAGGGAAACCTGACACTGCTCTGTGTGGGTAAGTTTGACTCACTCCAATTGGAATTATTATGCCTTCTTGAGGCATAAAGTTTATGTAGATGCTGCCACCTTCTGGTATCTAATCGGAAGTTCAGAGTCTGTGCAGCGCCGACAGGAAGAGGTACTTCTTGATCAACTTTGTTCAAACATTTTATTATTACAGCAACCAAACACTTGTCCCTGTTTTGGTCTGATGTGTTAAATCAGACCACAACATGCTGTCCTATCTCTTTAGAAAAAATATTGTGAGTCACTATAGTGACTCAGCCCAAAGTGTCAAATATATGTGACACTTAGGGCAGAGATATTGGCTGGTTGGGGGTGGTCCTCTCTCTTCTGTCTGAACAAGCCGCTTTGAATTGCATTACATTACAACAATAGTGATATGGTGAACAGAACTGTTTTAGAACAAGCATTTACATGGATTTTTATCGCATAGTTCATTTGTCATAGTTGTAAGGTTAGGTGCCCCAGCTTTAAAACACTGATCAAAGTACTTTGGTTAGAATTTAAAAAGGATATATTCTTCAAAATGTTTAATATTTTTTATCAGTAAGGCCGGTTACAGAGCTCTGGACTAATCAGGGACAACTGCCCAAAAACGTTAATGTTGTTCAGGTAGTCATGCATCTGTCTTCTAATCACATTTAACTTAATACCAAGATAATACATATTAATATAATCATTATCTATCTTAGTGTATGATCACATTACAAACATGCAGACTCACATTGAGAAACATTAGTGATTGCAGTGGCCTTTAGGCGTATCCCTGTTTGGTTTCAGCTGTGGTCACGGATATATCAAGACAGATTTGCTTAGGGCTGCCACTGTCTGTTTTGTCAACCTCACCTGTCCAATCAGGGCTCCTCCCTTCTCCCTGCTCACATCCATATAAAAGTATCCCATATAAAACACTCATTGCACTCTTGTATGCACACTGCTCGCGTAAGACATGACTTCTGTTGCAGATCGACTGGCCAAAGAGAAGGACAAGGAGGATGGCTTCGGGACAAACCAGAAAGCAGTGACGTTCTTGAACCAGAACTATGAGGCACTAAAAGAAACGTGTCTTCAAAGAGGACGTCTGTTTGAGGATGACAAGTTCCCGGCTGAAGGCAAGTCCTTGGGGTTCAATGAGCTGGGGCCATACTCCGCCAAGGCCAGGGGTGTGGTGTGGAAGAGACCAAAGGTAAGAAAAACTAAAATAAATATGTGATAATTAGGTCGTGATTGATCAGAAAAGGCAGGAGATTGCATGATGTAAAATGAATTAAACAATAGCTTAAATGTGTCTGTGTCACACTGGTCAATATCTAAACAATTTCCTAAGCAGCTGTTTTTTCTATATAGTCTACATTCTATATACAAATATCTGGATGCTCAATGTACATTTCTCCAACAGCGCATTCAAAAGACTTCTATCAAGAAAAATGGCTTCTGCAGTAAACTACCGAGCCCTTTGTCTGTATTGTAAAACTCTCACAACGGATCAAATATCCCAAGTCCCAACTTTTCATAGTTTACATTGTTACTCCTACTTCTATTTAATCACATTATTTTCAGTGCACAAATACGGACTGAAATGTTTACTATGCTGTGCAAACATGAAGACATACATTAGAAACCATGTTGTAGTCATTTATACATTGAAGCTTCTTAGTGAAATACTGGTATATCATAAAATTAGTGCAATTTTTCCTTTAGGAGCTGTGTTCTGACCCTAAGTTTATTGCTGATGGAGCCACAAGGACTGATATTTGCCAAGGGGTTTTGGGTATGTGAAAAAGACATATGCATGAAATATGAATTGAATATGATTGCTAAATAAAGTGACATTTGAAAGCCTCACATTTCATTTATCACACACTTATAGTTGAACCTACTGCTGAGACATGTTGCTCCATCTTTTACACCACAAAACCATGCCTTCTTTTGAAATTGCACTATTACTATGAAGCACCCTGGAGTTGGCTAATGCTGTGGTATTGTGGTCATGTTGCACAGGCGATTGCTGGTTGTTGGCCGCCATTGCTTCTCTGACTCTGGACCAGCGGATTTTGGCTCGAGTAGTGCCGCCTGGACAGAGCTTCACTGACAAATATGCTGGAATTTTTCACTTTCAGGTCTGTCTTTTATCAGGTTTTATATTTTGTATGAATATTTTCACAATTGTTCTTTTAAAGGGACTGTATGTAATATGTGGTTCCATTAAGTCATTACGATTACTATCCTACGTTTTTAGCCAAAACCTAACCTACCTGGAACATCTATGTAGCCTCTAAGCACTGATGCAGTACACATACTGGAGTTTAGCTAGAAATGGTACAAACGTTGTATTATGTATGACTACTTTTTTTATTTATTTGTTCTTATTTTAACAAAATTGTGGTGCTATTTTTTGTTGCGAAATCTTTTGTGAAATTTGCTAAATTTCATCTAAAAAACTAGGGCCTCATTCTGCTCTCTCAATAATCTGCTTGAAATTTATAATCCTAAATATTATAAATATCATGTACGTTGTAATTATGAAAAATGATTCAAACTGTTGTTCAAAAAAGGTCACAAATGATTTGTGAATATTGACCTATTATCTGAGAACACATATTGAAGATATGTGTTCTCAGATTAAAAGATAGATTAAAATATGACATTCCTTTAAAAATTTGTTTCCAGTTTTGGCAATTTGGTGAATGGGTGGATATTGTCATTGACGACCGTTTGCCCACAAAAGACGGGAAGCTGCTCTTTGTCCACTCTGAAGAGGACTCAGAGTTTTGGAGTGCGCTGCTGGAGAAAGCCTATGCCAAGTAAGCGTCTAATCTATAATATGAACAAAGTCAAAACTTTTTTTAGGCAAGGCGAGCAATATTCACTCATAAACCAGTCCATAGTGAATTACACAACAACATTTCAGTTTTAAGGTACTCCCAGTCCCCATGTAAGGTCCTGTTTCTGGTTTGTAGCCCTTTATTTACTTTGAAAGCAATTACTGATTTTGCCAAAACAACTACCACATCTACTGATATAATAAGAGCAGCTGCCCTGCCCATAGTTATTGCTATCAATACACACACACCTGCTCACACACACCTATGTGTTCACCTGAACTAGAACTCTAATCTATATTTACCTATAAATAACAAGAATATTTCATGGAAAGAGGCAGGTCTCTATAAATTCCAGAAATTTGATTCCTGCCCACAATGAGCAAGATGAGCAAAATGTCTAAGGGCAGAGCAATGCCACAACAACCTATTTCTATGCTTACTACTGTTATAACACTGTATTAGAGACAAACATTTGCTTTTTATTGTATGGACATGGTTGTTTTCAGGTTGAACGGCAGCTATGAGGCCCTGTCTGGCGGAAACACCATCGAGGGATTTGAGGACTTCACTGGAGGAATCGCAGAAATGTACGATCTGAAAGAGGCGCCGCCACATCTTTTTAAAATCATGCAGAAGGCGATGAAACTAGGATCACTCATGGGCTGCTCTATAGATGTGAGTCATTTATTCCTTCACTTAAAAAAGATAAGAATTTAATAACATTAGTCACTATTTCACTGTAGGAACTCAGCAACACTTGTCTTTGTAAATACCATCTCATCTCTCATACCATCATAGACTGTTATGGTAAACTGGTGCATTCATAAACTATGAAAGTTTATTGAAGCCATAATAAGCTTTTGATATGTTACTCAAAATATTCTCTGCTTACCATGTCAGTGAGGATTCAAACGCAAACTATTAATTAAAACTGTTTAAACTTTATGTTAAATAACAGGTTCCATATCACTATCCCTGAGGTTAGGGTTAGGGTTGCATTATGAAGTTACTATTGTTCTATAGGCTATGCTCACACTAACAGAGCAGCCGTCCTCCTGTGGACTCACCACCTGCAGAGGATCAGTGAGGGGCTGGTGCTCTGTGACTTGGGTGGCATCTCTGACTGCCACCCCCCCGACCCAGAAATGGATTAAGGGGAAGAAAATGGATGGATGGATGGATATTGCTCTATAGGTCTATTGTACCACAGGAGGTTGAATAGATATACATTTTCTCAACATCCTAAATATGTATTGTTTTGTGAAAAAAATATTTAGATGTAGGCCAACGCTTTTACTCCTCTCTGTATCTCCATTTTGGTCATCATGACAAGTAAGTAAGTAAGTAAGTAAGTAATCATTATTTATATACCGCTTTTTCACTGCAGATCTGAGTCTCAAAGCGGTTTACAATTGTTAATTTTGGGCATTTGTCTCTCACTCCACACAGAGATGGGAGCAGGGTTGCCAGTACAGGAGGCGCATGCCAGAACTATTGGACATATTTTTAGTGGTAGGGGAAACCGGAGTACCCGGAGGAAACCTACGCAGACACGGGGAGAACATGCAAACTCCACTCAGAAAGGCCCTGGTCCGACCAGGATTCGAACCCAGGACCTTCTTGCTGAGAGGCGAGAGTGCTATCCACTCAGCCACCGTGCCGCCCACGGTGGCTGAGTGGACGGCACTCAGGAGCGTATGCTGGCTTTCGGCAAAAAACCTAGTCCCTTTCCTCTTTCCTGTTTTTGAGAATGTAGTGAACAATAAGCGGATTAATATACCACAATATTTTTGTTGTAGTCAAATCTGTTTCTGTCTGTTTTTCAGATCACTAGCTCATACGAGTCGGAGGCCATCACACCTCATAAACTGGTGAAAGGACATGCATATTCAATCACTGGTGCAGAAGAAGTAACTGAATTAGCTAAATAGTTATGAGACATTTGTAGTTTATGGACACGTTTAAGTGATATTGGGAATGATTACAGGTAAATTGTCGAGGCAGAATGGTAGAACTGGTCCGTGTGAGAAATCCCTGGGGTCAAGTGGAGTGGACCGGCCCCTGGAGTGATGGGTAAAAAGAAACTCTTTTGAATATGATTATTATTAAATGGTGCGACCGTTCTTAATGTAATTCATTTGTTATTCAGATCGAGGGAGTGGAATTATATCAGCAAAGACGACGAAGCCAAACTGAACCGGGTTGATGATGATGGGGAATTCTGGTAAAGTCAAACGCAAAATAGATCACTCTCTTTTTTTCCTTTTTTTTCTTTTTAAAAACCTGTTATTATTATCAGCAACACAAAAAACACAAGTCCAGAAAAAACAAAATATTAAAAAATAACATATCAATTTGATATTTCTTTGAGTTATTCTCATTTAATTAGTAAAGAATACAGAAAGGCACATAGTGTTTTGTGGAATATAATTTATGCTCTTGCTGTGGACAGCTCCATTGTTGTTGTTTACTCCAAAGGATGATATTTGGCAAACCAAACCCAACTTCAATTTTGTATTTAATTCTAGAGTTTATTTATGTTTTATTTATTCTATTTTTTGTTTTTTTTGCACTATTTATCTAATGTTATCAACTCTAAACCCCTCTACATTCCATAACAGTCCACATGTTATTATGTCACAGAATACTTACCTCCTCTTTACTTTCCTCTTTTACATTCTGATATCTCATGTGTTTTTCCCCCTAGGATGTCCTATTTAGATTTCATCAGACACTTTTCAAAGCTGGAGATTTGTAACTTGACCCCAGACACGTTGGAGAGTGAAGGTGAAAGCCACTGGAACCACTACCAGTTTGAGGGGATGTGGAGAGTGGGCTCGACCGCTGGGGGCTGCCGCAACAATGCAGGTAGCTCAACCCTTTGATCTGTGTTTTTAAATTGCTCTTGTGAAGCACTTTAAATAGACTTGTATATGATAAATAAACGTGGATTGATTGATTGATACCTCACACTAATATATTTAAGTTGAAAACACATGTAAAGTTGTGTTTGTATGAATGATGGAGCAACAGTTTAGGCTTTAGGGTGTTTGACATAGATTTTACATCGCAAGAAAAACACTGCATCTGAAGATCGATCATAGCCACAACGGCCGCAGCTACTATCATGGTTTGTTCAGTTAGCATATAAACAGAGTTGGTGAGAAAGCCAGTAACTATGTGAACGCCACAATGTGAACTGTAGTTTAAATGGCTCATTATAATAAACGGATGCCACAGAAACATCCTTCTTTCTAGTCAAATTAAAAAATGTTCATCTGCAAATAAAAAGTTTCAAACTTCAAGCCAGAAACTTTAAAGACAGAATATTCTAAGACAGTCATTTTTTCCTAAAAGTTGTGTCCAATTTTGTATCTGTCATTTTTGTATTCCTTTACATTTTTAAGCTGACTGTCCAGATTCTTATTGATATTCCAATCCTTTAAATCCCTCTAATATCAACTCTTCACTTGAGACATCCAGGTTATTCATATAAAAGGTTTAAAAAGTATGTTTCTGAATTCAAAGATGAATTAAATTGAATAATATTTTTCAAGCACAACAGTAAGCTTTATCTGTGCTATAGACATTGCTTGTACTGTATATTTAAAATTATTCTATTTTTCTAAAAATGTTCTCACCTCAGTGTTTATGTAGTTTTATTGCTTTGTTCCCATAGCAACGTTCACCTCCAACCCTCAGTTCGTGGTTCGTCTGGAGCAGGTGGACGATGACCCACTGGACGGCAAGAAGAAGGGCTGCACTTTCCTGGTGGGACTGATGCAGAAGGACGGACGGAAGCAAATGCAACTCAAGAAAGACCTGGAGCCCATTGGGTTCGCCATCTACCAGGTGCAAACTTCATGGAGAATATGAGAAAGAAGGGATTAGTGTGTACAGCTAATTTTCTGTCTGACAATAAACCGCATCATTGTCAGGCCTAATTTATTTATTTAGAGGATAAGCCCCTTGAGATGAACCATCTCATTTTCGAGGGTGTCCTCGAGATTTCACAAAGTGACAGATACAGCAAAACAGATGCAAACAAAACAAAAATACAAGAAAATCATTAAAAACAAACAAGCAACCATAAAAAATACACACACATAAACCCTCAATCACTCTCACACACACACACACACACACACACACACACACACACACACACACGCTGTGACTGCACTGTAATTGCACTAAATAAGGATAATACTATTAATAATAGTAATAACAATAATTAGGAGACATATGAAAACTCATCTACCACTACCCTATCGATCAATGGCTCCTTTGTGTTTGTCATGTTAATGCATTTCCTGTGCTCATAATAACAGCTTTGTTACATCCACCTAGACAACTGCTGTTGTGAAGTAGGGAAAAAATGCATTAAATTGAATTCAATTTATGAGCTTTTAAACTCTGTTTCAACATATAACAGTAGATGTTTTAGTTCTATTCACACATACGCACTTGGAGGCAAAAGGTGGAGCCCTTTATGAGACATAGAGGACAACTAAGATCAATACCAAAAACTAAAGAAAATCATGTTTAAAAAAATTTAGGGACATTTTCCTGAGTAGCCGGGTCGCTGTAGAGAAAGTCTACTTTGATGCCTAAAGGGTTAAACATGTGAAGTAGATCTTGCATACAAACTTCTTCAGGCTTTTTCACAAAAGAGTCAAATGAGTCTTCTAAAACAATATTTACTTGACTAATCTGATAAGACTTACTCAGTTTCCTTCAAACAGGTCCTCAAAGGGCCAATGTGGCTACAGGTTTTCATTCCAACTGAGCGAGAGCAAATCAGACTACACCCAATTCCTCATGTCTCCACGTTTAGACTGCACTCACTCAATGATGGGTGTAGTCTGGTGTGCTCCTGCTTAGTTGGAATGAATAGATGCGACACAGAGAATAACGTGTGGCCTGTATTAATGCTTGTGTTTATTCTCTGCAGGTCCCAGAGCAGGTGAGCTACTTTACCCTTTATATTTCACTCACTGCACCTGTCATTTCCTAAACTTTCAGTGTGTATGTCCAGTACAAAGGCTCCAGCCACGTGCACCTGGGCCCAGACGTGCTGCTGCATCAGAGGTCAGTCGCCATGAGCCACACGTTCATAAACATGAGGGAGATCTGCGACCGCTTCACGCTGCCTCCGGGGGAATACGCCATCATCCCCTCCACCTTCCAGCCGCACAGGAACGGCCGGTTTGTCCTCCGGGTTTTCTCTGAGAAGCAAGCAGACACTAGGTATGCTTTCACCTGTGCAACAGCGACATCAAAGGGCACCACATCCACTCTGTAATTATCTGCTCTGTGTTTTTGTTTTTGTTTTGTTTAGCCCTCTGGAGGAGAAGGTTGATGCTAAAATTGAAGAGGTAACGTTGTGTAATAAGGCTGCAAGATGAATCGTTATCAAATCATTATATGGCGTTTAATAGACCATTGTGGCTCATTAAAACTTTAAGGATACATATTATGTTCATGTACTTTTTTGAACTTTTAACCATGTCACAACATTGGTCCCTCATCAGTCACAGACCTGGGGTTGTTTTTAGATCCATCCACACTCATATCAAGAACTTCTAGTACAATTACGTAACTCTGCCCCTAAAATTCTATTCTATTCAATAACATGGCTATGTGTGCAGCCGGGAATTTTCAATTTGGGAAAATAATAAATAAGACAAATAAAATTCTACCCCTCTCTCTGGTGATAGTAGGGATGAGACAGGCCTATAGCATCGTTTACCCTTTGAAACTTATTATCGACTGAAAATATAATTTCACATTCTAAAACATGAATTTAAAAAAATGTCATCGTCAAAAGATAATGCATAATATGTGATTAGTGGACAGATGTTGTTTGGTGGTTACATCCACAAATAAAGCATTTTGCCTCAAATGAACCTGAATTGGTCCAATTAAAGTGAACCAGACCAACAAGTGCTACACATGATCACATAAGTATACTGCTACCCTACACTAGCCATAAAAACTAACACATGCATCTGTGAACCAGCCACTAGCACTGGCCTCTTTGAATTTAAATACATTTGTTTAAATGTAAAACTAGGCCGCACAATATTGCCCTCTTCTTTTTTCTCAGGAGGAAATCTCAGACAGTGATATCGATCCCCATTTCAAGAATCTCTTCAAGAAACTCTCAGGAGATGTAAGTGACACAAGAGAAAGTCCCGCCATGAGTCCTATAGTGAAGTCAAAAGCATTTAACCATTTTTACATTCTTGTTATTAATACAGGACCTGGAGGTTTCTGCCTTTGAGTTGATGAGGATTTTGAACAACGTCGTGTCACACCGTGAGTGGTCATTAGTCCCATAGTGTTTTATCTAAGTAAAAAACTTCTTGTTATTAGAGCTTCTCTACTTTTAGGATCTGACATAAAGACAGATGGTTTCACCCTTGAGACCATTCGCATTATTGTCAGTCTGCTGGATGTATCCTTGAAAAAGAATAACTTGAATACATATTATTATTTTATTTATAATATTTGTTTTTGATTTTCTAATATTGAATTTAAATAGACAAATCAAATGTATGCTTACATTAGCTATCAATTAAACTACAACACCATGTAGTGTATTATACTTATATATAACAGAAAGACGAGAACTCCAAACTGGGGCTTCTGGAGTTCCACAAGCTTTGGCAGAAAATCCAAAGATACCTGGTACGAACAGAACTGCAGAAGTGTACATATGTGATGCACCGATAGAAAACTGTAACATGTTTTTGCGTTTTTGTGAGAAAAGGAGATCTTCAAAATGCACGACAAGGACAACTCTGGCACCATGAGCTCACACGAGATGAGAGAGGCTGCTACGGAAGCAGGTAATTATTTATGTTTCTATATTCAATTTCAATGCAATTCGTTTTTTGTGCATCCCTAAATCATAACAGAAGTCATTTCAGATCTGGGAGGACTTTACATAGTTGTCAATTCACCAACAGCAGATCAGCGAGTCAAACAAGAAACATAAAGGCAAGATTAGGTTAGCTCAGATCTGACTCCTCCCTCTTGGGGCCAGGACCACAGCACAAAACACAACTAACAGCTGAATCATTTTTTCTACTTTTTGCCACATGGATCACCATTCTTCAAATCAGAAATTACTCTGAAACAACACGTATCAAAATGAAGCCACTGATTACTCAACCCCTTGTTTACTTTTTCCCCTTGAGTTCTTTTTTACTGATATGATTTCAATGTTGCAAAGAGCAGTAGCAGTGTGAATGTACAGCTGTGATGTATGAAATAAACGCATTATGCTTACAATTCTTTAGCTGAAGTAAGTAAAACATGTCTAAGATATGTAGAAATAGTACTCAAACTTAGCAATAAAGGGTTGCAGACTAATATTGATATAATACTTGTCTTGCTCTAAATGTGGCTTTGTGAACTTAAGGCATAAAGCGACATTTTAAAGTCTGCCATGTCCCTGTTGTCAGACTGAACAAACCGGTTTCGCCAAACAAACAGCATGGGAGGAGCAGGAAATGTGATCCTATAAATCAGCACGTCCCAAACAGGAATACTCCATGGTGCCCACATGGTTTCACAAATAAAAAAGGACGGAAAGCTGGCTATTACTGGGATGAGAAATAATAGAAAAGTTACTGCATATTACTATAGTAGCAACCAGAATTAGTCCAGTTGGAGTTGTAGTATGAGACTAATGTGAATAATAATACAGTGAAGTGAATAATAAGGAAAACTAAAGAATGTGTTTTTTCTCAGGTTTCCATGTGAACAGTGCGGTCCTGCAGGTGATCGTGAGCCGTTACGCTGATGCTCAGTTTGCCATTGACTTTGACAATTTCGTGGGTTGCCTCATCAAACTGGAAATGTTGTTCAGTAAGTTTGCAAATCTAGCTACAGACAATGCATGCACTGCAAAATATGACAAAAACAAGTCACTAATTGCTTGAACTGGATTACATTTATCTTGATTTGAGTAAATTGTGTTGGATGTAATCTTAGATTTGCCAATAGGAGAAGAATACATGACTTTTTCAAGAGCCAAGAGTCACAAAAGAGACTTGAAATACAACGTTTTGCATTTATTTAAAACATTTATTTGAACCAAGATAAAAACTTGATCTTATGTTCAAACGGATTTTGCCGTGTGGTATTCATCCAGTGACCATGTTTTTTTTTTCTCACTATAGAAATGTTCACTGCTTTGGACAAAGGTTCTTCAGGAAAGATTGAGCTGGATATACAACAGGTGTGTTAGTTAAGATACTAAGCTTGGGATTTAAATTGTGTGTGTTTTTGGTGGATTACTACCATTATTTACCTACATTCTGATCTCTAGAGGACAGATGGATCCTACATTGATCTAACATTTCACATTTTCTTTTGCAGTGGTTGTGTTTGGCTTTGTTCTAAAGCTATGGATCAAGAAACAATAGTTCATACAAAACTTCACAATGGAACCATAGATTTTAAAGGCCATAAACATGACCTCACATAAAATGCATTCAAATTAAATATAATCTAGCTTAGCTCACCTTTGTTTTTTAAAACGCTGATTTTGATTTTGATAACAAAAAACTGTGTTCTGTCTAAAGACCAATTAAGTGAACCTAATGAGGGCAGTCTAAGCAGCAACTTTAGGATGCAGGAAAAACAAGCGATTTAACATGATTTTTACAGTGTATATGGTTACTTTCACATCAATTTTGTGCCAAGATGCCAAATAAAAACAATCTTATGATCAAATATTCTCTGTGTGTATTTCCATTGCTGTCTTGTACCAAACATTTGAATTAAGCAGTAAAGTAAGACATCATTATTTATATATAGCACATTTAAATTAAAATCACCACACACAATAATGACAGAAGTGAGCCCCTAACCATCATCATGCATGTACCCACTCAATTGCATTCAGACCTATTGTACACGTTTTAAGCAGTAGGGGAAACCAGAGCACCTGGAGAAAACCTACACAGACATGCAGACTCCACACAGAAAGGTCTGAAAGTGGAATCGAACCCAGGAAGCACAAACGCTAACCACTGCGCCACCGTGCCACCTGTAAGCAGACGAGCAGAGCCAAACTGGGTGTGGCCTGAGACACTTGATCATGTGTGACCGTGTCCTCCTGCAGCATTCGGGATTTTCACTTCATTCTGACCTGACAGCTTCACGCACAACATGTCTGGAATTGTGCAAACACTCGTCCACTACCGCAATAAGTCATCGGGCATCGGGACTAACGCCAAAGCGGTGAACTATTTGAATCAAGATTATGAAGAGCTGAAGAGGAGCTGTCTGGAGAGAGGAAGGCTTTTTGAGGATGATATGTTTGACGCCGGGCCTTCCTCTCTGGGATTTAAAGAATTAGGACCGTATTCTGCCAAAACTAGGGGCGTTACTTGGCAGAGACCCTCGGTAAGGAAGATGTATTTGGGTTAGGGGTTGAACTGCGCAAATGGAAAGTTTGAGATGCGCTGCTTTTATTAGCTGTATGTTTACGCACGGGTAAAACTTCGACAAAAATGAATATCACTCAAAATCCTGACATAAACTTAGCATCTTGTGAATATTTAGCGGAAAATGAGTTTTTGTGTTTTGTAAGAAGGTAAACCAATAATAAAGTAAACGTTTCTTGTTTTATTTGAAGAGCACAAATCACCAGAATGATTGACAATTGAGGACCAATAGGCTTGATGATCCACCCGGAAGTAGAACATCCTATTTACCTTGAAAGAGGGGGTGGAATCAATGGATTTTTAACTTCATTGCCTTTTCATGTAGCGGTGAATTATGTTTGTTTGACAGTGTTCTTACGACCACTGGACACTTTTTTTGTTGTGGGCTTGAAATAAACTAAAAACTAACCAAAAAACCTAATATTATAACAGACTCATTTTATAGAACGTGAGCATTGTATGTTTAAAAATGTTCATGATTGGCTCACAGCTTGGAAAAACTCGAAATAAAATATCAAAAAACAAATCAGAAAATTGAAAATTTTGAAAATGTACTATAAGCCATAATTATAACATTACAAACAAAGGGCTTGGTATATATCACTTTGCATGTAATGTATTAGTTTCACATTCCAGAAATAAATGTACCTCTCAATGACAATTACGTAACAAAAGATATATTAACATTTGAATTCCCAGAGTATAACCCGTATTGACAATCTGTAGTGTTCGTTCAATGGGAGTAGTTTATGGAAAAGACAAAATGAATCATCCAGGCATTAGCAACACATTTCCTTTGCAAAATACTGTAATTATGAAAAAGGAATGTTGTGCAATATACTACTACTACAACCACCACAAATCCAACACTTTATTCCAGTTGTTTTAGGTTGTATGCCAAAGCTTTCTCCCTAAATCCTGTCTATCATTGTAAGTATAAGACTTGTATTGCCTTTTTGTTTCACAGGAGTTGCAATCCAGGCCTAAATTCATAATTGAAGAGGCGACCCGAACAGACATCTGTCAAGGAGCCCTGGGTATGTCTAAAGTATAACTGAAAACTTTGAAAACAACGTAGAACAAAATAAACCAGGTTCCACCCGTCTTGGTACACCCAGTGTGAGTCAGCTGCATACCACATGCACCGCGTCTGCATCTGGAACCAGACTGTAAACACGACCTGACATAACAGAAAAAACGACAAACTTCGAGACCTAATCCTCGATTCATTTTAAGTAATTTAGCAGTAGTTGTTGTAGTAGTAATAGTAGTGCATCTGTTTTATATAGCGCTTTTTTGGACATTCAAAGACACTTCATATGTCATTATTCTTTCACTCAATACACAGTGGTAAAAAACAACTCGTGTAGCCACAGCTGCCCTGGGGCACACTGACAGAAGCGAGGCAACCAGTATGTGCCATCGGCGGTGGTGGCCGCTCGAACCACCACCAACTGTGCACACACACACACCTCACCCATTCTAGGCAATGTGGGTGAAGTGTCTTGCCTAAGGACACAACAACAGTTTACCGCTTTAATGCCATAGTCGCACTGTTGTAGCTCCTGGTGTTCCCTGAGGTCTCCCATCACATTACTAACCATGCCCTGCCCTGCACAGCTTCAGAGGTCTGATAGGATCTGGCTTTCACATGCAATTATGGCATGATAGAAAACCATTGCACTGACTGACTTTGTGAAATTTTCTAATGTGAGAGCTGTGTAAGCAGTAACCGGTAACGAAGACACGGGAAGTTTCAGGTTGGCCTCCGCCGCTTGTTTACCTCAGCTGTCTGTGCTAACAAGAGACCCGTGGCTTTTCTCAGGAAAGTGGGGGCCGAAACAAATTCTCTTCCTTGTTTCACAAAAACTCAATCTAAAATAGAATGACACGCCAGCACAAATCTGCGCTACTTATTCTTCAAAAGGACGTATATCCCAATGCACTGCATGGATATGGATTGAATTTTCGTAATGAATAGAGAAATAAAGTGGGGTAATGCAGCTTTCATTTAGAGCAAGGTTTTTCAAGAAAATATGTTCATACCAACTTCTCTTTTGTTTAAGGCTCATCTTTGTATTTTCATTATGGACTGATTTTGACCAACAAATTACTTTTATCTAACACAAATTTGTAAAATATTTTCTGGTAGATTTTTCTAAACATAATGAGTACAGTTTTATTTGGATTGAACCAAAACTAGACCAAATCTAAGGTTGTTATTATAGACTCATGTTTTCTTCTCTTCTCTTTAACTGAACTACCACTAAATATCTTAGAATTTAGAATATGTGTAGCAATTGTAGCCTTATCCTCTTACCAGCAATACTTAGTTAGTCCTACACTAAAAGGGTGTTGTGAGCCGGATGCACTCCTGATATGATGTAAAGAGTGTAATGCTTCAGGGGTAAATAAGACAAAAAAATGTTTGAAAAGAACTAATCAGCTTTAAAAAATGATCAATTTCCATATCCTAGGCACCACTAACAATGGGAGACGTCAAAATAAGTAAATGTTTGGTGTCTGTGTGTAGGTGACTGTTGGCTCCTCGCCGCCATCGCTTCTTTGACTCTGAATAAGGAGGTGCTTCACAGAGTTGTGCCCCACGACCAGAGCTTTGACGACAATTACGCCGGAATCTTTCACTTTGAGGTAACTCCACTGACATCACATTTCAATCAACTATTTTTTTAAATCCTGCAGATTAAAAATATACACAAACATAGGATATCAGTTGTCTTTGAAAGACATGTTGTTATGGCCATATCAAGAGGTTGTGAGAAACTACTGCTGACCCAAATTAGACGTTTTCCCCAGTTGTCAATCGTGTGTATTGTCCTTTTAACATGTACGACAGCTTGGAGTCCTTTGTGGTCGTTGTGGATGAGGTTCTTTGCCTTCTCTGATGGTAAAGCTGCCCATTCTTGTTGGAAAAAGCCTCCAGTTCTTGTACATTTCTGGGACACTTTGCATTGACTTCACATTTTAGATCTCAAGGTTCTGTGTCATCATTCATAATCTACAAAATATGGAAAAGACAAAACTGCAGTGTATACATTTGCATTGTATTGAAATACATTCTGCTTGTAACCTGTAACCTGAAGCCTCTTGAATAATTGAGGGGCTTTTAAACAGGCGTCACAAAACATTAAAAAGTAATATGTCTCTTCTACACCTGGTTAACTTTCAAGTCTATTGGGAGTAGTTTCAACTTTTCATGGCAATCTCATTTCATTTATTTTCTTGGCCTAAATTATTGCCGCTCAAAAACACGAATTCTCTCTATGGGTCAGCTCTCCTCTCTGCAGATACAATCTGCAACGTAGTGGATGTTGGTGGAAAATGTTAACAGTGGAACATTGCAGGCATAATGACAACATTTAGATGGATCAAGCCATACGATGTGTGATACTCTTTAACCCTTTAATTGTTTCCTCAATCATTTGGTAGATCACTTTTTGAGTCACTATTTCTACTTGAATCATGCTTGGAACTGAAATCTACCTCTTTGGGGCATCTCACTTGGTTTTTGG
The DNA here is from genome assembly GCA_964034765.1 of Knipowitschia caucasica. NCBI lineage: Eukaryota > Metazoa > Chordata > Actinopteri > Gobiiformes > Gobiidae > Knipowitschia > Knipowitschia caucasica. The sequence continues at coordinate 29,817,230 of OZ035835.1, forward strand.
GCACTTATACCATTAATCTGCATCTCACCCACTCGGGAAAAGCCTATAATTATTTTTTGTAAAACTGTAAAACTAAATATTTGTTGTTAGTGCGCCTTCAACTCAAAAAATTATTATTTTTTCTTTAAGGAGTGAACATTAAAGGGTTAAGCTCCTCTAACCTCAAACAATCCCAAATATGTTATTAAGAAGTAATGTCAATGTAGTGGGGCTTTGGTGTGCCCTGTGGCTCCACCCGTAGCTCCACCCTCGCCCCACCCACTAGTTAGCTGCCCCTTTTAAACATCTGGGTAAGTTGGAGGGGAGCCATTTTGTGATGCTGGTGTGCTCTGTAGCTGTGGTCCTTTCCTCATGAATTTGTCCAAATTTGTCTTGCTGCTGTATTGCTGGAGTGGGTAGGCAGCATAAGTCTGCTGTGGAGGTAGGCCCTTACCACTTGTTACTCTTTTTCTGTCCTTAATCCGTTCTGCCCCAATGGTGACAATTGGTCTTGTTTTTATTTAGTGCTGGTTCCTAACCGTCAAGGGTGGTAAGTTGGTGGCAAGTTTTTAGTTTTAGTCAGCCTTAACAATAATTATAACTTTGTTCCACACAGGCTAACCTGCTGCTGTTTTACTTTGTCATTGTTTTGTTTTTGTTCTGTTTTGATGTTTGTTTTGCTTTTGTTTGTATCATTACTGGTTTTCTTTAGTTGCTGGTTTCTTGTTTTTGTTTTTTTGTGCCACTTGCTTTAGTCTAGTTTGTTCTTTGATGTATACTTTTGCATTTTATTTTGTTAATATAGTTTCTCTGACTAGTTTAGTTTAATTAAATCTTTTGATTTATGTTTACAGCAACAGGTTGTCTAAAACCAACTGGGTCCAGTCGTACTTCTCATTAGCAACTTTTATCTTTTTCTTTTAGCGACGCTGGGTGCCTCTGGTGGCTGGGCTAGGCACATTGGTGTGGTCCCCCACCTTTGCATGTGATTTAGTGCACTTGGTTCACGAGTTAGTTTGCACATTTCATTTGCTGTGTCTTTTTGCTGTGTCCACTGTGGTGAGTATTCTGTGTAGCACCCCTGGGCACCTCCCTGAGTAGCATGCTCACCACCGGTGGCCCCAGCTAGCTCCCTTTTTGTTTTGGTATTTGCATTTTTAGCATCTAGGCCTTTTTAGATTCATCTTTACCATTCTTTTAACTTTTGGATAACCTTCTTATATATTGTTTAATTTGTTAAATAAAATTGACCTTTTCTAACTTTAGTTTGTCCAAATTCCTTTCTCTTTTTAGCAGCATCCTTTTATCAATAAACATTTTAAACTTTCATTCACTTCTGTCATATTTTAACTTAGATACTTACCTGTGTTCCTTTTTATATTGTAATTTGATTGTGACCCTTGGGTTTTTAAAAATCAAACCACACCCTCGGTATACCACATCAACAATGTGGTCTAATTTAGAAGTCTGTTTGTGATAATGATGCGTTTGCTGCTGCTGTTTCAGTTCTGGCAGTTCGGTGAGTGGGTGGATGTGGTGGTGGACGATCGTTTACCCACAAAGGATGGAGAGCTGGTGTTTGTGCACTCTGAGAAGGGCTCTGAGTTCTGGAGCGCACTGCTGGAGAAGGCCTACGCCAAGTAATGCTCAAACATGACATTAAAGACACACTACGCAAAATACAACTTGTCTCTAACATGTCAAGTGCCATTCATAATATTACAGTAGCAAAACTGATGGGACCAGGAGACCACAAAGCCTCCACCGGAAAAGTTGCATTACTTGAACTACCTCATGACTCATGACTTTGTAAAACTAGGACTGTGCCAAAAATAGTTGTTGGATCTCCTAAACCAGGCATGTCAAAGTCAAATACATCAGAGGGCCAAAAAAATAAATTTGCTGCGAGCCGAGGGCCGGACTGGTTCAATGTTTATTCTTCTGAAATTCTTCAGAAATAGGCTGGCAGGCAATGAGTTAACTCATTGCCTGCCAGGCTGCCTATTTCAGAACAGGTGCTCCCATATTGCCAGCAGTTTCTGATGATTTTTTTAGATTTTTCAAGACCCACAGAATATTGTGTACTATGACTATCTGAAATCCGAAACCAGATTCTGAAAGAATAGACTGTCTACTTTCATCAGCAAAAAGAATTTTGTTTGTAGCTTGTAATCCCCAGTTGAGTAGAGGGAAGTTTTACTGAAATCACCAAAAAGCTGAGAAAAAAGAGGCACAACAAGTGCATCTAGCTGTTTTCAAACCATTCAGAGAGCGCTGCTGCCACCTGCTGGCTCGATTCATTATGTATATATAATAGACATCTGGGAACATGAAAATAGCGGAAAACGCAATTGACGTAATGGTGCGTCAATGGCAGGCAACGGGCCATGTAAAATTCATTCGCGGGCCGGATTTGGCCCGCGGGCCTTGACTTTGACACAAGTGTCCTAAACTCACTGTTTTTGAAATGAAGAACTGAACCAGGGGAATACAGACAATGTTGGGTTTGAACCAGTGGGGGCGGGTCCCGGCTCAATAGTGGTCAAAATGACGTGCACTGACATGCTTGCAATACCACCCGATGGGGGTGGATCCGAAATAAGAATTAGCCAATGCTAACATATAGCATCTTCTTACCTCTCAAACATCTGTACAGGATGGTCCTAAAGTTGGCTCTTGGCCCAAAGCTCCGTTCCACATGTGTGTCCATACTGAGGGGAGTGAATTTTTTTGGACCAGTCTAGTTTACTCGCTGTGAGTTTTTGAAGTCACTCGTTTAAATGAATGGGGCTTGTGCCGGCTGACGCATGCGCAGATGCGTTTTTTCACATTTTCCAGCCCCCGCGGCCATTTTGAATCACTCCACGAGAGCCCAATTTTTGGCCCATTAGTTAGAACGGCGGAGATAGGCGTGACTACGTCCGTTAATATACTGTATACAGTCTATGGCAGTGTCTCCCAAAGTGGGGTCCGCGGCCCCCTGGTGGGCCGCGAGGGTACTGCAGGGGGGCCGCGGGAGGTCATAAAAAAAAAAAATAATAATATAATTATTTAATGTTAAATTTATAATGTTTTGCTTGTAATATTAAAATATTTGTGTTCATTATTTGACTTGAATAATCCACTGTAATCATTTGTGTATTACAATGTTTGTAGCAGAGGCTATTTCCCCAAAATAAAATAACCAGAAGAGCCTATTCTTAATGTTGTCTTCTTGGTTATTATTTTGGGGGGCCACGCAGACCCGTCAGATTTTTAAGGGGGCCTCGGTGTTACTGAGTTTGGGAATGGCTGGTCTATGGTTTGAATATGAATTGAAAAAGCTAAGTGTTTGCACCTGCCTGTGTTTACTTAGTTCTTATTTCTATTACAGGGACGGTACATATTAATGGACATTTCTATAAATATGCCAGAATTAGCCAAGCAGCAATTTTTTCAACCGTAGTCTCGTGTCTCCTGAAAGATGAAAACATGTCAGCTACACAGACTATGTAGCTAACAAGCTAGCTACAAGCAAGCATATTGAATTTTTATTTTACTAATTGTTGTCATTTGCTTTGTTGACATCACACTCGCTCCCAGCACAGCGCAGTACGTTGTGTGTATATTACGCGTAGGACTTTGTTTTCAGCGGGTATAAACAACATAAATTAAGAAAGGATTAAAATACATGTATACATTAATGCTATTCTTCCCTACAAAACAAAAATATGCACTAATTACAACCCAAAATGTTTTCTGTAACTAACAAAAATGAAAAAAGCATGAATTAATGTCAAAGGTATACAAAACATTAGGAACATTCTGATCGAACACGGAGAGTAATCTATTTGAGGATATTTTTTTTTATTGCTGAACAGATTTCATGTGATTTGTTTACAATAGAAATACAAGTTAAACTATCTGGTCACAGTTTTTATGACTTTGTATAACCTTTAAAGACTTAACCTAAATAGAATGTAGATTTTATAAATTTTTTCAATTATTGTCCTTACTAAGCGAAGTCTACTAGTTTTAAAACCTTCAAAATGTTTCTATTTCATTTTCCTATTTAAAGATGCAATGGAAGGGACAATAAGTGTAAAGAGTTTGTGAGAATAAGTGTTTAGATTTGTGGGTGGATCGCCACCTTGTAACAATTTGAGGACTTTTACCCAATCTTCTTAATTTGTTCTTCTCTATGACTTAATAATCTTTTAATCATTCTCTACCTAAGCACAGTTTAACGTTGATCTGTATGCACCTAATTTAGATTGAACGGATGCTATGAGGCCCTTTCCGGAGGCTCCACCATCGAAGGCTTTGAGGACTTCACCGGAGGCATTGCTGAAAACCACGAACTGAAAGAACCGCACCCACACCTGTTCCACATCATCCAGAAGGCGCTGGACAGAGGCTCCCTCCTCGGCTGCTCCATTGATGTGAGTTTTTACAATGTCAACTTTTCTCTCAAGCCTCAAATGTGATTCATCTGTGCTCCTTCTGTGTCCAGATTACAAGCCAGAATGACTCGGAGGCTGTCACCTTTCAGAAACTGGTGAAAGGCCATGCGTATTCAGTGACTGGAGCAGATATGGTGAGTTATTGTTATTCTTTTGCATTTTCAACCAGCTACACCTACTGTCTTTGTCTTATCTTTAGCAATATGTCACACGCATTGTTGAGAATCATTTCACACCATCTCACGATACCGTCACACGACACCATCGCATCTCAAGATACTGTATATACATCCAAATCTATCATGTTCGCCTGCACAAAAGTTTTAGCTTTTTAAGTTTCTACATATTGGTGAAACTCAACACTCATTCGAAAGTTCATTACTACAATCTAACATAATAAGTTACAACATTTGAAATATCACATAACACATCCATAATAAAAGTTAGAAGTCCCTTGGTATGCTGTGGTGACTTTGAACAGGGACAGCGCACAACCAACCAAGACAAAGTCATAGGAGAGACGCTGTGCCAGGTTTTAGAAAACATGAAGTGTACACCTGTATTCCCTGAGTGGGTTGTGTAACAAAAAAAGATGGTCATATAAACACTAGAACTCTCAGAGCAGTCAAGTAGACAGTGGCTCAGTTGGTAGAGCATTGGCCTTTGGGCCTGAAGGTCGTGGGTTCGAGCCCACCGGATGACCTTCTTCACGACTCCCACTGATGTCTGCTGTCGTTGTGTCCTTGGGCAAGACACTTAACCCCACTGTGCCTGAAGCCCCCACTGAAAGATCTCAGCTCCTGTGGACTCACCACCTGCAGGAGGATCAGTGAGGGGCTGGTGCTCTGTGTACTGGGTGCAGCTCTGACTGCCACCCCCCTGACCCAGAAATGGATTAAGGGGAAGAAAATGGATGGATGGAGTTTAGAAGTGTAATTACTCTCGCCAGACTCTTGTAGTTTGCTGCACTTCCTCATTTTCAGCCAAACGCCTCTGGTGGAGAAATGCCGAACTACAAGGGTCTGGCGAGAGTCAGGCTATGTAAATACTCAGCTCGTGTACCTCGTGTATCTGTCTGCAGTTAATTTCATTATTTTCATGGCAACCAACATTCTTTGGCAATTAAAGTCCCTTTTGAACTAAAACTGGTGGAAAACAAACTAACTTTTTTGTAGATTTTTTCAAAATTCCATTTATTTGAATGGGTGCCATCAAAATGCTTGCTCTGGGGTCATTTTGGGGATTCCAGTAGTTTCCAAATTCTGGGAGTCCAAAGGATACTAAGATGACATCAAGTCTACTAAAAAGATCCTGTTCTCATTCATCAGCCTCATGGAAGTTCTCACATCTCACATCCTCATTCAGCAAATCAGCCCAGATATGTGCAAACTGTAAGGCATCACTTCTTTGTCGGCCGTTGGAACATGTAGATGGGTCCTATAGAAACTCATTACTTTGATCTCGGCCTATGATAACGACTAACTGATGGGAAATTTTCCAAGTAACTTTTGGACATATTGGAATAAAATGATAAAACAAACCCGTGTTAAAACAATTGAAACATTAACAAACTGTATATCCTGCAGGTGGAATACAGAGGAGACAACGTGCAGCTCATCCGCATCAGAAACCCGTGGGGCCAAGTCGAGTGGAACGGATCCTGGAGCGACTCGTGAGTGTGACCAGGTTTTACACAATGATGAGAACAAAAACAGTGGAAGTCAGTGGCCTACAATCATGAGACACTGACTATGTAATGATGCATCTTCATCATTTTGATTTTGTTTGCCTTCCAACATTTGTCTGATGAAGGGCCAAGACACGTCACCTCAACATAAACAAAGAAGCTGGAGATAATAGCTTTGCAGCAGGTTTTTCCAGTATATTCACTGTCAGTATTCAAATCCAGAAGTTACAAATTGTATCCCTTTTTTGTGGCTGCTCAAATTTAAGAGGTTTCCTTGCTAGCCTGATTTTTGGGAAGGAATACTATTTTTGTATATCATATTTACATATTGGTTTATAATATATTATAAGAAAATGATACAGAAAATGTACATTAAACACAATGACTGGAAGAAACAAAACGTGAAAGTAAACATGAGGACTACTTTCGCTTGGATAAGTAAGATAAGTGTACCTTCAATATTTTTTATCATTATTCTAAGCGTGCCTCGCCTGTGTGTGCGCCAAGCCCATAGATGTATAACCGGCAGAACTGGTATTTTGTGTGTTGTGTGTTGTGCACATATTGCCATGCCACCACACCCTCTGCAGGGACAAGAGAACATTTAAGGGATTAATAGATGGAGACTGTTTGATATTGTGATTAATAATCTGTTAAAAATGTTTTATTCATGAAATACAGAGGTAATAATATTCTAATAATAATAAGTTAAATTTGTTTTGTGTAGCAATTTTTGTTAGATTTTGCATTACTTCAATATACTGCAATATTTATTTGCTCCATACATTGAGGTCCTCATCTCAACTCCTCCTGGAAGTACCTAGGACTAGGTCCAAACACTGGGATGACCGGTCCTTCTCAGTCGCTGGACCCAGGCTCTGGAACAAGCCGCCCCCTGATATGTTTGTCCTCACTGATTTTGGCTTTTTTAAATCGAGGCTCAAAACGTATTTTTTTATTTTATGCTTTTTAACTGTGTTATTGTTTTAATGCATACATTTTAATGGATTTTATGTAATTTTATTGTGAAGCCCTTTGGTCGCCTTGAGTGTTGTAAAGGTCTCTATAAATAAAATTGATTGATTTAATACACTGGTGGTAAACTACCACTGGCATCATATTGGGCACCTGGTATTTCCAGTGGTCTCCCATCCCAGCACTAACCAGGCCCTATCCTGCTTCACACATGAGATCTAATGAGATCAGGCTTTGATCTCAGGGAGGTATGGCCACATTTTTACATAAAATGTTAATTGTAGAGGGAGAAATGGCCACATTTCAAAGACAACCATATTTGATTTATTTTACATTATTACCCGCCAACTCCACAGATCGTCACAAAATGTAATGGCCTCTTCCTTCCATCACTTCCCATCTATTTCAACACAATCTGTCTGTAGGCAGGACTGCGCAAAAATGACTGGAATAACACACAGACACACACACATACACTGAGAATAACAAATACAATAGTTGTTGGCAGAGTAGACCAATGAACACGACTCAAACAATGTGACCATTTGCTAAAAGTGGAATCGATTATTGTAATTTTGTGACATTTCTTACTGTTTTTCAGATCTTATGAGTGGCAATCTGTGAGCAACAAAGACCGTGACAGACTGACCAACCGCAAAGAAGACGGAGAATTCTGGTGACACTGGACACGAGAAAAAAAGCAGATGTTAAATGAGTGAATAAGATCTAAATACCATGTTTCTTATAGGATGTCATTTACGGATTTTCTGCGTCATTTCTCGCGTTTGGAGATCTGTAATTTGACCCCGGACGCTCTGACCAGTGACAACTTACTGAAGTGGGCGGAGCTCGAATTTGAGGGGACGTGGAGAGCGGGCTCATCCGCTGGCGGCTGCAGGAACTACATAAGTACTGAATACACAGACGATGACTTTACAATGCCTTTGAATGAGTCAGACGCTTCTGTCCACACGTGTCATTTGTGCCTTTTCTCTCCATAATCCTCCACCCTATTCACTTATTCCAACATTTATTACATTGTCCTTTTTTCTTATCAATCTTCTGGCAATACCCAATTATGAGAAAGTGATAGAACTTATGCTGTATTGTACACGGCCCACCTGTGGAGGTGCTATAAAAAGAGCAGTTTGAAAAAACTTACTGTGGCATACAATGATGCCATGCGGATGCTGCTGAGGGTCCCATTGAGCCAGTGTCATGTTTGTAAATGCTGCTGTTCTGCGTAATCTCATGTACAGGTGGATGTGCAGACTGCCCCACTCTGTCAACAGCATCATTGCTGCATTGACCAACAGGCTAAGCTTGGTGCGTTATTTCTCCAGTATATGAGCTCACTGGCTCCAGAGCCTACTGTATACAGGAAATGATGTATCTTTTTTTTTTTCGTTTTTTAAAATGTGTTTTTTGTACGTCTTCCAGTATGGACCTTTTACTCTTGTGTCCGAAATAGGGGTGTGACGATATATCGATTTTTCGATATATCGCGATACTTTCTCCCGCGATTCGATTATCGATATGCATTTGCCAAGTATCGATATCTATTTTGAAAAAAATAATAATTGGTATCAATACTTAATATATGGCTACATTAAGCACCTCCATTTCATTTATCATGAAATAAAGTGTATTTTTTCTTTTATTTATGCCATAAATTGGCATATTGTATATTTCTGACCAATATATAGCAATTATCGTTATTGTGATAATATCGTTATCGTGAGCTTTGTATCGTGTATCGTATCGTGAGGTACCCTTAGGTTCCCACCCCTAGTCCGAAATAAAGTATTGAATTGAATTGAATTGAAAATTCTCAAACAAATTTGGGATTCCAGTTCCCTCAGGTGGTAGCATAGCGCTAGAGGTGGCATGGCTTTTTTTACACTTTATCAGAATCAGAATCATTTTTATTGCCACGTAAGTAACAGGAAGTCACAGACTTGGAAATTGCTTGGAAAAAATAGATAATAAAAATAAAGAATAAAAATAAAGAATAAAAAACACTTCTAAAGAATAAATTTAAATTTAAAATAGAGTTACAGTTACTATTTACAATATACAAGTACTTTATTTCTGTTAAAGATATTATTTCCTACTATAAACAACATATAAAAACATGAATTGACAAATGAAAATGGTCTCATTTTAATTTTAATGGCCGAAAATGATGCATGATATTACTTCTATTAGGTTGTGAAGTCATTGGCGAGTAGGACCCAAACTAAAATGTTGTTCATCCACAAAAAATCAACAAAATCCTGAACTCTCCCAGTCTACTACTGCTTTGTTCTATAGGCTATTGCAGCAGTGATGTTTCTTTTCCACAGGTAGTTTCTGGAGGAACCCTCAGTTTGTTATTAAACTGGAGGATGTGGACGATGAGCCTGACGATGGGGAGGAGTTGTGCACTTTCATCGTGGGACTGATGCAAAAAAACAAACGGAAAATGAGAAAAATGGGACAGGACATGGAGACCATTGGATTTGCCATCTATAAAGTATGAACTGCATTGGCAAAAAATATACAGAGAGGATAAAGAATATATTTCTATTGATTTGTGTTTTTTGTATTCCAGCTTCCAGAAGAGGTAATGGTCAACAATTACACTGAACAGCTGTAAAAAACTGAAACAAATACTACAATACCAGTTCATTACCACTATTACTAACTACTACTGCTACTACTGCTGCTGCAACTGCTAATGTGTGTAAAATTGCTTCCATAACAGAAAAAACGCGACCCATTACGGGCGGCACGGTGGCTGAGTGGATAGCACTCTTGCCTCTCAGCAAGAAGGTCCTGGGTTCGAATCCCGGTCGGACCAGGGCCTTTCTGAGTGGAGTTTGCATGTTCTCCCCGTGTCTGCGTAGGTTTCCTCCGGGTACTCCGGTTTCCCCTACCACTAAAAATATGTCCAATAGTTCTGGCATGCGCCTCCTGTACTGGCGACCCCGCTCCCATCTCTGTGTGGAGTGAGAGACAAATGCCCAAAATTAACAATTGTAAACCGCTTTGAGACTCAGATCTGCAGTGAAAAGGCGGTATATAAATAAAAAACTTACTTACTAACTTACTAATTATTGATGAGTCCCATAAACACTGAAGCTTTTTTTTGTCTTACACTGTGCACACCATACACAGTGTTGAAGTTCTTGTGTTTTCAGGATTGATGGATGGAGATTGATAAGGATTTTGAATTTTGGCTCTCCTTGAAAACTCAAATAGTTACCTTACTTTCAAAGAGACATTTGGTCCAATGGTCTCATATACATCACTGCTACTGCTTTCTAATGGTCTTTGTTGTTATACTTCAGTTTTCAGGCCTCAAACAAGTTCATTTGAAGGAAGATTTCTTCAAGTACAATGCTTCGGCGGCCCGCTCCAACACCTTCATCAACCTGAGAGAGCTGTCCAACCGCATCAGCCTGCCGCCCGGTGAATACCTCATCGTGCCTTCCACCTTTGAGCCCAACAAGAACGGAGACTTCTACCTGCGCGTGCTTTCAGAGAAGCCTGCGGATTTTCAGTATGTACAACTACTCAAAGCATCTGTTTGGGCCTTCTCATAATCCACTAGGTGTAACATCAGAGATAATAATTTGAAAACCATATACACAGCTAAGGCTTAAAGAGTGCTTCTGACAAGAGTAAAAGTATGAAGGAGTTAGCATTGCTTATTTACCAGGCCTGGGAAAAACATACTGCCCAATTCACGTTTCTCGATCTTTGGTCCCTGGACCCATCCCAGCTGTAAGCTCAAACTGACACACCTTTTTCATTAAAAACAGCCACATGGCACATAACCAGTTGAAATAGTTGTCTAATTGAAACTCACCAGTCTTTATTAACAAAGCAAATTATTCTCATCCAAGTGTATTATATAGAAAAGCTCAAAGGCATTCCATGCTTCTTCATGATCTCTTCACATTATTTTAAGCAGTGAAGTGATGTTGGATAATTTCCAAAGGCAACTCAAGGCACACTAACCTGTCACAGCACACTGATTGAAAAACACTGGCCGATATAATTGAATGGTAGTGTATGAAGGTTTGAAGTTAATTCTTCAAGGTTAGTATTGTTCTACCACGGAATGTTATACATCCCCCCCCCCCCCACACATGTATTTTGTTCTAAACACTGAAAATGAAACAAACCCAAATGAGAAACAATTGTAGGTCTCTAAATGACCAGATATCCAGTCTTGGCATTAAATACTCTTCCAATGTATTATTGACATTTAAAATACAATAAAATGAGAGAATACCATGTAGAGATTCTTGACTTCTTTACACTTGTCTCCTTCCTTTTTTGTTGTAAATCTGAAAGAAACACATACAAATGTTCATCAATAAATTGTACAGACATTACACATTCTGTGTAATGTCTTGCACGAATCACTACATCCCCATGTCCTCCAGAGGGCAGTATTCTAACCCTGCCAAAACAAACCATGTGCAGCAAAATAGGTTTCACAAAAATAAATTAATTAACCAAAATATTTAATCTAACATGTGGCACCCCCGCAAAAACAATTGTCTATCCCTGTGTTAAGCAATACTAGTTTATATTGACGTATGCTAGCTTATATTAGCGTATACTTGCTAATACTAACAATACTAGCACAATACTTGACACTTAGGAGAATAGTGAGCTTGGGGTCCTTTTTTGCAACAGAAATAGTTTTGTAAAAGTAATATGTAATGCTCTTTGTGGACTTTTATGTCTGAAAATTTGATCCAAAGATTTGTTGGATGCAAATGTGTCATACAAATGAAACCAAAATGTTTCTTTGTTTGTTTTATGGCAAAGCTAAAAAGTTTTGTGCATTGAAATTTACCGTTTTTTGTTTTGATAGAAGAATTGAGAGAAAGTTTAGATTTATAATAAGCAAAACATGTCTTGTTTTATTTAGATTTTCTCTTAAATTGGCAAACTATTGTCTTTCATTAATCTCACAATAATCAGCCCCCTTCTACTGGAAACTCTTGTTTTAATTGTAGCGTGAGAAGGAGGCCTGCACACCCAAGTAGGCGAGGCGCAGTGTAAATGTGTGACTGAGACAATATATTATGACGTTACAGGAATTATGTCAGGACATTTTTACAATTAGATGTTTGCAACTATTCCATTAGTGCTTTTCAAATGTTATTCAACATACCAAGATTTTTTGCTGGGGAACCAAAATGTATTTTTCATTAGAAAACATGTTATCTAGTAAGTAAGAGGCCTAGACTGAGAGCCGAGAGCTTATTATTGTTAAAAAGCTCTTGTGACACAGGCCAAATACACATGCTTGTTTTGGTGGAACAAAAGGTACAATGAACTTGTTACATGGCTGGTACTGCATTGTGTATTTTTGGTGGTTTAGTTCTGCACCACAGCTTTAATGGCCACGATGCTATTCCATTCTGCATCCCTCAGTTACATAATATATTTATGCTGTTAATTTCAGCGAGATTGACGACCCAGTGACCTGTGACATTGAGCCAGTACGTAAACTCAGATTTAGATTATCCTTTTAATTTTAATTTAAATTTTGAATCCACTGTATTTTGATTTTCAGATTGAGATTGATGAAGACGACGTGTCAGACGGCTTCAAGGGTCTGTTTGTAAAACTTGCTGGACATGTGAGTTCTGTCATGAACTATGCTTGATGGTTATTACACTAGTTCAGTACTAAGGGAAGGGCACACATGATGCTTTTCAGAAAGACTAATTCATAAATGAAATAATAGAATTAAATATATTATTTGAGGGGCTGGTGCTTTGTGACCCCGACCCAGAAATAGATTAAGGGGTAGAAAATAGATTGGATGGATAGTTTCTTTGGACATTACACATTAATCAACATTACTGTGAATGCGCCAGTATTAGCTAAAAGACTTGGGTCTAACTGTGGTCCACTGCGAGCTAAGTTCAATACCAGAAAAATAAAAAAAATATGTATTGTACATGTTTAGTAAAGTTAGTTGAAATATTACTATCACTATTTACTCCTATTGTTTTAACACTGTGTTTTGTGTGCTATATTTTATCTTAACATATTTTCCTTAAATGTTTTTCCATTAAGTATGGCAAAAAATCCATTGGGCAGTTTCTGAAAATGTCTTATTTGGTCAAATTCTTACTTATGAACTTGAACTTCCTTTACATAAAAGCTCCTCCATTTACCGTTTTGTTCTCTTCTTTCAGGATTCTGAAATCTCCGTGTACGAGCTGCAAAAAATCCTCAACTCTGTCATATCTAAAAAAAGGAGTCGTAAGAACTAAACCCATTGAAATACATTGAGTCACATTTGTAATTTTCCAAATGTAACTTTTTAATATTCAGAAAACAGGATCAAGTTTGATGGCTTCAGCCTGGCAACTTGTCACAACATGGTCAACCTGCTGGACGTATCTTTTCATTCATGTTTTCCTGCCCGCTTGTATGTAATATGTACGTACATAATCGTTGTGAGATTTCCTTAACTTTTCACAGAAAGATGGAAGCGGGAAACTGGGAATGGTTGAATTCAAAATCTTATGGACAAAAATAGAGAAGTTTTTGGTAAGATATTTGCAAACGTAATATTGTTTTTGTTTTCATTACTTTTATGTGGAGAACATGGATTATTATTACAATAACAATGTTTATGTTAATGACAATATCTTTCCTAAAAAAAGCTTTTTTCCAAGCGTATTTTTGTCCAATAATTTAACCCGACCTTTACTTTGCTTATACTCACAGTAAGCCGTGGGTCTCTTCTAAACCCCTTACTACACAAACCTCTCTTCCTATAGAACAGCTTCAAAATTCATGAATAAATCAAATTGGATCTGTTTGAGAACCCTTTGAAGCACAAGCAAAATCCCTTTGTGAAACTGAGGCCGTGTAGTTTCTGTTTCTGGTGTCACATGTACAGTACTTTAGTCCTCTGGTTGGAGCAATCTCTGCACTGAGAAACATCAATCTCAAATGTCAGCCTATGTTTCCCATGGTAAACCTAAAGGGAGGTGTAGCTGGTGCCTGGGATTGGAACTTTTTAGACAGTAGAATATAGGCACACATTCGGTCTTAAATTCCCTGTTCACTGGAAATTAGATTCAAAGCACTTTTTTGCAAATGTTTTTGTGAGTTTGTAAATATAATCCTTGAACAGTTTGAACTCCATTTGACAGATTGCTTTTCTACGGACATTTTTGACATGTCATTCCTGGAGTCTTTCACAGTATGACATTACACATTTAAGGAGCCATTTTTAGATACAAGGATGTGTTGGGCTTTTTTATCACCATGAATCTATGTTTACGTGTGAATGACTTTGTTCCCCCTTTTTTGTTTTTCCATCAGGGCTTGTTCAAGGCGAGGGACAGCGACGATAGCGGATGTATGAGCAGCTCTGAGATGAGGATGGCTGTCGAAGAAGCGGGTACATTGTATTCTTTATTTTACAAACTCTATCTACTTTATTGGAGGTCAATATTGCATTATGTGGAAATTGTTTATCTAATGGATCTTCTTCTCCTGGATTAAGCTGTAGAGGTTTTAAAATTGATGCAGGCCTTTTACTGAAACTTCACTATAAAAAATATATGTGATTATCCTCTTTTTAAAGTTTAACCAATTAGTATTAAGAATTCTATCTTTTTTCATCTCATAGTTGAAATCAGGAACATTTCAACATTGTCAAAATAGAACTGGAAAAATTCAGGCTGAGATGTTATATTAGTATCTTTTTGAGACCATTTTAGACAACTAATACAATTATATTATAAAGGTGGCTTGGTTACTTTTTTTGTGTTGAAAATTTGTCTTGTCTTCTGTGTGTTTATAAAATTATTGTCCCATTGAACTGAAAAACCTATTTCTTTTCTTATTTTTTATCCACTTGACAGCCACAAAAGTTTGTTGGTGTGTCATTGTATAAAAACCAATAGCGCCCAAGACTGAATGAATATGTACGTTTAAGTCTGGTCTCTTCTTTCTGCAGGTTTTCGTCTGAACACTCCTTTGCACCAGATTCTTGTGGCTCGTTACAGTGAACCAGACCTCTCCATAGAATTTGATAACTTTGTCAGCTGCCTCATCCGAATGGAGTCGCTCTTCAGTAAGAATAGTTACTAATTAACTCTATAAACACAGGCCTGAACACGGACTGTTATAGGTTCAACAATCAGTTCTGTCTAAAGGAATGGGCCAAAATTCCATCTATTTGCTGAGAAGCTTGTGGAAGGCAACCCAGAAAATGGCTTAATCAGTAAAAAGGCAATTCCTTCACGTGTATGTAAACCTCTGGCCCTCTAGTGGTCCTACCTTGCTTAGCTTCAGAGGTCTGTGGTTTTGAAAAAGAAATCGATCAATAATGATTTTATTTTATTTTTTTATGAAGCCAATTTACATGAGTGGTAAAGTTCAAATACCTCCAAAAAGCCAAATTTATATAGTTAGAAATTATGTTGTGGTGGTATCTGAATATCTTTTCTTAACTCAACTTTTCTGCACTGAAACAGATACGTTCAAGGCTCTGGACCAAGACGGCTCTGGACAGATTGAGTTAGATATGAAACAAGTAAGTGAGACATTATTTTGGTTAAGAGGCTGTTTTTGAGGACTTTGACTTTCCAATGATCAGAAAGTCAAACAGTTTGAACACACAAAATGCAAACACGTAGGAGGCATTGGTCCACAGGGAGCGTCAATAATTGTTTATAAAATTATCTTTAGCTCTAACAAGAGATTAAATGTTTGTTTTTTGTTATTCTGTTAATTTTCCCAATACTCCGCTGAAGATAATTGAATGCAAATGACATTTACCGTATTAATACTGTACATTATGTGAATTTCACAATAATTGTAACACTCAAAACAAAACCAAATCTTTTATTTAAAAATAGGTTCTGTGTTATTTGATACAAACGTGTATAGTTAATGCAGGTTTGTTGTGTCGCATATAATAATAATGTAAAAGTTAAATATACTGATTTTAAAATGTTTTAAAATGTTCATTTAGAAGTTTCTGAGTAATTTTATATTTCTGTATTGACTGAAGTCTGTGTTTGTTGACAGTGGCTGAGCCTGACCATCCTTTAGGACCCAGACTTCAAAGTGCCGTCTTCACATCCGACAATTTAATAATAGAAGCGATATTTAAATAATGAACCTAAATGTAGAAGAATCTGTTAATTCTTGGTGTTTGTCTGAACGAATGATTCCACGTCTTTTTCAGTTGGGGTTGTTTGTAGTCATTTCAGAAGGTGGAAAAATAAACTATTAAACATCTGTATATATTTAGCTTTCTGACTTTTTTAGTATTATTTGTTGATGCCTGTGTATCATAACAATAAACTCAAAAGATTAGGACTAAAATAACAACATATAATATTCCATGTAGATTCATATACAGTGGAAATTATAATTACTTTTTGTTTTGATGTTTCACTTTCTGAAATGACATGTTTGAGTATCTATACACAATATCACCAAATGTTTTAGATTTACTGTTGGTGTCTTGTCTATTAGAGTTGTGCTGTTGAAAAATAAAAGGTTAATTTTGGACTTGTCTCCGGTTTATTTATTTCAGCAAATCCATTATTATGTTGTGTTCTGTCCAAACTGAACAAATCCAATTAGTTTTTCTATCGGTCCACTCAAAAAAATTTATGATTCACTTTTTGAGGTTACAGGCATCTGGTAATGTCCATTCCTCTTTGAAAACACGTGATAGCTTGACTACTTTTAGGGTTTAGGGAGTGAGATTTGATGTGAAAATTATTTTTATCGTTGTAATGACAAACTGTTATGAGAGAGATTAACTAGTTATTTGAATTTGATTACATGGTTCTATGAAGGTTATTTTGTGTTTTTATTAGCAACACTTGTTTTTGCTTTTGAATTCTATAAACTGTAACAAAAAAAGTATTCAGTGTAAATAAATTCTATGTTTTAAAATTCAGTGTCCAAAAATTCATTGTTTTAAAATTCAGTGTCAAAATATTCAATGTTTTAAAATTCAGTGTCCAAAAATTCAATGTTGAAAAAAATTCAGTGTCCAAAAATTCGTAGCATTTTTTTTCGCTGCTTGAAATGTCATGCTTTATTTCCGGGTAAATCAAGAACAAAGCAATCGATCAGCCAATCCTCCATAGATGTAGCCAGGGCCAGAACATGACTGGTCTTGTTCATCTGAACATGGCGTCCACAGCAAACCAGTAAGTGTGTGAGATTTCATAACACTTTTAAGCAACTTTTGTTAAAGTTAAACTCATCATTCTATCAATGTGCTTTTCCCTAGTGATGGCAATATGAAGCCCCATGAAGCCTTGAGGGATCGCAGCCTATTACTCAGCCCATGAGTCGAAGGCTCGAGGTGAATCATGCTCCACTACGCCATCATGTGGACAAAGAAATGTAATACATGCCAAGGGCCTATAACAAATGGTAGGGTCTGAACATGGGCTGAAAGAATACAGCCAATGATGTAAAGACAGTTGTTATGTAAAATGTGCTTGTGTTACTTTGTTTATGTAAGTGCTTATGCAACTATTGACAGGAGTTGAAAAACAAACAATACAGTTATTCATTTTTATTCAAAAATAATTTTTCAAGAGTATTTGGACTCAGGCGATTTCTTTTTTTGCACAGTATTTCACCTGACTTTGAAAAAACCCGTTCACAGGGCACAGAGGATGCAGGTGAACATAAATATGTAATGGCAAGTTTATATACATTTGGAAATGTAAACTTATGTTTGTCCCAATATTTAAGGGGACTTTCGAGTCGAGGAATATTTGGCTCCCCCAGGTATGTTTGGACCTCCACTGTAGCGTTGGCAGTTATGTTTGGGATTTTGGTCTGCTGGCATGTCGTGTCAAAACGTTGCCACAGTTTGCTCCCTTAAACAGAATAAACAGGTTATAAGTGACTTATTAGCACAAATAGAGTATACATATTACCTTCAGCTACAGATGATGATGATGGTGATGATGATGATGATGAAGCAGAAGCGGACAATGAAAGTCTCAAAACTCGAGCACATTCGCCAAACAATCTTTTTTCAGCTTCTGCTGCCTTATTGGGGTTGAAGAATCCAATCTTTTTAAATCTGGGATCAAGCAAGGTAGAGAGGGACATGATGCTCATTGATTGGAGGTGGCTGAGCTTGTCCCTCAGTTGTCTTCGCAAATACTCAGCCATGTCTCTGCTCTCAGGTGTTTGGATATGGCCGATCTCCTCTTCTTCCAGAGCATTATGGAGAATGGTCAAAAGTGGAACTACTTTTGACCCAGAGACTCTTTTCTCCTCGGACACCTCAATTGTGGCATAGTAGAATGGAGCGAGCACCTTCAGACAGTCTGCAATGATGTTATATTGTTCTGCTGAGATTTGTGTAATGTCTGTACAGAGCCCAGCCAAAGCTGCTCCAACAGGCTCTCTCAGGTTGAACAGACGCTGAAGCATTAAGTACGTGCTGTTCCATCTTGTATCCACCTCTTGAATAAGTTTAAGCACGGAGAGACCCATTTGTGATTGAATCTGTGTAAGTCTCTCCTATAAAACAGTCAACAAATTAAAACAGTGCAGGAGCAGAAATAATAATTGACATATTACAAGTAAGGACCTTACCTTTGCAGTAGTGCTGCTCTTAAAGTATCCTACTATCTTACGACAGTTTGTCCTGATGTCACACAACTCAGGACTTTGGTCGAGAGCTTTTTTGATCATTAAGTTTAGCGTGTGTGCCACACAAATTGTGTGACGCATATGTAGCTCTCGAGCACAAGCTCCCATATTCGCAGCACCATCAGTCACCAGACATGTCACCTTTCCTGCTAAACCCCACTCTGACATAAGAGAGGTCATCACTCTCGCTAGATTTGCTGCTGTATGTGCCTTAGGGAAATGCTGCACCCCAAGGACAACAGTCTGCAGAGACGTGCTCTCGTCAATAAAATGACCAGTCACTGCAAGATAGGCATCAGTGTTGATGGAGGTCCACATGTCTGCTGTTAAACTAACAGCAGATGCAGAAGACACCACCACTTTGGCCTTGTCTTTGGCTTCCCTGTATCTCTTCTCCACCATGGCTTTCAAAGTCTGAAAAAAGTAAAGTCTTGAAATAGTGGATCTGAGGATAATAAATTGTTAATAGTTCACATAAATACCTGCCGCGTGGGAAGAACATAAGATGGTGCCAAAGCTTTCACAAGCTTTCGGAAGCCAGTTCCCTCCACAATGGAAAAGGGCTGGGAATCCTCAATCACCATATCCACCAACGCCTCAGTCAAGTCAACCGTCTCAGCTGAAAGAAAATGCACATTAGGGTTAGAAATTTATCTAATGAACAAATACATTCAAATAAAATATATTTAGTGTAATTGTAGGACAATCATCAATTATTATCATGATATAAAATGGCCTACCCGAGACAGGTTCACCTGGGTTGGAATCCACATTGCTATGCAAGGCACGATAGTGCCTTAGCATAGCTGAGGTGTTATTATTATAACCCAGTTGTTTGGAGCATAACAGACACTTCACCTGCAATTGAAAAAACTATTATTCAAACGTATTTATAACAGAGAAAAGTGAGCAAGAGAAATTATGTGTTGTCATATTTGTGTAATCTATTATTACAGAATTATTGATATGCCTTACCTTATTAGGTGAGATCTGCTCAAAGTGCTCCCAAACTGGAGAAAATCTTCTCTTTCTTGCCGGTTCCATCGCAAAAAAGAAGCTCAAATAGGATGCCAAATAGGAGGCCAAATGAGAAGCGCAATAACCCAAAAACACACAAAGTGATGAAGGGGAATCCATTGCGTTCACTCGTCCCTTTTATTTCGAATCGCGCTCCAAACCAACAAATCATTTCCTGAATCAGTCACATGGTACGACCGTTCGCGAGGCTTCGAACGTCATCACACACGTGACCAATACACGCCTCGACCCACACTTCAAAAGAAACGCCCCCAGATTACTCGGTCCACGCTTCGAAGACTCGGCCCGCTCAGCACATCACTACTTTTCCCTTGTTTTGTCTATCTGAAGGCCAAGCTACATGGCACCGTGGAAGCTGCTGATTGGAGGTCTCCATGCCTCCGCTCTGTATAATACACTTGCATTCTGTTGTATCTGTGTTCGTGTTGTTCGTGCTGTCTCTACCATCGACAATAAAACATGTCTTCTGTCTGAATGAAAGACGCAATCCCAGACTTTGTCATCTTCTTCAAGTGTGTTTTCTCATCATTAGTTGTTATGTAACACGCAAACCACTACTGTATGTACTTTCTGAACATTTTTTTACCTTAGCTTATCATTAGCTAGCTCCGCGTAGGTGGCTTCTATGTTTTGGCTAGTGATGGGTAAATGAAACTTCACGTATCGTTTCGGCACATCCAACAAACTGTATTGATACTGTGCCGCAACAGCGTTGCTTGTGCTGCTCTATACTGACGCCTGGTGGATCTGATAAATCATTGAAACTCACTGATTCAATGAGCTTTACATACTTGTCTGTACACAATATTACGTAATTAATAGTTACCTAATGTAACTTAAGTTCTACGAATAGGTGTGTAGTCCCTTAGGACTTCGCTAGTGGGATATCACTCGTGACCCCCAGGTCACACGCCAGAGAGATCAAAATAATTTGCTCCAATCACCAGCCACCCTCCTCTATAAATGCCCCTGCACAAGGCCGCACCACCTCTTGAACTCTGCCAAGCCGGGCTGGCCTGATGGGCTCGTAGCTAAGGGACTACGCACCTATTCGTAGAACTTAAGTTACATTAGGTAACTATTAATTCTACGTCATGGTGCTACGTCCCTTAGGACTTCGCTAGTGGGACATAACGCGGAGGCCGTAGGAACATGTACTTCCAGCAGGCCAGCGAAGGGTGATTGAAGCCCCGCCCGAGCAAGACCCTCACACAGTGAGAGGACTCAGGGCAGAAGAAACAATGCGTGTTACAGGGCCACTCCTACCAAGGATACCCCCACGTAACACAGACCGTAGGTCACCCGTAGTCACAGGACGCCTCTCCCAAGAGCTCCTGACGTGGACTACCTGACCGACCAAACACACATATATGTACCGCACCTGTAGGATGCCTCTCCCAAGAGCTCCTGAACCAGGGCGGAAAGTCAACCGAAGGCCCCCTCAGAGGAGGGACCTAAACGGTCTAACTCAGTCCGCTGCACTCAGCACGGAATGGGCCACCGACCGGTCCGACACATCCAAAAGATAAGACCGGACGAAAGAAGAGGACGACGCCCAAGAAGCCGCACGGCACACGTCCTCGACCGACGCCCCCCTGAGAAGGGCCGTAGAGGCCGCCATCCCACGCGTGGAATGCGACCTGAAGCCCACCGGGAGGGCCAGGCCCTGCGACTGATACGCCCGCTGCACAGCCGTGGCGACCCAGTGCGCCAGCCGCTGAGCCGACAGCGGGGCGCCCCTGTTCTTGGGGCCCAGACACACAAACAGCTGACCACCCAACCTGAATGACGACGTCATGGCCAGGTAATGCCTCAGCATTCTGACAGGACACAGAAGGTGCCGCCGCTCCTCCTCGGGGGAGGCATGCGGTGGCGGATAGAAAGCCCTAATCCTGATGACTCTCGACCTAAAGGCCGACGTGATGACCTTGGGGAGAAAAGCCGGATTGGGCCACAACTCCACCATGCCGTCGCCCTCTCCAAGGGACAGGCAAGACGCATGGACAGAGAGCGCACACAAGTCGCCCGCCCTCTTAGCAGACGCCAACGCCAGCAAGAGGGCCGTCTTAAAGGCGACACACTCGGGACTCGCCTCCGCCGCCGGTTCAAAAGGCGGACCCGACTAGCCTGGAAAAATCCAGACTCACCGCTGTACCAGCCGGTGAGTCTGGTCACCGTGGCGTCAAACAAATTTCCAAGGCGGAGCAAACCTGAGAAAACAGACAGCGGAGTGAGCCAATCAGCGAAGGGCGGACATGACGTCAGTAAAGCGACACACACTCTACAGTGAGTAAGAAAATAAACGGAGTTGACATGACCGAAGAAGTTAATTCAACATGGCTAGCGCAAGAGAGAGTGTTGTCGATGACTTGTGTCGTTGTTGCGGGAAAAACTTGAGGATACATGGAGTTATTAGCGGCTCCGCTTTGATTTTTCAACAGGGTAATACATCACGAGACTCATCTATTTTGCAGCGACTTGCTGGCTTGGGTCTTGCGTTAACGCCAGACAAAAACAGATCAAAAAGACTGTGCAAACTTTGCGTAACTCTTATCGGACGCTTGGAACGGGACTCGTCTATTTTTCGGAAATGGCAACAAGAGGAGGACACTCTGACAACCGAACCACCACCAGCCGAAGGGTCATCTTCTGCCGGACAGGGTACATGTATATATTGAGATTCATTTGTAATGTTTTATTCATTTGTTTTTTTTAATTGAGTGCCCTTACAGTTTTATTATTTATCACTTGTTGGGGAGAGTACTTTGGAAAAAAAATGCTAATCAGAGTTCTGTATTCTTAATACTTTGAATACGTCAAGAGTGGGTTTTTAGAATACTTTCACGTTGATTGTCATTGTATTTATGTGTAAAAATGGCGCATATTTATTTACAAATTATAGTGTAACTTTACCCAAATACAGTTACACGAAATGAGTATTCTACTTACTCCCCAACACTAGTACTGCACAGATGAAAATTCCTATATTGTGAGACCTTTCGCTGACCATCATTCTAATTATGATCTGAATCAGGTGACAAACGAGAACGTTGTACTCCATCTAAAACACCAAGAGCAGTGAAGAAGATTCGCCGGAGTCCTACCACTCAGACTGCAGCAAGGCGAAGTATCACACAGGTAAACATGTTTTATTTAATACACTGTAGTGTGCGTATTACAGCCTAATCCTGTAATAACAAATGGTCATGAATAGTAGGTGACACATCTTGTGTTCTTTTGGTTTGCTTTATATTTCACAGGTCATTACTGAGTACCCTAGTAAAACTGTTCTCAAGGTTTCCTCCCCTTCCGAAGCTGGGATCATTCAAAACATCACTAATAAACAGTGGAAGACTGCTGCTAAATTGATTTCAACTCATAAAGAACTTTATAGGGAGTTGAAATCAATGTTTCTCAACACCATCACTGAAGAAAGTCTGTGCCTAACCAACCCAAATAACAACTTTATGCTGTGGAAAACGATGCCAGAAGAACTAAAGTCTTTTTCATTTGAAAAGCTCCGTGTGGATCTTGAGAACAGGTCTCCTTTTTTATTGTCCATTTTTCAAACCATCAGCTGCAAAAGTGTACCAGCTGCTTGTGCTGCACTTTGTATAGCACTACGGGGGAGAGAACCGCGGATGTCAGCCTTTGCATACTATATAAACAGTATACTTCAGCATGGAGGTGCGAAAAAAGCAGCCTTCAAACGGTTAAGCAAAATGGCCATCACCACATCATACCAGCATGCAATAGGCAAACAAAAGGAGTTGGCTGCCACCTGCGGTGAAAGACTGCAGGAGCTAAAAGTTTCCACTGAACTTTACTTGACCTCTAAAGCAGATGGGCACCCTGTGGACATGACAAGTGTGAATGATAACATGGAGGACCTCACATTATCAGGTGCAATACCACTACACTTAAATATAACTTTAAAAACATATATTTTTTGTGGTATTTAGTTTGTAATCGTTAATTTCTAATGTTGTTAATTTGACAATTTCTACAGATGACAATACTGAAAGCCAACTACCAGATTCAGAGACTACAGAAGTGAACTCTCCACCACCTTATACCACACAGCCAGAGCTGCCACCCACATACTCTGTAATAATGGACAACTTAGACTTCTTCATGAAGACTCACCAGCAGTCACTACTCACCAGCAATACATCCCTCCACTGGATACATCACATTAATGTTGAAGATCGAATTCAAACAAGCCACCTAAGTGATGTAAGGCCAGTATACTCACCAGATCCCTCCGCGGGACCTCTCTCTG
Organism: Knipowitschia caucasica; assembly: GCA_964034765.1. Taxonomy (NCBI): domain Eukaryota; kingdom Metazoa; phylum Chordata; class Actinopteri; order Gobiiformes; family Gobiidae; genus Knipowitschia; species Knipowitschia caucasica. The sequence continues at coordinate 29,841,315 of OZ035835.1, forward strand.
GGAGGCATAGCATGGATCAGAGGACCGGAGCCTCGTAGCTCGCGTAGTGCATGACACGCCCCTCTTGGGGGACCTGCAGGCTAGCGAAGCAACGTAATGGCCGGAAGTACAACAAATAGATATCCATTTAGACTTTACTTACCCCACATGCGGGACTCAGGACAAGAGTACTGATGCACCTGCCGGTCGGCCTTTATGAACGAATTCATGCCCACCCGACCCCTCTACCATAGGAGGCCCGGGGGGCGGTGGTGCGTTGCTCCCGCGCGCCCCCCCCCCCCCCCCCACCCCCCCCCCCCCCCCCCCCCACCCCCCATCCCCCCCCCCCCCCCCCCCCCCCCCCCACCCCCCACCCCCCCCCCCCCCCCCCCCCCCCCCCCCCCCCTACGAACCACCGTGGGTCTGTCTGGACCCAGGGGCCTCGTCGAGTGGGACGATGGGACCACAGAAGCGCGGAATCCGGGTCAGGAGCCTCACGGGCGAACGCTCTCTGCCTCTGTCCCGGCTTCCGTGATGGTGGCCGGGCCTCGGCTCGGTTGCTAGGTGCGGGGCGGCCTAGCCGAGTGTTGCTGCAGACTTCCAGTCTCGCCACAGGGCCTGCATGTCCCGGGCCGAAGAGGGAGTTCTGGGTTCGGGCATGGTCAAGAAGCTTGCCTCTTCTCGCCTCCCTGATATTAGCCAGCCCAAGCCACAGGTGCCTGTCCCCGACTTGGGCTGCTGCCATGGAGCGGCCGCCACATCTCACGGCTAGCACTGGCACATGCGCAGGAATCACCGCCGAGGTGGTCCTCGCCAGATGATAGGAGTGTCTCCACTGAGCGCCTGGCCAGAGGAGAGCGACCTATCCAGGGCCCCCGTGATGATTCCATGGTTGTTAGCCAATGCGACGACCTGAGCCCCGCATTGGCATGAATCTAGCAAGCATAGCCAAGACATCCTGTCGCTCGGAGGGAAGGAGAGGTCTGTGCCCCCAGGGCCATGCGGACTGAGTCCTCGATGTCCGGGGACACACCGGTCCAGGACCAGTCCTGCACGCTGCAATCTCATGCCGTTCCCAGAGCAGGCCTCTTGGCTGCTAGGGGCTTTGCTGCCATCACGTGTGCGTAATGGACGATAGGGTCCATCCCGCCTGGGCACAACGTCGGGTGGTATCTCTCCTCCCTCGAGTGGTGGCGGCCCACAGAGGTGAAAGTCCTCCACCCTACTGGATCGGCTGCAGTGGCAGATGAGGCATCCATGATGGCCGCGCGGAGGAGTAGAGCCCAGGCATGTGGTCCGCGAAAGCGAGTCCCAGCAGAAAGCGGTCCAGCAGAAAGCGGTCCGGCTCCGGGATCGAAAACCACTCGTCCCAGGGTGAGGAGAGAGACGTCCTCCGAGCCTTCCGTTCTTCGCAGTAACCCCATTCGCGGGTGGAAGTCGAGTGGGTGCCCCATCAATTCAGACTCCTGTCCTGAGAGGAGTCCGGACCAGGGCGCTGCAGCGGCGGAGGAACGCCACGGGGTCCTGCGTTCGCTCTCCTCCCTGGGGAGAGCGTGTACGAGGGCAGCTAGCGCTAACGCCGCATGGCGGGCCCAGGACTTGAAGGCGGGAGTGCTGGTCCGTGCGATGGAGGGCCTGACTCGACACGCCGAGCAACGACGACGTGGTCCCCTTTTTCTATTTTTTTCTCCCCTTATCCTTTTTTCTTTTCCTTTTTCTTCCTCTGACGCCGGAGGGTGAAGGGAACTCGGACGAACAACGGAGACATCTCTCAGAATGAAAGGAAGTCCTGTGGTAGGTCTCAATCGGCTCCAGAGTGAAAGAGGGGGCGCGGCTATGGAGTCCGGGGCCTTTACTAGAGGAGGGTCGCTAGTGATTGGAGCATTTATTTGTGAGATCTCTGGCGTTGTGGACCTAGGGGTAACGTGATATCATAGGACCCTCCTCTATAAAGGCCCCTGCTCCATAGCCGCGCCCCCTCTTTCACTCTGGCGCCGATTGATCTCTCTGGCGTCTGTGACCTGGGGGGTCAGTGATATCCACTAGCGAAGTCAGCTAAGGAAGTAGCACCAATGACGTAGAACAGCTCTTTTTGAAGACTTGAACAAGCAATAGACTGTTACTGATCAGATTAGAATTGATGTATTTAATTAGCACGTTAAGTACTGCTGACAAATACAGTAAGTACCTGTGTAAATAAACCTTATTTTTCAATGTCTCTTCCTTCTCTTCACTTTCAGAACAAAAACTAAATAATAAGCCAACAGTTTTATTTTTTATTTCCAGGTCCTCTAAGAAGGTGTCAGAGGGCAGACGCCCAGGATCTGCTAGCGTCCTGTGCTGCGGCTCCTGCTCTGCTGCTCCTCCTGCTGTCTCGTCTTCAGAGATGCAGGTCCCACTGTTCTAACTTGATTCAAGGGGGGGGGGGGGGGGGGACTGTGATTAACTAAAACATGAAAATATGTTGTTAGTAGTTCATATTGTTAATCCGCAGTGAAGCAGGAGGTGATGGCGGTGATGGAGGTGAAGCTGGAGGACAACGATGTCGTGTGATTTTGTTGCTGTCAGAGAAAGTCTGGTTCCATTTCACCATAAAAGTCGCCGAAAAAGACAACCACAAAACATGTTAAAACATGGACTCCTCAAAATAAAATACAGAAATCCTGCTGTTATATAATATAGAGGTACACAGCAGGAGAAAACAGACACTGAGGAGAACAGACACTGAGAGAAACAGAAGCATAAATATACTGGAATTATACACACAAATTCATATTAGAAGCGTGGACTAACCTACTGTAAACCTTTTGGAAGTTGGCGACTCGTCATCTGCAAATGACCTTTTATTAATAACAAAATAAGCATCTCTATTATGTGCTCTTGTTTCATCATTATATTTATCCGACTATTGTATGAAAGGCTTAATAATAGGCCATTTATATATACAGTTATAATGTTAATAATATTCATGGATGGACAGATAACTTGCCTGGCCTGCCAAACGATATGCTTTTTCAAAGACATATGAACAAAGATATATGAACATATGAACAGAAAGGAGGAGTGTCTGGCAGGCCAGGCAAACAGATAACAGTGTTAGAATACTACATGTTAGAATACTACAGCTGCTGTCTCCATGGACTGTTTCCTCTGTGTAGCTTTAATATGTAATCTGTGGGTTTGTTTCTCCCTGTGACATTACAGATTTTGCGCAGGGAAGTATTAGCGATTGTGAAAAGTTTAAATAACTTACCAGAGACACCAACCTCCTCACTAACCCTCCTCCATGTCACGGTGGTTATAGTCTGCGGGGCTCATGGGCTAACCACAGAGCTTGTCCTCCATAGCTGTTGTGTTGTCGTCCCCCTCGGTCCTGCCGTGAAATGCGTTACCACGTCACTGTTGGAGGAGGCTCCTGATTGGTAGACGCTCGCGTCTTCTCCCGAAAAGTTCAACATTGTTCAACTCGAGCGTCGGCCGCGCGTCACGCGCTTCACGCGCATCAAGACGCTCAAAATCTCAAAACGCGCCGCGCCGCACATTTGTAGCTGCCAAATGTGGCACAGACAGACATCAATACGTCGTCGGCCACCCCCAGATATTATTCACTGATAAACACACAACGTTTATAGAAGTTGTGAGATCAATCAAGTTTTATCTTATCGTTTTCCTAATAGTCATAGCAACAATTACACAGTATAGAGGTAAACAAGAGACATATATGCAAACTACCTTACTCTTCTTTCCACCAGTGAAAAACAAAGCAGATTTTGAGAGTTTTGTCTTGTTAAAGTGCTGTGTTGGCATTTAAACCCCACTGAGTCTAGTTAGTCCGGATATGGGGAGGAGCCGCCTGAAGCCACTCCAAACAAGCTTCTGCAGAGCTCCAGTCCACGTCACAGAGGACATATGCTTACCTGTAGGGACTGAACTATTTTTGTAATTATTCTAACTGCTCTATTCAACCTCAAACAGAGCAGGAAATAAATTGAAATACATTAAAATTAAAATGTGTAAAGTATTTGTTTCTACTGAGAGAAAAAAAAGCCTGCATGTTTCAGGATGTTATGTGGTGGTTTAACTCCAGCTTTAGATGGGTCAAACAGACAGCATACAGGCATTCTGAACAACTATTTGATTAATTGAAAGAATAATTAAACCCTAATCCTGATCAAAAGGATCGTTAGTTACAGCCCAAGTTGATACTTTGTTTTATTCTGCTGTCACATTGTTGGTATATAGGCTTTAAAGTTTATACAGCAGACTTTATAGGCAGACTGGCTTCCTGACAACGTTTCCCTAAAACCTTTTCTTTTATATTTGTTCTATGTTCTTCTGAGAGCTGTCAACAAAGTTTCAGGTTCAAACTAGTAATGAGTAAGTAGGTAAGTAATCTAAATTTATTGGTCACATTTTTACAGACCAAGGTCACCCAAAGCACTTTGCAATTGTTGAGATATTGGGGCCAATTTCATGATCACTGTTTTGTGGTAAAATTGATGTGGTAAGAAATGGGCTGAAGGTGGTGAAGTGGGACAGAAAATGTGTATAAACTGAAACAAGAACAGAAAGAACATAAACACAATGACCAATGGATCCTTTTTGTGCGATTGGTAACAAATTTGGTATCTCTGGCCTGAGTGATGTCCATTCATAATATGGGGACCATCTGCTTAGAACTTTGTATAGGTAAATTCTACTTGTATTGTTTCTACACATAAACACTTTGTAAATAATTCATAATGTCCTTATTTCTTATCTCACGGCCGTTGTGGTTTCCTGAAATGTGGTGTGAACCACATGGTCATTGTGCAGTCGGCTGAGTTGGTTGTGCTCAAGGTCATGGGTTCAATCCAACCCTAGGACCTTAAGCACGGACTGAGCCCATGGCACAGAGGGACTGATTTCAGTCAGTCTGCCCCTGGGCAGCTGTAGCAATTGCATAATCTGACCAGGATATTTTGGATTTAGCCAGGACAAACATTCAAGGAATATACTGTACCTTGAAATGTGTTCGCATTTGTAAGGTGCATTACAAATTAAATATATTATTATTATCATTATTAAAAGAATTTAAGGCCGTGCAAACCTTGCTTATATTAGGATTGTCTGTACTGAGTATAAATAGCATCTTACATAATTCTGATGCACATTGCTACACATAATATGAAAAACGTTGTCTTCTTTTGTTTGATCTGGAAGAACTCGAAACTAAACCAGGTAAGAAGTACGATCGCTGTAGCCTGTGTCTCATTTTTTAACACTAGTTTACCACCACAGTGTGGATGAATATGACTTCAGTGTAGCACTTGAGACTTCAACAAGTCCCTACAAGTGCAAGGCGTTTAGAATACAGTGTTTCTCTGTGGATTCATGTAGATTCTTCTTCAAATAAAATATTTGCTGAAATTTGTCATTTTTGACCATTTTAGCTATTTTTTGTAATCCTTATAGCAAATGGTATAGTGGATACTACTGTAGATTTCCATGTAAAGATTTTTGATCATAAATATATTATTCATAATTTGTCTGCTCATCAAGATCAATAGTTTCTGAATGGGCATCCTTTTGCACTTGGCTCAAACAACAATACAATTGGAAAGATTACTTAAGACATTTCAACAGAATTAGTTTAATTTAAATTCAATTTAATCAAATATTTGAATCCTACTCCAGGACGTGTCATTTCCCAAACCTATTTTTTTTTTCATAATTGGAAAGTGTAATAATGCAAACGCCTTGCCATGCATGTACAGGTCGGACCTATTGCCATATAAGGAACAGGTGAGGAGTTTCGACCAGGACAGGTTTAAGTGTCCATATATGGAAGGAATTTACAGACCCCGCCCATAGCTTAATTTTGAGCCTCACCTTGAATTCTATGCTAAACAAACAAACCATTAGTCCGTCGGATTTTAGCTTTTTCAGAAGACAAATGCTACTTATATGAATGGAAAAACACAGGTAGATTTAGATTGTAGTATTCAAACGAGTTTCAGAGATTATCCATGCAAAGGCTGAGGTTGCATCCGGAGCTGTCGCTGTCGCACCTGGTTGGGGATTTTTTTGGAGGGTGTAGCACCGACAGTCTCCTCCCTCCACAGAGTGAGTCAACCTGCCTGCACTTCCTTAACTACTCGCACAGCATCTGCCACAACACCCATTCCAGCCTCTCCTCAGCTCCACGCACAACTCTTCCAACATGGTGAGTTCTTCCTGTTTGTGTTGCACATTACAATCTATGGTCTGGACTGGCGCGCGCTCTGCTGTTGTACGACGCGTTCACGTTCCATAGCGCCACGTTGGAAACCGCGGTTTTGTCCGGGACCGTGTGAAGGCTTCTACTTTGGCCTTTCTGTGCGCTGTTCTAATAAATCCAGGTCATGGGGTTTAGCTCGCTAATGGAGCGCTGGTTTTAAAGGTGTGTCTAAAATGGAGGGAGCCATGTTCCTCTTACTGCAGACTTGGTGAATGTTTTTCCCCGGGGCGGTCTTTCTTGTACGAACTTGTCCCACAATGATTGGAATGTGACGCAGCCCAGAAGTTAGATCCACAAACTCTGGCTTCATGTGTCTAAAAAGGAGTTGGCAGCTGTGTTTTTTTTGTATTATTTGTATTAATTTAATTTTAGTTTGGTGTGGTTTTTATTTCCTGTTAACATGCTTGAAGAACGCATGTTTTTTTTTCAGTGGCACCTGTGAAGTCTCATAACTGATAAGCTGACACACAACAGCAACAACTTTTCAATTGCTGATATATATATAATTTTTTTTTTTTAAATTGAATAGCCATTTTTACAGCATAGGCTTATAGGGACTATGTGAATATATTGCTGCTACTGAACATTAGTACCATTAGATTGCTGTAGACCCAATTTACTTGATACACAGGCGTCCGTGTCCTCAGTATTAAATGCATTGAATACAAAACTGGTCTTGTGATCACGTGTTTTTACTTGCTGAACCAGGAAGCTCCATTATCTTGTTTATTCAGAAGACCTGAAATATGGGACAGGGAACAAATCCTTGTGGTTTTAGATTTATTTTTGGAACTTCACCTCCTTGAAGGAGGTCTCCACTATAAGATTGATTTTGTGAATTTATAATTAACTGATTTTAAAATGCAACAAGAAGATAATTCTCCAGTTTGAAATCATCTTTAAACCATCTGACAAAAACTATTAAGATGACTAATTCCTGTCATTCCTTTTTTTCATTTTGTGCTTTTTATTGTTCTATTGTTTTGAATGTGGCTAACTAGTGCTCTCTGATTTTAACAGGCTTCTGGGGTTACTGTCACAGACAATGTAAAATCCATCTACGAAAAAATGAAATTGAACAAAAAATCAGACAGTGCAGAGGAACGCATCAGAGTGGTCGAACTAAAGCTGAGTGATGACTTTTCATTGATCGACGTTCGTCAAATAGTTGAGGAGAAGGATCTAGAAGTAAAGGGCAACGTGTTTAAGTACGTCCAGAGTCTTATGGTACCTGACACGTGCACATACATTTTGTATGACTGCCATTACAAAGTCAAGGAGAACCCCAAAAAGGAGGATCTGATCTTTATTATGTGGTAAGTTTCTATATTTACAATGCCCAATGGATCTATGTTGCTAATATCTTTTTCTTTTTCTGAATGTTCTCAGGAACTCCACCACCGCGCCTATCAAACTAAAAATGTTGTACTCGAGCTCCAAAAGTGCTGTCACAAAAATTATAAGTGAGTGAATTATTCATTGCTACTGAAATCTGTGAATTTGGATGGATCTATTGCCCGTCCGTCTGTGGAAGCGGATCCCTCTCAATCTGTCTCCCCAAGGTTTCTCACTTTTCCCACTGGGTTTTTGTGAGTTTTTCCTTGCCAATGCAGGAGGGTCTGTTGGACAGTTAGTGTCTAACAAGAAGGACTGTGGTGATGATCCAGGACACTTTAACGTTCTACAACATGTATGGACATTTATCAACATGTGTTCTGTTTTATATAATGTGTATACATATTTGTCTCAACTGTTCTCTGATCTGTGTTGGTGATTTAAGTGGTTTTGTTAAGTCCTCTGAAATGACGCTACACAAGAATAAATTGTATTGCATTTTAATTTAGACTTTTTCTTTTTTTCTTTTTTTGCAGACGTCAAGCACGTGCTGGAAATTACAGACGAAGAGGAGAAAGAACTTGGTGAATTTGTCTCAAAATTGGGAAAGAACGTCACTGAGGTGGACGGGTTGTCAGTAAAGTGAAGATGGAACATGCGCTAATATTCAATAGTTATTCAACTCAATTTATAAAATGTTAAACATGCCCACAGCTTGTTGCATAAGATCAAATATTTGCATCCATTGTTAACATATCAGACGTTTGTCTTCATCACGAGTTGTGTCTTCATCACGAGTTGTGTATGTTCTTGCTGTAGTGTAAATCTTGACATTTGTCACTTGGACGGCCAGATGCAACTTTCAATAAAATATTAAATTTTTGACGCAGTTTCCAATCTGAAACTATGTTTGGTTTTTTTTGGTTCTTGTCGGGAAATGTACCATTAAGACTACTTTTTGGCCACTGTTTGAGGTCTTACTTTAAAAACGGTCAAATTTAGCTAACTACTAAAACACCATGTTGGATTAATTGGACTTAATCTTACAAGCATTGAATTTGTCATTTAGGTTTTAATGTGTGCAGTATGAAACTTACCCAACACTCATGGGACACTCCGAACAATACAGATCAGTCTAAAACAAGTTTCTTTGGTTGTGGGTCTGATGATTGAATAAAAATCTTAAGGTCTGAAAAAGACACTTTGATTTGAAGAAACCTGTGAGACCAACAAACTGATCAGAAAGATTAGTTTGATGCTCAAAAACCTCATGTTACTCCATAAGGGCTAAAGGAGATCTGAGCTTTTATTACAAATATGAATTTTACAGGTTTGCATTGACTTAACAGGTTGTACAGAGATGTTTCATGTTTTTGACCCAAATTAACAGAATAGGCAAGATTATGATGCAAAAAATACTGCACTTTGTCAAAGTTAATGCCTTCAAGGCCTTGCATTTTGCATTTAATCATTTCCATGTCCCTATGTATCCAGTTTACTGCATATTCTAATGTCATCACATTCTACTTCATATAGTCATTAATAATGAGAATTGTTCATGTTTTTTTCTCTATTATACCAACAGTCTTCGAGGAATATGGAATTTACCTTCACCTTCAGTATCCGCATAAACCAGTGCATTGACAGAAGGGTCAGATTTTCACCATAGTTTAGAAACCCGAAGTGGTACTGTACAATTAACCATTCACTACCTTCGGGTCAAAATGACCCTCCAGATACTTAAAAATAAAATTCAGCAAAAAATATGTAGGGTATTCTTGATCACTGGTGGGTAAATTTGAGTCGAGGAAAGCACAAGGTTTCTAACTCGTTTTGTATCAAAAACATCCTTTTTTTTATGTAACATATGGAAAATGACAAATGAAGCTACAGTTTCTTTATTAATTCATATCAATACCAACATTTGATAGCGGCCAGATACAAGCCACAGAGATGACATGTATAGAACCATAAAATGTTCCCAGTAATTAACATAAAAAATACATAGAAATTAATTGCACTGGTTGATGTACGTTTGACGCACACTCACTTTCCCTTTTAACACTGAACCAAAGGAGACTGGTTTATAAAAGACAGGGGGGACAGACGACTTCTAGCAATTTGGACATGGCCAGAAATGGAATGCAATTGTCAGTTTACAGTATTTTCATCTCCGTTATCTCGAAATGTTTCATTATTGTCGCCACATACACAATTCCTACAATAAACATATTTAACACAATACAGGAAAAAAGCTTTGGAATGCATAAACTATTAATAATAAGGCATTTTTGGCAATTTTGTGTAGTGTCTCTGGTGGCCCTCTTCTCAGACCGATGTTCCTTCTTTGAGCTCCTCTCCGTCTGTGAGCTCCACTCCGTCACCCTTTTTAAACAAACCAAAAGTTAGTGCTTTTCTATCGATTGTAACATGTGACTATTTGAGTTTCTAAATAGTGCATTTTATTCAAAACAAAAGGAACCACAATTAGCAATAACCATTTTAAAGATAAAGAGATTATTTATTCGTCCTAAAAAATGTCTGTTTAGCAAACAATGTTGTAATACAATTAAAAACTCAATAGAAGTTTTTTTTTTACCTCCATCCATGCTATTATCAGAGCACAAACACGTGCCTAAATGTTCCCATCTCCCACATGGTACGCTATTAACCATTATTTAACCAGGAAAGTCCCACTGAGATTTCAGAATCTCTTTCAGGGGAGAACTGGCCTAGAGAGAGGGATGGCAGTGGGGTCATGGAATGTGTTACGGGCGAATTGTACATGTTTAAATGATAGGAGAAACTGGAGCACCGGAGGAAACCTACTGTACGTAGACACAGGACGATCGAGCAAACTCCACACAGCGATCGAACCCAGGACCAAACCACTGCACTGCACCATGCCGCCCTATTTTAAAAGCATCGGTGCAGAGGTGGCGCATCCAGGGACAACATTATGATGCCTCTGTATCAGCAAAGGTTTAGTAAATATATAATCTCTTCTTACTCTGGACTCTATGCACTACCACTCTTAAGTGCTACAGTAATAAAACTTTTATGGATGGATTTTTATGGATGATCGTGTTGCCAAAATAAGCCCATTGTGTGCCATAACTTACAGGTGGAAAATAATAGTAATAGGCTATTCAAGTTCTCAAACTGTGGAACTAAATGGAAATTATTATTTCTTGCTTCAGCTGCATTCCAATAAGTCACTTTTTTTCAAGTGATAGTACTAGCCAAAACAAACACGAAAAGCCTTGATAAACAGTATAAAGCCATCAAAACAGTAAAGTACCAGGACTAAACCAGAGCTCCAGACTGAAAGAGAGGCCCAACATGAACTACCATAGTAGTTTGAGAATGACATTTTCTTACGTTGCTTTCAGCGTGTCCCTGCTGTAGAGTCTTCACGGTTTCCTTCTCTTTGCTGAGCTGGTCCTGAGTGGCCTTCAGAAGCTGCTGAAGCTTGGTGGCTGCCAGTCCCAAGTCTTTAGACAGCTTTTTCTCTTTTTCCAAACGCTCCTTATACAAAACAGACAATGAAAAGTACAACAGCGACTTTATTAACAAAATTACCAAAGATAGAAGTAAGTGCATTGCCTTCTGTAATAAAAGTAAAATTGGAAGCTTCAATTTGGTCAGCAGAGCATTGGTTAAGACCAGTTTGCACATTTTCAAACTCATATTTCCTGGTTCTTCATTTGCTTAAATCAATAATTAAAATAAGTTTAATTCTATATTTACAAGTCCCCTTGTTATGCAGAGACTAACATTAACAGCGGTCATATGGACTGAGACTCAGGGTTCCAGAGGACTGTGGTGAGTGTGGAACTCCAGAGCTGCATGCTCTTGTCGCTGTAACAAACATGTACGATGTAACTACATGTTTGTTACATGATGAAACTACATGCATTAGACCCAACCCTCCCAGTAACACTAAGACGACTTGTGTTAAAAGCAACTAACAACTTATCCAACCTTGAGCTCATTCACATTGTCCTCTTCAGTGGCCTCAGTAGAGTCCTTGAGAAGCTCAAGCTCTGCCTGGAGATCTGTGATTGTCTTCTGTGCCTGTGACAATATTAATGCAACATTAAAGGTGATGTCTGCAACTTCAATTACATCCCATTTTAGGGAGAATTACACATTTTCAGACTATACTACAACTGCAGGGTTTTTTTAACATTTAAAATAGATGCGGCAACAGGGTCATGGTCAGACATATCTAGACAGTCCTTCCACTTGGAATAAACACCCATGGTAATATTTGCTGGAGGAGACTAGTTAAGATCAATGGTGAGGGGCCTCACGTCTATCAAGAAGTTTAATTGACACTGTTAAAAAATCTCTCTAGAATTCCCAATAGCAAATAACTGCTGGACAGATAATTCAATATGATGGATGCAGCAGTTTTGTTTTTAGGTAAAGAGTGAGTAAGTACAGAATTATGGTTTTGATAATAGTTTGGGTAAAGTCACTGATTCTCAATTTTATTGTGTGCCATATGGCCAGTCCCTTATCCCCCTCTTGACTACAAGAGGAAATATCAGGCCACAGTGCATAAAATCACAAATCATCAGTAATCTTATCAATAACGGCAAGGCGGAGACCAAAGATGTGGAATTGCTGACATTCACTGTAAAATGGCCACAAAAAGACCTGAAAGGTTAATGTAGTTAAACACATTTGACCAAAACAAAGCTCAAGTGATGAAGCTGGAGAACATCTTCACAGGAGATGACTTGTTACACATTGGGTTGTTTGGAAAAATAAAATAAAATGCGGTCATTATAGAATGATCAGTCTTTCTCAACATTAAGTCTATGTAAGGTTCAAAAAGGGACTAATCCATTACTAAAATAGTTGACAACTATTTCAATAATCGTTTAGTTGTGGTGAACTTGTTACAGCCCTAATATAAAGTCTAAGTATTTGGTTCTTTTAAACTGTGCATCTCACATCTCACCAGATTCCCAGTCTTAACATAAGCTTCATTTAGAATATAGCACAAATTATATTGCAAAATTGAAATGAAGCCTGATAGATACATGACTCAAAGATAATTATGTGAGCATTCAAAAAGAACATTGTAAATAGTTGCTTGTTGTATATATTGTGTCTATGTGGTTCAGGTTACATTTAGTCTGTATTTAAAAAGGCTACCTACTCATTTATTTGCACACTGTAAACCTGCTGTCACTTTGCCTCAGCCCAGCGAGTAGCTATGTACAGTCTCATAATACAATTATTGTGCCACATCCCTGTCAACTAATTAAATAATATCAAGCAGACGGATGTAACGCTTCTGTAGCTCGGTGTAAGCTTACCTCCTCCAACTCCTCTCCGAGTTGTTGTCTTTGGGCTGACTCCTCTTGCAGCTTGTCATTGGTCTGGTTCAAGTCCTGCTGCACCTGTTGGGCGATGTAAACAAAAAAGCCATCAGGGCAGAGCCATCTTTGCTTTGGCTTTAGGTGCAAACATTGAAAGCCGCAGAACGTCACATAAGGAGTTGCCAAACCGGTGTGCCGGGTTTAGCCGCCTCTTGAGATGTGTTTAAAGAGGAAAAGGTAAATAAAAAGTGTCCATGCCAGGAAATGTGAGCTATGCAGAAAGTGGTTAGAGGTGCTACGGTTAAAGCAAACGGTGGTAAGCACATATAATAGCAAAATGCCTTAAGAATACTGGACAGATAGAACTACTACAACAATTATTAGGCAAAGAACCTCAAAACTAGCATACCTAATATTCTATTTAAAAGCATACATGTAATTTGTCCCAAGAGAAAGTCTTTTAACAATGGAACAAATTAAACCATGACATGAAGTTTTAATCTAATTAAAAATCATCTTGTGCATGATTGCAAGAATCTTTGTGCAAAGAGCTGATTTGGTCCTTTTTTAAACTTTTCTGTCTGAAAAAGTTGTTCTTAAAGGGGTGAAAGAGGCAAAAACAAGCAATAGTGCCAAACTGTTTTGAGAGAGAAGAACCAGTTGTATGGATTATATGGGTATTACATACTTTTTTCAAAAGTTATGTTGTATCTCAAAAGAAAATGGGTAAAATATTGATCTGAGATATTCAATTTTTCCCTCCAGTAAAGCATATTTTGAATTATGTAATCTTGTTAGGACACTTTGGGCTAAGGGCTGACTGTTGAAGAGAGGTTTTAATGCATTTTATTTTGGAGAAGCGGTCCTAAGCTGTGATGATGGCAAAAATATGCAAACAGGTCAGCACTTGTCACATCTGCCATGGAAGAAAATTTGATTCCTGTATACACGCCTCCTTTCAGGTATCCCAGTTTTAGTTTATGACATAAATCTTTGTTTCAACAACACAATGCAACTAGGTTCAATCCTGGATCAAATAGAACCTCTATAATATCATGGATACAATTTTGCAAAGTACTATGTCTCTGTCCTCTGAAAGGTGGATCCTTGAGTTTGCAGCAAGTCACAGCACGTTCCCTGATTTTCTTCACAAATGGAAATTCAGGATATTTTCACATTATTGGTGACATTTTTGGACTTGGTGTAAATTTAAGTGTGGAACTACATTATAGTTCGATACGTGACTGTTGCATAAATAATTGCAAATATCTTTGAATATTAGATTAGATTCATTGTTACCGACACTTACACTAGTGCCAATTTGTACCCAAATTCCCAAAGACTGGAATCTCAACTTCTGAAATACATAACTTTCTGTTTAACCATTTTGGGTCTTAAAGAGGCACAGTAAAACAAACATAAAAATCATAAAAACATAACCGTTTGAGATTTAGTTTTACTAGTTTACACAATTGCATGTATTTGTGTCACATTTAGATCAGTTTTTCAGACAGCAACGTGAAAAAAGGGCTCAGCCCAAAGCCTTAAGTAGTGACTCACATGGCTCTTACAGTCTGCAAACATAACATGTTCTCTAAAAGGATGAACAGCATATTGTGGTCTGATTTGGTCACAACATTTTACCTTTTCGCAACTCTTTCTGTTGAGACAAATATTATGGATTATTTAGCGAAAAATAATTGGCACCACTTCAATGCAATAGTCTCTGAAATTGAAAGCTTTTAAATGTACTCAATCAGTGTAATGCATTTTAAATGATTTATCAACTCTGGAGCCCTGTGTAATCGGTTGAGTTCATGTGAGATCACAACATTCCAAACGTTCTATAGTTAGGTAACTAGCAACAAAAGTTAGACTTCTGGTCTTAGTTTAGAGTCACTCTCTGTCATTCCTGGGTCCAAAACTGTCAAACTTCCACATCTCCTTAGTCAGGACCTAAACTATGGTAATGTTATTTTCCCATAAAAAGACATGCTGACAATATTCAAAAAATATATGCATGATGTTGATGTTAGCCAGGAGATAGCCAGACATAATATAGTGGGTTGTGTATCTGTGAACCTATCAGTATGATTTATCGTTCCTAAATCATGTCCCATCTCTGATTATTAATGTTTTCTGTCCAGTTTTCTTGAGCATAGCTGCCCTCGGACCTGGCTGTCTGGCGCTTCAGTGGGGCCGTTTTGTTCCTGTTTGCCTGAAGCCTCGCCCAGCTGCTGCCGTATCTGAAAGAGGAAGTGTCATTGCCTGTTACACAACTCTCGATTCTTGAATCTCACCCGGCTGGTTGTGTTGGCGGAGAGGGATTTCCACACATACCACAATGATGTCTCTATAGAAGCGACTGACACAAAAGCAAAACCTCATAAGGACATTCACCTGAGAGAGCGCCTCCTTGTGCACCTGGGCCTCTTTTTGGGCGTCTGCCAACTGGATCTGACATTCAGACAGCTGTGATTTCACCTAAACGCAAGAGCAACACAATAAAACACACGCCTCTATATTAATTTCTTAATGCAATGTTCTTTGTGTAGTACGAACGGCACTGGTCAAATTCAAAATGCGCTTTTCTACACACATTCACAGAGTAAGTAAGTAAGTAATCTTTATTTATATACCGCCTTTCACAGACCAGAGTCACAAAGCGGTTTACAATTGTTATTTTTGGGCACTTGTCCTCTCACTCCACACAGAGATGGGAGCAGGGTCGCCAGTACAGAAGGCGCATGCCAGTCCTATTGTACATATTTTTAGTGATAGGGGAAACCGGAGTACCCGGAGGAAACCTACGCAGACACGGGGAGAACAGGCAAACTCCACTCAGAAAGGCCCTGGTCCGACCGGGATTCAAACCCAGGACCTTCTTGCTGAGAGGCGAGAGTGCTATGCACTCAGCCACCGTGCCGCCCAAAAAAAAAAGCTTCTAAGAACTTATTACTGATGCAATCCACCTTAAGAAGTTTAGCTATAAACATCAGAAACGCTCAAGATGTATTCATACAAGTATACATTTTTGGCAGGAGCATATTCAGGTTAATACTATGCTTCTTTATTAAGCTAGGGATACATACATAAAAGAGGTAGATGTATTTATAAATGAACCAATTACATTCTGTCCCTTTAACGACAAACTATCAGGTTACTTTTTGAAGCTGTGGTTTTTATTCAAAGTTATCGGCCGATTGCTGGAAAAATGTAACAAAAATGAAAAATTGGGTAACTGAAATGACTATGGGTTTTATTCAATTTTAAGAGTTAAGATAATTTTAGTCTCCTAAGTGTTGGAAACTGGCTGTAGAAATGAAAATGCCAAAACATGGTTACACAATAATAAAACAAAGGAACAGTGGAAGAACCTGCTATGCTGCACGGCAAATACAGTTCTCATGCTACACTACAATACTATACAGACACCTAAACATCAGGCTATGAACTATGATCTGATGACAATTCAGCGCGTTTGTGAAAAAAGAGAACACTGCCAGACACAGTAATAATAGGCGTTTTTTGCATCTTATACAGACAGGTGAGCACTGAGAATTTGCAAAACAGTCTGTTAAAGTCAGTGCAAGATTTTTACTGTGTTCTGTTTCATTCGCTTTGTTGTTTACCAATTGTCAATTTTGTCAAGTCCTTCAAAACACTAGCTGTTGTGTTTAAGGGCTAGGCAAAAACATTTATATTTTCCATAATTAGTAGAAAAACAGAAGTGTTTTATATAAGGGGGGGATGTATTGTTACCTGCTCAAGGTCCTCGGAGGGTTCCTGGTCTCCTTGTCTCTCCAGCTGAGCCTCCAGGAGTGCAATCTGCTCCTTCATCTGAAACGGGGTTCATGTCGTTAACTCCAGGCATCTCATACTTTATGAATATATAAATAATCCTACTGTATATTCTTACTTGTGAAATACTTTGGTTTTCTGTCTCCAGCAGCTGCGCTTTCTCTAATGCCTAAAGAACATCATAAACAGCTAATGTGTTAGCTGCCGTTTTAGTTTTCTTAGTTTCATAAATACTGTACTTTGTGTTTGTCCCAACACAGAGTCCACAACATGATGTCTTTATCTTAGAAAATACGTTATCTTTTACATACAAAGAGCTCCTCAAAAAAAGCTTATGTAAAGATGTGACAGAGGCCAAAAACTAGAGATGGAACAAAACTATTTTGAGAGAAAAGATTTTTACTCCAGCTATACAAAAGCAACATGGACAATTTCAAGTCATAGCAACACATTTTTTTTCTGTCAGATTGATCCTTTGTCGTCTGTCATTATGTTGTTGTAGTTCTATTGTGATTATAGTTTTTATATTGAAAGGCCCTCACCGCGGAGAGTTGTTCCTCTGAAGCAGCCATTTTGGCCTTCCACACCTGCTCCTCCTCCTCCACACTTTTCTGCAGATGTTTCAGCATTCCTTCCTGAGAGACAAAAGGCAAAAACTGTCAGACAATACTCAAATATAAATGATATGATAAAAATAATCATGTGTGACGCACCGTTTCTGCCAAGACAGTTCTGTACTGTTCACATTCAGTCTGTAGAGAAGTGTGGCTCTCCTCTGACTCCTTCAGTTTTTCCAACAACTCCTAAAATAAGGCAGAAAAATATAGATAGCAAATTGTGAATTAAATAAAATTTTCTTTGCAACAGTGAAGCAGTCTATTGTATTACCACAGTCTGAAAAATTCTATTTTGAGGACACAATCCTCAACTTCCTCATGGGGCTTGATAAATTCAAATACATGCATCATGAATTCTGAGATTTCACACATTTCAGCGCACTGGTTACTGAAGCAGTGGATCATGATTGGATAAAGTGGAAGCACCCCTGGTGTAGGACTACACTTACAGTCACTTCTGTATTTGACTGGGCCTCTTGGCTCGGCTGGCTGAGAGCTTCCTGGGCTTTTTGAGTGAAGACTTGAAGCCAGTTGTCCTGTTAACATTAGAAACATCAATCAATATCATGGCAGAAATCAGAGGTACATTTGAACATGGCAATCATGTATATCTCTTGCCTGCTCTGCCTCCAGAGATATTTGTGGGAAGAGCGTCTGTAGCGATTCTTTGGTTTCAGTTTGAAAGGCTCTTAGTAGAGTCATTGTGCTCTGTGGAAATAAAGCAGTGTAAGTAGAGACAGCAATATAAAAGTCTTTTTTTAAATACAAAAAAAAACATGTTTTTACTTTGTCAGAAGAGGTTTTCTCTTCAACTTCTTTGAGTTTCTCCTGTAGGGTTGTGATGAGGGATTCCTTCTCAGTCAGACTACAAACACAAATCAGTTGAAATATAAATAGCAGTAAAAGGTTGATTGTGAGATGAGGAAAATACTCAAAACTAGATCTGGGGTGAAAATATAGATTTTCACATAAAAATGGTAGTTACAATTTATATTTTTTTAATAATGTGCAAAAACTATTTGGACTCTCTTGTTAGAGATCTCAAATTATAATTTGTTTCTGCTTCAAGGAAAGATTTTTTGTTGTTGAGGGAACTGGAAATAAGAGATAACATTGCTTTAAATAAAACCGAAGAATTCAAGATAAAGTGAAGAAAAACAAAATGTCTTTGCCCCTTGATTAAAGCCGATTAACTTCATGAAAAATACGCTGTACTTGTCCCAACAGAAATAGTATTTAAGTTAATTGTTGTGAACAAATCCCAACGCAATATCCTCGAGAACATTTCATAATCTTTTAAAGATTAGAAAGACCTCTGAAAGTCACAAATCGAGACTTTGAGCTGAGAGGTGAATGGCTTTCTTTGCCAGTCTGGCTGAAAACAGTGTCCAGAAAAACTTGCATGTGTGAGTGTCTATTACATAGCATCAAAGGTTTCAGTTTAAATGTTGGCTACCCCAGCTTTAGGTTCCTAACAAAGTGCTGAAGCTGTCATGTACCTGCTCTGTAGTGTTTGCAGCTCTTCACTGGAGGTTTCCGGCAGCTAAAACAAAACAAAAAATTACTTATGTAATTATATGATTCTTATTGGATTTGAATGAATAAAACAAATTGGCGCGATTGTCCTTACTTGAGTGTTCTGTAGTTGTTCTTTGAGGTTTGTGACTTCATCCTGTAGTGATGCAGCCAGAGTGTCGGCCTCACTAAAAATGAAAAAGCAACACATTTAATTCAGATGCAACAACATTTGAAAACAGTTTGATAAATACCTTTTGGTTTTCTGTAATTCGCTGATAGTGTTTTCCTGGTCGAAGATAAAAAATAATGCATTGGTATAAATGGTTATTTTAAGTAGGATTTCAGTATGCAGTTTTAGTACAACACTCACAACGGATTCCTGCTTTAGCTTTAGGCTCTCCAGCTCCTCCTGAAGCCCAGACAACGCTGTGTCTTTTTCTTGAAGACTGAACAGAAACATTTGAAATGACTTTATGTAAAACTAAAGAAATGAAAGTGACCAAACATTTACATACCTTTGTTTTAACTGCTCCAAATCCTCAGAATTGTCCTAGAGAGTTACATTACAGTATGAAAAAGTCATATAATCAACAGATAACAGTTTTGCACAAATGTACAGGCTGCCACAAGACTTTATATGGAAAAATACCAATACGAGATGATGTGTAGATAGCATAACAGCTGAAAATATTTTTGGGTAATCAATGTCACTTGTTTAATTAGCCAAACTTTTGCAGTTTTATCAGTGTTGATGTGAGACAGACAAAACAGGTAGAGTCCTGAAACGTTAAAAGCAATAGAGAATTACAAAAATCAGGACTTTTTTTATGATATTGGGAATGAATAGAATGTGCCTCAGAGCCATGAGTTTGGGACAATCTTATAAAATTCAAAAACATTTGTTTAATGTATAAAATTAAAACTGGCTGTGCTCCGCCTTCACTGAGCGAGTTTGTAAACTTCAGATCGAGTGCAGCCAGAGTAACTCGAGGGGCAGTGAGGGAAGACTGCGTCCTCCCCTCAGAAAAACTGCATTTGGTCAGGCCGTGTTTTCTTATAAAGCCTCCCAGCAGTGGAACTCAGTGCCTGAAACAATTCGCGAGTCTTCCTCATTTAATTCATTTTTTAAAAAAGCCAAAAAGTGGCTCGTGGAGACACAGACTTGTGAGCACTAGTTATATTGAAAATGTATACTTTGCTCATTTCATGTACTATGTATGTATGCAATTATATTGTGTCTTGTAAATTGCTATGTGATTTTAATCTTGCTTTTTCAGGCTGGCTTTGACATCTGCCAAAGGGTCTACCGATGAAAATTAGCTTTTCTGCTAACTCGGGCATATTTACATTGTAAAATGTTGATTAATGTGCACTGTCCCTTTTCAAATAAATAAAATCTAAAATCTAAAATCTAAAAAAAAGTTCAGAGAAGCAATTCTACCTCTCTGGTGCCTTAAGGGTTAACAGTACATTTCTTAAATCTATAAATCATGGGTTCTTAAATCTATAAATCATGGGTTCTCAAACTAGTCAGATCTGCACAATATGTGTCAAATCAACTTGCGACTCCCACAACTGATTTTTTAAAACAGCCTCTCCCCTCGAGAAAGGGCAGGCTCCTTTTGTGGCACCGGCACCTGCCACAGCTGATCAGTGGCATGTACACAACAAATGGCATTTAAAACGGCATGTGGACAACAAGTGGCGTTTAAAGCGGCATGTGGGGAATAAATGGCGTTTAAAACGACATGTGGGGAATAAATGGCGTGTAAAGCGGCATGTGGACAACAAGTGGCGTTTAAAACGGCATGTGAGGAATAAATGGCGTGTAAAGCGGCATGTGGGCAATAAATGGCGTTTACAACAGCATGTGGGGAATAAATGGCGTGTAAAGCGGCATGTGGACAACAAGTGGCGTGTAAAGTGGCATGTGGACAACAAGTGGCGTTTAAAACGGCATGTGGGGAATAAATGGCGTGTAAAGCGGAATGTGGACAATAAATGGCGTTTAATACGGCATGTGGGCAATAAATGGCGTTTAAAACGGCATGTGGGGAATAAATAGCGTGTAAAACAAATACAGTTGAAAGCAGCCTGTACAAAAGACAACAAGCAGCAGTAGTAGAGATAGTGATCCAGTGGCTCAGATGGAAAAGCACAGGTCTACGATGTTGATGGTTGCTAGTTCAAATCCCTAGTGACTACCAATGACATTTGCTGATGTTGGGTCCTTGGGCATAACACTTCATGGAGAATGTCAGAAGTGCCATAAGTTTTTTGAAAAATGTAGTTTGAGTTGTAATAAATTCAATTTAAAATTTGTTGAAAGATTTAATTTCATGTATTATATGTGGTTTAGATTCTGGAGAAGTGTATATTCTGTGGCGCACTTGGTCTATAACTGTCTCTCATGCGGAAGATACCTGGTTCAATTCCAGGTCTGGTCTCTATTTTTTTGTTGTCAGATTAAATACAAATTGAATATGTATGAATATATATTTCATACATATGGTTATGTGTTGTTCCAATAGTAATCTTGCATTAGGATTAATATTGCATCATCGTTAGGGTAAAACTAAATTAAGACACAATAAGACACAATTTTACTTAAAACCACCTGGTGAGTGGTATAGTTGGTGTGTGTCCGCCAATCATGCAAGAGTTCGCAGATTCAAATCCAGCCAAGATCAAAAACTTTTTTATGACGGTTATTTCTTTATACATTTATATATCTATAAATATCTATATACATCTTATATATCTTTATATATATATATATATATATATATATTATATAAACAGTTTTTATATAACTGCCATTAAAAAAAAAACACTGTACTTTGATTCGATCTGCCAATCTCACGCACTATAGACGAATGTTTAATGACTGCGCCACTTATTTTTTTGTTTTGGCAAAGAAAAAAAACGAAAGATTCTATTGTTGTTTTAGGACATTTCATCAAGAATGGAGCCAACCAAAGATGGTGAAGAGTGATGGATTAAAAAATACAAGCAGAAAGTTGTGTAATTGGAACATGAGGTTTCATCTCTATATTGTTAAAATCTTAATTTCTGTTCTTGGACCGTTTAAGCTGTGTCTTATACTTTGCATTCTTATATAAACAAATATATGTATTAATGCTCTTTCTTATTGTTCCATGTTTCTGATGTGGTTTTATTAAAGAAGAGAGAAAAATACAATGATTTTGTATTATATATATATATATATATAAATGTCATACATATTAAATTTGTATTTAATCTGACAAAGATAAAATACTGACCTGTCCTGGATTTGAACCAGGTATCTTCCGCATGAGAGGCAGTTACAAACCAAGTGCGCCACTGGATGACGCAGCTCATATTTTTCAAATAATTTATGGCACTTCCAATATTCTTCACGAAGTGTTAGCCCCAAGGACCCAACATCAGCAAATGTCATTGGTAGTCACTGGGGTTTTGAACTAGCAACCATCGGAACCGTAGATCTGTGCTTTTCCATCTGAGCCACTGGACCACTAGCTCCAGTAATGCTGCTTGTTGTCTTTTGTACAGGCTGCTTTCAACTGTATGTGTTGCCCACATGCCGTTTTAAACGCCATTTATTCCCCACATGCCGTTGTAAACGGCATTCATTGCCCACATGCCGCTTTACACGACATTTATTCCCCACATGCCGTTTTGAACGCCACTTGTTGTCCACATGCCGCTTTACACGCCATTTATTCCCCACATGCCGTTTTAAACGCCACTTGTTGTCCACATGCCGCTTTACACGCCATTTATTCCCCACATGCCATTGTAAACGTCATTTATTGCCCACATGCCGCTTTACACGCCATTTATTCCCCACATGCCGTTTTAAACGCCACTTGTTGTCCACATGCCGTTTTAAACGCCACTTGTTGTGTACATGCCACTAATCAGCTGTGGCAGGTGCCGGTGCCACAAAAGGAGCCTGCCCTTACTGCTCCCCTCTGGTGGAAGCGGTGCTCATTGGTGCACGTAAGTCACACACAGAGCCGCCCCTTTAAAGCTTGTGCACAGGCCAGAGATTCCTGTTGGCTCATCCTGCTCCCATCCTGACAACCTGCGTGTCCCGCCTCCTTCTTGTATGGTTTGGTTTGGTTGCTTGGTCTGGTTTGGTTCTCCTCGGTTCGTTTTGGTTTATTTGCTACACACCATTCAACACTGCACACATAGGCTCATAGCACGCACTCATTACAGACTTCCACACCTTATTGAAATATTAACTTTGGTTATTAATAAATATTATTTCAATTGGCAACTATTGTTTGGCGTGTTTCTGTCATTTCTACTGAGCCGGGTTATGACAACAGCCACTGGTCATTATATTCAGTTTCATATAAATGATCATGTTCTGTGTCAAATAACAAGTGAAATATGAAAGGCCCCCATTTTGAGAACCATTGGCATCCCAAGAGTCAGGTCGATGAATATTTCTCATAATTTCTGCAAACCGCTGTGCACTTTCATTTACATTTAAATCAGGTAAACAGGGCCCTAATTATAAGAGTTTCCATGTGTGCCTTTCCACAAAGAGTTTTGAGAGCTCTTTAGTCCATGATTGACTGAATGTTTTTAGTCTTTGGTCCATCACAGCCGTACATAAATGTGGACAAGCGTATACAAATATTGCACTAAACAAATTATACAAAATATTGATACCGGAGTGCTTTGCTCCTCCCCTTTGCTTTGTGCGGCCTCCAGCAGAGCCGTGATGCTGGACACTTTCTGCTCCAGTTGCTCCTTCTCGCCCTGGGCCTCTTTGAGCTGAGCATTCAGGGCCTCCACTTGCCCTCCGCGCTCCCGGTTATCAGCCTCCAGCTCGCCCACACGCGCCTGGAGTTCTGCACAGACGATATTCCATTTGCTTAATTTGTGTGAACATCGGTTATTCCATCTGTCTTTTGATGGTTACTTGCAGTTTTGCTGGATTTTTTAAAATATGCTGTGAAAACTGTTCATTTTGTGCTTAGGAGGGGAGCGTGGGATATGTAATAATTAGCTTGACAGCCATATTCCCCTTCAAGTCAATTAAAGTCTTAATAATATTTTCATTTTGAAATTTATTTTGAGGTCAAAACACCTCAATAAATATAATTTTCTTCAAGGACTTATATTTGTATACTGTAATATGATCACTGAACTCTAAGTTGGTATGTGTGTGTGTTTGTTGTGCATGTTCTCTTCGACATACTTGTAAAAACGAGCTCTGCGAGTCACTATTTGATGCTTTGGGTGAGTGAGGGTGGTCCCCTCTCACTTTTCTGTCTGATGAAGTGAAGCGAGAGGGGAAAACTATTTGCATGTGGAAACTAATGATAAAACCAAACTGTTTTGACAGTTAAATGTATTGTACTGATTTGATTTGGGAAAAATAAATTAATAAAATATATATTAAACGTGTATAGGGACTAGCTTAAGACGGACAGGAGAGAATCCTCGTCTGACCTGACACTGCGCTGTTGTCTTGCTGAGCTTTCTCCAGAGACGTCTGCAGAGTGCTGCTCTTGCTCTGGGAGCTCCGCAGCTCCTCGCACACCTCCTCCAGCCGCTTCTGCAGGGCCTGCTCGCCCTCTGCCTGAGCAGCCTGCCAAAAACATGAACAGAACTGTCACCAAACAGTAATTCGACAGCAACCAGTAGATTTCCACCACTTCCACAAGTTAATCCCAAAATTATTAATTCATTTGTTTCATTACAGGTCTATCATAACTGTAAATGCATGACATATATGCCTAAAATTTGCTTTAAAACTGTGATGAGTCCATCAAAGACCTCTTTCCATAGTTTTCTTGACATCAACATTCAAATTTCACCAACCAACTGAGCTTTGGCTATAGATAATCATATTTATAAGAAAATCCATACACAAATAACAAATGCATAATACTAATAACACTCATGGTGTAGGATCTCAAAAGAATGTGAAGGTTTAAATGGGATATGGAGATTGTAAATGTAGATCCAAGAGGGGTGAAGGTTGGTCATTTCATGGAGAAATGTTAAACACCAGGGGGCAGCACTGATGCGCTGAGATTTGAGAATGCCTGATTTGAATACCATTTACTTACATTCCTCTATTTCACATAAGTAACATTCATTTAGATCCATGCAAACTACTGTAGATTTGAGTTTCAAATTTACAAATGCAGTTCCTTCATGAACGATTGTGGGAAATATTGATTTCATTCTACAAATAAAAGTGGATTTTTACTTTATATATAGTTGGAAGACTTGAGCGATAACATTTTATTGTTTCTTTGCCTCATTATATCCCTTCATTTCAAGAAAACTGCTATGTACAAAAAAAGTGGATTGGAAGCCATTGGAATTTAAATACTTTCCTCATTGTGGCCAAAGAAAAATATGCACTGATTGTTCAATTTGTTATAAACTAGAAAAGTCTAAAGTTCAATTGATATATTAATTTTAGATTATAGCATAATTTCACAAACGCTGGTGTAAAGCAGCGTTAAGGAGAACATTATTAAAAGTATTAATTGCATGTTATAGTAAAGGCTTATTCCATTCTAATGTACTGAACACTATATCTACGTAGTTAGATGCCCAAGATGTCAAGTTATGTTCCAAAGGTGATTCCGGTTTAAGGCCTACAGAGGAGGCGCTGGAGCTTGCCCACATTCCTGCTGCTGCAGCTGGGACACATTTCCCCTCAGACCCCTTATTGAACGTCCACATTCCACACACAAGTCTCTGTCATTACAAGACGATTAAAACCACTATAAACATACTATAAACTCATGAGACCAGCAAAAGGTGAAGAATTCTGGTCCAGAGGGGAAAACTACATTTACTACTATCCAAGCGTTTTATAATGTGAATTCATTACAAGTTAGTTGACAAGATTAATTCTTTAAAGCCACACTACCAACAGAAGAAGAAAACACTTCATACAGTGTAGTACAGCGGTGCCCAAAGTATTTTACTCTGAGGGACAAAATGAAAATTGAGCCAGGGGCCAAAGAGTTTTTGCAATAATATTTGCACTGTAATGTTTGGATTGGACCAAAGGTAAATAAGGATTATTAAACTGATTGGGCAATTATTTTATTTTGTTTTTAACTGTATTTAGGATCTTTTAAAAAATAATTTTAGCTTTAACATGTCAGGGTAGCTTATGACCTCTTGTAAAACTACTCCACCATCAATGAGAGAATCATTTGTGGGGGCCACTAAAAATGTCATAGTAAATGGAAGATCCGAACAAAAAATATAGAAGCAGTCTACATTTTCTACAAATTGTGGAACATTTACATCAACACAACCTCAAAAGAATATCTAGTTTTAAATGAATGATGGAGACTGAATAAGCCAAAACTATTCATCTAATCTATTATATACATCTGTAACTAATGATGATTGTTTTCATTTGGATAACTACTTCCAGTTTAATCTTCGAATGCAGTGATAACCCATGTTTTTTGAGTATGCCATCCTCCATTTGGTGCACGCTGTTGAACAAACCTGCAGGACGGACAGCTGTTTCTCCGATGCAGAGACTTTGGCTTCCAGGGCTTTCCGGGCATGTTCCTCTGTCTGCAGACTCTCCGCCTTCTCTCCCAGCTCTTTGGTGAGTTTGGTGCATTCTTGACGCAGTTTGGCCAACTCTGCATTTTGTCTAAAGATTAGATCAGATAAAGGCCATTAGAGACGAGCATTTAAAGGAGAAATAACTTTGATATGACAGGACCTTGATGCGAGAATAGACTACACATTGATAACCTTGCATCGTAAATATGTCAAATATGTACGATACACTTTTCTATCTAATCAGCTTGTTCTTGAAGAAAACCAAATATTTTCACATTGGAATAGAACTGTGGCATGAATCAAGATTTGAATAGATTTACTTGATCTATAATAATTTGGTGTATCTATTTACAAAATGTATAGTTTTTACCATTGTATATGTGTCTAATTACCAGCCTTAAGAAAGTGAGAAGTAAGCCATAAAGTCAAGACAGAATCCAACTAGACAACTCTGACCAGCAAACAATTAAAAATGACATTCTAGTAGATTGCAATAAGTTGACTTAAACCAAAGTAATACATTCAGATGTTAAAAAACTCACTTGCTCTCGGCCTGACTTGTGGCCTGGTTGAGGGCATCACGGAGAATAGTGTTTTCTTGTTGTAGCCGAGCCAGCTGGGCGTTGGGACCCTTTTCGAGTTCATCCTTCAAACTCACAATCTAAAAAAACAAAAGGAAGACAATTACGATTATTAGCCACTGAATCCATATCATTAAACTGTTCCCGTGGCAGTATCTTTTGCATACAGTCCAAACGTGTCACTAGTACTAACTTGAGTGTTGAGCCTCTGTGTTTGGGCGAGGTGGTCCTGGTAGCTGGCCTGCATTCGCGCCTGCAAGGCAATCATCTCTTGTTCCCGTTTACTGAGTTGGGAGCTCAGCCGCGTCTCCACACTCGCCACTTTGGACTTTTCCGCCGACAGCTCCTGGTTAAAATGACACGTAACAGTCAGTCAGAATATTAAAGTAGGGATACCTAACTTTAACCATTTATTTAATAGGAATCCATGCAACTAGTTCCTCACTCTCAAAACTGTTTGGTTTGATCACTAGTTTTCACATTTGCAACAACATACAAAAAAAGTGAGATTGGAGACTACCCTCACTCAGCCAACCAGCTCTCAGCCTGAAGTTAAAATAGTGAGATATGGCTCTTTCAGGTAGAAAGGTGATGTGAAAAGGGTAGCAGTATTAGGTAGATACTTATCATCTGCCCTTTAGCGCCACCTAGAGGGAAAACTGAACTTTGAACTGGATTCACACATCTTAAAAATCTCACATTACTGCAATTTTTGACATTAGTGTTATTATCATGTCAGTTCTGAATATTGGTTTTTATGTACATTACTCATCAATAACGCATCATAACAAGTTTAAAACTGAACAAATATAAAAAAAGAAATGTGGGGAAAACAAATAGTATAATACTGAAAAACGTGTCTTGAATTGGCCTAATTTTCACATAGACTTGATTCTAACCTTTGTGAGCTCACGGAGGCGGTTCTTTGCGGCAGAGGCATCTTCCTGTTCGGCCGCCAGCTGTTTCTCCCTCTCCTCCAGCTGCTTCTTCAGCATCGCCACTGGGTCTCCTTTCTGAGTGGCCTGCAGTGTACACAGAGACAGATAAACTAAATTATTCAAGATGTCACTGAAAACTAAATGTACAGAGCAATTCTAAGCATCCGGTTCACCGTGCAGTCAGTCCTCAAGCATCGTCAAGAAAAGAGTCCAAAAGAGGCCATTAGCAGGAGGAGTTTTTAAGGTTTTGAATGGCTATATGATACAAATCAGCGATGGATTGGTTGGAAACGACCCCAAGACCTTTGCTCTTTGTGTTTGCTCTGCATGTTTGGCCTGTGTACAAATTTATCTTGTGGGAATATGATAAACATAATGTCTTATGCTCCACAACTACCAACTAACCTCAATGACCATAGATGAGACATAAACTACAAAATCAACTATTTTGGGCCTGGTATAGTTATTTTCCCATTGCACTTACACACTCAAAAGAAGTTTTTGTGTGATTCATGTTTGTTTGAATTCTTAATTATTCTTATCTTTCTGTAAAGGCATTCCAGGAATTTTTCCAAACGAATATTTCACACGTACTAAATATTCAATGAAGAGCCAAAGGGGTTATAGCCGAAATAAATGCATTACGTCCTCTTATCGGACAACCCAATTAATGGATTGTGATCTCATGTCTGGGAGGATTTCTCTTAATGCCTTATTGTTGCCAAGGCTGCAAGTGGTGTCCACATTGTAAAACAAGAATAAAAGTGCATTGTGATAGAATTGGACTTGGCTGGAGGTTTTTATTGCTTTTTCTATTGTTTTGTATATAGAAAAAAATACAACACAAAACTGCAGGGCAAGATGCTGTCAGGGAAGGCCTACATGGAACACCATAACCCCACACTCACTGTGTGCCACGTGTCCTGGATGATTCCAGCCTTTTCAGATAGGATCTCGATGAGTCTGTGGGCCTCTCCTTCGTTGAACACCATGCTGCTGATGGTGGACAGTAGAGTCTTGTACGGCAGGTACAGCGCAGCGTCAGTTGGATCCACAGCCACTGGTAAAAGAGACAAGAAACACATGAACATCAAATTTTATTTTGTTACAATTTATAACAGTATTGCGCTGGCTGTGGCCGAGAGGACAACTTTTTCCTGGTACATTTTCTTTATAACTTTTTAATCACCTCTTTTGTTACAACATTCACATTTGGAATGCTCTACACCTGCCCTCCTTTGGTCTATGCTTGAATATAGGACCCCTATTGAAACTTTGGACCAGGGGCGTCAAACTATATTTGGTCAATGGGATGGATTAAAAAAATGGGAATCCACTGTTATTCTTGTGGAAAGTTTCTTTAAAGCTCATATTTTGCATATTTTTGTTTAAATTTTTTGCAGGTTAATTGAAAATAACTTATTTACGGCTTGATGCATAAAAGGGAAAGTTTTTAATGTTTCATATTTACATTTTACATGCGCTCTCATTATCAGTAAGTACAAAGTCTACCCGAGCTGTAGCGCCAGGCAGAGACAGGCCTTGGGCATAGGACCCTTCCTCTCTATTGTCGGGGCACTGAGAGCTTTTGTCGGTGAACACAACAGGGACACACTGTTTGTACAAGCGGCTCTGCTCCCTGCCCTCTCAGACAAGTGCCAGACATCGCCCACTACAGTCTGCCACTTCAAACACACCAGGAGCGCACCAGGGCCTCAGTTTTGCATGAAATTGCGTGGCATCTGGGGGTCATTGAAATAATAATAATGATGTTTGCTTAATGTTGTCTGATCATACATAATATTTCATAATATGCATGAGCAATTACAGGTATTAGGCCACCCAATGACCCTATGGACCAATGGCTCCTTTGCGTTTCTTATTATTGCACCTCCTGCATTCTAATTGCATGACACTCTATCAACATAAAATAAAATAAAACTATTGATCTCACAATGAATGAATATATATTGACATTTTTAAAGTCGTCTGAGATGACTGCTGTTGTGATTTAGAGCTATACAACAATACATTGAAATTAAACTTGAATTAATCACTGAGATGCATTGTAATAATAAAGGACGATATTCTGCAAGCAAAGAATATCGCCCTCTGCTGGAGATTTTTCCCCATGTAACAGAAAAAATAAGTTTTGTTCCAGACGACCAGCAATGTTGTGAAATCATCTCATCACATTTGAAGATCCCTTAAGTTATCGCGTTTGCATCCAAACAAAATGACTGCACTTATACGGCTCTCTAGGCTCCGAAAGTTGTGAGAAGATTCAAAACTCATTGTGCCGAATAAATAGATTTAGAAGACTAGGCTGCTGCAAAACCAACAAACTCTGAAAATGTATGTGGCTGATACACACATGTGAATAAGTACTACACCCATCACTCACCAATGGGACATACCCAGCTTCTCTTAAGAGTTTACAGATTCATGCATTTTCAATTCGATTTGGAAAAAAGAAATAGGCTTTCTGCTACTCAACTCGTGGTCATGTCCATTTTGAAAATAATACATAAAGGTATAGATTTATTTATACTTACTGACTATTGAAATAAACGTTGAATAAATAATTGGGTGAGTAACCTTCTTTTGTTTTTTGTAATTATTATTTATCTTCTTTTTGTTCAGCACACCCCTACTCACCAGGCTCAGTCTTCTTCTTGGAAGCCTTCTTCTTTGGTTCTTGTTGTTTGGCATTAGCAGCAGGAGCTTGCGAGCCCACCGGAGGCACAGCCATAACAGGGACATCTTTAGTGACCGTCTCCAGGACTGGGGCCGGTTTGCTCTGCGCGGGGGCAGCTTTCGCAGGGGCAGTGGCAGTTTTGGCTTGAGCAGGAGCAGTTTTGGGTGCAGCAGGGGCCTGGGCTTTAACCTGAGGTTGGGCAGAAGCCTTGACAGCTGCAGCCTGGGTGACTTTAGCTACCTCAGGGGCAGGTGTGGCCTTAGTGGTGGCAAGTTTGGGTGGGGCAGGGGCTGCCACTGGAGCAGGTGCGGCTGAGGGCTTGATGGGAGCAGATGCTTGGGAGGCAGGCTCAACTTTAGCCACCTTCTTTTTCTTCTTGTCTTTGGGAGATGGGGCAGGTGATGGTTCCTCCAGGGCAGGCGCGGCTACAACAGGAGCAGATTGAGGTTCGACAATGGGTTCCGGATCTTCAGCAGGAGCAGCAGCAGACTCTGAATCAACCTCAGACTCTTCCTGACTTTTCTCCGCATCTGGGATTTTTCCATTAGGCTTATCTTCCTTCTTTTTACCACGGCTCTTCTTCTCTGAGGTTTTTTCCTTTTTCTTTTTCTCAGAGCGGGTTGTCTGGATTTTACCCAACTCTCGACGCTGTTTGGCCAGTGCTTCTTCATACGAGGTCTCCTTCATTGAGAAGGTGGAGACAAGAGCGATTCCCACAGCAGAGATCACCATGAACCCACCGAACACCATGATGCCGAGGGTCTGGGGGTCGTAGAGGTCCATGGTTGTCCTACAAAGTCAATAAAAGAGGTCACTAGCAAAA
Organism: Knipowitschia caucasica; assembly: GCA_964034765.1. Taxonomy (NCBI): domain Eukaryota; kingdom Metazoa; phylum Chordata; class Actinopteri; order Gobiiformes; family Gobiidae; genus Knipowitschia; species Knipowitschia caucasica. The sequence continues at coordinate 29,872,778 of OZ035835.1, forward strand.
TTTTGCTTAATCCATGAATTATGTGATAGAAGATAAGATAGACTGAAACCATTACTTAAGACACTAATTTTTTGTACTTAATGTATGTTTCCTTGTTTTAAATAATTATTAGATTTGATTATTAAAACTTATTTACACACATATTTAATTTCGCTGTACAAGACAAAAAAATGTTTTTGACCAAGGAAATTCACTGGAAATTAGAAAAAACTCACTCCCACTATATACACATTTGTAAATGACATAATAATTATTAACATTAGAATAAACATGTAGTCAAAGCAAGGTGTTCCTTCCAATGAGAGTTAAGGGGCATAACTTCAACTTCAGCTTTTACATGTGAAAACCTCAGGGTGTCACTACTACCCCTAAAACTTCTCTATAGGCAGTAAAGCTATCTTATCAGCAAACTGTACCAGATGGCCAAGGCCTACGACTTATCATATAGAATGGTACCGTATGGAAAACGCGTGTTTCAATCCACCTCTGCACTTTGTGGATGTGAAAAGTTTGATGCTAAAGTTAAAAGTCAAAGATCTAGAGTAAATGAAAAAGGGGGAGGGATCAATACTGCAGATCAATATTTCACATGAAACCATAGCCCTCTTCTCTTTACCACTGGCTAAATTGTTCACATCCATTCTAATAATTCACAAGAAAAAGTTTAGTGTCTATTCCCATAACTAACTTGTCTAAATATACAACTGTTTGTTAGTTTCCTGAATTGTAAGCACTATCCTTGAAATAATGCTGTGCCTTGAGGGCTTTTATACACTTATATCACACCCGAGAATGTTTAGCCGCCCTCTGGGGTAGGAAAATTGGCAGAGGGTAGAGGGGAAGTTAAATACCCCCCTTTCATTCATCCTGCAGCAGATGTATTTATTTTTTCAACTATACAGAAGTAACACCACACCGCATTATAGACTCCAATATGCGTATAACATGCAGTTTACGAAAGACAAATAGATGGAAAATGCTGAGCTAATCCGTGGCTGGGTCCAGAGTCCCAGCTCAATTCAGGGAACAGTTTGCACTTTTAAGTCACATGCCATCATTTCGAAAAATATGTACTCCCGACAGCTTAAACAATTAGATACTACTTTTTACATAGATTTTATTTTTGAAGACATGTAGGTTATGTATGTATGCATGTATGTATAAGCAGAAAAGTTGTAAAATCATACATTTTAGGCAAGGTTACTGGAACTAAAACGACGAAAAGGTTATATTTGTCAGAAAAAGCTTGCCTGAAACATCAAAGTAGTGGCTGCACAGACTTTGCTTGGGCACATCTGGACTTCAGAAGACGCCTGTGGTATTTCATGCAAATCCATGATCTACTGACTTAATGAGGCATCAGAAGAAACTGATTTTACAGATTTATGTATCGTCAGTTTCTCTAAACAATAATATAATTTCCTGATTGACTCAACATTATGAATCAATGAACTTTGCTAGGAGCATCCTTAGCGTGACCAAGTCCACCGTTACATAATTGCCTTATTCCACGTCAGTGTAAAGCCTTGACTTATGCCACAAAAAAAGATCCGGAAAATAACTCTGCTTTCTCTCTTCAAAAGTAGTTAGCTTTAAAGTTAGCATCACAGGCTAGGCTATCACCCCCAGCCTCTCTATAATAAAATCCCACTATATTTCTCCCACCACTCACCGCGTAGACGTGGCTAAGTCGTGCTTCTTTACAAACAACAAGGTGATGCTACGTCTATCTTTGCGAGCCACAGATCTGCCCGAGTATGTGGCTGAACTTGCCTTGCTCAGAGGTCCCCTGCTCGCCGCTGGAGGATCCGTGTCCACTGTGAAGTCGTGGCACTTGGAGCTGGCGAGACGAGCTGGCCCCGTGCCCCAGATAGCGACCGTTCACCCAGCGCGCCGCTGATTGGCTGAGAGGCGCTCGGACCGGAACTAGGCATGCTGGGAATGGTAGTTTTCCAGCTAAGGTATGCGTGGTCAAAAGAGTTTTGCTCAGACAAAGATGACTTGTATGAAGAGAGGGGGAAAATCTGCAGCTTTTGAGACAACTTGAGACGAGTGCGTAAAGTCATACCTGCATTTCTTTAAAGAACGCTTTCTACTCCTGTTCTTATTTTATTGGACCTTTGGAACATTTAGTTATCTAAAGGATTTTAGCAGTTTAAGACGTTTAAAGTGGTTCATTTAGTTATTTTGTAGGTTATAATAACAATATTGTTACTGTGCTTGCCAGGCTTGTATGTTCAAGCAAATGTAAATGTCAGCAAAGTTATGGCTTGAAGCTGGGATACCTGACTTTCACAAAAGCAAATAAAATCGATTTAACTAGTTTAGCTCTAAGCGAGTTAAATAGCTCTGAAAAGTTAAACAGTAGCTCATAGGGCTTTTTCATACAAATAAGCAACTTATTATTTGTCTAAATAAATTTGGACATTAGGCTCTCCACAAAATACTGTTACTATTTATGTTGGGACAAACAAAATGCACACACAAAAACAAACAAACAGTTTTATCTTGAATGTACAAATAGCTTGTTGTGGTATAAATCCTCCAATACAGCAGACACTGCTGCTCAGGTCTTGACTTGAAATACATTCACATTTGTCCTGTGCTCTGGTTCTTACACTGGCATCTTGTGGCTCCAATAATAGACTTTAAAGAAGATGTCACAGATGAAAGTAATGATTCATGACAAGAATGTAGTATTACTGTTACTATTACCAGATCAAACATCAGGCGTGCTCCAACTATAGTATCTGCTAATCTGCAAATGTCCAAGTATTTAGGCATCATTGATTCCCAGATTCAGGACTAAACCTCAGACTCTATAGACTGAACATTCACAATAATGCAGCCCTAATCTTAAACTCTTTAATCAATATTAAAATTAATTAAATGCTCAAATCAGAAAAGCTTTTGTTTTGCTGTGCAGACAGAACAACTATGAACCAACACTCTCTTTTCATTATTTCATCATCTGAATTTCATGTTTTCCCAAATCTTTTCCCATTTTTGAAATAACACTTTTTATTATTTAACGTCTATTTAACCAGGAAAGTGTGTTTCAAGGGAGTCCTGGGAGTCCATTGCTCCTTGCTGATGTCCAGAGTTGATTATTCAAAGTTATGTTTTTGTTGTTCCTAAATCAAGTTCATCAGCAAGGACAGCAGTCATTTGTCTTGACACTACTCCCATAATCCCATTGTCACCTATGTCACTCAATTAAAACCTGATATGACTGTGTTTGTTCTGTGAGACTATGCGGACAGGGCAGGGCATGCTAACCTAGAAAAAGTTGACTTACAGCACGCAGCACACAAAACTTTTTGGATATCTGAGCTCTGCAGTGTTGTGGCAGGTAGAAGAAAATACTTTTGTCAATGAGGTGAATACTGCACTTTAACAGTGAGGGTTAGTACATGGCATCCTCTTCACATCACATGTTTTATGGAAATGGAGAGATTATTTTCATTTTCATGTGACATTGCTCTGTATTCTATTTTGATTTAATTGTATGTTGCAGTTCTGATTGCCACCCCTGACACAGAAATGGAAAATAAAGGGATGTAAATGAAATGAAAAATGAAAAAAAAAGTATGTTACAGCAAGATTGCTTTTCAATAACAATTATTGTAATCATCTACTCAGATTTTCACACATTGCACACATTGTTTCACCAAATGGAGAATCCATCCATCCATTTTCTTCCCCTTAATCCATTTCGAGGGGGGGGTTAAGTGTCTTGCCCAAGGACACGACGACAGCAGACATCAGTGGGAGCTGTGTAGTAGGTCCTATGGTGGGCTCGAACCCACAACCTTCAGGCTCAAAGGCCAATGCTCTACCAACTGAGCCACTGTCGAGAATCCAACTATATTACAATGAAAATATACAAACACACACATGTTATAAAAGTCCTTTAGAATATGTCCTTTCAGTGCACAGTTAAATTAACAATGAGGATAATAAACAATGTATTGTGATTATCGTTTGATGACATTATACATTGTGCTTATGGATATTTTCTTTTAAGAAATCTTGAGAATGTAGTTACTTGTGTTTAATGGGCTCTTGGTTTCTAAGATCCAATGTTCAATATGATGTGAAATCTGAAGAGTTTTAAAAGTCCAGTGAAGCCGCAGGTAAATTCCTGCTCAGTCAGCGGGCTTCAAGAGGCTGCCATGTTCAACTTAAAATGTAAGTATTTAGGCATTGTTGAAATTAGATATTCATAGAAACACAAACCTCTGATGTATCTAGACGTTGACTAAGCAGTAATGAGGAGTTTATTTTTATAACTATGACGGGTACTAGAACTAGCAGTAAGTCCATGAAAATAATCTAAATCTAAATGCATGTATAAGACATATGTGGTTCCCTGGAGAATCCTGGCATTTCCTCTGGACCACCTGAGGTCTCTGAATGCCTTAGTTCATGATGCATGAGGCCAATGGATTTAGCACAACCTCCACATAAAGATGCAAGTGACTGATCACTACTGCCCTCTAGTGTCCTCAATGCAGGTCAGTGCACAAACAATTATTTCAGATTTCTTTGTCAATAAATCCAATGATTAGATCAATTGATCAAGGTTCTAAACCACATTTAAACAAATGCAAGAGTGAATAAGCAATTGCAAGTAATATTGCTTTTTCAAAATTCTGATTACTCTGTTTTAGTAAAATTGTGGTGTTCAGGTCTTGAAATATACTTTCTAATTGATTGAATCTAGTAGGTAGCACATCAAACCTTATGACCCAGACCATCCATTCACTCAATGATTACATTCAGTCCTATTGTACATGTTTTAACTGGTAGAGTAAACCAGAGCACCCAGAAGAAATCTATGCAGAAACAGGGAGAACATGCAAACTCCACACAGAAAGGCATCATCTTGCCCAAAATTTTAACCCACAACCGTGCGCCCTCCATGACACACGAGAGTAGAAGATTGTAATCTCAACCAGACCAAAATAAAAACATGGTCAAATTAATATTACCGATGGTGATTGATTGGAGTATTCAAAGTCAACAATAAGCTATCAATAAGCTTGAGAAGATTTTACAATGCATTAAATTCTACATAAAAAAATGTTGAAGAATTTATGGCAGAGCAAATTAGTAGAATTTCTATTTACCTAAAGATAAACAAGTGAACAACAGAGTCTTGGGAAAGTAGGGTTTATTTATTCTCATCATTACAAATCTATAAAACCATCTAATAAAGAGTGTGGGAAGGTTTGCACATGAACTGGAATTCATTTGAAATACATTCACTTCTTTAAAAACAAACACAGTCGAATGCCACATAAATCAGATTGCAAAGTTTTTCACCATTTAAGTGCATCATTTTAAAAGTCAACTTGAATAATGTTCAATACACTATGTGGCATAAGCAGATTGAAACGTGAAAGAACAGGACAATGTAAAGCAAAGGTTTGAAAATAAAAGTTAAAGTAGAGGGAACAATAATACAGACACAACATGGGATACAAGTCTCATATATTAATTATATCTGTTGAAGGCACAAGTGTCATTGTTGTATTAGTAAATGTAAAGTTTAACTGCTGACATGTTTGGACATTTGTTACAAAAATGGAACTTGCATTGGATGGTAGTTAAAGATTAAGGGTGGTAATGTTTATAATTTAATCTGAGATGACACAAAACAAGAGAAAAACTTTCATCACTACCAGTCACATTTCTGAAAGTAAAAAACCAAAACAAAATCCAATAGAATGGATGATGGATGGAGCATAGGAGAGTGTAAACATTCTGCTTACGGACACCACATGGGCGCAGTCAGGGGCAGATTCATAAAGTGACACACAGCCCAAGGTAAAAAAGAGAGGGTTTATGTCCAGCAAAAGATCTGCTCACGTCACTTACTGTTGATCAGGTCGATGCAGCCTTGCAATAGAGTGGCGTTGTTCTGCACACAACAGAGCACACAGTTGCACAAACACATTTTATAATATTCATTGTTTTTTAAAATCGACTAAAAAGAGCCAAGATACTGCAACTGCAATTGAAATAAAGGTATTTTATTGTTGAGGGACCTGTCAGGGAGTTTTGGCCACATAGGCCTTCTTCAGAGCATTAGGATCCGTAACAATAAAAAGGGGGAAAATTAAGTTCTTCTTGTGTATTTCTTCTTGCCACTCTCTTTTGAGAATTGTGCTACTCCAGAGTTGCATGTATTGTATGCTGTATGATTATTCTTTGCACAAACTCAAACTAATGAATCAATAAGTTTGAGGGCTTCAGATCTTTTTCATGGTTCTATGGTTCAACTCTACATCTAAAACCCAGTGTTGCATAAAACTCTCTCTGATGGCTACTGTTAAGCCTTTGAAGCAGCTACGGCATTTTTATGTTTTATACCATGCTATTTTTTGCCCTTTTAAAGCCGTTTTACAATTGACTGACTACGATTACAACTACTGACTACCTACTTTTATGTTTAAATTACATATTTTTTGCTTTGTGGCTTAAACAGGCTGGGGCCATCATCCAAAAAATGATTACCCCTCCCCAATGCATCGTCTTAATAATTTAAATATCTTTATTAGACAAGTATTTTTTTCAATTAGTCAAACATCAATTTGCAGCACGATTTTGGCGTTTCTTCATCCAATCTGTAATTTCCCCTCTGTGGGAATTAAAAAATGAATAAAAATCATTCAAATTCTATATCAAGTTGCCGGAGGAGCAGAGGTGCAACATCTTGAACAGAGATCTACTCGCACATTTTAGATAGATTCCAAAATATGATACGATACGATATGATACGATGTTACCCGTGAAATAATACTACGCTTTATCTAAAATCTCCCACACGATATATTCAGAATTCAGTGATTTGATTACAACAATTGCAAAGATTTGGGACGCTGTAACATTCTCCATGCTGACCACTCTAAGAGCCACTGAGTCACTCAAAGGTGAAATATGTAAAAATATATAATGCCCCTTCTAAATATACTAAATATAAAAACATGGGCCACAGGTGTCAAAGATTATCAATACATACGTAGTAGAGTGAAGCTGTTGAAAATATGTCCATTGCTACTCAGAAATTGCATCAATTGTTAGATTGTAACATCATCAGACAGACGAGACAGTAATACACTCACCTTGGCATGTTTTATCTCAAGTTCAGCCATCTCTATGAGGTTTTTCCGAAAGGCCACCACACGCCTGCCCTTGAAATTTGTGAGTTCTAAATAAAATACAAAAAGATGAATAGTTATGTTATGCTTTTGTATTTGCATGAAAGAGAAACAAACCTCTTTTCCCAGACTCCGAGAGCTTGTCAAACTTATGCAGACACTGCTGCTGGTGCTCCTCTGCCTGGGGAATGTCCTTGCCTTTCAGTCTGGCCTTGTCCAAAGCCTTGTTCGAGTTTTCATAATCCGCCAAAGCCCTTGCTCGTCTGTACAACAAGTCCTGTAAACACATTTTTTTAGGGAAAACTTAAATCATTTTACAGAACTACTTATGATGATTTATCTAAAAGAATATCTTTATAAACAACCAATAGGAAATCAACATTTTAGAGTTATGATTATTGTAAGACCATGACTTTACTGTTCTTTAGTCATTGGTCAATAATTAAATAGTTCTTAAAGTTTCCTTTGTCTCACATTTCTCTTCCAAGTTCAAAACTGCATGAACATAGTATAAATATATTGATTTGAGCTAAATAAAAAGATCAGCAGATAACTTCCCCAAGCCGAGTATATTTAACAGTACTAAAGTACCACATGACAATTTCAAACTCTCTACCAGATGCGTTTCAGTAATAAAAAGTAATACTTTTTATTCTTACCTTTGCGGCCTGAATATCTCTCATATAATATCTTAGCAGCTCCGTCAGTTTTAGCTCCTCGTCTGAAGCTACTCGTCCCTCTACTTTCTGAAAACAATTAAATCAAATTAAGCACATAAGCGTACAGAACCTTATTAGGTAAATTTCAAGCACATGAATGTGACTTACTCTTAATTTTTCAAACAGGTCAGACAATTTTTCTAAGTGCCTGAATGAGGAAAATAATAAAATAACATTTAGGGGTTTTTGTCAGGGCGCGGGAAGGAAATGAAACAAAACATACTTTTTGTTTGCTGTACTGTCGTCGGCTGCAATGCAATTCAATGTTGCTGAGATACGAATATAATCATCAGCAATATCTGAAGAAACATTTAATTTATTTAATTCACTTTGTAGAAGATATGCTACTCTCTATAATTATGAGGCCATACTTTGGTGTGCACGTGTCATTTTTTCTGCTTTGGCCGTTGAGTCTTTTATCTTGCTGTAATAGTCAAGGAGGAATGTCTTCTCCTGCTCAAAAAAGTCATCAACTTCCTAAAAGAAAACAAAGTTACCAATAGTTTCTTAATATCAAAGCAAGATGCTCGATGCTCGAGTTCATGCATTGCATAACTGTAGATATGTACATTTAATATTGATTAATTACACAGAATATATCAATAGAAATTCCGAAAGGCAAAAAGTCCAAAGTGCTGAGGAGTACAACCAGTGACAACTAACCTTTACTCCAGAGATTAGGACTTCATCTGCAGATTTCACCATATTTTTGAAGAAACCTCCAAACATTTCTTTTGCATTCTTCCTCCTCACACTAAGCTATAAACAAAGGGAAAGCATAACAATATACCAATTTGTAGTTTTTTGTTTAACGAGAAACACTACGATGCCCAAATCCCCATGTAACAAAGGCAGTCTTTGTAATGTAGTGTTTTTTTAACCTGAGACCCAAGTAGCCGATTAATAAAGGAGAAATCCATGAATCAATGTAATGCAGGACACTTTCCATACAGCGACTTATCCCACAATGTCCCAACATTTTTCTAAATTTTTTATAAAAATGTTATTCATTTCTGTCATTGATCATTGTAGGCCTCCATCTCTTATAATACTTTAGGATTCCACGGTTTGTCTGTTTCACATACATTTTGTTAAAAAAAAGAAAAAAAAAAACAGTCCTGTGCCTAAAGTGTTAACATGCAACGACTATTGTCGTAGGCCACAAGTGCTGATCGCAGCAGGACAGAGGCCATGTGTCACAACTCTCCAGTAAACTCCATTTCCTCTGTTTCCAGTTCAAACCCTAGGAAGTTAAGTCAGCATTAATGTGGGACTTACATCCTGGTCGTACTCTAAGAAAATCTGGAAGTTTCTGTCTTTGCTTAAAATTGGATGTGAGGAGAGTCTCTGTAGGAACACTTCATGAACTTGAACGGTTTTCTTGAACACAGCCAAATATTCACTGAAATGGAAATAAAACAGAATTGAGGAACTACATTTCATGGCTCAATGAAAATGTGTTGAAAAAAAGAAAAGAATAATTACGCTTCCAGTTCCTGTTTCATTTTTGTGTACTCCTCCTTTGTCATAGTAGCCTCGCCTTCTCCCAGTTTATGCATCTTTTCCCTAGGGCCTTCAAAGTCAGGTTTTGGCGGTGCAGGAGGGATCTTTTACAAACAAAAGAGTGCATAGATTTTATATACAATAGCACAATTATAGAGAATGTCATACTGGATTAATATATCCTCAACTCACTATGAGACCAGCATATTCCTCTGTTTCAACCAAAGTGTCATGTAGCCAGATAAAGTCTTCATGCTGCCTGGGAACAGAGAACTCTGGCTTCTGGAAAGTACTCAAGGTTGTCTAAAAGATGAATATGTTATTACATTTTAGTCAAGTGGTTAAAACCAAGGACTTCAAGAATAAATCAAAAACATTTGCAGCAAGTCAACTATTAAGACACATGTGTACATATTGCATTACCTTTGTATGGACTGTAAACTTGACTTTGTCCCTTTCACATAGAGCATCAGGAATGTCAATGAGAAGTGAAGTGTCATTGTTCAAGTCCACTGAAACTGAACGAATCTGAAAAATAAAATTCTCGTCAATAGTTATTTAAAAAATAAAAAATAACAATAAAAAAACATAACAGCGATAGTTCATGTGCAAACTACTACACCACGATGACTGCAACAACACAATAGATGCACTTCTGGCTTAAAGCCGCAAGACAAAACAAAGCATGAGCTGATCCAACCAACTTGAGAAACAAGGTACGAGCGTAAATGTCTTCAGCAACAGTGTGCTAAAAAAGCGGCAGCGTGGCTTAGGAAAGCTTTTTGCAGTGTCTACCAATGCATACGTTTACTCAGTTAAATTCATTAAACTTCAGTGATCGTTTCACTTTTTCATCCGGGTATGATTGCAGGGAATGATAGCATTTGGGCGAGAGTAAGTTAGCTAAACAGCAAGTTGGCTAACTGAGCTACAAGTATTGATTTTGGTGGAATACATTTGCGAGGTAATACACAAGCAAAAACTTACTTTTTCCTTATTGCTTTCGTCTAAAGTGGATGTCATACTGGACCAAGAAAAAGCTGTGTAACAAAAAGAGGTAAAAAGCAAATAGCAAAACTAAATCCAGGAAGCTCTCCGCTGTTGGAGAGCTGTCAATTTTTGGTGACGATCACGGAAGATAAGATCCCGCCCCTGGGTGAATCTGATTGGACATTAAAAAATTGAAAAGTCCAACAATTTGTCGGAAACCCAATCAATCATATTCCGTCTTTAACGGAGTTTAAGAATGTTATTTAAAAAATGTCATGGCAGTGATGGCATTAATACAATATATACAGTCTATGATTAATACATGGTTAAAGTATTTATTCATGTTTATTTTTCACATAGTATGATAAATATTCCCTGCATGAAAACCCCTGGTAAGACCATAGACTGTATGGTAAGACCTATGGATAAGACATGCCCTACATCCAAATTTGGCAAAAAAATAAACAAATAAATAAAATAAACCTCCTTACTCATCCCTCCACCCCCTTTTATATACAAAATTAAAGTAGTTACAAATAAGAGGTATTACGTTTAATTTGACCAATCCTGGAGTTATCCTGTCTTATGATAAGTCAGATTTAAAGCACAAACATGGAAAGGGGGAGGTTATTGGTGATAAATTTGAATGCAGTCTGAGTTTTATGTTTTATTTCTAAATATATGTATTTCTTTATTGTCTGTTTTTAATTATTTGTGTGTTTCGTTGTCCATTTATTTGTCTATATGATTTTTGGGAGCTTCTACTTAAAAACAAATGTACGGACGAATATACATTACGGACTTTCACTGTAGTTTTTAGGCTCGGAGATCCTATGACGTTCTTTCATTAAAAAACTACAAGTCCCATGTCACATCAACGTACGTAACAAAACCGCGTCGTTTGGACATTTAGAAGATTTTTTTCTAGGACATGCCCAGGCAAATTCTGATAGCGAAACTACCTCAAAATGCGTAAATATCCATTATATCCTGCTGTTTATTCACACGTCTACCAATTTATCATGAATGTTTTAACACAGCGATAACACGCCGCCTTTGTTGTTTTGTATTTCGGGTTGTTGTGTGAAGTTTACGGGAATGTTCGTTGTAAGAAATGCCTGTGTCGTGGGCATTGTTGCTGCACAGATGCCGTGTTGTGCCTCCCACCACCTGCTAGTGACTCATTTTTCGTTGTGTCACGGGTTACAAGCCTCAAAGAGACAAAGTGCATACAGCGTAGTGGACACAGGACGCTATTCTTCTTTAGTGAAATCTGTCATGTCTAGGGTTAGCTCACAGACACCTCTTACTATCCAAGAGGAGGATGACCACATGTATGGTCCTGTTATAAAGACTTCTTCGCCTACTACAGCCACGAGAGCAGAAGTGAGGACTCCCAAGGTGCTCCATCCTTTTCTACATCTCCAAGAGACGTCAACAGAGGAGCAAACGCAGGAAGTAGGACCACCAGCTCGGATTCACCTGAGTAGGGGTCAGGGCAGGAGTGCTGTCCCCAGTGTGACCCGTATCCTCCAGCAGACACTATCCACGGAGCAGATCTTTTACCTGGAGAGATGGAAGAGGAGGATGGTGCAAGAGCTGGGAGAGGAGGGTTTCAAGGAGTACAGCCAGAGTGAGTGATAACGAGGCACTTTGTAACCTTTTCTATGAACCTTTTAATGATGAAAGATTCAGGATCTTCCATACATGTCCATGATTGTTGCATATCTGATATGTGACTTATGGTGGTGGCTTGTCTTATGAAAGTGTAATATTAGTTACTATAGGCAGTATAACAACAATTCCAATCAATCCCTATAGATTTTTTTTTTATGGTAGGCTTTCCAGAAATTATGATTTGCTATTGTGACAAATCCAAAATATTATATCTGTAAGAGATTCATTAATTTTCTACCCCTTATTAGTACATTTTTGGGTGGGAGGGTGGCAATCAGAGCTACTACCCAATGCTCATAGCACCAGTCCCTCGCTGATCCTCTTTGTCCATGGGAATATGGTTGCTGCTCAGTCAGTGGTGACACAGCCTAACTTTCAGCGGGGACTTTTGGCAACGTGTGGTTTGGTGCCCCAAGGGCACAACGATAGCAGGGGATGGAGAAAGTATTGGGAGGGGGAATGCTTCTTCTTGAAGAGAATTTTGGGAATAAATTCCCTTTATTGATGTCAAATAAAAATACTGACTCACATTTTTTATTCCCCCAGATCTTTTTAGACAGGGGAAGACATTTCATTCAGCTGTAGAAGATGTTTTGACATCTGACGTGAAATGGACTGATCGGGACCCCTGTGAGATGTCCCAGTTCCCCCCTGAGGTCTGCGGGTACATGGAGAGTGTCTCACATGTGCTGGAAGACGTCCGAGAAGTCCACGCCATAGAAAGCACAGTCCAACACAGTGCATTGAATTATCTTGGCATTGTGGACTGTGTTGCACGCTACAGGTAATTTACATACAGAAGCAAATGAGAAAACAAATCAACCGAAAGAAGATAATTGTTTACAGGGTTATTTTTTTTATTTTCATTCAACAGAATAATATATTATTTCATTAAAGTTAAGAATAGTAAAAATTCTTAAGTAAGTAAAATATCTAGTTTTTGCTTCAATATTATAGTTTCATTATAGTTCTAAAATGCAAATGTGATATTCAAGTATGAAATGTGATATTTATTTCAAATGAGGTGAGAGCAATCATTATAACCCTAACCAATGGTATACTTTAATGATCTACACTCGACAGAAAGTGTTTCTGTCTGAAAAAGCCGATATAAAGATGAACGCGAACCTAGTGATAGTTTTAGAGCCAGGAACTAAATGATTCCGTTGAAAGTTGGGTACCCCAACTTTAATTGTTTCTATCCTACAGGGGTGTTTTATGTGTGATCGATTGGAAGACTTCAGAAAAACAAAAGCCTTTTCTTAGCAACACGTACGACAACCCCATCCAAGTGGCAGCCTATGCTGGAGCGCTGAACACTGACTGCAACTACAAATACCAGGTGCGTTATTATATCATGTCCTTTTATACTTCTTGACAGAAATGTATTCACTTTTATTCATTAAAAATATCAAGCCACGGAGTCTTTTTATGTATTTCAGGTTGAGAATGGTCTTATAGTTGTTGCCTACAAAGATGGATCTCCTGCCCACGTCCATAAACTGGATTCCAATCTGATGTCAGATTATTGGAAAACGTGGCTGCTCCGTCTCGAAGATTATTTTGAAAAGAGGTACGAAAACATTTATCATTAGTGCATTGTGTGTGTCTGCTTTATAGGTAGATGACCATGGACCATTTAATTACAAAGTAACAATATACAAATAAAGAAGTTTCCTGATTTCCATAGCAGTAATGTTTATTTTTGCTGTACATAATACATACAGTCATGGCAGCAAAGACAAGTAAGTTTATAGTAAGTAACTATAGACTTCAACAAGTGCCTCACAGTTACATCAAACAATTAAACATGTAAGTTAAACATGGACATACCTAAAAGCAAAAAAACTAAACCAAGTCAATTATTATTGAATGCCAGGTTTTTACTCAAACTCAATATTCAATGTCAAACAATGTCTCCCTCAATTACATTTCTATTATTTTCTGATTTTTTTATTTCACCATTACGTGTGCTGTAAAATGTTATTTTAATTTTTTTTCCAGATCTTCCCAAGCTTAGTTTTTCAGAGAAGAGGTGCGGTGTCGACACTCTTCAAACGATTTTATAATTTGTGAAAAAAAATCCTAATTATGTAAATGCACCAGTATTTGGTGTGAAATCAAACCAAGCTTCTTTACACAAGGGTTCTACTGTGAATCCTAATCTTTTGAAAAGCTGATGGGAAACTGTATTCTCCTCTTCGATGAAGCAATACACTGGGTATCCCTCAGTAAAGAGTCTCTTCGCCAATGCACTGACCACGACTTTAGCGTATCCTTTGCCCCTGTGCTCAGGAGTGGTGTACAACATGCCCATAGCACTGGAAGCATATGTTAAAACCCACGACACCGGTCTTCCACCTTCATCCAAGACACAGCAGGAGGGGAAGTTCCTCACCATGTTCTGAATCATCCTCAAAGAACCTTTCTGCCCAAACTTCCATGTCCTGTTGACCATTTCAATGTGGGATTCATCCAAAGAACCAAGAGTGATTCCAGCGCTTGTGGAAAATTTGAGAGTGTTAGTTCAATTATTAAATTGCAATAAAGGGAATTAGTGACAGTGAGTTTTACCAATTGACATCAGGGAGGTGGGACATGTCTCTTAGGATTAGCATGTTACACACTGCCAGATATCTGCATGAAATGTGCTTTTCTGATGCCACTGCGGAAAAGGTCCTTCTATTGTCAAGATTGGTGCCTGTCAGAAAAGTTTTTTTATCCCAATGACAACTTTTAACATTTATCCTTGATAAGTAATAAATAAGAAATACACAAAAGCCTATTCTAATGTCTGTCATCATTATTATTTTTTGATCAACTGTAAAATAATCACTATCAGTAGATGTGCAGCTCGTGCGTTACTGAGATGTGTCACTTTGGTAAACTTCAGCCTATAAAACCGTTCGAGAAACTTACCTATACAGAAGTACTTTGACCAATCAAATAAGACATTGTTTCTTATCATCTCTTCCAATCTCACTTCATCTTTTGCAAAAACGAGTATGTCTTTGAAAGAGTCGCCTTCCTGGATTCAAACCAAACGATAGTACTCATTTATTGGGTATGTATCCATATGTAATTAGCCATTACATGTAATTAAATTACATGTATTCGACAAACCTGCTGACAGAGGGGTTTGCAAACTACAACACTGAAGTCAGGCCATTGGTTCACGAAAATCTTCACCGGGTCAGACTGACTGCTCTTGAGAGTCTGCCATAAAAATCCGAGCACCTTGTTGAATAAAGAAGATTATGATTAACGTTGACAGGATTTAACAATATGCCAGTGAGATGGTAACATACCGTTTGAGAACGAGGTAAAAGAGCTTTCAGTTTCACATGTGCACATTTTAGTTCCTTTAATGTTATTTCCATTGTAAATGTTATATGGATGATGAATGTTACAATAATTGACCGCTAAGTGGGGTCTATGTTCCAGCCTTAAGTTAAAACCGAGGTGAAGTTGGCCGAACGTTTGATATTCGCCTGATATTCGCAAGGGACCGTCTGCAAATTGCAAGAGGTCAAAACGACTAATAAAGACTAAAAATCAACAAAGACAGTTTTCCCAGTTTTGATGGGTGTAGTAGTTCCCAATGAACAATAGCTAGCTACTACAGGCAAGAATTTGGGAAAAATATTGTTTTCCCCTTCACAGTAACAAAAATGAAATTGGAAAAATTCACTAAAAATCAACAGACTTTTTTCCCAGATTTGATGGGTGTAGTAGCTCTATTTGAACAATAGCTAGCTACTACAGGCAAGAATTTGGGAAAAATAATGTTTTCCCCTTCACAGTAACGAAAATGAAATTGGAAAAATTTACTAAAAATCAACAAAGACAGTTTTTCCAGTTTTGATGGGTGTAGTAGTTCCCAATGAACAATAGCTAGCTACTACAGGCAAGAATTTGGGAAAAATATTGTTTTCCCTTCACAGTAACAAAAATGAAATTGGAAAAATTTACTAAAAATCAACAAAGATATTTTCCCCAGTTTTGATGGGTGTAGTAGCTCCCAATGAACAATAGCTAGCTACTACAGGCAAGAATTTGGGAAAAATATGGTTTTCCCCTTCACAGTAACGAAAATGAAATTGGAAAAATTTACTAAAAATCAACAAAGACTTTTTTCCCAGATTTGATGGGTGTAGTAGCTCCATTTGAGCAATAGCTAGCTACTACAGGCAAGAATTTGGGAAAAATATTGTTTTCCCCTTCACAGTAACAAAAATGAAATTGGAAAAATTTACTAAAAATCAACAAAGACTTTTTTCCCAGATTTGATGGGTGTAGTAGCTCCATTTGAACAATAGCTAGCTACTACAGGCAAGAATTTGGGAAAAATATGGTTTTCCCCTTCACAGTAACGAAAATGAAATTGGAAAAATTCACTAAAAATCAACAAAGGAGTTTTTCCCAGTTTTGATGGGTGTAGTAGCTCCCATTCAATAATAGCTAGCTACTACAGGCAAGAATTTGGGAAAAATATTGTTTTCCCTTCACAGTAACAAAATGAAATTGGAAAAATTTCACCAAAAATCAACAAAGAAGTTTTTCCCAGTTTTGATGGGTGTAGTAGCTCTCTTTGAACAATAGCTAGCCACTACAGGCAAGAATTTGGGAAAAATATTGTTTTCCCTTCACAGTAACAAAAATGAAATTGGAAAAATTTACTAAAAATCAACAAAGATATTTTCCCCAGTTTTGATGGGTGTAGTAGCTCCCAATGAACAATAGCTAGCCACTACAGGCAAGAATTTGGGAAAAATATTGTTTTCCCTTCACAGTAACAAAAATGAATTTGGAAAAATTTACTAAAAATCAACAAAGATATTCTCCCCAGTTTTGATGGGTGTAGTAGTTCCCAATGAACAATAGCTAGCCACTACAGGCAAGAATTTGGGAAAAATATTGTTTTCCCTTCACAGTAACAAAAATGAAATTGGAAAAATTTACTAAAAATCAACAAAGATATTTTCCCCAGTTTTGATGGGTGTAGTAGTTCCCAATGAACAATAGCTAGCTACTACAGGCAAGAATTTGGGAAAAATATGGTTTTCCCCTTCACAGTAACAAAAATGAAATTGGAAAAATTCACTAAAAATCAACAAAGATATTTTCCCCAGTTTTGATGGGTGTAGTAGTTCCCAATGAACAATAGCTAGCTACTACAGGCAAGAATTTGGGAAAAATATTGTTTTCCCTTCACAGTAACGAAAATGAAATTGGAAAAATTCACTAAAAATCAACAAAGAAGTTTTTCCCAGTTTTGATGGGTGTAGTAGCTCTATTTGAACAATAGCTAGCTACTACAGCCAAACTTTTGGGAAAAATATGGTTTTCCCCTTCACAGTAACGAAAATGAAATTGGAAAAATTCACTAAAAATCAACAAAGAATTTTTTCCCAGATTTGAGGGGTGTAGTAGCTCCAATTGAACAATAGCTAGCAACTACAGGCAAGAATTTGGAAATATATATATATACAGTGGGGCAAAAAAGTATTCAGTCAGCCACCGATTGTGCAAGTTCTCCCACTTAAAATAATGAAAGAGGTCTGTCATTTTCATCATAGGTACATTTAAACTGTGAGAGACATTATGTGAAAATGTGAAAATGAATTTATTTGTAAATTATGGTGGAAAGTAGGTATTTGGTCAATAACAAAAATTCAATTCAATACCTTGTAATATAACCTTTGTTGGCAATAACAGAGGTCAAACGATTACTATAGGTCTTTATCAGGTTTGCACACACAGTAGCTGGTATTTTGGCCCAACTCCCTCCACAGATTTTCAATGGGGTTGAGGTCTGGAGACTGGTTAGGCCACTCCAGTACTTTCAAATGCTTCTTACGGAGCCACTCCTTCGTTGCCCGGGCGGTGTGTTTAGGATCATTGTCATGCTGGAAGACCCAGCCACGTTTCATCTTCAAAGCTCTCACTGATGGAAGGAGGTTTTGGCTCAAAATCTCACAATACATGGCCCCATTCATTCTTTCCTTAACACAGATCAGTCTTCGTGTCCCCTTAGCAGAAAAACAGCCCCAAAGCATGACGTTTCCACCCCCATGCTTCACAGTAGGTATGGTGTTCTTGGGATGCAACTCAGTATTGTTCTTCCTCCAAACACGACGAGTTGAGTTTATACCAAACAGTTGTACTTTGGTTTCATCTCACCACACGGTTTTTTTTTTCAGTCTTATACAGTGACTTAAAGTGACTTATTGTACAGTCTGACAGCAGTGGGGATAAAGGCCCTGCGGTAGCGCTCCTTCCTACACAGGGTGTCTCAGTCTTCCACTGAAGGAACTCCTCAGCTCCTCTACAGTCCTGTGCAGTGGGTGGGAGGTGTTGTCCATGATGGAGGTGATTTTGACTAGACCCTCCTGTCCCTCACCTCCTCCACAGAGTCCAGGGAGCAGCCCAGAGTGGAGCTGGCCCTCCTGACCAGCTTGTTCAGTCTGTTTCTGTCCCGCTCTGTGCTGCCCGGGGCCCAGCACACGGCAGCGTAGTAAATGGCAGATGCTACCACAGAGTCATAAAAGGTCCTAAGCAGAGGCCAGCTCACTCCGAAGGACCTCAGCCCCCTCAGAAGGACCTCAGCCTCCTCAGAAGAAAGAGGCGACTTTGGCCCTTCTTGTGCAGGGCGTTTTTATTATGGGACCAGTCCAGTTTATTGTTAATGTGAACACCCAGGTACTTGAAGCTGTCCACCAGCTCAATGTCCTCCCCCTGGATGTTCAGAGGCGTGTGGGAAAGTGGTTTCCTCCTGAAATCGATCACCATCTCCTTGGTCTTACTGGTGTTCAAGCACAAGTGGTTGCGCTCACACCAGTCGACAAAGTCTGTGATAACCTACCAATATTCCAGATCGTTCCCCTCAGACACACAGCCCTCGATGGCGGAGTCGTCGGAGAACTTCTGCAGGTGACAGCTGTGTGTGTCGTGTGTGAAGTCTGAAGTGTAGATGGTGAAGAGAAACGGTGAGAGGACAGTGCCCTGAGGGGCCCCAGTGCTGCAGACTACCACCTCAGACTCACAGCTGCGCAGCCGCACGTACTGTGGTCGGTCCGAGAGGTAGTTGATGGTCCATGCAGTGAGGCTACTGTCCACTCCCGCGTCCTCCATCTTCCCCCGCAGCAGTGCCGGTCTGATGGTGTTGAAAGCACTGGAGAAGTCAAAGAACATGACCCTCACAGCGCTCCCGGCAGGGATGACGGCGTCCTCTACTCCGATGTTGGGCCTGTAGGCGAACTGCAGCGGGTCCAGGGTGGGGCTGACCACGGAGCGGAGATGGGTGAGGATGAGCCGCTCCATGGTCTTCATCAGGTGGGAGGTCAGTGCGACTGGTCTGTAGTGAGCCGGTTCCTTGGCGTGCTGTGTTTTAGGAACCGGGATCACACAGGAGGTCTTCCACAGGACAGGGACCTTCTCCAGGCTGAGGCTCAGGTTGTACATGTAGCTG
Organism: Knipowitschia caucasica; assembly: GCA_964034765.1. Taxonomy (NCBI): domain Eukaryota; kingdom Metazoa; phylum Chordata; class Actinopteri; order Gobiiformes; family Gobiidae; genus Knipowitschia; species Knipowitschia caucasica. The sequence goes on from OZ035835.1 coordinate 29,892,304, forward strand.
AGGACCCCAGAGAGCTGGTCTGCACAGGTCCTCAGCAGCCTGGGACTGATCCCGTCCGGTCCTGCGGATTTCCTCTGCTTCAGTTGCTGGAGCTGACTCTTCACCGGGTCCGGTGTGATGGAGAGGGGGGAAGACTGGGGTGTATTGTCAGAGGTGGGGGGCGGGGATGTGGGGGCAGGAGGGCCCAGGGCAGCCAAAGGCAGTGTCCAGGGCAACCAAAGACAGTGTCCACTGGGCGGTGTCCACTGGGCGGTGTCCACTGGGCTGGGGACGTGTGAAGAGGTGTGGGCGGGAGGGGGGGGGGGGCAGATGGAGAGGGGGGAGAATCAAACCGGTTGAAGAATTGGTTAAATTCATCTGTCCCGCTGGCCCTTTGTCCACGGAAAGAGATGTTCTTTAGGCCTCTCCACACGTCACGGGCGTTTCCCTGGGCCAGCTTCTGCTCCAGCTTTTTCCCATATTCCCTCTTGGCCCTCCTGATCCTCCACTGGAGCTCGTGCTGGATCCTCTTCTGCTCCTCTTTGTCCCCTGAGATGAAAGCCCTTTTCTTGAGGTTCAGGAGGGCTTTAAGCCCTCCAAGTCATCCATGGGTGGTTGTTAGAAAAACACCGTACCTTCTTAGTTGGTACCGGGTTATTCACACAGAAGAGGATATAGTCTGTAATACAGTGTGTCAGGCCAATATCATTATTCCTACTGTGAAGGGGAAAACATTTGTTTCCCCAAATTCTTGCCTGTAGTAGCTAGCTATCATTGAATGGGGGCTACTACACCCATCAAAACTGGGAAAAATATCTCTGTTGATTTTTAGTGCATTTTTTCAATTTCATTTTCGTTACTGTGAAGGGGAAAACAATATTTTTCCCAAATTCTTGCCTGTAGTAGCTAGCTATTGTTCATTGGGAGCTACTACACCCATCAAATCTGGGAAAAAAGTCTTTGTTGATTTTTGGTGAATTTTCCAATTTCATTTTCGTTACTGTGAAGGGGTAAAACAATATTTTTCCCAAATTCTTGCCTGTAGTAGCTAGCTATTGTTCAAATGGAGCTACTACAACCCATCAAATTGGGGAAAAGTCTTTGTTGATTTTTGGTGCTCCCAATTTTCATTTACACTGTGAAGGGGAAAACATATTTTTCCCATCTGTGAAATAGCTGTTCAAATGGAGCTACTACACCCATCAAAAAGTCTTTGTTGATTTTTGGTGAATTTTTCCAATTTCATTTTCGTTACTGTGAAGGGGAAAACCATATTTTTCCCAAATTCTTGCCTGTAGTAGCTAGCTATTGTTCCAATGGAGCTACTAACACCCATCAAATCTGGGTAAAGAAGGAAAAAAGTCTTTGTTGAGTTGTAGTTAATTTTTCCCAATTTCTTTTTCGTTACTGTGAAGGGGGGGGAAAACCCATATTTTTCCCAAAAGTTTGGCTGTAGTAGCTAGCTATTGTTCAAATGGAGCTACTACACCCATCAAATCTGGGAAAAAAGTCTTTGTTGATTTTTAGTTAATTTTCCAATTTCATTTTCGTTGCTGTGAAGGGGGAAAACCATATTTTTCCCAAAGGTTTGGCTGTAGTAGCTAGTTATCATGGAATGGGAGCTACTACACCCATCAAATCTAGGAAAAAAGTCTTTGTTGATTTTTAGTGAATTTTTCCAATTTTTTTTTCGTTACTGTGAAGGGGAAAACCATATTTTTCCCAAAAGTTTGGGTGTAGTAGCTAGCTATTGTTCATAATGGAGCTACTACACCCATCAAATCTGGGAAAAAGTCTTTGTTGATTGTTTAGTTAATTTTTCCAATTTCATTTTCGTTACTGTGAAGGGGAAACCCATATTTTTCCCAAATTCTTGCCATGTAGTAGCTAGCTATTGCTCAAATGGACGCTACTACACCCTTCAAATCTGGGAAAAAAGTCTTTGTTGATTTTTAGTAAATTTTTCCAATTTCATTTTCGTTATTGTGAAGGGGAAACCCCATAATTTTTCCCAAAAGTTTGGCTGTAGTACTAGCTATTGTTCAAATGGAGCTACTACACCATCATAATCTGGGAAAAAAAGTCTTTGTTGATTTTTAGTTAATTTTTCCAATTTTCATTTCGTTGCTGTGAAGGGGAAAACCATATTTTTCCCAAAAGTTTGGCTGTAGTAGCTAGTTATCATTGGAATGGGAGCTACTACACCCATCAAATCTGGGAAAAAAGTCTTTGTGATTTTTAGTTAATTTTTCCAATTTCATTTTCGTTACTGTGAAGGGTAAAACAATATTTTTCCCAAAGTTTGGCTGTAGTAGCTAGCTATTGTTCAAATGGAGCATACTACAACCCATCAAAACTGGGGAAAATGTCCTTTGTTGATTTTTAGTAAATTTTTTTCCAATTTTATTTTCGTTACTGTGAAGGGGAAAACCATATTTTCCCAAAGTCTTGCCTGTAGTAGCTAGCTATTGTTCATTGGGAAAAACTACACCCATCCTAAACTTTAACTTCTTTGTTGATTTTTAGTAAATTTTTCCAACCCCATTTTTGCCTGTAGTAGCTAGCTATTGTTCAAATTGATTGCTCTGGTCTGGTCCTGGTTCTGGCGATTGTTGTGGTTTAACAGAACTGGGTTGTATGTTACTTTGATAGTCCTTTTCAGAGTATCTGAAATCGCTCCGACAAAGCACCATAACTGCAGTGTTTTGTTGTCACCATGATTCATTTATTTTAAGCCCAAATAAATACACACGCGTATGAGGAGAACACAGTAGAACTCAACGAGTCGTACACAATGTTTGTCCGAAACATGCGCGCATGCGCAGTCATCTGAGCTATTTTTAGCACATTTCGGAAACCGGACAGTGCCCATACGACATTTTATTCCCAATTCAAGCGGCCTTACTGTACATGCATGGGATGATCTTCTCCCATTTATCATACTGCATGACAGCATCGACCCAGGCAGGCTCTCCTCAGCCCACAAAGTGCATGGTCATTATACAAATCAAGCAATTAAAAATTATGATCAAGAAACCTACCCGATATCACCACCAATGCAATATACTCAAAAAACATGTCATCTACTGAGTTTTGAAAAAAATATATTATTGTACTCTCTAAAACTAACATTCAAATGCAATCATAACCTTGGCACCAGAGCCACTAAGTTTCATTCTATACAAAGACAGACCAGCTCAACAGAGTCACCAGAAGTACATCCACAACAAACTGTGGCAATCCCCCAAAACACAGTAGAACCTCATTTGGTCAGTCTGCTTTCTCCAAAAAAAACGGCCAAACTGTGGGAACTCGCTGCCCACTGACCTGAAAAAACATATTAACAATTCAAGGAGTTTCACCTCAAAGCTCAAGCTGTGGCTGAAAACAAACCAATCATGCACCCATTTCTAACATTTCTAAACTTTGTAACAGTATTTTGTGTGTGTGTGAGTGTTTCGTTTGTGAATCAACATTTGTCCATATGGCTGTTATTGGTGGGGGGATATTGTCTCAATGTTAGATCACGGTTGTAAAATATGTGTTTTAGGGCTGGCCTATTTTATTCATTCTTGTATCAATGTGTTGCATGTAGGGAAAAAGCTCAACCAGGGACAGGAGTTGAAAATTGCATTAGCTATACCACTGTATGTGTCGCCATCAGCTGCATTTTCATAATGTAAACTATGTTATGGACTACATTGTCCCTGTCAAATAATGAATAAATAAATAAAACAAAATAAAAAAAATTACAGTTCTCAATGATTGTAAAGAGAATAAATGGACATACTAGCCAACTTCCTCGGCCATTGACATTCGCATCCTCACAGACAAATATTACAGACTTACTGAGGGGGACGTGGAGCTGGCCAAAATCAGCAAAGTGTTAATGGCCATGGAGCAGTGGAAGAGTGACGGGAATTCAAAGAAAGAGCCTCGAACCAGATACAAATTGATCCTGAAGGTAATTCTTGATTTTATTAAAATCATGTATTATTTTTTTCCCCCTAAAATTGCCAGTTGTATTTTTATTTTTCTGTGCGACAGGGAGAGAAGTAGAGATCCTCTCAAAACGGACGGGCTAAAAAGAATCTTCAAGCGGAGAACCTTCAACCATTCATCCAGATGCACCCCATGGTAGTGGCATGCCCCTTCTGGTAAGTGTACCAGGTGGGGGATTACAGCCAGGCTGCTTGGTCCTCACCCTGGGAGTGTATATTGCTATATATTTTTATTTTCTCTCCTAGAACGTGTAAGAAAGCCATGGTCTGCAATCTGAGGTGAAGGCTGTGGAGAAGACCATGATGCCTTTCATACAGACTGGGAAAAGTCTCTGGAAGTCTCACTGCCAGGGCCCCCCTGCATTTAATGCCTCACCAGATGACCTTAAACCTCGGACATGGAGTGGCTTTAGATAACCACGGGCGGGCTCTGGTCAGAGCTAGTCGCATCTCTTGCTGCTCCTCGCTTGCTGCTTTTTTATTCTCCTTTAATCTTTTTTGCGTACTTTTTTATCCACAAAACTCGGATTACTCTTTATACAACTTCAACACAAAGGACTGGTGGAATTTACCTAAATATAACAGCATGTCGGAGGTCGGGAGAATAGAACAAAACTTTGCGACGGCTGTTTTTCACTCAAACAGGAGCTAAAACTTCTTCAAGACCGAATGTTTGTGCTTGAATCAGAATTGGGGCTGAACACAACAATACCAGTGAAGGAAATGGACCATCATGGACCAAAACGTAAGTTATGATGACGCTATTTCATTTCCCAAAATCAAACAGAGAGACAATTGTTGGAACACATATGGTGCCAAGCCCAAACAAGGCAAAGCTAATGATAACAAGAGTGTCATAATGCCACAGCAAAAATCTTTAATTACAAGAAACCGCTTTTCCCCACTTTTGGAAGATGAATCAGCAGTAGTCTCTCAGTCCCAGTCTCAGTCTCAGTCAAGGTCAAACGCAGCTGAGTCGCTCTTTATCGGCGATTCGGCGATAAGAGGCGTAAACATGCGTAATCTCAAGGTTCACTCAGTACACTCTGCCAAAGTGGATGAGATAAGGCGGCTGGCTCCGAGGCTTCTGTCTGAGACCGGCGGGGTAAAAAGATTGTTGATCCACGAGGGGGGCAGTAGACGTCTATGACAACACAAGTGAAAAGTTGAACGGGATTACTCTCTCTTATTGGACGACCTTGCTAAATGGATGTAAAAATCGTTATCAGTGGCCCACTACAAATGTGGACGGGGAAGCAAATGAAATTCAGTGTCTGTATCAGCTAAATACTTTCCTACTCAACGAATGTTCACGCAGAGGACTTGCCTTCATTGAGAATTTTAATCTGTTCTGGAATAGGCATGAGCTTTTTGAAGGGAAAGGGCCACATCTGAACACTTACGGAGTAAAAGTGTTGATGGATAACCTTTCTTTTGCCCTGAGATTCTCAGCCTGCGCAGCGCCGTGCAGCCATCGAAAGGGAGGAAGCCGACTCCAAAAGTCTCTGCCACCTCCACCACCTCGAGGATCTCAACACCACCACCACCTCGAAGGATCTCAACACCACCACCACCTCAAAGGATCTCAACACCACAACCACCTCGAAGGACTCAACACCTCCACTGTCATCAGAAGCAGCCTGCATCATCCACCGCAAAGCTGCATCTCACCAGCAGCACGCTGCACTATCACAGCAGCAGCAGCTGCATCATTACCACCAGCTGCATCATCACCAGCAGCAGCATGCATCATCACCGTAGCAGCACGACCACCATCCTCATCCCAGCCTGCTCCAAAGCAGCCACGCCTTCTTCATCTACAGCGCCTCTGAAGCCCCAATCCTCACACCAGCTACAGCAGACAGGCCTGTGCTGGGGTTTCCTCAACCACCTGCCCCTCCATTAAAGACTCCCTCGCCACCATCCCAAGGACCTGTCTTGGGTCCCCCCTGCCACGTCCACTCCATCAAGAGAGAATGGGGACACGTCCCTTTGTTTTTCATCCCCGCCTTCACTGTTAGACCTACCTGAACACTCTGCAGGGCTAATAAAATCGGCGATGAAGACTATTCCTCTCACACCCATATTAGCTAGATCTAGAGTCCTGTCCAACATGCTAAACCACTCCCCATATGTACCTCCAAAACCACCTAGGGTTTCCAATTCACCTACAAAAACCACCTCAGCCAGTCCCTCCCCTAACCTCATGACCATTCCACCCCCACTTCCCCCTCGTTCAGCACCCAAAACCTCTGCCTCAGCCCACCCCGGCCCTAACCCATCACCAAAAACCCCTCCACCTCCCTGCCCCCCTCGTTCAACACCCAAAAGCCACCCACCTCTCCATCCTCCTCCCCCGCCTTCCCCTTCCCCTCTTTTCTCTAAACACTAGGATGCACAGGGTCTCTGCTTCGCAGCCACTGGCAGTCTAGTTAGAGGAGAGACCCGGCTGGGGCCCTGTCATGAAGCCACCTGTGCCATTCCCGTAGTGATAACACAAAGAATACATTACAGAAAGACATCTGGAGTTAATAAGTCTAATCTGGAAAATCTAATTCTTGTTCCGTGTAAGAATCAGCCGACCACAACCGCTGATACTGAAACTTTGAAACTTGCTACGCTTAATGTCAGATCTCTTTGTAACAAGTCTTTTTTAATCAATAATTTTATTTGTTCTCATAATCTTGATCTTATGTTCATGGCTGAAACTTGGCTTGACCAAAATTCAGGAAATGCAGTTTTAATAGAAGCATCACCACCAAATTTCAAGTTTGAATCTGAAATACGGGAAAACAAAAAAGGAGGAGGCTTAGCTGCCATTTTCAGAGACCACTTTGTCTCCCATAGAATGTCTCTTGGGAAGTTTTCGTCTTTTGAATATGTGTCTTTTAAAATACAACAAAAACAATCTCCTCCAATACTCTTCATTGTCCTATACAAGCCACCGCAGTCATGTCACAGTTTTATTGATAATTTTACCGAGTTGCTTTCAGTTGTATGCACAGATTTTGATAGTTTGGTTATTACAGGTGATTTTAATATTCATGTGGATAATGTTGATGACAGAAATGCAAATGAGCTGAGTTCTGTACTTGAATCCTTTGATCTCACTCAGCACGTAAGTGGCCCCACCCACAGCAGAGGGCACACTCTAGATCTGTTAGTTACTAAGGGGGTGAATATTTCAAATGTAAACGTGGTCGATGTTGCTCTTTCGGATCATTTCTGTGTTTTTTTTTGACATGTGTTTCACTAACAAACCACCAGTGGACTCTGCAACTGTACGAAGAAGACACATAAATGAAAAATACCGAGTGAACTATTTATGGGAATGATAAACTTTGAGAATGCATCGTATTCTACTGTAGATGAACTGTTTAACTCTGTCACCTCTAGTGTTTTGAATGTTCTGGATACCGTTGCCCCTGTGAAGGTTAAAATAGTGAAAAATAAGCAGAAGGCGCCGTGGGCTAAAGCAGACTCGGTCAGGGCACAAAAGAGAAAGTGCCGGAGGGCCGAGGCGGAAGTGGCGCAAGTCCAACCTCCAGGTTGATTACGAGATCTTCAAAGATAAGTTGTGCGAGTTTAACCGGGTGCTACGTAGTACGAGAGAAAGGTATTTTTCTGAAATGATTGAAGGCTGCAGCAACAATCTGCGTGTTCTGTTTTCAACAGTTAATAGATTAACAAACCCCCCTGTTCAAATGCCATTAGAGCTTACTTCCAAACGTAAATGCAATGAGTTTGCAAATTTTTTCAATGACAAGGTTCAAGGCATCAAAAACGCCATTGTCTCCAATCCACAGATAACCATCCAACAGCCAGAAAGGCTCTCTGAGCTAACTCACTTTGCACCTGTAAATGATAAAACTGTCCAAGAGATAATCTCCAGTTTGAGCTCCTCCACATGCAGCTTGGATGTACTACCCACTAGATTTCTGAAGTCTGTTCTGAGCAGTCTGTTACCTTCACTCACACAGATAGTAAACATGTCCCTTCATTCTGGAATATTCCCAAAGGCCCTGAAAACTGCAGTCATCAGGCCCCTGCTAAAAAAGAGCAGTCTCGATGCTACGGTACTTAACAACTATCGTCCCATCTCAAATCTGCCATTTATGGGGAAAGTCCTTGAAAAAGTTGTCTACCTACAGCTTACTAGATTTCTTATAATCAACAACTCATTTGATATGTTTCAGTCCGGCTTTAGACCCCACCACAGCACTGAGACTGCTCTCGTCAAGGTTACAAACGATATCCGGCTGAACACTGACGCAGGCAAAGTCTCAAATCTTAATCTTGTTAGATCTAAGTGCTGCCTTTGACACCGTCGACCATGAGATCCTCTTACAGAGACTAGAGGACTGGGTTGGAGTCGCTGGCACCGCCCTAAGTTGGTTTAGGTCTTACCTTGAGGACAGGAAGTACTTTGTGGAGATTGGAAACTGTGTCTCAGATCATATGGCCCTGACCTGTGGAGTACCACAGGGGTCGATCCTGGGACCTCTTCTGTTCAATCTCTACATGCTGCCGTTAGGTCAGTTAATACGCAGAAACGAAGTTTCCTATCATAACTATGCAGACGACACTCAGATCTATGTCTCACTGACTGCAGGAGAACATGGACCAGTGGACTCACTCCTTCACTGTATCCAACAGATCAGTGAGTGGATGCAAAAACAACTTCCTTCAGCTAAACACAGACAAAACTGAAATGATTGTCTTTGGTCCCCAGAAACAAAGAGAGAGCGTCATCTGTCACCTACAGTCTCTCTCCCTAAAACCTTCAAACAAGGTCAGAAATCTAGGGGTAATACTGGACTCAGACTTAAATTTTAATAGCCACATCAAATCAGTAACATCAGCAGCTTTTTACCATCTAAAAAACATTGCCAGGATCAAAAACATAGTGTCTAAAGCAGACTTGGAGATTCTTATCCATGCATTTGTCTCCAGTAGGTTAGACTACTGCAATGGCCTGCTCACAGGTCTGTCCAAACAGGCTGTAAAACAGCTGCAGTACATTCAAAATGCAGCAGCTCGAGTCCTGACAAGAACCAGGAAGTACGACCACATTAGTCCAGTCCTCAGGTCCTCTGCACTGGCTTCCTGTGGCTCAGAGAATAGACTTTAAAACAGCTCTGCTTGTGTACAAGTCTCTCCATGGCCTCGCACCAAAATATATTAGTGACATGTTAGTCCCATATGAACCAGCCCGGACTCTGAGGAGCACAGGGACTGGACTCCTGTTAGTGCCCAGAGTCAGAACTAAACATGGGGAGGCTGCTTTTCAGATTCATGCTGCTAAAATCTGGAACAGTCTTCCTGGAGATGTGAGACAGGCCTCCTCTCTGACAATGTTTAAAGCCAGGTTAAAGACAGTTCTGCTAATGGACAGAAGGGTTAGGGTTTTTATAAATTAAGAAAAATAACGTTTTCTGATTATTAAATGTTTGGCCTTCTGTCACACTTTTGTATCCTTTAGTATGAAGAAGCCCAACACACAAAATAAACTTTAGTCCACTTTTATGAATGCCGAAAGGAATATTTCATGACTGCAAAAACAATTGTTCCCACACGAGCCCGGCTAGGAGAGTGACAGCAAGGCTAGCTACTTATTAAACTGGATGTTCCCATTGAATTAGTTCTCTCGAACTACATGAAAACTGAACAAATAATTCTGAACATCCGCAGTGAGTGACCCACATACTCAAACAAAATCAATACTTAAGGGTGAGTATAGAATCGTTTTTAATTAAACACCGAGCATAGGCCTCATTTCTATACGTCTATCCATCCTCTTCGTGTGGGCTGGGTGTGCTTTTGTGCGCCTGTACCTGCCTGTTTGTATATGTGGGTGTGTCTTTGTGCGCCTGTACCTGCCTGTTTGTATATGTGGGTGTGTCTTTGTGCGCCTATACTGAAAACTTCCATCAACAACGGTAATGAAGATGAAATGTGGGTCTTTTAGCACGACAATGATCCAAACACACGCCAATGAGGGAGTGGCTTTGTAAGAAGCATTTCCAGGTCCTGGAGCGGCCTCAGTTTCCAGATGTCAACCCCATAGAAAATATTTGGAGGGAGTTGACAGTTTGTGTTGCCCAGCGACAGCCCCAAAACATCACTGCTCTAGAGGAGGTCTGCATGGAGGAATGGGCCAAAATACCAGCAACAGTGTGTGAAAACCTTGTGAAGAATTGTGATTTTCTGGCCTTTTCTTCTCATAGTTGAGATTTACCTATGATGACTACAAAATGTTTCCCCACTGTATGTGTGGCTACACCATCATGGCTCGGAGAATGACAGGTAGGCTAGCTACTTATTTAAGCTCGTTGACAAAGTGGCCGTACTACTTGCGGAGTGATCTGACACACGCACATTTTCTAAGAGAACTAAATGTTAAACCGGATGTAATCTGTATTCAGGAACCGTGGCTTAAATCATCTTTGGACTTTGTGTTGTATGGGTATAATGTCATAAGGAATGACAGGGAGCGTGGTGGAGGGGGTGGTTGTGTGACATTTGTCAAACAAGGCATCCCATATAGACTATTAGGTAAAGGTAAGGAAATGGAATATATAACTATTGAAATATGGGACAGGAAGGAACCGACGGTCATAGTTAATTTATACAATCTTGCGCCAGATTAGAGTTACTGTATCTTTGGTCAATTGAAGGCTATGATAGCAGTAGAATTAGAGCTGAAACAATTAATCTAATAACTCGAATATTAAAAATATTATCGTATACGGTAGTTTATTTGCAGCATTTCACGTTTCGCACAGATTCCATTTGTGTTACGCAACATGTTTATGTCACGTGCCCTGCTCTACACAGCACTCTGTCTTATTATAAAAAATAATGACCGGTAGAACGTTTTGAAATTACATTCAAATCAATGGAGCGTTCTACTGCTGCTGTGAGGAGCCGTGTAATAAGCCAATATAATCGCTGGTAAAGATTGTGGCACGACTCCCCACGGGCTCCGTTAGCAGCAAAGGAGATGGCTAGGCTAAATGCTAAATGCTAACAACTCACTCGGGCGCATTACATACGTCACAGTAAACTCAGGTCCAATCGATTCAATCTGCTAAAAGAGTTAACCCCTCCCACCTGTTCACGGAGCTCAATGGAGCAAAGCCAGACCTTAGTATGAAATGTAATTTGTACTATGGTGTGGTACAACCAAGCTAGTGTTGTCCATCACTGAATAACAAATATCTGTTTAAAACGTCCATATACAACTTTATGGCACAAACGCATATCAACAAAGCCCGAAGACCCGTGTACATCACTTCCGGTCTAGGCATTTTTTTCGGGAAATACTTTTTGCGTGATAACTATTGATAGAAACCGCTAAGGGTGAAACCATCGGTCAAAATGAGTTTTGTTTAACACAAAAAAAGAACACAATATAAATCATGAACATGATTCACCGATCTCTTTCGGGGACAAGGCAGGATCACAAGACAGCGCCGCCTCAGAGCCCTGATAACGTCTCTCTGACCAAGGGTACAGAAATAAAATAATGAATATTTTTAAACTGGACATCTCACAATTAAACCTGTAATAGCCAAGATTAGCTTTAAACCAGGAATGGGAAAAATTCTCACCAATCTCAAAAGGACAACACATGCGGCACCTACAACAGCCAAAAAAAATACCCCTATGGGACTTTTCGGAGGTCAAGTTTGTTGTAGAGACATGAAATTCGGTACACATGTTCCTCAAGTCCATCCATCCATCCATTTTCTTCCGCTTTATCCGTTGCCGGGTCGCGGGGGCAGCAGTCTAAGCAGAGACGCCCAGACTTCCCTATCCACACACACTTCCTCCAGCTCGTCCGGGGGGACCCCAAGGCGTTCCCAGGCCAGCTGAGAGACATACAGTGCCTTGCGAAAGTATTCGGCCCCCTAGAACCTTTCAACATTTCGCCATATTTCAGTCTTCAAACATAAAGATATAAAATTTTAAATTTTTGTCATGAATCAACAACAAGTGGGACACAATCGTGAAGTGGAATGAAATTTGGATAATTTAAACTTTTTTAACAAATAAAAAACTGAAAAGTGGGGCGTGCAATATTATTCGGCCCCTTTACTTTCAGTGCAGCAAACTCACTCCAGAAGTTCAGTGAGGATCTTTGAATGATCCAATGTTGTCCTAAATGACTGATGATGATAAATAGAATGCACCTGTGTGTAATCAAGTCTCTGTATAAATGCACCTGCTCTTTGATAGTCTCAGGGTTCTGTTTAAAGCGCAGAGAGAACCATGAAGACAAAGGAACACACCAGGCAGGTCCGAGATACTGTTGTGGAGAAGTTTAAAGCCGGATTTGGATACAAAAAGATTTCCCAAGCTTTAAACATTTCAAGGAGCACTGTGCAAGCAATTATATTGAAATGGAAGGAGTATCAGACCACTGCAAATCTACCAAGACCCGGCCGTCCCTCCAAACTTTCATCTCAAACAAGGAGAAGACTGATCAGAGATGCAGCCAAGAGGCCCATGATCGCTCTGGATGAACTGCAGATAACTACAGCTGAGGTGGGAGAGTCTGTCCATAGGACAACAATCAGTCGTGCACTGCACAAATCTGGCCTTTATGGAAGAGTGGCCATTTCTCAAAGATATCCAATAAAAGTCTCTTAAAGTTTGCCACAAGCCACCTGGGAGACACACCAAACATGTGGAAGAAGGTGCTCTGGTCAGATGAAACCAAAATCAAACTTTTTGGCCACAATGCAAAACGATATGTTTGGCGTAAAAGCAACACAGCTCATCACCCTGAACACACCATCCCCACCTCTGACCTTCGACCGAAACGCGGTCGAAGGTCAGATGATACAACAACAAAGTCGATCATCGACCTCCGGCCTAGGGTGTCCTGGTGCCACGTGCACTGGTGGACACCCTTGTGCTCGGACATGGTGTTCGTGATGGACAAACTGACTGGCACAGAAGTCCAACAACTGAACACTGCTCGGGTTCAGATCAGGGGGGCCGTTCTTCCGATCTGGAAGACCTCCTGTGTGGTACCAGTGCCCAAGAAACCACGGGCCAAAGACCTCAGCGATTTCAGGCCAGTGGCTCTAACATCCCACTGCATGAAGACACTGGAGAGACTGGTCCTGGGACTTCTCCGCTCCACTCTGAGCCCAGCGATGGACCCGCTGCAGTTCGCCTACAGGCCGGGCATCGGAGTCGAGGACGCCATCATCTCCCTCCTCCATCGCTCGCTGTCCCACCTTGAGAAACCCGGCACCGCTGTGAGGATTATGTTCTTCGACTTCTCCAGCGCCTTCAACACCATCCAGCCGAGGCTTCTCAGGGACAAGCTGGAGACAGCCAGTGTGGACTACGACCTGTCTGAGTGGATCCTGGACTACCTCACAGACAGACTCCAGTTTGTGAGAACCAGGGACTACGTGTCTGAGGTCCTGACCTGCAGTGTGGGGGCCCCCCAGGGGACAGTCCTCGCACCGTTCCTCTTCACCCTCTACACTGCAGACTTCAGACACAACACGGACGGTTGTGTTCTACAGAAGTTCTGACGACTCTGCCATCATCGGACTCAGCTCCGAGGACGATGACGCAGAGTACAGAGGAGTTATACAGGACTTTGTGGACTGGTGTCAGCGGAACCACCTCCTCATCAACGCGGGGAAGACCAAGGAGATGGTGGTGGATTTCCGTAGACGCCACTCTGCCGCTCCAGCCCCATTGTACATCCAGGGAAAGGGAATTGAGAGTAGGGCTGCAACTAACGATTATTTAGATAATCGATTAATCAGGCGATTATTTTTACGATTAATCGATTAATCGGTTTATGTACTTATATTTTAGTTTTGCCAATTTTTTTCCAAGTAAATTGTTAACAAAGGGCCTTCATCATTCAACATAGACTTTTTAGAGATTTTAACCATTTTACATATTCATATCCACATCAAAAACTTAACTGGAGCTGTTTATTATGTCTTTGTAATCCTTTAGTGAACTCAATGTTGACCATCAAAACAAAACACTGACCGTTACATACTCTAGCAAATTTCACAAGGAGATTTCCAATAATGTTTTCACCATGAAAATCCTTAGGGCTTCTGAAGTAGTTTAAAATCCCGAACAAGGCTTATTTAAGTTGATAAACTGATAAATGTTTTTTTTTTTTTACATCTTTGTGCAAATTATTTGAAAGATCAACTTTATGCCTAAAACAGTGAGTGTGGCGCCATCTTTTGCAAACAGTCAGTACTGCAGAGAGATGGTTTAAGGTGCTCACGCAGAGACGTAGTACTCCCGTGCCAGGCCAAGTCAGTAGCGCAGAGTTTACAGGTTACTCTTCTTTTTTGAAGGTTCAAAGTAAAGTGCTCCCACACTTTGGATGACTTCGTTCGATTAGGTTTGTCTTCTGCTTTTTTCCTTTTTTTTCTCGAGCTTACTCCGCTTGCCTCCGCCATCTTGCTGTATGCTGAAGAGAAGCTGTGCGCGAAGCATGTGACATAAAAGGAGGCCAGCTATTGGCTATTCGCTACTTCTCCTGCTGTAAAACCTCCGGTGGCTCATTACTGCCACCATTTGGTCACCGCAGAGTTAAAATATGCACGAAATGAGCCGCTTACGGCAAAATAAAAGTTATTTAGCAACTAATCGATGACTAAATTAGTTGACAACTATTTTAATAATCGATTTTAATCGATTAAATCGATTAGTTGTTTCAGCTCTAATTGAGAGAGTGGACTCTTACAAGTACCTGGGTGTTCATCTGAACCACAAACTGGACTGGACTCATAACACAGACGCCCTCTTCCAGAAGGGCCAGAGCCGCCTCTACCTGCTGAGGAGGCTCAGGTCTTTTGGAGTGCAGGGGCCACTCCTGAAGACCTTCTATGACTCTGTGGTGGCATCAGCCATCTTGTACGGTGTGGTCTGCTGGAACAGCAGCATCACAGAGAGGGACAGGAAGCTGGACAAGGTCATCCGGAAGTCCAGCTCAGTCCTGGGCTGTTTCTTGGACACAGTGCAGCAGGTGGGGGACAGGAGGGTCCTGAGCAAACTAACATCTATGCTGGACCATGACTGTCACCCCCTGCAGGACACTCTCTCTGCTCTGGAGAGCAGCTTCAGTGACAGACTAATGGTGCTTTCAGACCGGGACAGTCGTTGCGTCTGCGTTCAATGCAAAGTCAATGGGGAGTCGCGTTTCAGCGTCGCATAGCGAACTATCTGAATGACGTCACTAAGACACGCCCCCGCCGCCTGTCAACTCCCGCCCACATGTTTCGGACAAACACTGCCAAAATGAATCAAATACCACTTGTCACTTTAGACGAAAATGATAAACCAGGGGCAAAATTCCACCATCAAACCATCAGGGATCATAGTGTAGACCAATTATAACGTTGGCTTGAATGTCGTGGTCTTCCAGTAACTGGTAGAAAGTTTGATTTGATAAAAAGGTAATGGTGAGGATTATGATAACATTATCTAGTCATTTAAATTGCAATGCTAGCGCCTTCTTTGTTTATTTTGCTCTGATTAACTTCCATTTATCAAGTTGTTTTTTGTACTGTCCATTTCGTAATTAGTTTGATCATTTAGTTAACTACAGTCAGCCGATATTATAATAGATCCATGGGGTCACAACGGGCTACACCACTACTGTCTCAGAGAGAAACTATCGGAGCTAGCCACACTCAGTAAACGCAAACGACAATCAATCAACATATTTAAATGTTAATGCTAGAATATAATATTCATACAACACACGTGCACAGAGGTTTTCAGAATTATCTGTTAAGGTTTTCATGACAAAAATACTTTTTTAATGCGACTAAAGCGATCGCTTTTTTAAAGTAGGTGAACTAAAACCTTTGGGAACTATTTTCTTTGCACTCATTAAATAAACCTTTTGGCATGAATAGTGACAGAAGTTTATTTTGTGTGTTCAGTTGGTACAAAGCAGTTTAATAAGCGGACCCCGACGCGCTTCGTCTGTGCTTATTTTCCGATAGTCACGAAGTTGAAAAAATCCCTCTCATCTTTCTTCAGGTGTGAGAATTGTATACATTCTGGATTAGGACAAACAATACTAATATGGATTGATGGGGCTAACTACATTCAGAAGAGCTCAGACGGACCTGATACAGCGGTCCAGGTCCAGTCCCAGCTAAACGTAGCTAGGACTGGATCTGGAGGCTCCACAGTTGGTCCAGCGAAGTGTTTTGAAAAAACATGTCCTTTTTAACATTTTCATGAGAGAAATTCTGCCGACCACAAGCACCCACCTCTTGCACTTGTCCTGGTCTGGTCCTGGTCTGGTCCTGGTCTGGTCCTGGTCTGGTTCGATGGTGTGGTTTAACGAACAGGTTGAATGTTACTTTCATATAGTCCTTTTCAGAGTATCTGAAATCGCTCCGACAAGCACCATAACTGCAGTGTTTTGTTGTCACCATGATTCAATGATTTAGCCCAAATAAATACACACGCTTATGTGGAGAACACAGTAGTACTCAACGGAGTCGGACAGAGTTTGTCCGAAACATGCGCGCATGCGCAGTCATTGGAACTATTTTTAGCACATTTCGGAAACCGGACAGTGCCCTATTGCACGGACCTCTCGGCACACACGCACGGACCGCCCAGTAGAAACGCACGGACTTGGCGGGAAAGTCAAAGGGGAGGAAAAGGAGCGGAAAATGAACGCCCACAGGAGATGGATTCCGCTCAACTTTTCCTCGAGATGTTCGTGCAGCGACCAATCAGAGAGCACGCACACCACTGACGTAATCACGCCACTACACGGCGTATGTTTTCCCCATTGAGAGCCAGGAACCGGTCATTTAAACATGGAGGATCAAGCTGTGGATAGTCTCATTGTCGCTGTTACAAACTTTCCAGAGTTGTGGAAAGTCTGCATTCCGGAATATAGCGGCAGAGCAAAGAAAGATTCGGCATTGAAGGCCATTGCGCAGCAGCTCAACCTCCCTGGTAAGTTTTTTCAGTATCAGTGTAGTGAGGTGGGCGTGCTTGTGTTCGTGCGTCGTTTGGCAGTGTGCAAGCCTCTGCGTCTGAAAACTAGAGAATGCGCGTCTGGTGAGCTGGGCTGCTGCGTTTCATCGTTTTCGGTCTGAAAGCACCATAATTCACCCTCGATGTGTGAAGGAGAGGTTTCGCAGGTCTTTCCTTCCTGCTGCTGTCAGACTGTACAACGAGAATGTGTAACAGGAACTGCTGAGTCTGCACAAACTTGTGTTTCTGATAATTCACTAGTAACTTTGTCACTAGTCACTTTACCTGTTATCAGTACTACTACAGTACTACATATCTGATATTTACTGTTATCAGTACTACTGTATTATTTCATATCTGATAATTCTGCCTTCCACCGTCACTTTACCTGTTGATATCTTACTGTATTATTCATATCCATCTGATAATTCTCCCATTCAAGTCACTTTACCTGTTGATATTATTTCTGATGTTTATTCTGCTCATATTCTCATATTCTCCGCTGCTAATGTATAATATAGACATCTGTAAATACTCCGAACCAAGTGCAATTGTAGCCCAGATTCTTATTTTATTTTATCTTAAATTTATTGTCTATTATCTTAAATAATAGACTTTGATGTGTGCAATCTGAGTGCTCTTATTTCCTTTCTCTGCTGTAATGTGCAACGATGACACTGAAATTTCTCCACTGTGAGACTAATGAAGGTTTATCTTATCTTTTCTTATCTTATCTTAACTGACTTGTATAAGGCTTATATGAAAGCAACACAGGCTGTAAGCTGTATTAGCCTACTATCAAAATGAGTAAGTATAGGCTACAAATCAGTAGCGGCACCAGGTTTGCAATTTTGGGTAGGCCTGCAGATTAGTAAGTAGCCCAAATTCGCTCCCAAACTACAAGGGGTAGCTGGAATTGGTGTTTCAAAGATTATGGTTCAAACGCACACAGTTTCACGCCCCGTCTTTGCGACTGGTTAGCACGAAAGTCGGCTAAAAAGACTTTTTGGAAGTCTCAAAAGGCACGTTTGTTTGTTCATGTTTATGTAATAATAAATATATGCTATATATTCAGCTGCGTTTTGCACAAATTTGCAAAAATGTTTTGATACATTAGAAAAATCTCTTGAATTGTATAAGTGAATAAATATAGATTGATTGAATGAATGAATGAATTCATATTTATTATGCAGCGGTGGCTCTCATCAATGAAGCGTCTGCAGCGTCTTGGACGCAGCCTGGCTCAGGGTAGAAGTGCGCATTGAAGCGCTGTACACTTCAGAGAGCGTTTGCGGTCCAGATTTCACAAAGAAACTCTGGAGCCAAAACTTCTGCACATTTGAGGAGTTATGTGGCGCGATATCTCACGGCACTCGCCGCGCACTCTGAACAGGGCAGTGAGACATTTGGAGTGAGCAATACCATCGGTGCGTTATTGGGATGTGTGTCTGTGTAAGGCTTACACCAATCTAATGAAATAACACATTGCTTTACCAGATGTGAATGAGGAATACAAATAGCCGTGCGTAATTACGCAGTGCAGAGCCTGCCACAGCAATAGATGAGTCACACATCCCTGTTGCGTAACGTGTATTCATACAGAGCCTTTCACAGTCCAGGATCACAAACTGCTTCACATTTAAAAAACATACAGATCAAAATACTACAGACACAAGTCAGATTTAATAGAGGGTAGGGCTGGGCGATAAAACGATAACGATATATATCGCGATAGACATGTGTTCGATATCAATAGAGAATGGGGTCAATAGAATGTTCGATAGTTTAACTTAACTCCGTCAGGAAAAACAGGAAGAAAACACCGGAAGTAAAGCCGACTCATAAGCGCATGGCATTGTGGGGGATGTAGGCAGAGGCTTCTCGACCAATAACAGCCGAGCAGGAACCGCAAAACTTTGTGGGAAAGGCAAAAACACCAACAACCGCACCATACGTAGCGTCCATGGATCTATAGCTTGTGTTTCAATGCCGTGTCAATGGTTGTGCACGTACGTGCGCGGAATAACATGTGCGGCGGCAGAGGCAGTGGACAGACACCATGTATTCGGCGAAAGCAAGAGATTAACTTTTTCCTCGGGAAGCATGTGCGGCACAGAGAGCCGCACGGAGCGGTCACGGGGACACAAGACCCTCAAACAGCTAAACCAGGAGCTAAACCAGGAGCTAAACCAGGAGCTAAACCAGGAGCTAAACCAGGATTAAACCAGGACTAACAACGAGGGACACAGTGTGAACATATTCCTCCAGCCTCATCGCCCCGTGACTGTAAACAAGGCTGCTAAGGTTGGTTAGCCCACACGACAAATATATTTATTTAGGTTAAAAAAAAAAAACTCAATATATATCGTTATCGACCGATATGAATGACTTATATCGTGATATAGTTTTCAGCCATATCGCCCAGCCCTAATAGAGGGTCCTTATCATGATCTGTGATTTATTCGAAGTTTGCGTATTGTTGTAGTATTGGACAGTATTGTTGTCCAAATCCTGAATTTCATGCGTGTTTTGGCGTGTTGTGCCGAAGGTTGGGATCAGCGTATAGATTTACACCACCTCCAGACCTGGCGTATATTTTTGCGTATTGTACGCTCACGTCCAGATTGATAAATGCGGAAAAGTGTAATATTTTGCGTACGCCTCATTTACACCCTGATTTGGCAGTACGCAAGTTTCATACATGAGGCCCACAGTGTGTCTCACACACAGGCCTAGAGTTTACCTCATCAGTGCGAGGCGAGCCAGGCCTGACTGCTCTCTCCTCCTCTGGGACCTACGGGCCGGGCCTCGCTCCTCTACCTCACAAAGTTCACGGCACGCTGAACTTTCTTAAAACTAAAATGAAAAAGGCTGCTCTGTTGTGAATGTTTTGAGAGCGTTGTCAATCTTTAAGACAAGAAATAGCTGGTTGTTCTCGGGAAACAAGCTTCGCGCTGTGTGATATGATCATGCAGATTATTGGACAAAGTTGTTCAGCCAATAAACAGGACTATATTTGAAGCAACGTAGGAACGTGATGACTAAAGCAGACTTGGAGATTCTTATCCATGCATTTGTCTCCAGTCGGTTAGACTACTGCAATGGCCTGCTCACAGGTCTGTCCAA
The DNA here is from genome assembly GCA_964034765.1 of Knipowitschia caucasica. NCBI lineage: Eukaryota > Metazoa > Chordata > Actinopteri > Gobiiformes > Gobiidae > Knipowitschia > Knipowitschia caucasica. Next base: position 29,912,421 of record OZ035835.1, read on the forward strand.
ACAGGCTGTAAAACAGCTGCAGTACATTCAAAATGCAGCAGCTCGAGTCCTGACTAGAACCAGGAAGTACGACCACATTAGTCCAGTCCTCAGGTCTCTGCACTGGCTTCCTGTGGCTCAGAGAATAGACTTTAAAACAGCTCTGCTTGTTACAAGTCTCTCCATAGCCTCGCACCAAAATATATTAGTGACATGTTAGTCCCATACGAACCAGCCCGGACTCTGAGGAGCACAGGGACTGGACTCCTGTTAGTGCCCAGAGTCAGAACTAAACATGGGGAGGCTGATTTTCAGATTCATGCTGCTAAAATCTGGAACAATCTTCCTGAAGATGTGAGACAGGCCTCCTCTCTGACAATGTTTAAAACCAGGTTAAAAACAGTTCCGTTTATCTGTGCATACAACTGAGGGATTTTATATTTTAACTGACATGTCACTAATATATCTTTTTAATGTACTGTGATTATTTATGATTTTATTTTGTTCAGCACTTTGCGTTTCCTTGTGTATGAATTGTGCTATACAAACAAACTTGCCTTTAGTCGTTTCTTACTCGATTAGACCTAAACAGAAATCACAGGTCCAGAACTGACCTTGTTGGCTGTGAACAGTGGGAGGAATTATCTCATGCTTCGTCTTTTGTTAATTCTGCCTTAAATTTCTATGAAGTTTAATAAACTATGACGTCTGCTTGTTGTGACTCTATGATGTCTGCTTGTTGTGACTCTATGATGTCTGCTTGTTGTGACTCTATGATGTCTGCTTGTTGTGACTCTATGATGTCTGCTTGTTGTGACTCTATGATGTCTGCTTGTTGTGACTCTATGATGTCTGCTTGTTGTGACTCTATGATGTCGCTTGTTGTGACTCTATGATGTCTGCTTGTTGTGACTCTATGATGTCTGCTTGTTGTGACTCTATGATGTCTGCTTGTTGTGACTCTATGATGTCTGCTTGTTGTGACTCTATGATGTCTGCTTGTTGTGACTCTATGATGTCTGCTTGTTGTGACTCTATGATGTCTGCTTGTTGTGACTCTATGATGTCTGCTTGTTGTGACTCTATGATGTCTGCTTGTTCTGACTCTATGATGTCTGCTTGTTGTGACTCTATGATGTCTGCTTGTTGTGACTCTATGATGTCTGCTTGTTGTGACTCTATGATGTCTGCTTGTTGTGCCAGCTCTAATCCTAATCTCTGTGTGGAGTGAGACACAAATGCCCAAAAATAACAATTGTAAACTGCTTTGTGACTCTGGTCTGTTAAAGGTGCTATATAAATAAAGATTACTTATTAATGTTAATTTGATATTGCCTCAAGCGCCAAAGGAAATGACCAGATGTTGTGTGTGTGAGAGTGTCTTACTCAGGGTCCTGTGGTTCCTCCTTTATGTCCCTGAGCTCAGAGTCTTCCTCCAGTTTCACTTCTGCCATGTTCATCTGAGTTAGCTCCTGTTAGCTCCTGTTAGCTTCCGTTAGCTTCCGTTAGCTCCTGTTAGCCTGTGGTGATAATGCCGTCTCTTTTTAGCTTTATTAGCTCTCAGCCCCCTCCTGTTAGCTCTCCCCTGTTAGCTCCTTCAGCTTATTGGTCGCAGCATTATAAGAGCAGGATAACCGTGCAACACGAACCATTCACGGAGGAAAACAAACACAACACATCAGTCTCTTTGACTCAAACACACGCATCAAGCGCACCGCGTCATTTATGCAGTAAAACACAATGCACTTCCGGTTTGACCCTTCAGTGTAAGAGCTACACACATATACAGATCTATGATACAGATACAAGGCAACACCCTCACTTGCTCTTAAAGCTGCACTAACTGACTTTATTTTTGTATTCATTTGTTAAATGCTATCCATATCCATACAGTGTATTGGTATATACGTTCTTTTGAAGAAAAAGTAGCGCAGATTTGTGCTGGTGTGACATTAAGATAAGATGAGATAAGAATTCCTTTATTCGTCCCACAGTGGGGAAATTTCGATGTTGCATCGCACATATAGGACAGTAGGAAGAGCACACAGGGAGCACACACAATATATACAAATAAGTAGTATCTATGTTTCTTAGCTAACATAACTAGCTGTAGATGCTGAAAATGCTTCAATACCAGTCAAAATATATATATATGTAGTAGTGTAGTTATATACTGTACAGTTAAATAGTGCAGGATAAAAAGTATATAAGTAAAGTGACATGAGGTAAAGTGACATTGTTCTGTGACATTCTGAAGTTGCAGTATTGCACATTGCACATGATTTAAGAATGTACTTAATTACAGATTAATTAAATTTACAGGCTCAGCAGTTCTCATTGTACAGTCTGACAGCAGCAGGAAGGAAAGACCTACGAAACCTCTCCTTCACACAGCAAGGGTGAATTAGTCTGTCACTGAAGCTGCTTTCCAGAGCAGAGAGAGTGTCCTGCAGGGGGCGACAGTCATGGTCCAGCATAGATGTTAGTTTGCTCAGGACCCTCCCGTCCCCCACCTGCTGCACTGTGTCCAGGGAACAGCCCAGGACTGAGCTGGACTTCCGGATGACCTTGTCCAGCTTCTTCCTGTCCCTCTCTGTGATGCTGCTGTTCCAGCAGACCACACCGTACAAGAGGCTGATGCCACCACAGAGTCATAGATTCTGTGGTAAATTCTATAAATTCTATTTTGGATCTAGTTTTGATGAAACAAGAAAGAGAATGGTCACAATCTGAGACCCGAAACACAATCACAGCGGACCACAAGTCCCCACTTTCGTGAGAAATCAACAGGTCCGTTAGCACAGACAGCTGAGTTAGCACAACAAGCCGAGGAGCTAACCTGAAGCTTCCTCGTCTTCGTCACCGGTTACTGCTTACACAGCGAGACAGTCATCCAAAAGAAAGTCTCGTTCCTCCGCGCTTCCCGGCTCTATCATTCTATGGTCACGCCATCCACGTGCAAATCCATATCAATGGATTTATCCATATTGGGAGACACTAGCTCCGTCAACAACAGTGGGTGTGTGTGGGGGCGATAGCTTCGTGGGTGCGGGGAGGGGAGCAGAAAGAGAGAGGCCAGCGAGTCCGCGGCTTCAAAATCCCAAAGTCAGTTAGTGCAGCTTTAACACTGCAAGTCAAAAACACACAGGCATATTTACATTACATTTACAACTGAGGTGAGGTTGGCCGAACGTTTGATATTCGCCTGATATTCGCAAGGGACCGTCTGCAAATTGCAAGAGGTCAAAACGACTAATAAAGACTAAAAATCAACAAAGATATGTTCCCCAGTTTTGATGGGTGTAGTAGCTCCATTTGAACAATAGCTAGCTACTACAGGCAAGAATTTGGGAAAAATATTGTTTTCCCCTTCACAGCAACAAAAAGGAAATTGGAAAAATTCACTAAAAATCAACAATTTCCTTTTTGTTGCTGTGAAGGGGAAAACAATATTTTTCCCAAATTCTTGCCTGTAGTAGCTAGCTATTGTTCAAATGGAGCTACTACACCCATCAAAACTGGGAAAAATATCTTTGTTGATTTTTAGTGAATTTTTCCAATTTCATTTTCGTTACTGTGAAGGGGAAAACAATATTTTTCCCAAATTCTTGCCTGTAGTAGCTAGCTATTGTTCAAATGGAGCTACTACACCCATCAAAACTGGGAAAAATATCTTTGTTGATTTTTAGTGAATTTTTCCAATTTCCTTTTCGTTGCTGTGAAGGGGAAAACAATATTTTTCCCAAATTCTTGCCTGTAGTAGCTAGCTATTGTTCAAATGGAGCTACTACACCCATCAAAACTGGGAAAACTGTTTTTCTTGATTTTTAGTGAATTTTTCCAATTTCATTTTCATTACTGTGAAAGGGAAAACAATATTTTTCCCAAATTTTGCCTGTAGTAGCTAGCTATCATTCAGTGAGAGCTACTACACCCATCAAAACTGGGAAAATTTACTTTTTAAACACACCCTTTTTATTGTATTCACCAACCCATCTGCAACGTTCTGTCAAATCTTGCACTTTGCAGACAGTCCCTTGTTGAGAGCTTAGCACAAGTATGAGCGGAGACTTCATCTTCATTGTTTTTCGTGTTATAAATCGTCAGCTGCAGCCTAAGTCAAGTTTTTTTTGATAGGTGGCAACATTGTGAACAGTATTTAATACTACACTCTTCACTAAACTGAAAATACGGACAGACTTTGAATCCATGGGGATTTTGTTCGAATATCAGGCGAATATCAAACGTTCGGCTAACTTTACCTCGGTAACAAACCAGTCGATGGACTGTCCAAAATTATGCCACAGCCATAGACGGTCAAAGGTCAAAGCCTCGCTAAACCATGGATCTATAATGCGCTAAACTCCGGCTAAACTTCTGTCTCTGGCTCTCTGGAGACGCTCAGCAGAGTTGGTCACGGGTTGATACCACGCCGCAGTTTCGACACAAAGCTTGTGATCGTTGTAATATTCTAAGTATTAAAAGATCAGCCCGAGTGAGAGGTTCAATGTGTTGCTTTATTCTCTCCCGTTTGTCCAGCATACAATACCCAACATGCATAGCGACACTACGGTAAGTGGTCTTTTTTTTTTATTTTTATTTTTTTTATTATATATTTAAACATAATACAAACAAAATAGATGCCTCAAAATACCGATAACAATCATGATATACAAATACAAAAAAGACAAACTAAAAAATAAAACAAAAACCAGGGCATACACTTAGACGTTTGTTGTCATCTGTAAATGTAAAGGGCATGTGTCAATAAATGATAAAAGTTTAGTAGCATTCTTAGATTTTATGAGATTGAGTGAAGTATAGAATAGTTTGAACTCATTCCTCCAATGAATGTAGTTCGGGATGGTTTTAAAAAAACGGCACTTGTGAATGTAATGTTTGGCTAACAATATAAGATTATTAACACCATATTCAGTTAAACTATTAGTAGAGGAAATACCAAACATTACATCATGAATAACTAAACTTGGCAGTAAAATTCCTTCGATCCGTATCCCTTGTTGAAAGTCAAACCAGAATAACTGGACAGATTCACAAGAGAAAAATAAATGATCTAAATCTTCTGTCACCGTCTGACAGAATCCACATTTGTCCACATCCAATTTAAATTTACACCTCAGGAATTTGTTAGTTGGATAAATCCTATTTATAATTTTGAATTGAATCTCTTTACTCTTGAAAGGGAGAGGATATTTTAAATAATTGCATCTGATTTTTTTGATTTGTTCCTTTTGATAATTTTTGAGAATATAATCTCGTTTGAGAGAATTAGTAACCAAGTTATTGAATAGGCAGGATCGAAGGAATTTGTTGTTACATTTAACGTCAGTAAAATCGATACCATCAATGAATAGTCTCCTCATGTTCGGGACAACATTGGAATGAATGAGGTCTTGTTTAACCATATAACAGAGCGATTGCGGAAGAGCTTTAAGAATTTGTTTATATTTCCTTAGTGTACATTGGATCTGAAACTTATTGCAGAATTCACCATGTTGTAGTAAATTGCCTTCTTCATCCATAAAATGAGAGATAGCCCAAACACCTTTAGAGAACCATTCTTCAATAAAAATGGACTTTCTGTTCACCAACACATATCGGTTGTTCCAAATTGGTGAATTGTGTGGGGTGAAATTGTGTTTGAAGATGAGTTTCCAATACAGAAGGACCTGTTGGTAGAATTCTGAAAGTTTCACTGGAAGTTTTGTCAAATCAAAATCACATTTTAAGAGAAAATTAAGACCACCTAACTTTTTGAATATCAAATTGGGAATATAAGACCAGATAGAGCAAGAATGTTGTACAGACATTTTCAGCCACTTAATCTTCAACATACCATTCATAATGTCAAAATCAATTGCATTTCCACCTCCATCCTCATAAGATCTAATCAAATCATGTTTAGCTATATAATGACATTTATTTTTCCAAATGAAATTAAAGTTTAATCTATTTATACTTTTAATCATTTTTGGGGGTATGGATAATGAATAAGCAGGATAGATCAGCCTGGACAGACTGTCCATTTTTGTTAACAAAATACGACCAAATATGGATAGATCCCTTTGTAACCACCTATTTAAGAACGATTTACAAGTGTCAATATTGTCCAAAATGTTAAGTTTCTCAGAGCGAGTTTTGTCTCGTGTTATAACAATACCTAAATACTTAACTTCTTTCTTCAGATCTATATTGTATAATTGCTGTGACTGGTGATCGTTCAATGCAAATAATTCACATTTTTTCATGTTAAGTTGCAGCCCAGAGGCCTTTGAGAAGACATTTATAGTTTGTAGAGCTAAAGTAATTTGATTTTCATCACTCAAAAACAGCGTTGTATCGTCAGCCAATTGACTAATTATAACCTGTCTGCCCATTACGTCAATTCCAGCTATGCCACTGTTCTTAATTAAGATAGCCAACACCTCAGCAACAATTATGAATAACAGTGGAGAGCATCCACAGCCCTGACGTATGCCTTTTTCAATATTGAATCTTTTACATGTACCTTGTCCCAAAGAAACTGAACTGTTTATGTCCTTATATAACATCCCAATTATATTGTTGAATCTTTCTCCAAATCCAAAGTTATTTAATGTTTTTAAAATGAATGCGTGTTCAACAGAATCAAATGCCTTATAAAAATCAAGAAATAGTATAAAACCATTTTGATCTAAAGAATCTGAATAATCAATTATATCCAGTACCAGTCTGATATTATTGTGAATAGCTCTACTTTTTAGAAAGCCAGATTGCGTTTCGCTTATGATTTCTGATAATCCTTTTTTAAGTCTTTCTGCAACTGACCCAGAAAAGATCTTATAATCAGTGTTAAGTAAAGTAATTGGCCTTAGATTATCAAGTTGTCTCTTATCTTTTCCTGGTTTTGGTATTAGTGTTATTACTCCCTGTTTCATGCTCGATATCAGTTCTTTTCTCTCAATGCATTCTTTTAAGGCTTCAAATAAAATGACTCTCACATCATCCCAAAACTTTCTGTAAAAGTTAACTGTTAAGCCGTCTGTACCTGGAGATTTGTTAAAGGCCATTCTTTTAATTCGAAGCATCAAGTTCTTCAATTTTTAATTCTGATTCACAAATATCTTTAAAATTGTCATCAATCTGGGGTATTAAGTGATTGTGAGCTTTAAACAGGTTATTGCAGTCTTCCTCTGAAAATTGAGAAGAGAATAATTTGGAGTAAAACAAATAAACTTCATTTTCAATTGTTTTTGGATCTTTACTTTCAGTACCATTTATGATTAGGCTTGAGACGCAGTTTCTTTGCTGCCTGCTTTTTTCCAGATTAAAGAAATAAGACGAGTTTTTTTCACCAGCTTCTATCCACTTAGCACGCGATCTAACATAAGCGCCTTGTGCTTTGTCAAGGTAAAGTTTATCCAATTTATTTTGCAGTTCCATTAATTTACTTTTATCATCAGGGGTTAGATTGGTTTTGCTACAGCATTGATGTATTTGCTGAAATAAGTTTGTTTCATAGTCTTTTTTCTTCTTATCTAACATCTTACTAAATGTAATACTCATTTCCCTGATTCTAAATTTGATATATTCCCATTTATTAATATGTCCACGAATAGATTTATCATTTTTAATATCAGTAATAATTTCTTTTACACGAAAGCAATATTCTTCATTTTCTAATAACTGTGCATTCAATTTCCAATATCCTTTAAGTGTTTTCTTTGCTCTGGAAGGTTCCAAAGTGAGATCTATAAAACTATGATCTGATAAAGGAGCTTTGGACATTGTCGTTTTAGTAGCAGAGTTAAGTATATGATTACTGGCTAACCAATAGTCGAGCCGAGATTTGCACGCTCCATTTGGTTTAAACCACGAGAAATATTTGACACCTGGATTGATTTCTCTCCAAATGTCAAATAACTCATTATTAGCCATAAAATCATTGATAATCCTATTAAATTGCGGCCTTCCATCTCTTGAAGGCCATCTATCAAGCCATTCGTTTGGTGTAAGGTTCCAGTCCCCTCCCATCAATATATAATTAGTTGGATATCGTATCTTACAATCTGAAATTACAATAGATAGGTTGTCTAACATTAAGCTATTTTGATTTTCATTATTATATCCATATACATTTGATATTATTATGAAAATGCTTTCCATCTTTACCACAGCAACAATCCAGTGTCCATCTGAGTCTGTTTGGTGAGTGATGATCTCTCCTGGAAAGTTGTTAAAGCAAATAGCCACACCTCCAGACCTCGAGGTTCCATGGCTGAATAGTATCTTGTCGCCCCATTGGTTTTTCCAGAATGATGAGTCCACATCTGAGGAATGAGTTTCTTGCAAAAATAACAGTGACATCTTTGCCCTTTACAAAATAAAAACAAAGCTTTTCGTTTAACAAGTTCTTTTAAGCCCCTAACATTTAAAGAACCAAACAATAATTTAGAATCTAACATGAACTACACACCCTTCTAAGTAGAAAGAGAACAAAAAGAGTAAAATGTGAATGCGAAAAAAAAAAAAAACATAGCTTTAGAGCTCTCAGACCACACAAAAGTCCACACCAAAAATTCTTATCATACCTAATCTTCTGTCTGTCTTTTTTCTTCCACACGACGTCCATCAATGTATACGTTAGGCCCTCTAAAAAAGGCCCGTTTACCAGCTCTGCGGGCCTGTTCAATCAGTGGCCAAAGACGCCGCCGCTCCTCCAAATCTTCCTGAGGCAACATCTCAGCGAAGCTGATTCCCTCATCTCTGCAGGTTACAGAATCTTTGCTTCTTCTCCAGACCTCTTCCTTCACTCTTCTGAACGCAAACAGGATAATAACTTGTCTTGTCCGGTGGTCTTCTCTCTTTCCCATTCTATGAACTACATCCACAGCGTCCTCCATCTTCAGTTCAAGATCAGGGGTGATCTTCTTCAAAAGGCTAATGACCACATCTCTGATGTTTTCGTCTCTCTTCTCCTTCACGCCTCTCAGCCGAAGAGACCATCGCATCTTATACCGTTCTTGTTCCCTTACTTTTTCCTTTAAGATGTCGTTTTCCTTCAATAGTTGTCCATTTGCTTTCTCGAGTTTATCAACTTTCTTAATACAATCAGACAATTCTTTAGCATTGAATTGGACAGATTTGGCCAAGCTAGCTAGCATAGCACTGGTCTGCTGATTTTGGTTACGTATCTCGTCAAGCTGCGATTCCACGCTAAGAACCCGCGTTTCCACTCCCGCTACTGTTGACTTCAAACTCAGTATTGCATCAAAAATGTCATTATTCGACACTTGAACCTCATTACAGTCAGCCGTAGGTTTCAGTTTCTTATCCAGCGGTTTCTTAGTTGGAGTTGATGGGGCAGAGTCTACTCCGTGACCACGTTTTTGTTGTGTGGCTACATCCATGCTAGCATAGCCGTGTTCTTCCTCCCGTTCTTGTGGGGTTTTCGGCCTCGGAGGTAATGGTGGATTCAATTTGGCAGGTTTTATTACCTTCTGTGGATCCATCTTCGTAATTGGGGTGTATTAGAACAAGTTCAAGTATTAAAATTTCGGTCTTGTGCGGAGCTCTCAAACACGTCCTTCTAGTTCGCCATCTTGGCACCTCTCTCCGGTAAGTGGTCTAAGACATCAGACCTTCAACAGTGATAATATGACAAGCGTTTTAAAACTTCTTTAAAAATGATTTTGTGCCAGCTGACAAGACAACTGTGTCGAATATTAGCGGTAAAGTGAATAAACATTTGTATTCGAGTATATTCATTTGTATTTGAAGCGAGGCTCCTTTTATGCAGATATGTGTTTTGTTTTATTTTAGTTTACAATTGATTATGTTTCTGCCCTGGACCTGTATGCGTAGGTGTGTATGATTGTTGAAAATAATACCAATTTTATAAGACAGTTGAGACTAGTCGTACATTGAAAAGGATGCTTCGTATAAAAATATGGGTCGTTATTGTGAAGGCTGAAGACTGATAACACCTACTCTAGTCATGTAAATAATGACAAAACGTAAATGCAGTAGATTGTCTACATCAGCCATTCCCAAACTCAGTAACACCGAGGCCCCCTTAAAAATCTGACGGGTCTGCGTGGCCCCCCAAAATAATAACCAAGAAGACAACATTAAGAATAGGCTCTTCTGGTTATTTTATTTTGGGGAAATAGCCTCTGCTACAAACATTGTAATACACAAATGATTACAGTGGATTATTCAAGTCAAATAATGAACACAAATATTTTAATATTACAAACAAAACATTATAAATTTAACATTAAATAATTATATTATTTTTTTTATGACCTCCCGCGGCCCCCCTGCAGTACCCTCGCGGCCCACCAGGGGGCCGCGGACCCCACTTTGGGAGACACTGGTCTACATAAAACGTAAAAAAAGATGCGTTCCCTTGATGCCCCACTTTGGAAAGTCTGTCACCTCTCCACTCCTGTAGTAGTATATAGACAAACACAATATAGCTCTAATATTACAGAAATTTTTGTTTGTTTATTATATTGTCTACTTCATTTTTACTGTTATGTTATTGCATTGTATACATTGTCTAAAAAGTGAAAGCAATGTTTTATTTGCAAGTTTTACTTTATTGTCCCAATGGGGAAATTATTATTATTATTTATTTTGGCTTTGGAAGAATGTATTTTGTGAGTATTAGTTTGTGCATTTTTAGTTCATAGTAGACAAACTTCTCAGAAAGTCCATTTGTCAAACTCCTGAGGCAGTGGAAACACATTTCGATAGCAAAATATTAATAAGTAAATCAGATGATAAAAATAACCATGGATATTAAAATAATGAATGAGAGCTGCAACACTGACTTTTTCCCACTACAAATGATTTTATAGATAACAAGATGAACACAGCACTACATTTACGGCTTAGACATAGTTACTGTAATGTGCTTTTTATATCATGCCAACAATATTAGTTATTTTTATGCCTGATGTAGCGATTAATCTGGCGGTCTAAGTGGTTTGACCACTTATATTTTGACCACTTATATTTGATGTTGAATTTATTGTTGTCTACAGTAATAATACAATTAAACAAAGTAGTGTTTCTCATCTCACTTTATTTCAATACTGTATGGACCCAACTCATAGACAGTTGATCATTTTCTTTATCAAAAATGAAATGGTTAGTATTTTCTGTGTTTCTAGTCATTAAAAAAGGTTAATTGCAACTGGAAGGCTGGATTAGTAGGAATAGTACTGCTAAATTATTTATTAGTGTGTTAATGTCATGTTAAGAGTGCAGAGACAGATGTGCATTATTAAGAGCAAGTCTGGGCAGTCAGTTGAATGTCCTTCAGCCAGGGGCGGCTCCACACTGTGAATGTGCACTGGTAGGTCTACAAGAGAAAAGGTGGAAAATTCAGTTAGGTAAAATAACGAATGTTGTTTTTGAGAGCATCGTTAGTACCCCTACCTGTGCACCGGGATCGGCGACACACACTTCATTGGTCCGGTCTTTTCTGCAGTTGGTTCTCGCCATATCAACAGTTATAATGAACTTTCTGCCAGCCACCACCTTTAAAAAAAACAAAAACAAAACTTTATGTCATTCTTTCAATCACTTCTATTGGTTTAATTTAGCCATCAACTTTAAATTATAATCTTGTTTCATAAATGTGAAACTCACTTTGACTCACTATAATCCAAGTATTTCGTCCTGGGCTGAGGTAAATATTAACATTTCTAATTAAAATTATCAAAAGTCACAATCAGATCAGGTAATGGTTAGAATAAGGGCTATGGTTAGAATGAATGGTTAGAATAAGGGCTGAAATCTTGCATTTTAATACTTGTTACGATACCTTGTTACTTAGTTATTATTGCACCAATAGGTCAAGATCCTAAATGTTCTAATAATGTCAAAAAATCCAATATAGCACCACATGTGTTACTGTTACTTTACTGAGTCACTTTGTACCAGACCCTCATGCATCTAACATGTACACGTATACACACAGCTTTATATTACTTGCACAAGAATACACAGAATAGTACACTTGCTCGTGATATATGATACTAAAGTTTTTGTACTTAACTGTTAAGTCTTGCTGCATCATCATTCTAAAGATGGAGATTTTAGATTCTTTCCTTATTATGCTAAAGCTAGAGATTTTAAACAGCTTAATTTTATGATAGATCTCTTAATGTAACTATATAGGAGGATTTTCCCAAACTCGAGGGAAGGAACCACACTCAACCAAACTCTGGTCTTATTTGACAAGCACATATCACTAGAATGAGTGAAACTAGGAGGACCAATAGTCTTGATGATCCACCCGGAAGTAGAAATGGAAACTTGAAATGGAGAATAAAAACAACATCGCTATCGCCATTGTGTAATACCTTATATCACAGGACAAGGGGATTAGTCAACCACCAACAAACCCCTCCCGAATGAATCACTGGCCAGTCTGAACAGGGTAAACCTATTAACAATGGCGCCTGGGATTCAACAGCTTCGCAGTTAACACAGATACTTGAACACAACTAAAGGGTGTAAGGAAACATAATCAGCGCTAAATGTTAGAAGAAATCCAAAATAATAAAAGTGCTGACCTGAGACTGAGCCTTGACCACTCGGACCACATCGTTCCTGAACACGTCGTTTGTGCCCATGTTGTGCTTGTTGACAGCAAAAGTTAAAGCGTCTTGCACCACAGTGTCGTTCACATCCATGTCCTTCAACGCTCCAGTCATGGCACACCACGCACCAGATAAAAACACAGCGAAAATCACGACAGATGCGGCGGACTTCATGTTGTCTGCTGCTGCTGCTGCTGTTTCAAGCCTCGAATAACAGACAACGAAAACAGCGGTTCTGCGCATGCGTCAACATTACGTAACAGAGACGAGAGGGTTAAAGCTTCATTTGTTTTTTGTTTTATAGTCTATGGTTAAAGCTGGGGCACTACACTTCTAACAAGTATATCATTTTCCCCACATTTAACAAATAAACAGGCTAAATGTTTCCTTAACATGTTCGAGAGCTTTTTCACTAATTCTTAATCATGTAGAGTGGTAGTCTGTCTGCAAATGTGGTTTAATGTGAATTAATATTGATTTGTACATACTGCCTATAGTTTTAAAAGGGGGTCTAACTTTTTGTTCTGCTTGATCCAGTCTTGTTAAAAATAATAAAAATAACAACATGCAGTCTTAAAACAACACGTGGTATTTTTATGAGTGAAAATGACTTTTTAAATTTTCTGTTTGAAAAGTAAACTGATTTAAAGAAAACAAGACATGCACGAGTGAAGAACTAGATGGATTTTATAACTTGTCAATTTTTTGGCCTTTAAAAGTTGGACAAGCCTGCCCCAGCTCACATCACATTACAAAAAATGGCAATATGTTACCTCTACTTCTTATTTTGAAGAAAGCATTGATAAAAAGAGATAGATTGTTTTGCAGACATTTGTGTTTTAATTGGTTTTGTTCCGATTCAGGTTATTCAAACACAATTTATCCCAATTGATGGTGAGAATTTATAAAAAATATAAAAGGCAGTTTCCCTGTTCATGACAAATATGACAATTGACCTAATTAGATTATTTGACATTTTTTTTACATCTAACAGGTGTCTAATCCGTGCAATTTTCAGTCACAATCTTTTGCATGTCAGGTGATTCCATCCATGGACGGCTCCACAGTGTAAATGTGCACTTGTATGCCTGCAAAAGTATTTTTCAGTTACATACAAAGTTCCATTTCATTATATTTGAGTTGTATAGTTTAATAAGTGTATGCACATACCTGGGGCCTGGAACACGCCACATTCACAGAGTCCTTTGAGCAGGTTGTTCTTTCCATTATTACAGTGAAAGTGTACAGCATTCCTGCCACCACCTGACAATAATAACCCATAGACGCAAATAGTCATGAAAAAAGTGGGAACATGATTTGAATAATATTATACTCTATCTTAGCAGTGTTAAGCATCATAACACAACTTAAATATTAACAAAATTCTTACCTGTTTTTGAGCACTCAGCACCTCGGCTACGGTGGCCAAATAATTATTTTTTAAGTTATGTTTATGAACGACGTACTCCAGGGCTACAGACGCATCTTTGTTGTTCAGGTCAACATCACGTAGTCCTCCGACCAAGTCTCCAAACGCACCAACACACGCTCCAAATAACACAATTGCCACCAAAGTTTCCTTCATGATCTGCGATGGCGTAGTTCACCTGTTTCCTTGTTTGGTCTACGTCGATATTATAATACATCCATGGGTCTACGTCACTCCGTGGGGTGTGTGTGTGTTTTTTTTTTACATTTGGAGTTGCATATCCTCTGACCAATCAACGATCTTTGCACGCAGTTTCTGTTTTCCTCCTCCTAGTCTCTGGTATTGGCCGAATTAGGGGTCAAAACTATCTCCATATCACCCCTGTACCATCTCCGGAACTTCACCAGTCTGAAGAAATAGTTTGCTGTTGTTCTTGATGCTTTGGAGTCCATCTTGTGCGAATGTAAGAAAGAGTTTTGTCCTTGTGTGTTGGATTAATTATTGATACGCCACTCACGCAACAACACAATGCAGCGACTGCTCGATTTGAAGTAAGTGCACTACTGTCCAATTCAAGTATTGAAGCTAAAACTGTGAAAGTAATTGTAATCTATTTCTTCTAACCCTCAAGAGATACTTTCTTAGCTTTGGACGTGGTTCAGCAGCGTCTATTGGTAGCCTCTGCACTGGTGGTTGGGGGCATAAGTCTTACTTTTTTCAGGAGGGAGAGAAAAAGAATCCCTCTTGGTGAAGGATGGTGGGGAGCAGGGGTGAAACCACTGTCTGAAGATACAAAAGTCTATAGCTTCAAAGTGGAGACCTCAGACAAAGAGATCCAGGTAAGTGATCAGCTGTATGATAGATGTATGTTGTATTACTGGTAACACATGTCATCCATAAATTTGGCATGTGCGAATATGGTTGTAAAAATTATATATTCCTTCTTCCTTTCAGGATTTGCATGAGCGAATTGACCGCACACGGTTTGCAGATCCATTGGAGGACAGTGCTTTCAATTATGGCTTTAACTCAACTTATTTGAAGAAAGTGGTTTCCTATTGGAGACACGAGTTTGATTGGAAGAAACAAGTAGATATGCTGAACAAGTATCCACACTACAAAACCAAAATTGAAGGTAGTACTCATAAGCTTTGGTTGGTACACCAAAGGAGATTACAAAACCGGAATTGATCAACAAGATTGCAGATAGCATAGGGTCAACTATTGTAATCGCAAGGTAATTATTCACTAGTTTGAGGGTCATGTATGTGATTTCAAAGATTAAGTATTAAGAGAAGACTGACTGTACTGCCACAACACTAAAAAGTTGTGTCTGGCATTTTCTACTACCAATGTTTTATCTTGGTTCAATGAATATGATTGAAAAAGGATGAAGCAAGACGTTTTAACAAGGCATTCATTCATTTGTTCCTACTTTCCAAAAACTAATCATTTTTTTATGTAGGTTTGGATGTGCACTTTATCCATGTGCGACCACAATGCCAGGCCCACCAGAAGGTTTTGCCTCTCATGCTTGTTCATGGCTGGCCCGGATGCATCTATGAGTTCTTCAAGATTATTCCACTTCTCACAGAAACTCATGGTGGTGTTGTATTTGAGGTGATCTGCCCATCTATTCCTGGCTATGGCTACTCTGAAGCCCCTCACAAAACAGGTTTGCGCACCCCATTTACACAATATTTTGATGTTTTTTTTCTTCTAGTTTGGGTGCAGGATTTTGCCATCACTGATAATTATCTAGGGGTAGCCAATATGAAATAATATCATTAAACAATAGAATTCCAAGTTCTGCTGAGGATACTTACAACACCTAGCATACAGATTATGAACTGCATAAGTAACATTTCTGGCTCATTTAAAAACTGAATTGGCAGACTCCATATCATGTCATTGACTCCAAGTGCTGCTGTTACAATGAATCCTTATAATGAATTCAAATGCCAATTAGACTTCTACATCTAAAGTCTTGTGTATAACTTTGCATGACAATTACCTCACTGATCACTATTTTCTACACAGGATTCAATAGCCTTGCAGCTGCCCGTGTTTTCTTGACCTTGATGGATCGTCTTGGCTTTTCACAGTTCTACCTGCAAGGAGGAGACTGGGGCTCCCTCATCACCACCAACATGTCACAAATGAAGCCTGAGTAAGTTACAAAAAGATGCATAACTGTCTTTGTCTTCAAATTAGATTATTGTTGCATATTTAGGTGAACAGGGATGTCGTTGTGTAGCATTTGTCTAAAAAGCTGACACTGGATATCTAGAGAATGCACTGTCTGGGTTACAAATTCTAATGAAATGCTAATCTGTGTCCAATGTTTAGATGTGTAAAAGGACTCCATTTGAACATGTTTATGACGAGAAGTGGATTAAAGGAGTGCTTTTCTCTGGTTGTTGGACGATATCTGCCCTTTCTGGTTGGATTCAGTAGAGAGGATGTCAAGCGGCTGTTTCCTTTCATTGAGAAAAATGTGTATGCGCGATTGAGAGAGACTGGCTACATGCACATTCAAGGCACCAAACCGGACACAGCAGGTTGGGTGAACACATTATTTGTATAATTTTATACATTTTGCAGACTTTTTATACTGACATACAGGCTGTGGCGTGAATGACTCTCCTGTTGGCCTGGCTGCTTATATACTGGAAAAGTTCTCAAGTTGGACCGACTCAAACAACAGATTCCTTGATGATGGTGGTTTAGAGAGGTACAATCTGAATTTAAAATACTGCAAGAGGTTCAATAACAATAATTTAAAGAAAACATTGTGATCCAACAGGAAATTCACCCTGGATGAACTGCTGACTGTGATCATGATCTACTGGACCACCAGCTCCATTGTATCCTCTATGCGTTTCTACAAGGAAAACCTGTCTTCCAACATGGACAAGAGAATTGATCACTTGTAAGATCAATCATTTATTTAACCACTTGAAAATGTATTTGTAATACCCTTTTTTGTTTTTAGAACCAATGTGTTTGTCCCGGCTGGATTGGCTGCGTTCCCCAATGAGCTGTTGTACTGCCCTGAGAGATGGGCCAAAAATAAGTACAGAAACACTTACTCCTACACATTAATGCCTCGAGGTGGTCACTTTGCCGCTTTTGAAGAGCCCAAACTACTGGCTGATGACATTTTTTGTTTTGTCAATAAAGTGGAGAAGTAGTAAATGTTTCAGTGCAAACCTCTGAACCTCTAAAATTTGAATAAATGCTTTTGGTGCAAGTGCTTTCCCAGGCATCATCATAATATAGAATGAGAAATTAACTGGGATTGAAAACCATTTTATTGACCAAACAGTTATTAAAACTTTCTAGCAGGCATTTAATTGAAAACAGCACTTTATAGCTCAAAAAGTATTGCACTCATGGTTAATTTATTATTTTTATATATCATAACAATCATTAGCACTAACCAGCAAAACACTTCCTTAAAAGAGGTTCTAATGTGTGGTTTTCTCTAAATAAATTCATTTAAAGTTTCCAATTGTTTGGTATATTTTTAAGAACTAAAATAAACAATTTCTTACGCCTTCCTGTTGCTGAAGCCCTTTATCGTCATTGGTGCTTGAAACCATATATAATCATTACCATCCAACTCGTCCCTTTGTAGATCCTTGCCGGAGCAGAGGTCTGTAGACAGTGCAATGACCTTGCTTTTGACTCGAGTTGGGACTTTAAATTGTTGTTTGGGACGAAACCAGTCAACGCCACAGTCTCTGTGAGCCAGCACCATTACGGTAGTGGGCATTAAACGAACCGGTTTGGTGTCGGACAAAAAATCTGCCACAAAGAGGTTGCGGAAGACCTGCCTTAAACAGGATGAAACACGCAAGCTTTTCTCTCCGGAAGCCAGGACCAAAGCTTCCATGTTGATCTCATAAAACTCTTTAGGGAGGAGCAAGGTGCCACCCATCAGCAGCAGCACGCGGGGGACTCTGCTCAGAGAAAAGAGCACCTCCAGATGCTGCAATACTTCCTCCAGCTCCTGCAGGGTCTGCTGACACTTCCTCCAGTCCATGTCTGCTGGTCTCCTTTTCACAGTGTCTTTGTCCTCGGGAAACATAACACACAAAAGTATAAATGGACAATGTCACGTATCAAGAGTAATGCATGTGTTGTCCTTATTTGTATTTACCTGCACTGACGCCTGCAGTTTTTTTTGTGAGTACACGAGTTGGTCATAAGTCATTGGAAGCTGCTGCCTTTGATAGAGCACACACTTGAGTATCTCACTGACAAATCGGCAGCATCCGTCCTGCGTAATCGTCCCAGGAAACGCCACACTCACACACCCCTCGTCCTGAGCCCTCTTCAAGATCTCTGCATCCAAATCCTCACCGCTGCTCTTGGATTCTGAAATTTCTCGGTTGGAGTCTTCATTTCTCTCATCCAGTGCGTGCAGCGTGCCCTTATTGCTATCTATCAAGAATGAACATAACAGATTCAGGGTCAAAATATTCAAGTGCCAAGTATGGGTCGGGCGAGACACAAACCTAAACATGGAAATAAACAAACAATTACTCCAGGACAAGAACAAGTAGGGATGTACCGATCCAGAGTTTTTGTAATCCGATCCGATATTCTTAAATATTGTTTTGCCGATACCGATCAAATTTTTTCTAATATTTTCAAAGCATAATTTTTTTTTTTTGCAACCAGTATTACTTTAAAATGTTTTTTTTTTTTTTATAACATGATCAAAAATATTGTTTGGCTTTTGCTTAACAGACCTACTGAGTTAGGTCATAGGTAAGAATCACATCAGTATTGAATATTTCACCTTTAAAATAAATTTAAAATAAAAGAAATATCAAAGAGGAACAAGTATCAAAAAGCGGCCCTCAACATTCAGTAAAACAAAAGGTAAAGAACAGAGGTGAAGTTAGCCGAACGTTTGATATTCGCCTGATATTCGAACAAAATCCCCCTGGATTCAAAGTCTGTCCGTATTTTCAGTTTAGTGAAGAGTGTAGTATTAAATACTGTTCACAATGTTGCCACCTATATAAAAAAAACATTACTTAGGCTGCAGCTGACGATTTATAACACGAAAAACAATGAAGATGAAGTCTCCGCTCGTACGTGTTATAAGCTCTCAGCAAGGGACCGTCTGCAAAGTGCAAGATTTGACAGAACGTTGCAGATGGGTTGGTGAATACAATAAAAACTGCTTTTAAAAAGTAGTTTTTCCCAGTTTTGAATATAATACATCCATGGGTGTAATAGCTCCATTTGAACAATAGCTAGCTACTACAGGCAAGAATTTGGGAAAAATATGGTTTTCCCCTTCACAGTAATGGAAATGAAATTGGAAAAATGTACTAAAAATCAACAAAGACAGTTTTCCCAGTTTTGATGGGTGTAGTAGCTCCCAATGAACAATAGCTAGCTACTACAGGCAAGAATTTGGGAAAAATATGGTTTTCCCCTTCACAGTAACAAAAATGAAATTGGAAAAATTCACTAAAAATCAACAAAGATATTTTTCCCAAATTTGATGGGTGTAGTAGCTGCCATTCAATGATAGCTAGCTACTACAGCCAAACCTTTGGGAAAAATATGGTTTTCCCCTTCACAGTAACGAAAATGAAATTGGAAAAATTTACTAAAAATCAACAGAGACAGTTTTCCCAGTTTTGATGGGTGTAGTAGCTCCCAATGAACAATAGCTAGCTACTACAGGCAAGAATTTGGGAAAAATATGGTTTTCCCCTTCACAGTAACAAAAATGAAATTAGAAAAATTCACTAAAAATCAACAACGACTTTTTTCCCAGTTGTGATGGGTGTAGTAGCTCCATTTGAGCAATAGCTAGCTACTACAGGTAAGAATTTGGGAAAAATATGGTTTTCCCCTTCACAGTAACGAAAATGAAATTGGAAAAATTCACTAAAAATCAACAAAGATTTTCCCCCCAGTTTTGATGGGTGTAGTAGCTCCATTTGAGCAATAGCTAGCTACTACAGGCAAGAATTTGGGAAAAATATTGTTTTCCCCTTCACAGTAACGAAAATGAAATTGGAAAAATTCACAAAAAAATCAACAAAGACTTTTTTCCCAGTTTTGATGGGTGTAGTAGCTCCCATTCAATGATAGCTAGCTACTACAGGCAAGAATTTGGGAAAAATATGGTTTTCCCCTTCACAGTAACGAAAATGAAATTGGAAAAATTTACTAAAAATCAACAAAGATATTTTCCCCAGTTTTGATGGGTGTAGTAGCTCCCAATAAATGATAGCTAGCTACTACAGGCAAGAATTTGGGGAAACAAATGTTTTCCCCTTCACAGTAGGAATAATGATATTGGCCTGACACACTGTATTACAGACTATATCCTCTTCTGTGTGAATAACCCTGTACCAACTAAGAAGGTACGGTGTTTTTCTAACAACCACCCATGGATGACCTCTGAGCTTAAAGCCCTCCTGAACCTCAAGAAAAGGGCTTTCATCTCAGGGGACAAAGAGGAGCAGAAGAGGGTCCAGCACGAGCTCCAGTGGAGGATCAGGAGGGCCAAGAGGGAATATGGGAAAAAGCTGGAGCAGAAGCTGGCCCAGGGAAACGCCCGTGACGTGTGGAGAGGCCTAAAGAACATCTCTTTCCGTGGACAAAGGGCTAGCGGGACAGATGAATTTAACCAATTCTTCAACCGGGTTGATTCTCCCCCCTCTCCATCTGCCCCCCCCCTCCCGCCCCCACCTCTTCACACGTCCCCAGCCCAGTGGACACCGCCCAGTGGACACTGCCTTTGGCTGCCCTGGACACTGCCTTTGGCTGCCCTGGACACTGCCTTTGGCTGCCCTGGGCCCTCCTGCCCCCACATCCCCGCCCCCCACCTCTGACAATACACCCCAGTCTTCCCCCCCCTCCATCACACCGGACCCGGTGAAGAGTCAGCTCCAGCGACTGAAGCAGTGGAAATCCGCAGGACTGGACGGGATCAGTCCCAGGCTGCTGAGGACCTGTGCAGACCAGCTCTCTGGGGTCCTCAGCTACATGTACAACCTGAGCCTCAGCCTGGAGAAGGTCCCTGTCCTGTGGAAGACCTCCTGTGTCATCCCGGTTCCTAAAACACAGCACGCCAAGGAACCGGCTCACTACAGACCAGTCGCACTGACCTCCCACCTGACGAAGACCATGGAGCGGCTCATCCTCACCCATCTCCGCTCCGTGGTCAGCCCCACCCTGGACCCGCTGCAGTTCGCCTACAGGCCCAACATCGGAGTAGAGGACGCCGTCATCCCTGCCGGGAGCGCTGTGAGGGTCATGTTCTTCGACTTCTCCAGTGCTTTCAACACCATCAGACCGGCACTGCTGCGGGGGAAGATGGAGGACGCGGGAGTGGACAGTAGCCTCACTGCATGGACCATCAACTACCTCTCGGACCGACCACAGTACGTGCGGCTGCGCAGCTGTGAGTCTGAGGTGGTAGTCTGCAGCACTGGGGCCCCTCAGGGCACTGTCCTCTCACCGTTTCTCTTCACCATCTACACTTCAGACTTCACACACGACACACACAGCTGTCACCTGCAGAAGTTCTCCGACGACTCCGCCATCGAGGGCTGTGTGTCTGAGGGGAACGATCTGGAATATCGGTAGGTTATCACAGACTTTGTCGACTGGTGTGAGCGCAACCACTTGTGCTTGAACACCAGTAAGACCAAGGAGATGGTGATCGATTTCAGGAGGAAACCACTTTCCCACACGCCTCTGAACATCCAGGGGGAGGACATTGAGCTGGTGGACAGCTTCAAGTACCTGGGTGTTCACATTAACAATAAACTGGACTGGTCCCATAATAAAAACGCCCTGCACAAGAAGGGCCAAAGTCGCCTCTTTCTTCTGAGGAGGCTGAGGTCCTTCTGAGGGGGCTGAGGTCCTTCGGAGTGAGCTGGCCTCTGCTTAGGCCCTTTTATGACTCTGTGGTAGCATCTGCCATTTACTACGCTGCCGTGTGCTGGGCCCCGGGCAGCACAGAGCGGGACAGAAACAGACTGAACAAGCTGGTCAGGAGGGCCAGCTCCACTCTGGGCTGCTCCCTGGACTCTGTGGAGGAGGTGAGGGACAGGAGGGTCTAGTCAAAGTCACCTCCATCATGGACAACACCTCCCACCCACTGCACAGGACTGTAGAGGAGCTGAGGAGCTCCTTCAGTGGAAGACTGAGACACCCTCAGTGTAGGAAGGAGCGCTACCGCAGGGCCTTTATCCCCACTGCTGTCAGACTGTACAATAAGTCACTTTAAGTCACTGTATAAGACTGAAAAAAAAAAACCATGTGGTCAGATGAAACCAAAGTACAACTGTTTGGTATAAACTCAACTCGTCGTGTTTGGAGGAAGAACAATACTGAGTTGCATCCCAAGAACACCATACCTACTGTGAAGCATGGGGGTGGAAACGTCATGCTTTGGGGCTGTTTTTCTGCTAAGGGGACACGAAGACTGATCTGTGTTAAGGAAAGAATGAATGGGGCCATGTATTGTGAGATTTTGAGCCAAAACCTCCTTCCATCAGTGAGAGCTTTGAAGATGAAACGTGGCTGGGTCTTCCAGCATGACAATGATCCTAAACACACCGCCCGGGCAACGAAGGAGTGGCTCCGTAAGAAGCATTTGAAAGTACTGGAGTGGCCTAACCAGTCTCCAGACCTCAACCCCATTGAAAATCTGTGAGGGAGTTGGGCCAAAATACCAGCTACTGTGTGTGCAAACCTGATAAAGACCTATAGTAATCGTTTGACCTCTGTTATTGCCAACAAAGGTTATATTACAAGGTATTGAGTTGAATTTTTGTTATTGACCAAATACCTACTTTCCACCATAATTTACAAATAAATTCTTTAAAAATGTCAATTCCTGGATTTTTTTTTTCACATTATGTCTCTCACAGTTTAAATGTACCTATGATGAAAATGACAGACCTCTTTCATTATTTTAAGTGGGAGAACTTGCACAATCGGTGGCTGACTGAATACTTTTTTGCCCCACTGTATATATATATTTCCAAATTCTTGCCTGTAGTTGCTAGCTATTGTTGATTTTTTCCAATTTCATTTTTGTTACTGTGAAGGGGAAAACCATATTTTTCCCAAATTCTTGCCTGTAGTAGCTAGCTATCATTGAATGGGAGCTACTACACCCATCAAAACTGGGAAAAAAGTCTTTGTTGATTTTTAGTAATTTTTTCCAATTTTATTTTTGTTACTGTGAAGGGGAAAACCATATTTTTCCCAAATTCTTGCCTGTAGTAGCTAGCTATTGCTCAAATGGAGCTACTACACCCATCAAAACTGGGGGAAAAATCTTTGTTGATTTTTAGTGAATTTTTCCAATTTCATTTTTGTTACTGTGAAGGGGAAAACCATATTTTTCCCAAAGGTTTGGCTGTAGTAGCTAGCTATCATTAAATGGGAGCTACTACACCCATCAAAACTGGGAAAATTGTCTTTGTTGATTTTTAGTAAATTTTTCCAATTTCATTTTCGTTACTGTGAAGGGGAAAACCATATTTTTCCCAAATTCTTGCCTGTAGTAGCTAGTAATTGCTCAAATGGAGCTACTACACCCATCAAAACTGGGGGAAAAATCTTTGTTGATTTTTAGTGAATTTTTCCAATTTCATTTTCGTTACTGTGAAGGGGAAAACCATATTTTTCCCAAAATCTTGCCTGTAGTAGCTAGCTATTGCTCAAATGGAGCTACTACACCCATCAAAACTGGGAAAAAGTCTTTGTTGATTTTTTGTGAATTTTTCCAATTTCATTTTTGTTACTGTGAAGGGGAAAACCATATTTTTCCCAAATTCTTGCCTGTAGTAGCTAGCTATTGTTCATTGGGAGCTACTACACCCATCGAAACTGGAAAAACTGTCTTTGTTGATTTTTAGTGAATTTTTCCAATTTCATTTTTGTTACTGGGAAGGGGAAAACCATATTTTTCCCAAAAGTTTGGCTGTAGTAGCTAGCTATCATTAAATGGGAGCTACTACACCCATCAATTCTGGGAAAAAATATCTTTGTTGATTTTTAGTCTTTATTAGTCGTTTTGAACTCTTGCAATTTGCAGACGGTCCCTTGCGAATATCAGGCGAATATCAAACGTTCGGCCAACTTCACCTCGGTAAGAAAAGAGCTGGTACATAACTGAATGACCACAAAAAGCCAGTACTTAACCAGTGTGTGAACTCTGTAAATGTAAACTCCCGGATATTTAACAAATCCGACTATATCCGATCCTTACAAAATACCCATATCGGCCCCCGATACCGATACTGAATATGGGGTCGATACATCCCAAAGTAGAAGTCAGGAGTTTGAAGTAAGGTTTATTATTATATTTTGTTCAGTACACTACAACACACTGGGGCTGGAAAAATGCTGTAAACTTCAAGCAGATCAGAGCAAAGCAAAGGAATACCATAGATAGACTCTAAAATCAAAATGACATACAGTCTATGGGGAATACACAGACATACATACTTATGAAGAATTGATTGCTCACCTAAAGAGAGATTACTTTGTGTCTTGGGGTCGTTTTCCTTGTTTTCGGAGCACTTGTGATGTATTTCCGACAAGTCCTCATCAACATCACTGTCGTTTTTCGTTTTAACGCAGGATTTCGTATTCTTTTCTGATATCGCCTCATTGATTTCCGCGGTGAGTTTGTCTGGACCCGTCTCATTTACGGCCACAATGTGCACCTCGGTCATATTTGGCGATAAAGGCGATGTATTGGAGTCATTTTCAGACGTACACGACTGCCTTCTTTCTGTCTCTTCATCTTTGCTATCTTTGACGGGTGAAACGTCTATATTGGCATGTTTTGTTTCCAGTT
The DNA here is from genome assembly GCA_964034765.1 of Knipowitschia caucasica. Taxonomy (NCBI): domain Eukaryota; kingdom Metazoa; phylum Chordata; class Actinopteri; order Gobiiformes; family Gobiidae; genus Knipowitschia; species Knipowitschia caucasica. The sequence goes on from OZ035835.1 coordinate 29,937,310, forward strand.
TTAAAGTGCTCGCGTTTTCTTCCATACTTTTGAATGTCGGCGCGGATGTTGTTCGCACTGCATCATGGGAAACAGTGAGGTAAAATGATGCGTTCAATGGTAAGCGTAAACATATGCTGGCAACACTAAATTTTAACCATGGATCTATTATAATAACATATTAACTATGAATGAATACATAAATAAATACATATCATATTACAATAAAATATCTTAGTATCAGAATGCGTTGTATCATTTTTTGTTTTTTACATATTACAAGTTTAGCTAAATCCATTACTTTCATGTTGCATTGACGTACCGTAGGAAATAATTCAACTCTTTGATGAGCAGGTGTGATGATTAGGTGGTGGAATGGTTTGTTTCAACACGGGCTGGACGCAGGTGCCAGCGCCGACATAAGATATTTGGTTTATTTTAGTTTTAAGACAAGAACGTTTAAAACAGAGAATCACTTTGTTGCTTATTGATTTATCTCAATCATTATGGCTTCAGTGCGCGTGGCCGTGCGAGTCCGGCCCCTGGATGAAAGGTATGAGTTTATTACATATTTCTCATAATTAAAATACGCCAAACCAAATATTATATGAAGGACCACGTTTTGTTTTGTCAGAGAAAATGAAGTATCTTCCAAGGTTATTGTTGAAGTGAAGGGAGGCAGTACAACAATTTACAAGGTATCTTAAACAACCATAAATATAAATAATACAAAAGTTATTATTCAGCATACTTTACTATTCTACACTGTAGAATTTATATGATGCTCATTTAATTTAATTGTTTATGGTTGTATCAACAAATACCTGTTGGTACAAGTTGGAAGCAGCCTAAAACAATATCCGCCTTTTTGATTTAAAATGTGTAATTTAAAGCCCATTGGCCTTTCAAATCGTGGAGAAGAGCCCAAGACATTTTATTTTGACCTCTCCTATGATTCCACTGATCCACACAGCTCATCATTTGCATCACAAGAAAAAGTAGGTTAAGAAATGGCAACACTTGTTTTAGAAATGTAATGTGCAGCAACTGATAATTTCATTTGCTCTTTCTTATCTAGATTTATAAAGATTTGGGATCTGATGTCATCAAAGCTGCTTTTGAGGGCTTTAACACCTGTGTATTTGCCTATGGACAAACTGGTTCCGGAAAGTCTTATACCATGATGGGTTTCAAGGTAGGCCCTAACAATAGATTTCCAACCTATGTAGTAAAGCTCACTGTTGTCTACATCTGCATTGAATTCATAATAATATGTTAGGATTTATATTACATTATTTCTTGACTTGCACATCACCACTAATCAACTAACTTTAGTAAGTAACTAAATCAAACATTTTTAGCAGAATTGCACTTGAAATTAGTGTCTTCAATAATGCAATGTATTATACCGATTGATTTAAACTGTACAGGTCATATGTTGTCCTTCCCCATCTTATGTCTATGCTGCTGTTTTTAAACCAAAAGTGATGAGGGAAGCAGCCCACAGCTTTTCTCTTCTCCTCATTCAGCTGGGGAAATCTCACCCGGCCAATGAGGCTTCTTGTTTTCTGCCTGGTGATTCGTACAAGGTTAAAGGCAGTGCTGTTGTCAACACCCACGATAATTATAAAGGAGTCTCAGTACTTACACTATCTGTTAGTTTGTAATTAAAACAAGGGGGCACGCTGCTGCTCAAAGTGGAATTGCTTTTATGCTTCGCTGATTCCTTATCTGATGAGCTGTGTTAGTGTTCAGCAGCTCTATATTGTGCAATGGTCACATGTCTCCAAATTAGACCAAATGTGCATAATGACAAAATATTTATTAAAAACTACAGTGTGACCTGGTATCATTAAGATGGGTTAAATTATTTTTCTTCAGGAAGATAAGGGTTTGATTCCACGGATTTGTGAAGGTCTGTTCCAGCAGATTGCAGAGAAAAGCAAGAGTGAAGTGTCATTTCATACAGAGGTCAGGTAAGATCTTCATGATGTATGTATGTGTGGCAAAAATTGACCCGAATCCTATGGCAGAAATGGAGCAGGGTTACTGAAAAGATTCTCACTCATTTTGATGAAAAAACAGCATGAAAACTACTCATTTTTCTCACTTTTGTAAATATTAGGCTGTGCAATAAGATTGGCTGTGGGGTGACAGTGGCTCAGTTGGGCCTGAAGGTTGTGGGTTCAAACCCCCCACGAGACCTTCTCCACCTACCTCTGACGTGCTGTCTCTGTGTCCTTGAGCAAGAAACGTAACCCTGCTTTGCCTGATTCCCCCACTGAAAGATCAAGGCTGTGCCATCCACCTTCAGGAGGATAAGTGTAGATTAATAAAATGTTCTAAATTTCAGTTTTTTTTTTTTTTTTTTCATAACGCCCACAAAGACATGGCTCTTTAAATCCAATCACAGCCTTGCATTAGATGCAATGTAAATTCTATTATGGCAAAAAGGAAATGCAGCCCAAAGTAGATTATTGGAAACGCAAATCTCATGTTTCAGGCCCATTACAGGAGCTCAGAGTCCAGGTTTTAATTTTTCTTTTTCATGAAACTTCATTAAAATACATTGCATTCTGTATAATGTTCCACTGTACAATTGGATGTACCATGTTGGATTACAGTTTGGAGATGTGCGCTCTGAGACGTGTTTCTTTATTGTGCCAAAGAATCTCTGGCAGCTGGATACAGTTGGTGCCATTCCCATTACTGTCACGCTTTTAGAAAACTTGATTGCTCCCTGTCTCGCATTGTTTTTGACTCTCACTTTCACACTCTAATGGTATTGATGGACATTTTCTGCCAGAAGCTGCTTTGCATATGTTTGTTTTATTCATTGCCAAGCCAAGCAGAACAATGCAGCCACATAATTTAGTTCCAAAACCAGTGCTCATCTCTCGTCACTGTGAATTGGATGTAATTCAAAAAATAATTCCCCTGTCTGGAGAAATGTCATCTACGTGAATAGTGAAATGTTTCATGAAAAATGTGCCTTTTTTCTGCATTTTCACAATATAACAGGAATAATTTGCAATCTATTGCTTCTCAAGTTTTTTGGAGATTTACAACGAAGGTGTGCAAGATCTCCTCCAGAAGAGTTCAACAGCTGCCGATCGGAGCCGTTTGAAAGTCAGAGAGCACCCTAAGGAAGGACCCTATGTGCAAAGTAAAACGCTGTTTTTTCACTTTCTGAGCTCAACTATGAAGGAAACATAACTCTACTAATTCCACTCAACAAGACTTCATTATGGGGTCATGTGAATGACTCACTCATAGAATTCATTAGTGTTTGGTTTACTGCAGTGATGGCAATACTTTATTCTCCAGAACACAATCATTTCTCTGCATCATACAGTATTTGGCCTTTGCACATGGGCTTACAATCCAGTCTATTTAAATTACTTACTTTTCATTCATGCATGCTGCGCCATTCGAATAAATAAAAAGTATTAAATTATTACTTCACATTAGCACATCTCAAAACGGACCCTTTCCTATCACCAAAACATCTGAACTCAGTCTTCTGTAATTTGTTCTTTACACTTGTATTCCTTTTATAGATCTGACCAGACATTTGGTGCAAAGTTACAGTGACATAGATGAGCTTTTGTTATTGGGAAATTCAAATCGGACCACGGCCAGCACAGACTTGAATGACACCAGCAGTCGTTCTCATGCCATTTTCACAATTAGATTTACACGGGTAAGTGCAATGTATGTCAATGTTTTCATATGCATGCATGTCTTTTTATGCTCCCCCCTCTTCTTATAAGATAGACGGCACAATGTTCTCTAGTTTGTTAAAAATGCACCCCATGTGTCACAAACCTGTTTATTTTTCTGTCTTTTTGGTGTTCCTTGCCCCCTTGATGTACATGAATGTGTGCTGCAGGCCTGGCTTGAGGACTCTCTGCCCTGTGAGACAGTGAGTAAGATCCACCTGGTCGACCTAGCAGGAAGTGAGAGGGCTGATGCCTCCCGCTCCACAGGGACCCGCTTGAAAGAAGCCGCCAACATCAACAAGTCTCTTGTCACTTTGGGCTGTGTGATCTCAACCCTCGGTAAACAAACAATGCACATTCATTATTAAATACTTTGGAGATGCAACACCTTGTAAGACTGTTGTAATAATATATATTTTGTTGTTAGACATGGAATAATTTTCCATCAGTATGGTGTGCTTTGGGAACATTTCTATACTGAATAATGGGGCCTGTTCTGGGAAATAAAGCTATATGGATGTCCGCCGGCGGCTTTATTTTGTCAAATTTAAATATAATCTCATACATATTCAAATTACTCAAAGCAATTGTTAGTTAAAGCTTTACTACCCTTACCTGTAGTTTATTTTTCTTTGTCTGTTAGTCACATGTTCTTTTTCATTAAAAAGTAGATAAGAAATGTAGATCAAACTCATACCTTGTATACCTTCTTGCTGCTTCTGTCCTCAACTCTTTGTCATCTATAAAAACTAATTTATATTCAACCTTTTTTTGAAGTCCTGTTCCAAAATATAGTCACGACAAAGCGAAAGAAGCAGATCTTTATTCCGTACAGAGACTCGGTGCTAACGTGGCTTCTCAAAGACAGCTTGGGCGGAAACTCCAAGACGACAATGATCGCAAGTATGCCTTATAAACGGCTGACTCATGCATTACCCAAATTGTGTTAAGACTTGCCATAATCTTATCGCTATACCGTTGTTTTTAATTGGAAATGACAAAGTTAATCGCTTAATCCTTGCATTTCCATACTTCTTGACCTGTCTGCTCAACATTTCTTTGACCTTTTTTAGCTGTTTCTCCGGCTGAAGGAAACTACGCAGAGACTGTGAGCACTTTGCATTATGCGAGCAGGGCTAAAAACATAGTCAACTCTCCAAAAGTGAATGAAGATAAGAGTGTGAAGGTGATCCGCGGGCTTCAGGCGGAGATAGCACAGCTGAGAAAGCTACTAGAGGACGCTAATCAGGTCCAGCATGGTGCAATTCTCCAAAAACTAAAGCTATTGCAAACACAGAAGTTCTGTATCTGTTCATTTTGCAGGTTCCCAAAGAAGCATTATCCTGTGTGAAAGTTGAAGAAAAGTTGAACATAAAAGAGGCCGAAGTGTGTCATCTGTCTAATGGATAAATTGAGCATTATGTGGGATTTATTTGTTGATGATTGAGTCTTTGTTTCCCGTAGGTTGCAGCACTGACTAAAGAGTGGACCATTAAGTGGAAAGAATCACACAATATTTTAAAGGTAATAATTTTATTTTGCAAAAATAAATGTTCAGTGGTTATCATTTTGTACCAGCTTAGGCAAAATATAAATGGCATCTATCTAGTCCTGCCTAATATTTTGGTAAATCAAAATTCTGACTGTTGTTGAGCGTACTGCAGCCAGTACACCCAACAACAGCCCCTCACTGATCCTCCTGCAGGTGGTCAGTCCACAGGAGCTTTGATCTTTCAGCGGGGGCTTCAGGCAAAGCGAGTTTAAGTGTCTTGCCCAAGACACTTAACACAACGACAGCAGTCATCAGTGGGACTCCTTAAGTAAGTCTAGTGGTGGGCTCGAACCCACAACCTTCAGGCTCAAAGGCCAATGCACTACCAACTGAGCCACTGTCGCCCAATTTGAGTTATTATAAATTGTAAATATATTTCATATTCCTTAATTCTAATACACACTACCTAGTGCTGAATGTCATGAGAATAAAAACTATTCCCTGCACTTGGACATTAGTAGTTTGTACCATAGTGCAGCGGTTCCTAAACCCTTCAAAATGAGACATCATGATCCCCACTGATGGAAACAAATAGTCTCAATATGAAACCGCACTAAATGAATTTGATTAATTGATTTTGCTATTTGATGAGATCACTTAATAGCTTTACTGTTTGTATCAAAATAATAAAGTATCAAATTAAAAAATGTAGAAAACAAAACTGCGAAGTACAGCGGCACACAAACATCACAGCCATAAAGTAGCTTTTCCACACGGTGGCACTGCAGGCCTTTCAAACCATTGAGTCCTTTTTTAACTGCTGATGCAAGTAACCCTGGCATTTAAATTGGATTTACAGTTTTATTTTAGGGATGTGTTTAAAAAGAATACTTGTGGTAAATGGTATCGAAATGTGCGGGTGTGTTTGGACAAGCAGTAAACTGAACAGACTTTGCTCCTTTAACACAATATGTCTCCCTAATACCGGGTTAGACCCGGAGCAGCAGCGTAAAATGTCTTTTGGCCAAAATAAATCTCACGCTTGCCAACTCTGAGTACACTGCATGCATTTCTACTGTTGAATTTGTGCCCACCCTCCCAAATAACACCAAATGTCATCTGTTGGAGAGACATATTTTCCTGCCAAGTCTCAAGCATCACAGATTGAATTGTCAGAAAATTCTTTGGTACTATCTTTATGCTGCATATCTTAATAAATCCGCTCACAAATTATCAAATTATTTGTATCAATTTAATTTCCACCTGCTTGTTTGTGGACTTGTATTCTGCTCATGACAAATGCATGTTGACTTTGTTTATAAGTAAGTTATAAATTACATTTCAGGCCTTGACAGTTTTTTTTCCCTCACACTGTATTGGACTTGTTAGATGTCAGAGCTCTTAATGAGAAGGTTGTGAGTATTGACATATGGTATCTTAATTTCTTGCTGTCCAGCATATTAATTGACAACGCAGTGTAATAAATTTGTTGGCATATGTTGAAGGCTTTATTTTGAGTCTAGTGTCACTCCCGACTCCCTTGTCTTTTAGATGGAAAACATTTCTCAGTTGGAGCGGTGTGCATCAGAGTGGATACACCTGTTATTAGGCAGATCTGATGTGACAGACAGACACTAGACCACTGCGATGTCCAGCAGGCAGACTCTTACAGACTGTTTGATGGATCACGTTATGCGTTTGACATTTATCGCTAGTTTTGAAAGTGCCATTTTTTGTAGACTGTATTTAGGATTTAGTAAGTGTGGTTCTCAATCTATGCATTAGTCTGATATTAGAGCAAGATCCAACTCTCGCTTTACATAAACATAGTAACGTTACATTATAAATTCCATTTTAAACCTTTACTCAAATGTGTTTAATGTCAAGAGCATGTACAAGGTAAGCTTAGTTCAATATCATCAAATTCCTTTTAATATATTCCATATATACAAAATCACTATTAACATATTCATGTGTTGCCTTTGGAGCTTCATCTGCTTTGGTCGCTGGAACTCTGATGTGAGGACTTTTATTGGACTGAAAGTCAATTTTAATTAGTCTCAATGTACAGTCTTAATTATACCTAAACACAAAACCATCAAAATCAAGCTTAGTGATGACTAAACTGTTTAAAATGCTGTGCATACACTCGTAAACATAATTTATGATTAATATGAAATCCACAGTGGCATGGGCTAAAATGGAACATTGTATATGTCAGGATAGCTCTGAGACTTCCGCATGGTAAATTAACATTCAAATGAGTTATGAGAGCATTCAGTGATTATGCTATGGCTGTGAGTTCTATTGATATTGTATTGTGGTCATAAAACACAAGTTGACCATCTAATAAAACATGTTATTTCTGTATTCCAAGCAGATTTAGGATGCTAAGTTATTCATTGTCAGTGTCACAGATTGGTTACGGGGCATGTGGGGGAGAGAAAGTAATTAATAAGATGGATTCCAGTGAGCCCGCTAACCAGGCTGTGCTGGCCGATTGAGAACAAAAAGGTAGGAGGGTGAAGTAAAATATTTTTGTATCCACCGCATAAGCCTTTAGACATCCTTTTCAGGGAGGTGCCTTCTTAAGGATAAAATGAACAAACCTGCTTTGATGCTTAATTCTTATTTCCCCAAAAAGCTGCAATCAGCAAGTCTCTAAGCCTTTTTCTGTTGAAAGTAATTTTCTTCACACTGTTGCAAGTTCTGTGTCATGCATCGGCACTGAGGCCTGACACAACTTCTGCTTTTTCACATGTCTTTGATATTTACGCAAGAGTAACGCTTCTTCAGTGGAACAAAGCTAACTTGGTTTACTTGTAGCAGTAAATGAGCAAACAGTTATACTTTGTCCAATTAGTAATTTAGTCTAGTAAACGTCTATGATAAAGATATGGCTTTCTTTCCGTAAACGTAAGCTATAGTGGGACAGTGGAGCATGGAGATATTAGATTTTAAGGTTTTTGCTCGATATTTTATGTACTATATTTTATATATTTTTTCCCAATATAATGTAAAATGATGGAAGATTTGGACATGCATTGAGTTGATTCACCTCTTCAAGATCTGATCTTAATTGCAAATGCATGCAAACCTTGCATAGTTGTACCGTGCGTATTCAACTAGAGCCATTGTGGACAAAGGTGGTTGGAAAATAATAAAACTTCCACAATGAAAACAAAAAACCTAATTTTACTGAGTAGTTTAACATTTTTCAGTGAGTTGAATACAAATCCCTGAAGTCAAGGGTCTAAATTGTTATTCTGTTCACAAAATCCCATTTAGATTTCTGCTTAAATGTGGGTGATTGCTGTTAATGGATGCTAAAATGCTGCAAAATACCAGATGCTTGTTGAGGGCACTGCTAATTGCTGTGTGCTTAAATTTAAAAGCTCACTTTGTCCTAAAATGTTCAGACCCCAAGAGAGGAACAAGTATCTTTTGATTTGTGCAGAAATACCAGGATCTCATCTGTTCCTGATGTCGAAGGAAAGTGACATAGAGCATTAATCTGCCAAGTGCCTGCCTGGCCCTAATGAAGTCTGTGAAGGATTCCTTTTAATTAAGTGCAGCACTGGGGTCGATGCCTCTCCCTCCTCATTAGAAAATACAGATTTTGACTATTTCACAGCTGCCAATGATTGAGCAGCTAGTGTAGTGGTCGTATGCTTAAATCTATACAAAAGGGAACGGAGATTAGGGTCAAAATACCTCCCAGTTTATGCACAGAGCAGTGTCTGAATACCTAATGTGTGAGATTTTCTGCTCTGTCTCTTTGGGAGGTGCTTATAATAATCCGAGGCATTAGGCCACCAGCTTAACAGGAAAAGTACTATGGATAGGGCCACTCAAGTTTAGGTGACGTCTGGGTCCTAGAGTGCAGCATTTGTCGTAACAAAAGGTGACGGCTGATGTCTTCGTTGGTGGTCTGAGTTTGCAACTTCAATTTAAAAACAAAATCTGGTCTTCCAAGACACCTTATCTGGCCCCCTCTGTTGAACATCTTTATATTTACTGGTTTAGTTCCAGTCAAGTTTTCATGTGCTGGTGTTGGTTGTTCTGGTTGTTGGACCTGTTTACCGGTATTGGTAAACATAGTAGCTGGATATGAACTGCAATTTCTCATTTGTGCAGAATATTTTCAATGGTTTCAAGAGCAAGTTAATGCTTTCGAAAATTGAAGCAAACCTCTCGACCTTTTTTTTTCATTTAAATGATCGTATTTGAAAGTGGGATCAACAAACCGGTGCGATGTCCTGTTTAAACAGATGTTATGAGCCGTTCTAATATCCCATACTGTGGTGTTTGTCTTGTATCAATAAAGCCAGTGGCGTGTGTTGTCTGAGCACCTGTGTGGACGTGGACTATGCTTCACACTCTGCTCTCAATGTACTGTATGCCCTATAATCTGAATGATTTATGGACCCTGTTTGCCGTGAGCCACTCTGCCGTTTCCTGCGACACATGGTTGGATCTATCCTCTCTGGCCTTCGGGCGTGGAAGAGCAAGTCATAAAGAATTCAGTTTTCTGCTGGTTACTGTTAAATGTCTATCAGGCTTTTTGTTTTATATAGTGTGCCATTTCAGCTGCGGGATAAATTTGTCATGACGCAGTTCCTTGTTTCACAGGAGGAGACGGTGGCTCTGAGGAAAAGGAGAAGTGGTGTGATCTTGGACTGCCAGTTTCCACATCTAATTGGCATAGATGAAGATCTGCTGGGCGCTGGCATCATCCTCTACTATCTAAAAGTAATGCAACCACATTTAGGCCATCTGCGTAATATGCAATTGTATTCCTTTAAGTCAGTGTTGAAGCTAGTGCATTTAAAGCATCATATAATATAGACTAGGAGTGGACTGGCTGAGTGCTGATTTCACTCAGTGTTTGCCAAATGCAGAAGAAGCTAGCTGGAGCCATTTTTTGTATATGGACATTTTTCTTACTGGGTTAGCTTTGCATCGGAACAGGGACAGATGCAAACTAACGAGTTGCTAACACTGTTGCTAAGGCAAACTGGAGTCTCTCGCACGAATGAAGGCATCTCATTTTTAAGCCAAAAATGGAGAGTGTGACAGTTACTGAGCTAGTCATTTACTTTTCAATGAAAGTCAATTGGAGCCAGAGTGAGTTGGAGCAAAACTTTGTCCATGAGCACATCCATATTGGGCTTCATTGAGCCGGAGAGTGAACTTTGTTCATCTGTATACAATCTATGATTGGTTGATGTACTTTAATCCTGAAGGAAATTTAGGCATACCAGCTCTTCAGTTAAAGTTGGGGTACTTAACTTTCAAATGATTATTATAACCCACAGAAGATAGAGCTGTGTAATATGTATCTAAACTTTACTTTCTACAGATTGGTTCTTGGGCTAGGTTTTGGGCCTTTTTCAGAAAGGAAACTGATAAAAGGCCATCCTCTCTCAGCCCAAAGTTTAAAATAGTGACTTTCAGACATTTTTTCAAGTGTAATGTGAAAAAAATGAACAAATCAGACCTCAACATGCTCCCAAGTCTCCTTTGGGACTGAATAAGGGTCTTGTTGTACAGGTGCTGGTTGTCTTTCGACTTTTAGTGAACTGCAATCAACAAAAGACACAATTTAGCTATATAATTTTTTGGGTTGTTAAAGCCTCCCACACCTCCCAACAATATTGCTTTGCTTGCATTTGGCATACCTCAGAATGGAAATGAATTTGATTTTTTTATTAGAACGTTTTTATTACTAAGAGTGCACTTCAAAGAATGCATACATTCTATAGGTCTGACCTGTTGGAATCTCCTGCTAGTCTCAAAGGAAATTAATGTTTGTCTAAGTATTCTGCATCATAGATAAAAACCGAATAGGATCATGTGTAGAATCAATCATAATGAGCTGTCCCTTTTTGTATAATATTGTATAAATTCTTGCTTGTGGCCTCTCCATCCAGGGTTCATTAAATGTTCTTTTACAGGAGGGTCAAACTGCAGTTGGGAGCAATGAAGGATTATGCGGTCGAGATATTGGTAAGTTGGGCCGGTTTTTATAAAAAGTGCAGCTTTAACGTTATTTCCCCAGACTACTGTAAAACCACTTTGTGCTTATTGTACAGTGCTACGGAGGGCCGGGATTCTCAATGAACACTGTGATCTGCTAAACCAAAATGGCGTTGTTACTTTAATTCCTCACGTTGGTGCCTTATGTTTGGTCGATGGATCAGTTGTTACTTCTCCCTGCCGGCTGACTCAGGGTAAGGAGAAAACAAGGCTAATGTATGAACAAAGTTCTGTATAACGGTAATCAGTTATGTCATCCCTTTTTGATCTTACAACTACAACCAAAAAAATAGTTTTAGTCCAGTTTAAAGTTAAAGGTGTATCTACAGTAGAATGATTAGTGGTCTAATAAGGTCATTACATTTGCAATGCAACTATTGTTGCCACATTCTAACCTGTCGCTTTCACATGTATGTCATTGACAAACTTGAATGACTCGTTCTGGTTTCTGACTGGATAATCTGCTTAAACTTATATAAAACGTATTGTATCTATTGTAATGTTAACTATACATTTGAAACTTTTGTTCATGAAATATGTTGACCTTGTATCTTGTGAATCTAGATGTAGTACATTTAACTACATGATTCCTTTTATTCCAATATACCATAGAACAATAGTTGAACAGTCTTTTCTACTGAACCCTACAATTTGTCTAAAGGTAAGCACCTTTATAGCCGTCCTGAAAGTTGTTTTTTACGTTCTTTAGCCTATAGTGCTTCATTCTACAGCCTTTACCCTCGTTCTTAGAACATTAGAATACCCTGTTCTGAAAACGAAATGCCTGCTCTTCTATAAGAGTCCTTTCCTAAGCTCACAATTGTTTAGCCGCTGGTGGTACGCCATGGCACTTCTCCCTTTTGAAGAAATGGTACGAGATCACTGCATTACATCTACAAATGAAGTCCGTTTTATTCCCCCGGTTTCCCCACAGCAGCTGGAGTAGACTATGCTCACTCCACAGGGCAGATGCCATTTCTCTTACTAAACATTTTGAAGGGCACCAAGGTCCGAACAAAGCCTCAGACAAAGCCCCAGGCCCTCCATTTTAATTGGCAGATGGAGTTGATATGACAGGTTTGAAGTGGGCCAAAGCTTTAACCTTTTTAAAGGACATGGGTGAGCAAGCCTGAAACTCCCCTGGGTCTGGAGTCTGTCACTAGCCCAAACGGCTTTCATCTATTTCAACTTCAACCATCTTTATTCTAAAACTTCATTGAAATTTGAATTCATCTAATCATGCTCGTTTTCACATAACCATTCTTTCAGTCTAAAATGCATAGGCCTGGCTGCTTTTCAAAATTAAGCAGTGCAGGGCTTTTTTAGCGTTACAACTGCTTTGGGAAGACCTTAGTTCGGTGACTGAGGGGCAGGGCAGTTGTAGCCTCACTAGAAACATGCCACCACAATGTAAAGAGTGGTACAATAATCTGAGTGTCCAATAAAGCTTTATATAAACCTGATGGGTTAATATTGTTCTACAGCAAATGTAAAATACAATGTAATACTGTGAAGCCAAGTATGAGAAGTATTGTTTTGTCAGTTTGTCCAATGTCCCTAGTCTACACTATAGAGCACCACCACACCAGTTACTTTTACCATTTCAATTTATCCAATATCTCCGGCAGAAATTGCTGCATCTGAGGCCATTTTCTTGAACAAATGATAGTAATTTCCAGTCCTAGAGCTGCTTGGATCTATCACACGCTGCCCTCTCAGCTCCTTTGTCACTCGTCAGAAGTCATTAGTCGTAGCTAGATTAGTATTTGGTGCGCAGAGGGGAAGAGGAGCAGGCCGAAGTAAAGAAATATAGATGGATGTAACGCTATGAGACACGATCCGATATATAAAGTCTAATATTACTTCAAGATGAGGGTTTCGCAAGTGTGCCCTAAATCCATGCTGTCTTGGTCACTGCCAATCACTCTGGGAATTGTGTGCTTTGTTCCATTTCAGTGGTAGACTAAAACTTGCTCCAACCTCTTTTACAATTGGTCGACTTTGGTTCAATGCAATCTGACTGGGCTTGAAGCTTCATTGCAATTTTGTGTTTTCATTATAAATGGGGAAACTTGGTTCTAATGGTTGCATATTATTTTGATCGCTACGACTTGGATCATGAAAGTACACTTGGATGCATACTATCTTGATTGTATTATGCATTGGGTCACAGAGAAGGCAGTATGTTCGCATTTCAGTCTTTAATAAAGTGAAGGAAAATGGCAGGATTGACTCATACTCAATTGCAACAGTTATAAAACTTCTCACAAATGAGGTCCAGACTGTTTTACAGATTTTATTTTATCTGTTAAACAGTCTGGACCTCATTTGTGAGTAGAAGTTATATATGAAGGTTGCCTGTGCCAGGTGCCGCAGTGGGATGGCTGAGGCTGTAAAGTGCCAGTGTTGTTGTGCCCTTAGGCAAGACACTTCACCCGCATTTTGTAGAATGAGCCAAGTGGGTGCATGAATGGCTGGTGGTGGTTGGAGGGGCCAATGGGGCACTCTGACAGAAGCGAAGCAATCAGAGTGCACTCTGGGGCACTCTGATTGAATGACACGTGACGTGTCTGAGTGTCAAAAAAACTGCAATATAAAACCGATACATTATTATCATAAAGATAATCTCAAACTGCAATTCAAAGGCACACTTAAACTTCGCTCAGTTTCCTGAAGAAGTCGTTCCTTTGAAATGTTATGTATTGTAGCGTTTGTTTTTAAACACATTAATCATGGATTATTTCTATATAGGATAAAGCGGTCAGATTTTTTAGCAATAGAAACAAAGACTGAAGATGGCACTTGTGGAATTTTGTTACATGAATTCTTTTCTCTTTAGGATCCATTCTACAACTAGGAAAAGACACAATGTTCCGTTTTAATCATCCGACTGAGGTTGCAATCCTTAAAGAGAAACGGCAGGTAAAGGCAATTAAATGAATAAATGACCTTGTGCTTTCTTTCAGTAACTACTGCTCCTCACTCATTCACACTTTCACTGCGCATTTGTCTGATCCAGATGATGCTCTGGTTTTGAATAAAAACACCTGCTAACACGGCGTTCTCTGCCAGTTTCTCTGTTTTGTGTGAATCTCTTCCTGTAATAATTGGTTGGCCCATTATTTTGTCCTGTGTTTCATGCAAAATTAAATACTTTCCAACAAAATGTATTCCAGGTGCCTGTCAATGCTGCAGTTTAGCTTTTTGTTTGAAACTGGAGGTTATAGCTGGGACATGGAATGCTGCAGAATAATATAATACTTATACCTTTTATGTATAGATACTTTATTGATCCCCTTAAGAAAATTGCAGGTGTCCAGCAGCAGAAGACTCATCCAAGTTTGTTGTACAGTCTGACAGCCAAAGGAACAAAGGATCTTTTGAAACGTTTCGTCCGGCAGCGCAGTGATAGGAGCCTGTTGCTTCAATTACTCCTCTGAGCGGCCATAGTGTCATGCAGAGGGTGCCTGGAGTTACCCAGGATGCCCTGCATTAGAACCTCATTCTTCTCTCCAGCACAGCTCCCACAGTCTACACTTCTCATCAGACACATATCCTGATCAGTGTCTACCTCCGTGTGACACGATTATGGGCTTTACAGTATTAAACGTTAAAAATGAACAGAAACTAAAATGAAGTGGTCAGTTATCTCTGAATACATGCTTTCAACTTTTCTTTTCTAAAACACTATAAACACAGCTTTTTGTCACTCTTACAAGGTAATTGCATTGGAGTCACCTAGGGGCACGTGCTTTTGTAGCCAGACGTTGAAAGTACATGCGTTTTGCCCTCACCTGCCATATTCACGTTCTCAACTGGTCATCAGGCACTTAACAATTATCAGTCCTACTCAAGTCCTTGTCCTTTTTACAGGAATAGTGAGGGATCAATGGATAGATCAAGATTTGCATAGTCTCGTATGTGACTCAATGTTTGCTAGCACTCCTCTGCATCGAAGTTCAAGTTTGTGTATGGCAGGCTGCTGGCAGAATTGTTCTATGCCCAGACTGCTTGGGTGGCTAGTCTTCTGCGGAGTGGGTACTTATGTGAAAATGTGGTGAGGGGGTCATTTTTGTTAAATTTGGCACATTTAACCCTCGTTGTGTTTCAGAGTGGGCTGCTGTCGGCCGTCAGCCTGTCGCCCACTGACACGTTCAAGTCTGCTGAGAGTGTGTCCAAGGTGATGCTGCAGGGACCGGGGTAAGACTAGAACTCTGCTGAGATACTTTTTTTTTTCTCCCTTGATTTTTATCAGTAGTGGTTTTCTGAAAATATATAAGATTTTCAACACACTTCATTTTTCCCCAAATTAAGTTTTCATCAGGGTTTATTATTTCTCACAATAACACAATAAGTTATGGGCCGATTTTAACATTGTCAGGACTCTGTAACCATGATCATTTCATTACTCCATTACATCGTTTTGTTTCTTAAATAAGCATCTGTTATTTGCCGTGATGCCACTGAGATCGAACAAATTGTCCTCATACAGTTTGACTTTGAAAATTAAATCTCGAGCTGATAAGTGATGACAATAAGTTGGCTCCAGTCAACGTTAAATGCTATGGGTGTGACATTGGCGCTCTATTAGTCCTTCTCCTGCAGTCTATGGTACTCAATTATTTACATTTCCCCTTTTGTTAAATTCCAAACTTGTCACAAAGTCCCCCTTGTTAAACAAGGATAAAGCATAGATAATTTTTGTTAGTAATAGTATACTAACATAAACTCTTTTTAAATGAAAAACTCATTACTATTACAAAAATTACACAAAGAAAAAGATTAATATTTTGTCTATTCTTAATATTTGTTCAATTCTGTTTTGCCTCAAAGCTAAGTTTAATAACATAATCATCATAAGCTTCTCTGACCAGGTGATAAATGTCTTTTAAACATTCTGCATAATGTTATTGCAGAAATTGCTTGTTTATTCATTTGATTTTACAGGCCAAGGTTGCCCAATGTTCAGAAGCGGTTATTTATTATATTTAATTTACAAATTTACACAAATGCTTCCTTTTATTTAAATGTGTAAAGGGTTTGCTTGGGACTGAAGATCCTGGTAGTCAACCAAAATATGTTAAATTGGATAGAATCTGTTGACCCTCTCGGAAAAAGTTATCCCTGTGTTCCAATAGTCTGAAGTCTGTAGACCTCACAATGTTAATGTGACATTTTATCTTCTCTCCCGGATTTTAAGAGTAGCTATCGATTTGTCACTTTTTCTTCTCATTGGACAAGTCCCAAAATTCAATCTGTGTTCTTGTTATTTACCACAGCCTCAAGTGGTGACCAATTTCAGACCCTGAGCCTGTTAGATCTGATAATGTTGTTTTACAGCATGTGTTTGGTGTACAATTTTCTCTCCGGTGCTGTGTGCTTTTGTGTTCAGGGGATTTGAGACCTCTATCCCTGATGCCCCGACATGGCATAGTGTGGATACAAAAGTAAATTTATCTGTAGAATGTATAGGCTCAGTGCACAGATGTTATCTTCAGCTACACTGGCACTATCTTTATCCTGTTTGTCCCTGCTCCAAATAGTCTTCACAGACTTGCTTTGTTTGTACACATTCCTGTCTATACATTTCACTACAAGTAGCACTTTGATAAGCCTGTAAATAAATAATCTTTTTATATTTTTAAATATTAATTTGTTGTCTTAACTATGGGAAAGTGCCAGTAAACTACACAGGTGACACTGATGCTGAGTGGATGGCACTCTTGCTTCTCAGCAAGAAGATCGTGGGTCCGAATCCTGGTCAGAACATGCTCTTTCTGAGTGGAGTTCTCCCCGCGTCTGCGTAGGTTTCCTCCAGGTTCTCCAGTTTCCCCCACAACCAAACTTGCACAATAGATGTGAGTGGATGGTGTTGGTGTTTGATGCCCGTGATGTGTGTCTTGATTCTGTCATCACCATGTGTGGATTGAATGAAACAAACTCTAAACATTATTTTATGTGAATGGGGCTCAACAGATTTCTTTTTGTCTTTTAGTGAACTTAGAACCCCACAGCCCCCTACACTAGTTGGGCATTTTATCACCCTACTATATGAAGCATGACCAAAACCTCATGGCAATATGTGACTGTATGAATGTCAGAAATTTTGGCTCTTAATAACTCTGCATTCATTCACTCATACTTCTGCTTGGTTTCTGAGACAGTTGTACAACTAAAGCTGAAGGATCTGAGGCCCCTGTACCAAACAGCCCTTTTCTGCTCTGATGGCCCCCTCAGCATGAAGCCTCTCTGGCCGCTCTGACCACAGTCTGTTATGAGCTGGTCTCTCCGGGGAGCTGTTCACAAACTCACCCCTCAGTTGTGTTGCACACAACTGAACCTGCTTCAGCTATGGGTACTGTTTCTTTATACCCTTACCCACTAGCAAAACTGCAGCCAAAACAAACCATGAATTATTCAAGCCAATCTCAATGTCATCACAACCTCGCATGTTTGAGAAAATACTTCTCACGGGAAATTAAGCATGTATTTTTTATTAATCTCACTCCGACATTTGAACCGCATGAGACGCTTTAAGATTTTTTGTTTGCAGCACATAACCTTAAGTGATCAGTTACAGGGGTTATCATTAACATTTTTTGCAAACATTCTGTTTTCATCCCAGTGATATTTTAGGAAACGATTTTGTTTAGAAATATTGTTTCTTGTTTCTGAGTGCTTCAACCAGAAGGGGATGCTGTCAGAGCAGGATGTAGAAATGGGCAAAAGCAGACCATATTAAAGGATTTGTGAGTGGAAACAGCGGGAATCCTCTTTATCCGAAAGCAGGGGAGTCACAGTGGGCAAAGATACAAGAGCTGGGCACTGGGTATTGTCCAGCTTCTCTGCTTCATAATGAATTTGTTGTGTACTTACTGTTTGCACATATTCATAAACTGAAGTGTGTTCGGCCAGAGGTGCACAAGTTTCCAGTTTCATAAAACTAAATCTTAGATTTTTAAATAGTTATTGGTTGGCTGCCACATGTGGCTAAGAGATTTGTGCAAGTGCAATAAAATGATGCTTATTTTCCTGTCAAAGTCACATGTTTTTATACTTCTATAACTTCACTAAATCGGCTGTAGTTAAAAATATAAAATCCTCCAGAGCTAAAAAAAAAAACTAGTAATTTCAGTGACTGGTCTTCTCCCATCTCAACCCTCCTGGACCCGCTGCAGTTCACCAACAAATCTGGGCCGGCTGGGGTCTTGGTGCAGTGGTTACAATTTGAAGCTGAACACCCAGACGACAGTGGAGGTGATTGTGGACTTCAGGAAGACCACAGGTCTCATCACTCATGTCAGGTGGGACATGACAATCAGCTCCCTCATCAAGAAGGCCCAGCAGAGGATGTACTGTTTGCGGCAGCTCAGCAAAGCTAATCTGCCTGCACAGATGTTGGTGCAGTTCTACACGGCCATCATAGTCCTACCTCACCTCCATCAGTGTGGTGATGAAGGCTGGAACTACAGTGCATTGTGCGTTCTGCCGAGAGGTGATCGTTCGCAGCTTTCCATCGCTGCATGGTCTGTTCTTCGCCCACGTTGTCGACCAGAACCTCCCACCAAAAGAACGGTTTCTTCCCCTCAGAAGAACGATTGTCAACTTATCCCACTGTTCATTTTTTTATGTGCACTTAGTGTGCACAACTGTAACAATGTTAGGAAAATATTTTTTTACCGCATTATCAGCTGTTGATCTCTTAAGCTACAAACGCAGCAGAGATGTGAGGAAAAGCAGGGAAATAATTATTGACTCCATAGAAATTTAGCAGGAATGGGATGCATGTTCATTAATGAAATATTGACCTGACCATGCTGACATATTTAACGCCAATTTTATTTATTTTTTTCTTTTTTTTTTTTAATCCAAATCATGAAACGTCGTCCAATATTTAATTTCATTTCTTTATTAATCCATTTCTGGGTCAGGGGGGTGGCAATCAGAGCTGCCACGCAATTCACAAAGCACCAGCCACTTGCTGATCCTCTTGCAGGTGGTGGGTTCACAGGAAGATGGCTGCTCCTTCAATGAACAGACAGCTTTGGTGTTTCCGCATGGGCTTCAGGAAAAGTTGGGTTAAGTGTCTTCCCCAGGGACCAAACGACAGCACGTGGTGGGGGATCTAACCCATTACCATTATATTACTGTCGAAATTGCTGTAAACGGCTCAAATATACTCATTAGCTCTCTGTATAGAACGCCAGGATCATGCTTAATCCTCACAGAAAAATACAATCATCAAATTTCACTACTACAATGTACAGTAATGACCTCCGCCTGTTAATCCTCAAACGTAGTCGAATAACATGCAGCACAGCTACACTTATAGACAATATCTTTACAAATGAGATAAATAGAGAAATAACAGCCGGCCTACTTATCAATGATATAAGTGATCACCTCCCTGTCTTTAAGAGTCTTCCATCATTTTTTACTCAAATTCCAAACAGCTGATACAGTTATACAGAAACTGATCCAACATAGATCACCTGAAGCCATGGCCGCTTTCAAGGCAGATCTAAGTGCACAAACTTGGGAAGAGGTCTATGCCTCTGAGGATCCTGATCTGGGTTATGCCTTTTCAGCTATTGCAACCAAACTCTGATAAATATTGTCCTTTTAAAGCAAAAAACAAATATAAAGTAGATAAGCCATGGATCACTCGGGGCATATTGAATGCATGCTAGAAGAAAAACAATCTTTTTAGATTATACCTAAAACATAGAAATAGTCGCAGAAGAAAGATATAAAACATAGAAAAATAAATTTATAAATATAATCAGAGTGAATAAGGAAAATTACTGGAACATCAAAGTAATATTAGTGGAATCTGGAAAATATTAAATGGTCTATAATCTTAAATTGAAATTGTCAAATGTTGGAATTTTGGGTAAATTGAGGCATGCCTTGAACCAAAAATCACGCCACCAGTTGTACAACTCCCTTATTCTTCCCTGTTTGAGTTACGTTGTTGAAATATGGGGAAACAATTATAGAACAAACATTGAACCAATTTTTCTACTTCAAAAGAAGGCCGTATGAATTGTGTTTAAAGCACACTACTACGCACCGACCAACCCTCTTTATCCAGTTAAGGACTTTAAAAATGTATGATATTGTTGATGTGAGTACATAGGGCTCAGCATAGTAATCTTCCACCTAATATTCAAAATATGTTCTAAACCACTATCTCTATGTGCAATCTTAGAGGAACAGGGATTTTCAAAATAAGGCAAGAACTAACAAAAAAAGCAGATGTATTTCAGTCAGAGGAGTGAGACTATGGAACAACTAGGACGACACAATTAAAAATTCTTACACATTAAAGACCTTTAAAAATAATAAACATATTTTAGAAAATTACCAAGCCCAAGAATGATAGGTCTCGCAGCTCTCCTACACTTCTATGGCAGCCTTTTGCTGTTTCCTTTTGTTAAAATGTAATTGTTTTCTCAAATTATTAATATCTTTCCGTCCTATTTATTTTTTCAATTTTCTCCTGATCTTGAAATTTTGTTTGGCTTTTTTGAATGGGTTTTGCCCAATACTTTGAAGTATAACTTACTTTTGCCTAATCCAATTCATTAAGTCTCCAGCCTAATCCCTTCGGGCAAAACTGCTTTTGTAAATCTATGTTAAAGCATGTACATCACTGACATAAGATACGTTGTTTTTGTAACCTTGTCCTCTTTTTTTTTTTTTTTTTTAATGCCTTTTTATGTCAAAAAATCATTTGCATGACCGAATAAATAAACACAAACAAACCATTAGGATCAAAGGCCGATGCTCTTTCTAACTGAGCCACTATTCCCCCATCAGCCAATATTATATTAAATAAATCTCACTAATTTTGTTGTGGCACAGAGTGCCATCCCTTTTTAGACAGGTGACTTGAAAAACGCTGCACAGAACTTTTCTCATTCTCCTCATCCTAAAAAATCCTTTAATCGCGGCCCCTCTTGTTGATGCTGTGAATGGTTGACTGCCCCGGTCGGAAAAGCCTGTAAGCTGCTGTTTACAGTCAGAAATCGTACAAATGTTTCTGTTCCCTCGTCATCGAGGCTCAGTATAGTATGCAAATCCTCAAATCAACATGCACAGATTCTATTTAATTTCACAGCTAGCTGAGTGGCGCTAATCTCATCCAACTGTTTGGGCTTACCAAATCTAATGGTGGTTGTTGCATAGTTTGAGAATTTGAAATACTTTCCACTCAAACCAAAGTGCTTTATTTCCCCTATAGGATATAACCCCAATACAATCGGGTTTAATACTATAAATGGCTCTATGCCATTGATGGTCATAAGCTTTTTTGCCATTACCTCAGCGCAGAAGTTTACCTTTGTTTTTGTGTTCTTAATGCTGTGACAATAGTATTCTCACCAGTTCAACTAGTAATGTAAAAAGTGTGAGTGGGATGTGTTCCCAAAGAAGACCTTGTTGCACAAAGTAAAATATTTGACATCTGAATTTTGAGAGTGCAAGGTCTTGGATAGTTTTTTTTTCTCCACTTTTTTGTTGAGTGATCAACATGGTGATGTGCAGCGAGGTTGGGGCACTAACTTTATCACCATAATTGTTCAAAGTAAATGGACATGTCTGATTATGGCTTTATGAAAAAAAATGTGTTTTCAGATGTGTGAATGTGATGTCTGTGGAAACGGGGAACGACAAAGAAAAACCAGTTTCCAAAGTAGGTACCACAATCAAAATCATATGGATGTGTTTCAATGAAACTGGAGATTTGGCAGATTTTGCAACATACAGAACGGCATACTCAAGCGTAATCTGATAGTAGCACTTGGCCCTGAACTTATTTTTAAAATGTTCGCATAAGATTAAAAGCAGCAGTCGACATTTCGGTTTACTAATTGGCCCTGATTTAATAAACAATAATTGCATTTTTGGAAGATTTATACACCAGCGCATCTAATTTTATCCGATCAGTTTAAACATTTAAACCACAACCAAATTATTTTTATTGTGCCAAACATGTAAAGTTTGTGTGAAATTCACATCTTCTGAAATGACATGTTCTCCAATTATTAAATATCTTGGTAATACATTCTTGACATTCTTATTTACAAAGGTTTCTGTAGCTAGATTCTATTTCATCTGTAAAATGGTTTAAAAAAATTAAGCTGTTATATATTCAAATGTCTTTGTTTCCCATGTTAACTAGGCCACACCTGTGAAAACTTCTGTCCCTCATTCACTGGATGGAGCGGCGCATCAGGGTGGAGTACACATCCGGGGCCGTCGTGAGCCGGAGGGGAACCCCTGTCATAAATCAGGGGCAGAGCTCTCATCAAAGGGCCTGCAGAGGAGCGCTGGAGAGCTGCGGTCAGGGGACGGCAGACTTCGGCAGACGAGTGTCCCGGGCCGTGGTGATGGATGTGGCTCCGGGCCAGTAGGGAGCGCTAACGAGATCCAAGGAGTCTGTGCTCACCGCAACGAGGGGAGACGAGGCTCAGATGGGATCTCATTATCTGCTATATCCCACCTGCAGAGTGCGGAAGGAGGAGAGGCAGCACCCGACCCGCAAGGAGCCAGCACACTCGATTCTCGTCCTCAATTTGACAAAACTGCTATTGGCTGTCCTACCACCACACGGGAACTGTCCCTCTACAGAGAGATGGATGTAGATAAGTGGCCATATAGGGTGCAGACTGTAGGCTTGGAATCTCTGGTCAACACGGTGTCCTGGATTGTACAAGGCGCAAGTCAACGTATTTTGAGTTCGTCCCTTGTGTTACAGCAAGTATTGGAGCAGAGATTGCATCCGGTTAGTTTTGGTTGGCCTTGTCATGTCGTCGCTCTGGTCAGAAACAGTAAGGTTTTGTCTGTTGTGAAAGACTGCAATGTGATTTCACTAGTTAAAGATGGGTACTTCACTTCTCTCTTCAGTGAAATGAAAATATTGTCCTTGGTAAAGAAACTGCCGCTTGTTCAACACTTTCATTTTGAGATGATGCAGCACCTTCAGGCAACGAGTGCTGGGAATATACATGTAGCCCCCCAGAACTGTGCCAGTCTGGGTTGTACTCCTCCAGAAGAGCAAAGTAGGGATACAAGTGAAAACGGAGAAAATGCATCGGGAAACGGAATGCCGCCGGATGATGACCAAACGGAAGTGAAGTTAAAGCTCATCCTGCAGCACGGATATGAGCGTGCTGATGAGCAAACACGGAGAGTGTCAACAGTGTGGTTTAAAGATGCCAGTATCTACTTTCAGGCATTAATAACATTCCCTGACGCACTGCTGAAGTTACAGCTGTCTTATTCAACACTGAGAGCCACTTTACAGAACATCATTCCACGTTCACTTTTTACTTCTCAAATGGTTGTTGCACTTTTTTGGCTTGAAGTGGCTAAAAGAAGTGATCCCAAAGCTCAGCCTGCTCTTGTGATATTGATGGAGGATAGCATGTACATAGTGACTGAGCGCAGCGGAGCTCTGGAGGTGTTTTATGAATTGCCTCTGGTTCAGCTGAAGGAGCTATACTTTGGCTTTGCTGGCCACAGTCTGTGCCTCGTTGGGCTAACAGAGGATGGGGTCCTGGGACTCTACACTTACAGCCAGTCTCTCAGCAGGGAACTGTGCCGGGCATTACTGGGGCTCCTCTGTCCCACAAAGGGCTGCGTGTCTCAGATCCCTCTGTTGAGCAAGGACATGATGGAGATGTCTCTGAAGCGGCAGACTCCTGTGCCCGACGTGCTGCTCGATGGAGGTTTGAGGGTCTCTAGTAGTTTCCAGAGAGGTCTGGCCGATCTGCTGAGCCTGCTTCAGTCCAACATCACTCCTATGCAGAGAAGTCCGGGAGAGGTGCAGCTGCAGCTCTACTGCTGTGTGGGGATATGTTTCCCTTCCAATCTGAGGCTGGTGGGACAGCTCTTTGTCACAGACGCACACCTCGGCCTTGTTCAGGAACACGTGGTCTTCTCAGATGTCTGCTCCGTCGCCCGGGAGATGTCGCGTCTGCAGTTTCGGTGTCTGACTGTGCAACGCCTGTGTGATGTGCGTGGTGTAGTGGTGCGTGAGGAGGACTCTCGTGGAGCTGTCGCTGTGGATGTAATCTTAGCAAATGTGAAGGCCAGAGGTCACCCTGAGAGCGGGATAGGCTGTGCACATCCATCGTCACACGCACAAGTGTGGAAATTAACTTTCAGCTGCTCTGCTGAGGCCGCCCGCCTGATTAATCACTTGTCAAGCATTTGATCAAGGGCTGAACAGCAGTAATGAAGAGCCCACTATGAAAACTCTCAGAGCCGTGGCAAAAGTGCACTTGAACCAGAGCGAGGCCAGAAATTAGAATTATTCTGAACTTTCTGTATCCATTAGGTTTTGTTAAAGTTCTTGCATTTTAGTGTTTCAAACAGTTGGGGAAAAGTTTTGTATTTTGTGATGTTCCAAAACTTTTAAATGTTGTGAAAAAATATAAATGTGGAGGTTTATTTTATAAAGTCTTTTATTGAGTTAATCTTGATGTTTTACTTTTATCACTTTGATTAAATAAAACAATAAATTGTAATGTTGCTCATCTCTATGACTGTGTTTTTCATATAAGGAACTTGATATCCTCAACCTACCTCACCTGCCCTCCAATTGAATTCTTGAACAAGAACTTGACTTGAGTTGAAAGTGTGAGATGGACATGGCCTCGTATTGAGCACAGCTGCCTTAATAGCGAGGTGCTCTTTCAGACACACATCCCCGGGCAGTCTCCCCATCTCTAATCTTTATGATTTCCCTGTGGGTTTCCCAGGCCTAATTCTCCCCGACACTGACTGCACATAACAGGATAATTTGTTTACCTCCTCCTTTCCAGGCATTTGAACGTGAGGTGCTCTGTCCTCTGGTTGCTTATGTTTTGTTTGACCAAACTTTTTATGTTGTTACTATGTGACCAAAAAGTATATCCTTTCATCAATGAAATCGGTATTGCGCACACATATTTCCAAAAAGTACCATAAAATTCAAAATCAATATCCAGGTTTTAAGCAAATTGGCAAGAGGGTTATGTTTTCGGATAGAAGTGTACCAATTGAAGCTGACCATTAATCTACGAACAATAAACTAAACGGGCCTACACTTGTATGAGCATTTTTATTTGGATGACTAACAAAATAATAGTATCTCACTGCCCTGAGAAGATCTCTACTTATTTAATGACAACGTAAAAATCAATTCTGATGTTTGGCACATTACCTCAAAATGTTAAATCTTTAACAATAATAAAATAACTCTTTCAAGCAACAAAGCGGCAGCTAGGGGCAGCTGCTGGAGCACCTAATCTCACTAAAGTGGTTGTTGACACGTCCAGTCTTTTCAGTCAAAACCTGTGTGAAAAGCTTTAGAGTGGTCACATATTTGTGATTTTTATTCAGTATTTTAGTGTTTAACTGAGACTGTTTCTGCACTCACTCTGGTCTGGGTGGAAATGTGGTCAATATGAGGGAGTCAGTCTTGCTCTTGCATTAAGAATAAATGTTTTCAATAAACTACTTGTACAGTACATTGCACCCTATGAAATCAAGTTGTTTTTGTAGAGCTCAAAATACCAAAACTCTTGGACTTCACGTCCCCCCAGCTTGTTGTGATGAAGAGGGAGCTAACTCAGAAGGCAAAGCTCTTGATTTACCTGCCAGTCAACTCGAAGGACAAGATCGCGGATATAAGCGGACAAAATAAGTTGCCTCTACAGAGTGGCTAGGTTCTCCCTTAGAGTAAGGAAGACCTGAGGGAGAAGCTCTATCTCTGAGTGAGACTCCTTCGTGGAGAGGTGTTCAGGGCATGTACCACTGTGGGGAGACTCTGGAGGAAGACCCAGGACATTCCCCTGGATGAGCTGGAGGAAATGTGCGTGATGAGAGAACTGGGCTGAGAAAATGGACGAAGTAAGTAAGTAATCTTTATTTATATACCACCTTTTCACTGCAGATCTGAGTCTCAAAGCGGTTTACAATTGTAAAAAAAAAAAAACAAAAAAATTTTTTTTTGGGCATTTGTCTCTCACCCCACACAGAGATGGGAGCGGGGTCACCAGTATAGGAGGCGCATGCCAGAACTATTGGACATATTTTTAGTGGTAGGGGAAACCGGAGTACCCGGAGGAAACCTACGCAGACACGGGGAGAACATGCAAACTCCACTCAGAAAAGCCCTGATCCGACCGGGATTCGAACCCAGGGCCTTCTTGCTGAGAGGCGAGAGTGCTATCCACTCAGCCACCGTGCCGCCCAACCAATCAATTCTCCTGAGACCAGCTCTTGTCACCGATATTTATCCTCCACCGATTTTCCTCCTATATTTCAGTTAAATACATGCACGTCTCAATTACATAATCACATATTTCTTGTGAGGCTTGTGAGGTTTTTCCTCTCAAACACATTATTCCGGTGTGGACTAATGTGCAGAGGGACAGTCTTGGAGGAGGACGCGGTGGCCCTGAATGTCAGCGGTGTCTCATTTATGACCGTCTGTCCCGCAACGAGATGCAGACACAGAAGGACAACTCTGTCACGCACTGTCATCCCTAAATTGGTCTCTAGTCCTTCCTCTGTTTTTGGACTTGGCTCTGCACCTCACATGAGTCTAATTAGCATTTGCAGGAACTGTGAGACATTTACCACCGTGGACTGTGACAGAAAGAGCCGAGTTTTTCTGTAACCCCGAGGGCCGAACAGGCAGCATACCATCTGTTGATATGACTACTCTATCCATATGAGATCCAAGTTTGTCTACTAATACTAGAAAGTCCCCTGACAATAGTGGTGTGGACTCGCTCAAGTCTTGAGGGATTATTCACAAACTTATAAGGCAGGATTTTATGTACTTTGAGTTAGGGTTGCACAATATATTGAGAAACTATAATTGCAATAAAAGTGCAAGACCAGATCTGAATGATGTGCAATAATCTTTAGTTATTAATATATGCAAATCATGCGGTTTTTTTCATGCATACACCTACTTTTACCAATCAAGTAAGTAAGTAAGTAAGTAATGTTTATATACCGCCTTTCACAGACCAGAGTCACAAAGCGGTTTACAATTATTATTTTTGGGCATTTGTCCTCTCACTCCACACAGAGATGAGAGAGATCACACACTATCATAAGTGTGAACCCTGAAAGGGCTGTTTTGAGCGAGTACACAAACGTCTGTGGATTTTATATGGACCTTGGATTTAGGAGAGACGACAGAAGCAGGAACACAAAGACCAATGTCGTCCATAGAAAACATAAAAGCGATGAAACAAACTAATTCATAAAGCATATTTTACCTTCTTTACACCTGTTGAGATTAAAGTGACTAACCTTCAATGGAAAGACAAAAAATTCAATTTAGATTTTGTTTTGTTTTTATGTAATGCAAGTTTCATTTCTTTGGGATATGAAAATGTCGCAATATACATCGATATCGCAGTCCTTTGTTGCATGTTAGTTTTCCAACATCGTTCAGCTCTAATTTGAGTGAATTGAGTGATTGAGCTTTTTCCATGTCCATTACAGATTCTTGCCAAAACTTAAAATCAACAGATTTATACAGCACATGTCATACATTACTGCAAGTGACTTTATTCAACAAAGACAAAACAACAAAACAAACCATAACAAGACAAAAATAGGGACACATGAGTCATTAGTCTCAGGTAAAGTGCCTTGCGAAAGTATTCGGCCCCCTTGAACCTTTCAACATTTTGCCACATTTCAGGCTTCAAACATAAAGATATAAAAATTATTTTTTTTGTCAAGAATCAACAACAAGTGGGACACAATCGTGAAGTGCAACGAAATTTATTGGATAATTTAAACTTTTTTAACAAATAAAAAACTGAAAAGTGGAGCGTGCAATATTATTCGGCCCTCTTGCACTAATACTTTGTAGCGCCACCTTTTGCTGCAATTACAGCTGCAAGTCGCTTGGGGTATGTCTCTATCAGTTTTGTACATCGAGAGACTGGAATTCTTGCCCATTCTTCCTTGCAAAACAGCTTGAGCTCAGTGAGGTTGGATGGAGAGCGTTTGTGAACAGCAGTCTTCAGCTCTTTCCACAGATTCTCGATTGGATTCAGGTCTGGACTTTGACTTGGCCATTCTAACACCTGGATACGTCTATTTGTGAACCATTCCATTGTAGATTTGGCTTTATGTTTTGGATCATTGTCCTGTTGGAAGATAAATCTCCGTCCCAGTCTCAGGTCTTTTGCAGACTCCAACAGGTTTTCTTCCAGAATGGTCCTGTATTTGGCTCCATCCATCTTCCCATCAATTTTAGCCATCTTCCCTGTCCCTGCTGAAGAAAAGCAGGCCCAAACCATGATGCTGCCACCATGTTTGACAGTGGGGATGGTGTGTTCAGGGTGATGAGCTGTGTTGCTTTTACGCCAAACATATCGTTTTGCATTGTGGCCAAAAAGTTCGATTTTGGTTTCATCTGACCAGAGCACCTTCTTCCACATGTTTGGTGTGTCTCCCAGGTGGCTTGTGGCAAACTTTAAACGAGACTTTTTATGGATATCTTTGAGAAATTGCTTTCTTCTTGACACTCTTCCATAAAGGCCAGATTTGTGCAGTGCACGACTGATTGTTGTCCTATGGACAGACTCTCCCACCTCAGCTGTAGTTATCTGCAGTTCATCCAGAGTGATCATGGGCCTCTTGGCCGCATCTCTGATCAGTCTTCTCCTTGTTTGAGATGAAAGTTTAGAGGGACGGCCAGGTTTTGGTAGATTTGCAGTGGTCTGATACTCCTTCCATTTCAATATAATTGCTTGCACAGTGCTCCTTGAGATGTTTAAAGCTTGGGAAATCTTTTTGTATCCAAATCTGGCTTTAAACTTCTCCACAACAGTATCTCGGACCTGCCTGGTGTGTTCCTTTGTCTTCATGGTTCTCTCTGCGCTTTAAACAGAACCCTGAGACTATCAAAGAGCAGGTGCATTTATACGGAGACTTGATTACACACAGGAGCATTCTATTTATCATCATCAGTCATTTAGGACAACATTGGATCATTCAAAGATCCTCACTGAACTTCTGGAGTGAGTTTGCTGCACCGAAAGTAAAGGGGCCGAATAATATTGCACGCCCCACTTTTCAGTTTTTTATTTGTTAAAAAAGTTTAAATTATCCAATAAATTTCGTTCCACTTCACGATTGTGTGCCACTTGTTGTTGATTCATGACAAAAAAATTAAATTTTATATCTTTATGTTTGAAGCCTGAAATGTGGCGAAATGTTGAAAGGTTCAAGGGGGCTGAATACTTTCGCAAGGCACTGTAACAAAAGTTTGTTTTCTTCTTTAAGTGGAGTAGTTTCACTCTGCAAAAGTTTTGACCTCAATAAGGCCCTAGCTACATCTCATATTTGTCTATTGATGAAATATTCTCTATTTCCAACTTGAAAGAAGGAGCCACCAGTCTTTATGCCTCAGGATGACGCCTGATTGGCTGTTTACCATCGGTGCACCTAGGGTTGGATTATCAGTCTGATTATCAGTCTAAAGCGTTGCTAAAACTTGTGATGTGCTGTAAGCTTTGTGACAGCGAGGTTGGATAGAGCATGATAGACCCGTCCTGGTTCTTTGAACACAAGTTTCCTGCTTCAATTATATGTTTAAATAAATATCAAGTTGCATCACAGAGAGGGCAGAACAAGTGGCTCCATTGTTAATTAAAATATATTATTATCTGACAGTGCCCTAGTTCAGGAGGATTTATTCAGTGTCTGTTGTGTGTAGTGGTTTATTTAGAAAAATAAAAGACTTAATAATTACCGCAGACACAAATAAAGCACTTAATTAGAAGTCCGAGCAAACAGAGCAATGTATCACTGCCCATGGAGTTTGGAGCCTGAGTAAATGCTGTGGTCACACGTGAGCGTGGTCTGCATGGTTAACAGGTGCGTTTGCCACAAAATAAACAAGAAAACGCGAAGCAATTCATTAAAGCTCAGATCATAAATAATCATTTTATTGTGACCCACTTTCTGCATGACCAAAGTCATTTTTCTCCACCGCATAAATGATTCTTCAAGTAAGTAATCTTTGTCTTGAAACAATGCAACGCTTTTCGTTTGCACCTCTTATTCTAATTATCAAGATCAATATTTACCTCCAGCAGTAACTTGTCTGAAACTTTTACATCTATCGACCCTCATCCCCATCATTTTGATTGATTGTCAATGATTTGACAACTTTTACGCAAAAACCCTTTGTGAATAGTGGTGAAATGAAGAGGTAAATAATCTTTGGTTCTAATGTAGTTTATAATAGTAAGTAAGTCAAAAGCTCTCAAATGTTATTGTGCTCTTAGTCAAAACACAATGAATAATACGCTTTGGTCATTATGAAACGTACTATAGAACTGTTATGCATCATTCAATCAATCAATCAATCAAAGTTTTATTTATAAAGCGCTTTTTCATACAACAGATGCAACACAAAGTGCTTTACAGTTTGGCTAAAAAACAATCCTGCCCATGCCCTCCCCCCGACCGCCCAACAGACCCTCCCCACCACAAGCAAACACCCCCCCCCCCCCCCCCTCCCCCACACACACACACGCGCACACACACACACACCGATAAAACAATAAAACGACGATAAGAGACTTGGCAGGGTTCAGATGCAACCGGCTGAAGAAACGCCATCCAAGGAGCCGTCAGCGCCAGGAGCAGAGAGCCGCCCATAGCCAAAGGGGACGACACAGGACCCAGAGGGGACCCAAAACCGAGGCCCCGGGCCCCCACCAGGTCCAAGAGTCCGACCACCACAGCCACAGCCAACCACCGCTCCCAGCGCAGAAGGCTCCTCCAGAGGAAACACTGGGGATACTTAAAAACAATACAATAAGTAAAACACTAAAATGTGAGCCTGAAAGGAACTATCACACAAAACATGAATAAAAGCAATAGCAATATAATAAATAATAAAGGATAAATAGAATATATAAAAATGGACTAATAAATACTAATCAAAAGCTAATCTAAAAAGGTGTGTCTTGAGCCTGGCTTTAAAAATATGAATGTTCTCTGCGGCCCTGAGCTCCTCCGGCAGACTGTTCCAGAGACGGGGGCCGTAGTGTTGGAAAGACGCCTCACCGTGAGTGTGTGTCCTGACATTATCAGAGATGAGTCTTTCTCACTACACATGTTCAAGTATTAGCAGTTCTTCCCTAAAGCCATGAGTGACACGTGAACATAGTTATCAAGCCACAAGCTTCAAGCTGTTGAGTTTTTCTGAGAGCTGCGACGGCAGAAGGAGTGGGGCCACACTGCTGATGTTGATGCTGTGAGTTTCTTCTCCTCACCTCCTATTTCAGACCTCTCGCTTCAGCCAGTGTGTCATTAATCATCCTGTTTATGGTAAGTGTTAGCGCAGGCTCTCCGCATTGTAGATTACAGGAGAAATACATAATTAATAACAAAACTAGTTTACAGTCAAACCGCATCTGTTTACGGTTTGTTGAAAGTGTGATCAAAATGACTGTCACAACTGAACTTGAGTTGTAAAGTTGTAAACACTCTTCATCTTAATCCCATGTTTAGTTCAAGTTTAATTAAATATCTATAAAAGATGGATGCTAGTGACCTGAATTGCAATTTGGTTAGAGTCCAATTGAATGTATGGTGAATGGTGATATTTATCTTAACTTCATCACTATCATCATACTATGTTAGAATAATTGATTTAAAGCAGATTAATAAACAAACTGTCGAATAGTCTTGGTTGCATATCACTTGTTCAGTATGTACTAATGTGAGACTTGGATAATAACATTTAGATTACTACCTCCAGGCCTTTCTGTGTGGGGTTTGCATCTGGGTAGATTTCCTCCAGGTGCTCCAGTTTCCCTGACCGCTAATAACGGGAAAAAAAGGAATGAACGTAATGAAAGATAAATGGGTTTTGACGGTCGGAGGCTTCGATGCTCCAGTGTGTTTGCTGTCTTACTTCCATCGTCATGTGTGGAATGTGAATGAAAAAAAAAATAGATCTCCAAAATTGTAAGTAATTAAGTAATCTTTATTTATGTAACACCAGACCAGAGTCACAAAGCGCTTTACAATTGCTGTGGCCATTTGTCCTCTCATTCCACACCGAGATGGGAGCGGGGTTGCCGTACAGGAGGCGTGTGCCAGACCTACATGTTTTTAGAGGTAGGGAAAATCAGAGCACCCGGAGGAAACCTACTCAGACACGAGAAGAACATGCAAACTCCACTCAGAGATGTCCTGTTCCGACCGGGATTCCAACCCACTCAGCCACCATCTGCCCTTGGTTGGTGAGAGTGCGTTAGATAAAGATTTCTTACTTACTCTGCAAGCTTAAGGTATTGCTAACCAAATTCTTAATAGTAGGATTTAATGCTTTTTGTACCAACTATGAGAAACTACTAAAATGGGGCCTACATATTGACAGTATATTATGGCGGATCTGAATGCATCTCCCTATTTCTTGTGCACTTATAGTCTAACAGTTCACGTTCTCTTTTTATAGCTCATCTTCTCAAACTTCTTAATCTCTCAATCCCTCGTCTCGAAGATGCTTGCTCCACTTTCCCTGTGCTCTCACCTGTTTTGCTTCTACCCAAAGAATAGCCTGTTCCCTCATTAGCGCCTTCATCTTCCGCCCTGTTCAAGACCTCGCAACTAGACATTTCTCTGTAATTGATGCTGTTGTTGCTCTTCACTATTTTTGATATGTCCTGGCTTTTTCTTGAAGGAACAGGGTGCATCTTGGTCCTCTCTGCAGGCGGCAAATTACTTTCTCCGAATCGTTCTTACACCCCTGACTGAGACTGCAGAGGCAAAACAATTTGTCCAACATGAATGGGCTCCCACGAGACTGACTTTAAGTGTTAAATGACCCTGTTGAACCCCATACTAATCCGCGCCAGGGTAGCTCGCACTTACACCTTCTGTGCTGCTGTTTGAAGCCTGTTCATGCAAATTCAAGGTGATCTGATTTTTCTCAGGCCTTATTTTTCGCCGTAGGAGCCCCAGGGGAACCCAAACTCACGCCTGCTCGCAAAATGCCTCTCCGTGGATATAAATATAATGCAACTTTGGCATTTCACCCATAATTAAACACGCAGTGGCACGGTTTACTTTGCAAATAGACATGTCAAAGTGTTGACGGCGAGCTGCAGGATGTGGACAAAACCATCAAATACAATGAACATGCTTCTTTATAGTCTATACTGCGCACTATGCAAAGTGTATTGATTCCAGGAAATTAAACTTGAGACCTAAGGCAATAAGAAAACAAAGAAAAACACTCAAATGAAGCTCATGTGAATGTGTTTTCGCTCAATATCTGTAGGTGGCAGCAGTAAGTCACTTTCAGCCTGTGACAGCTCTTTCTGGGCTCTCTTCTCATAAACTGAAATGTGCTGTGCCCTCCAGACATCTGCTTGGTTGTAAAGGGAATGAATAAATAAAAGAAAGCCTTATGAATGACGCTTCAAGAATTTATGTTGCATGCAAAACATATTCTGTTTCTGTATTATAATCCTTATTGGTACATTTATAGTTTGGCGTTTATGCTGTAAGTGCATCTGTGTTTTCCCTGTTATGTCGGAAATAGGACTCCTTGGAGAATATTTGGACAAAGGAGTTCTGGAGGGAAAGTACAGCGTGACAAGTAGACAGTGTACAATAGCAGGATCATTAATTAACGCTGGTGTGAAGTGAATCGATTCAGGCCTTGTGCACGACACGCACTAACAGCCCCGTCTAACAGCCTCCACGGGGGGGTTCTTAGGGAGATCCTCGCTCCCCGTCGTCAGCTCACCTCTGCTTTAATCACGCCTAATTGTTTCCAGTGGCACCCTGCATGATGTAAATATCCAAAGGAAGGCAGTACTCATACCCCCCGGCTCTCCTCATCAGCTCTCTTTGTGATTTTACAGCTGTCCTGGGAACTTCAGATCTCAATTTTGATAAAAGCCAAATTAAACTTTTCCCTGTTTTTGTTGTAACTGAAGCAAAAAACACAATCCAAAATCCTCGTTTCGAAAAATCCACATGAGTTTGAAGACGTGATAGAGGCTTTCTACCCACTATCCACAGTATGTGTTTCAGCCAGCAAAAAAAACATCCATCCATCCATCCATTTTCTTCCCCTTAATCCATTTCTGGGTCGGGGGGGTGGCAGTCAGAGCTGCACCCAGTACACAGAGCACCAGCCCCTCACTGATCCTCCTGCAGGTGGTGAGTCCACAGGAGCTGAGATCTTTCAGTTGGGGCTTTGGGCAAAGTAGGGTTAAGTGTCTTGCCCAAGGACACAACGACAGCAGTCATCAGTGGGAGTCGTGAAGTAGGTCTTATGGTGGGCTCGAACCCACGACCTTCAGGCCCAAAGGCCAATGCTCTACCAACTGAGCTACTGTCGCCCCCAAAAAAAACAAAACAATTACATTATTGTAAAAGGCTGTGGAAATTGAGGGAATAAAAAGATAAAAGGAGAATATTCCAAACTATTGTGTGCCTTCAATTAGAGCTGATATATTATTATCGGTATAGAGACATTACCATTATTAACATTGTCGAACTGCAGGACAGTCAGATCGACTGTCCTGCAGGTTGGCAGGTGTGAAACCAGCTCCAATTGATGAATGTTGTTATGTGTCCATGGGCAAGACACGTAATCCACCTCGCCCCCAGTGCTTGTGCACATTGGTGTGTGAGCTGGTTTCTTGATGTAAAGCACTTTGAGTGCCTTGAAGAGGTAAAAAAGTGCTACATACATGTGAGCATGTTTATATGTATATTAGAAAAGCAACAAAATCACCAATTCCCCGCACTAGCTCTGCATGTACAGCTCTGGCAGTGATAATGAAATATTTTTTTATGCAAGCCAACCACAAACCTTACTTCATGCTAGAATGATTGGTTTCCACAAAACCCGTCATATTGTATTGAAATCAAGATGTTTGGCATGAATATCAAATTATGAAAGTTTGTCCACATTGTTCAGTCTTTGAGTGGGATAATATCTTTTTATGGTGAAATGTATAAAGTTGTGTCCAGAGGTGATCAAACTTTATCGATCCCAAAGGGCATTTCACTTGCAGCATAATCTCAAAGCAGAACACACTGACTCTACACAAACACACAGTGAGTCAGGCCTCACACTTCACACAGCAGCAAGTTACAATGATTTGTATTAGAAAGACATGCATCAGCATCCTTTATAGCTCTTTAGATTCAGATAAATAAACAGAAAAAGAGACACTCCATATAAGTCTGCTGGCCAGTCTCTGATGATAATTCAAACACACTTTTGATGTAAATACAAATAACTTGTTTACCGCCCTGTATATCCCTCCATGCTCATGTCAAAGCAGTGACAGCTGTCTGGCTCACAGAGAGAGGCTATAGTTACTGAAGTGTGACCCCCTCCCGTTAACTCTAGCCCCTGTCTTTAGCCTGGGACTGTCTCTGCACAGCCTCGCCGCATATGGGTCTGGTCAGCCATGCAAACCTGCCTGGGCCAATTAGAAGGCACCACCAGCTGGGCCTTCCCTTCAATCCCTCCTCCGCGTCACGGTCCAGCGTCCCACAATCAAACCGACTCTGCCGCCCAGCCGTAATCATGCCAGGCTAATGGGCACGCTGTCCCTGGCGCGTGGACGAAGGCAGCCGCCTGTGACGTGGATTCACAAAGCTGTTCATGCAGCTAAACAGGCACGCCATTACGGACGTACTGGCTTGAGCACTGACCAGACCACATGCTTTGTTTTGAAGGGGGATTTAGAAAATGATTTTTTTAGGGAAAGATAGTTTAGTTTGTGCTGCACAAACACTTTCATTTAGGATTTCCTCTAGACCAGCGTTGTAAATCCTCATTCTAAAGACAGGAAGCTTATATTGTTATTTTACAGTTATATTTTATTTTAGACCTTTTTGTAGGTGTTACTGTCTTAGTGTTGTGGATTTCCTTCCAGGCTTTGACTCATGTTGTGTAATGGGCCTGTCTTTCTAAATAAAGCCAGAATAACTCTGAATACTTTGTCTGAACACATTAACATCCCATGAAGATAAACAGTGGATCTGAGTAGAGTTCCTGAGTGCACACTTTCAGTCCACAGGACAATGTCAGTTATGGACCGTTACAGTCCTTATAAATTATTTTGTTTTGACACTGCAATCAAACTGCATTTTCCTATTCTGAAGATTTACTAATTGGCTTTGTCCAGTATTTGCCACTGGCAACACACTCACCTGTTGCGACATGCTTTTGTCAGTGTTGGTCAGTTCTCACTTTCACACATACAAAGTATGAGGAATAACGAAATTAGAGCCATTTAGTAACTTCTGATTTTACCAATATTGGTAATTGGTAATATTGAGAGCCAACAGATCCAAATCCGATTACTGCACCCCTAGTCAGTATAAATATAGGTAAAGGTGCGCCTGTAGGGCCATTCAATCCTCTGCATTTGACCCATTCTGATGCCGCTAAGGCTTGCGTCAGGAGCAGTGGTTGATGTAGTAATAGCGCCCGGGAACCCATCTCCAGATGTTGATGGTCGGCTTGGTCAGGACCGGAGCTGGAGGATTTTACCTAGTGTGCATGTTTTTAGTGGTAGGGGAAACCGGAGTACCTGGAGGAAACCTTCGCAGTAAAGTATGCACAATCCATTAATATCGTATTTAGATTTTTTGGCAGAATTATTGTTATTTTTTATCTATGACTGCCATTGACTTATTTGTCTGAGACTCTCTATTTGACTGGGGATTACAGGACAATAAAAATAGCTAGAAACAAATTTATTTTTTCTGATAGTAGACAATCCAGTCTTTCAGAATCTGGTTTCATATTTCACATAATTATTATATTCTGTGGATCTCGACAGTCAGTGAAATCCTCAAAAACGGCTGGCAGTCAATGAGTTAAAGGTAAATGGGAGGATTTTCTTCTTACGGGTGGATCATCTAAACTATTGGTCCTTCTAATTGTCAATCATGATGTTTTTTTGATGTTGTAAATAATCATCAAAATTAAATCCATTGTGAGATGAATAAAGAATATCTCATCTAATCTCATTCTGGTGATTTGTGAGACACGTTTTAAAAAGGCGCTCCCTCTGAGGAGGGAAAAGCTTCCTATATAAAAACAATGGTCAAAATTGGCAGCATCATTTAAAACCCAAACAGTCCTGAAGTTAAATTGTTCTTGACAATGACCACAAATGTTTGTTCCGTTTCATTTCCTGGGGTATATTGCTTTTTAATTAGTACGTGGTGGGATACACCACTATGAAATTATTACTGATTTTAGTGGAAATGTTAATTGTTGTGTTTAATTTCCACAAACTGATGAGGTTCCTGGGTGGCCTGCCTCCCAGGAGAATACAATATTTAGTCAGTCAAACCCAATGTTTCAATTTGAGCTTGTGCCATATTTACCCTCATAAGAGCAGCAGCCTCTGAGACTTGAGAAACTCCATGTTGTGAATGTGATTAATTGCTGTGCTACCAGCACAGTGCTGCAGTCACTTAGTGTTTATGTTAAATGTCACAGTTGACATTGTAAATAATTAAGAGAAGTTTTTAGTCAAAAGTGACAGCTTACTCACAACATACATTTGTGATGAGTGGATTT
The DNA here is from genome assembly GCA_964034765.1 of Knipowitschia caucasica. Taxonomy (NCBI): domain Eukaryota; kingdom Metazoa; phylum Chordata; class Actinopteri; order Gobiiformes; family Gobiidae; genus Knipowitschia; species Knipowitschia caucasica. Next base: position 29,975,159 of record OZ035835.1, read on the forward strand.
GCATTTTCAGGTTTACCCACAGTCCAGAAGGCTCAGGAACATGAACAGATGATGGAGCCGATAAACGTCTCTGAACGACTGTCACTCACTGTTCGCTCTTAGGTTTTTTATTGTACATGGAATGAACAATAAATAGTTTGGTTTGGTTAGTTTGGTTTCAGTTTAGTCCCAGCATAATATGTCTTCCCATGAGTTTAATCAAGCGTTCTTTTGCCACTTAAACACAAAATAAAAAAAGTCCCTATTTCTCCCAAACTTTTCATGCAGTACAAAAACAGATACATAAAAAAAACATCCAGATAAATATTTGTTGCGCCTTTTTCCAAAACACTTTTTAAAGAATTGATTAAACTGTTCCCCAAATCCCCAAACCATCCACCTCTCGTCTGCTGTGTTTCGCCTGTCTCTGCTCTTTCTCCTTTTGCAGCTCATTTATCCCTGATGTCGCCCCAGATTGCGCTGGGACTGACCAAGTGTCATTTTGAGCCGTGACAGGACCCTATTTTGTGCCCTGGCAGTGATGGCCAAATGTCAGTTCCGACGACAAGGTCTTCCCGCCCCGTCCCGTGAGAATAGGGACTTTTACTAGAGCCTTTGTGCTTTCCTCTTTGCAGATGCCTTCTGACAGCGCTTCCACATTTCACAGCTTTCCTCCAAAAAAATACATAGCAAAAATAAGCTAAAATAGAGCTTGATAGAAAAGACTTAGAAGCTCAATGTTTATATAATCACCATTACGTTTCTTACGTTTATGGGTCAGAAATGTGTCTGCCTCTTAAAACAAAAGTGTTATCCATGAATTAGTTATGACAATTTTTCCGGTGAAATAACTTTCTTTACAATCACATGTCTGTTTGCAGCTGAGAATTTTCAAATTTGGAAAAAAAAAATCAACTCCTCCCTTTCACATTTTAGTTTCACCTTATATTTTGAACTTAAGATATTAATTCAAATTCTAAAACGTAAATAATCTCATTTTAATTTTAGTTCTAATAAAATGTCATCCAAAAGCGCAAGGCCTTCTTTGCTGGTCCAAACATAATCTATATTTTTAACATATTATTTTTTGAGAAACGTTTTCCTCTCTTTTCTTCCAGCCTCATGTTGAGGGTTGAAGGGCTGGGGTTTATGTTAGACCTTTCATCCAATCATATTCAGCCTGTGTTGTCAAATCACGGCTTCAGAATTATCTTTGCAAGCCTCGTGTAACTTAAAATGACAGATCATGACCCTTTGGGGTTACAAATGCATTCTGTTTCTGAGTTGGCAGCAATTTTTTTTCTTTCTTTCGTTTTTAATTGAGAACATACATATTTACACTGTGATAGAATAAAACATGAGTAATGGCCTACATTGGGCCCTGGAGAAGGCAGTGTGCGTTACACACAATGAGGTGGGGCTGTACAAACAAGCTAATGAAGGAGGTTTGTGTATCTTGTCCTCTTGGTCCATCCCCAAAGCTCATGATAGATGAGGGTGGAAACTAAGACTGAGCATTAAAAAAAGACTAAGACTGAGCATTAAAAAAAGACTTTGCCCACAGTCCAATCAGGTTCATGAAGGACTGTAGATAATGATCGTTCTCGGTCAGACCTGTGTAGTGCTTTTGTCAGAGGGCGTAAAGGGTGGTGGGTCTTTTGACGTTTGCTGTGTGTTTTTAGACTTTTTATGCATGTTGTGTTTGATTTGCTGACTTACACCACCCGAAGCACCCCGGCTCCCCACGTGATGGGCGATCAAGACACCTGCGCCTTGAGCATAAAAGACGGAGATGGGGAGGGAGAAGGGGGAAGGGGAAAGAGAGCTGCAGAGTGAGACGTGGGCCAGACGGGCGTGGGGAGAGCCCCGTGGTCGGGCGGCCCAGGCCGTGGCCAGAAGGATTTTTAGCCTCTGTTTTAGCTTTTTAGTCCGTGTTTTTATAGCCTAGGGTTTTATTGTTTGTATTGCTTTTTAATGCAATACAAAATATATTAGTGACATGTTAGTTCCATATGAACCAGCCCGGACTCTGAGGAGCACAGGGACTGGACTCCTGTTAGTGGCCAGAGTCAGAACTAAACATGGGGAGGCTGCTTTTCAGATTCATGCTGCTAAAATCTGGAACAATCTTCCTGAAGATGTGAGACAGGCCTCCTCTCTGACAATGTTTAAAACCAAGTTAAAAACGGTGCTGTTTAGCTGTGCATACAACTGAGGGATTTTATATTTTTATCTTTCGTTTTAATGTTCTGTGATTATTTATGATTTTAATGCTATCTTGTTCAGCACTTTGAGTTGCCTTGTGTATGAATTGTGCTATACAAATAAACTTGCCTTGCCTTGCCTTGCCTTGCCTAATGTATCTTAAAATAAATTGTTTTTAATTTGATTTTAACCCAGTGGTCCCTTTTTTAAACCCGGGTCCAAAGAACCTGCTTTTACACTTGTGACACTTACTTTGATAGTTTTCTCCACCACAAACTTATCGGGGAACTATATACAAACACAAACAGGTGGCTTGGCACAATGGATTTGTTTTATCAGCCATCCCCATGCACTTTACTGCGGCGACCAGTGTCCTGACAGAGGACCTAGTGGCATAAGAAGGATGGGTCAAATGCAGAGGACTACGGGACAAAAGTATCTTTAGAAACTTTAACATTATGGGCAAATTCTCCTTGGAAGACCTAGCAGACATACATAGCACCATCAAATGCAGCCTCTCTGTTTTAGAGAAACATGGAAGGCATCCTGAAAATCATACACACCACCTGAAAAGTAAAACTTAACAGATTCTAAATCAACACTTCCTCTGTCTCTTTCTGCTCCTCCAGGCATGACACAGGAAATTAGTCAGCGCTTTATCAATATCAAAAGATTTAAATTCAAGTCATTCAGGTGGTATTTTGGGATGATGGGTGAATTCCTAACATTGCATACAGAATCATTTCTGCTAAAAACAAAAGGAGACAAAAACTTAGACACTTGTTTAAAGCCTTTATTCATGTATGTTTTTTCAAATAAAAAAGCACCACTGTGATTCAGCGCATGCAACTCTTCTCTAGGGTGCATTGTGTTCATTTATATATATATAAATATATAATCGAGATGGTGAAGTATTGAGCGCGAGCCTTGAGGAGATGACAGATATTGAGGATCAGTAGCTGCAGGTGAAGAAGCCTTAAGCTCAGATTAAACGAGGCAATAGATGGAGTGGAGGATAAAGGAGTGTAGGGCTGGGCGATATGGAGATAAAGATCAAAATGTGAGTCGGTTCCTGTGACAAGCATATATCATTTTTCTTTTTATGACATTTTTTTTGTACAAACTTTTAGATTATTAAGCTATAGTCCCAAATCATAGATCCTACCATTAACAGTTACATACAACACTGTGTTATTTTGTTCAAAAGAAAATTGTGATGAATTCATTTTCATTACGATGACAAAATCCATCGTAATGAATTTCATTTAAGAAAGTAATTGTGTGTGTGTGTGCATGTATGTAAAGTATATACTGTATATATATATATATATATAATCGTGTCCTCTTGCAGGGAGCTTGAGGGTTCCTATAGCACTGCACATTTTTGGATCAAGATCTGAAAGAACGCTATCAGAGAGCACAACAACACTTACTTTCTTAAATGAATGCACTTGCTGCAGGAAACGCTTGTTCTTCAGGGTCATCAAGGGAAACAGCACAATTTGTTAGTCCGTAAATGACTAAAACAGATATCATACATTTCATTCTTGTGTGTGCAGATCACGTTATCGCTCAGTGACTGAACAGTGTAATTATTTTGTGGTCAGAAAATATCAATAGAATCAGCAGCGCATTCATCATATGGGTGACCTCTTGTCTTCATGTCTCTGAGACTGACTTAATCAATTGTAGAGTTGTCAGCTGTGACAGAGGCGTTTAGCTCCGAGACAACAGCCGAGGGCTTCATCCCATCTGCACATGTGTCAAAGAGCTTCAGACATCTCCTTATGCAAAACTTAGATGAGTTTCATTCCAGCTTCTTTGGTTAATTCTCTATCACCACCACAGAGAAATAAATGAGCCAATTAACAGTGCATTTGAAGAAGTCCCCGTTTTCTTCAGTATGATGTGTTTGCATGAGCTGCTTTTTGCATCGTTCACAGAGACACTGTGGCGCTTTGTGACAGAAAACAGTGGAAAGTGGAGTTTGGTGTAATTTTAATCATCTCCTAGTTGTGCTTTTAGCTGTTAGCACCTCATCAAAGTATGCAGAGCCATATGAGGACTGAATTCATGAATGGTGTGTATTCCAGTCTCAGGTCACACAATAGATATGTAACTGTGGGTTTGTAAAATATGTTGTAATAGATTTGCTCTCTCTGGTAGAGAGAAAGTTGAGGGGCGGTGACACACCACACAAAGAAAATTTAGTTTACATTCTGCATGAGTTTCCTCCGGGTGCTCCAGTTTCCTCTTCTACAAAGAACATGTACAATACTTCAGGGTGAATGAGTGTGTGTTTGTGACTGGGGGACAACGCACAAGAGATACACTGGAGGGCAGGGCAGGTCAACACACAACAGGTAGAACCACAAAGGAAGACACAGAAGAAAAAGGATTTATTTACAAAATGATACAGGAACTCAAAGTGCAGAAAACCTAAACCATGACACATACAGGCCATTGCATAGTTGTTGTTTTTTTTCATTTAGGCCAATGTCCTCTTAACAAACCCATCTAAATATGCCCTTAAACTGTGGGGCTATTCTGCAATGCTTGGATAATGGACAGAGAGGTACAATGTGGAGGCATAAGCAGGGGGCTTGGACGCAGCCGACCTCTTGTTGGACGTTTTTGGAGTGTGTGTTCTTCTCTCTCCGTCTCACAGACAGAGATGACTCATATCCATCTTCCCTGCTCTTCGTTGAATGATTGCTGGTAAAATGGCACATTTAAATTGCGTGCTGAGTTGGAGTGATTTCCTGCCTACCTCTGCGCCTATTTTAGTATGGAAATTTTGTGATGCATTATTACTAGCAGCAGGGGTCCTGGATAGGAATTAATAACGAATCCTATTGGGGAGAAGCCATGCACCCTTATCTGTGAATTCATAATTACAAGTAGCGGCTGTGTTTTCTTAAGGGTCGCACTCTTTTCCACAGGTTGTCATTGTTAACTGCAGCGCCTCTCAATGTGCAAAATGTAGTAGTGTAAAGAGCAGAGAGTGGCAGCAAGCATAACACCATAACAACCTTATTGGCTGATCACAACAGGCTTGTATTTGAGCAACCGGCCCACCAACCCTGAGCCATCATTATGCAAATCAGTGCTATCACCTGTGAAATAAAAAGTCTAGTTTAGCTCTGTTAGTGTGTGTCTCTTTCTCCCTTTCTGTTTTATCTCCTGCTGTAAAATGCCCATCTAATGAACTCATCAGAACTTAACCTTTTGAACGTTTTCACAGCAAATTGGCCGCAGCAGAGGAATTGGCTCTTTCGCTTGCATTCAGACAAGAGCTCATGTTTCTCTGATTCACGTCTTGTAGGAGGATGGAAGGCTGAACAAAGCTGACAAATTACCGATACAAAAACGAGCAGGGATTTGATTCATGAGACAAGCAGCATCTCATTTTTTCAAACATCAAAACGGAGAAGTGCTAAATAATAATCATACATTTAAAAATGAAAATAATTATCAATCGGTTTTAAAATTAGCTTTTTGGGGCAATCAAAGACCATACACAGCGGTGAACAGCTACTGCTGTAGCCACGGCTGCCCTGAGGCACACTGACAGAAGCAAGGCAACTATTATGTGCCACAGACTACACCAATTTGGTACTTTTCTGCCAAAGCCGTGCTCCCACCACAGAATGAACCAGACCCTTCCCCGGTCTGATGCGGATTTCACATGCAAATGGCGCTAAAGTGTTTTTTCCCCCTACCCAACTATGTTTGGATTAATTGCCCTCAATGCAATTCATCTTTCTGGATACAACTTCCCACTTTCTGATGGTGAAATGAAAGAACTTTGCGCTACAGCCATTCTGAGGCTTGTTTTGTTCATGTTAAGTCAGAGATATATGTCACTATCAACATTTAAGCTGAATCCTTTCTTGTGTTTGTGGACTGATTTTTCCAAACACAAAAAAAACAAGTAGGAACACTGATCAAGACTCTATTTTTGCTGTTGCTGTGATGATTTTGGCGTTCTTTATGGCAATCACCCACGAGTGAAATGAATGACTCAGTGGCTGGGACCAGATCTGCATGGCTGCTGCTTTTCACAGAAGAGAATGGCTCAACTTTCCTTGAAAGAAAATACTAGTTAGCATCCAGCCTTTCATGTTAATGTTTGGGTCCAGGGCTTTCTAGTAAATATGAATAATTTGGGTTTGAATAACTTGGATTTTGTTGCCAAGTGTCGCGTTTCCACCGCAGTAGTTCCTGGTAAAAGGAGGGGGGTGGAACTTCTACAGAAGTTCTCAAGAACCTTTTGGCACGGTATCCATACGCACATGCATGAACTAAGCAGATTCTGGTGCTCTATATGAGCTAAGTTTTATGGAGACCAAACAATTGCAGCCTGGTCCACTCACAGTCCTCCAGACCTACACATGTGAACACAAACTTCAATACACACACACACACACACACACACACACACACACACACACACACACACACACACACACACACACACACACACACACACACACACACACACACACACACACACACACACACACACACACACACACACACACACACACACACACACACACACACACACACACACACACACACACACACACACACACACACACACACACAGCTTGTCCTCGAGCAGCTTCTAGGTAGATACAATACTTTTCTTGTTTGACAAAAGGCTGCTGGGAACTGTTTATTTACACAGAAAAGGCTGCAATGCCAGAAATAGTACAAATCCCACATATATTTTGTTTTGCAAGAATGTGATATGTACATTTTCCATTGAAGGGCTGTCAAAGCAAATATGGTTTGACTTTCTACTACAACCCGGGATGTATTTGTGATCCAGTTTCCTTTTCGTCTCAAAACTTGACAATCGATTCACACGATTGTGAATGCAAAATTTCTCTTATTACAGTCTGTTGTTACGGCAACCATGTCCCAACAGCTAAGGCGGTTAAATCATTCTTATCGTCTTTGTGTGACAGTGTGATGTGAAAAGTGAAGCAAATCAATACCTCATGCTTCTCCCACTGTTATACACAACATCAGATAGGTTTCATCTACAGAATGAGCTTAGCATTCAGGTTTGTTTGTCATTTCAAGTTTATGATAACTTTACTGGCAATGGCAATAAGCACGTGGCCAGGGAGAGGGACAAAGCTAATCACACGAGCAGAAGACTCATTTCAATGGCTCTAAAGGCAATCATTGTGCTGATTTGTGAACAGAGTGACCCTGAACTACACTGGAAAAGCATGGCACCATACAAGTAGTAAAACTTACCCTTGCATACAAAACTTGCATGTTATTCGCAAGACATTAAGGTACTAATTGTAGGAGCCAAAATGTAGTTTAGTTAGTTTGCACAGCCCCATGGACGCTTTTGTCGCCATCTAGTGGACGCACTGGGGAAGGGCTACATAAGGTGTGCAGTATCACCTGGAGGTGTGGGTGCAGCAGGAAGAGACAGTCTTTGACCTCACTCACTCCCTCACTCTCTATCACACCTGCTTTTCATTTTGATTTTGGTACAATTTGAAATAAATTAATATAATTTTTATTATTCAAGAATGTTTTTGTGGACATTTCTTATTTTTTATGTGGAGCGTCAGGCCCTTTTTTGCTCAGTCACCACACAGAAAGGATTTTTTCGGTGGTGGAAAGTGACATGCTGTTTTTTACTTAAATAACGCACGTCTTTGGAGTGGTTAGCCATGCTTTTAAGATGATTAATAAACTGTTGCAAAGCTATGTTCAGATAACCCTTCAGCTTCAGTTCTACATGTTTTGTTTATTGTGCAGTTAGGGCACATTTCTGCCACAGTATAATGTTGTTTCAGTTTTTAAAAGGCACTGCTCAAAACGTTTCAATGAAATATATTGTCCACTAACTATTGCTTTTTTACTTTTATACATACCTGTACACCTTTTATTAATGCAGACACCACATCTACCAACAAAATACTTGAACTTTATACTATTCTAAGACTAGCACTTTTTTCCAGTGCTACTTTAACTTTTTTTACATTTTACAAATACATAGAGAAATCAATACATTTCATTCACCAAAAGCCAACCCCAGAACAACCAGGTGACATTAATGAGCGTATCAAAGTTGCAACGTATTACATTGCCTCTGTTAATGTCAATTTTCATTACACCACATTTCACCGCACCCTGCATTTCATTTGCTTCCATTAGACATTTTTTGCCTGATGAATAACAACAGAAATGTTAATGATTCGCTAACAAGGCCAGCGAGCGTGCATTACTTCACCTAATTAAAGTTTAAATCTTTAGTTTTAATTTATTGCATCAAAGTGAAAAACACACAGACAGTTTTGTATTGATGGTGGTGAATAAGCTTTGACCTATTGGATAATGGGAAACGTGGAGTTAATGATGCTAAATTAACTGTGGCTCATGAAGGACCGTTGCTGATGATCAACACTAAAAAAAAACACACAATTGCATATTAGATCAAGCTGTTCGCAGTCACTGTATCTGGAAGGGCAAACCTATAAACGTAATTGATTTGTACACTTGGGTTATTTCATTGGGTAATAAATATGTTCCCCCTGTTTGGTTCAATTCACTTGTGAAACTTTGCCTTACAAGTTTCACCTTGTAAACAACACTTTTGCCTCAGCTTTGCACCTCGGACAGCTCCCACTAACAGACAGTGAGAAGGTCAACCGTGTTTGTTTTAGAACAGACAAGCAACGTAAAAAAGCTGTAACAAACAATAACAGAAGAACATAATGAAGGGCTGAAAGTGGGTTAACAAGAATAAAAATGATGTCTGATGTACAATTGTGCTTGAAAGTTGGCAGGGTAGGAATAGAGTGTGTCCCAGGCTTGTTTCTGAGATTGTGAATGAAAAAAAAAAAAAGGGAGCACTTTATTTTAGTTTTTACTGGTTGTGTGAAGCTCTTGTGTGAAGTGTTTTTCCTGTTGAACATCGATGACTAAATGAAGCCTTTTGTGATAGTTGTGGTAGTTGTGGTAGTTGTGGATGAGGGGCTGTGTGTCCTCTCTGATGGTAAAGCTGCCTATACTTCTTGGCAAAAAGCTCCCAGTTCCTGTACATTCCAAGACTGCCTCATGTGTACGGCTTGTCGGCTCAATCGTGTCGGAATTTGACAATTTGAAACATGTTTAATGGACAACAAATGGCATCACTTGGGGAATTATTATTTAATTGGATGTATTATTTCCACTAATGGGAGAGTGAGTGTGAGTATTATCATTAATAAATCTGTACACTTTCATGCACACCTGTACACATTTTGAATCCAGTGAGCACAAAGAAAAACAACAATACTGCCCCGATCTAAAGCCTCATATGTAGCGGTTCGTCCTGAGCTATTCTACCACTAAACAGGAAGCATCCACTCTCTCCTCCCACACGCACACTATGTATGTTTACTATAGACCTTTTACACAAAGCGAAAGAATTACCAGAGGCCAAATGCAATAATATGTTTTAATCAATGTTTGTGGGTCACCAGAGCACAAGGTCCTCAGAGGTTTTGTTGGAATTTAACCCGTATTTGTTTAGCCATGAGTGTAAGCGTTTCCTGCTCCTCCTTAGACAAATGGATAAACTGGAGATAAAAACATAAGATTTAGTAGTAGTATTGTAGTAGTAGTTGGCTCTATTGTATTTCATGTCTGTATTTTAGATATAATACACACATGCTATTACATTATTTGAATAAAATAACATGACAAATTATTTAGTATAATGAATTTGTTGGGACTTACTTTGTCTTGGAGAACAGCATTAATCAAAGTTTTGTTCTGGATTTTGACCTCTGCCTTGACGTTGTCCCACTCCAACTGTTTAAACAAACCAAAGGCTGTTGGTTGCTAAAGAAAAAAAGATAAAAAAAATATATTATTCCTTTATTCATCTGTATTCACTCCCTGTTTACATGTCCATTGTAAACACAGTTCTTAAAATATGGACTGAATAACTGTCATCTTTACTACATAAATTATCAATTGGATTATTACATGTTTAACCTAATATTATCTAATAACTGGTCCAACTTAATGTCTAATATCTAGTTGTCTTTTTTATAACTGGTATAGTATGTTAATAATACAGTATTGCAGTATCTAATATAGTAGAAATGACTGCGTCCTCCTCCTAGTAGATTATTTCTCTTTCTTTCATAAAGCAAAAAACATTTGTGAGGTGTATTGACTATGGCTTCTTGTTGGCGTCTTTTGAGTAAAACACCCTTCTCTCCCTGCGTGTCTTCCTCTGTTTATGCGTCTCTGTCTTAGTACCCGCCTGATCTCCAGCCCTGTCATTCTTGTGGAGTCAATGGGATCGCCCAATTTAATCTGCGCCAACAGCTGATTAAACAGCGGTGGGACGTCCGGTCGGGACGGCGAGTGTCCAGTACAAGTGCGCCCCTCGTTGGAGGAGGAAGTTTTTTGTTTAGAGCTGACCATGTGTGTTTGACTTGATATTGAGAAGTCCTTTTGTTACTTTTAGTCATAACTCATTTGAGCAATGTTTTGCAATTGCTATAATGTTTATAATTACACACCATTGGGAATTATTATTTAATTTGATGTATTATTTCCATCAAATTGCAACCATCAATATCTTGATCTTTTATCATCTACTATATTCTATCACTGTATAAAAGTCCTAAAATCTGTACTGATCAACTATGTCATGTTAACCTGCTTGAATCAGACATTTGATGAAGCAATTGCATTATCATCATACTTAAACCTCTTTTTGGTATATTGTATCAAACTCCAGCGTTACAGAGTTCTGCTGAAAACAGATACATAAATAGATGCACAAAGGCTGATTTGTGGCCTATTTAAAAGTTACATTAATTGGAAATGGACACAAAGAATGCAGCAATTTTTGTTGTTGAAAAGGCCCGAGCTGAGGGGAGAATGATGTGTGGTCAAATGTACCCTTACCTCATCCTGAGTCCAAGTGTTGGGCTCTTGGAACCTGCCGAACGGCTGCTTTCTGTCCTCTGAGAATGACGGGTGATGATTCGTCACAGAAGATTTGTGTGCATTACCAACGTGTTCAGGTGTTACACACACATTTGTCTGTGTGGACTTAAAAGTACACAATTAAACATACCATTGAAGAATTTTAATATATTACTCACAACATTGTCATTACCTGAGCCTGACGTGGATGTGTGTCTGGCAGTGTGTGCAGCCGAGTGTACGGCGGGGCATTCAGCTGCCCCCATGGCGGCATACACGGTGGCATGTATGTCGCCATGTGCGTCGGCATGCATAGCGGCATGTACGTCGGCATGTACGTCGGCATGAACGGCGGCTGTGGCTGAAACTGTGGTGCAGTGTAAGGCTTTTTATGCTGGGAGGCATACATCGGAGCATGTTGATGGCAGTTGTATGATGAACAGTCATCCGGCTGATTGATGAGTTGACGTTTTCTCCTGGACCCAGGAGGCGGGTGGGTACGTATAGTTTTGAAATAATGATTGAATATTTCCATATGTCTTATCGCAAATGTCTTAGGAACATGTGACATCTGTAACATAAGTTTAAAAAAAATATTATATACCATTTTTGTATTTATTACCACTCCTTTTTTTGTTTAACAAATGTTTGTTTTGCTGACATCAAGTGAAAACATGAAAGAAGCTTGCCTATAGTAGTAATGTATATAAGTTCATTACACTTACCAAGCTCTCCACCAAATGCCTGATATCCATTTCTTCAGTGTCCAGGAATCCTAAGACCCTAAGGCACCTTTTGGCTCTTTCCATCACTCTGACCTTATACGTCTTCGCCACTTGTCCAAACTGCAGGAAGAAGATAGAGAATTTCACATGTTTCTTATTTCTATTCACCTCAAAACAAAAAGTATCAGACTGTAAGATGAGGATGTCGTGGAGGATGGCCCATCATGGAAAGACAAACCCCTACACGGCATGGACCACCAAAACATAGCAGTGTTTTAAAGAAGTCCTACCAATGACAAAGGGCTGGCCTACAGACCAGCACAGAGGCACTCATCATGGCTGCACAGGAGCAGGCCCTGAGCACCAGAGCGATAGAGGCCCAGATATACCACACCAGACAAGACCCAAGGTGTCGGCTGCTCAAAGAGGCACCTGAGACGATCCAACACATAACTGCAGGGTGCAAGATGCTGGCATGGAAGGCCTACATGGAACGCCATAACCAAGTGGCTGGCATAGAAACATCTGTGCAGAGTATGGGCTGGAAACCCCAAGGTCTAAGTGGGAAACTCCTCCAAAGGTCGTGGAGAATGAGCGAGCGAAGATCCTGACTTCCAGATAAAGATTGACAAGATCAAGGTTGATTGACAAGGTGAACCAACCAAAAATAGTGATGGCAGACAGTAGTACTGTAGTTGTGATCATTATGCCATAATATGAAGGACAATATTAAAATAAAGCCATGCCACTTATAAAGCACTTTTCATGACAGTCAAAGATGCTTCACATGACATTATTCATTCAGTCCATAATGGTGAGAAACTACCACAGTAGCCCCTCCTGCCCTGGGGCAGATTGAGACAAGCAAGGCAACCAGTTAAAGCCTCAGCCACCCCAGTGTGCATGGTACCTAGTGTTCCCAGAGGTCTCCCATTACTGTGCTAACCAGGCCCTGCTCTTCTTAGCCTCTGAGATTTGACGGGATCATTTGGCTGTTTTTACTAAGTTCTATATTTTAGACTTGTGTCCCACAGACTGCACTTACCATTTCCAATAACCAGGCCTTGAATGGATCCATTTGGACGTCGGCTCCGATGATGCTTCTGAACTCCAGTGTGAGTTCTTCAGAGGAGCCTGAGCACTGCACACACTGAGCACATGTCTCAGGAGCAGCCTGAGGAGGAGCAGCCTGAAATGTACGCACACCTATTAGGACTTTATAAATAGGAAAGAAGACATATTGCATTTTTCATAATTATATACTGTAGCTGTTTATTTCACTCTTGAAATAAACCATATCTGTGACTTTGGGCAAGGTATTGTTGTATACTTTAGATGAATGTATTGTACAATAAATATAGTAGCCATATTTCTTTAATATAACTTACTGGCTGAGATGAAGCTGAGGACGCAGGACAAGGACTGACTGGAGCGGGCTGTTGAGGCACATATCCGAATAAACATGATCATTCAGTCAAAAACAGTAACACAAATTAAAATAAAATATGACAAAACATTGATAATCTGCAGTCCATGTGGTACTGCTTTTCACTGCTCATTTTTATAGTTATTAACCTGTTGTTAATTAACCATTGTACACTGTCACATTTATGCTTAGTATGCTGCACTTTGTACCCTAGGCAAGGGGCTATGAATGAATACAGATGACACAGTTACGGTTGGTCAATAAGAACTGTGTGTGATTTAAAAGATACAGTAAAATTAAGGTGCATTAAGTTTGGCTTTTTTCCTTCTGTTCATAAATGTTGGTTTGCCTGGAACTTTCTACAGTATTGCCAACAAGTGTATGACTTCACTGGGCTATGATAAAAGTTATAACTGTGGTGAGGTGATTCTTCTCACTGTTAAATCCTCCATATTTGAAGACTATCCACGTTATGAACCATAATGAGTTCCGCAAAGTAACAACAGCAGCATTATGTACATACAATACACCTTTAAAAAACATTTGAAAAATATGAACCAATGCCATGAATACTACAATTGTTTTTGTTTTTAAATGATGATCCATGATGAGCACAAGTACTCATCATGGATCGTGTTTGAACGTACCTTTTCTTCCACTACCGGCTTTTGCACCTTGTTTGCAGTGTTGAGTGTTTTAGCTTCTCTCAGCTTTCTTGCTTTGCGTAGCATTTTGATCTGGTCTTCTTTTGACAAACAATGAACCTGCAGGGAGATTTTGAGATAGACTCGTAACTTAATTCTACAATTATAGCTTATTTTCAAATCGAGCAATCCATCTCGATTTGAAAGTAAATAAACAACTTTCAGTAATAACCAGATAAGGAAGTCAAGAGAAAACAAACAACAAACTCTGGCTATAGGTTATATTTATATGCATATAAAGCTTTTCGGTTTTTTGGCCCATACCATATGCCGGGGTTTGGGTCTCTTTGCAGCATTGGGCTGCGGGTCTCTGGTCTCTGCGGCGGGGCGGCCGTCAGTCATAGAAGCACTGCTATCCTCCTCTGTGCGTTTGCGTTTCTTGGACGCTTTGTCACACAACTCCATCTGTGTGGACTGGGATGGAGCCTGGAAATCACAGAATGATCCATAATTTATATTCAGGTGTACGTAGAAGACCATTGTTTGAGTAAACAAAAATAGTATTTTAAAATTAGATTAAATAAACAACTCAGACTGCAACATGCTTCATCTTAAATATCTTTTGCATAAGATAGAGCCCTGTTAGTCAACTGTAGGCTGTCGCTTCACCAACTGTTGCCCAGATAAACAAACATTATATGTAGATGTATTATTATTCTCTATAATTACCAGCTGAGGTGCAACAGTGTCTTCCTTTGACGTCCTTTCATCAGATTCCTGGACACTCTCTGCCACGGAAGGCCCCAGGTCTTCTGTGAAGGGCAGTGCATCTATGTGTGTCAGGACATTTTCCAAAACAGCTTCCCTTTTTCTTTCGGGGGCACATTCAGGTTCAGAGCCCTGTAAAGTTAAAACAACAACAACCAAACAATGAATACGAGCAACGACACATTACATGTAATCCACAGTAAATAGAATATTGTAGTAACAGTCTAGAATAACTGTTACTACAATTTACAAAAAACTAATTTTTGTCAGTACTGCACATCCTCGTATATCGTATATATTTTCTTAAGTTTAAAAAAGTTAACTTTTGTTCCATCTGTCCATGTTTCCTGCACAACACTTTCATTTACTTGTTTCTCATCATACACTTGTTAACGAGGCCAAGATTTATATGATTCCTCTTAATTCTAGTATTGGAATATTGTCAATTATTCAACTGTGAGACAAACCCTGGTTAAATACTGAAATAAAAACACCATAATAAAAGCATAGTAATTAACATACTCACCAGGTCAAGCATGTTTTCAGAGGTCCAATCAAATGTGTTCACAATTTGTGGAGTCTGGGGCTCAGGGTCCAGAGGCAGAAAAACCTGTGGATCATCCTGGACTTCATCCCAGACATTAATGTTGCCAGAGTCAATGGAGGGATCTGCCACTGACTCTTCCGGTAAAGACCGAGGATCGTAGTCATATAATTGTTCAATCAGATCAAACAGAGACTCCATCGGTTCACCGTGGTCCGGTCTGGCCACTGGGAATGGTACCAATCCTGAAGGGTTTAGGTCAGGAGGAGATAGACGCTTGTACTCCTGGTCCTGAACCATGGGGACGCCCTCGACACCCGGCGAATGGCAACGATTTACCTCTGACTTGTGCCCATGGAAAGAGGTGATCCCAAAGATGTCCATGTTGTTAGAGGAACAGTGCTGAAACTACAATAAAGGCATAACTAGCAATAATTATACAAATGTGCATTTCAGATCACATGCACATACTCTGGTTGTACTTGAGTTACTCTAATATTATCGCTTAGTTACCCTTATATGCATTTTATTTACAAAGACGTAATTATGGCCCTAGATTTTTGTAATATTATCCTCACTTTAAATTTGAGTTTGTCCTGTACATGGTTTGTATTCTGAAGAAAATCAAATAATTGTAATCGAGTGACAATTGTTTATTATGACTGATTTATTTCAATTCTAATTATCTGTGTCGCTGTAAAGAAATATAGCTCGACAATTAGTTATGTATAATTTAAGACCAAAGAGTGAGTTCTCATAAAAGGCCCCTTCAGAAATCTAAAAGGCTAAAACCATACAAAAGCATTTTGAGGAACTGGCATTTACTAGATGGATATTTCCATCTTTGAATTCCCCAAATCCATGTGGAAAACGTCTTAAGTACATGCTATCAAGGGAAACACATGTTAATGGAACAAATATCGTCCGTCATCCATCCACTGTGAATCCCTTGAACCATGAAACTTACTTTTGAAAGACTCAGCTTTTTGTCGATAGTGAAGTACACACAATATTTACCTGTTTTACTCAACAACCAGAAGATTCTCTGATGAGTTTTTGCAGTTAAAGTGGATTGAAATGTGGAAATAGCAGAGAGCTGTGTAAACACGACTGACTGTTCGAGCGTTCGGTGCAAAATGAACCAAATGATAGAACTTTGGTGAGAGACTGACATTCTACATCAGTGACATCGTGCAGTTGTTGTCTTGGAAACAAAAATATAGAATGGAGCAACTCATTCCAGAATCTCCATTATGTCGTTTCAAATCATAATGAGACAAATGTTTTTATTTGATTTGTTTTTACATGTTTATGTTTAAACTAAAGCTGGGGCACCTAACTTTCACACCACCACAGCACATGGAACCATCCAAAACAACGTTCTTCTTTCTAATTAGATAACGACAGCGTGTTGTGGTGTGATTTCTTCTCTACATTTTACTTAAACAAGACTCTTTCTTTTGTGATAAATGACACCTATTATATATAAAACAAGAGTTAGGCGTCTCTGCTTCATGGAGTTACTGTAGCCATAAAAAAAAAAAAAACATGTACAGTATAATAACATAGGACAGACACAAGGATAATCGATCACGGATACAAAGCTGTAGTTTTTCAAGTGCCCGTTTTTTTCTTTTTTTTTTCTTTTTATTATCAAAACATAATTAAAATACAGTACAGAGATTCAAAAAGTATTTACACATAATATTTACAGACACACACAAGAGACAAAAATGTGCAATATTTACAGTCCATTTCACAGTCATGGGGGGGAAGGGGGTGCCCGTTAACCTAAGTCATGTACACCGGTCATTCACATGTATTTTAGATTGAAAGAATGAATAGTTATATAAACCACCCACTGTGGAGCTCTAACAACATGGAATGGTCATCATAAAATTAAATAGGATTGCACATGAGCATTTGGATGTGTGTCTACTTTACAAAGACCTAAAGTCTTGAGAATATCTTGGGTTGGATTAAAATTGATTAAATCTATTAAAATGATTGTTATCATCATCATATATTTATTCCCTGGCCACATCTTCTTTTCAGACAATAAAAGTGGGCCATTAAAATAAAGGATTATAGTGTTATTGTGTTTTTGTTGAAACAATAGTTAGATAACTTTGTGTCAGTCCTATATCCTGCATCAGAGTGTCACAAGAGCCCATGATATTGATCTTTTCTTTTGCCATGTGGGATCTGCATGTGTTTTGTGCAGTGCGTTCTAATCGACACATCCTTACTTGTTCAAAGTTAACATGGACGCACTGCACAAGTCGATTTCCTTTCAACGTTTCAGAGGAGCTGCAGCTTTGAAGACCAGCATCCGTAATGAACAACATCAATTTTCCCTCCAATTAAACCACTTATCTCTGCTTAGTTCACCTATAGTGTGCAGCCTGTTCTTTTCCAGGAGGGTAGACGCATCCTGATGAAGGACATGTGTGTTTTCTTTGTTAAAAAGAGTTTTGTAGCATTGGGATTTAAAGGGTTAGAAAATAGCAATTACTTCAATCCAATTTGTCTTCACAGGCATCATAGGATTTGTTGCTCAGGTGATAAAGATGGAAAAAGAGAGAATCGGTCTGCAGAGCTTTCATCTGGAAAATTGATAAAACATAGCACAAACACAGAGGTAACTTACAAGAACCTGCTCATAAGACAACGGTCAATCAAAACCAGAATTCAATTAGAGCCAAAAGACAAAAGAGCCCGGGTGTTTCATGATGGACGCCGTGTAGCTTGGGAGCTACCAGTAGCTCGATACCCCCTTCCTAGTAGTTCCTCAAAGGATTTAGAAATCTGAATATTTCAGAATGTATTATTCACATTCTCACAATTATTGTCTGTGCACTTGTAACAAACAAATGTGATATCAACAATGTGATAAATCTGTTGATTGTGACAGTACCCGATCTCGCTCTCACCAATTTATCAATTCATTTTTCCCAGAACCGATGGAACGAGAAGCGCCGTGTCATTTTTCTTCTCTAGAAAGTAGCTCTCTGGGTGAAAAACCCTGCCCTGGCTGACTGGTTATGGTGAAAGTAGGGTAGCAGTAGAAGACTTATGTTGAATGGTATTTAATTTCATATTGGAGGAAATTAGGGTAAAATCAAATTAAAAAGTAGTTTTCTAGTTTTCTATGTATTATTGACCTATTATTCACCAGGAAAGTCCCACTGTGTTTTTTGAGAGTCCTAGTCCCAGGGAAAGGGAAACTATGCAGACATGGGTAGAACATGCAAAGTCCACTGGAGGAGGAATTGAACCCAGGATCTTGGCTGAGACGCGCGTGTGCTCACCATTCAACCTTCATTTGATTGTATGTCATTTTGTTATATCATGTCTTGGAAAAAGCAAGAAAGTATTCAATCATAATGTTGTAGACAGGCTTGTATTTTAACCGACTAAAAGAAATGTTGAACGAAGTGAGATCATACAAAAGCCCATGGGCAAACAAGAAAAAGAAGATGGAGAACCACTGTTGCAGAGAAGGACATGAGCAAAACACATGTAAGAATGTGTAAGCGCTAAGAAATCCAGCATCAGTGAGAAGCAGGCTGGCAGGCTGCAACGGAGGACTGGGCGGTTTGAGAGAGTGAAACATTTTGTATGCCAAAGAGCTGGTGTAATAGCAGTGAGCCGTCTCCCCCCTGACATGTGCTGGGGACCCTCGGCTGCACATGCAACATCTAAATGAAGTCATTAAAATTTAAAGTATTTCTCCCAATGACAGACTCTCCGGCAGGCGCCCAGTGAGCCAGAGGTAAATGGGACATAAACATGGCGTCTCTCAAGATAAATTTGTTTTTGACTTAGATGAGGCTGAACGTATTGGACACCTGGTGGTTCATTTCAATCAGTTTAGACTTGAGTAACAGCAGCAGAATTTTAAACTTTTAAGATGCATACATTCTCATTGTGGTTTGACTTCATGCTATCTGCAGTGGGCAAATCTCATGTTGGGTTTGTGCTCTTGGCCGTGCATTATTCACACCACACTCTGCAGGCAAATAAGCATAATGTGTAATTTCCTCCCTGCAAAGTCATGTGTCAGTCCTGGATACAGCTCCAGTCTGTGAGTCCAGGAGAGAGACGCCGTCCTTCACCTCAAGGTTTCTCTTTTTCCAGCAGTTTCATTTTTTGTGGATGTTTTTAAAGGATTTGTTTCCATTTCAACCTGGAGAAACTTCCACACAAGAAAGGTTTATTGAAAAATTTCAGAGGTATGGCACTGGTCTGGACTCTGACAGTAGCAGCCTAACCCAGGGGAATAGACTGGTGATAGCGAAAGAGCTGATGTGATTTGTAGATTGAGTGGTGGTGATTTGATCGATGACTGGCTCTGCAGCATGTGGGCCGTGAAGGGAGGTAAAATGGTTATGATTGGTATTGGCTGCGGATTCCCCAATGAATTTTCAATAAAGCTTCATTTGGCTCAATCTCGGTGAATATCAGTTTATCCGTTTGACCCTGAACCCCAGATTCCTTTGACTGGACATTTTGAACCACCTTCCTGCCCTCTCCCTAGCCTGGATTAACAGACTTGAACTCATATCTGCAGATGGATATTAATAATAATAATAATGATAATGGATTGTTTTTTTAATACCGCTTTTTGGACACTCAAACACGCTTCACATGTCATTATTCTTTCACTCTATACAAGTAGGTAATGAACTACTACTCTAGCCACAGCTGCCCTGGGGCACACTGCCAGAAGCAAGGCAATCAGTATGTGCCATTGGCCCCTCCGACCACCACCAGCCATTCACACACACACACACACACACACACCAGACTCATTCCGGGCAATGTGGGCAGTGTCTTGCCCTAGGAAGCCACGACAGTTTGGCCCTTTACAGCCGCAGCCGCCGCTCTGTGGGACCTGGTGTTCCCATAGAGGTCTCCCATCTTAGTACCAGTTAAGGCCCTGCCCTGCTTAGCTTCAGAAGTCTGACAGGATCTGGCTTTCACACGCAGGGATGGCCACATACAAACATAGATCATACATAGTCAGTTCTAGACTCATCCACAACCGTGCATCTGTTCGTCCATGGGTGAGGCTCATGCTACATTTTGGGTCTCCCATTGGATGCTTCCGTGTCAGAAGAGGCAGGAAATATGTCCATTTGTGAAAAACCTGTGGACCTTGGTTTAACATGTCAGTTTGAATTGATTAGTGACTGTTCTATTTGTTTATTTCCAGATCTGTTCATAATTTATTTTTCTAATTTGTTGGCAAATCAACATGTGATTTTTAACGATAGAGATAAATGGGTTTGATTTCAGTTGTGATTCTGGGATTTACAGTTATACATTTACTTGATTCATTATAACAGAACTTGTTTATTAAAATTACCAGCTCTTCTATAAACAGTGAAAACATCTCCATATTTTGGTTACATGCCTCTAGGACACTCAGAAATACTGTATACTGCTGTGCAAAAGTACTAGTCCATTAGAGACGGCGTCAAACAAACGTCCACATCCAAAAATCGAATGCTCTGTTATTGTATTGTCAGATAAATATACAGCACATTTCTCCCTTGTTATTATTGCACGTCTAAGAGAACAGTGGCGCTCAGAATAGAATGGATTTTCAGAAGTTGTGTTTTTGGCAGTTTCTTCTTTCATCTCTTTTTGAGGTTTGTCATTTTGCGTTAAATCAATTCAGTGTTAATGCCAGAATCTGCTTGCAGCGCTGAATACAAATCATTACCTTTTTGATAATTCCCTCTTTTTTACCCTTTTTCTTGTTTGTATTTGTGAGAGTGAGATCATTTTCCTTCCAGCTCAAAAAATAAATAAATGCAGCAGCTCGGCACATGCATATTCATCGACACATACAAACGACATGGGAGACTTGTCCATCATCTTAAATCTTTATTTAGCGTTTCTCTTATAGTTTAGCAAAGCAAACATCAAAGTATGAAGGCATCTTTTCATAGAATTGTCATTTATCTGATCTTTATTATGGCACCACTCAAAAATAATGGCGGAATCATACCGACGTCTAAAATAATAATAACTCAGAGGGATAAAGCAGATCATTAACAGTAAGTATTAGCCATTAAAGGAGGATTACAAATCATTTATCCATGAAGTCATATTCATACCGCCCTTGATAAGAAATAAGGCAGATTTCTTTTGAAGAGACAATCTGGTTCGATACAGAACAAAAAAGCAAAGAATTTCATGTTTAATGTTGGAGTCAAAAGCATAATTCTGACATGCACCGGCTATAAAATGAATCTGGTAAAAACGCACATATTGGTTTAGTTGGTATGAAAGCTGGGTGTTGTTAGGCATGACAATGTTGTATCGGAGCCGAGCCATACTTGGAGATAAAATCACTAAAAATGGACGCAAGATTACATGGTGGAGGTTTAAATTGTGTCTTTTTCCAGTATGCAGTTTTCAGATAAGCAATAGCAATAGATTTTTGAGTGATGAATGTAGTTTTTCAGCAAAATCCAATAATTTTCGAAGAATGCGTCAACTATCACTACTAAACTTTCCAAAAAGGCTTGTCTCACTGTACAGAGAACTTGGTGGAAATGTCCTCTTGTTAATTGGTTCATATCAATATAGTTTGTAGTGTTCTGTGTGTATCAGAGGTGGTGGTATTATCTTAACCTGGGATAAACAAAATTAGGTGCTGGTTATGTGGCTGAAGAAGCAGTTGAGGACTGAAATCAAAAGAACCTGTTTCCTCTCACTCAGTAAAATGTTATAAATGGCTAAACGCACAGTGAGGTATGGCTCATCGTCTGGTTGATATGTTCAAGTCCTATAGGTTCCGTATGTACATTAATACATAGATACATATCCATACATTGTTTTGGGGAGAGTCTAATGTTTGAACAAAGAGAAAAGGCAAAGTAAAAGTGGGCTGAGAGCATGGTTGGTGGGTATAGGTGGGTGATTGGGTGACTTGGGGTCTGCACAGTTTTCTGGCTGTCAGATGAGGTTGATTGTCCGCCCCGTTGCTGGTCAATCCTTCTTCTCACGGTCAGCGTCTGAACAGGAAGAGCAAAAAAAGAGAGAGAGCAAAAGATAAAAAATAGTGTTAAGCTCATTCGTTGAATAGGGTCTTGGGAGAAGGAAACCATGTGGAATAGAAAAGCTTTTTATTCATTATTGTCGTGTCAAAATTGGTATTCTATTTCATTGATACAAGACCAGAAAAGACATTATGGAAAAGTATTTGGGTATTGAAAACATTCATTCCATGGTCAGTGAGGATTGTATTGCAAACTTATGTTAATTGATTCTATTTAAACTGTGTTAAATGCCGTAAATAAGACGTCACCATGGCAACACGCAGCAATGAGCAAAAATACTGAACAGTTTCATAATAAAGTTAGTTTTAAAGTTGTATTATGCAGTAGGGTGTTGGATAAAGCTGCTAAACGTGCTATACATTTGTTATTGTGTCAAATTTATGAGGTAAAGATAGGAAAATATTGCGCGTCTTCATTTTGGCCATCGCATCAGCTGCTAAGAAGCAAACATATTTTTGAGTGTGTGAGTTTTTTGACCATGGTAAAGGCAGATTAAGCAACTTGAAGCACTGTGGTTGTATGATTTAAACACTCAGTAATAGTTCTTGACCACATTGTGCGTTTAAATCATACAACCATACAGACTACTACACTTCCTCCGAACCTGCAGATATTGGAGCTCAATGAAAACTTGTCATTTCAGGAACTGCCATTGTCACTAATTAGGATTTGACAGTCTGTTTATCTCGCTCACAGTGTGATTAACACAGATGGATCAGAATCAACTCTTAGTGAAATGGCTTCTTCTGAATCGTTAATCGGCGCATGACCCAAGAAAGTTTTGAACAAAAAAGATGTCATTGGATGTGACAGAAGCCAAAAATCCATTCATGTGAAATCTAATGAGAGAACCAAACTGTCTTGAGAATGAGGAACTACTTGAATGGACCCTCAAAAAACAAGCCTCCTCTCCCTGGGAGGGGAGAGGAGGGCATGTCCCACTAGAAGGAGACCTCAGGGAAGATCCAGGACACGTTTTAGGGACTATGTGTGACTAGATAAGTCTCTGCTTACAGATTGCTGCCCCAGGATGGATGTTCCATTTCATGTTTAAAAATGAGGTACCACAGCTTCATTTCATGACTGAATGAATAGTGTGAACAAAATAAAGAAATGTGTGTTTTGTAATTTTTGGTGCGGGAAGTCATTGCTGCTGATGAAGTGACAAAGAGCTGTGTTAAAAGCATCGATGCCTGCGTGCAGAGGTGCACGAGTTTTAAAAATGCACTCACAGAACAACATACTCCTCCACAGCAGCCTTTTCTTTTGTCCATCATTGTCGGAGCTCCTGCCTTTGCCACAAGCTCTTTGTCTCTGCCAACTTATTCATATGCTGCTCGCCTGCGCTCTTTATGCAACCCTGGCAATCCATGCACAACTTAATGAATTTTTGCTACCTGGGAAATAGCTGATGCCCAAATGTGAAATTATTTTCTTTAGCTGGGCAGACAGTTGTGGATTGTGTCAAAGAAAAAATGACTAAATAAAGGAAACTATTATACAAAAAATAATAATAATGGCGAATGGTAAATAGAAGCAGAATGTGATGCTGTTTTTGTGTTTTTGGTCAAAACATATGACCTGACTGACCTTTCAGCGTTCAAGTAAGGTCATGTTTTACTGAATCGCTGTTAAATAATGTATTCTCTGTAGTAGGAACAGGATGATATAAAGTGCTTCCTTGTTTATCGCAGAGGTTACGTTCTAAAAATATCTATAATAAGCAAAATCCTTTAAGTAGCAGCTGTATGTTTTAAAGCTGTTAAACCCCTCACCACACACGTCATACACTTACTGTATCTACTGTAATCACCTGAACTCAAGACTGCTGAAGCGCAATCACGGAAATATCAAACCTGTTCATTGTAGGTCTGAGTGCTGCTGCAGCTGTCAAAAGCCGTGCATAAACTGTAAAAAACACTGTGGAAGTCCTCTGAGCTACTCACACTCAAAGGTATTCTTCTGACATCTGAAGTAAAATTTACCACAAATTTTTTTTATCCATGAAACGGCTTTATGCAGCTATAAAACAGGCTCATATACTGTAGCTTAACTTTGACACACACTGACCAAGTAAATATTAGTATATTTACAGAATATATGGTATGCGTTTCTGTACACAGAGATGACAAACTAAATGAAGACAGAAATCCAGCAGTGAACTCCTGTTGACAACTCTCAAATTATATCCCGTCTTATTACCTCAAATCTCGCTGGAGACCCAGAATAACAACAGTGTGCGATCCTTCTCCAATATGATTTATTGGCATGATTACTTCCCCTACAGTCCGTGTTAAAATAATATGCATTGCCCGCTTGATTTATTAAACGTCTGATGGTCGACTTTGTGGGCAATTCATCACACTCAATCTCCAAAGACGCACTCGCTGACACATTCATACCAAAAATCAGGGTCAGAGCAGAGGGGTCCCGGGACGTAGTGGTGGTGGGTTTACAAATGCGTTTGGCCCTGAAGGAGCCCAGACTGAGAGTGGCCCAGCAGAAGAAGGCAATGAGACAGGAGTGGATCAGGTTGGGGACAGGGGAGTGTGTACGAGGCATAAAAATGTCTGCCGGCTCGATAGCTCTCAGCGTCTCACCAAGGACTGGAAGAGCGCATTTTAATTCAGCAGCTGCAGTCGCTAATAAGAGGTGGTTTATAAATAAAGATGGGAGTGATAACGCTTCCTCTGTGTCCTTACCTTTGGACTGCGAGTTGTCAGGAGCATTCAAATCTGGCTCAGTCTTAACTTCTGCCTGTGTGTCTGCAAAAGGAAAGTTGGGAATAGTTGTTTTAACTGGATTGTAATTGCAATAAAAACAAGAACAAAAAAGTGAAAAGAGGGATCATTTTTTAAGTGCACGTCTGACTGAACACAGACACACAATAGTGCTTATTGACAACAAAGGACTCAAGTTTAGGTCTTGTGAAATTGGACTGCTTGTAGCTTAGAAAACTAAATATAAAGCAGTTTTTGAATGAGATATGTGTTACAATATATTGTATAAAGCATATGTCTTGTAAAAAGAGCAAGTCTAATGTTCATAGGCCTAGCTTAAGCCAGGAGCCATACACACACAAAAACCTATTCATTAAATAAGGCATACACAGATATGCAAGCAAGCGCCACCAGTCCAAGTTCGGTCCATTCCAATATGTAAAGGGATTCTTATTCAACTTATGCTTTGGCAAAATAAACGGCTGATCAATAATGAAATATAATCTTTACATAAAGTGTTGGAATACTGAACATAAAGTTTTCACACAAACATTAATCCCAGATTATTCTCTGAACAGTGTTGTTCACAAACTGCTCTTGTTTTAATTTTATTACAACAAAATTAATGCAAAGTAATGGTATTTTAAGTTTGGAATTACCAGAATATACAACCAGCAGGGAATCAGAAAGGTTTGTTTTTCTGCATTACTTTTTGCCATGAAATTTGAGTTGGATACTGAAGCATCACTGTTGCTAAGAGGCAAACCTGTTACAGAAGATACAGGCACTGTCCACCATAAATTGTACACAGTGCAGTTTTTAGCCTGCTTTTCCTGACTGTAATGCCCTTCCTGTAATTTTCTTATCTATTTGAAAGAATGATTGTAAAGTAAAAGCAACATGAATACATTTGAGAGACAGTTGCTTCCTCTTTCAAGTCCGGATAGAGAATAGATTTTAAAAGACAGTAAAAACCTTTTTTTGTCCCCACTATAGATAATTTTGGTGTTCTTCTCGTCAGCAAACAATATGTGCTTTATTCTCTGCTGGATACCAGCCTGTCTGAGTCTGATCATAGCTTTTATTTCTTTTGCATCTCCACTTGCATCTACATTACAATGTCTACCCCTCTCTATGCAGTGGACATCCAGGGCCTGAGAGTATAATCAAAGTGTTTTCTGTGATGTTTTATGGATAGTGAGGCAGGTGCGTGTGAGAAAACAGCACAGAAAACTCAAAGAGAGATGTAGCCGATGCAAGGCTGTGTGAAGTGGATATAGTATACGTGTGAAGTATATGGATGGTGGAATACGGAAGCACAAAAGGAAAACACACCTGTGTTGCTGGTGCCGGTTTCATTGATGTTGGAAACATCTGGGAAAAAATAGGAGAGAAAGAGTTGTTACTTGTTGTAGTCAAGTGCAAATATGTTGCGAATCGGCAGACAGGGCAACACAGAATAACAATGAACCGGAGGCCACACAGAGCAGCTTTGCTTTTCTCTGGAAATGATGATACGTATTACTGTTTATGTCAAGGAGCCCATTTGTTCGCTGGTTTGTAGTATAGTTGTTTACAAGAAAGCATTTGAATACTGTGATGTGGCTCACGCATAAAAATATATATCTAGTAATGAGTCCATAGGTTCTCATAAAATCGTGATCCGCCCCCACATTATAGAACATCACAAATCACTTGAGCTGCTGAATGGTAATAGTGGAATTTGTCAAAGAATCTATAAGGGTGGAGTGCACTATTGACTTGAGCTTATCACAGCAACCAGAATCTTTTGAGGCAATACAGAGAACAACAAATGACTATAACTACTTCTAAAACAAAGAAACACAATCTGCAACAACATAAAGTATAATTGTGGACATGCTCAAAACCCTCAAATGTCTGCTCTCGACGTGGAAGAGCCGTGACTCTACTCCGGTCCCCTCTCATGTGGACTCACCCCATCTCTGAGGAGCACTTAGCTACTCTGCAGAGTAAACGCGCTTCGACCACTTCTGTGATCTTGCCCTTTCGATCGTTTTATTAGCTCCATGTAGAGTCATAAGAAATGGTAAGTAAACACGTACTTCCCAATGCCCAAGGTGTAAATGTAATAATAATACAGGTAAGATATAAATATGCAGTCAGACAATGCCAACTCTGAGTCGACAGAGCTTAAACGCTTTACTCTCTATATTTTCTTTATTCTAAGGTGTTTTTTTTCCCATTAAGAAAAGTAGATGGCTAAATTGTTGTTGCTCGTTAGACAGGATGTTTAGGACCTGGGTGGCTACATCTATACACACGTTAGTTTGTCACCACGACTGCTACTAAACCGTCCCCCAATCCCTCGAAATCTGTTGCCATCTCAAAGAGTTACTTCAAAAGAACCAAACAAATGCGGGAAGGGAGCAGGACGGATGCAGAATTAATTAGAGTGCCATGGCTCCGAGGCAGCCCCTTCTCCACCTCTGCACCACCACCATTCCCCTCACTCCCCAAGCAGACCGCACCGCCTCCGCCCATCGCACCAGCCAGCATCCAAAACAAAGCACCGGGTAAAAATAACAGCCCTCTCCAGGCACTCTGACGATGATGTAAACGAATACAACTGTTTAGGCAAGACAGACGAGCCACGGGTGACCCAAAATGGCTTCTCTGTGTGGCTTACAATAGCAAGTCTCTGGTGCTTTGAATGCAGATGTGATGTCTTCAAAACCATCATGGAGTCTTACATGCAACGAACGGACAAAATATATAACTTTTGTTACATTTTATAGAGACAAGAGAGTTTCAGCAGTTTCTTGATTGCATCATATTTGAAAAAGTCTGTAATATTCCAACTGCTCTATAGCCTATGTTGAACTAAATTAGGGAGAGGGTGTGTGTGTGTGTGTGTGTGTAATGTACATTCTAAATAATTCAGTAAAAAAACAAACAACAGCAACTCTCTATTACCAAATAAATCTAAATCTAAAATAAAGAGATAAAATAATAAATAAAGAGAAAAGGCTTTAATGGGGGCAAAACCAAAAGTATAATATTATGAAAGTACCCCACCTCACTGATACGGAACAAAGTTTATGGCAAGCAAATGAAAAAAAAAAAAGAGTAATTAAAAATACCACACTGTAAAATAGCAAAGAACCAGACAAATACAAAACATGCGGTTATAACAAACATTGATCTTAATGTTTTGTGCCTTATTGTGAAGTAATGAGACAACAACAGGCTGTGCGACCGAATAAATTGACAGGAAACATGCACTCGCTTTCACACTGAGCTTAGAGTAATGCCATAAATTATGCAGCCGCATGAAATGAGGCGGCGTGCATTAACACTTATCCACATAATCATGTTATGGATATCACGGCAAAATGTGAGACCCGAGATGTGAGTGGAAGGAGCCAAAGCGCTCCAAGTATTCTCCATGTGACACAGAAACATGGGGCTGATACTGTGTGGATTTATCTACACCAGAGGTGCCCAAAGATCAGCCAGTGAGCCGAGATCTCCCTCAAGTTTAGGGTGGGTGTCTCTTTGTCCGCTATTCTTGTCCATATGCTGCTCTGTGCAACCCTTGTTGATCATCTTTTTCATAGTGTGCTCATGATGTTATAGACTTTAACTAGGACCCTAAATTATTTTATATTTTATTTAATATATATATATATATATTGATGCTTTTTTATATTGTACTAGCCATGTATCTCTCACAGTGCTGCGTATACTCATTGTTGAAATCTGTGCTGCAAAGAGTTTTCCCACTAAGGGACAAATACATTTTCTTTTATCTAATTTTGATTATATTTGTATTGTAATAAACATGTATGGCATTTAGGAGGCACTGACAAAGTGCATCAGTAAACAAACCAAAGGCAGAGGAAAGAGGGGCTCCGTCAAGGTGCATGTGAAGGAGACGAGAGTCCGCAGAGAGCTGATGAGGACCTGAACTGAAGCCACTCAGCAGAAACAGAGCTACATCAGGACTTCCAGAGGCTGTTGGTCTAAGATGAGGGTCCCATGACCCCCATTAAGACCCCACACACAGCCACAACAGCCACTATCCCAGGGACGGAAAAGCTTCTGCTCTGAAGGTGCGAAGGTTCACCACCTGCTCATTTCCATGGATATAATGCTTTGCCTGATATGAAGGGCAGTTGTTGACAAAAACAAATATAGATGAGAATCAGCATTGTACTGGAAATAGCTCAAAGTGTCTAGTGTCAGTCAGACTATTGGGCCCAAACTGCAAAAAGGCAGCAGGGTTTTGGTCATGTCTGGAGTGATGATGCCATGTTTTCTTTTGGCAAACAAAAAACAGTGGGCCTCATTCACGAATAACTTCGTAAGAAACTACTCAACTTTCTTCTCAAGTTGTCCTTAAGTAGATTTCTAAGAAGTCCCCACGTGGGATTCATCAACGCGCTCGTAAGCCGCTGAATTGTTCGCAGCTGTTCTCTCAGATTGATGAATCCCATTTCCTCGTAAGTACAGCGCGCGCGTGCCCGGTGCTTCATTACCATAGGTACTTAGCATAAGTAACCGCCCACTAATGCCCATATAAGGGACTGCAGGGCCGTGTGCAGACGGCAGAGGAAACAGCAACAGGCCTAAAGCAGGCTTTTGCCAGACTGAGAATAAAGTTATAAAATGTTGACCTAAAAGTCGAAATATTATGATAATAAAGTCGAACTAGCAAAATTATGAGATTAATCTAAGAATATGATGAGATTAATCTCAAAATGTTATGAGCTTAATTTAAAAATATATTATGTATTATTTTAAAGATGAATCTCAAAATGTTTTGAGATTAATCTCAAAATATTTTGGACCCTGGGAGGAGATCCAGCGCGGACCAGCGCTGAGACCAATGCAGACCCGAGGAGAGACTGGAGTGACCAGCACACAGAAACCAGCGCGGACAGGAGAGACCGCATAGACTGGAGACACCTGACTGGAGAGACCGGTGCGCAGAGACCAGCGCGGACCTATAGGAGAGACCGCATAGACTGTAGTGACCTGACTGGAGTGACCAGCACACAGAAACCAGCGCGGACCTATAGGAGAGACCGCATAGACTGGAGACACCTGACTGGAGAGACCGGTGCGCAGAGACCAGCGCGGACCGAAGAGAGACCGCATAGACCAGACTTGAGAGACCAGCGCGGACCCGTATGGATCCATGGGAGAGACCAGTGCAGACCCGTATAGATCCATAGGAGAGACCAGCGCAGAGACTCAGCGCGGACCCAGTAACCTCCTGCAGCAGCAGTATATATGCCGTTGTTCTGTGGCCCGTGGATAAAGAAATGCCCCCTATAAATAGGAAGGGGTCACTAATACACGGCAAGATTTCCAATGTATTTGATAAAGCGTTGGCACATTTCATTTCAAAATGAATTAAAAAGTAGGCCAGATCTGCAGTGAAAAAGGCGGTATATAAATAAAGATTACTAATAAAGATTACTACAAATAAATAAATACATACATCGATATGACGGACATATCACTGGAATGTTGTATTTTTATTAAACTTCACCAAAGAGGACAACCCCGGCGTGTGAACATGTCGGCACTGAATGCGTACGAGTGCTCCTGAGGACTCGTAGGATTTGTACTTGCCCAAGAGAAATTCTGGTTACGAGAAATATTTGTGAATGCCACTTTCTTCGTAAAAACCTCGTAAGTAGGATTTACGTACAAATCTGTTCCTAAGAACCGTTCGTGAATGAGGCCCAGTGTTTCTAGATTCATATTTACCACATCTTCCCAGCTTTTCAACATCATTAGGTAAAGTATCAGGGTGCCATCTTGTTAGTGGTCAAAGTCAAAGGCACCTCTCTCTCATATTCAAATCTTCCTATGCCTCGGACGCAGCACTCTGATTGGTGGATTCCACTTTGGCCCCAGACAGCAACGTATCACAGTAACTCGCTTTCATCACTGTTTGATTATGATCATGTAAAGATTATGTTACAGCAGAAAAGTAATGATCAAAAGAGAGTAACTCATGGCCAAATAGTGCATATAGTGAGTATTTATTGAAAGAGAGATGAATCATCCATGATTGAACAAATTACATATATGGAATAAATTAATTTAAAAGATGTGTAGTTTTGTTTGTGTCTTTTATTTCTAATCAAGACATATATTTGGCATCAACCTGTCAAGGACAATGGTAGCCTGGCCTTAGCCATCCGTACACTCCGTTCAATCATCATTTCACTGCATGTAACGTCTGATAAATAATAACAAATAATAATAATACTTAGGAAAGTCAACGCTTCTTACGAAAGAACACTCTTTCGAGTCCAGTTGCCTCTGTGCATATAATCATGCTTTCTGCGGTCCACTTGGTTTGAAGTTGTCAGTGTGTTTTTTCTCTGTGATCGCAGAGTCATTTAGGAAACTTAAAACACTCAAACTAAGAGCACAATCAAAGTCTGAAGACATCGCCGTGACTCGCACTATAATGGGGTTTACTCTCATAATCTGTATTGAAGTTGGGATAAAGTTGCGGTTTATTTTAAATTTATTGTGAACCTCTGTCTGAAACTAAAGACAAATCAGAGCTGTGTCTGCAACGCACATATAGTCTGAGGGAGGAGGAGGAGGAAGGGAAAAATTGGATAAATGGAATAAAAAATGAAAAAGCAGCAGAAAGAGTAAAGTATCCATTAAAACAAGTTTCACATTTATTTTTGTTGCCTTTTTGTCAGTTATTTCCACCAAAACAAGAAAAGATGTGGACCCTGAGCATAGTTGGAGGGTGAGATCTAAATTATTTGCTGTATTACTCTTCTGTATCTTACTCCAGCACTGTTTCCCCTGGAGCTCAGATCAGCAGAGAATCTAAGAACGTCAATACTGTAGGTGAGTACATTCTGTGGCCTGCAAATAAAAATATAATCTGTGTCAATACGATAAGCCGACCTCAATATATCCTCCACAAAACCACGGGACCACAAGCAAATTTGATCCATGACTTTAAGTGGATATTTGAAGTATGAAAAAAGCTTCTTTATAAGGATCTTGTGTCAGTAAAAGAGAATTAATGATGTTGAATATGAGTGCTTTTTTCCTCTTGGTTTTTCAATGCCAAAGAATTCTTGAGAGGATAAGTCAGCTCTAATCATGTTTTATTCACATACCATTCTCCGATTGAGTATGCAGCCACATGCACCTGAGAATTGCAAATATTATTTTACATCACTAATCGCCAAGTAGCAGAAAATTACTGTCAGCGATAAAGAGGCAGCAGCTGGGTTACAAACAGCACAACTCAGCCACACGTACACAATATTTAGAAAAAACTTGGTTATATTGGCATAGACAATATTGTTGAATTCGCGCAATGTAACGTAGTCTAATGGATATTTTTAGTGGCATCAGAAATGTTTATTTTTATCCTGAACTGAACAAGATTAATATGGGCCATCATGGTCTGTTTTAATCTAAGGCAACATTCATTAATTGTATTATAAACATTGACCCTAAAATGCAATTAGTAGTTAAACAAGAAATAAATAACTTCACAATCAGTCTGCAATAACAGTTCTATGTTTTCTTTAGTTCCAATTCAAACATAACCGAAAGACTTCTGTTCAAAGTAAAAGTTATATTTTGGTCACAAGCCTCAATAATGTGGTCAAAAAGAAATAAAAGCAATATTCCGAATATTTATTTATTTACCCATTTGAGAGGATAAACCCCTTGAGATGGATCATCTCGTTTACAAGAGGGTCCTCAAAAGAATTACAAGAAGAAAAAACACAAGACAGAAAACAGCAGTACAGACTCAGAACCAAAAAATAATAAAGTAAAATAAAAAATAAAAAAGACAGGATGAAACAAAAAAAAAAACAAGCGACAACAAACACACACACACCGACACTCACACAGCTCTATAGTAAACAAAAACAGTTAAGAGTAGAACATTGTAGAACACGCATTTCAAAAACAATTACAAGGCGTCTGTAGATAAGAGATTATTCCAGTCAAGAGGTGCTTTATGGTGAAATGAAAATTTACCTATTTCTTTTTGAATTCTTTTCGATATATATAAACATATGTCAAAGAACAGCTTTTATGGAGCAGTATGTAAAAATCTGGCCAAAAGCGGTACTGCAACCTCTCCCATGCTCCTTGACTCAGGTTGCCAACACCTTTTTCACAAAGACCCTGATAGAAATCCTCGTTTTATGCTTTGTCTTTAATTATTTTAGAATGACAACAAGAGCTCTTTTTAGTTCAGCGGCCACATGTCATCTTTACCAGTGAGATTAGCTCGACGCGGTGAGTTCTGGCAACGCGGATAAAGGACTCTCTGCTTGGTAAAACGGTGGAGGGCGGGACATCGAAATAAAAACAACAAGATTTAGAGGCTGTAAAAATAATGTTGAAATTCAAATATCTCGGCTGAAAACCTGTTTACCGGGATCAAAACAAGAAAGGTGACCTCCAAAAGAATGGATTTATTTTAGCAGTGTATACAGGTTTAAGTCTACCTTTTGGTCCCTAATGGTGAATTTGCCCTCTGCACTACAATACTACTACTGTTATTACTCAAACACTTTTTGCCCTGTCAATTTTTTCATTCAATTGACTCTGTATTGATGTCTTTCTGCTACATCCATGCTTTGAATAAACGTGCCTCTCCTCCAAATAATGTGTAAATAACTTGGGAGGCCACTTTCAAGCATGAGACGTCCGGAGTCACAAATTCACGTTGTAGTATTTTAATTGTTATAGCTGGAAAAGTTAATAAAACATGCACAAGCACTCACTCCTGTACGGGGGTTAAACATGTAAAAGTTAGTGTATTATTGACATCCTGTGGTTATTATGGATGTTCAGGAAAATAAGATTCACTACATAAAACTTAGCTGTTATCCAGATGCAGCAATATTTGGGTGCTTTTATGAATCTATAAAAGTAGGGCATAAATTTTGTGTTTAGATCACATCTGTTTTACAACCTGCCCTGTGGAAAAAGGAAACATTAACAAGAGTGTAAATAACTGCACGGCCAAATATATATAAAAAAAATGCAATCCCAGCATAACATACGAGAGCAACGCTGTAGTGTAGCTGGTGGGACTTTCAGATCCACTAATTACTGATCAACATGATATCATTAGAGCTAAAACACATCTTAAAGAATCATCAAATTGCTTCAGGCGTTTAATAGTTTGAAATATATGGTTAAGAGCATCAATATATGGAAAAGGAAAAGTGTGTGTTATCAAACTCACTCACACCAAGGTGAGAGGAAGGAGCAGGGCATAAGTCATCCTCAAATGCAGACAAGCAGAAAATTACTTTTTCCACTTTCTATTCCTATAAGACAAGGTGTAGTTAGCCTCCAGTTGGTCATCAAAGTTGGTTAGGAAAATGCAAGGCGAATATTTGGAGACATGAAAGTTACCGTTTCGTGCATTATTCATCCACTCATAACCGGTGGTGTAAACAAATTCTGTAGCTACAAGCGCCTTGGGGCAGACTGGCAAATGCTGGGCTACCATGCTACATCTGACTGCCTACTATGTCAAACTCACTTAAGCATTGCATTACATTTACAATTTTTCGCTAAGGCCTCAATGGAGCAACGTTCGAATCGCCAACGTCTGTGCTTGACCCCTGTGCATGAGCCTCAATTTATGCATATTTTTTTAAATCAGATTTTCTTTTGCAGTTTGACTTCTTTATCTGAAGCAAGCATGCAGTGATTTGCATAGTGATTTCATCTACACTCTCTGATGCAAACTTACAATTTCTTAAGACTTGGAACAACAAAAGTGGTCTGAGCACTCGCCTGGGAATCTATTTCTTTGGATGGTAATATTTCAACAAACGTATCATTACCAAAATCTTACAGAATATGCCTACCTCTTTTAAATCCATTTGTCTGTGTTTTAATGCCAGTGTAAAAGCATAAGAGCTGGATAATGTTCTAGAGGTAGAACAGTGTCCCTCTCCGCCACAGGACATCGCAGTCTTTTTGTTCCAAGTCCTTTTTCCTCAAGTGGAGTAGAAATCAATAAACATGTATAGGTGTTTCCCGCGGGAGGATTTGGGCAGTTCGTTTGATCCTCTGTCCCTGGTAGGCCGGAGCACGGCTTTGATCCATGGTCTGGGTACAGTTGTCCAGCTGCTGCCACTCCCTCTTTGTCAAAGCATCTCACAAATGAACAGCGATCGCAGTACTCTGTCTAAGGAGAATGGTATTATCTTTTGAATTTGTCCATATATATTTTATTATTAAAATATAATAGTGTAGATTCAAAATGTATGAATAGTTGTTGTCCGGAAATGGTAATGAGAACATTGACATTCTTGAAATATGAATAAACATAATTTTAAGAGACTTGACTATACTTTGCCATAGTATTTGGCTTGCCACTATATGTACGAAATAGGTAGGGGCGACAGTAGCTCAGTTGGTAGAGCATTGACCTTTGGGCCTGAAGGTCGTGGGTTCGAGCCCACCGTAAGACCTACTTCATGACTCCCACTGATGACTACTGTCGTTGTGTCCTTGGGCAAGACACTTAACCCCAATTTGCCTGAAGCCCGCTGAAAGATCAGAGATTGACTCACAAGGTGCTTTTAAGGTTAAAATTAGACACAAAAACAAACTGATTAAATTGAATAAAAAACAATACATTCCAGTGCAAACAGACCAGTGGTAACAGGTCTAACAAGTGAGTCTTTAAATGGGCTTTGAATGACTATGGATTCCAAGGTTTTAAGAGTCCATAGTTTGTTTCCATAGCATCTTTAAGGTGTCTCAAAATGTCTTCTGTTATGGCAGGACATCAAACCCTCATTGACAAGTATAATGTGGTTTTCTATGTGAAAATCAGCCAAGTTCATATGCAACGGATTACATGTAAAACAAGTCCTAAAAAAATCGGGGCAGAAACATTGCAAAAATACTAAGCAGCTTCATTCTGTTTATTGGATGAGCACAATTTCATTTTGAAATGCAGACAGGGTGGCCTGGGAACAACCTGGCCACGCTCTTCGACTGGGTCATGTATATTAAACAAGTTTCAAAGAGCCCCCAGTTGAACCTTGCATGCTCTAATAGCTTTGGGCCAAAAATCCCAGCGCAAAGATAATTAAAGACAACTCCCCACTCGGACAAAACAAGAGCTGGGGTCCAACTCAACAAGTGCCTGACCAAAGGAACTAATGAGCTGGTAAATGCAGAAAAGCAGACGATTTTCATATGGTAATGTTGAGTTTGTGAAGCGGGGGCTCGCGGAAATCGGTTTAGCTTCAATTCTAAACAAGAAGAAAGAGGTTTTTGATAGTCTATTCTATAAGGATGGAGTGCCGTCTGCCAATCTGAGCCAATTAAAGAGCATTGAGCTGTGACCTGCGGGTAAGGGAGCCGAAAAGTCTGCTTAGTAAACATTGTCTCTACCTCTCAATGTCTCTATGCCGCCATCCTGCTCAAATGCAGAGTCTTTATTGATATTCAGCTTTTATTCATACAAGGGTTGTGGACTCTTAACATTGTGCACTCTTGGTGAGTTTGGGTAACCTTGCAGTGGGGGTCAGGGTCCTTTTTAGCCCTTTGCAAAGAGCTCATTACACACAAGCTGGAGCTTTTGCGGGCGAGATGAGGAACTGAAATGAACCGAAATGTCGGTGGGAGTGAAATCAGGGGAACTGGCTGCCATCTGCTCAGGGCTTCAAACGTCCATGATTAGAGATGGCGACAACACACAGGAGACAAATGCAACATATGCCACAAAGACTGACGGAGAAATGACCGCAGGCGACGTCTTTGTGAATAAGACACGCCATACAGTAATGGGTTTGTGATCTGAAATCCCTAAGTCCTGTCCATTCTTTAGTTGTGTGTATGGGCAAGATTTTTTTATAAATTTTTAAAACCACAATACAGTGATTTTCATTCGATTATTCCAATGTGCTGAAGTCTATCATTAAAAATACTTTTCTATGCTTTCAAGTCTTAGCAATTTATCCAACAATGATGATGAATAATTGGGTTTGGGCAACAAGTTTATCACCAGAGCCTCATGAGAAAATAATTCTATAGGGGTGCACCGATACTGGTATTGGGTATTATAATCGTATACCATAGGACCCGATCAGAGCAACCGATACCCAAGTTGTTCATTTACATTAGCGTCACAACAGCAATGGTGAACAACAAAAAACGGCAGCGAGCAGATTAGTTTAACCGCTAGCTTAGGGGCAAGAAGACAAGATATCAGCAGTATGGCAGTTTTTTTAAGAAAAGGAGTGACAAACGTAAAGCACACTGTACGTTGTCAAAGGCAACGAGGTGGGACCAAAACAAACACACCAGCAACTTGAGCAAACGTCTGAAAACTCACCACCACATGGAGCTGGCACCAGAGCACAAAAATGAGAGTGGCTCTTGATGACTGTTTAAACAATTAATAACATTTTTAATTGTTAGAGCATTTTTTTATTGTTGAAATGAGAAATAAAACATCAAAAAATCGGTTGTATTAGTTTTATGAATTCCCAGAGATAACACAATGCAATACTAGTACTTATACAAGTACTGCAAAAAAGGTACTCAGTAGCGGTTTTGAAAGAATTGACACCTCTACACAATTGGCATCCCTAAATTGTGTAGAGGTGTAAATTTACCCAATTATTGTTAGTTAAGTATACTACAGAAAATAGGTATTATTCAAAATCTATATATACTATAGACAAAAAAACCCAATCCGATTACTGAATGTATTGTATGTATGGTCAATCTGGAAGGACCTATTGGCTTTTGTCCAGCTCCAAAGCCGCTCATCTGGTGAATTCCATCAATGGACAGACTTGAACATTTATAACCCATGTATTTATTTACTCTGAACTCAGCTATGGCACTTTCTCCTCCCTCTTTATCCCTCATTTCTGGCCAGTGCAGACAATCACAGTGGTCTGTGATGAGGAGCGGTGAGATGAAAGGCCTTAGTGAATTACTGATTAAGTGAAGTAGAGAGACAACATAAAAATAGAGATGGAGGAGAGGACGCAGAGGTGGCTTCCCCCTGTGTGACCCACATACCTGAGAAACCTGCTGTCAGCGCGGCTCCCTCATCACTGTGAAATACTTTACATAATCTTTAGAGTCTGCTGCTGCTTTTGGGCCTGCTGAGAGGGGAGGCTCCACACTCATTTAAGTGCCTTTTGTGCTTCTAAAGACATGGACAGGCTGCTCCTAAGATGGAACGGCATATATGACAAGATTTGGACACGTTTTCACACTGCCTGAAATGAGGGCAATAATTCTTTATTTATCTATTAGGCTTGCTATAGGAGCCATCATTAATGGAAGTAATGGTCATGAATAAGTCTGAACTACTCATAAGTGATTGAATAATGAATAATGATTTAGGGAACATCAGATTAGATAATTAGTTGAAGGAATTCTTTTGTGTGGACAGCATCTCCGCATACATTATTTTGAGTTAATAGTGTCTTTGTGGCTTATTTAACATGACTATTGTGTTGTCCAGTAGGAGACACAGGACGGGTTGACTGCAGAAAAGTCAACCTTTCTCCAGTGGTAAGCGGTAAGTGGGAAGCTCCTAACATTATATTGATTGATGAGCTTACATTCATGTATAGAAGGCCAGTGTTTTGTGGACTGCAAGAAAAATTATACTTTTTAACATGGAAAAGACATTTGTTTACCAAGGTGCGATCATTTAAGATTTTGTAAAACTCATGCATTTCTCTGAAATGTACGACTTAATGAGTCACAGAAAAGAGTCACATACTGTATATTACCTGTTACAATAGGTTGAAAACCACTGGAGTGGGATTGCATTCTCTGAAAGTTTCAGGTTTTCCATTAAAAAGTTAGGACAAAGCATTTGGCAAACTTCAAGTGCAAGATTGCCAGAGTTTAGAGAATTTTCCTTCTCATGCCATGACCTCAGCACAAAATGCAACACTGCAATAAAGGATTTGTCTCAATAGAGATATTATGATCCAGGACATTGATGGATATTGGTCATCGCGCAACCATATGGACCAATGGTTTTTTCCATACTTTTAACGGTTCATTAATTTATCTCATCTGTGATTGGTGAACCAACAATTATATCCTCTGACATGACTGCTGTTTTCATCTAGCACTGTATAAAAGTACTTTCTATTTTTTCCCAGAAACATTTTATCATGAGGGACAATCTCTCCATAATTCCATTCCGAGAGAAATATATAATCCGATCATCTATTCCAAATGCAAACATGAATAGCCAGAACTATCTGACGCTAATGAGATACTTCACTAAAGAGAATTATACATTATAATATGACACTGACAGCACTGAACGAATCATTCTTCTATTGTTCCACTGACAGCCAACACAATCCACTGCAGAGAACACATCGATTTGCCTTTTTTGTGAACCAAACAGGGACATGCGGCGAAAGGATGAGAGCGCTGATCAAAAGTTGAGCTTCAAAGGAGGTTGTGGAGCGAGTGTCCCGTGTTGCCTATTAGACAGAGCCCCTCCTTCTGAGCCCGAGTCTGCGGTCAAAGGTGACAGCCTCATGCACACTTTTGCACTGGGTCTGCTCCGTGCTACGGCTAACGACTGAGTTTCTGGTCAATTACGCTTTAGACAAACAACAACAACAAAGCCCGCTCCCTCGAGTGTGTCCTGCAGCTTCCAATTTTTAAAAACACAAGCTTTTGGTTGAGTCGTGATGGAATATTTTGAGATTTAAGATTACAATTTAAGTGGCAGTAGTAGAAACGCTGTGTTAATCCAGATAAAGTTCAGTCGGTGGGTAGTCTAGTTGCAATAGCGCAGCAGGCAGTGATTGTTTTATCCCTGGGACTTTTAGATTGAATAAAAAACAGTGGCCAGGCCTGTCTTCCACAGCTCACTGCTCTCCCCGAGGAGCCACTCAATGCAACACTGTACAATGTTATGCCAAAAGTTTAATTGTGTGCTGACAACTCCGAGCCACGGAGTACCAAGGTGCTCTCTAAAGTGAGATTTACATCAGCCGTGTCCCGTTGTTCGCAAAAGACCAAGACAAAAGAGTGCGCAACAACCAATTAAGCAAATCCTAAAATCCTACTTTTACTCCAGGAGCGCACATGCAAATAGCTGCAAATTCAGGGAGGAATAAACCAGCATTCAGGGTTAAATTATTCAAACACTCCTTCAGTGGTTGATGGATTACTTAGACGCTTGCTCTTTGTGTGACATGAAAGAATGGCTACAGGGCCACGGAGACTGTGTGTACCTTCACAGCTAAATCTGAGGGATTTAAAAAGAGCCATTTGTTTCGCCTTGTTGTTACACAAGAGTCGCGCCGCTGGGAGAGCAAAGCACATAGAAATCAATAACTTCTCCCAAATAACACTTGCAAACACAGGAATAAACCAACTCTGGTGACAGTTGTTAAATGGTGTTTGTTGTGGCTGGGTTTTTATGCAGTTTTTCCATGAAAGATTAGTAGAGGTGGGGACTCCGCGCACCATATGGCTCCATGCAAGTCTGTTTACAGCAAATTACACTTAAAATATGCTTTAATTGTCATTCCAAATACACTCAAGCGAATCAAAGGATGGTATAGTCAT
The DNA here is from genome assembly GCA_964034765.1 of Knipowitschia caucasica. Taxonomy (NCBI): domain Eukaryota; kingdom Metazoa; phylum Chordata; class Actinopteri; order Gobiiformes; family Gobiidae; genus Knipowitschia; species Knipowitschia caucasica. Next base: position 30,015,822 of record OZ035835.1, read on the forward strand.
CAGCAGCTGGGATTTTACACTTTTTTTCTTGGTTCTTTCTTGGTTGTAGGTTCGAGCCCACCACGAGACCTTCTCCACCGACTCCCACTGATGTCTGCTGTCGTTGAGTGCTTGGGGAAGACACTTAATCCACTTTGCCTATAAGGAGCGCGGAAGTGATGTTTGCTGCTTGCTTTGATGTGTATATGTATATGTAATATGTGTATGCATCAAAGTCAAATTTCCCCATTGTGGGACGAATAAAGGACCATCTTCTTCTTTCTTGCAAGCGCTTGACATCAATGAACCGCTAACCTTTATAATGCAGGAAAAGGGCAAGGAACTTCACACATAAGGTGAAGGGAAACAACAGAAATCTCTATCTGTAGGAGATGGAACTCTACTGTCCAACCTTTTGGTTAGTGGAGAGACCAGAGTGGAGAGTTTTGCCCTCTAATGGTTCAATTATTTAGTATTAGATTTGCCCGGCAATTTTATTTTGAAGGGCCATCCAGAGAAAGGAAGCGATTTGATATCAAAGGCCCGCTAAGATACGCAGACAGAAAGTAGACAACGTCACCACTTGAACACATCTGCATCCAGTGCCAGTTATTATTGTCTTTTTGTTTCCATGGACCACCATTTTTTAGGGCGACAGTAGCTCAGTTGGTAGAGCATTGGCCTTTGGGCCTGGAGGTCATGAGTTCGATTCCCACCATGGGACCTACTCCAACTGCTCCCACTGATGACTGCTGTCGTTGTGTCCTTGGGCAAGACACTTAACCCCACATTGCCTGAAGCCCCCGCTGAAAGATCAAGGCTGTTTCACAATTGACGGAGCAGCCATCTTCCTGTGGACTCACCCCCTGCAGAAGATCAGCAAGGGACTGGTGCTATGAGCGTTGGGTGGCAGCTCTCATTGCCACCCCCCCGACCCAGAAATGGAAAAAGGGGTTGAAAATGAAATGAAAATGAAAAAAAAAAAAACAATTTTAAATGTGCTTTATCTTTCTGTTGCAGTTTTACTCTTTTTTTGAGACATCTAAATTGAAGCTGAATTGTGCTTGATACACACAAGTGAGAGCAGGACATGAACCATCAACCTTTAGATCAGAGGACAAGGTTCCATCTGATCCGTTAGTTAGAGAGATCAAACTCATAACCTTCTCGTCTTTGCCGATCGGCCAATGCCTTTGTGAAATCACTGCCAACCATATTCATCATAGCTGATCCAACCGGAGATGACAGATGAGAAAAACAGGAAGTTCCAAAAACCAAACCTTGTGGAAAATTAGAGAAATGTTTCATTAAGTCTCTGAGGACGTCTTTTGTATTTTAAAAACAAAGATCTGAGGAGAGGAAAGAAGAGATAGAATCAGTGGGATAGGAGCGGAGAAGCCTGCGGGGCTGATGTAACGATTGTCGGCTGGGACGTTCCTCTGCTGGGATCTCAGACTCATGCCCTGTCTTCCACACTCTTCGTCCTCACTGCTTTTTCTAACGTGTTTTGATTTGATGTTTGGATTTGTTTAGTTTATATTTCACTGTCATCATTTTACGTATGGTTTAAAAACAAGAGAGTAAAGTCCATGTTAGACAATACACATACTGTCCTAACTAATCAGAATCTAGTTTTGAAGGTGAAATTCTAATCTGGATTCTAACGTAAAATCTTCTCGACTCTTTTGAAAGAAAAGTGTGTAAGATTTTCATGACCTATTTGCACAATGCTTTCTGAATTGTAAAGAAACAATGTACAAGAATATTGTTAATGCTAAAGTGCATGAAAAAGCCCGATCCAAGCAGACCTCAGAAGCTAAGCAGAAAAGAGCCTGGCTAATCCTGTGATGGGAGACCTTTGGGAACTCTCAGGTACTACAGTGGGGCGCTTATGGCTGTAAAGTATCAAACTGTTGTTGTACCCTCAGGCAAGGAAGTTCCTTGTGACTGATAAGTTGCCAGTCAAAACACAGAATGTCACTTGTGTTGCCAGTTTCTTTGGGAAAATCTTGTGTTTTGTCGCTATACCTAAACCTCAGAACCTGCAGCCATTTTTCTATTGGAGCTGCAGCTACAAGCAGCACTTGGTTTATATGTATTTGTATGTTTTACACCAGAGAGCAAAAACTACTGTGCCTTTCAGCGCTAATGTGTGGATTTGTGTGCACAGTATTACAGCCATCTATGCCCCCACAGCCACATGAAAGCCAACACTGTATATGTGTGTGATAGCCATGCTATTGTGTCTTACATAAGTCACATTTTAGATCCCTGCTCACTGATGTTGGAGCTGCCTGTTTTTAGTGCTCGTCGTATATACAAGAGAAACATAAAAGAAAAGCGGTATATTTCACTGAGGATGCAGGAACATTGTTCATCGGGCATTACGGATGTATCACAGAAGGGCAAATGTGTGGTTTGAAAGAGGCAAAGAAAAAGCAGCCTCTTAGCGCCTTTGAGAGGAAGACTTTAAATCAATCAATCAATCAATCAAAGTTTATTTGTAGAGCGCCTTTCATACACAGGGCAACACAAAGCGCTTCACAGTCCACATCACAAATCATCACATAAAACAAACACCAGAATCACAATTAAAACATTAAAATCACACAAAAGATTAAAACACAATTAAAACATTAAAATCACACAAAAGAATAAAACCATTAAAACTTTCAAAATTACACAAGAAATTTAAAAACATAAATAAATGACAGCAGTGCATTAAAAATGGAGATAAAATCCTTCAGTTATATGCACAGGCAAACAGAACAGTCTTTAACCTGGATTTGAACATTGACAGAGTAGACGCCTCCCTCACATTTTCAGGGAGATTGTTCCAGATCTTAGCTGCATGGATCTGAAACGCAGCCTCCCCATGTTTGGTTCTCACTCTGGGCACCAGCAGGAGGCCAGTCCCTGTGCTCCTCAGAGTCCGGGCCGGTTCATATGACACCAACATGTCACTAATGTATTCTGGTGCAAGGCCATGGAGAGACTTGTACACAAGCAGAGCCGTTTTAAAATCTATTCTTTGAGCCACAGGAAGCCAGTGCAGAGACCTGAGGACCGGACTAATATGGTCATACTTCCTGGTTCCTGTCAGGACTCTAGCTGCTGCAAATCTTACCTTCCCTGATAACACTATGGCTATGAACTGCAGAGGCACCACAGCATGAAAGAAAAACTATTTCTGCTCACAAGTTAGATTTATTTATTCATCGCTTTGGGCAAAATCTGTCTTATTTTAATTTATGGCAGTAGCGAGAGCTCAGTGAAGCGCTTGCCCACTCAGACACCACAGAGAGACATGGAGAGCTGGAAAGATGCTTTAAATGCAATAACAATATAGGCATGATTTACATTTTAAAGTGTGTTATGAATATTCATAAAATAAGGCATGCTAGATTCAATTTGTGGAGCGGGTATACCAAAGCCCACTGAATATAACCTTCTCATGGCTGCAGCAGACATATCTAATACATATGATTTATATAGTAGGGTGCAGGCAGGTTTCAAATACAGAATCCCTCTCCTCTCTGCTGCACACAGATATTGCAGGGGAGCTATATAAAACCACCCCGATGTAATATTTCTTAGATGCTGTGGCTCTCGGAAAGGTTGTAATCTCACATTTTGAAAGATTAAAGCTCGTTCATACAAACTATAGCTGTGCATTGAACAGCAGATGCGAATGCTTGGCACAGTCTGTACGTAGCGGATCTGCAGCTTAGAATCCAGTTGGTTTGATTTGCAACTAGTCTGAAAGTCTGTTATAGCAGAGCATTAATATTTCATAAGCTTCGGTCAGCGTCGAAACATATGTTTTGTGTGCGGGACCAAGTCTGTGGGTAGACTAAATGAGCGCAAATGAGAAACGGAGAAAGTTGTAAATAATATGAAATTGAAGTTAGAGTAGCGTCTCATAGGAGCTGTCTGCACATGATTCTATTTGAAACCCTGTATCAGCCTGAATCTATTGATTAAAATCCACAGGTGCGTTTACAATAGCAGTTTTATTTTGTTTTCAAGAACATCAAATTACATTAGAAATATGCTATGTGAACATTTAGCTCAGAGGTCTCAGACTTTTTTGGATTGACAAAACAGAAATGGCAGAGAGCTATTCCCTTTTCTGGTCATAACAGTGTAGTCTTTTTAATAACTGCAAAAAATTATATGAAAATATACAAATAAGCTGTATCTTCCAACTTCCGTGCACATAAGGTAAACATTTGTAGAGGAAATATATAAGTAATGATAAAAAATGACTCAGCACCATGTGTTAATTTCCTGATCTTTTGGGGAGCTCCTTGTGCTTCAAATACAGAAGGCTCAAGGTTCTATTCCACCTCTAGAAAAAACCTGTCTGTGTGGAGTTTGTATGTTCTCCCTACATAGGTTTCCTTCAGGTGCTCCGGTTTCCCCTTTCAGTTGGACCATGTAGGTCTGACATATGGCTCCTGTATGGCGTGAGAGGAGATATGCCCACAACAATTGTAAAGCGTTTGTTACTGTCTGTGAAAGGCGATATGAAACTTGGTTATTTACTAACTGAAAGCTACTCCACTTATCCACTGATCCAAGTTTATACAAATAAATTAATACATTGAAAAAGCTTTTAGTGGTTTTTGAGACAATATAATATTTTACAAAAATAGGCATTACTCCTTGTTGTGCACTGAATGTGTTAAAATTTAAATATTTAGAAGCAAAGCAGCCCAAGTTCTCCACTTACACATGCGCACAACATTTCCAACTCAAGATATTTAGGCTTGAACTGAACAGATGTTGAGACAATGCACACAGTGGGGATCATGATTTGACACGTAATATAGGGTTTGGCAATCTACAGGGTATTCTAGTAAGAGTATCGTCAACTTTTACTACTCAAGCAAGTGCAACTAAGGCAGATAATGTGTCTGGAGCTGCATTATGGAGTGTGACTGCAGCGGGATTACACCTCGATGTTTGGCATGCTTAAAAACGTGCAACAGTGAGCTACGGCGCCAACAACAGTGAACTATGGTGCTAACAACACAGCGTCAACACAGGAGCCATGTGCACCGCGACCTGTCAATGCAGTGGTATTTGAGAAGACTGCAGAGACATGGCTCCAACACATCCGCTAACATCATTAATGTGTGCGACGCCGCGACCTCTGCTTCGAAGGTGGGATCAGGCGGCTTCCCACTGAGAAAAAGACGGGGAGTGAGACCAGATACAGTTAGTTGTGAGAGCTGCTGAGAGCTGATACAGGCACATATATGAAAGACTGAAAGGTGCCAAAGAGGAATGTTCATGCTGCTTCTTTATCATTGTACACTGCAAAAAAAAAAAGAAGAAAATACTTACACAGTGGACTATTCTAATGCTACTGCTAATGCGACTCTAAGGCAAAAATGTGTGTTTAAAAATTTGAATTACTAAAACAACCTACAATTCTTTTTAATTTGGTTTATGGTTAATAGTTTACAGTATATTAATTGTCTACTCCATCCATCCATCCATCCATTTTCTACCCTTTAATCCATTTCTGGGTCAGGGGGGTGGCAGTCAGAGATGCCACCCAAGTCTCATAGCACCAGCCCCTCACTGATCCTCTGCAGGTGGTGAGTCCACAGGAGCTGAGATCTTCCAGCGGGGGCTTTTTAATTGTCTACTCAATGAAGACAATTCGAAATTCTTTAGTTTATATCACCAAATAAAGAAAAACAGTGACGGTTGACTGAGAGATTGTGTCTCAGTCTGACGAGGTTAAGGTCAGGTTTAGATTTACTTTGCCCTCAGTGTTTGAACTATCCTTCAGTGCTACTGTGGAAACTTATCAGTATGTGGTTTCAACATTCTGGACTATCTTTCCTGATCGTCAATTTTTTTTGGTGGTGGGATAAACCAGGACCCAGACATTCACTAAAGGCACTAAACCAGTTTGCACAAAGTGAAGCAGGTCAGCATCTCCTTCACATTCCGCTACTAAATCGCTCATGTAATTAATCGTTAGTTCTATTGTAATCTTCCTGTTTATTATTACTCCTCACAATGCCGCTGATTCAACCTCTGTCCGCGCATCACCAGCCTGATTACAGTTATTATTTTTAATAAAGGCTATTGGCTTGGGATTTATTGAGTTTTGTGAATAGCTGGTTACGGATGGATGGGTTGAGATTCAATATCCGTGATAGTTCGGGCCCACACTCCTGCACACAAATCCAATCTATGCACGATCAGAAGTGACACCAGTGTTTACCGCTGACAGAGGCGACCTATGGAGACCCAGCCGCAGTGACGGACAGGGCAGGCCGAAGCAGAACGCCATCAACAGGCTGGAGTGAAGCTTTCCTGATAGAGAGGCCGTAGAGTGGGATGGCGTATTCCAATGGCTTCTCTGAGAGCTCTATCTCGCAGGCATCTATCTGGAAAACCGAGTCTCTGGCTAAATTAATTGGATGTCAGTCAGAGAAAGTGAAATGGAGGTGAGGGAGTGACTTAGACCTTTGTGTTGGGCGGCGGTGGAGAGGCGGCTCACAGATCTACCCTTGACTCCTCCAGAGAGCGCGTTTAATCACTGCCACTGAATAAATGGAGAAAAATAAAACCCCTTGTCCCTGTGGTCAGCGAGAACGTAAATAGGAGCAGGTATTGGACAGAGAGGGCTGCGGTGAATAATAGCAGGATTCATTACCAGGTTCATTTGAGTGGAGCGGCTGCTTTAGAATAACTGTGAGGAAAAGGCATTGGGTAAAGTTGTTTCCATTCAATTCATTAGCACTTGCTGCACGGGCATCTTAGTAACAAATCCACATATGTTTCCATTTGTATAAGAGTCAAGCTCAATACACAAATCAAACAAGATTAACTGCAAGATTGATGTCTGTCCTAAAAGAATTCAGGTTGTTATTCCAGAATGAGATTTTTTAAAACCTAAAATAGTTCACTGTTTTGCACCTAATAAATCAGGTCCTGGAATAAAAATAATGAGTAAAATAATGTCCCCATTTAAAACAGCTACCGACCGTCAACAACCCTCCCCCAAGAAGTAATGAGTTAGATAGTTTCAAAACTATCAAGAACAGAGCTATTAAAACGAAAATCAAACACTTCTGAAACTGGTAAATAACCAGATGTTATGCAATGCAGTCTTCTTAATTAGCTTGAATCATATTTATATTTAAGCATTGTTATAATTGTGTGCTTAGGAGATTATATTGTAAAGGTGTGTAATGGACCTTTTGCGGTCTCCTGTAGTTTTGCACTGAGAAAAGCTGATAACAACAGCCGCGTTTCCACCGCAGAAACTTCTGGGTATTTTTCCAGGGCCAGCCCCGTCGGTGTTTACAGGAACTTTTACGGGGCCCAATAGAGTCCCTCCTCCATGCTATGGACTCTGTTGGGCCCTAGTGGGTCTTGAGGTTAAGCCCGCACTGATTGGCTAAAGCTAGCGCAGACTCCGACGCCAGCAGAAAGCAGCAAAACAACCAGCATTAGCCTAGCAGCATTAGCCTAAAAGCAATAGCCAGCAGCATTAGCCTAGCAGACGCCATTGGAAACAGTGAACAACAGCACAATGATTCAGACGGGGTTTGAGGCATCTTACTTACTTACTTACTTCACACTCCAAAAACAAGCCGTGAAAAGTTTTAAAAAACTAGAGCAGGACTAGACCACAACAACCGGAGCGGTTACAACCGTAAAATAAACAAATGGGTTTGGCGTTTCGCTTGTACGGCAATCAAAACTCATGACGACGCCGAGTAGGACCACTCGGACCACTCAGCGACTGCAGTGGAGACACGGACACTGAGAGGACCGAGGGATAGGACGGTTCCTGTAAAAGTTCCACCCCGCTCCTTTAAGCCAGGAACTCCTGCTGTGGAAACGCAGCTAATGTCAAGTTTGCCAAGCAGGAAGTGGCTGTCATTTCAAGAACAAAAAAAATAAATAAAAAGTTTTATTGCAACTATAAATACAAATTGTGTGCTGTGTCTCAGTTGTCAGAGTTTTAAGTTTTCGGCACAAATGGAGGATGATTTTCTAAGGCTCGTGAATTAAAGGGTTCAGCAAGTACAAAGGCAAAACGCAAAGGCAATTAACTTGTAATATAAAATTCTTAGTTCTGGAGTAAATTGCAATGTCCTTTCAAATAATTCACAAAGCACATATTGCACATCAATTAAAAGAGAGGAGAAAAACAAAAACACATCACAATGTATAAGCTTCACAAATCATTCTAGACACTAATTTTCAAGCTACACCAAAATTAATAGTTTCAACACTGCGCATTTATAGACATTTATGCTTCTCTATGGCCCAATGGCATAGTGTTGCTTATCGCACTGTTCCAATCTGTTTTTTGGAAACTTGAGACGACTGCTGTTGTAAAATAAATATAATTGAATTGAAATGCCCATTGCTGATTTTACCATTCAGAATGTAATATTTCTTGAACTCAATAAAACCAGAGATCTTACCTTCCTCGTCTACAGTAAACGTCTGTGTGTTCATCTCCACGTCCTCAGCCTCCTGCTCTGTTTTTGCTTCAGTCTCCTCGTCCTTAGCTGGAAAATAATATAAATAGCTCATTGTCGATACACATGGACATGTTACACCATTATAGAAAGAAGACGCCTGACAGAAGTTGTCACGCTCATTTTCACTTGCTGCATGCTTTGAATCGCAATTCTCTGCCGATATTACAAGCCTGATATGTTAGGCAGCCCCCTTTCTTCCCTCACTTGCATTGGCATAGATGTATTTGATGCCAAGAGAAAGATAAGGCAAAAAAAGGAGAAAAAAATCAGCCACAGCAAGAATTTGAGTTCATCTTTCAAACATATTAGTCAAAGTATCACATAGAGACAAAACTTAATCTGGTCCGTGATGGCACATTTTTTTCACTGTTTTATTCATCTTTTAGACAGACGTATTTGTAAAATGTGTGAATTGAACTCATTTTTTTTTAGCAACCCATTAAAATAAACCATTGTATCTTTCCTCCCAAGAGCAATTGAGAATATGAGTGCCACTTATGTCATTTTTGTGTTACAAATAGGCAACACATTTCAAAAGGTTATGGCTGATGTACCGAAGAACCAAAAGATGCAAATATGCTACACTGCAAAAAATGGTCATTGAATCCAAAACTAGCACAGATATTTTTGTGAGTGAGATAAACGTCTTACTCTTGCCAGGTGCACTATAGTCCTCAATCCACAATGCGAACCCAGACCTACGTCCTGAGTGGTGTCAAAAATAAAAATACCTTTCTCTTGGCTTTCAGCAGTGTCTGCGTCTTCATCTTTTCCATTTCCAGGATTTGTATCTTTGCCTTTGCCTTGCTTCACTTCATCTTCCTTATTTTCCTCTGGCTTTGGTTCATCAACGGCCATTTCTTCATCTGCTGGCGAAAAAAAGTTAAAATCAGGACACGGTGAAGGATTGAAAGGAGACATGGAGAAAAAAAACGTATCACGTCAAAGTCCCCAAAGCATAAACGAAGTCCAATAGTTCATCACAGCACAGACGGACACTCGAGGGAAGATTTCTATGCTAACAGCTTGTTCTATTTGCCGTTGGAGAGACGGGTAGTCGACTAGAAAAGCGACGCTGGAATGTCAGAAATGCTACCTTTTCTATAGATGAAACTTCACAGTGACTTTGTAATGCGTGAAATTATAGCAATGACTTCCAAAAAGGGAAGGCTGCAGAGAAATAGCAGCTTTTCACAAACTGAATATAAATTATGTTTTCAACTGAGGTAAAAAAAGACAATCTGACCTCTTCTTAAACTTCATATAAGACGGTGTGGATGAAGGACGACAGCATAGGGCTCATCCGATTTCATTTTGACTTTAACGTTGAGATATTAAGAGAATAAAATCAAAGTCGCAAAATTATGAGAAGAGAATAATCTTGCATAATGTAGACAATTGATCTCCTTTGTACATAGCAGCTAACTGAACGGTGAGACGCCTCGCCCAGAGTTCACTGAAGCTCAAGAGAGTGGGTTTTCTTTCTTCTCCCCTTAACTGATGACTCCATGTAACAGTGGTGTTATTATATATGTCACAATAAAGTGTGAGCGTACGAGCGGATGCTATCGTGTCACAGTCGCAGGTGAAAGAACGCAAATTTATGTGACAACTTTCCCCCACGGAGCTCCTTCACCTGCGGCTGGGACAGGGCACGTACTTGTGGACTGAATTGATAAAATAATTTGTATATAACGTTGAAACCCAATAGTGCAAGAGTAAATCCATTGAAAGGTTGAGAGAAAATCCATTGAGAGGCTTTGTGAACTCTGGATGGGGAGAGAGAAAAGATTATTCTCGTACTATTATGACAAAAATATCAATTACGAAAATAAATATGTTCTGACTTCCACTTTATTCTCATAATATTTTGAATTATTTTCGTAATATTTCTAGTTTATTCTCACAATTTTATGAGATTTAACTTGTGATATTGCGGCATCGACTTTATTCTCATAATATTTCAACTTTAAAGTACAAATATTTTGACTTTAATCTCTAAGCGTCAGGCAAACAAATCTGGGGCTCTGTGCGTTTCTACATTCCAAGGACATTTTAATACAAATGTTTGATGCACACACATACACACACCATTACACTGCATGATATTTACTCGTTTGATATTGCAGTTCAAATTTCAACATTACCATTGTATATTTAACACATATTGATCTACAGCTGCTGCAAGTTAACAGCAACAGGCCAGAAATATGAAAATGAAATCGCTGTCAATTCGGCCTGCAGGTATTTTTAAATAGATGAATACCCACTTCCACTGGCTGCTTCCATTATCTGTAAGTCCTATGAGGAACAAATTGCATTTTCTAAGCTTTGGACTGAATCCCAATCTTGCATTTTATCCAAGTTTAGTACAAAACAACCACCCGAAAGTTCATGCTCTGAGCGTTTCTGGCGAATGGTTGTCAATGGAGCGAAATTTGAATAAACATAAGAGAGAGGCAAGCCGCTGCTCACTGGCAATATGCAAATGCGAGAATCTTAATTATATAGCAGCAGCGCGGAGGATACTTGAAAGAGAAAAATGGTGGTAGCTTAAAGTTAATGGCTGGGCCCTTTGTAACACGCGCACCCAGTCATTTCACTTATAACTGACAGCCCATCGGAGAGTTGGGTCTTTAGCAGCAGCAGTCTGCATGCCCAATTTAGAAAAGGTGGAAGTTATCCTCACTGCAGGGATAGGACAGAGCTTATTAAAGAAACTGTGTTTAACGCAAAGGGTGGTAAATAAGTCACAACATTATGGGTTTGGGATGGATTCAGTCTCGGTGCAGAGGTACTCTAAGATGTGTCATTTTCTGAATGGCATTTGGTTTGCAATGTTATTTTTGTAGATATGCAAATTTGTGTGTATTCATTAACTTATGCTCACATATTTTGTTGCTTGAAAGTTGATTTGCAATGGGCACTATTGTGAAATTCTGTGACGTCCCGGAGGGTCTGGGGTCTGATATCACGCCTATCTCCGCCGTTCAAACAAATATGCCAAAAATTGTGCTCTCCTGGAGTTATCCAAAATGGCCGCGAGTGGTCCCACCCACAAGATATTTGTGAAAAAATGCATCTGCGGATGCGTCAGCCGGCGAGAGCTCCATTCATTAAAAGAGCGACTTAAAAAATTCACAGCAACTAAACTAGAGTGGTCCAAAGAAATTCACTCCCCTCAGCATTGACACACATGTGGAACGGAAGTTTGGGCCAAGAGCCAACTTTTGGACCATACTGTAAAGACGTTTTCGAGAGGTAAGAAGATGCTATATGTTAGCATTGGCTAATTCTTATACCGGGTCCACCCCCATCGGCCCGGGGTGGTATTGCAAGCATGTCAGCGCATGTCATTTTGGCCCCTATTGAGCCGGGACCCGCCCCCACTGGTCCTGCATTTACCAAGTATATGGACTGAGCTGAGCTTCTGTGTGACAATTGATGAAGAGGCACTTGAGGTTTGTGGACTTTTCTTTTATGTAAACATTGTAATCTAAAGGAAATAAAAGCGACAACTATATTCTAAATACTTTTTCACGTAGATGTGTTTGAATTGTATCTGGGAACACAGCCTGGACAAGTTGATGTAATGTCAAATACCCATCTCGCTTAAATGAAAGTATTAACAACTAATACTACTGTACTATGCTAGTACAATACTAGCGTGTAAGATATTAGAGAAGCAATATTAATAACTCTAAGTGAAAAAGGGGCTTACAACTACTACTACTACTATTAATACAACAGAATGAATTTCTTAGTATGATGCCCATCTCTCCATCTCATGCAGAGCCCATTACCCATAATCCTCCTTATGCACAGCTGCACTGCTGTGTGTCTACAGTACCTTGGGTTTGGCTCAACATATCCACGTCAGCGTTGGCTTCAGCATCTGGAAACAAACATTCAAAGTCAGCAGAGTTCAGTGCTACTGCCGCATTTCAATATCACCTCAGAAAACCCTTTCATTCTCTCTTCTGTCTTTGGAGTAGCTATGTCTGTGTAACGCAGTGTGAGAGCAATGGAAGAAAAGAAGAGGGAAAAGAATGTCACTTCTAAAGCCATACATAATTGAGGGATTTCTTTGTTCCATGCGTTTCTGATAAGACTGATTTTTTTTTTATGATTGTGGTGCAGAAAGACAGTCTGGAGCGAATGGCAATTTAAATCTTTCATGACAAATGACATGAAGAAGCAGGACACAAGCCGCAGGCCTGAAACTCATATGCTAATGGTCCGTAGAGGGACATTACCATTGGTCGCCTCCTCTTCATCGCCAGCTTCATCAGCACCTGAAAAACAGACAACAAACGCCATTAGTGAAGGGAAAACATTTGGAGTCATGCTCATTACACCTCATTAAAGCTTACAGTTAACTGTGAATAGCTAATGATATCCTAACACTGAAAGATGTGAGAAAACTGAACGTTGAAGAAGTTTAATATACCCAAAGAACTTTCTGAAAGGTCAACATGAGCCACTAACAGAGGGGAACGAGGGATACCCACATGGACATATTACCTTTGGCCAGTGGGTACCGTCTGTCCAAGGCAAAAGTCTGTGGAATAGCCTGGAGAGAATGCCCTACATATGGCTCTTTTATAGCTCAAATAAAAATGTATTATGGTCAAATGAAATCTATAGAGACGTATATATGATAGGGAAGAGAAAAGTGTGTACAATGGTTTGTTTAATAAATACACAAACATTTACAGACTTTCTTATCTTGAGATTGGAATTTTCATTTTTTTTTTCTTTTTTTCTCAACATTCTTCTTTGTAAAACAGCTCAAGCTTGTGAACTGAAGTTTTCAGATTCTTCCACAGATTCTCAACTGGATTTAGAGTATATCAACAACATCAGTCACAATATTTGGAACAATTAAGTCCTAAGAATCAGGAAACTTGTACGTCCCCTCTGTTCTGGACCAAATCCTATTAGACCGTTGGCTTTATGTGGCATCGTCTCTGAACCAAATGCATGGACCGTTAAGAGGCTTAGACATGACACATGACACACAATGTACGTCCAAGTCCTTAAATCAGCCGGGACTTTGCATTTTGAGTGGCTTTCAGAGACATTACTTGTTCCATGTGCGTATATGTTATACCATAAAACTATATACAGTCATCCATTTGATAAATCCAACACCGCTCCCCCTGCTCTATCACGCATACATAGACACACACACAGTGACATTTAGGACAAATTGAGTAAATGAAAGCCATGACACCAATAAGAGAACATTCTCGACAATGGCTATTGTGGAGCTGCTATAATTGCTTTTTTAACAAGCTGCGGAGAGAAGCCATTTTTCCATATCTATGCAATTTTGCCCCAGTACTCCAAACAATAAAAATGCCAGCTTCTATTAACTGGGAAAAAGGCCAGTTGTGCCAATGCAGCGTAGTAGACTCAAGTAGCAGTGTCCATCAAAGAGACTGCTCCTGACACACAATTCTTTCTATTAATCAAGAGTGACATTTTGAGACGTGTAAAAAGACACGGGGGCTGCACTCAATACGGTATTGACAGAAAATACATTTATAGGACGAATCTTTCTGTCTCACGACTATCTCTTTAACCTTTCCTCTGCACTGTAAAACTATGCATGGCTTGTTGTGGCTGTCTTAAGTGATAATAAACAACAATACATCAGATATGACCAACGACTGAATCCAATTTCCTCCCTGTTATTAGATCACTTGGCTTTGCACTATTGAATGGAGCCAATTTGTGGTCGAGCAAGCACAGGGTCCTTAGTTGACGTCAATGGACAGAATTTCATGAAGCGGAAATAAAATCTAGGATTCAGTTTGAAACAAACTCAAGAGGAGATATATTTGTGCATGTACCGACCAGCAGGTGGCAGCATGGTTACAGAGTTAATGCAAACTTTTCACCAGTGTCTTCACTATGAATCTGAAGCATTTCAGCATAAAGTCCACACCCCCAGACTCCCACTGCCTGCACTGCAAAAATATAGCGGCTTTCAGTAACATACATTTATCATTGACAAATAAGGTAAAACAAAATATTAAATAGGATTGTGTAAAGCAAACAAGTGCACACATTTGAGGACTTTATTCTTGAATAGCCTCAATTATTCTTTTTAATATTCCTCTTAACATTTAAGAATATACGTTTCCTCAATTATTTCATGTGATGATTTTGTAGTGTATGGACAGTTTTCTCCCACATGAATGAAAAGTCTAAGTGCTTGGCCCAGTTTAAAGTAATCCTCGTCCTCACTCACATAAAGGACTACTATCCCCTACACGTGTAGTAGATGTTTTATTTATGTCAACAACATATTCCAGGTTACTGTATCACAAGATCATTAAGTATTTAGACCCTGATATTCAGCCCTCTTCTCGTGTCCTAGTTGTTTGACCAGACTTCCAGAATAGACAACATTCAGAAAAATAGTCAGGAAAGTCAAGATACAAGTTCACTTACAAGACTGATTCATGATTTTCCAAAATAAAACACATCTACAGTAACAGTTTTTTTCCCCCATAAACATGGTATCTCTCTACTTTGCGTAACAGCTACTTCACTCTTATAAATTCATAGTACACATTTCTTATGACCATGACAATATCAACAATCCAAGAGAAAAAATTAAAATTAAAAAGTAAAACCCCTATTTCTTAAATTAAGTTACATTTGCATCAGGGTTGCAGGTAGCATGATGCAAACACAATGAAGGAACATTTAAGTGATAACTTTCCATGGTTTACTTGCTTTGCCAAAACAACATTGCAGAAATTGCAGGAAAAATAAAATACTAGTCTACAACGATTGCTAAAAGATGAATGAGCCTGAGTGTATAGTGCAAAAAGGGCTTTCGGAGATGACCAAGACCTTTGCATGTCAGATGTGTGTGTCTAGTACTGCAGATGTTGAATGATGCATGATGGGAAGCTCTTGTTAAGGTCGACATCTTATGGAGATCCCTGCATCTGTCCTCAAGTGGAATTATGATATTATTATTATCAATCTGATGTCATCCATCACCATAGCTGTCCTGTTTGGCCTGGGTCAGTGCCTGGAGCTCATGCCAAGACCAAAACCCTCTTCATCACAGACATGGACTCTTGGCTTCAGTCATTTGCCTTTTACAGTGTGCCCTGACATCTCCTAATCTTTGTAAAGCCAATCTGATATCAAATAATGGACCGTACAGAGCCGGTTGCCAGGTCAGGTGTGCTCCGCTCCACGCTGCCAAGTTTCCCTTATTTCCCAGCACAAAGTCTATAAAGGAGGTTTTTTTTACAGTACGTAGCTGTGAGCGCTGTATCTCCACGGCACGCTTGTGTTTCATCTGGATTACATCACACGACAGTCGCCCTGTGTAGTTAATCTGACTCGGAGAAAATGTAATAGAATAAGATGTATTTGAGAAAGAGTTTTGTTGCACTATTTGTATTAAAGGGTTGTGTCTCTAAAATACCATGTTGTTAATGTATTAAAAACATTAATAAAATATGTTGTGACATCACGGATCAATTGGAACATAAATTCAATGCATAATTCAGGTTGTTGCATTGGCTTTTTGACATATTACCGATTTCACCAGTGGCCATATCCAGCAGTGCTCCAGCAAAATCAATGGCTAATAATATGATTGAGCACATGTTGAACTTGGAAAGAAATTCAACAAATAGTCTATTTTTTTTACTTGTCGGAAAGAACTTGGCACAGGGTGTTCATCCCATGACATTAGAGAAATCACTTTTTTCAATGGTTTTATTCACATTTTGGTCACGATGGAAAATCAAATCCCAACATGGAAAGTGCAGCAGTACAAAGCTTTTTTTTTTTTTTTTTTTTTTTTTTTTATATTTGTCTTAAAGAACCTTCAAGTATCTTCTTCAAATACCTTTGACTAAACTAAATTTACAACACATGGGCAAGTTATGGACATTTTTGTTATTTGTACAACATTTCAAGTAGAAGTTCAACGTAAAGTAAAGAAAGTGAGACCCCACAATAACGGAATAATAGAATACAATAACTCCTGAACAGTATACAGTAGTTGTATAGAAATGACGTAGACATCACACTAAAATAGATTCAAATCAAACACTGTACATCAATAAGAACATTTCATTTTCTCACATAAGCAAAGCCAGATTTAGCACAAGTGCACACTCACGGTTCGGAGGGAGAGCAGGAGGAGGAGCTCTAATTACCTGTGTGTACATTTTCCTCTTTACTTAACTGCAAAACACAATAAAAGCTTTTACCGACGCTTCAGCCCCTGGGTAAAAGTGCAATATGACCAGATGGGGGGTGAGTGAGAGCGAAGCCTCCTTCACAGAAGCAGGGATGGATCCAGTACTTACACAAACACAAAGCCCTTTCAATCGTTTTAGTCAAATAAGAGACTTTATTCTGAGAGAACGTTATACAAAAACTGTGTTTAACGTCAGCTATTTCAATTAGATAGTATTGGCTGTCGAATAAGCCAAGTTTAATTGTTAGGGCTGGATTACTTTCAAATCACAACAAATCGACCTTAGGGTTAGCATTAAAATGATGTATGGCATGTCCATTCGGATTCACTTTTGTTAGAGATTAAGTTGGCTCCATGTCATGTGTTTACTTTCTCACCAGTTACATTGGCAGCATAGAAAAAATGTTGTGCAGTGAATAGACATAAAAAAATAAAAGTTTATTTGCAAAGCAGAGGTTGGCTGGATGACACTGAAATAAAATGTGAGATATATTTGCACATGTAAGGTGCGTAGTAAAATTAATAAATATCATTATCATTATTATTAAATCATATTACTGCAATTTAAAGGTATATGGGAGAATATGAAAATTAGAATGTCAAACTGTGATCACAGCATTCTAAAACTCATAAGCACTCAATCAAACCCATTTTTATTTGTACCATTCGAAACATGAAACATACTGCCACATCTCTAACACCCCATTCGACGGTCATGTCCATCAGCATTCAGTGTTTGGATGTGTACTCTGAACTCCAAAATCAAATTCTCCTAGTCTGAAAATATCATTGTGGTGTGACTGTGGCTTGCATTTCTCGTGCGCAGTGCTATCTGACATCTGAGTGATTAATCCCTTCTCCATCTCACGCACCTAACCTTTAAAATACAGCCACGGATACAAAATCATTTCACTGCCTTCCTGAGAGAGGTTGTCTCAAGGACTGACTGTTCTCAGGCTGCAAAGCTGTGCCAAGGCCTTTTGTGAATGGATTAGTTACTATTAAGCTGGCGGGCCTGATAAATTAGGATTTATAAAGATTATTACAAAATACTTATGCCCTGCTAATGCTGCTGATTGAATTTGTGAATCATATTGAATTAGTGCAAAGGATTACTGGAAGGTACTGTATACAACCGAAAGACATGCAGTGGTTTTCGTTAGGACCACATAATGTATTAAT
Source organism: Knipowitschia caucasica (assembly GCA_964034765.1). NCBI lineage: Eukaryota > Metazoa > Chordata > Actinopteri > Gobiiformes > Gobiidae > Knipowitschia > Knipowitschia caucasica. Next base: position 30,033,756 of record OZ035835.1, read on the forward strand.
TAAAAGAGTGGGATTATGGATAAAGTTTCACAACATCGTTCCTCCATCAAAAACAGACCTATAGTTGTTTTGCATCCACGCTAATATCAAAAACTTCTCCGCAAACATGTAGCTCCGCCCCTTCCGTCTAAAAGCTTCTGTCCCAGTCCTTTAAGAATATGATGTCATTGTACCGCTATGACATTCTCAGTTTTGTGCTGGTTGAAAACAAAGGTAGCTCCCAAAAAGATCTCTTACAATCACATTCAAATTTGTACATTTTGACCAAAAACCATCCCCTTCCCACTGAAGGTAAGTAAGTAAGTAATCTCTATATATAGTGCCTTTCACAGACCACAGAGTCACAAAGCGCTTTACAATTGAGGGAATTTGTCTCCCACTCCACACAGAGAGCGGGGTAGCATTGGGAGTTACAGACAGAACCTCTTTTTTACCCTTTAATCTTATTTCATCATATATTTAACTTTTTTATTTATAGGTTATTATATAAAATGGCAAAGTAAATAGTCTCATTATGATCTGCAAAAGCCAAAATAATGCTTTATACCCAGGACAGCTCCATTTACGCAGTATTATTGACTGAATCATTACTTTTTCACGGACAGGGGCGGATCAGGTATAGTGCATTTTTAACCAGAAAGAAGTGGCTGGGCAATGGAATCCAGCCAACAAAATCAGAGTCAGAAAATCCTTCCTGCATCCAGAGCGCAACACGACGGCTATCTTTAAAAAATGCCCCACAACCTTAAGGCTCTGAGACAAATGGATGGTGTTCCATTTTAATTGCCTACCAACAGCCTGGAGTGTGAGAATCTAATTATCTTCGGTCCATCGTATCAGAGAGGCCTATAATTGTTTCAATATTACACAACCAAAGGGGCTGAAACTGCACAATGGCCAGATAATGGCTTCTTAAACAAGTTTACCGCCAAGAAAACATTCTTTAAAAAACACGGCTTCATCTTGTATTCATTTCCCCATAGAACCGCTGAGATTAGGTGACCGCTGTTGAGCTGTTAAGAAAAATCTATACTCAAGTAAAAGGATACTTGGCCCCAGATAATAAAGTCAAACAAGTAATAAAAGGGCAGAAGGTAAAATGCAGAAAAAAGTCTGTATATAGTTGGGAAAATGAATTGAATTTATTTAACTAAGCTTTGGTTTGCTGCATTTGATTTATTACATAATGTAACTTTCCACGCTCTTTGGTCTACCAAAACAAAATTAAAAGATAACACTTGATAAAATGTGCACGGACAAGAGTTGAAACCAAATTGGTTATTTGAAAATGTAGTTTTTATTTCATATACGTATCTCCATTTTAACCCGTGATGATTGCAGCTCTCTCCGAAAAAAAATAAGAAACCTTTTGACTGAGTTGAAATGTATTCTAGTGCAAAACAGAAACAGATTTATCAAATACTAAAAACTATATAAAAAAGTAATGGTAGTAAAGTCTGTGAAATTGTTCCTCCTAAACAAATACTACTGAAAGGATTATGGTTGCACCTGTTTTTAAGTGAATGCCACTTACTTTTCAATTTGTGAAGAGAGAGTTAAACTTTTTGAACAATATCTTAGACCCACCCATTCTCACCACCACAGCCTCCTGATTGGTTAAAATGTATCAAATCTCTGTGGCTATTTGTCATTCGTTTAACTATTCTCTACAAATTATGCAAGGGACAGAGACCTTAATGTAGAAAAAATATTTACTGTACATAACACTTGTACTATGTATACAATGTCCCACAGTCATATACATTATCTATTATCTATCTACAATTGAAGATCTTTAACATAATGTGATTTGGAATCAATAGTGATGGTTCAAGGGGAAACACAACAACCCATCAAAAATGTCACTATTTCAAATACTGCTGATAATACCTCTGTGACTACTTGCATTTTTACAACAACAGGTCAAGCGAATGATGAATACAAAAACACATACCCCTGTTGGCTTCTTCATCCTCCTCCTTGGATGTGGAAGTGGGCGAAGGTGGCGTGGCGTCTGCAAACAGCAAACTATACATTAAAATCTCACTGTCAAAATCTGAACAGAACACTCATGACTCATTGTTGTTGGCATCTAGTTCAACTTTCCCAAAAGCTACGAAACAACATCATTTAAATTCACATTCTTCTCAGGGATTGACCACACACACGCCCCACACAACACACACACACACACACACACACACACACACACACACACACACACACACAACACACACACACACACACCACACACACACACACACACACACACACACACACACACACACACACACACACACACACACACACACACACACACACACACACACACACACACACACACACACACACACACACAGAGAAATGTCTTGGAGTTTGTTTTATACCTGTCTGACAAAACCAGTCCAATGGGGCACATGAGAAGAATGTGAGCCTTTGAGAGCGTCCTGGGACAATAGCCCTATTTCATGTGTGAGCAGGCTTCATTGGGACGACTGAATGGGGTCCAGACTGATTCAGAGTCAAGCTGATGGAACACAATCAAAGGCTGTTCATGGGAAGAGGACACTATTAAACTGAGCCAAACTGTCCGATCTGCACCATGGCAGCGACAAAGACTCGGCCGAGAAAGTCCAGTGTTTCTTTGGTCTCAACTTTGATAAAGGCCTAATTCTTTCTGCTACTGGATTCTGCTACTGCATGGTCACATCATTCAATCTCAAAATAATCTTGAGGTATTGAATTCCATTGGTTTGTCCATTCCATGATGTCATAACGTGGTAGTCTGTGTTTTTAAAATATAAATTATGTTATAACATTATATGTAAATCTTTGGGCATGTACTGTATATTCCAAAGATTACATGCCCAAGATTATTCACATCTCTCTTTCAGGAGATGTGAAAGAAGAATGTATGGACAAAATCATTTTCAGATTTGAAATGTATTAATCTCATTTTAGAAAATTGTGCTCAAAAAAGTCACTTTAATGTAAGTCAATAATTATTCAGTACATAATTTATATTGCACTTTACACGCACGTTATGGCACAGTGGCAGAGAGTTTAGCACTCTCCCTCTCACAGCAAGAAGGTACTGGGTTCAAATCCCTGTTGAAACAAAGCCTTTCTGAGCAGAGTTTGCATGTTCTTTGTGTGACGGTGCAGGGTTCCTCTGGGTGCTCCGGTTTCCCCTACCACTAGAAACATGAGTAAAAGGTAAAATCCTCACACTCTGCTCCTCCAGACCAAGAGCGTTAAAATCTGGATACGTGTTCCCAGTGTGACGGCCACTGCTCCTGACCGGTGAGCCCTAGTGGCATTGCAGGAGGGGTCACATATATAATACATACTTCATTTAACTGTAGCCTTCATTGAGTCCACGACCAGCAACCATTCACTCACTCAGCCCATTCACTCCTATTGTATATGTTTTGATAGTGCAGACACAGGGATAACATGGAAACTCCAGTGTAACCCAGGATAAACCTTTAAAGTTTGCAAACATCTCTCCAGACTTCATCATATGTCCTCAGTATACGTACACGTTTCTAATTGTGATTCCTAGTTAAGAAATGTGCCCGTCCTAATTTTGTCCTGTTTGAGATGAATTATAGAAAGCCCTCAGAAAGCTAACCAATGTACTTTCTGCAAAAGCCGGGACACTCACTCCCAGGAACAGAACAAGCTCGCAGACGTTGATGGAGGCATTTATGACTCCAGAATTACGCTCACATTGTTTCGCTCGGCGGGATCAGATTTTACAGTGCACTTATGTAGCAGTCACTCTTTTATGTTGGCCCAAAATTGAATCTCATTGAAAACACAGATGCGAGTAATTGGCAAATCATGGGGTGACTTTGAGACGAAAAAACATTTTGATAGAAGCCCGCGTCCTACATCAGCGCAGTAATCAGGACTTTCTTCAGCAGAGGCAGAGTAAGACTAACATTGATTGTGGTCTATTTGGTTGCATGTGCTCCATGGTGTCTTTGAGAAAATGACACCGAGACACGTGCCAAATCCACTCAACAAATACAATCATGAAGATGGGGCTGTAAGCTGTTTTCACTTCACATTCACCCTGACAATTTAAACAGGAGTCATCTGCCAAAGCACACATTAGAACAAATTTAAATGTATTATTGTAGTTCATTGTTTTCTTTCCCTTTCAGTGGTCATTTCTGGCATAGATTTCCATCTGCCTCTTGGGGTGTAGCAATCCTCTGCCAGATGCTCAAAACTGGGTAGTGCTAAGACACTTCTCCGATCGCAGTCAGCCTGGAGCGGGATAGTGGAATTGTGGGCACTTTTTTAGCCTCAGCAAAAATTAATTCAATGTTTTCCCTGATGAAGAGGAAGAATATACTCCTGGGCTACAGTAAAATACGACTGATCTAGTTAGTTTTTTTTTCATGCCAGAGTTATAGTAGCTTGAAATTTTACACACGTCTTTCTTCCTTCCTTCCAACAGAAAACAATCCAGGAACAGTGCCATTTCGCCCATTTGTTTTCTGAACCTTTTGTAAAATACTATCATTTGTAAGTATCTTTAGTCCACAAAGCATTCTTCAAACAATGTTATTTACAATCACAATGTCCTTGGTGAAAAAGTGAATGTTGTTGAACAACAAGCTGAATCCTGATCTAAAATAGTACATTTTTAAAATTCTACAAGAAATAACTGTCCATAAAAGACCAGCACTGAATAAACCTCGAACAATAGCTTCCAGAAGGGCTGTTTGTGCCATTGCTTATGCAGGACATGAGTGCACAGCCTGGTGTCAATAGTTGATGTTGATAAGCAGTATCAGGCAGTCTCAGGCCATGTGCCAAGATGGTGCCGTGATAAAGGCATTATGTGCTGACAGTTGTGTTTGTGCTGCAATAGAAGAGATGCTGCATGGCTGATTCTTTAAGAAGCCTGCAGCTATAGGCCCAAAAGCAATACAACACAATACTGTTGGGAATACGCTCAGGCCTGTTCCTCTCCCAGTGCTTTTATTAAATACACTTTCATTTTAAACAACCTATAATATTTAAACAACTTTGTATTAAAGTCATGCTAGCTTGTTTTATTAAATTTCACATATAGGTTGTGCTGGAGAGAAGGATGAGGGCTCTAAAGCAGGGCATCCTGGGTAACCCAGACACCCTCTGGATGACATAAGGCCGCTCAGAAGTAATCGAAGCAACAGGCTCCTATCACTGCGCTGTCGAACGGAACGTTTCCTTCGGCTGTCAGACTGTACAACAGACCTGGATCAGTCTTCTGCTGCTGGACACCCGCATTCCTCCAATGGGGGATCAATAAAGTATCTATCTATCTATCAATCTAGGCTTAGGGTGTCCACTTCCATAAAACGCAGAGTAAATCTAAATCCACAATGAGCTCTCACATTTCTTTCATGTCTCTTATATATAGACACTTTTCTATGTTACATTATTGTGTCATTTTCATTAGATTAGAAATCATTAGATTTCATTAAGGTCATTAGCTTAAAATAAGTATTTATTTGAGCACAATGTTGCGGGTTTTTATATTTAAAAGGCAAAGCTAAAATATAGCTTAAAATATAAACAAATAATTGATGAATAAAAAGTAATAAAAAACAACATGCAACTTTGGACGTGAATATTTTTACTTATTTGACCTTGTAGTAGACCATGTGAGTGGGCAGCATGGAGGCTTAACTTTTTACCACGGTCTACAGTGTCTACTGTGCTCCAGGATAAGTTGTTTTGTAGGTGTTTGTAATGAAAATAATAACAACCGCTGTTTATAAAATACAAAACACAACTTATTGATGATAAACTGTTCAAAGCACCCCTTAAAAGGCTTGAATAATGGGTAATATAAGAGACTCCTGTGACTATAATCCATCTCCTCAAAACAGCTGTTCCTAATAATACAACCTTTGAATGAATAGGCGTTTGAAATGAAACCTGACATGAAGTATTTTAACTGTGACATGTCTTGGGTTCAGCCTGTCATCTGAATAAATAAACCTCAGTTTGATGGGCTTCCAGTGAAATGCAGTAAGTGTGTGTGTATGACTGCCGCAGGTGCACAGGTGAGGACTGAGGAGGAACCATGAAATCCTCTGCCACTCACCGTCCTTAGGCTGCTTCTTGGGAACATCCGTGTCGTTGTCTGTAGACGGAGAAAAACACATGAAATTAAGTGAAAATTAATTAAAGACCATAGTCTGAGAAAATTGCTGGAACGTAGCAAACAAACCAACAGTGGCAAGTACATTTTAACCTTTTAATGAAGAGAAAAAATGCAGGTGAAGCTCAGAAAATTTTATTATTGTAAAAAAAAAAAAAAAATGGCTTACATACCATTTTCAAAATATTCAACTTTTTTTTTTTTTTTTTTACACAAAATTTGAATGATAAAAGTACATTGACTTTTAAATTGGCTTTTCAGATTTACTAGTACCTCCATCACCTGCTATACTACTATCTTATAGGTATTGGTATATTGACAATGTTATGTGATATGTGATAGCACAAATCATACACAGTTTCACAAATTCATCTTACATTGTTCAAATAAGTTATTTTATTGAGACACTGATTATTAAATAAATAGATTGTTGATAAAACAATGTACCAGAACAACCCACCAAACAAAACAAAAGAAGGTAGCGAGTGTGGAGTGTCTGTGATCTCCTTTGTTCGTATACAAAAAAAGAAAAACATGCCGACACTACTTTACCTCCCTATAGCCGACTTTGAAGCTAGTCACAACATGAAAACATGCATACCAAAAGAGAGGAGGGGGTCTGAGACTATTGACAAGACATTCCTTTTCAATTAAAGATCCTTTGGTAAAACTCTTACATAGTCAAATGAGTGAGACTGGCTGCACCTCAGTGGCTCAGAGAGAGAAAAGCCCTTCGAATTGTGCTGCTTTTCTCTAGGAGGCTATTGTAGCCGACAGAGAGAGTGGACTGTGCTGTTTCAGAGTGCATGAGTAGTGGGAGTTGAGTTTAGTTCAATAATGAAAGGCTGTGATGCAATTGCGCAGTAAGACAAAGACCAAAATAATAGAAGGACTTAAAATAACTGGAGAGAGGCACGGAATCCTTTATGATCAGACTAGCCATGAGTAACAAAACATAGGCAAGCCGCATGTGTGGTGTTGAAAAGTAATCTAACTTCATATTTACTATACCTGTTGAACTGGTAACTCTTAAGGCATTATAGTATCAGAATTGCTACATGAGCCACTAAAGAATACTTTTTATACAGCAGACTGGCTTCCCACAAACGTTTACTTACATACCTAAAGTAACCATTACCTAAAAGCCTAATGTTGAAATCTATTATTTATCATCAGTGTAATATCCAAAACCAAAAGAGAAGACACATGTCCTGATTTAGTCCCAGTTTAATATTGTTTTTGCCAAGGTGTTATAACATATTAAAGCTGCACTAACTGACTTTATTTTTGTATTCATTACGTAAATGTTATCCATGTCCCTGCAGTGCAGGGGGATATACGTCCCTTTGAAGAAAAAGTAGCGCAGATTTGTGCTGGCGTGACATTATATTTTAGATTGAAACAAGGAAGAGAATGTGTTTCGGGTCTCTGATTGTGACCAATCACAGCGGACCACTGGCCCCCACTTTAGTGAGAAATCTACAGGTCCGTTAGCACAGACGGCTGAGTTAGCACAACAAGCGGCGGAGCTAACCTGAAACTTCCTTGACTTCGTCACCGGTTACTGCTTACACAACGAGACAGCTATCCAAAAGAAAGTCTTGTTCCTCCGCGCTCCCCGGTTCTATCGTTCTATGGTCACGCCATCCACGTGAAAATCCATGTCCATGTATTATCCATATTGGGAGACGCTAGCTCCGTCAACAACAGTGGGTGTGTGTGGGGGGCGATAGCTTCGTGGGTGCGGGGAGGGGAGCAGAAAGAGCGAGGCCAGCGGGTCCGCGGCTTCAAAATCCCAAAGTCAGTTAGTGCAGCTTTAAGTTCTTGTTTGGTTGCATATTAGTTCCATTGTTAGGAGTCATTGAAAGTCAGTGTGGGTGAGCACTGTCTGGGTCTTTCCGATTCTTTTCATACAGTAATTGGTTTCACATTCGTAATAACAATGACCTTATTCTCCATATTCTGAAATACTTTGCATGACATCTCTCATTTGATTTTACCGCATAAGTACATAATGTTCCATTGCAAGACAAATTTCAGACTTGGACTCCAAATGCGGTTTTATCTTTTCCAATTTTATCTCATCTCACAAACCTTAGAACCAACTTCAATCATTATCAGGTTATCATGCGGCCGCATACCCGATTCAGATTCATTTATTTGCCATTTTCAGTATGCCATACCGATTCCTTTGAGGTCAACAACAAACAGATGCATACATAAATATGCCAAACGTTCCCATAAGCCACTGGTGAAACCCCCTCAGATCTCCACAGTGCATAGCCTTGAGTCATAAGGCATATTTATGTTTCTCTGCACACAGCCCAGCACGAGCCAGGTCTGCGAGTCTACCGTAAGCATTGCATTGTGGTTAGTGAGCGCGGTTAGCAGGCGTTTGCGTTGATGAAAGGCTGTTGTCATCAGCTCTGTGGAAGTGTAATCGTCAGAGCTCCCGGAGGATTCAGCGACAGGATTTTCTTTTGTACAACACTGAATGAAAGGGTACAGTGCATTAATCTCACCCTGCTCCAGCGAGACAAAGGCCAGAGTAACAATAGAGCCCAAGTGGAAACACGGACAGTCGCATGTTATGGTATTATTACTACTCCTCGTCCGCCCTTGACACTGGATTGGGGTTGTCATAAATGTCATAAATAAGTAAGTTTGGTGAGTAAGAGCGAAGGATGTATGTTGTAATGTGCATACAGTATCTCAACACATGGATGGATAATGAGCTTTAAATTCAGCCAACTCGAAAACCACACTCATAAATTGACGTCCACAAGGGACAATGTGATATTTTAATCGTATTGCCAAACTTCATATCTTTTTTTTTCCAGACCATGAAGCTGCTTTCAAGTTGCACAGAGAAGAGGCAATATAAATCAAACAACTTAGCATTATATTTTAGTGACTCATTTCTTTTCTGTTTAAAAAAAAAATAAAAATCTCGACATAATAGCTGTTTCTTGCATAATGAAGAAATAATGTAGAATACAGAATAGAGCTGAAAGACCAGGTAAGAATTTTGGGGGACACTTCGGTATTGTTAATAAATACACAGTAAAACCTTACTATAATCATTCTGCATTCAAAGATGAACAAAGATAGAACCATTATCTGTGATGTACAATTGCTAATCTTTTTATTGTGGTAGCAGCAGACGTTCATTCGTAAGTGTTTCTGGAAAATGGTTTTGACATTTCTGAACATGAAATTTAAGATTCAAAGTCCCACGTCAGTAATAAAAAGGTTAAAAGGCAAAACTTTAGTAAACCTTGGTAGACTTCACCATTGTGAGATCGATAGTTTAGCTAATTCATGCCAATTCATTTTTACATGTTTTTTTTGTGTGCCTGATTCTGTCTCACTGAAGCAGGAGTTGTGGTTTGGGGAGGATTCCAACCAGAGCTCGAGTTTGTAACAGCAGCAGCCACAGCCCCCTTGGTCCATGTCTTCTCTTTACACACCATGTTTTCACAATGTCACACATGAAAGCGAATCCACGTGTGATCCACCGCTGAATGAGACACTGCTGATCACATGACTAACACACCATGTCCTGCTTCTATCCCGCCCTCCAGGGATGGTCCCTCCAACAGACACAGACCTCATTTTCAACACTTGCACGCTTCCTGCAGTCTTGTATATCTTTTCATGAGCAAATTGTGATACAGCGCGTTAGGAGAGGTCTGCGAGTCCTGATATGGGGATGTTTGAGGAGCACATGGTACTCGCATTAGGGGGTCTGCAGTCCTGATGTGGACAGAGGCGGATGCTGAGACAATCCAGTTATAAGAACGGTGTAAACGAAGTCTTTTGAAAGAGGTTAGCTCATGTTAGTATTCAGGGGTACAGCCGCTGTGTAAAGATTCAGCTCCATTGGTAAAACATTTTTTAAAGGCATTAAACAAAATAGTGATAATAATCCACCTACATATGAGTGAAATTATGGTAATGTTACCAACCTTGAATTAAGGTCTATTCAGAAATTAGAGGTCAGAGTGTGATAGTTGGTTTATGACAAAGTGTGAAGTATGGCTTTTCAAAAACAAAGTCAATTGTAAGAAGGAGAAAAAGATTGAGGATGGCTGTAGCCTCGCAGATCTGTGGACTGAGTTAATATCGTGAGGACTGAGATGGAGCCTGCTGCCTGTGGGCAGCCACCCGGATCATATTAGCCCAGGAGTTGTACCCAGAATCAATTTCAACATGCTTTCATTCTCCCACAACCACAGCTGCTTCACTGCTTCCTGCTCGCAAATAATACGTGCCAAGGCAAGCATGTGGTCAATCAAAATCTATGATCCAATCTGAATACCTAATAGGAGCATGTCATATGATTAATTGCATTGATTACGCTCTTGGAGTATTAATAGGGTTTACTCACACATTCATTTCTCTTTTTCAAATGTGAACACTGACTGAAGAAATAGTGAACAGAACCAAACCAGGGACCAAGCTTCTCAAACAGAGTTATTTATTTGTAATAATAGTGTATTAGCAGCTGTAGTCTGAACTGTGCAGGAGTTGCATCTTAAAAATAACAACCCTGCAAACACTGTCTGTTTTTATAAAATTTTTAAGACGTGCAATATTGTTCTTGCGGGGCACTGGAATGCGATGACATGTCAGGGATGAGCAGAGGTGTCAAAGTGGTTCCAGAAAGGGCAGGTGTGGCTGCAGGTTTTAGTTCCAACCTGAGCCGCTGCACACCAGACTCCACCCATTTCAACAAATCTTAAGTCTGTTGTCTCCAGCTTAGGTAGGAATGTTGCTGTTTTTATACATACATTTATAATAATATATAATAATAATAATATATATATACATCACAGTTTTTTTTCACTGTTTTATAAAACATAATAGTTTCAATATAGATAAAATAAATACTTTGCAATTAAAAAAATCTTTGACTAATTTCCATTAGTGTCTTGTCAAGGCCATCACAGCAAGGCTTTTTATTTCATAAACCTTATTTCATAAACCTTATAATAATAATAATAATAATGTGTTGGTTTTATATAGCGCTTTTTCGGACACTCAAAGACGCTTTACATGTCATTATTCATTCACTTCATACACGGTGGTGATAAACTACTACTGTAGCCACAGCTGCCCTGGGGCACACTGACAGAAGCGAGGCAACCAGTATGTGCCATCGGCCCCTCCGACCACCACATATATCATCATTAAATTCAGGAGACGCACAAATAATATGACAATAAACCATCTGTTAAAGTCATCAGTGATATGTAGCTCTAAACAGTTTCATTATACCAATGTTTTAACAATAATATGATTGATCTGCATAATGACCTCAAACATCACAAGTGTAACAGGGCCTCGGAGATGCATGTCGTTTATGGCTGCGGTGCATAATGCATATGATTTTTGGCGTCGTGAGAATGTGTGTTTTAACATGTTTTTTTACCTTTTTTATGGTGGTTTTCTTCTCTACACAGACTCAGAAATGATGAATTTTGTACAATGCAATATTGACCATTATTTACTACTAATTATTGCATATTGTTTAAATGAGTAACTATCGATTATTGTCCTGTTTGATTTGTTTAGGTCATTAAGAAATAAGATAAGAGGGTTTTATTCGTCCCACAATGGGAAAATTTCAATGTTGCAGCGCACATACAGGACAGTAGTAAGAGCACACAGGGAGCACACAAAATATACAAAATAAGTAGCTGCTATTGTTTCTTAGCTAGCTGTAAATGCTTCAACATCCTCTTTCAAAATATCTATATACATAGTGCACAGTTATACACATAGGACAGGGTAATAAGTAGATAAAGTGACATTCAATAGGATATTGGAATTTTAAGATCAAACATTTTTGCTGCCATTATATTCCTTATGTGTGTACAAAACTGGATATTTTTTTCAGCTTGCTCTTGGCGTAAAAAGATGCAGCAGTATTCTCTCATAGTGACAGCTTTTGGGAATGCACATTGTAATAAAGCAATTTCCTGTATGCAAATATCCTGTTTACACATCCCTGCTCCAGTCATTGTCACTTGACAGATTGCCCGAAAACGAGGGAAGCAGCTATACAATGAAAAATGAGACTAGCACGACTTCAATAAGGAAAAAATGTATTGTGTCTCTGCTTGGGTCTAGACATGCTTAAAACTGATGTCACAGAGAAGATCTGGGGTCTCGCTCACTCACAAACAAAATACACATACACAGATCAGGGCAACTATTCACAACAGCCGATAACGGAGGAGGCGTGCTGTGGCCCCTCCTTGAGATAATGAGAATGAATGATAGAAAGTGAAGAGATGAGGTATTGGCCAAATGGTACAGAAAAAAATGTGTTGTAAGTGTAAGAGGCACAGGGAAAATGGAAAATGTGGCAGAGGCAGACTGAAAGGATGCAGAAGGACACAAAGCAGTGAACGACCCTCCATGTTCCAATGTGGTGTTTTTGGTGATGGGAATGGGACACTTTTTTCTGCAAAGTGTAATCATACAATCAGCGACTTGGGCCTGAAAAACTCTGTAGTTGAGGAAAGATGAGCTTCAAGTTTCAGCACAAATTCCCAATTTTAGCCATGCAAGGACCTCCAGCATAATATATCAAATGAAAGTTGTGGAAAAAACACACACTAATTAACACACAATCACACAACTGCAAATCTACCAAGCTTCGGCTACAGTGTTTTGTTCAATAATTGTTTTTACATAGTTTTCAAATTGCCTCTTGTCTGTGTTTTACAAGTGTGTTTTAAAGTGTTGACTCTTAAATGTCAATGTGTAGCACTTTGGGTTGCTTTCTTATTAACTGTGCTCTAGAAATAAATGTTTTGATTGATGATTTTGTTCCTTAGTATATGTCTTTCACCCACTGTATATTCTGTGCAAGAGTTATTGGATAACTTAATTGTTTATCACAAGGCACATCGATAATACTCCTATTTGAATAATGACTTTAAAGGTATTCCTTAAATCACAGCCATAATACCAAATTAGCATGTAAGTGGGAAGTGCCGAATTGTTGTTGTGCCTGTAGGTAAGGCGCTTAACCCACATTGTCTAGCATGAGTCTAGTCTGTGTGTCAATGATTGGTGGTGGTCGGAGGGGCAAATGGCATAGGTAAGTAGCCATACATTCATTGATGTGCCCCAGGGCAACTGTGGATGAATAATGCCATGTGAAAGATATGTAAGTGTCATGGAAAGTGCTATAAAAAAGTGTGCATTATCGACCAGGGCGTACCAGAGTCACAGCTGAAGTAATGTTATACTAAATCTGTAAGTGCAGTGAGGTCAAGTGAGGAAAAACTTGGCGCCTTTTCAAAGAGACCTCAAAAGTGAATGTTACACTTATCGAGCCACTTTCTCCATAATGGGATTAATATTGTCGACCTCCCACATGTGCACACAAAGCAGTGATGAGGCTGGCCCTGACCCGGGCCAGAGGACACATGACAGCGCGGCTCTTCCACGAGGAAAAGCTATTTGGCTGGCATCCCCTTGTCTGCGCGTTAGCCTCCTGGAACGACCTGGTATTTAATCAAAAGAATGAGCTCATTACCAATTCATGAACAACAGTCATTAATGGCCCACAAGTCAAGTCAAGTTGTGGAAAAATATTCAGCTTTTAAAGTAGCTCACCTGTTGAATGTTATACAGACCTAAATTAAAGGGAGACTTACTTATTTTCTGCTGGGGTTTTGTGCTAGTTTTAGAACTATTCAAATCCGGAAAAAGTGGAGAAGCTTGCATTGATCGGATTGATTTCTGTGTCTGTGTGGTTCGGTAACATCACAGATAAAGAAAAGAGAGCTCTAAACAAGGTGCTCCGCTCTGCTAAGAGGACTGTAGGCTGTGAACTTCCTGTCCTGGAGGCTCTTTATCAATCCAGACTTTTTATCAGTGCCCTGAGAATTATCAATGACTCTTCTGGCCACCCAGGAAAAGCCTTGTTCCAGCTTCTTCCCTCTGGCAGAAGATACTGTTCTCTGAGATGCAGGACATCTCGTTATGCTAATAGTTTTTTTCCACGAGCTGTTAACAGTTTGAATAGAGCACTTTAATGTTTTTGCACTCGTATAGATCTGTTTTAAGTTGGTCAACTTCACGGTGACATTTGTTTACTGTTTTTAAAATTTGTTTTATTTTTGTCTTTTAATGTTGTTTTGTGTCTGTACTTGTCCTGTGCACACTGGGAACTTTTACAAATGTATTCCAATGTAGTGTTACTGCAAATGGCGAGATAAATGAATCTGAATCTGAATCTAATCCTCCACTGTGTATTTTGGGTCTGTGTCCCACTTAATTGGACCTGGGAATGGATCTAATATTGATGAAACCAAATCCAGAATTTTCACTCGTACCAACCTGGGCCTTCCCTTTGAGTATCAACTGATGGTTTTAAATGATGGGTCAAATCCAGAGGACATTGTATCTACATAACATTAAAAGTATTAATGCTACTGTTGCTACTGCATCTGTAACTACTACTACAATTATATAATTAGGATCAAACACAAACTTTAAAATGTATGAAAAAGAACAATAGTCACACCGTTAGTTGTTGAGAGTTCATTCTCCTTCAGATTCGTTTGAGAGAAAATGAAAGTTTGAAGAAATAACAAGCAAACTTTATGATCTCCAACAAAATCATCGTCCATTTTGTCTCGTCACAGTTTCTATCATCGCGCTCGACTATATATGACGCATTTATCCAGCCGCAGACAGCACTTGTAAATGCTCAGAGTGATAACTGGAGAACAACAACCCTGAATTCTCATCTCGGTACGCTAATATGATGAGACGGGCTCTGGGTGCACAGGGGCAGCCAATATAATTACGCTCTCTCACACTGTCTGCAGAATGTAATCTTTCAGGGTAGAGCCAGATGACTGCAGCACAGGGGGAACAAAACACTCTCCATCTGGGAGCGCCGCAGATGAAGGCCTAAGAGCCACATATTCCATTGGGGAGGCCGGGAAGAGGCGAAAACGGGAGCTAATGCTAGTCTGTCGAAAGCCAAGCCGCCCCTTTCAGCATCCCCAGCTATTCAACGCAATCCTCCGTGGAGCCCCCATCACAGCCCCGACCCCGAAAAAAAGATGATGGCTTGGAATAGGGGAGGGAATTGAATGTGCCTGAGACCGAGAGACAGCGAGGCAAAGTGGGAGTAGAAAGATAATGGATGTTTGTTTATTTCGCATACTGAATCGAAGCGAAGAATGAGCGGTTGCTATGCGTGCCTGGTGTCTTGTTGCTAACAGTTAAAGAGCCATTATTGCAGTCAATCAAACCAAACATCAGACTATATCAATTTTATGAAAAATCACCCGTTGCTGTATTACCTGCACGTCCCTCTACATTAAGACCCATCTGCACGGGATTAACGGTATAATTGTTAAAACTCCAAAATGGTATGTTGCTACACCCAATAACACTAATACGGAAGCCATCCCCATCTGATCCATATTTATGTGTGGGAGCATTCGGGGCACACAATCTAGCAGAGGGCCATGCTGAGTGAGCACGTGGAGCTTCAGAGTGCTCAATGCATGTGAGAGGCAGGTTTACCATACCAGTGCCCATCGCAGCCTTCATCTCGAAAAAAGTTTTTAGAACCACGGGATTCAGTGATTTATACCTGAGCGTGAATACCTATTCACTTGAGCACATAGACCCCCCCATACAGATCACACTACCACATTCACACTAGTGGATACTATACAGACACAGACGAACAAAGCAGAAATTTAGTAGAGATAGCAAACAATAATCAAACACCCTTAACCAAGGTATTAGTATGAATACACGGTCCCATTTTTGCTTTGCATTAATCATAAACATGGAACTGAGGAGAGTGTGGGAGTCACACACATACAAAGTTTGGGTACAGCACAACCATGCCAGTTATGGGTGGAAAACTACACCCTAAATACACTTGTTCACTTTGGTTTTATTCTGTAGCACGATGCATATGCTGCCGTAAAATTGCTAAAAACCATAAGGCTTAGAGCCGACAGTCATCTGCACGTAGTCAGGATCCTTTCCTATTACCTGTCATCAAACATGTTGTATTGTCAATAATTTTTATAATGTAAACTACAGCCTTTTGCACAGTTTCATTCTAATCAATACAATCCAATCCATTGTGCTTCTCGCCAGTGTGCGAGCTCACAGTTCCAGAGCCTAAGTTTAGTTCCCATCTAGGTCATGCGCGTGATGACTAAGGCAAGTGGTTACCCAGCAGCCACGGGTTATGTAAATATAATATATATAAAATATATATATATATTATATATTATATATATATATATTATATATTTTTTATGATATATATATTAATATTATTAAATAATATATATTATTATCAACAACAACCAAACAAGTATTGTTTGTTATAAACCCCCCACCCCCCCCCTCCCCCCCCACCCCCCTCCCCCCACCCCCCCCCCCCCAAATTTTTTTTTTTATTTATTTTTTATTTTTTGTTTTTTATTTTTTTTTGTCACACCATTCAATACAGATGTAGACTTAGTGTCCTTGGGAAGAGTTCCAAGGGTTAGATGTACAGTTATCTACTAATTTTCGCGTTCTCGCACACATTTTAGAGTTCATACAGCAGACGACAAAGCACAAAACACACAAACCTTGAAAAACATCCGCCATTTTCTTTTTGTAGATGTTGAAATCTGTCTCCAGGAAGACGCAGAATACGACTCGTGTGATCTGAAGGGAAGACACAGATGAAAAAGCAATTAGTACAACATCCTGGCTCTTAAAGGTCTCCATCGTGAAGGACATGGGAGAATAAAAGGCTACGACGAGTAAACATCTGATGACAAGAGCGTAGACGAGCGGGAAATAATCAAAGTCACTCACAGATCTAATTAGTTCGTCACCCATTCACGGCCACCCGTCATCCTGCCTGCTTTTATCACGTTACTGCACGTTACATCAGAGCAGCATTAGGAGAAGCAGCGAGTGTACGGGAATGGCTTGAAGATGGTCCAGATAAATACACAGGAAAGATACTACACCGATATGATCTCAGCATGTTCATACGTTCAATTGAAACAAATAAGCTTTGGGCAAAAATCCTGCAATGTCACTTAATTCCTCATTGATACTCATGGAATGGAGATGTGTAAAGTAGCCCTATAAGTATTGATACCAATTTTTTTTTTTAAATTGTAAAAATATAAAAAAATAAAAACTCTAAATCGATATTGATACTTGGCAAATGCATATCGATAATTGAGTCGCGGGAGAAAGTATTGCGAAATAACGACCCATCCCTAGTGGAAACAGGACTTCTCATCGTAAGTGCTACAGGTTATGCAGTTTCCATTAATGGATATGTTTGCTTTGTTCTATTATAAGTGGCTTAGTATGATGTGTGTGCATGTGTCGTGTGTGTGTGCATGTGTCGTGTGTTTTGTGTGCAATGGTAATTGTAAAGTTTGTTTTATATTGGTGACTTCATTCAATAAAATGTGTTTTTTTATAACCCTAAATCACAACAGCAGCCACCTCGGAGGACTTGTTTACAAAGTTGTGGATTCCAACAACAGATTGTGTTGCTGTTGGAACAGTAATAGTAACAAGATCACACCGACAGAGTGAAACTAACCTGTCTCACAACTGTCTGATCCCAGCTCAGTGGGTGAACAATCCAACGCTTGGTGAATTCTGCTTCACAAATGTAGGAAGAGCTGACATAAAGGGATGAGTCAAGTTGGTAACTAGTTACTTTTGCCCCTCAAAAATGAAGTTCCTAAAGCAATTACTACATGTGTAGAAGTAATTAGTAAAAAAGTAAAAAAGTATCTTGCATAAAATGAATATTGAATGTTGCCTTGAATTCAAATTGCCCACACAGCAGGGATGGTTTTTTCCCCCAAACTTCTTGATTTCATTTTTGAATAAAAAAACAACTCCAGCATCAACACAGAAGTATTTTAGCATCTTGTGCATCATAGCATGATGCATGATAAATATATGTCAAACATTTTGGCTTAAGTGCTGCACTCTCACTGTGATAATTTGCTTAAAAGGATAGACGTTCACACGCTGACTGCAGAAAAAAGGGTCATCTCTCCTGCTCCTCGCTATGGACGCAAAGGCAGCCCCAAATGCACTGAATAATGGCAATTTTACACAACAACATAATGGTAGCGCTCTGTTGTAATTCTCCTGTGGGTTAGTGAAGCTTTGGGCCCTTTCATGACCCCACCAACCAAAAGACCACTATTCAAAGAGGGTCCTCCTGCTGCGTTCACACACATTTCTCTATTAATACTTCATGATGTGTTCTTTGCTGTAAATGCTAGCACAGAATATCCAGATCTTGGAAAATAATTTGTCTTTAAGTCTTGAGCTTTCATAAAAACGGAAACTAGATTTCCCCTGGTAGAGTATAACAAAAATAAAGTATACATTATTAAGTGGTGGGCTTGCTGACAAACAGATAAACAATGTGCATACACCACTGGGCAGTGAGGGCCACAGACGCTCCCAGGAATCCTCAATCTCCATCGCTTTTGGCTATGTTCTAATACACTGCTGAGGATGCCAAAGGAAAAGTTTTAAAATGTATTCAATAGTAAATTCAATACTAAAATACTAATGTGAGATTTCATAACACTTTTAAGCAACTTTTGTTAAAGGACAACTCACCCTCAAATCCCCTTTTTTTTGCTGATAAACGGTATAAATGAGTGTCCAATAGTGTTGTCTACATATCCTGGTCATAATCTTGTCACTTTGGTGCAAATTAGTTGAAAGTTAGACTTTCTGCCTAAAACCGTCTGTGAGGCGCCATCTGCTGGCGACCTGTATTACTACATTTGAATTTTGAATCTGGCGCCAACACTGGCACAGAAGTTGGACCTGACGTCTGCAAGTTGGACCTGACGTCAGCAGCCCCCCGCCCAGAGCAATGTAAACGGCCCAGTCTCGTTCACGCCCCCTTTAGTCCTCCAGGCTACGCCCATTTAGAGGAAGATTTGAACAGGAAATGTGAGAAACGTAAGCTCCGAGGAGCGGGGGTGAGAACCACTTTAAAGTTAAACTCATCATTCTATCAATGTGCAGAAGCCAGTACTTTCCCCTTGTTTTGTCTATCTGAAGGCCAAGCTACATGGCACCGTGGAAGCTGCTGATTGGAGGTCTCCATGCCTCCGCTCTGTATAATACACTTGCATTCTGTTGTATCTGTTGTTCGTGCTGTCTCTCCCATCGACAATAAAACATGTCTTCTGTCTGAATTTAAGACGCGATCCCAGACTTGGCTCATCCTCTTCACTAAAACTAAAATATTAAACTGTGCCAACAAATTAGAACCAAAGCTAACACTTAACTTGTATAGCAGTATAGACCCATCATCATTCTCTTCTATTCGTTTGTATTCCACACACTAGCCCAGCACTGCTTTTATTTGGCAGATCAGAAAGGCCTGGCATGGTCTTTGACAGTCCTGCACTCAACACGATGCCAAACCCAACCAGAAAAGCCAAATCCAGGTGTTGTCATTCTCTCTGTGTTCAAACACTTGAATAAAACAGTGCGAGTTGAAAAAAAAGAGAATAGTTGAAATGTGTATTCACTAATGTTAATTCAATTAGAGATGGACAGATATGGGTTTTTTTTTTTTTTTACAAAAGATCAAGGTTAGTGCTAATGTGGTGTTTAGTAATAAAGACAAATGTAGATTTAATTACATAATGCATTGAAGGGAAGTAGAGGGAAATCTGAAGACCAAAATATCCTTTGAAAATTTGTATCTGCATTTCTATATTTTATCTCAAATAAAAGTAGCCACACACAGTTCCGAGATGCTCACGTTGGCTGTAGAATAATGAATTTGTACTTCCATTGCAATGTGGGTCACTTTCCCAAAAAGACCAGCTCTTTTTTCAACAGAGTGAGCACATGCCCTCAATAATAATGCCTTTTAGCAAGTGTAAATAAGGATTGAAATGGAAAGTAACAACTTACAGTACTTTTATCCTCTTTGAAGAAAAGGTGGGCTGCAAAGGTGTGTGTGTGTGTGTGTGTGTGTGTGTGTGTCTGCGTGTGTGTGCGTGTGTGTACATGTGGCAGTCTACTGTACATGTTAAGAGTGCACCCCGCAGCCACCAAGGTTGAAAAAGTTAATGGAAGACTAATTAGAAAGCTGGGATTACTGCATGCAAGACTGTCTGGTCATTACTCATCACTGATTGGGGGGCCTCTGCCAAAGGGTGAGCGCAATATGGTTATTTCCCATGATGCATCTGGAGAGGCTGGTCATCATATCTAAAACGTCTTATGCACCGTGAGGTCGGGCAGTGCAGAAATGGTATGGCAAATTGTTGTATATTTTTGTCCGTCATTACTGTGTTTTTCTCATACACAAGCATTAAAAATATAGTACAAAGAAAAAATTCATATTTTACACATTTAGATATTTCACTACATTTGATAAATATATATAATTTTTCTTTGAAATCTTTTTCAAAACATTCAAATGTTTTGACATATACAGGTGGAAAACATGTACAAAAGGCCCTCAAGCGCTGCCCTGGGGTGACCACTGCTCATGACAGAGGCCCTAGTGGCTTTACAGGGGTCAAATGCAGAGGACAAATTTCCCTCTGGGGACAATAAAGAACAACTTAATAGATCATGCCTTTATTTCGTATAATGTTGATGATTGGCTCACAACCCCATGTAAAACATCTCAGATTATGTTTTGAAAATGGGCTATAAACAAAACAAAATCTATGCAAATGTTAATTTGCATCTAATGGGTGGGTGTATATATACAGTATATATATATATATACACAGTATATATATTTATATATACATATATATACAGTATATATACATTATATCATTTATTGGTTTCACTTTTTAACTTTAATTACCGAACACAAACAACATTCTAATTCTCCGAGTGTATCTAAATTATCTCCAGAGCTTTGTTCACCTCGGCCTAATGTATTCAGAGGCTTAATTGAATTTGGAAAATGTGACAGGATGAAACTAATTAAAACAAAATGGCCGCCATTCAACCTGTGCCCTTGTATCTCATTTGCACTGAACGCAGAGAAACATGATGTGGGCATATTTCACCAGATGTGTTTCCACTTACTGTACATAAAGTAGAGTCTGAGTTTGTACGTGTGAGCCCCACCCACATTTCCCCTTCAGGCCTGGTTAGCAAATGAGCTGATGATGTCATAGCTGGCCACCCATGCCCAACATTACATTTGGTGTGTGTGTGTATGTGTGTATATGCGTGTGCGTGTGTGTGCTTGGGGCGGTAGAGTTGAATGTATCACTATAACACGCTCTTTCACTCGTCCCATCTTGATCTTGTCACAAACAATAACAGGGACAGGTTGCCCTAGCATGTCTACCCCAGCTGGAGCAAAGGCCCATGGGAGATATGCGTGTGTGTCTGTGTGTGTGTGTGTGTGTCTGTGTGTGTGTGTGTATGTGGCTACCGCGGCGACGCCTGATGCTGAATGTTCTATGCATGTTTCCATATGGACAAAAGCGACAGGAGACTGATATACAGTATTAACACCGGCTGCAAAATTCATTCATTTCCTTTATTTGCTTTTGCTCAAGGTCGGAGCCAGCAGAAGCTCAGGGCCCCCGCACACTCGCTGACGAGGAGTAATGAAATGAATATATCACAGATAGTATATTGCATTCGGCTTTGTTTATGGACTGACATGACATACAGCAACGATGATGGGAAACAACATACACTGATAGAACATGTCATTGTTCCAGACAGATTGAATAAATCCAACAAATTATTTCTGGGCCAGAAATATCTTCCCATAAAACAGAGGCTTCTCGCTGCATCATCAAAGCCATAATCAGCGAGCATCTATCTTCTTGTGTGCGGCGCTGGTTGGACAGAGGCTGCACTTTGAAGCAGGTGGAGCGTATCCAAGGCTTATTACAGATGTAATTACACCCACCTGCGCCCCCAGCACCGCCGCACGCACACTCTCGCGGACAAAAAGCTCTGCGTGTGCCAGACAGGAAACCACTGATGGTAAATAGTCTCGGACATAACAGACACGGAGGTATTATTAATAAACAGCGGCTCCTCAGTGACATTGGCAGAGTTGTGGTCTTTAGCAGAGGCACAGATAATGTGACGCAGGCTGACAGCAGCAGTCAGGCAGGTGAGCTGGAGTTGCGTCTCCATTTGACTTTGATTGACCCCGTCTGCCAGAGCGGAGCAGCTCCACCTGCAACAGCAGGGGGAATTATCATTTCAAAGAAGTACCCAGAAAAGGTTATCCTTTTGAACAAAACGCCTCCGTCCATACATCAAAAGAGGATTCTGACACAGGGTTTTAGGGCGACACTCTTTCTCTGAGGAATGAGAGGAAAGTGCTGAGCTCGCCACACCACAGACGAGCTCTGTATTAAGTGCTCACTAGATCCTGATGAGTGCAGTGGAATGGTCTATGGAGTGTGTGGACATTGCCTGCAGATTTTGATAAATGCTTATGTACACAATTACACAGAGGAACGGTGTGACTAAAGAGTAGTGATGGAAGATGGGTCAACATACTGCTTATTAAATCTCCACAAATTCATCAGGGATTCTATCTGGACCAAGGCAGAATATACAGTATGACAAGAAAGTGCAGCCTTGAGAGATTAAGAAAAAATCCATAAGATAATGCTTCAGCAATTTGCAAGTTAATTCAACAAATGTGCAGCCTGCCTCCACATTTTACACATTAAAGCTGAACAAATAGTTCCAGTGTATTATCCAGCTTCAGTGCACAGTGCTGTCGACAGAAAAGGAGAACAGAATGCTGCAGGCGCACAGCATTTGAGTTCACATTTTCAGAAAGTGTTCTCTGACTGAAAGAGACAGCATTTGACTTTGTGAGGCTCTGAGCGGCTCTAGCTTCTGCCCGTAGAAGACACTGTGCTATCTGATTTTAAGCCCCGGCCAGAAGAGAAATGTGCAACACATTTTATTTCCTATTATTTTCATATTTAGACCCGCTGAAAGAGAGGCCAGTGTTTATGGATTTTAAATTCAACAGCACATTTTGCCAAACTCTGCACAATGGCTGAATGTATAATCGTTTAGCTGTTTAACTGTGATGAGGTCGGCTCCTACTGACTGCAAATGTCAATAACCACAAACAGTGATAGCAACAACACAAACTGACAATGCAGAGTGGAACATGCTCCATATGACAATAATGAGCATCCTCCTCATCCCAATGGTCATTTATAGTGATATCATTATGGGACATGTGTGACCGCTGCACCATCAGGTATTTGGGATTCACATTAAAAGAACATTTATCAGACATGCGACATGAGCATTATAGACTCTCCTGACAAATTTGTCAATTATTGCAGATGGTCAAATAATCAGAATGATGGAACACATGCAGTGGTCTGTGGGGGGCTGTAAGAGTGTGAAGGATTGGCTCATTTTCAAGTCATAAAGAGGAGAGAAGGTGCAGCTGTGGACCAGGTCAGAGGCGAGCCATGAAGGGCACGCTAATATGAGGCTGTGTCTATGATCCATGGCTGCATTAGTAATGAAGTGACCCCAGGACTGCCACAGGCCTGTTCCACCTCTGCTGATGAGGCTACGCTCTGCCAAAGACCTGTTCATGACAAATCTGCGCTCGCTATGTCAAGAAATGGAACATTGGGATGGGAAATGTATTCTCATCTATAATAAGCATCTTTTCTGTGTTCGTAACCACATTCATACTGCATTATTTTTGAGATCAGAGATCATTTATAATGTTATATATTTGACTCAAAGACCTTTCAGTCAGTAAATGAACCAGTTTAACTAAAGACAAGGTCAACATCTCTTGTTGAAAGTGGGGTCATGACATGAAATGCCAAAGTATCTTCAGCAAAGCCTAATTAGAAAATGTTTGAACCAGAGATTTTTTTGGAAACAAAGTGCAAACTATTATTTGACAGCCTGAAAGGCTGAAAGACATGTCATTCTGTTAACTACAGGTACAGATTTTAATTAAGATAATTTTATTTCGGATTTTTCTCATTTTAAAATTTACTTACACACACATAACAGAAATATGTGTGTGAGGTCAATAATTAGACAGTATAATGCAGTGAAACAATGTAAACACAGTTATTAGAATAATAGATTTATAGTTTATCTTCAAACACTAAAACCACCTCAACGACGTAAAACTAACAAATATACAATTCAAGTGTTTCTCTTGTGTACATAATATTTAACATTTTGTATTATGTATATGTAACTCAGAGTTATGTATGCACAATTTTGGTATTCTACTTTAGTTTCTTGTACACTTATTTGCTCAAAATAAACTGAATTATTATTATTATTATTATTGATCTATTCTATTGTCACAAATGTTATATTATTTTGTTATACGTAAACAGTCCCAACCTCAGATTTTCAATTTCGATCGCACTTGCAAGGTTCAATGTTAACACCCATAATGACTCAGTTTGTCTGCTCTTAAGTTGAACCCTGTTGAATTAGATGGATTTATTCTCACTGTGAGTTCTACCTTCCTGCTGAGCCTCTTAAATCTACAACTATCCTCCGACTTCTCTTCAGCTTTACCGCTCTCCTCATTGACCGCTGAGAGCTTGGGTCTGGTGCCCTATATTTTGGTGTGTTACAAAGATATGCTTGGAGTGTCCTCTCACGGTGATCAAGCAGCGCCGGTCCAGCATGCCATCACATCCACTCATATTCTCCATTTTTCCCCCCATTTCTGAATAGTCAATATCTGCCCAGGGGGTGTTAACAAAGTCATCTTGAGAGAGCACACCGAGGTAGAATAGATTGTGCTTTAAGCTGTAACACGATCGACTATTCTTATTCTGACAAAGTTATTACAGGAGTTTGTGTTTGTTTGATACAAATGCTTTTCACACCAATGGTAATAAGTCATTGTAGGCTTCAGTCAGAAAAAAATATTTTGTTTAGTTTCTATGTAAGTTATATAAGACAAGATACAATATTAATTTGAATCAATTTCTTTTAGTTCTTGGCTGCAATAGTTATTGGAAAACAAAAGTTGTTGAGTACTATTGGAAAATTGGGTGGTCTTGTAGTTAAATATATTTCCATGTTTGCCCTTTGGCTGTGTGGCTTCACTGGGGATTCTAGTATATATTCATGTTCTTTGCATTTAGATTATAAAAATAATCTGCACCTTACGTATGAAAACACATCTCAAGGTGCTACGGGAAGTTGAAAAAACAAAACATGTACAGACAAATTCAATAATGCATATAAAGGCATGAGCTGAAGATTAGCTACAGTAGATATCTAGCTTGTTGAGTGGAAAATACAATAAAAACTCTTATACTAGAAAATGATGAACAAGCGAGTATGTTTAAAAACAATACAAACATGGTGTATGTTAGAACTTTATTTCAAACCATTCTGACCACTTTGAGGTCCCGTCTTCATGAATGATTCCACAGTGACAAACACCGTGTTTCCTGTTTTTGCTGTACATAACAAAGCTAAACAATATATTGAACTGAGCGATGAACTGTGCATTCATAGAGACCAAAATGAGTGAGTGGCCTATTTCCCATTGCTCTTAAATACTTACTTACTTAAATCCATCTACTGTCCTGGTCTCAGTGGTGTACGGTTTATGTGGAGTAGAAATTATTTGATCCGGTTACGCAAACGGAATAGGAATTTACACCTCAATCACAGCAGACATGTTTGCATACAGTAAATTATTAATGCTTTGTAAACTCACGTTAGGGACAGTTTCTCTTCTTTATTCTGTCTGCAAACTATCAGGTTTTCTTGGCATGTCCTGATTCCTCATTTGACTGTCTTTTGACTTAGTCCAGCCTGGTTCTGCGGGGTTCCATGGGAGAAAGAATGTGGTCCAGTGGAGTCCTTGAGACTTACACAAAGCCGCCAGACAAATGTGAATCCAATCGCAGCCATTCGTGTCAAACAAGTCTGAAATGTATCCAAGCCTGGGACTGAAAAGACCTTGACAGCAACATTGAGCTCAAACCAGTGATTTGTCTCACAACATGTTGTTACACGAAAGTCAAAAAAAGTGCAGTGAGGCTTGAAAGGAAAATTCAAAGTACACAATATAAAAAAATATATAGTGTCTCAAATGCACTTTATAAAACTGTGATTGTGTGATTGATATATTTCAATTCCATGCACCGCTTAGTAGAGGACTTTCAGAGTATTGCAAAAAAAATACACCTTGGAAACAGAAAAAGATTCACTGTAACTCACTATTTGAGAAAGATACGTGTAAAGGTGGGGAATAGTGCATTTTGTATCTTATAACAGGCCTCAAATTACTTCCTGAAACATGTGTAGTGAGTCACTATTAATCACTATTTAACGCTGATTTGATTATGTGATAAAGACAGAAAAAATGTGTATGTGAAAAATTGTGATTAACTAGATTTCATTACTTGGCTGAATTTGTTGTTTAAAAGATAGATAACTAGACTCCAGGTCCAGATCAACACAGACACGGATCAGGACAAGTTAGGTACACCAGCTTTAATGTCATACGCTGATTTCACAAAATGTTTCCACACAAATAGTTTTTGATCCTTAATGGTGCTCTACTTGTAAATGTTCTTATCATCATGATCTTCTGTTCTTTGTCACACAGCCATTATACTTACAAGCAAAAGCATGCGTGGGCTGCTGATCCCTCGCTACCACAAAATGCTAATGGTTTTCTCCCAGGTTTTAGCCATGTGTAGTGTATCTCCCGCTCAAGAAAATGCCGTAAGGTCACAAGGAACGCTCATTAGAAAGCACTTCTGTTCACAAACAACTTCTTGGAGCTAAAGCCATTACCTTTTGTTACTTTGTGAAGACCCCAGCCCCACATTCAGATATATGCAGTGTCTGTGCCCATACAGCATGTGACATCCTCAAAAGAAAAGATTCAGTCTGGTTTGCTTTTATATCCAAAAAGGCGACGCCATTACCTGTATTCATTATTTTCATCTCAGAAATAGCCGACATTTGTGCCACCGCCACAGCTCATTATGCAATAACATCTGTGATGCTTTTGGCTTGAGACGTACTTTTCCATCTCGTCTCTTTAGTTGTTTTGAATTGTTACAGGTTGAATTTGTCTGATCTTTTGATTACTGATTTATTATTGTGTTTGAATTGACATGTGACGGCATTTCGAATGATTGTCTTGAAACATGTATTATATACGGCATTGCATTAGATCTGCACTTGTAAATTATCTCCTGCTTGAATCATCTCGTTCCATAGAGTAAAATATGTGGTACAAGCTAAATTCATGGGTTTCTGCTTCACGCGACAGTTTTCTCACTCGAAAGAACATTTTGCAGTGTATACATGTGTTTTATACTGCAAGTCATGTCAC
The DNA here is from genome assembly GCA_964034765.1 of Knipowitschia caucasica. Classification (NCBI taxonomy): domain Eukaryota; kingdom Metazoa; phylum Chordata; class Actinopteri; order Gobiiformes; family Gobiidae; genus Knipowitschia; species Knipowitschia caucasica. Next base: position 30,061,334 of record OZ035835.1, read on the forward strand.
GCACTTTGGATAAAAATAAATAAATCATCATGGCTAGGAAAAAATACTTTTCTTGAAGATATACTTGAAAGTGCCTTGCCCTCTGCAGGTGGGTGGAGAGGTCCTTCCTCAAGTGGAGGAGTTCAAGTATCTCGGGGTCTTGTTCACGAGTGAGGGAAGGATGGAGCGTGAGATTGACAGGCGGATTGGTGCAGCGTGTGCAGTTATGCGGTCGCTGTATCGGACCGTTGTGGTGAAGAGGTCTCGATTTACCGGTCAATCTTCGTTCCCTCCCTCACCTATGGTCATGAGCTGTGGGTAATGACCGAAAGAACGAGATCGCGGATACAAGCGGTCGAAATGAGCTTCCTCCGCAGAGTGGCTGGGCGCTCCCTTAGAGATAGGAGCTCAGTCACACGGGAGGAGCTCGGAGTAGAGCCGCTGCTTCTCCACGTCGAGAGGAACCAGTTGAGGTGGCTCGGGCATCTGTTCCGGATGCCTCCTGGACGCCTTCCTGGGGAGGTGTTCCGGGCACGTCCCACCGGGAGGAGGCCCCGGGGAAGACCCAGGACACGCTGGAGAGACTATGTCTCTCAGCTGGCTTGGGAACGCCTTGGGGTCCCCCCGGACGAGCTGGAGGAAGTGTGTGTGGATAGGGAAGTCTGGGCGTCTCTGCTTAGACTGCTGCCCCCGCGACCCGGCAACGGATAAAGCGGAAGAAAATGGATGGATGGATGGATATACTTGAAATTTGACTTAACAGTCTTCCTTGTTGTTCCCCGTTTTTAAGATTTCTAAATTGTATGATGTCTCTTTCTGAGAGAGGAAGTGACACGCCACCTACTAAGGGGCCCATGAATAATGACATTTTTAAAATCAATAGTAAAAGTCTTTGGTATTCTGCTTGATGGTTGATTTATTTGTGGATTTTTGTTTTGTTTTTGTTAAACCATTTCTATAACTAGATTTGGGCGGTTGAGAGCTTTAAAAGGAGATTACATTTCTATATTGATTTATATTGTGAGAAGTTTATATTATCTGAATGCTTGTATCTAATCATTTCAGAACTCTTGACGTTCTCAGCTTTGAAAATGATTAATGGAATGTGTATGGAATGTGTGTATTAAAATCTGGAACAATCTTCCTGAAGATGTGAGACAGGCCTCCTCAATGACAATGTTTAAAACCAGGTTAAAGGCAGTTCTGTTTAGCTGTGCATACAACTGAGGGATTTTATATTTTTATCTTTCTTTTTAATGTTCTGTGATTATTTATGATTTTAATGCTTTCTTGTATGAATTGTGCTATATAAATAAACTTGCCATGCCTTGCCTAGCGGAGCTGAAGTTGGCTGTATATTTGTTCATGATCCCACTTGTGTAGTGTTACAGTTATTCAGTTATCCATAATGGATCTGAAACATAATGGATCTGAAGTGAAGTCTGCAGATTTTGAGTTTGAAGAATGAGGCATAAATTGCGAATAATGTTTGTCAGAATGATTTGGTTGCCGAGAGACGCAGCAACTTCCAACAATAAAAAAAAAAAACAACGGCAAAAAGTTGTCACCACAGCAACAACAAGCCAAAGTTTCTCTCAAACGATATGCATGAATGATAATGAAGAGTGGATCTATGAGATGAGACCTTTAACTTGTAAATTGAATGTTTACACTGTCAGAAAATTGCTTTTGTTGTGCGATAAGTGTCTTTGAACTTGACGACTGGAGAGATACCATTTAAATACTCATCTTCATGTTCACATAATGTCACAAACATAAGGTCAGTTGTCGGATGTAAAATTACTATAAATATTTACCAGGGTTTGTGAACCACCAACAATATTCACCACTTGAGAGCAATGACTCGCTTGTGAATCCAATTCCGTGTACGCAAACCACACACATGTTATTTGAGTTACTTGAGTAGAAAATCAGTAAAAAGTCTGTTCCTAAATTTTTTTTTTCTGTCTATTTTGCGCAAAGATTTTCCATCAATGAACGCTTACATCGCTCCTACTTTGAATGCTTAAAACAAACAATTAAATCTACCTATAATAGACTATAGCGTGACAAACATAGAACACACATTTGAACATACTGTATGTCAAAGAAGTTGGCTGGGTCGGATTAGCGCAGGGCTGAGTGCAACATAAGAGATGTGTAATAGCAGGAAATAAGGAACAGAAGATGCAGGCGCTGAGAGCTCCACCATATGAGCATGTGGGCAACATCAAAGAAGAAACCCAAGCCTTAAAGCTAAGGTGCGGCCTGACATAACTTACAAAGTGTGTAAAGATCGGATCTGGACTGTGTCAAAGCATCACGCAAATTTACAACCTCTCCTTCACATCAGTCTGAGCGCTGTTTATTCAAAGTGACAGGTCGGCAGAAGGTAAAATGATTCGTGGATGTCCCAAGGATTTGGATTACCATCAAAAAGACACAACATAAGACAAGGCGAGATCCATAAAGGCAGTGAGTCACTGGAAACTTTAAACAAGATCGTAACTTTAAAACATGTTGGCTATAAACGCAAGTAAAAGAGTCTGTGATACATCAGCTGTGACTGACTGGTATAACAAATAGCAGTTGTTGCAAAAAGTGCGAAAAGTGTCTTTCAAAGTGGGAGAAAACTGCAAAGTTGAGTTCGCATTTCCTGTGTGCAGTAATAAGCAGTGTCTGCAGTGGTTTGCTTTGAAGACCGATCAGACGCTGGGCTGAGGTTATGTTCTTACAAGGAACATAGAAACATTGGGATTAGGGACATTATGGACACATTTATTTAGTTGTTTTCAAGTTTAGCTATAACCGTTTTAAGTTTGCTCTTCCTTCATAGAAAAAAGTGGCATTGTATCCGCAGGCACACCGAGAATTTAGCCCGGAGTAACCCACAGGAAACAATGCAATATGGAAATTACCGGTAGCCTGCCTCACAAAAGGTAACACGAATTAACTTATAAAGTAAGGATATACAAGAAAGCATGTAACTTTTTGTCTCAGTAAAGCGCTGAATAAAAGGTTACACAAGGATACAATAACAGCACCAGAGTCACATCCTGAGATACATAATTAGCGTAAGCCTCAGGCTGAGTTTACACGGAGACAATGTGGCAGTAAAACGGTACAGTTGGATGTCGGTTGCTACCAACCGTTCATACGAAGACTGTGTTCCAGGGGGGTGAAAACGTAAGTGTTCAGATCCAGCCTGCAGAGTGGGACAACTCAGATACGCTGCACAGCAGGGAGCTTTTTCACACCCGCGAGAGGGAGAAAAGGTGTGAAATCCCCCTCTGCTCTGACCCCCACCTCCGCGCTGCTCCCCGCACGTAAATTTGGACATGCGCAGTAGCGGAGAACAACCATCAACAACAATGGCGCTACCCACACAAACTAGCTACGTGGGCTTCCAGCGCGGGACAGAGGATAATTCTACTCCTTCGTTCGTCCAAACGAGACCACGCGAAGCTCTAGGTTCAGTTCCCATTTTCACAGCTGCTGTTAAAATGCAGAATGATGTTGGTACGTCCTGAGGGTCTGGCACAGGAAGTGAGTACACTGCCGAGGGGGGGGCTGGGCACGGGGCTCGGGGTCGTGTGTCGTGTTGTAAAGTTTATCTGCCCCCTACTGGCCGGGCGCTAGAACTACATCGTTTTTCAACCTCATGTGAACGCTGAGAAATTTGCATTAGGAGCCAGGTCGTTTCTGTTAATAGCCTGGAAACGTCTGCGCAGCGTCTCAGTATAAACAGGGCCTCAAACTTTATAGGATCTTATCCCCTGTCTGAGTCTTGATAGATGCGCTTGATAAAGATGCTGCAGTTTTCACAGCAACATCACAAATAGTTTGCGTTTTTTGGTCCCAATACATTATTGCACAAATAACAAGGCTAATTGGAAACCTTATTATGCACTTACTGTTTGTACTTAAATTAACTATGAGCTACTGTAAGCAAAGTGTATTGTAAATTGTAAATTGTGACCCAAATTACGGAATGGGCAAGACACTTAACCCCACATTGCCCAAAGCCCCCGCTAAAACACCAAGGCTGTATCTTTGTTAATGATGATAATAGTAATGCATAGATGTTATATAGCGCTTTATTGGACACTCAAAGACGCTTTATATGTTGTTATTAATTCACTCCATACACGGTGGTGATAAACTACTACTGAAGCCACAGCTGCCTTGGGGCACACTGACAGAAGCGAGGCAACCAGTATGTGCCATCTCCAACCAACCATTCACACACACACACCAGACTCATTCTAGGCAATGTGGGTGAAGTGTCTTGCCAAGGACAACAACAGCAGACATCAGTGGGAATCGGTGGAGAAAGTCTTGAGGTGGGCTCGAACCCACGACCTTCTGGCTCAAAGGCCAATGCTCTACCAACTGAGCTACTGTCGCCCTGTTGAAGCAGCTGCCATCCTCCCGAGGACCTGCCACATATAGGAGGATCAGCGAAGGGCTGGTGCTGTGTGATTTGGGTGCAGCTCTGATTGCCACCCCCCCCAAATACAGAATGTATCAGTCTTAAATTCTTGTAGTGACGCAACAACAAAACATTTTCCACCTTCTAGAAACTATCAATGCATTCAATAAATCTAAAAGGTGCAGTTTTAGCGTGTATCGACTCATCTTATCTGCGGAGGTCGGCTCTTATCTCTGAGTACATTCTAAAGTTCATCAAGACAAGATTTCAGATTATGTATAGCTTTAACATGTCTCAAAGTCACTTAACAAACAGCGTTTTTTTGGGTAAAACTATGCTCCTATTTCCATTTTAGCTCAGGTGTGTCATTGAGCAGCCTAATTCTGAATCGGCTTTGGCGTGTCTTTGCTTTATCCAAATATAATGTGATTAGCTCATGAGCGACGCAATGTCAAACCAGGAACATGATCCGAATCAGGATTAGGGCTCAGTGTGATGCATTCAGTTTGACAAATTAGCGCAGAATAGTTTAGCATTTTATGAATTGAAAATACAGCATCCATAAAACAAGCAATACTACATGAGATATTTTCCCTTCCCAAAATCATTGATGAATCCAATCCCAAGTTTCGCTGATACTGGGTAAATATAATGTATGTCTTCAATGCAAGATTTAACTTTAAACTGAAATCTGAAACAATATAATGCAGTCATATTTATATCCCCATAAAAGTTAATGCTGGTAACATATTCCAGCCTAGTTTGTATGAAAAGGCTTACGGCAGGGAATCAATAACGTTGTCTGGGCTATAAAGCTCATTTTAGCGGGTCACTTTAGTTTGGAAATCCATCTTGTTAATGCACATTCACGTGGGATGAGGCTAACATACCGCCCGTAAGAATAAAGAAGAAAGATTTAAAAGTCAATCTCCAAACACATTCAATTAAGTCCAAAAGTTTTTCCCGTCTCAGTCCGAGCGCTGGAGTGGAGGAGTTTGAATCCCTCTGGTAACTCTGATTGGATCTTTGTAGAAGAAACCATTATATAGCTGCCTGAGCCTTATGCTCCAACCCACGGGCTGCACTTATGTGCTACAAAAAACTGCCAGCCGAACGCTTTTTAAATAAACCAATTCTTGCAACAACAAAACAATCCGAGAGATCCCCCTGAGAAACAATGAAATGGCTAAAGTGGATCTAATTAGCGTTCTTAGCGGAGGAAAGCATGAAGTCCTAGTCTTGGATTCAGACCAAACTATTTCACTCCGTTGGTAGATCAAATGCAAACAATCCCCCGATGCTAAAATATTTCCTGACATGTTGACTTAAGTGGGATATCTGTGGGCTAATATGTGATCCAAGCTGCGAAAATGGAAATGGGCTGCATTTTTAATAGCGCTCTCAAACAATGTGGTGGGTTTTCACAAACAAACAGCAGCTGCTGACAGAGGGGCTCAGCTTGTAGCCTGGGGATATATCAGGCATTGCACAAAAAAAAGAAGCAAGGCAGCGATTGGACAAAACTGACGTTTTTGAATGACCAGACTGATATCCTAAAACCGAGGTTGAACAGAGCTTTTTAAGCCTGTATAAAAATATTCAGAGAAACCTTGCATGAACTGATGATACACTTTTTTCACTCTATTTTTCCTATATTAGCATTCAATTCAATTGAGCTTCGTTTCATGGAATTTTCATGTACCTGTAAAAAAAAAAAAAACATCGTAAAACTGCACAAACTACTAATTCACAAATATTTATCCTCTTTGCTGTAGGCACATTATTTTTTTTCATTTTAGTTTTAGTATAGTGGTACGTTTTTTTGTGCATGAGGCTTATGGGTAAAGCGTCTTGTCTAAACCACAAAAACAGAATGAAAATTTAAGTAAATTAAAGTAACAGACATCTAAACACACCCATATACACCTTTAAAAACCTAGTAAAGGACCTATAATTGTTGAAAACTTTTATCATCTCTCTTAACAGTTTGAACACAAGTATCAAGCTCTTCACTCGGATTCAACCATTTTCCCATGTTTCCTACAATGTTCAGGGTTACCTCCTTAAGCCTCCTCAAAGTCAACTTTGCCGGCGCTTGTTACTCTGCTAATGCGACAATGTTGTACGATCGGGCGCTGAGGTCTTCTGTAATTAATAATACTAATAGGACATCACTATATATGTCCACACTTAAAAGACAAACAAGGATAAGTAGAGGAGTGCAGTGTGGCTAGATGACAAATGAGTGGACTTGCTAAGTGACTAATGCCAGGGGATCAGACAGTATTTCCCCCCTGTTGTTAATACTTTAATAAACAAGGACAACCGCTAGTTCCAAAGTAATACATTCAGTCTGTTACTAATTAATGCATGTGATGAATACGGGCCGTTAAGGAGGTGTCCAGGGACTAATTACATCAAAGGAACAAGAGTCACTAAGCATGCAGAAGATTTCACTTGGGAAACGAAAAGGAGAAAAAACCTCGGCACCCACTCAGTCATGCGCCGGAGACCCCGCTGGTGCCGACTTGAGGAGATTCTCCCTGCTCCATTAGGATGGATGAGGAGGCTAATGCACAGCCAACAGATCTACAGCTGCTAACCCAACGACGGAGCTTTGGGACTAGAGGAAAGGACTCTGGGTACAATGTCTGACCAGCTCCAGGGGGAGTTGTTAGCTGATAAATTAAATCTCTGTATTATCAGTAACATACAAGCAAATATGAAAACGCTTCAGACTGGAATATCTCCCGTAGTCACGATGCCATACACTTCAATGGATTCTTCCCAATACTACACATCTAGCCAGTGCAAAATCTTGCTTTCAAACACTGCCTCACAACTCTTCACTATGCTTCAGCTCGTGCAGCAACCCGCTTTCTTCCAATCACCATTTCAGCAGTGCTTATCCAATATTTCAAGTAAAAATATTCAACAAATAAACTATATATACACGTGTCTAATCATGTAGTATAAACTTGCAACCATAACTCAATGAACATATTTTTAATGCTTTGTTTATTTTCCTGTGTCTTTCCAGATTGAAAAAGCTAATTCATGTACGTTGGACAAGGTCACTTTTGCAAGGTCACATTACAACAACCACATTCCTTAGACATGGCTTGCAAAATATGCCAGTGGGCTCTGTAGCATTTTCATTATGGCGTCCAAGCAGAACTGTGCTCTCGGCAAAAGCAAATTTCCTGAGATATTACGGTGCACATGATACAATCCAGGAGTCAACAAAGATAGTCATTGCTTCTTAAACTGTTTGTTCCACTATGCAGCTTGTTTCATTTAGAGATATTTTAATTTAAGTCTATGTTTAGATAAGGCTATAATATAATGTGAGGCCCACTGCTGTAGATAATCTAGTATGTGATGTTACGTAATAGACCTTGCTAATACAGTGCTAAACAGAAGCTTTTAAGCCCTGTAGGGAATCCATGGCTCTTGAAGGCACTATAGAAAAATAAAGCCCACTTTGACCCGCCGACCCGTGCCAACGTAGCTCCTATATTACCATTCTGCATGCATCTGCCGTGACCTTTTCAAATCCCTCTTTAAAAGGTTGCGTGTTCAGTGTCTGTGGGCTGCGCTGGTTTTGCTGGAGTAGCACACCTCTCTCTTCCAACACACCGTGACCTACAAAGCTATTGTATTAAAAGAACCATATTTATCGCCACTCTCAACACCACTCCAACTCGGGTATGTGGTCTCTTCAACCAGAAAAGCTTTTTAGGTGTCTTTCGCAGGAGGGTCTATAACTATGAGATGGTGGAGTGGTATTCAGTGGCATGTAAAAGTTTAATCAGTGTCTCATATAACTGTGGAGGTTGTCTGAAACACAGGGCTGAGCAGGGAAAGGCCGTCACGAGGAAATCAGTGCAGTCTGCCTTTGTTCGGCTGCGTTCAAAGACACAGCAGTTCAACCAGTGTAAAAGAGAAATTCATAAAAAATATACCTATGTAAATGAGGCTCAACTGTCATTAGACACAACTAGATAGATATTATTCAAAGCCTCAGATTTGGTTGTACAACAAAATGCCTGGCCAAAATTATTATTACTACTGTAGATGGACAAGTATTCAGATTAAGTGACTTAACATGTAATCAAATCAACACAGACATAGGTATAACAAAAGTGTGGACAATGTTATTTAAATTTTCTCTTGAGAGGAACGCTTTATTTTTACTTTCTCCTCTGAGTTTGACCCATCCTGCAAAGCCACAAGAGTCTCTGTTACTATAGTACAGCGTCCAGGGACCCATTTCCAGATGTTGATTCTCGGCTTGGTCAGGACTGCTGGAGGATTTTACCTATTGTGCTTGTTTTTAGTGGTCGGGGAAACCAGAGCAGCCAGACACCAACTGGGATTTGAACCCAGGATCTTTGAACAATCTTTCACTGAAATTACTTGTTTTCTGCACAACACTCGCCATGCCCTAGATAGGTGGAACATAATTATTGCTAATACAATATTTTTATTCAGCCTTTACTTAACCAGCAGCATTCCCTTGAGATCATTAATGTATTACTTGGGTAATCCAGCCCCATAGAGGATATATAATGCATTTTAACAGTAAAGAAAGCACAAATACTACCCAAAGGAATTCTATATTTACATGCAAAGTAATACTGTGCTTTTAAGTAATTTGATTTACTGTGAAATGTTCCGGCTAATGAATACATCAATTTTCATATCAGTCGAACTGAACAAGCATCAGAAAAAATAAAAAAGGAAATCTCAATCAATAATAATGATGAAGTCTTTATTATTCACTGTTGGTTCTGAAATAGGATATACATTACCATGCTTGTATAAAGACTGAGGTGTTTATAAATGGTGCATATACAGTACAGTTTTCAATTCGTGCTGAAGACAGAGGTAAATTTACAACTTCATTGATCTCACAATGGAGAAATGTTACATTTGGTCTCAATAAGATTTCTCAGGTTGTACAAATAGTCAGGAAAGGTTCAAACATTATAAAGTGATAAAATATACTGTGTCTTGTAGAGTGGACCATGTGAGTACGTGGACATGAAAACAAAATAAAAACTTATTGACAGAAATGGCCAATACTCTTTTATAGCCACCTGCCATACGCCCATGAACTCACCATGTCAACACTATTATACTTTTGGTCACATAATGTTCAGCATCTTCGATTCATTTCCTGAGTTTTGACCGCTGTCTGACACAAACCAGAATGATGGCCCTGAAATATTGACCGGAGGGATGCGTGTGGGGGGCGACAAAGGTTATTCTCTGAAACCACAAAGAATAGCAGAATATAAGAATCTCAAATAGAGTAACTTCCCGGTTACTGAAGGACAGGTGTCTTCACGGGTCAACTTACAGTATGGCTTAGCAGCCCCCGACTGTGCGCGCAGGAAGACGCAAGGGTCACACTTTTTTATCACTGACATGCGTTGGAAAAGCAGTAGATGAAAGATCAGAGCCACGCGCACAGGGGAGTGGTGTATTGCTGCTGCCTTCATTTACTGTGATAAGAGCTGTCATCCTGCCACTGCTGCACGTGATGGAGCTTTAATGGCTTTTCAGGGATGACATGGCTTTGTTCTCATGGTCCTAATTAGGAGTCACACTGACACTCTTGTTTGGCAAAGTTTGTTGAAACAGGAATAATAAGAATGAAATTTATTAAGATTTATCTTTTGTTGTGTCTGTAAAGTTTAGTAAGTACAAACAATAACATATGCATTTCATCCTTTCTAGATCAGAGAGAATGATTCCCGCACACCATCTAACTTGCAAATTAGAAATAATTTACTGGAAGTGCGACATTTCGGCGTAATGCCTTCATCAAGCAAACACTGCTAATAATGCTTTCTAGATTACTCACTGAAACTATTCGGTATGAATACTTTCTCAATCTAATTTTTGTGTGGGAATTGAACTAAATAGTACTACAATTATTCTTTCTGAATCGATATACCATGTTTTGTTAATTGAGCATTTGCTGATATGAAGAGAGAATCAAAAGTGGGCCTATGCCAACAAATGTTTGAATGTACTGTAATGTGGTAGAAACAGGACTGAAGAGGTGCTGACATAGTGTGTTTAGTCTAAAAAACAGGCGGGTAGACAGAGGGCATGAGCTTCTACCTCTACTTTCTCGTGTGTCCTGACCTTGTTCAGAAAAAAAGTGTGTTTATCATACTGGTATTTTCTATTTTTTAGGGCAAGTAGAAACAGAGAAGCCAATCCATAGATCTAGATCCTCCAGCCCTGATCTAAAGAGTGTTTCCAGCTGATAGCTATAACTGCATAAACATAATCACATTATTCTCATATACTTTCACAACTACAGTTCCAACTCATTCAGATCTGTGTGTCTGTGTATCTAAAAATGAACTGAGACAAAACTAATGATTATTGCTTACCAATTCGAGGTTTGGAGCAGACAACAGTCACCAGAACTCTGCAGTATTACCACTAAAGCGTTTTTTTGGTGACACACAGGTTGAAATAGTAGCGTCTTTGTGAAGAGAAATTGCTGCCATCAGGAAGAAATTTAAGTCCCATTGATCTTCAAAATAACCGAGTATTCAGTCTTAAATTTCACTTGTTCATTCATCCAAACACAAATGATTGTTCAATGGCAGAAAAGTGGTAGTGTTTGTAATAAAAAAAAGGAATGGATAAACATACCAGACTGCAGGGGGCTCAAAACAGAGGGGAAAGAATCCTCATGTAATTAACATAAGAATGCGTTTGTGCTGAAGCAGTAAAAATTGCACTACCTTGAAGCGAGATTTACATGTATTCTTATTAAAATTCTTCTTTCTTCTCAATAGTGCTATAATTGGCACATTTTAGTAATCTGTGGTGACTAGATGAATATGAATGAACAAAGGGACCACGGAAAATACAGCTTTTCCAATCAGAAGCGCATCTATCTTTCCATGCAGAATTAAATTTGACATTCGGCACGAGTTCTCTTTGAGGCGGCCAATGCTATGTTTATGAATATGGATTTCTTTCTTTTTTTCATGTTGTCAATTACAAAGCGGATAAATGGCCATGATGTGTGTTTCACCATGGTAAGTGTCGTTAAACTATGTCTAATTAGCTGTTTTAAATGAAAGACCAACATTAAACATACAGAGGTATAGATGACAAGGCAGCCCAAGGCTAAGAGCTGTGGTTTTAGAAATTATATATCGTTTCTCACGGTTAACACCTCAAATTGGTTTAGCCTTGGTGCTTTGAGGGTCAAATGTGGACTATATTTTCCTGAAAAAGCATACATCTGGAGATCATTTTAGCAGACCTCTAAAATAGCCCAAATCCTACCAAAGTAACAGAAACATCACAACACTATTGAGCACTCTTTTTATTCCTTGAAAATACTGAACTGAAATAGGACTGAACCAGTGAACCAAAACTCATTATACAAAGTGTTATTGAAGGTTTGCAAATGAGTCTATGCAGTTAACAAGATTAACATGAATAATTGACCACAATCCCAAAACAGTGCGCATAATTGTTTTTGAAACAAAATATCAGGGTTGATGAAAACAATTTCTCCTTTGTTTGATAATGAGACAGGTCAGCGGTGCATTGAGCTACATAATTAAAAAAGACTGAGTTTATAGTTATGCTGATAAGTTGATTCAATGTGGCTGTATGTCAGTGAATACATTAAAGACATTATGTATAACATCCATCCATTTTCTCTCCCTTTGTCTAATTCTGGGTTGAGGGGGGGGATCAGCTGCTTCCCAAGTCACAGAGCACCAGCCCCTCACTGATCCTCCTGCAGGTGGTGACAGCTGCTCTGTCAGTGATGACACAGTCTTGATCTTTCAGCAGGGGTGTCAGGCAAAGTGGGATTAAGTGTCTTGCTACAGGACACAACGACAGCAGACATCAGTGGGAATTGGTGGAGAAAGTCTTGTGGTGGGCTCGAACCCACAAACTTCAGACTCAAAGGCCAATGCTGTTCCAACTGCACTACGATAATGATGTTTTATGAAGGATAACAATAGCCATAGTTATATAATTAATAGCTGTTCCAGTCTTTACCTATTTGTTATTGTTGTTACATTGAGGACAACAGAGTCCGGGAGCCTAACATGACCATTAACACTGCATACCCCAATTGTCTGCTTTGAGCATCTGCAAGTCATTTTCCGAGTCGACTGTTGCTAAACTTTGCTCCGAATCATTACAACCTGAGTTAAAGCCAATCTTTACTACTCTAGGCGTCTCTTAGGCGTCATGAGACATTTCCTTGACTCCCTCATGTTTTTGTAAGAAAAACACAAGCTTCTAGATATTTTTCTAAAATCTTAGAATAGCAGGTAAACTGGAAGTGCAGGAATGTAGGTCCAAGTTGCATATATGTGACGTACAGACCAGCAATCAGCCCAAAATTCTAATCTGTTAAAAGCTAATAAAGGCTCCGGCTTGGACTTGGACTGTCGGGTTGAAGGGGCGAGAGTTGATGCTGCTGCCTTGCTCTGATTGGCTATGGGCTGATGAGGAAGTTGTTCTATCTACAGCTGCCTTCCCAACAACAGCCTCCAGCTTAAGGGGTCAGAGCTCACATCCTGGGTCACATCAATCATATCCATGCACTGAACTCTACTCGAGTTAATATGGAAACTCATTTTTCAGCAGCTTTCAGACACGTTTGTAAGCCTCATGGGGGAATGGCAGGTCTTTTCTGCTTCTCAAAAGTGTAATGTAATTATAGAAAGACAAGGTTTTCTATGATAATGACCTTCTTAGCAGTTAGTAAGCAATCAAGCTACACATAATCACCTCTGCTCACAGAAGATTACCAATTTAAAACAGAGGGACATTAAATCTAAAAGCAATTGTTTGAAATTGTTAGCAGACAGTAAATATTGTTGACCGCTCATGGCCAGCTTGTCTTTTTGTTGTTGTCAAAATCAATTGTGTGTTTGAGAGATAACACTATATTCATATGCGTGTTTTTCCATATTCTTCCAAATGGTCCAGTACAGGTGGTAGTCTAAACACTTTCAGACTCCACCAATGCGGTCCTAATAGATACAGATATACAGTATTGTCCTTAGTTTTCTAGCTATGCAACTATGATAAGTAATTTCTTAATGCAGATGAATTTAAGCTCAAAAGCAACCTCCAAGGGGTAAAGAACGTGTGTGAGTTTCCAAAACGTCAATCATAAATGTAATCCCTTAATGTCCCAGGGCGTCATATTAGGCATATTCCTTTTTATCCAGACGGTAAGTGCCCAGTCCAGACCAAAGTAAAAGTCTTATTCAAAAAGTCTTTGAGTGCGGGACAGTTAGTCCATGTCATCACTTTCATGTGGTGTCCATCAGGGAGCTCATTAAGACACCAGTGTTTCAAACCAAGAAAGAAAAGCTCATAGTGAATTTTTCCAAGTCAGTAAAAACAGTGTGATCTATGGAAGGTCGTCTTCTTTGATACCTGGCCCCATGTTAGTGGGTTAATACTATCCGTGACATGCCATTTAATCTGCCGCCATGCAAAAATGATGAACTGGCTACTTCTGTTCTTTAATCCTGCTAAAATTCACATGAGGTGCAGTAAGTCAATTTACTTTCAATAATTTAAAGGAGGGCTAAAATAGACTGAGAACAGACTTGAAAGCCTGAGGTGCAGAAGTCTAGGGGGCATTATGGGAACAAAACCATTAAACTGTGCCATAACAGAAATAAGACATCATATCATTATTCTCCAGTGAGCGGTACGGACAACCACATGAGTCAAAGGTTCAAGATGCAGTTAAAAGTGTATTGTTGGGTTATTATTATCACTTCAGTCTATAAAGCTATCACCACCACTCAAGCTTTATCTGGGAAGCCTGGATATACATTGGAGCTTTCACAATGAAATATTTATTCTGCTGCTATAGCAATGGATAATAGTTTTTTGCCCCCAAGCTAGTGGACTATCACAGAAGTGCATAAAGACATACAATAGGAATAAACCGACAATAACAGTTGCCCTGGTCAAAAAGTGCTTTGGATCACAGCTCTCTCACGTTTAAGATGTGAAGAAGTGGCTCTCAAGAGAAGACGAGTGAGAGGTGACCCTTGCAGGAGATTACAGATTAGATATGAAAGAGCATTGCCATAATCGCAGCCCTAAAAAAACAGTGCTTTTAATATTTATGGATGCACAATTGTTGTACACACTGTGGTGACATTAAAATGCATTTTAGGGACAGATGCAGGATACTTGTACTAAGCATGTTATATTTAGGGTGATGTCGGATTTCATTTCATTCTTAAGATAATGTATTTTTCTGAACATGGTGCACTATGATTATATTCATCAATATATAGTGTATTTATAGGACAGTATGAAGTATTTTCCAACAATAATATATTCAATATGGTTCCATGGTTATGGTATGGTTAGGGCGACAGTAGCTCAGTTGGTAGAGCATTGGCCTTAAGCCCAGAAGGTCGTGGGTTCAATTCCCACCTCTACACCTTCTCCACCGACTCCCACTGATGACTGCTGTCGTTGTGTCCTTGGGCAAGACACTTAACCCCACTTTGCCCAAAAACCCCCACTGAACGATCAAGGCTATGCTCACACTCAGAGAGCAGCCATCCTCCTGTGGACTCACCACCTGCAGAGGGTCAGTGAGGGGCTGGTGCTATGAGACTTGGGTGGCATCTCTGACTGTCACCCCCCTGACCCAGAAATGGATTAAAGGGTAGAAAATGGATGGATGGATGGATGGATGGTTTCACTGCTTGGAAAAACTTTGAACAGGAATAATTGCTAGAGTAGTTAAACCAATGGCGAGGGGCCTCAAGAATTTAAATAGATTTTGACCAATCGGGAAGCTGCATGGGCAGGTCTGACTTCAAAGTTTCACTCTCTCTTAATAGTTTGAAAAGTAACTGGAATTCACTTTGAGGTGATGGTTATTGAGTAGAAAATTCATTCTGTACACACATCAATTGTCACTTTATTTCACAAATTAATACATACTTGACTAGTACCAACCAGATTTGAACCCAAACCAACAGAGACAAAGCTAACTGAGACAAAAAGTTCTAATCAGGTACAAGAACCAGGATTTTTTTGAATACATGTGTTCAAGTTAGTGTATTGTTATGGATGATATGAAATAGAAATAAGTAAACAAGTAATCTTTATTTAGACAGAGCCTTTCAAAGACGCTCAATGTTTGTTGTGGGCATTTCTCCTCACTCCACACATGGTGATGGGAGTGGGGTCACCATAAAGTGGGCGCACTATGAACCTATTGTACATGTTTTAGGTGGTACTGTAGCAAGATCCTGGAGGTGGAACCGAGCCCTTCGAGCAGCACAAGCGGTAACCACTGCATCACCATGTCGCCCATACATGAATAAATAGTTCATCCTTGATGCGTCACAAGTTAACATGAGGTATAAATCATGGCTTGAACACTGAAACCATCTCCAAAAAGTATTTCAGACATTCTCTCTACGGTACTTGCAAGCACTTATTAAAGTCATCATCCTTTTTTCTGATAATTGCTATGGTCAAATGTCAATGCTAGCCATGTATAGTGACAGGTCAGTCAAAATGCCTGCCTCACTTCAGTCCGTGCTCAGCCCCCATAATGGCCCAGGTCCTTGCTACATGGCCGTGAGCATCATCTTTAGAAGCGGATTCATAATGCAAACATTTGCAGATGGCAGCTCATGTGGTTTCTGTTCTATTAAACAACTATGTGTAAAAGCCCCCTTCTCCACATCTGAAAGCCACATGTGCTCTCTTTGGGAATCCCTAATCCTTGCGCACACAAGCAGAATAAGGTAAAGTAGTAATAAATATGTTATTCTGAATCTTAATTTTATTGGATCATATCATGCTACACAGACCAGCTAAACAATTAAGCAGCTGCAAAAAAAACAAAAAACAAAAAAAAAAATATATATATATACAGGTATTTGTTGAGGCGGTGTATCTAGAGTATCACTAGTTCGAAGTGGCAATTTAAAAATAGCAAACAGAGACACTCATATGCCCACAGGGACACAAAAATGCTACTGCAAATTGTTACAAGTCATAAGCACAATATCAGTCGGTTGATAGATACTTTCGAATGCGATATGGGACACACAGCTCTCCAGTGGTTTACCTCGAAGCCTTTGAATTACTTGCCCTGATGACATTGCTGCTTATTGTGTCAGATGTGATTTTGATAAATGTCAAAAAGTGTAAAGAATATAATGGAGGCCGTCACTCAGGCTTTGCAGTCGCAGTGATGAAATGCTGCAGGTAGATTTTGGAGAAAGTATTACATCCCAGTATAGTTCAATTGTTCAAGGCGTTAAAAGAAGTACATTACATACATTGAAAATGCATCAAAATTAATACTCTGCAACGGGGGTATTATACCACACATGCAAACAGCAGAGTCAATGCAAAATATTCACAAAATAAAACAAAAGGCACGTAGTCTTAAAAAAAAAAAAAAAAAAAAAAAAAATTGTAATCAACGTATGCATTAGACCAATACTGGGTGAATTCTCAAGAGTGCACGAGGCCACAACAATGGGAAAAAAAACAGACAAATAAATAAATAAAAACACTCCCGATATTGAGATTAGCCACGCAGCTATTCAACAGATATACGTTAGGCTTTTGGTTTTGCGGTGTCGAAAACGTTATAAGAGAAAAGGTGGGCGGACAATGGATTATGTGCCAACACAAAGCAACACAAAGCAACACAAAGCGGAGTCATCTGACGAGCCATCACCTTGAAAAGACTCCTTCATAAAAACAGTCCCATCTGATTTAAAATTCTTGTGTTATTTTAACAACTATGACACTCAACAAGGGCTCAAGAAATCCCAAAGGACATTGCAGAATATGTAGTGTGTGATATAATAATTCCCCCGGCCGGAGTCATGCCCCCCCGAGGTTTCTCACTTTTTCCCATTTGGAGTTTTGTTGTCCCTTGCCAATGTAGGAGGGTCTACGGATGATTCAGGACATTTAAGGACATTTATGGGCATTTATTAATATTTGCGGACGTTGGTCATTCTGCTCCATACGCACTAATGGCTCCCATGTTTTAGTTATCATTGCATTTCCTGTGTTCAACTTAGCTGTTTGACTCCCTGATCTCTGTTGGCAAATTGACGTTGAAGTTTGTGAAGTCCTCTCTACTGTTGTGATTTTGGGCTATACACAAATTCATGATTGAACTTATTGTTTCTGTTAGTTCTAGTTGCTTCTTAACTTCAAGTGACCACCATTTCGCCATTTTCATGATGCACATACATTTATATATCAATAAATGGGCTGGTGACTGGCAGACGCATCCTAAATGTCAGTTTTCGGTTTTTATCATCAGAAACACAATATTGAGAACTATTTTACAACTCTCCACAAAATTGCCCGAAACATCAATCACTATTGCATGGACCGGGAGACGTTGATATCGTAGCATCTCTGACTTGACGTCAGAAGTCCAGCCACAGAGAGTCCCTCGCACACCGCTGTGCCGCGCTCTTCATGTGCTGTTGAAATGACATTAACCTTTTTACACAAGATTTTCAGGGGTTTTGAATGAAGTGGCGTATTGAATCACTAATTGACTGCTTAGTAGAGGAAATGGAGTGCAAAATGACAAGATTATTAGATACAGAGAAAGGATGTTTAATTGGCTGATAGAGTCACAAGCTAAGCAATTCTGTACTTAAGTAAAAAGTCTAAAACATATTTGAAAATAAACAAGACAAATAAACTAGTGGTGCATAATTAATATTCATGTATATTCATCTATGTATGCGTGTATGTACTGTATGACAATGCAGTCATACTTAACCGATATAGCAAATCGCATTCTAATACATTTGCACAAACAAACACATTACGCAGACAAGCAAACACTCACTTACATGATTTAAATACCTTATTTATAAATGAATGACTACAACTTTGGTTTGATTGGTGCCACAACTTTAGTCTTAATGTATCACATATATTTCTTGATGTTTGACAATTTCCTCTCCACCAAGAGCATATTGTGAAATATTACAATATTAAAATTTGGCATTTTGAAGAGAGACTACATCCATACGCGAGGTCATACTGCCTTTACCATAAACATGCTAAATTCAATATAGATGATACCATTTTAATAACACAAAAGGAAATAAAGAGAAAGGCTTGCGGCAGAAAAATAACTTTGTTTTTCTTCCATAGCCCCTGTATCGCGTTTCTATACTCCCACCTTATCCTAATATCCTCATTCCCTGCAGGAAAACTTGTATGAGTTCAGTCCTGTAACAGAGACCACATGTTAAGTAACTACGGCCATACATACATATTCGTACATACCAAAAGCAGCCAGTATCTTCTCCTTCAATTCCCACAATTTTTATCAAATAAAAGATCAATGCGTAGTGGACAGGCAAACCGCTGGACGCAACAAAACAGAATCTAAATCAATTAAGATGAAGTTTGATAACGATTTTTGGGGCAAAAGCAAGAAAGAGGATAAAGTGCTGCCAGAAAGAGAAGCTCTTTCATTTACAGCCGCAAAGGAATGTGAGAATTCTTTATCAGAGATTCTGTGTTTTCATCTTGATAGCTCACTGCTGCTCCACACTTTAATTCCATTTTACATTCATCAATATTGCAGTTAAATTTAGAAGCCGCGTTTAAGACTTTTTCGATCATTAACGTCTTCTTTCCGCTTTTTCCGTCTTCATGCAATATTACTGAAGCTAATGTTACACAATAAAAGTCAAGGAATGATTAGGACAGACGCTGGCTTTATTGTTTTACATGCTAAACTGCACAGAGACACAAGGCTCACTGAAGGCTCCTGACGGTGTAGTATTATTCTGAAATGGGCCATGAAATCCGCAGGATTTTTGCTGGTAAAAGAAAAGGCTAATCAGCATGCCACATGAATGGGAGTGAGGGTTCCGCTGGACTGATAATTGTAATGGAGTAAAATTAAAGATGAGTAAACAGGATGTCACCACAGACTTACGAGGTGAGCACAAACAAAAAATTAGTCATTGTGATTGTGTGAAAAAGAGTTAAATCAAGTTTATTTCAGATTTCATCATCCTTAGGACAGTTCTGACTTGTCGGCTGTCTTCTGAAACGTCACACAGTATTCAAGAGAACATAGTATTATGTAGTTCATAAACAAGTATGAGGTTCTTCACAGAAAAACAGCCTTTGGACAGAACGCTCTGTGAGGGCCATGTGGAACAGTCGTCCCCTGGAGATCAGAAATGTAACCAGGCATGAGACCACCAGCCAAAAGCTGATGTGTTGTTGTGTTATGAAATCTTTTCATAACACAACAACTTTGTTGGAATTATCTATTCTATGTGTGTTATCTATTCTATGTGCTTGTCTCAGAACAACTGCAGATGAACATTGGTCTTGTTGCAATAATCTGGCAATTACTTGCCAGATTACAAAAATATTCATCAATGCGCATTATCTCAGAATAAAAGATAACTAATTTGACTAGATCTGGATTCATCCCTACAAATACTAAAGATGGCAATAAAGCAGCAACCACCAAGGTAAGATTCTGCAGGTGTAGAAAAACCTAGTGGGATTTATGTTTGATTCCACAATCTAAATCCCTCCGACCACCACCAACCATTCTTCAATCACTCACCAGATTAATTCTAGGCAATATAACATACAAAAGCCTTTTTAATCAGACTAAAATATGTATTTGTGATAAAATTGGTACTTGCATCTTCATTATGAAGATTTCCTTTTTGCAGGAGGTTGTACTTTTATTCAAGTAGAGATTTTCAGTACGCTTTCCACCTCTATTAGTCATCTTGCCAAATGAGCGTTTGCAGTTCTTTTCCATTATGTGGCTCCCACTGAGAGGCTTCCTGGTGTGAACACAGAGAGGCACAGAGCTGCAGCAGTGGCCGGTGGCTCCTGCTGAGCATCCCACTCGTAGTCGATAATTGGCATCGCGGTGTGCCAAAAAGGGACCCAAACACGCAACCTCGGCATATGGTGCGACTGATGAGCAAAACAGCATGGAGACGCAAGCCCGAGATGTATATATATAAAGACACAAGAGCGTCTGCAAATAGCACTAATATAAATATACCTAAATGACACCTCTTGTCTGCCGTGAAGTGAAACAAAGATTGGAAAGATCTAAAGCGTATCAGAGCAGGTTTGTTCATTTTGTCGCAACGCTGCTTCCGATCACTGTTCTCCAACAATCCCAGGTGTCAGGAAATCAAACGCAGTTGAGCAGCCAAGCAAACAAAGAAAATGTCAAAATAATAACAAAATCATATGTTTTCATGAGCTGAGAAAGTTAAAAACATCTTTTAAGTGTCAGATCAGTCTTCATTTTGAAATGTGAATGAGCTAAGAAAAGTTATGTTATGATTCAATGCAGATATTTGGGACAGACAGACTGGATAAAAAAACATTAGTACATCAGTAAATAATGTAATACGGTAATGGTATGTATAATAATAACATATCTTTATTTGTACAGCTGTCTTTTATAAGCTGTTTGTGTCTTTTGAATGTATTTTGTACGAGTCTTGTCTGTTTCTATGTGTGACGAGAGCTGAATGATTTTTGCAGAGAAATTATCACATTTTCCAGTTCAACATTGATAACGATTTGTTTTGCAAAATGATGGGCAACAGACAGATAACCAGTCTTCTTAAAACTAGATGGTTTGTCTGATATCGTTGTTGAAATGTGGTAATTTATAGATTCTTATTCCTGGGTATTGTTTGTGTGCAGATATATTTTGTTGAAGTGCATTTTAAAGATTTTAATGAGAGCAAAAACAATACATACGATATCTTCCCCCGTGCCTCTGTATGATTTTAATAATATCTCGCAACAACCCAGACAGAACCCTCTAAGTTGTATCCGGTCAAATTGCAATTTCAATGTGATTGCGATTCATCTTACAGTCCCTATATTCTTGACACAATGGCTTTAGAATTCCGATATCCAAACCAATACAAAAAGATCACATTCTAACTTTAAATCTCCTGTTTTTTAGCCGTAGAAAAAGGCAGATTTTGGCTTGGCCTTAGCACGAGTTTGTAACAACGGTTGTAGTGATATGATCCAAGCCTTTGCTCCTCCGAGTTGGGTCAGAGGAAACACGGGACACGAGCTGAATCAATGTGACAGGGTTAATGACGGTTTCTCTGCTCTAAAGTGCGTCAGGAGCAGCTGGGCCTCGGGGAGAACAGGTGACACCCACTCTCTGTCATATCCACACCGTTACACTCCACTTCCTCATCTCCCTTTGGCAACACCAGCTCCCAGCGCAGACACGACTGCTGCATCTTGGTACCTTCACCTGGGGCCCATAAGGGAATACAACAGCCACCTAAACTATACTTAAATCTGGGGTATCTCATTTTCATAATTAAAGACCCAACATAAAGAGTTTTGTCAAAGTGAAATGCTGAAATCTTGTTGTCTCCCCCATCACTGAAAACATGTACGATAGGTCTGAATGTAATGAGTGATTGGTGTTTGGCGAGAGGCTTTGATGCGCCAGTGTGTTCGGCGTCTTGCTTCCGTCATCACCGTGTGTGAATGGAAAAAAATATCTGATTTCTGAACATTGTAAAGCGCTTTGAGTGACCTTGGTTGTAAAATGCGCTATGATAAAATAAAAAAAAACTTACTTATTAGAAATTATGTCATCTTTTGCATACCACATTCAGATTAATGTATTTGCCATTTGCAGTAAAACCACATTGGAATACATTTGCAAAAGTCCCCGGTGTGCACAAGACAAGTACGTAAATAAAACAAGGTTAAAAGTACAGAAATAGAACAAATAAAACAGTAAACAATTGACACTGTGAAATCGATCGGCTAAAACAGTTTCAATACAAGTGCAAGAACATTAAAGTGCTCTGTTCAGACTGATAACAGCTTGTGGGAAGAAGCTGTTATCATATCGAGATGTCCTGCATCTCAGTGAACGATATCTTCTGCCAGAGGGAAGAAGCTGGAACACGGCTTTTCCAGGGTGGCCAGAAGAGTCGTTGATTATTCTTAGAGCTCGGTTTAAAAGTCTGGAATTACAGTATAAAGAACTTCCAGAACAGGAAGCTCACAGCCCACGGTCCTCTTTGCAGAGCGGAGCACCTCTTTTAGAGTTCTCCTTTCTTTTTCTGTGATGTTACCAAACCACACAGTCACAGAACCAACAAGCAAACTTTCAATGGTGCAGGTATACGTTATGTTAAGCCGAATCTTAGAGTTAGTGGTAAATTCTCTACGTTTTCGCAGAAAGTAGAGACGGTGACGAGCTTTCTAAACGACCCGGTTAGTGTTTTTGTTAGTGTCCCATTTTAGTTTGTTAGACAGAGTTAAACCAGTAAGAAAGAGCCCAGTGAGTGACTATTTGACGATTTGGGTTGAGAGCTGAGTAAGGGTAATGAAGTTAAATGGAAGTTATTGCATAATGTATTTCCATTGATTGTATTTGAAATTAGCTTGAAATATATTGAAATAATATCATGAAAGATAGCTCTTTACATTCTCTTATCCCTTGCTATAGCCATTATATATCTGCATGAAAAAATCCAGAAAGATTTGATGCTACATTTCACTCAGTAGATACACTGAGAAACTGTTGGGATAAACAAAAGTACAAAAACTGAATCCTTGTCCTTATCCTAGTGTTAAACTTTGATAATATAGACTGATTCTCAATGTTCACTTTCTCACCTGCCATATCCTGAGTACTCCCTTTGCTACACATCTGCACCTGTGCTCATCAAACTATCAGCCTCACCTGTGCTCATCCACATCACTGCTCGTCTGCATTTAGCCTCTCAGTCATTGCATCAAGCTGCTGTTCGTGCAGCAACCGACCTCCTCCCAATCTCCACCTCATCAGTGAAGGAATCATCATTATTGTCGGTTCATCTTATATGTCGGCCCATGGAAGTTTGCAAACTCCTAATCCCCATTAAATTCCCTTCTACGAACGTCAAGCGACATTTCTGCTGGGGTCATGTCTCAAATGCAATAAACCGATAGCACCACATCTTGCGACTGTCACGCCTTAATTGGCAAACCATACACCTACAATTTATTTATCATGCTCAATCAAAATACTTTCAATATATGTTTGTCTTGAGTCTTTTCAGATTGAAATAACGCTGCCTGTGTCATAGAAAAACAATACTTATTTTCAACACTGTCCATAGGTCAAGAAAAAGCTGATATCACATCCATCAATTAGTGACAAAGTTATAGCTGAGGCTTACGAGGAGCTCCACAGCATTGGCTGGAGTCTGTTAGTGTGCGAATATCCCCCATGTCTGAGCCACAGAAGCCGCTGATTTAGTGCAAAGGCCATCTGTGCCATTCTGTACTTGAAGATTTGAGTGCGACACGAGCACTTTACTCTCGGGTGGAAAGTTGTAGAAAGGCTCTACATGTCAGAGGAGGTGAAAATATATCACAGTGTAAACCTGAAAATAGGAAAATCATCATGTGCTGTCAGGAACATGTGAATGAAAAAAACATATTGAGTGAATAAGCGTCGAAGGCATGCATTGAACCACTCTCCTTCAACGTTTGCTCAGGTCACAGGGGCCTTGTCACCACAAACTGTACAGAGACTCACACCAAGGACAGAGCAGTCCGGACTGGTCTGAAACTGAGCCAAACAAATCACCTCAGATTTACAGCCGGAGGACAGCAGAGGTGCCAGAGGACAAAACAATGGGACAGGCGCCGAATAGAAATGAAAGAAAACTATGCTTTTATGTCTCTTATCCAGTTCAAATACATGCTGCAATCAGATTATCACACATTTGTAAGTGAAAATGGAGTGTTCAGCTCGTAGAAAAGACTTGCTATTCACAATTTCGGGATAAGTTTCCTTTCCTTAACAGAATCCCTGTGCGCTTTGAATGTAATTATTCAGACCACAATGGCTTCAGTTGTAGAAGGACTATGAAACTACTCAAACATGCGTGAAGTTAATGCAATGTTTCCCACCATGGGTACACACAGTCATTTCAGATTTAAAAGTGAGATTGCGTTTGGAAGGTACTACTACTTACTACATTTCACATCTTTAATAATAATTGTGTGAACTGTATTATGAAAGAATAGAATTTGTCATTGTGGAGTACACAACAATGAAAAAGCATGGCCATTAATATCTATTACAACATTGTATCATTTAACTTTCTAAAACATGAAAAAGTATAATTTTTTTTAAAGGCCAAAATGTATGTATAATATTTTATCCCTAAACTGATTTCATAAACACGTCCTCCTTTTACGGTCTCAAAGTCAGGCACCCGAGTTGTTTCTGTAATGAGGAGAAGCTTAAGTCAGGTCATAATTAGCACCTAACGTTTGATTCACTCCAAGTCAGAATGACCAGAGAGGCTGTGGATCCGAAGACTCACAAGACAAATTACAATCCCGCCATTTCCTCCAGATGTGACCAGGCTGTCCCACTTTCTGCCCCATGCTCCGTAGAGCCCGTCCCGCCCCAGGATCTCCTCCGGTTTCTTCAGAAGGGCAGCGCAGCGGAGTGGACAGAGTAGAGGACAGTGGCACAGCAGTCCCCAGCTGAGCCCGCCGCTTTAAGGGATGTCCCTGGTGTCATCGGGCCCCAGGCTCCGCAACGAGGGAGGATAGTTTGGTCGCTTGATCGCTGGTGAAACCCTTGTCTGTAAGTGTGCGAGCGCGCTGGGCCAAAGAGGCGGCTGATGTCTGACAGCGAAGAGAGAACCAGGACAGAGCAGGCCAGTAATGCACCGAGGAAAGATTCATAACACGTTACTTACTCACTTTTCACCTTTGCCTTTCAAATGACTGTACTTTTGCTCTGAAACATTTATTTAAGCACATGTTATACATCCAGCCTGCATACGCTCTTAATGTTAAGTGAAAAAAAAACAGACAACTCATTTGATTATATCTTCTGTACACAAAATTCTAGCCAAAAGAACGACAGTGTCACTATTCAATCAATCAACTTTATTTGTATGGCTATTTTCATAATTTGCATTTGACATTTATAGGAAACGCTTTTTAAAATGTTTTGTTTTGATAGATTTTACTTTTGAGCTCTTTCTATGGAAAATGATTTTATTTGTATCTTGGATATATGCATGTTTACACCTTGACTCATCGCTGCTCAACAACAACGGACTCCTGGTGGGTAGATCAATGTTTTTCAAATTATATACAACGAATAAAAACTTGGTAGAATTTTGGTCATTCTTGTTCCTTGCACACGCTCCCACGAACACTATTTCTGCCCTTTCTTTTGTGCCAGTTGTAAGGTGTAAAAATAAAACGCTTAAAGCTGAAATGTCTCCACCTGAGCACTACTCTCATGTTTCTCAATTTCAACAATAGTGAAAAGGAATGAATCTGATGTAGTCAAAATGTGTTGAAAACTGAATCAATTAAACCCGGCTCTTAGTTGAATAAAGTATTGAAATGCCATGACGGTCCTATTGGTTAAATTACAAACAGTACCGCTCGAAACACAAGTCAACATGATTACATTTCCTGAAGAAGAGATTTCATTATTAGCCTGGTTTCCATTATCTCTTAATATATCTATTTATCGATTAGTCTGGAATAATGCTCTGTGCAGATGAATGAATCAGGCCAGGACTCACAGAGCAAACCTATCCTGGATTCATATAACTTGCAGGTTTTACATCTACATCTACATTGTACAAGACGTCACAGTGCTGGATATGATGTGCAGCTTCAAATAAGAAATATTACGCATTATTTTTGGTGGTTAAAAATATTTACTTTACTTCATGCTTTAGAATGTGAATAAATGTCTCCAGTAGAAATTATGATGAAACAAGTACCAGGGTTAAATAAGGTTATCGGCCTGCCCTATACTACTGTTTTTCCAAATTTGAAAGTTACCGCAACTATGGTAACAGGTAAACGTAATTTTACCTGATACATTGGCAAAACTAATTTAGGGGCAGTACAGTAAGTGTGAATGGGAAGGCTGAAGTGATGGAATTTTATAGTTATTGGGAAAATAAAGAACAAAAAGAGAGGTGGTACTATCAAGTTTTCCTTGCTAAACATCCTCTCTGTCCTGGCACAGAGCACACCTTTGGGCTCTGGCAGATGTTATTCTGGTTGGTGTCTGGGACAGTGTAAGAGTAACAGTTTAAGGACGAGAGCCAGGCTGCAGGCAGGACCCTGTCATGGCCGCCGCCCCCCTCTTTATCTCACTCTCACCTGGGTCCCGGACACTCTAATCCATCCCGCGCCGTGTGGTAGCTCTCCAAAGTGACATTCGATTAGTGGCCCATTTAGGAACAGCTCGAGCTTTAAGGCCTCTCTTTTACCCAGCGTGTCAGGGGCAGAGCAAGATGTAGTCCGGCCAAGTTTTAGTCCAGCGGAAAAGCCACTCACTGAACTGTTCACGCCAGGTATACAAACTTAATCAATGGTTCTTTAGCCAGGGGTAGACCTTTGACTGTGTGCTGATTTTGGGATGTTCAGATGTGCACATGTTTTTCAGCCTTGGGCAATAAAAATAATTGCAAAACCATAATTCCAATAATAGTAACATGCTCTTTGGCGCCTCATCTAAATCCCTTGTGATACACATCGATAATGTTTAGTGCTTTGACATATTCAAAGCGCGAGCAGAGATACAAAACAAAAACATTGCTGTATTTTAAGGGTTTTTCATAGATAACAACTTTTGTATTCATTCTTTGTAGAGGAATCTTCTGTCCCATTCCAGAAAAGTGGTAAGTTTTCAACGCTGCATGTGGTGTGAAGAGGAGGAAACAAGAGACACTTTAGAATAAAGTGAGGAAAGGAAAACAAAACAACATTTTCTACAAACACTATAGCTCTCGAAACACAGTTTAGTAGACTCATGATTTACTTTATACAAGTAGACAGATGGCTGTCTCTTGATATTTTTAAGACTTCAAGTCTGTGTCTTGCCTAAGGACAGCGGCAGTTTGGCACTTTACTGCTCACCCCACTGAGCAGAGGTCTCCCATCACAGCACTAACCAGGCCCTGCCCTGGACAGCTTCAGAGGTCTGACAGGATCTGGCTCTCATATGCAGGTGGCACCACATTAGCGATGTGGACTATACAGTGAATATTTTCCTGTTCTTTATGTGACTAACGAAAAAAAAAAAAAAATAAAAAAAAAAAAAAAATAAGTGAGATATTGACAAAAAGGGGGAATTAGGTCTTGCTCAAGTTTATTTTTAAAAATAGGTAATTATAATGTTTGAAAAAATCAAGCCCTAATGCACACCGTGTCCTGGTCGTGTAATATAGTGAATTATTTCAAAGAATCAGTGGTAAATTAGCCCTGCGCAGATGTTGTTTTGTCCTCTATTTCAGAGTACACAGATGCTCCCACTAAACGCCATGGAACTAGCTGATGCCACACTATTTCCTCCAGTAAAATGGATTTTCTTCAAAGAGGGGTTAATGCATGTGCTGGCTGCCTCCTTGACTTTTAACAACATAATTAGCGTTAGAGAAAAGCACCTACAAATCACTTTCAATTGTAATAATTGATTTAAATTCATTGTGATTATAACTATATCAGAATGCACTGTTAATTCAGTCCAATAGCAATTTTTGTGTGTGTGTGTGTGTGTGTGTGTGTGTAGAGGGACCAATATAAAATCTGTAACCTCACGCTCCTTATTAGTTTAGTTTCTCACCAAATTTACACCAATCTAATTTGACATATGCTAACGTAATGGCCAGGAGTGAGAGCAGGTGGGGCAGAAAAGATGGTGCAAACGGCCACAAACACAGCAAGACGCAGGAAGTGCCGTCTGTCACTGTGTTTGTGGAGGAGCCCGAGAGCTTGCACTGACTTGTGGGTCGCGGTGTGGAGCAGGTAGGATTACTTCATCACACTCTTTATCTCAGACAGCTTGAGTTTCCGGCTCAGTTTTTCCCACGGCTTTGTCATAGAGGTGTAAAAAGCTAAGCCGTTAATGTCACGCTTCTGAAAAGAACTTCAAAAAGAAAGACATAGAACTATTCTCTTGACTTTTATGGATAATCAGAAAAATTCAGACTGTCCTTGCAGTCTTTGTAAATACATTATTTAAACTTTGTACATTTATTGAATCTACTGCCATTTTGTTCGTTTTTGTGGAAAGGTTTCTCTCATTGTGTTCCTCACATGATTCTACTCTGCACATTTATATGAAATGTGCTAGAACCCATTATTTAAACATTTTAAGACTCACATGTTCAGATGTTCTTATCCTTGTATCATTCATCCATCCATCATCCTTTTGTTGTTGGTTTTGTTGCACTGCCTTGTGACGCACACCGAGTTTGTGTCCTTTTATGTCTTGAACGATAACAAAAAATGTCTATTCTTCTTAAAATCTCATACATTGTTTTTATTTCTTGGAAACCATTTGGCTTGGTCAGGACTACCGGAGCTGGAGGATTTAACCTAGTGAGATGTTTTTAGTGGTAGGGGAAACCGGAGTGCCCGGAGGAAACCTACACAGGCACAGGGGGAACATGCAAACTCCACACAGAAAGACCCTGTTCCAACCTGGATTCGAACCCAGGACCTTCTTGCTTAGAGGCGAGAGACTGATTATCATCAGCTGTAATATAATCCTGTTAGCACAGGCTAAAACTAAATGCATTTCAAGACATTCTGCGTTGTTGAATAAAATACCAAACCTATGGAAGATGATCTTCTACATTAAAGGTCAAATTTGAAGTGTACTTGAATTTACTGAAAATTATTCTTTTGATATCCAAGATGGGCTAATCATGTATGCTATTACTATAATTTATGTTAGAACATAAATCCAGGACACAAATCTCTCTGGGGTACAGGCAGAGCTCATGTCCGTGGTTCACTGGTGTGTACAGTGGTTAATTTAGTTTGTTAGAGACTCATGTTGCTGGAGAAAAATCATCAATTTCCCCAAAAATATGTGGAAAATAAAGTGATGATGTAAATGCCACATGCAGTTTGTAATATTAAGTGAGCCCCGAGCATTTATTCAGAAACAGCAGTCAAATCTGATCTGAGGGTGGAAGTATTAAGTATTCTTTATGCAGGGGAGGACCTGGAAGCCGCAGGGGAATTGATCTTTTCCTTCCTTTGGCAACGCATGCCAAATCTAATTGTCTAGCAGCCAGATGAAGAAGGCTTTTGCAGGACGAAAGAGGGATGGTGCCCAGAGAGGCCTCGGCGAGCCTAGGTCCTAGTGGAGTGACAGAAGCTAACACACAGTGCTGCCCTGGAAGCTGAATAATGCAAATCATGCCAGGCCCCACACCAGCCACATAACAAGACTCAGGCGACCACTCGGAGCATCATCTGTAACGGTGACAAATCCCAGCATGATGCAAATTAAAACAGTGGAGGGGATGATTCGCACTGCAGTGGCCCACCTCCAGTGAATTATGAACCAATAAATTAAACTTAGCAGAGAGGCCTGTGGGCTACTCTTCTGATAGATGCGTGTCGAGACACCTGTAATTGGATTGTTCGGCCAACAGCAAATATTAGTGTATGTAATCCATCATGCAACGATGACACTTTGCAGCTATTCCAATGTCAGTGGGACTGTCATTGTATATATTTTTGTATGTACAGTATATTCCCACACCTTATTATAAAGGTGAAGGTATCAGCAAGAAGTCCTTGAGTTTGCATGTTCTCCCCCTGTTTGCATAGGTTTCCTCCAGGTGCTCCAGTTTCCCTTACCACTAAAAACATGCACATTAGGTATGAATGTAAATGAGAGAGGGAATGGATGGTGTTGATTGGGGGCTTTGATGCGCCAGTGTGTTCGGCGACTCATTTCCGATCTCACTATGTGTGGAATGATTGGAACAATATCTGAACTCTGAACATTGTAAAATGCTTTGGGTGACCTTTGTGTGTAAAATGCGCTATATAAATAAACATTACTTACTTATGTACTTACATCTCATGACATAGTTTGAAATATACTTTACATGTGTATGATCTTTACCTTAAACTAGGCCTTGAAATTGATCGTTATTCAACAATTGAATTTATATCAAAATTAACAGCAACATAGAATAAATAACTTCCCTGGTATCATTCTAGTAGAATCCTAATTTTACGTCCACAAACAAATTTGTAGTATATTTATCTGAATTATGTTTGGATTTCACAGAACCTGTTGTAATTTTGTATCAAGATAACTGGCAGAAGATCAAGAGAAGAAATGTTGTCCATCTTGTTCCGGCCTACAGCATGAACGTTCATATTCTTACGCAGTCTTGGATTGTGCGCTTAATCACTGTCGTTTCCGTTACACAAGCCACTAAGTCTTGACAAAATTGTACAATGGCCAATGCTTTTCCAGTAGGTTTTTGATTGCAACATTTCAGCCTATTCCGTGCAGAACCAAGCCCTTAAGAAGCCCTGTTATTTGAGCCTTCCACTCTGCTGCTTGTTATTCATGCTGAGTGTGTGGATCCCTGCAGCAGGTCCAGAGCTACATCTCAGTCTTGGTCACTTCAGAGGCCTTCAGCCCCAGGCTTCATTCATCACATCTGCTTCTGTCTATGAGCAAAGGATCACAGCGAGTTTCTTTTTCTGCAGACTTTGCATTTCGGGACGGCCCAGAGGGAAGAGGAGGAGCAGGCCATGATGGACGCACCGGTCAGGGCAACAACATCGGCAGTCATCCACCCAGTTTTAGCCTTAGCTTCTCTGACAACTCAGCTTTGACACACACACACGTACATACACACACACACACACACACACACACACACACACACACACACACACACACACACACACACACACACACACACACAGACATAGTGAGGGCCGTGCGGTGCCCATCTGGCTGGAGTCAGCAGCAGAGCAGTGCCATGGGGGCCAGTCACACTTTCTACTCCAAGACTGATATATGTGTAGCAGCAGCATTGTTCTTGCCAGGAAAAAAGATTAGTTTGGCTGTCGCTGTCAAATAAATATTGTGAGTGTAATACCATCTGGTGAAAAGGAAAACTTGCAAACATATTTTTTCAGCAGTGACAGATATGTCCAAGAGTCCCCCCATTAGACTTTTGGATGTGATACCAGCTTGTCCTTACGATGTAGCTGTAGGTGATGGGCAAACATAGGTTGATAGATTGTGTTGGACTGTGAGCTTGCTTGTCCCCTGCGGCGGAGAGGAAAGCTAGCACAGTGCGTATACTCCACCTTAGGCCATTTTTACACTTTGGCCTGAGGAGGCTGACCAAGTATGATAATGATGTGAGACTTTACACTCGGCGGGGACTCATACGTTTTCATGCATCGTACACAGACTAGGCTCATGAGCTCATTAAATGCAGTGGATTTCTCACCTTGGTCACATTCACATTGGAATGGGAACTACAGCAACCCCTGATAAGGCTCTGCTGTGGCCTGCATATCTCTGAATGAAAAATGTATTGGAAAAATGTTATCTAGTCACTGAAGAAACTAATGCTATTTTAAAGATGCACTAATGAACTATACTTAGGGCAGGACCTCTTATTATTTGCCGCTTTGGATGGAAGGGTCAGATGTATGGCTAAAACACCCTAATTAAAAATATTTCTGCCAGAAAGGTTAAAGTGCACTTTTATCAAGACTTCCAGGCAAAAAAAAAAACTCAGTTTTCTG
This sequence comes from Knipowitschia caucasica, assembly GCA_964034765.1. NCBI lineage: Eukaryota > Metazoa > Chordata > Actinopteri > Gobiiformes > Gobiidae > Knipowitschia > Knipowitschia caucasica. The sequence goes on from OZ035835.1 coordinate 30,093,432, forward strand.
CGTGCATTCATATGGTCCATTTAAGTAACAGTGTAGGAGTTACTGAAATGGTCCTTTTAAATGTAATTTTGTGATGTAACCAAAGTAAAATTGGTATTATGTTACCCGTCATAATCAAAATACCTCAAGATACATGTATTTGTTTATAAAATTACACATTTGCTTATATCTTCCACTATTTACTAGTTGATTTTATGAAAAAAAACAAGATCATTATAGTTGTTGTGGATTAAATGTACCAACTCAAGTCTGCCTGCTTTATCTTAGGGGCACATGCACAAAGACAAAGGATTTTTTTTAAATTTATGAATCAACTATTACTGTTAATGTTAGCGATACAGCTAACTACAGCATGCAGTTCCTTGGCAAGATGTAAAATGCCAACAAAAAAAACACTATACACATGACAATATCAAATAGACTAACTAGAATTAGTTAAAACACTAAAATTTCATTCCCTCATAAACCATGTTTTTAATATGTGTTCAACAGTCCTGAGTGTAGCGCTCTTTTTATGTGGTATTTTGTTCCAGAACTAGACAGCGCGCACTGAGAAAACAGACAGAGGAGAAATACTTGTCACTGCCACTGTTTCATTTTGCCCATGTATACGACCAGGGAGCACAGAGCGGTACGACTGATGGTACCGCTCTGTAGGGACAGGGCATAACTGTTTTAGGACGCAAAGTATTTGTCATTTGTGCATCATCAAAGTGACAGGAATCGACATGTAAGTGACTCAGACCAACTCAACATCAGTAATATACAAATAGATTACATTTTCATCCAAGTGTCGAATATTTTAGAATAACTTTCTCAACACTGTTTAGGCCATTTCACAACTACTTTCACAATTGATGTCAAAGTTTAAAATCTCTACTTCCATGGGACCAATCAGGTTGAACGTAATGTTTGACCTAACTGGTGTTTACTGAGCTTTTTATGAATTTTCAGTTGATAATGAAATAAATAATTCCAAATACAAAATGATATCTACTGACTTTTAAAACTAAGGTATCAATTATGTTTTCTTCTCCTTCACAGTAGAATAATGGCCGTTATGTTTGGCAAAGCGCTTCCACTTGTCACTATATCTGTCAATTATTCCAACAAAGACATTCTTGACCTCCGAAATAACCATACCAATGACAAACTGTCGCCACGGTAATAACATCTTCTGTGAAAGGAAACTAATTATTCCTCTAATGCATTCGATGTGATCCGACCGGCTCTAGAAATCATCTCTTGTTGAATTCCACACTGATAATTACAATAACATTAACCTTTGCCATATCAATCCGAGCCCCCCATAGCAATCCTTTTTGCAGGTCACCACCCTTTTTGCACCATTTTTGCCACACTAGTTTTGCGAGGGCAGAGAGAACACTAACAAGCACACGCCATCTAAGATGAATAAATGCATGGATTCGGAGACGGCTGGTACATATCCCCTTGTTACTCTAGTCAAATGAGCGGCTTCTGTCTGCAGCTTTCGTAATTAAAATACCTCCATGGCAGGGAGAAATGACTCAATAATCCATTCATGTCTGCCACTTAATGACTGTCTGTTTGGCGCTCATGTTGTGCTATTTGGATGCCTCTAATGATGTGTGAGCAGACACTTGCAAAAATACACACGGCTGCTATTGGCTCAGACGTACACTTCTGATCGCAAATGAGCCGCTACAACACAAATCCCAAAATTAATACGCCCATGACTGACAGTAAACACTCGATAAGGTAAATACGAGCAGATAGCACGGAGAAGACGTCCTGAAGATGCACAAATAATAAATCATAGTGACACATTTCCTCTGGGTTGTGTCATTTAAACTAGTGTAAGAATGTCGTTGTAGGAACTATTTTTCCTCAATTTCCAGTGAAGGTATATGTTTATAAAGATGTTTCATGATAAAGTGTAATTATATGCTTTGTACAAATTAAACAACAATTTCTTTGCAAGTTTGGGATACTCAGACATTCAAGAAGTTGGGAAGATCCAACAACTGCAGGAACAATGTTTTAATACTTGTTTAAATCAATACACATGTTAAAATATAAATAATCACCCATTATTGGCGAGTAAAAAAAATAGTAGTGTCCCCCACAGCATGTGTTTAATTTTTTTTTTGCATACCTAAAGAGCACTGCAGTCACTATTTGATGCTTCATGCTCAGAGCTGACTGGCTGGAAAGTGTCTAAGAGGATTTTATACTTAGTTCTATTATTTGTTGTTTGGAGTCCAGGTAACCCAGGTTTAACTATCTATTGTAGAATAATGAACAAAGACATTCAAATTGACAGAATGCAAGTTCAAAACAATATTGTGGACAAAGCATCTTATTACAATAACAAATCTGGCTGCGTCATGGGAAATAATCCATGTTCAATGTTTTAGTTTATAAATGCAATTTTCAACGATATAGAGAAGATGCAGAGTGCATGTCAAAGCCTGCGTTCAATATTTCAACAAATCTTGCCCCATTGACATCTTAGTCCATCCCATGTAAGTCACTGGTGCATTAACTGAAGATATGTCGGTCATTGGCAAGAACCAAACCGGAATGGCATCTGCTGTCATGTGAGAAATACAGGCCTTAACTGAGTCAGAGTTAAACCAGCAGAAAAATACAGCTTGTGTCTCATTATCCATACGACAGGTAGAAAATGGCGGGTGTGAAGTGACAGGCAGAGGATGCACTTGTCAAAATTATCAATCACATCAGCACTGGACACAGTTGCTTGGCTCACCATGTGAAGTTATTACGTGCCAATCATACTCTGTTAGCTTGTGTGCGATGTTCATTCTTCACCGAGGAATCTGCCATCGCTAAATGAAAAAAAAAAGATCTTCCCGTCTTTCATGTGTTCAGGTCTACAGCTAGACTCTCCTCAGCAGACCGTAATGTAGTCTGCATTTAATTTGCATGAGCTGTCAGTCACTTTGAAAAAAAACTAGATTATGTCGAGAAACAAAAACACGGGGGAATTTGAAGCAAGCACTAAACTAACAGTATGAAAAGAAATCAATGCTGAATAAATGCAGTGCAAATGTAGAACCATGCACTTGAATTTTCTCAAAAGAGTCAAACTAATAAAGGAGTGGTATACTGTTGGTATCGACATGCATCGCGGTTGTATAGTCACTAGCACAAGTCAATTTAATTTAATTTGGTACAGCCTTAAATCACAGCAGTAGTCGTTTCCGAGGATTTTACAAAGATGTCAATTCCCCAACACAGATCAGATAATCAGACATAAGAAATGTGATAATAACACACACAAAGAACCTCTGGTCCAAAATGGATGGATAATCAATGTTAATCAGTGTGCATAAATGTCCCAGGTCATCACTGTCCTAAGACCCTCCTGCTTTGACCGGTAACAACTCGAAAACCCAGAGGGGAAAAGAGAGAAACCCACATTGTGAGAAGGATCTGCTTTCGCAGACGGACAGGCTATAGTACAGTGTAGGATGGAGGCGGCTCCCAGGTGGGAAGGAGGGTCCAGCCCTCAAGCCTGGGCCAGGGGTGTGTTTCTTTCTTCCTTCCGCACTTGCCTTTGACTTGCAATGACAGTTTGACAAAGCTCTTGATGAGGCTTCCCTCATCAAGAATTTCCGAGCCTCCTCCTATTTCATCACCTCTATCTGATGCGGCTGAAGCTAATCCTGGGCTACAGACATGTTTAATTGTGCTGTCAAAATATGTTATGATCCCAAAGAAGACATTTTGAGGAGAAGGAATAACATGAGGGCAGGACTGGCTCTGCAAGCCAATGGATCTCTGATGATGGGACAACATGATTGGCACTTGAGACGCCATGAAGACTGTTGAATGAAATATAATAATAAGAGTGAGCATGAGCATCCTTAAATGACTGATGAATGATGGTGTGAACTGTGCTACTGTCCAGGAGACAGTGCCCTTTGGTTTTCCTGCCTTCTCTGCTGTCTCCTCCTCTGTGTAGGTACTCACCTGCACTTTGCCACGGCCCACATCAGGAGCTGAGAGCTGAGAGCTGCTCAGTGTCTCCTGTGTTGCTGACTCCCTTGGACCTGACACGGTGGGCTCTGCTGAGGGCCAATATTCCAAAACACCTGCGTCACACTACTCATAATTGCATGCTCATATCTCATTCCTTCTTTGTGTTAAACATTATACTATACTTATTATATACTTTTTTTTTTACCACCGTTCCGCCTCCCTATTTGTTATGAACCAACTGTAACAACTTTTCCTTGTGTGTACAAATCTGTATTTCTCATTTTCAGAGGTCATTTTTTATTAAAATGTGCACTTTTCTAGCATATGATACAGGTAGCATTTTCACATACAATTATGTTTTATTCAACACTTTTGCCACAGCCACATGCATCATTTGTGCCACATTTAGCAGAAGGCCATTGAGCCATGATAATTCTCACAAGAAACCACTTAACATAACTAATATTTATAATTATAGGAGTGTTGAGAGGCAAAAACAGGAACCATTTGGTAACAGTTGACACAATACTAACATACTGCTTAAATCATTGCTACTTAAGATGGTAATAGCCAGGAAAAATGCACCATTTGCAAGAAATTGTAATCACATTAACATTTTCAATTTACATTAAAACTTAATTAGTGCCATGATTGTTTGATCTCTTGACAATACGCTAAATGACTGTTTATCTGTCACTTTGTACGGCTGTGCCGGTGTTTCCAGCTAACATTTTTGAATCTTTGAATCTCTGTCAGACAGAGCAGAGGAGACATGCATTTAACAATACACGCCCTCTGACTTTGCACGATTTGCATGTAGATGGCTTTAATTATGAATAACAGTAATGTCACAGGCCTGATGTGATGGTAGAGAATCGAATGAGAGCAAGGATAATAAGAGAGCTTTGGACTTGTTTATTACTACAGTGCTAAGGGTTGTCAGTCACTTTACATAGAAGGCACACATTGAAAACAAAAACTATTTCTGGAGAAAGTTATTTTTTAGTTTGGTTTAGTACTCTGCCATACTTGTCAAACACTTTTCATTTTGTAATTCATTAAGATCTTCATGCAAATATTAGACAACTTTTCATTTCATAAGAATAGCCACATTATAAGGCTCACATGACCAAAATTGTTTTGTTTAGTGAGGCTAATTTGCAATTACACAAAGTATTTAATTATTAAAGGGTCCGGATATTCCCTTTTGGCCTAATTATTTCATGGAGATGCCTATTCAGAGCTCATATTTTATACAATAGGCCACCATGGACATCCATACATGGTACATTTATGTTCTCTGCTCCCGGTCATGTGGGTGCAACTTTAGCTCCAGAGCAGACTGCAGTATCTTTTCATGTATAACCCCAGTGGTTTACAAAGTTTTTTACAAACAACCTCTTAATTATGCAGCACTGTGAGCAGAAAACACTGGACCTGGCTCAAGCTGACAAGCCAGTGTGCGCCAAACAAAGCCTTTTGAAGTTTGCCATTAGTTGGAGGAAGGGAGGATGCTGAATACCCAGCTGAACTGCAATTTGTATCTAAATATAAAGCAAGGTGGACACAGGGTTGTGTAAAAGAAAGTTGTGTTTTAAGCTTGTTACTGCGACACCACAAGTTGTTAATAGGGGCCAGTGTAATAAAACCTCAGATTATATAGCTTTGAGGGGAAATGAGCTGGAAAAAGAGCAGTTTGAAAAGCTGTTTGTGGACATTGGTCATGTGCTTTCATGTGGTTTAAAATCCTAATATAAATGTGTGCACAATTTATATAATATATATATATATATATATATATATATATATATATATATATATATATAATAAATATATATTGCTGGGTTGCACCTGACGTCATGCAGCAGTGCGAGAGTGCTCCGAGGGACAGGAAGTGAATCTCCCTATTAAGAACAATGTAAAAATGCACTCGTTCCGAGTCAAAATTCTCTTTCTGTGGCGTGTACAGTTGTGGCAACTGCTCATATTAAGTAGGGAACTTATGGAGTCTCTATTTCGCTAAAATTTATTTCACAAACGGTTTTGATTTTTTGGAAAATGCCTAATAAGGAACGGAAGAAATGCGTAAGCATTAGCCTGCGTAGCATCTGCGGCCGCAGACAGCTGGCAGTCCACAGTCTTTACTTAGCTGACTTTCATAGATACAATGTAGTGTTTTTGTGTTGTAGTAACCAAGGGAACAGAGGGAAAGAACTGTTAAAACATGTTTTAATGTCAAAAGTTGTCTCGAACCAACACATACATGAGTAAAAAAGCCACGGAGCCCCCCCCGGAGCATAACAATTAACCGAAATGACAATAAAGGGTCATATTTCTTGCCTCAAATGTTGTGAAAAGTAACATCTGTGCCCTATTTATTGTATTATTGATCAGAACTACAGTATCATCTCAGACGTGGTTCTGTTGATACAAGAGTGACGGGCTCCACTGTCGTCACTATAACAGCCTTAATCCTCCTCATTGTTGAAAAAATTGGACTCATTCAAACTCTTCAAGGCGTACGCTGCATTGAAAATAGTTTTCACTCAAAATAAGTGATACTAAGCCACAAAAAGCTCCTGTAGCTGCGTTTTTCCGCATCGCCCATTCTATTTGATGGGGGAAAAATACTTCCTGTCCTACGGCCCCATGCCACGCCCCCTGATGGTCACGTGGTTTTAACCCAGCAAATTTTTATATATATATATATATATATATATATATATATATATATATATATAAACCTATATACAGTGGGACAAAAAAGTATTTGGTCAGCCAGCGAGTGTGCAAGTTCTCCCACTTAAAATAATGACGAAAGGTCTGTAGTTTTCATCATAGGTACACTTCAACTGTGAGAGACAGAATGTGAAAAAATAATCCAGGAATTCACATTGTGGGATTTTTAAAGAATTTATTTGTAAATTATGGTGGAAAATAAGTATTTGGTCAATAACAAAAATTCAACTCAATACTTTGTAATATAACCTTTGTTGGCAATAACAGAGGTCAAACGATTACTATAGGTCTTTACCAGGTTTGCACACACAGTATCTGGTATTTTGGTCCATTCCTCCATGCAGATCTTCTCGAGAGCAGTGAACACAGACTTCAGCAGTGAACTCCCTCCACAGATTTTCAATGGGGTTGAGGTCTGGAGACTGGCTAGGCCACTCCAGGACTTTCGAATGCTTCTTACGGAGCCACTCCTTCGTTGCCTGGGCGGTGTGTTTGGGATCATTGTCATGCTGGAAGACCCAGCCACGTTTCATCTTCAAAGCTCTCACTGATGGAAGGAGGTTTTGGCTCAAAATCTCACGACTTTCCTTAACACGGATCAGTCGTCCTATCTCCTTAGCAGAAAAACAGCCCCAAAGCATGACGTTTCCACCCCCATGCTTCACAGTAGGTATGGTGTTCTTGGGATGCAACTCTTTCTCCAAACAGGACGAGTTGAGTTTATACCAAACAGTTCTACTTTGGTTTCATCTGACTACATGACATTCTCCCAATCCTCTGCTGTATCATCCATGTGCTCTCTGGCAAACTTCAGACGGGCCTGGACATGCACTGGCTTCAGCAGGGGGACACGTCTGGCACTGCAGGATTTGATTCCCTGTCGTCGTAGTGTGTTACTGATGGTAACCTTTGTTGCTTTGGTCCCAGGTCTCTGCAGGTCATTCACCAGGTCCCCCCGTGTGGTTACGGGATTTATGATCACCGTTCTCATGATCATTTTGACCCCACGGGATGAGATCTTGCGATTGAGAGAGATTATCAGTGATCTTGTATGTCTTCCATTTTCTGATAATTCTTTTATACAGATGACAAGTTCAAACAGGTGCCATTAATACAGGTAACGAGTGGAGGACAGAAGAGCTTCTTAAAGAAGAAGTTACAGGTCTGTGAGAGCCAGAGATCTTCCTTGTTTGAAGTGACCAAATACTTATTTTGCACCATAATTTACAAATAAATGTTATATATATATATATATTTACAAATAAATGTAATATATATATATATATATATATATTAGTGATTAATGCAGTTAATCAGTGCATTACGCAGTCACCTGTTCTGTTTGTATAAACCTCACTGCATGAACTGTACGTAAAAGTATTTTACACAAACTTTTCAAGACAAGTCCATTTGAAACTTCAGTACTCTAAAAGCAAAAACGAAGAATTCACATCCTCACCTCAGTCAGGGAGGTTTTTTTTTCCCCGGGTTTGTTTGTTTGTTAATTAGTGTCAGTATTGAATATCTCCGCAGAGCAGCGGAGAGCTGTGCTCTACAAGTGTTTTTGTAGTTAAATAATAATTCATAAAACTGCATTTGTCTACTGAAGATGTATTTTCTTTAGTTTTGTAGTGGCTGTGAGTGTTTTGCTGATGTATGGTTTGGGTCTTTTGCAGTGATGTGAGCTCTTTGACCCACACAGTGTAAATCCATGTCAGTCTGTGTAGCAGTGTGTTTCTTTGCCCCACTGCTGCAGATTTCTGACCCTCCTCAGCCACTGGGCGGTGTGAGGCTCATTTTTCTCTGTCTATAACTGGGCCGCAGCATCATCACTGGGGCCTGATTGCGCTTTGATCGTTTCCAGCCCACTTCAGGGGCGTATGTTGTGGCTGCTTGTCCTAGTGGACTGAATCAGGACATAATGGGTTCATTAAAAACGGCCAGGACCACTGGTATTGGGAGGGATGATTAGTGAGATAAGCAGGGGATATGAGCCTAATGGAACAAGAGGTGCCTTACTAAAATTAAAAGCCTTTTCCACATCACTGCCATTTTCCCTCCAATTCAGCAAATTCCCTAATTGAAATTCTTTTAATTTTCTTTTTCATTTCCTTCTCAAAACCCCTCCTGGAATTGAAAACTATGATGAATTGCAGAGACAGAGGGAGTACAGTAAGAGGAGTTTTATTACACCCAACTCTGCAATGTGTCTCATAGGCACTTAACAATGTTATGTGTAACTTCAAACAGATTCATTTTGGACTGAAAAATTAGACTTCACATTGAAGATACAGTTGTGGGGAGGGAGGGAGGGTGGGGGGGGGGGGGGGGGGGGGGGGTATGGAATAGATATGGAAGACATTGCTAGAGTGGGGGCGGCAGTAGCTCAGTTGGTAGAGCATTGGCCTTTGAGCCTGAAGGTCGTGGGTTCGAGCCCACCATAAGACCTACTTCACGACTCCCTCTGATGACTGCTGTCGTTGTGTCCTTGGGCAAGACACTTAACCCCACTTTGCCTGAAGCTCCCGCTGAAAGATCTCAGCTCCTGTGGACTCACCACCTGCAGGAGGATCAGTGAGGGGCTGGTGCAAAGTGTACTGGGTGCAACTCTGACTGCCACCCCCCCGACCCAGAAATGGATTAAGGGGAAGAAAATGGATGGATGGATGGATGGATGCTAGAGTTGTGTACGCAAAAATACAAAGGGCAAGGACACATAAACAAATGGCATTGGTGAAACAATCTCAAGTTTATGTTGTAAAGAAAAATGGGAGTTTGTGACACAACCAATCTCTTTGTTGTGTGAACCCTGTCAACAGTGGAGCATCTCGGTGGTTTGCATCAGGGCAAGAGGGAGAGAGACACGGGAAAGAGAGAGGAGGGGGGGAGCCAGTATACAGTAGCATCAACAGTCAGAGAGACATTAGTAAGACATGAAAAACCGCAGACCACTCTAAAGATGCATCCCATTCAGACTGACAACACAACCTCTTTGTACATAAATATGCCGGTGTTTCCCTCTTGGCTATTTTTAGGAATTTTAGAACAAAGACAAATACAGAAATGTTATATGAACCCACACAAGCCAGACACATCAGCAGGTACAGACATGTCAGCTCTGAAAGCAGCTCTTTATAAGCTCCATTAAGAAGCTGTCTGGTCTTAAAGCCAGACCACACGTTCCCATTGAAGCCTCTGTCAGCGAGTCTTCAGACCGAGATGTCTGAGGCTCCAGTCTGTTTAGGAGGGGCCATGATAGCGCAGTGGAGGAGAGAGGTCGCAGCAGGTCACGCAGAGAAAACCCAGAAATAGTTGAATGCGCCGCAATCTGCCTGTCGAAGTCGGATGAAAGGAGTGTTGCTTCATGTCGTAGGCTCGGTCTTTGCAGCAATTATTGGGTCATTATTTTTGGATTTTGGTGTTTTGAATGGACTTTGTCTAAGTGCATGTGTGAAGCATAGAGTGTTAGAGAGGATATGGACCGGTTTTTGTTGTTTTTTTGCTGCTGTGACACAGAGGAAACCACAGAAGATAGTGACCCCAGGGAGGACCATATAAGGAGATGGTATTGTTTTGACTGACTGGACTTAAAAAAAAAGATTAAAGTTTTACAATTGTACAGTTTATAAAGCCTAAGGGAGGAAATGCTTCTTGCTCTTTTATGTGTACAAATAGACAAAGGATTCCATCGATCTGAATTTGTATGTATTTGAATAGGCACAATGTATAATATATGGATTTAACATTAAAACTCCAGTATCCATGTAGTCTTTTGAATACTTGTAAGAAAGAGCCCTGAGACTTTTGGGGCATTATAATTTTTCTGTCTGAGTAAGCTGTTATAAAACTGTGACGGACTCAAAAAATACAGACATGTGAAAACTAGTTAGACTGTTTTGCGAGGGAGGACCTAGTTAAATGGGTTTAATTATAAATGTTTAGAAAAAGGATGGCAACAATAAAAACTATTAGCTTTGAATGCTGCTTTCTGTCATTTGCCAATTAATTCTGTGGGTCAGTGAAAAATGGGACAAGATATCCAGCAACAAAAACAAGTGACTCGATGAATGGAAGTGACACACAGCGCATTCAGGACATCATTCTGCAATGCTCAAAGGAGTTTATTGTTGCTGTTTAGCACAGTCAGGCACATCCACAATCTAAATGGCTACAACAGAATTGCCTCAACCCCATGATTAAAAATACTCAATAACCTTCAACTTTCTAGGTCTCTGTATGCTCGACTTTCCTCAATATAACTCATGTGGTATAGGATCAAGGCGCACACTTTTATACAAAGGCGTTCTTATGGGATGTATGTAAATGAACAGATTCAGACTTCAAAACCACAAGCCCAGTGCAATTAACAGAACACATATTCTTCAAAGCAGCCCGGCTTCTCATATTTAAACAGCTCTTTATTGTCTTTAACTCGGATGAGGGAAATTAATCTCATTTGCATTTTTTTCCTCTTCTGTGACATTTCCAGCAATGGAGAGATTCTTGGACAAAATCAGAATATTGTGCTCTGCTCTACATTAATTACCTTCCAAAACGAGGCAGCGGACAGCAGGCATTTTCGCATGGACCTGTTTTGGAGAGTAATGACAGGAATTGGAGAGAAAAGGCTGAAAATCCCCACCATCAAACTGGCGCGAGATAATAAATACAGTTCCCCCCATTGGAGAGTGAATGTCTGCTGCGTAACCTCGTTCTCTGAGAAAATCTTCTGTGCGCAGCCCCAGGTTTGCCCTCTTCAGACGAGAGTGGCATTACCGTGCATGAAAGCCGGCAGATTCTCCTGAAATACTGCAGCTCTGCATCCTTCAAGATTAGATTTGAGGTCCATCAAAGCTTTTATGAAAAACCATCAGTGGTCTTCATATTTCGGCATCACAATACAGTTTATCCTGTAATGGCAGACGATTGCAATCCAAGTGAGACAGAACTTTTTCATTTTAAAATTCAGGGAGGAGTGCTCGAGCTGATCAAAAACAAATATGGAATGGACAAAATAACTTCTACTTGTTACTACAGTTAATGAAAATGGGACACAATACCCACAACCACCCAAACTTTAGTTGTTTTATCGGTTAACCAGTCGATATTAACTTATTCTACCCAATTTTGCATTAAAATATGTATTCATTATTTTATTTACTCACACAAATGTCTACTGAACAGCAAAAACAAGATGAGTTATGGAGAAAATTAGCTGAAGGTGTAGAATTTATTTTGGTATTCAAAACAAAAGATTCAAGTGTAATTAAAAATTATAATAGGCTGAAAAGTTTTCTAATTGTATCCTTGGTTAGTTGCAGGCTTTTTCAGTAGTTCAGAGAGTTCTGCCTCTTTTTAACAGTTTTAATCAACCGTCAGGGCATGTCTTTAGTCGAGTCTAAAGCCCTAATTAATTTGTGTGAAAGATCTGTTGGTTGTGCTAGATATTAATAATTATCTGATTTGAGATTTTAAAAAGCCAAAAACTTTGCATGACAAACACCATATAAGTGAAAAATGAACTACACAGACACAAAACAATGACTTATATTATTTCTTAAAACAACAAAGCGCAGATTTTTATAATTTTTTTTACCCCATTCAACCCCAACCAAGTGAAGGAATAAAAGCAGGAGACAAATCAAACTTCAGAGCTGCTCTCCTTTAGCCAGCCTCGATGAGCAGGGGACTGGCTCTAGTGTGGAGTTCAGCACATAAATAGTAATTCGTTGCTGCGGGCTAAGAGAACACAGCAGCGGACTGGGGACCACTCGACAGGACGACTGCCTTTTAACAGCCCTCTTTGAATAAAACACTGGAAATACAGAACAGAAGCGGAGAACGGAACATTTGGACACATCAACCTCCCTGTTAATACGTGTGAGCAGGAGAAAACCTTTATCAGCTCATTAGGACAAAGAACTATTCATTTGGCTGCAGAATAAGGACTAGGGCTTCGCAGAGGTGTACTGCTCTGAGATGTATTTAGGCGTTTCTTTTATATTTGAACAGAAAGGTAGATTATAATCCAGAAATATGCAAAGCTGTAGAATAGTGTGATGTACAATGTATGTCATTCTGTTGGGGGATCTCTGAAAAAAAATAAAAAATTCTTGACAATCATATACAAGTTATTTCTACACAAACGCATTATATTGAAAAAAAAAATATTATCAATGTATGGCTTTTATTAGGTAATTCATAATGTATTTTGTTTGATTGTCAAATTATGAGAGGAGGTTTTCCGGGCATGTCCTACCAAATGGAGACCCCAGGTTAGAGCCCGGAAATTCCTTGGGATTCCTGCGGATGAGCTGCAGAAAGTTTGTGGAGTAGGGAAGTCTGGGTCTCTCTGCAACCCCAGATAAAACAGAAGAAATGATGGATGTTTTTTGTGGTTCTTTTAAAAGACAAAATACATATAAAATCGTCTAACATTTTAAGTCAACAAAATAAAACAAACAGTAGCCCAGTTGGCCATAGGGCCTGGAGGTCGTGGGTTGGAGCCCACAATGGGACCTACTCCAACTGCTCCCACAAATGCCTACTGTCGCTGTGTCCTTGGGCAAGACACTTAACCCCACGTTGCCTGAAGCCCCCGCTGAAAGACCAAGGCTTTTTCACCGCTGACGGAGCAGCCATCTTCCTGTGGACTCACCACCTGCAGAGGATCAGCGAGGGACTGGTGCTATGAGCTATGGGTGGCAGCTCTCATTGCCACCCCCCCGACCCAGAAATGGACTAATAAAGGGGTTGAAAATGAATGAATGCATGAATGAAAACAAAACAAACCTTTTTAAATGAAAGGATGGATGTTTAATCACTAGAAGACTCAAACATTGCAGCTCCTCGGTTGTAATTTGAAATCTCGTCCATGACTTCTATCTCTACAGTTTCAACCTCACTTGGAATGTTTCATAAATTATATTTTCGGATAAAGACACTTCACCCAGCTTGCCGGTGTGAAAGTGCCGTGTGAAGAGAGTTATTTGTCGCGGGCGGCAAAGTCAATGGTGGAGATTTGCAGCTTCGCTTCGAGCATCAAGGGCAATTGCATCTTTTTACAGACTTTCACTTGAACTATTAACTCTGTTTCTCGAGGCCACGTTTTACCTACCACCTTTACATTTATTACTATTACCAACAAGTTCAATCCAGTGAAACAATCAGCATTACAGAGAAGCACAGAGGCAATATCAGACATCGTCCTGAGCGAGCGTAATGGAAAAAGACTTGTTCTGTCAGAGCCCCTCATGGTGATCGAATGCCCGCGCTCCTCTCTGACAGTGGGATATTGGCCTGGCACCAACGTGATGAATGTATCAGCCATAAGTCAGACATCCCCTCTACACGTGAAAGCGTTTATACCACAATATACAGACAGACATCGCGCAACAGGAAAGGACCATTGTGTAAAATAGGTTTATGTAAAACAGGGATTGGAATGAGACTTGAATGTGTTATTGAAATGGTTACTTTAAATTGAGTGAATAAAAAAAAGGGCAATGGTGGTTTGTCACTTGGGGACAATTCACTTACATGTAGTGTTGGGACAATTCTTGTTTCTGCAAACCAATTTCAGCTTGTGTCTCCATCTTATTAAACAATGCCCATTTCCTTTCCAAGTCCCAAAGTTGATGGTGATTACTAACAGAATGGGAAACTGGTTCAATTAATGACACATTTACAGGACCGTTCTGAACTATAAAAACAGCAGGAAATTGCCTCAAATTGGAATTCTAGTATTACTGTGAGATAAGGTGCGCATTTGGTTGAGGTGACTTTCTTTGGCCCCAGTTCCATTCTCAACTTCTCAATGTGTTGTTGAAGGTGAAGAAAACACAGGAGTGAGGGGTGAGCATTGAGAGGATAGGGTCGACCTTTTCCAGAGCAGAAGATGACCTTGTTTGGACCACCTGGCTTTGTGCCACAGTCCGGCAATTAACCGCTCTACACTTTGATTAACTCAGACAGGGCCAAAACACCGCCCTGACTATACAACCACTCTGGAGGCAGCTCTGATAAGAGTTCAAGTTCACACAGCGTCAGAAATGGTATAAAACACAGGCCCGTGCAATTACTGGGCTTTGCATACGGGTTTAGCACAAATATCTCTTGGCACTACATTGCTCGTTAATTGAAATATAGCACCACGCAGCTGATTACATGTTTTCCATTTCACACCGACACATATTATTTGTTTTATTCAGATTCACTTTTGACAGCAGTTCACAAGCACCTCCATCTGCATGCTTAGCATTTCATTTTGATTAAAACTAATTTGATGTGCATAAGAAGAGAGTGTCAGAAGAAGCCACCCAGATAGGGGGAGACCCTGAGAACTCTACACTGAACAAGCAACCTTCTTACTGTGAGGCACAAGTTCTACCCACTCAGCTGCCATGCCACTTTAAATCCTTTGGAAAAAACATACAATCACAGCCTCATCTTTAAAATGTGGAACAAGAATATATCTTTCAAATAAAGCTTAAAGCTACAAAACAACTTTGGATAAACTTTGCTACCACTTGAAAAGAGCATCAGAAGTATAGAGTGACGTGTCCCAGTTCTAACCCTCTCTTCTCCAGCCTCCTGTTCATCCATCACTCAGCTCTGCCACACAGTAGACCTGAGCGCTGGTCTTATCTGTGAACCTGCATGAGTTACAGCGTGTACCACTCCTACTGCTGCAGCCTCTGTGCCTCTGCCCCACCGCAACACACGCCCCTGTCAATCACTGCACACAACATCATTCATCACACGACACAATACAGTCAAACAACAAGAGATA
The DNA here is from genome assembly GCA_964034765.1 of Knipowitschia caucasica. NCBI lineage: Eukaryota > Metazoa > Chordata > Actinopteri > Gobiiformes > Gobiidae > Knipowitschia > Knipowitschia caucasica. The sequence continues at coordinate 30,108,949 of OZ035835.1, forward strand.
GAACAGAGAGGGGAGGGGAGAAAGGTATATTGCTAAGACGGTTTTACAACAACACTCTAAGCCAGCAAGTGTGATCATTACGGTACACATTTGCACAGGTTAAGTTTTTATACACGGCTCAGGGTGCTCCAAAATAGACCTTTAAATTCTGTGACGTACGGTAATTAGGTAGAAGGAAACAACAGCCTTACTGGAATGGTTGGTTGACAGATCAAGTTTAAAGATAAAAAATGATTCTAAATAAATAAGAATTTTGCCATTTAACCCACATTTACTTACATAATAGTGCACAAATTATGGCGCCACCTGCATGGGATAGCTGATCCTGTCAGATCTCAGAAGCATAACAGAACAGCATCTGATAGTATGGGAAACCCCTCGAAACAGGTGCGGCTATATATCGTATTATACAACAAATACTATGTAATATTATCATTATTACGTTAATGACGTTGTTACCCGTTTATTTTTGTGAAATAAAACCAAAGAAAACATGTTCAAGGAAACACCCTCCAATAGTGTAATTGCACATCCACTATAGCAGGTGGCTGACAAAAAAACAATGTCAATAAAGTTTATCTTTGTTGTGGGTCAATTTATTTTTGTTCCTTTGATAATTAGCATATGATGGTATGCAACAGTGTACTCACAACAATTTCATCCACTAAATCTACTGAGATCCACAAATTCTTCCAAAACCAATCAAACTTTCAAACTATACTGCGACACAGGATTGGCTGCAGTGAAGAAGAAAGCATAACAGCTACAAAAGGCTGTACAAGATCATTTGCCTCACTTCTCAGCAAGATCACAACGAGTAATGACACGCAGCGTTTCATATTTTTCCCTTCTGTGGCTCAATACAAAGCGGCCTAAAAGGAAAACGATGTGGGGGATAGTGCTTCTGAACTCAGCATGACTCAAGCGCAACTGCAACCTTTAGCTCGACTTTGAAGAGCATTTACATCCGTTTATAGTTGAGCAGATCAATTGGACATAAGAAGGATGTATGACCGTCTTCCTCTACCTCTCCTGGTAGCAGTAGGTAAAGCACCGGCACATCTGAACAAAACATCAAAAGCAGTAATGGATAGAGGCTATATACTGTGCGTGCAGAACTTGAATGTGGCAAAGGATGTTACATTCCCAACGTGTTAAAATGTATTCAGTAAATCTTCTGAATTGATGCGGACGTAACATATGTAAACATCAAACTCTCACCTCCAAACCATGACAGGGTTTCCTTTTGGATCCAACCTTGGGCAAAAGACCGGCCTGATCAAGTAATTTATTCTCAGAAAGAAAACATTGACTTTCAAATGCACCGGCGCCTGAAGCCAGGCTTTGAGGCTGATTTGATCCCCCTTTGAGATGGTGAGAGATATGGGCCATTCCCCCTAATCACATGCCAGAGACCATGCAATCACACGGCAACAAGCAACGTAATTGTACCAGAGGTCTCCTGCCATTCAGCCTGGAGCAGGAGGCAGGACAGTGACATAGGTAGAGCAACACACAGACATATGCTCAATGTCTTATGCATTCAGCAACTGAGCGAGTGCCTTACGGTTTCAGAAGATATGATTCACTGGTATGTGAATATTCATGTACATTTTGACGTTCTGTAATGATCCACAATCATGTCCTGCTCGGTAATCAGGTTTTCAAAGAGAACGCTGGTGTTTAAACCAATTAATCACTAGAACTGTTTTACAGACCAGAGTAAAGCTCTTAACCCAACATAAGCTATTACAGATACAACATTTTGAAATTTAGGATGTATGCTTTTTAATTGAAGTTAGGTTTTATTATTTTACCATTAACCATGTTTTACCATTGTCATTGAGTATTCCAATGCTGAATCGTCATTGATCATCCTGCTCAAACGGCATGTTAAATTATAGTGCCATATCACTCCACCTGGGACGTCAACAAAGAACATTGAGCACGGTTACAAGCTTGCAGTTTGTATTATACAGTTACTTTTAAAGGTCTGTTTTAGAGCAAGACGTTGAATAAAGTTGCTAACATGATAAATATGTATTCGTACGTTTCTTAAATTTGAAGAGTTAAAGGTAAATAGGAAGATTTCCTTTGTCCAGGTGAATTATCAAGACTATTGGTCTTCTCAATTGTCAAACATTCTGGTGATATGCAACATAAGGCCGTCGTATGTGCTCGTCAAACAAGACCAAAATGTTTTTGGAAGATTCTTTCCCACAATGACGTGCGCTGAACATGGTCAGTATGTTTGACAAGTCTCCTCTAAAGGCCTAGCTTGACCTATTCCACTTTATCACAGTGTGGCAGCCTATACTGCTATCTTCACTGCACTAAATCAATTAGCATGTCATTAAGATAGCTTGTTCCAGCTCAGCTAAAGCAGGGGAGGGGCTAAAATATTATCAGAGGACACCATGCCATTCCAATGGCATTATGGCACAGTACAGTATTCCCGATCAAAAAGTCTAGCTACTGTTACAAAGGTGTACAGGCCAACCGAGCATGGAAAGCTGCCATTATTGATTTTTTTCAGCAACATTTTGAAAATATTAAGAGGTGGTCTTGCTGTTCCAAAGTCTATCATTTATTGGCACATGAAGGGCAACAGTTTACTGGTCACACAGTCTTTCGTGGCAGTCAGATCTGGAGAAAGTGCAGGTCGCTCAGTTTGGGGTAAACCAGTCTCCCGCGTTCTGTAATGATCCGACCTCCTGAGCTGGAGCTTGTCCATAAATATGGAATTCGGCCAGTATTGTTCATGTTGGACCACAAAGACTGGCCACAAAGACTGGCTTAGTCATATTTTTCAGGGAAGTAGAATTTGGGTCTATGCCATTCACAAAGTGTGTCTGTTCTTTGCTGACTAAATCTTTGCAGGCCAGTGTGTGTGTATTCTCAACTGGCCAGGCTAAGCTAAATTTCACAAAACTATCAGACACCAACATGAAGCAAACTCACTTTCAATCAAAGCCCAGCATCCATACTTCTCTGAACATTTTGTATATTTCCAGTCCGCTTTACTTTGGTCTTTGACAAGCTTAATCTTCATTAACACAGCAGCAGAAACATATCTCCAAAGGAAACAGCACTTTCTGATAAACACGGAAAGTGCTGTAAGCTTTAGTCTTTTACAACAAACTTTGGTTCAAGCTTTGACATCGCAAATGCTGTAGATTAGTCACAAAATATCTACCGTTAAAGAGTAACTTTATTAAACTCAAAATTGCATTAATATCTTCCCAAATCTACTCTGTTCAAAGTAGTGGCTTTGAACTAAATCTGAAAGGTCGCAGAAATCAAAGAGCAGCCATCATATTATCCAGAGAAAGCCAGATAATAAAATGTTCAGATCATAAAAAGCCATAAAATCCCCATTCGCCTGCCTTGGGCCAAATGGCTCCCACTAATGCAGGCTACACCGCATGAATTAGCTCTGAACCCAGGAAAGTAGTGTGGTGACAGAGAAAGCTAACAGAGCAGTCACAAGCACTTGTCAACGGTTTATTATCACTGTCAAAGTTTTAAGTTGTATCCAGATTAACCAACACAATCCACTTACATATTACGGTCTCAGATCCTGAAGCATGCACTGACATTAAAAGCGTTAAAAACACACAAATATACAACATTTTTCACCATCCAAGATTCTATGATCAACATTATGGGTTAAAAAGCACCACCATCTGAAATGAATAAGCAAAAACAATGTTATTTTGATTTAAATGAGTCAAACTATTACGAACGTTAAAAGAAAAAACCCAAATTAAAGCATGAATAAACAGTTAAGTCAAAACTAACATGTATGGTCGGTGATAATGGATGCACACACTTCCTAACATTTTAGTAAAGTCACTCATTATGCAGCTCTATAAGTGACAAATGGGAGGTACAGTGATGCTCTCAGGACCCTCTCAGCCCAGAGGGTCTAGACTGGGACTTCAAAGACTGCAGGCTTTAACAGCAGTGTCCAGCATCAGCCTCTCCCTCCCGGCCACTCAAATGTGAGCCTTTCTCGACCCACATGCACTTTACAGTCATCTCTCTCAGGTTCAAGACAGTCTCAGCTGCCATGATAGCACTTTGCTTGTGCCTGCTCCAAAGGTATTCTGCATTAAGCATACGTTAGTGTGCAACTGCATCCTTTACGAGCAACAATTCTCACTTAAATGTTTTTTTTTATTATAAAACATTTACATGTGTGTTTTTTCTCTCTTATGGAGTAAATAACTTCAAAAAGGAATTTAAAATTCAGTTCCCACTTGACACATACATTTGCACTCATTCACTGCATGCGTCTTACATTATACCAATAAAGACATTTTGTGGGTGCACATATTGTAAGAAAGAAACATTCAAAGACAGCAATAGAAAAGACAAGGAAAGACGTCAATAGACCCCTAGAAACATGTGAAAAGGCCGAACACACTTTGATGAAGCCGATGTGATCCTGATACGGGCAATTCATCATAATTTTAACTGTGCACAGAATCTTATTTTGTGAACATGTATAAAAGTGATATGAAGTAGGTCAAAGCACAAAATATGTTTCTGTGAAGGTGACAATGCTGTCAATAAAAGCAGTCATCCATCTTACTCACTGACAAAAATACTTCAACGTGTCATCCACCAAACCCAGACATGCTTAGATCCAAACACGTCTACATCAAACATATTGTACAGGATTATTTTGTCTAATATTTGTCACCAATTGGTCTGAAACAGTGCTTTTGCAAACCGGATGCATTATCAGGCATCCAGAGTGACATTAAAGTAAACAGATCATTGAGAGAAAAGAGTGATGTTAACCGGTGTTTTGGGAGTGCTATGTCACACTGCACTGCCTAATACAAAAACAGCCCAGCGGCTGGTGAAAGGTGAAGTCTTTACACTTCAGTTTTGTCCTGTTGCAATGCAGCACAGCTGAGCTTATTACAAACCCCCAATCCGTCTCCTGTATGGAGAGTGTGTCACTAACGTCAGGTGGCTGGCCCTCGAAACGCTTCATTAGAAAAGCTTGGCCATCCATACCACATCCGAGAGAGCCAAATAAGGTGTCAGAGCACATTTTTCAAGTGTAGATTAAACCAATGTAACCCTAAATTAAACCAAATTACATCTGAAAATGGATGCAACCCATTGCCAGAGTGTGTTTGGAATGGTAAGAAAGGCTCAATACCATATGGACACACGGTTATGGCTCTTCTGAACCGTGATGGCTGGAAGAGTAAAGAAAACAAATACATCAAGCAGCTTTGTGCAAGACTTGAAAACCATCATTCAAATATAGCCTTTTGCAATTCAAATAATTCCAAATCCAAATTGGCAATCTTTTTAACTGTGTATCAATTCTGAATCGTGTGACAATTAGCTGTGAATTATAGTTCAATGAATCTAATAAAGCCAATATTTTATCGAAAGTCAACCCATCGAGTGCTCTGCAGCAAGCACAGGGATGGATATGCGTCTTTCTAAAGACATGTCTCTGTAATGTTGTTCACTTATTCTATTTCTTTCACTCATTTGGACAAGACAGAGAAGCTGAGGCCACTTGTTCTTTCATCTATCATGGACCAAAGGACCATTAGAGTCTGTGGAGATTAAAGGATGCACTCCGTCCGACCATGGCCAGCCTGTTTACTGCCCACAATGTAAGAGGAGGTGCATTAAGGAATGCTTTTCATACTGGTACCAGCTGAAATTGTACAGCAGAGAGTGTCTGGGCCACTGCAGGATGACTTTAGAGATAAACTCACCGCTAATCAATTACACATCATTTTTCCCTTGCGATTCGAGTTCTCAAAGCTGTCGTCCTGAGCAGCACTCAGGAAGAGTACGATCAAGAAATGATTGGCAGAGTGTGAAATGTGTAGTACGTCAAACGATGGTGCAGCAAAACTCCACTTACAAAATGAGAAAAAAAGTCTGATAGCAAAAAAGTAATGCATGATAAATACAATTATTTTCTTCCTTATTTCTTCAAGTAGAAACACCAGTAAATGGCTGATACTCTTGGGTCGCTCAGTCGATTAATCGGATATGGAAAATTGCATATTTCAACCAATGTTTTAATGTAAATGATGACAATTTATGATGAGAAAATGGAAATCGATCAACCAGAAAAGTCTGCCAAACACTTATTTGGTCAGTTCCAATCCTGCACCGGTGTGTCATTCCATTTTTGGATTAATGCACAATAGACGGAAAATACTTTGTCCAAATCAAATTCTAAAAAAGATAACTATTATTTAAGATGTTTCTACTGCCATCAGAAGCTTTATAATCAACAGCCGATAGTAGCCTCATTTACAATATTTTACACTACTTCAACACTAGGTTGCACTTCGGCTGTATAAACAGACTCCCTTATCTTTAGCTGAAGTGGACATCAGTACCAACACACTCATCACTGCCACGGCGAGTGAGGTCCACGGAGAGGCCGGGACTGATGAGCTGTGGCCTCAGTCTTAGATCAGTGTCCGGTCCATTGTGCCGATATGCTGCGACACACGCCCAGTATCTCCCTCGAAGCAGGCTCTTATCATGGCCCTGAACCAGCACGGTCTCTGCGGATGCCCTCAGCACTATGTCTGCAGAGCTGCACAGAGCCGGAGATGGATGCACTCCGAAATCTGCGGCTATTGTTCCGCTTCTATCTGCAGTCTGTGTAATCTGTGATAATGTTGAAGAACCGAGATGCTTTGTTCTGTCGATTGAGCCAAAAAAAGAAGGGGTTGGGGGTGATAGGAGTGTTAAATAAATAAGTATGTGTACCATAACCTGTACATCTTGTGACTGTGACGAGAGCTGCGTTCGACAGCCATCGCAGTATTCTCAGAGCTGATATTTTGATTAGAGGGAAGTGTGAGGTATCTATCATGTTGACATGTGTAGGCACACAACCTGACTATTGGCCCATTTACACATATTCATTCATCATCATTGGTCACAAACTGCATCGTTAAACACCTTCAGGCAAAATCGTATCAATCTTTATCAACTTTCATAGCTTGATAGAAAAAAAGATATATTCAGGCAGTATCGTAAATTTAATAAAAGCAATCGAAATCTGATGTTTCACTTCAAAAGCAGTGATGTTCCAAAAGATCTAAAAACAGCTAGAAGAGTCATGAATTGTGCTTGTATAGAAACACACCAAGACAAAAGGCGGTTAGATGTACACACTGTTTTTGTAATATCCTTATTTAAATAAAAATAAAAAACTGAAATCTGATTAACTGGTTGAGACTAATGACAGGGAATAATTGTTTGACATCAATGCAGTTAAAATCCAGAATAGTCTTCTTGGCAGACCCTTGTGGACATACTGTAAAGCAGCTTTACTCCATTGTGCGCACTCCTTTGTCTGAACTGCACTCTTTGAAGTAAATTAATGCTTCAGTTAAGGTGTTGTTTGTTTGTGGTTCCAACTTGCATGTTGTCTTGTCAAATTGTCTATAAGTTTGCTTTGTCTGAAAACACATCCGAATAACATTGAATATAGTCAAGTATCTGCAGTTAATCACTAACTCATCCTCATGACAACATAACTTTTGCACCTTATAGTAGTAGCAAGTTCCATCCATCCATTAATTTTCTTCCCTTTATCCCTTTATCCTTATTCTGGGTCTGGCGGGTGGCAGTCAGAGGTACCACCCAGTACACAGAGCACCAGCCCCTCACGGATCCTCCTGCAGGTGGGGAGTCCACGGAAGATGACTGCTCTGTCAGTGATTTCAATATAAGTCAAAAAATAAACAAATATATACCTTTTGGATGAGTTGGATAAAGCAAACATTTATTTGACTCACATGAACGCAAACAGGCGCGCACCTACACACACACAAACGCACACAGAATCACTCTCTCTCTGACCCTACGCCTGTCTCTCTCTATAAGCCACAGTCATTTGATCCTAATTATTTAATTTTGTATATTTCATTCAAATGGAAATAGTGTAATGTACAGTATATTTTAGTTCCTCATTTGTGCTGAGCAAGAAAGTCATTATCCATTGAAGTTCCCTGTATGTTCGTTAAGGAATAGACAAAAACAAAAAAACAGTACAGCTTTGCGATAGTGTTTTCCGTTTCACATGGTAACAACTTTCTGCACATTTCTTTTTAAACTTTACTAGCTTTGATCTCGTTAAAAGCTTAGCACTGGCTTTCACATGTTGTGCATTCACAGCACGCGAGGAGCTGTTCCGAAAAGCGCTCTGGAGAAGTCTCTCTAGACATGCCTTCATGAATAATAATACTTTCCACTTGATCACCCCACAGCTTAGATAGCCATCAGTCAACAATGCATCCCCCGTACAGCAAGTAGCAATCCGGGATGGTGGTGCAACTCCAACCACAAAAGTCAGCCTGGAACATTAGCTTGTTATTTACAGCCGGCAATAAGCTCTATAAAACCTTCCTTATGCCACGGTGTTGATGGATTCCCTGAGTGCATGTTACAGCCATCATCGGGACGCGAACAAGAGCCGCAAACAGAGGACATCAACAGCAAAGTAATCCTGCACTGTGGCATCATTTGGCACCGTCCCTTCGCCGCATCCATAACACCACAGAGCAGAGAGAGTGCAGCAGCAGCAACGCGAGTCGTATAAAACACCTCGGTCTACAGTGAGAAACTAAAAAACACATGGGACGCTATAAACAAATATGACCCCTAAAAGATCCAATCATAGTCTCTCACTTTCACGGTGCTGCGAAATGACTTGCAATAAACAGGGCGGGTGAAGTCAATGATACGGAGGGGTGGCAAAGTTGAAGAGATGTTTTGAAGATTAGAAAGAAAAGGAATGTTTTGAAAGATTTTTTGGTCTTACTTTCTCACAAAGGATGATAGATTATATCACGATAGAAAAGTGCAGATGATCTACTGATTAAAAAATAAATTCATATATTCAAACGGGCAGCACGGTGGAGTGGATAGCACTCCCGCCTCTCAGCAAGAAGGTCCAGGGTTTGAATCCCGGTAGGAACAGGGCCTTTCTGGGTGGAGTTTGCATGTTCTCCCCATGTCTGTATAAGTTTCCTTCGGGTACTCCGGTTTCCCCTACCACTAAAAACATGCACAATAGGTCTGGCATGCCCGCTCCCATCTCTGTGTGGAGTGAGTGCCCAAATGCCCAAAAATAACAATTGTAAACCGCTTTGTGACTCTGGTCTGTGAAAGACGGTATATAAATAAAGATTACTTACTTACTTACATACATTGAAGGGTTTCCTTTTTTTCTTAAGTTTAATGAATACATTAGGATCACAATACATCACCCTTGCAGATGCACTGGAACTGATCTGCGTTATCACCTGACCATGACAATATGGATTTGCAAGTGGGAATTTATACACATACATTGAATTTGAAGATAATTGAGAAAAAAAGAAAGATAAACAAAGTACAATAAAAGAAAAAAGAAAAAACTATTTTACTTTGATCTACACATACCTGATAATATACAAAACAAAAGGGTTTAATGTCATACTCTGGGTCAGAAAATCATTGTACACTATTGAGTCATGATTAAATACAATGGCTTTGAATAAGGCTTAACGTTTTAGAGCCTTCCCAAAGGCCTTCATGAGTAAAGGAGACTAAACATGTTCATTTTCCTGCCCGGGTACTAAGAAGGTAATGACTGCGACTGACAGTGAAGTCCTTGAAAGCAGTGGAAAGCTCAATCTGCAATCTCCAATTGGCTTTAGAGCTAAAATGTCCACTTCCATTTAAGCATTCATTGGAAGGGAATTGATATATTTTGTGCCTTGTAAAGGACAATTGACAATTTTGACTTTTGCAGGACTGGCCTAACAACTGCAATTTCATGTCATCAACTCTTGAGTGCTTACATTTCATCGTTGAACAATTAATCCAGGGCAAATGAGAAACTCACGTTCACATTGCTATTCGACAATCAACAAACAGGAAGGGAGGTGAAACAGAGGGTGAAATGAAGCACAGAACAGTCAATTACTATGCACTTCATGGTCCACATCATTCAGTTGAGGCAACTATCAATGTTTAAAACCTTGTATCGTGTCAAAAGTAAGAAACTATTGTCTGCTGACAAGTATGAATTGATTTATTTCAATGCATATTTGTATAGCCCTAAATCAGCCAGAATACTGAATTGCCAAAACAGTTTGAACACAGGAAATGCAATAATAAAGACATAGAAGCCATTGGTCCATAGGAAGCAGGATGTCCATGAATGTTTTCTTAAAAGCGAATAAATGACCCTAAATCAGCAATGAACATTTGATAATTAGTAAACAACATAAGCCCAAACAGTATGTGTGAGTCTTTAAGTTCTATCAATTAAAGCTTATCAAATGGGACAATCGGACAAAGAACTAATTATTACATTTATACATTTAGGAGGTAATAAGATAATATGCATATGATCCATATCTGTAAAAAAAATGTATCTGACTTAAACAAGTGAAGGTTACATCCCCAGGGTTTGATTATAATTTTGTAGCAGGGGAGCAAGATTTGGATGTTACGATGCGATGCATGTTCACAATTTGTTGAATTGGTCTATGCATTTCTGCATAGACCAATTAAACAGTCTACAGCCTATTTAAGCCCCGATTAGTCACAGCCAGGCTTTTAATTTGACATGCATGCTCTACACCGGCAGAGCGGCCGATCAAGCGGAGCAGCTGAATCTCATGTCTGTTACGGCCAATGGGCACCATGGCATCAATGAATACCTGCTTCTCACAGACACGCACTGCCTCACTGCTTCTTACATAAAGAGCATTCACTGAAACTAATTTTAAAAACGAAGGAAAAAAAATAATTAATGGCAGCCACAAATCAATTATGACCAGAAATACATGATGTGAGAGATCAATATACAATCAATGATCAACCAGAGCAAAAAAAGATCAGAAAAGGAAAATGCACAGAATAAAATCAGGACTCGTCAAACAACCGGATAAAAATAAGCACATACAAACAAGGCCAAACAAATTAGAACTTCAACTCCACACAAAACCACGCCAAATCCAAAGAGACGCAACTGAAACACTAGCTTGAAACCATTCACTGACTATACAAACAACTGTAAGTTCAACTGTTGTAATAACTATGAAGATAAACAGACTTTATCTTGAATACTGACACCCACACCACATTTTAAGAACCGCAGCCTTACCTTATCAAGATTCTGTTCGATCCAGGCCTTGACTGTGTCCAGGGCTATGTCGGCTGCAGGCTCATTGGGAAAACCTGGCAAAGAAACACGCACAAAACGTGTCAATAACAGGAGTATACAACATGCAGAAGGCAGGAGGCATGGGGAAGATAAAGCACACTGACAAACCATATCTCCACAGGTAAAAGCCTTATCTACTAAATCAATGGAAAGCAACTGTCTCCTGAAGCAGCTGTCGGATAAATGCAGGAGATTTGCAGTAACAGATGCACAAAGATGGAAAACATTTCAGTAAATAAGTGTACATAGAGCAACATCAGGCCACTCATCAGCTCTTGTAGAACTGCTCGGGTGGTGACTGCCACTGTTGCTTACGTGTAAATGAAGTGGTATAGACGTAAAGCTGCATCAACTTTGTGTACAGGTACACAAATAATGTTGTGTGAAAGGCTACTTACAGTGGGGCAAAAAAGTATTTAGTCAGCCACCAATTGTGCAAGTCTCCCACTTAAAATAATGACAAAGGTCTGTAATTTTAATCATAAGTACACTTCAACTGTGAGAGACAATGTGGGAAATCACATTTTAGGATTTTCAAAGAATTTATTTGTAAATGATGGTGGAAAATAAGTATTTGGTCAATAACAAAAAATCAACTCAATACTTTGTAATATAACCTTTGTTGGCAATAACAGAGGTCAAACGATTACTATAGGTCTTTACCAGGTTTGCACACACAGTAGGTGGTATTTTGGCCCATTCCTCCATGCAGATCTTCTCGAGAGCAGTGAACACAGATTTTCAATGGGGTTGAGGTCTGGAGACTGACTAGGCCACTCGTCCTATCTCCTTAGCAGAAAAACACCCCCATGCTTCACAGTAGGTATGGTGTTCTTGGGATGCAACTCTTTCTCCAACACGATGAGTTGAGTTTATACCAAACAGTTCTACTTTGGTTTCATCTGACCACATGACATTCTCCCAATCCTCTGCTGTATCATCCATGTGCTCTCTGGCAAACTTCAGACGGGCCTGGACATGCACTGGCTTCAGCAGGGGGACACGTCTGGCACTGCATGATTTGATTCCCTGTCGTCATAGTGTGTTACTGATGGTAACCTTTGTTGCTTTGGTCCCAGCTCTCTGCAGGTCATTCACCAGGTCCCCCCGTGTGGTTATGGGATTTTTGATCACCGTTCTCATGATCACTTTGACCCCACGGGATGAGATCTTTCGTGGAGCCCCAGATTGAGGGAGATTATCAGTGGTCTTGTATGTCTTCCATTTTCTGATAATTGCTCCCACAGTTGATTTGTTCACACCAAGCTGCTTGCCTATTGTAGATTCACTCTTCCCAGTCTGGTGCAGGTCTACAATTCTTTTCCTGGTGTCCTTCGACAGCGCTTTGGTCATGGCCATAGTGGAGTTTGGAGTCTGACTGTTTGAGGCTGTGGACAGGTGTCTTTTATACAGATAATGAGTTCAAACAGGTGACATTAATACAGGTAACGAGTGGAGGACAGAAGAGCTTCTTAAAGAAGAAGTTACAGGTCTGTGAGAGCCAGAGATCTTTGTTTGAAGTGACCAAATTATTATTTTCCAACATAATTTACAAATAAATTCTTAAAAAATCCTACAATGTGAATTCCTGGATTTATTTTTCACATTCTGTCTCTCACAGTTGAAGTGTACCTATGATCAAAATTACAGACCTCTGTCATTATTTTAAGTAAGTATTTAACAATCGGTGGCTGACTAAATACTTTTTTGCCCCACTGTATGTGTTGTATACAAGAATATATAGACACGTACATACATATTAAAACTAGGGCTGTCAAACTATTAAATTTTTTTTATTGAGTTAATTACAGCTAAAAAATGTATTAGTCATAATTAATCGCATTTCAAACTATAAGCAAAATTATGCCAGATTTCCCTGTAAATGGTTTTTTGTTCGAAAAGATAAATGACAACATATTAATTATTGTGCCTCTTGCTGGTGGCTTGTAGGATGGGTCGAGGAATGCAACCAACATGAACTGGTCAAGGGTCAAGGGAATAATTAGTAACCCCAGCTTTAATTTAGCAAGTTTAGTTGCGCTTTGGGAGGAGACACGGACACTTTCTGAGGCTCCATAGTTCAGCTTCAGAGGTGTATTTATTGCGTGCACAGGTTACGCAAAGACACATCAGGCAGAGAATAGTTCGGTGGCGTGTATGGTCTTGGATATGACCACGTTACGGCGGCGCCATTTGCTGTGTTGTTGTCAAACCGGCTTACGGCCGGTGGAGGTGAACCGCTGTCCAGAGCAGCTGCAGCTGCCCCGGGTCAGAACACTGCAGCCACGGAGGATGCGGAATCCCGTTTAGAGAGCACTGTTGCCATCTTACACACGCATGTGTCCGGGGCACTTCAGAGTGTTATTGTGGGATGCATGGGCGGGTCATACTGCACATACGATACACCATTTTTAAAAACGGGATTAAAGAAAAACATTAATTAACGTACGTTAACGCCATAATTTTTGTTTCAGTTCAGAATCATCATTAAGAGTGTTCTTTTCCAACTGATTGAAATCCATGTGGAAAAATAAAGCACTCAGATTAGTGCAGAGTAAGGCTTGCAGGTGCCCTGTCAGTCATCCTGTTTGACAGGTGAAAATTTCACTGAATACATTTGAGAGTCTCTCATTTTAGTTTGAAATATGCCTTTGTGAAAAAGCAGAATATTGAACAGTGTAATTTTATTCTCAGTTCTGCAGCCTACTATAAACACAGCTCATTGTACAGAACTGGCATTATTCAGTAAAGTATAATGCCAACTCAGGACCTCTTATACTGACTTAACACGACATATTGATCTCCACAGTACAGATTGCACTTGTATTAATTTTTAATAGGGCCAGCATAAGGAGAGTTCTGCTGATCCCGAGATCATTTGCTGCCACTGTAGAGAACTTCCCTGGCTTGACACTGTGAGCTATGAGTGAGAGTGAGCTATTGACTTAAAAAGCCCCTGGGCCAGGCCTGCTTTAGCGCCAGTGTATGTGCCATTACCAAAAGCGCTGACAATCTGCTCCCTGTCAGAGTCTAGTGTTTCAGTTGTCTTCCTTGTAGAGTAATTATTGTTGAGCGCGGCCTTTCAAGCCTTCACCAGACTACAGTATTCCCCTTACTTACAAATCTGTGCGCAGACTTCAAAACGCTTTTCTTCTTGGCATCTCCACTGAGTTCAAACCAGGTGACTTACAACCCATTTTACTCCACAGACTGGACATAAAGAGCGAACCATCTTTGTATCATAACCCATAACCCTTTAAGACACTAAAGGTTACGGTAAACACTGTCATTTTCCCTACGACAGAGTTCATGACCTCAATTTCAACTCCCACCGGCTCACAGAAGGGCCATGTCACAGATCCAAGTAGTTGGTCAAAGCAAACATTTTATCCAGAGTTTTTTTTTTTTTTGGGTCACTGCACTGTTTGAATACCCCGAGACCTTTCCAACAGACTAACAAATATAGCCCGTGTCCCCTCTCACCTCTGTATTGGATATAAAAGTGAAAAATCAAATCGCCTCAAAGACAAATCCATACAGTATTATTTCATCACACAATTGGGGCTGCGCCGTCAAAGCCACTGAATATAAATACTCTTAAATCAACTGCCTTCTCTGTCAAAATGTGTCTCCGCTTTCATCCATGCTACCTGCAGTTTCAGAGACTATTTCTGATGTCTCTGTCTTGTCCGTGTTGAACTTCTCCTCCTGCTTGGTGTTTGACAGCGGAGGCAGAGTAAGTCAGAAGGGGCTGGAGCGCTGCTGAGCCCTCCCTGAGCAGCTCGCCGAGTCGTGGGTGAACATATGTGAGATGAATACCAAGCCGCGCAATGACAGCCACGTCTACAGCTACTCGCTAGTGTCGAGAAGTTTGAAAGTGAGTCAAAGAAAGTGGTTCTCAAACATCGGTTGTTGGAGGGACGCAGGGTTCGTCGTCTGGTCTTTTTTGCAGTTGTGATGGTGTATAATCTGGAGGTATTCAAAAAGCTTATTTTGTCCGGGCGAGGACCAATTACAACTTTGTTTTTTCATACTTTACTCACGGTTAGGGGTTTAGGCATGTCTAGTTTTACTTTACTCAACCTTTGTCTGATCTCAGAGAATATTTGCACCCTTGGTAACTTGATTTGTTACACACCAACGGGGGGGGGTTGGGGGTTTAATGTAATTGTCTATGTGTTTGTTTGTGTAGGCAGGATTGCGCAAAAACTACATTACAGCAGATGGAACTTAAACTGTGTTGGTGGGATATTTGGATTTGGTTTTGTATTTCAAATTGTTTTTCTTATTTGCTTCCTTTGATTCATATAGATCGTGCATTTTGGTATGATTTGACATGAGGATGGTTAAAACATGGATAATTCAGTTCACTCTTGAGGTACACATGTATTGCTAACCTATAAGTCCGTTCCCTGATAAGTCTCCATTTTGTGATGCCACCTTATTTACAACTGAATTTGAGAAATATTTCATAATCCTCTAGTAGCCACAAAACTCTCCAAACTACTGGTCAGAGAGATAGCAAAGGTTCTTGTTCACAGCTCCCTGCCCTTCAAACAGCCATCCCCAGGAGCTGCAGCCCCCCTGGTGTAATCCAGGATGCCAAAGCCGCTCAGCGCTTGGTCAGCCAGCCTGCTTAGGTGTGTCTGTTGAATGCATTAAACCTTTTGCAGTTGTTATCACCTAAGACTTTGTTTCTCTTTGTTAAAGCTGCACACATTTGCAGGTGTACTCTCACTTCAGCTAGAAGGCAAACAGATGTGGCGCTGATGTGAAAGCTGCGGGAAAAAGAGGCTCCAGAGAGACAAGGCCAGCTGTTTAAAAGGAGCAGACACGTGGGAGAGGTGCCACAAAGGTAGGCATAAGTAAACGCAGATGAGAAGTACCCATTTCTTTGCACTCCCATATTATTCATGTGAGAATAATCTGTTCCTCTCGATTTTCGTCTACAAAAATCTAGAGGAACAGGGAAATGTAGAAAATATACAATGTGTGAAGCAAAAAGTAGTTCATGGACACGAGGCAAAGCTTATTTTCTTAAAGGTTATATTTGTAGCAGTTTTATATAGAGTATGCATCCCAAAATCTTAGGGTTTTATGAATTTAAAAAACAGAAACCATAAGCAACTAACCCAAGAATAGTATTTACCTTGAACTTAAGTATACAGGTTAATATTTGTTAAACTTTTTTTCAAACTAAAGATAGGGATTTTGTTTTATTAAGTAATGAGTGGTGCTATACGTGATATTCACTTATCTAGTGTCGTATGCTTCTCATTCCTACTAATGAATGCAGCATTGAATTTTACCCACTGTAGGACAAATAAAGGGTCTCTCGATCTTCATCTTACTCCTAAACATTGTCTATAATTATTTAACTGTAATACAAAACATTAGTTTATTGCAGGCACAACATGTCGATGAATCAATCTGAAGGTCATGTATTCATTCGATTTATGGAGAGGTGAAGAGAAGGAGTTTACAATAACAACATTATTTTCTTTTCAATTAATGTTGTCAAAAATATATGTAATTTGGCTTTACAGCACTAATAACAAACCATAAAATAGTTAGTGATGGATGTAAACAAAGGAAAACTATAAGAGTACTTTATCTGATCCCCAAGGTCAACATCCTGTTCACCTTTGTCGCTTCGATGATCGTCCGTCTCTTTGACAATATCCACATCCTCACCTCTCCTCACCTCTCCTCACCTCTCCTCACCCCCCACTTCTCCCCATCGTCTGTTTTTCACTCCGGACTGGCCGCACATTTCTTCTCTGTTGCACGCTGATAAAACAACTTCCGTCATCACTTCTGTAACCTTGCCTGGTCATACACTCATGGACAATTGATGATGCCAACAAGCGACTGGGTGAGCTCCCTAAACTTGGAGCGCTTTCCCCAACCCGTCTGTCCCGTTCCCTAAATCTGGTGCGCTCCATTTACCGTGGAGGCCTAATCCGTCAGTGCGCGTCGCAGAGCTTGGCATGGCGATGGAGCTTCCTGCGGGTATACTGCTTGCATGGCTCGGATCGGCTCCCCTCTGAAGCCGTATGCTGGGAATGTGTGCGACTCGGGGAGATTTGTCTTAGTGAGGCGCGCTGATGGGATGTGTGCTCGCGGTGCGCTGATGAGGACTCAGGTGGTGCGCTGTTATTTCTGCTGAAGGCCCTTGTGCTTTATCACAGGGCAGAGCGCAGCAGCATCCACCCACCCAACGGGGGGAGAAAGAACAGATGGAGGAGACTGAGGGAGAGAAGTGACAAATGCAATGGGAGTGGAGAGGGTGGGTTTTTTGTTTTAAAAAAGGCTGGGAATCAAAGAACAATAATGATTGGCAAATGTACAAAATACAATATGGATTACTATGAAGATATACCTTAAAATGTTATATCACATTTTTCATATTTTAGGTGTTTCCACGCTACAGACACAGGTTTTGTTGAGTTTTGAGCTGGGACAACCGTGGGAACAGCTTTTCACCATAACAAAGACAGGGACGTGTCAAACAAACTGACAACTTTCAAAATAAGTGTTCTTAAGTCACAGCGCAGTGCACCTACAACCCTTAAGTATGACAGAAAGCTTATCTAGATAGATCAATTATTAAAAAATGCAAATAAATACACGTTTTTAAAAGGAAAGCGCAGCGAGTTCAAAGAACATTTTTGATGGTACCTTTTTGTTGCCTTTACATGGCTTAGTATTTCCCTCTTGACGTGACGTTTTAGAACCATCTTCACCAGACCAATTTGTCGACTATTACAAGTGTTTTTGTCTCTCTAAATTACTTCTATTTCACTTCACGAGGCGGGTAAAATGGACATGTGACCCAGGCAACCCAGGGATTTGGGGTGAGAAACCTGTGTTTTTGCTTTGCGGGAGTGACATTTTGAAGTTTGTAATTAGGTCTTAATATTTTTAAGAGCATAGAAATGAAATCAAATGAATTGCAAATAAATTGCTGCTAGATAAGGGTTTTTTCCAGCTCTCGTTTTTAAACAGATCTTTTATGTGCCAGTCAAAACATTTTGCCTGTACATGTACATTCACACCCCCTGTAGTTTGCATAAACAGAGACACAGGAATTATTATTATAAATATTATTATTATCTATTATAATCTATTATTTCAGAACATTAGAACATTTAGTTACATAACACGGTTATGGCAAAACTTCACCATTGCATTTACACTGCACCTGGACGGACAAGAGATTACACACCATTTTGAAAATGTACTTATTACAGACTGAAAGGAAGCATGGGACATGGAGAGAAAAAATCCAATAAGGTGAAGGAGCGGGCAAATAAGGGAGGTATAGCTTCAACTGATAATGCATTAGGTTAAGAAGAAATTAAACAAAGGATTACTGTATCAGGAAGGAGAAACACATGACTTAATATCTCCAAATAGCCAGTGGTTATGCAGTCATGACAACAACAAGTTCACCCAGTCTCTCCCACTGTGTTGCTGCTATTTATGTACACTAAAATTGCAAGCCAGTGAGATTAAGTTATAAACTCAAAATCACCCTTTCAAATCAAGTGGAAATATAGATTTACGGTGGATATTTTTTCCATAGCTTTTATTTGAAAGACTGATTAATCTTTAACAACATAAAATAGTCTCATTTATTGGACAAATCTTGATGATGATTAATATGAAATGAATGATGAAGTTATTTGGAAAAGGCTGTTTGATTTCCCCAAATTTTGAAAGTACGTTTTTCATCACTGCCCCATGTCAGAGGAGGGAGTTACGCCAAAGGGAGATTTCTCTTGAAACAGAATTCACATTTCTTATGCCTATGATCTTGAGCATGTAGGACCTTTGTTAATAAGAAGAAAAAAGTGAGCCCTCTCTAATCTGTGATGCAACCAGCCGACACAACCCCAGCCCTCTCTTAGGCGAATGCAAAACACCTTTAAGAACACTGCTCTTCAACCCTGGGTGACTTTTAGGGATTTTAGACTGAACTACAGAGCAAATCTTTGGAGTGCAGCACCAAAACATGCTGCTGATGTAAAGCAGTGCAAATGTTTTTTTGATGTGAAAAAAAATATTATGTTAAGAATAATTTTACCCCTTAGGTGCATTTTTCATCTTTCCAGAAATTGGAAGTAACACAGACAATAGATGGAGCCCTGGAGACAGAAGACTACAGAAATATAGTAGAGATTTAATAAAATAAGAAATATGTAAGAACAAGGAAGGTAAATGTTTGTGGGGATACCGGGGTGCCTTAAAGTGTCCTGGATTCAGTTGAGTTCACTTAATTCAGCCTATACCTGATTTATCTTTTAAATAGTTCATGTTCAAAAATGCATATTGATGCATAATGAAAAAGTGGCCTCCCAACAACTTACTGAATTTTTAACAATGAATAATTCTTTTGATATGTTCCAGTCTGGGTTTAGACCCCACCACAGCACTGAGACCGCTCTAGTGAAGGTAACAAACGACATTCGACTTCACACTGATGCAGGTAAAGTCACAGTTTTGGTCATGTTAGATCTTAGTGCCGCGTTCGACACTGTCGACCATGAGATCCTCATGCAGAGACTGGAGGACTGGGCTGGTGTCACTGGCACAGCCCTAGACTGGTTTAGGTCTTACCTGGAGGATAGGAAGTACTCTGTGGAGATTGGAGACTGCGTCTCAGATGATGTGGCCCTGACCTGTGGTGTACCACAGGGGTCGATCCTGGGACCTCTCCTATTTAATCTCTACATGCTGCCGTTAGGTCAGTTAATACAAAGAAACAAAGTGTCCTACCACAATTACGCTGACGACACTCAGATCTATGTCTCACTGACTGCAGGAGAACATGGACCACTGGATTTGCTCCTTCACTGTATCCAACAGATCAGTGACTGGATGCAAAATAATTTCCTCCAGCTAAATACAGACAAAACCGAAATCATTGTCTTTGGTCCCCAGAAACAAAGAGAGGGCGTCATTTGTCAACTTCAGTCTCTCTCCCTACTTCCTTCAGACAAGGTCAGAAATTTGGGGGTAATACTGGACTCAGACCTAAATTTCAATAGCCACATAAAATCAATAACATCAACAGCTTTTTACCATCTGAAGAACATTGCCAAAGTTAGAAATATAGTGTCCAGGGCAGACTTGGAGATTCTTGTCCATGCATTTGTCTCCAGCAGGCTAGACTACTGCAATGGCCTGCTTACAGGTCTGTCCAAACAGACCTGTAAGCAGCTGCAGTACATCCAAAATGCAGCAGCTAGAGTCCTGACAGGAACCAGGAAGTATGACCATATTAGTCCGGTCCTCAGGTCTTTGCACTGGCTTCCTGTGGCTCAAAGAATAGATTTTAAAACGGCTCTGCTTGTGTACAAGTCTCTCCATGGCCTTGCACCAGAATACATTAGTGACATGTTGGTGTCATATGAACCAGCCCGGACTCTGAGGAGCACAGGGACTGGCCTCCTGCTGGTGCCCAGAGTGAGAACCAAACATGGGGAGGCTGCGTTTCAGATCCATGCAGCTAAGATCTGGAACAATCTCCCTGAAAATGTGAGGGAGGCGTCTACTCTGTCAATGTTCAAATCCAGGTTAAAGACTGTTCTGTTTGCCTGTGCATACAACTGAAGGATTTTATCTCCATTTTTAATGCACTGCTGTCATTTATTTATTTTTTTAAATTTCTTGTGTAATTTTGAAAGTTTTAATGGTTTTATTCTTTTGTGTGATTTTAATGTTTTAATTGTGTTTTAATCTTTTGTGTGATTTTAATGTTTTAATTGTGATTCTGGTGTTTGTTTTATGTGATGATTTGTGATGTGGACTGTGAAGCGCTTTGTGTTGCCATGTGTATGAAAGGCGCTCTACAAATAAACTTTGATTGATTGATTGATATTACTATACAAGTTGTATTAAAACTCATTTTTTTTATTACAAAATTCAGCTATTTGATTCAGATTGTGTGATGCAATTCAGATGTGATCCAGATTGATTCACACTTTGCGTGATGCTAGTTCTTCTCTACTTGCACAATGAGGGGCGGTACTGTTGCAAACAGGCCACGCCTCCTCTAGCATCTGCAGCGCAGGTAAAAAAAGAACAGGATGGCAGCTGAAGGAGGTTTAACGCAGAAAGTGGCTATATGTCCTCTGGCTGTAACTGCATACACAGCAAAACAGCCCAAAAGATGAAGAGAAAACTAAAGCGAAAAAATGATCAAAGAAGAAATCAAGCCCAGGTGAACATAGGAAGCTTACATAGTATCCGTGCTGGAGAGAGACCTGCAAGAGCAAGACTACCTCGGACTGAATTTTGATTTGAATATTTCAGTTATCGTACTGTACAGTATATTTTGTAAGCAGTGCGTTGCTTTAGTACCATTTCATCAATGATCGCAGGACAGCTTACGATAAGTTGTGCTAATGATAATGTTTGATACCTATATCAGATCGCTTCTAAAACTAGATGGCTTCGTGTGAGGAGAGCTTCTCAAAATGAGAAGTCTGTGAGCGAGTTGGGGGGCAGTGCTCAACATTAAAACTGAAAAATACCTTGCAGAATCTGGTATAGCTGCTTTAATTCAAACTTATATTTATTGCAACTTTAAACAATACAAAATATCCATCCATCCATTCATTTTCTTCCCCTATATCTATTTCTGGGTTGGGGGTGTCAGTCAGAGCTGCACCCAGTACAGAGCACCAGCCCCTCACTGATCCTGCTGAAGGTGGTGAGTCCACAGGAGACTTGATCTTTCAGCTGGGGCTTCAGGTAAAGTAGGGTTAAAAAAGGACACAACACAGCAGTCATCAGTGGGAGTCGTGAAGTAGGTCTTATGGTGGGCTCGAACCCACGACCTTCATTCCCAAACAATACAAAATTGATACATAAAATAATCAAAAATATATAGCTTGAAAATCGCTTGAATGAGGCAAACGCTTATTTGCCTCCAACCCCTCTTTCTACCACACACACGCACACTACTTTGTCGCCTAGAGGGTTGATAAGTGAATGTTTTTGGCTATATGCAAAACAAAGTCATTATCAGAATATGGATCAGCAGAATGGACTGCATTGTGAATTCAAATGAAATAAAGCTGTTTACACAAACTTAATAAAAATAAAAATAATAAATATCAAATGATAATGTTCCACCGACACACTATTATGCTTATGTGGTGTTTTTAAATGTAATTTACATATTGTGTAATGCAAATTGTTTTCCATGCAACCAACATACAGGTAAAATTCAGACTTTATGTTGAATTGTTCCTGATTTGTGTGTATAAACAGAATACAACGATGAAATACAAAAACGTAATAATGAGAAAAGAAGCTCTTCTGCAGACACCAAATGTTTCACACAATACCCTTCTACAAAAAAAATTGTAGCTAAGGTGTTTTTGTGTTTTTGTGTGCAGAGCAGCAGCATCGCCGCGGTAACACAGGGCGAAGTCAACAACATGTCTGCAGCATGATGCATTCCCAGTCTTTGTTTGCAAATATATGGGCAGACTGCAGGCGCATTTTGCCGACCACACCACTTCTGCTTCCCCGAGTGTACGCCAACTGTGAATATTTTGTTATCTTTAGCTTTTTATTTTAATGTGTTTATTTCTTTGGCATATGCCCACTCTGTAAAATATTCTATCAATATGTAATGTCTATCCTACGCCGAAATGAAGTGGGAATTGTTGTTGTTAGTTGTTGGTCAGGCTGCTGTCCCAATACCCAGAGCTGTCTGCCACTTAGCTGCCTTCTCTTGCCTCTGGCTGTGTGTTTGCTGTTTGAACATTCACAGCGTGTGTTGAAGTCGCCAACTGTAAATTTATGTGAAACGAGAAGCAAGAAAAATGTCAATGTTTTTTTTCATTCTAAAAGTCTTCAACAAATGCTTTAATATTGTGAAGTTACTGTTTCAGATTCAAAAACATGGAGTTAACATGGCCCACAACTTTTTTTTAAACCCGTATTCAAACAGTATGCAGTGGTTTGTGCTTGTGCTTCAAAGCAAGAAGGAGATTGTATGTTCTTCCTGTGTGTAGGTTTCCTGCGGGTGTTCCGGTTTCCCCTACAACAAAAACATGCACAATTGTCCCCCATAACACTCTCCCCGACCCCACTCCCACTCTCCTCTTTTTGGGGCAAAACAAGCTATTTCAAGGAGATCTTAGGTATTTTAGGTCAGTAATTGTATATTAAAATAATATACATCTACAATATAAACAAGGCCATTTATTCTGGTTTATATTACTTCAGAAAATGAATAATAAGAATAAGGTGAATCATATCCAATAGCAACAAACAGATATGAAATATTGGTGTGCATCTGTGAGACAGACCAAAACATTTATATAATTATCGGCCCTCTTGTAAATGGGCCAACCCAGTGTCTGAAAAGGAAAGGCTGGAGGTTGAAGGAGCCCTGGACAGAAGGAGAAACCCATTATGTTCTCCAGAGCGGAGGGTCACTCCGTGGAGGGCACCAGTGCAGTGTGTTGATCTGGAAAAGGGGGAGGAGGGGTGAGGGCTAGTCACCCCCATCAGAGCCCAGAGGAGAGGTGAGCTGACCTGGGGTGGAGGACGCAGCAGCACCCCCAGGACTGCAGCCTGTGTGGGAGTCAAACGGCCCGGAGTCACTGGACACACCGGAGCTGTGACCATGACCGAGTTTACACCGAAGGAGAAGAGCAGAGATGGAAGGAGAGAGGAGTGGGGGGAGGAGGGTAAGACAGAGTCGGCTCCGTGGCTCAAGACCTTCACTGGAACCAGTCCGTTAAGGTGAGGGCAAGGTTTTGTCCTAAATGCTAAAATTAACACCCATTTCAACTATGCTGCCTGACAGGTATACAGAAGAGTATAGTAGGAAATTAACTTTCACTTTGTAAGGGCCTTACAGTGCAGATATTTTTGTTTCTGTCTGTGTCCTCTTCTCCACATCAAGGTAATCTCACCCATGTTTCCTAATGGTCTTAACCAAGCCTCACATTTTTAAATGAATTAACAAAGAAGAAGAAAGATAAAGAAACAAAAGAATAATTTAATCAAAATGAAAAGTCCAGTCAATAGTTTAGGCCAAGATATTGGTTTTAAAGTTTGGGGAATGAACAACATAAATATAATATAATAAGAAAACAATAATTTCAGACATTAATGCAATCAATAAACTACGTCTGAAGATAAAATAAGTTTAGGTTTGAAAAGTCAAGAGTTTTAAACAATTGATTTCAGATTTTCCATTGGCAACCCAAATGGGAGGCTCAGCCTCCGTCTGCTTTGACAAGTGCTTTTTAGAAAATGTATTGTGTAACTTCATTGAGAATAGTCTGCTGTGCGCTTTCCTCAACAATAGCAAAACTCTGTATTGTTCTGCAGGTTTAAGTACTGTACATTCACATCACATAGCATCAGGCATGTCTCCATTTACTGCTACAAGTGTCCCACTTCCTCTAAGCTCACTCTGCTCCCCACTGATACACCACACTGCTCCTGCACATCACCAAATATCCTGTCCAGCGGGGCTAAGCTCTCCGTAGAAAACCTAGAATTTTTTTTTCAAGGAAAGGGTAACTTGCAGAGCTAACAGCATGCCATAACTGCACCACGGTAGAGAGGCATGGACACATAATCCTCAGCGGGGATGAGGGGAGCTGGGTGTTGGATGGGGAAAAATGAAAAAAGTCCGAGCAGCTTGAAACCTTTGATCTGGACGGTGCAGGTGAATAGCAGCATGGACAAACCAGTGGAGCTGTGGGGATTATGGACACATCTCCCAGTAAGAGCTAAAAGTCCTGCGTCAACACACTACGATCCGTGACACAAGGAGAGCAAGCAAAGGCATAAGAACAGCAATGGATCTGCTCGGACTAAGATGGAGTAAGCCATGTTTGTATACCTCCCATTAACTTTGTACATTAAAAAGCATTTTAAACAAATTCTGTTGTCAAACACCACAATGTATATATTACACAAAAATGATGCTTCGGTGTGATATAGCTGACCTTTTCTTTTGTTCTGTCTGCCCCTGCAAGATCGTGATATCAAATATTTTTGATCAAACCTAAGATCGCCACAGAGCTGTGTTTGCAGCTTGTGTCTTGTTATGAACATGTGTTTCTGTTCTCCCAGTGCGAAAGAAATTGTGACTCCCAAAACACAGAATTTACTCTTTTCACTGTCTCACTGCTCGTCCCTTTCCAAAGTGCACACAAGCACGATAAACCGATCCCCGGAAATCTGTGGTTTACTGCATATGATCTGGATCACTGTCAAGGAATTTCTTAGGAATGGAACTGTGCCACACACAGCTTGGGCTCTGGAACCCAACTCCTTGAGAGGGGTTGGACGCTCCACTTTTCTGGAGTTCCCCGCGGGGAGAGGCGGCGAGCTGGGGTGGCCATTCTCATTGCCCCCCATCTCAGCCGCCACGTGTTGGAGTTCTCCCCGGTGAATGAGAGGGTCGCGTCCCTCCGCCTCCGGGTGGGGGACAAGTCTCTCATTGTTGTGACGGCCTACGGGCCTAAGAGCAGTGTAGAGTACCCGGCCTTCTTGGAGTCCTTGGGAGGGGTACTGGACGGTGCACCGCCCGGGGACTCCGTTATTCTCCTGGGGGACTTCAACGCCCATGTGGGAAACGCCAGTGACACTTGGAGAGGGGTGATCGGGAAGAACGGCCCCCCTGATCTGAACCCGAGCGGTGCTCAGTTGTTGGACTTCTGTGCCAGTCACGGTTTGTCCATCACGAACACCATGTTCGAGCACAAGGGTGTCCACCAGTGCACGTGGCACCAGGACACCCTAGGCCGGAGGTCGATGATCGACTTGGTTGTCGTATCATCTGACCTTCGACCGCGTGTCTCGGACACTCGGGTAAAGAGAGGGGCGGAGCTGTCAACCGATCATCACCTGGTCGTGAGTTGGATCCGCTGGCAGGGGAAGAAGCCGGTCAGACCTGGCAGACCCAAGCGTATAGTGAGGGTCTGCTGGGAACGTCTCGCTGAGCCCCCTGTCAGACGGACTTTCAACTCACACCTCCGGGAGAGTTTCTCCCAGGTCCCGGCGGAGGAGGGGGACATGGAGTCCGAGTGGACCATGTTCTCTGCCTCAATCGCCGATGCGGCGGCTCGTAGCTGTGGTCGCAAGGTCTCTGGTGCTGGCCCCGGCGGCAACCCCCGAACCCGGTGGTGGACACCGGCAGTAAGGGATGCTGTCAGGCTGAAGAAGGAGTCCTATCGAGCCATGATGGTTCGGGGGACTCCTGAGGCAGCTGTCCAGTACCGGCAGGCCAAGCGTGCCGCGGCCCGGGCTGTTGCAGAGGCAAAAACCCGGGACTGGGAGGAGTTCGGAGAGTCCATGGAGCATGACTATCGGTCGGCCTCGAAGAGATTCTGGCAAACCATCCGGCGCCTCAGGAGGGGGAAGCAGTTCTTTGCCAACACCATGTACGGTGCGGGTGGAGGGCTGCTGACCTCGACTGGGGATATTGTCGGGCGGTGGAAGGAATACTTTGAGGTTCTCCTCAATCCCCCCGTCACGTCCTCTGTTACAGAGGCAGAGGCTGAGGATGTTGGGGCGGGTACATCCATCTCCCTGGCTGAGGTCACCAAGGTGGTTGGTAGCCTCCATGGTGGCAAGGCTCCGGGTGTGGATGAGATCCGACCTGATTATCTAAAGTCTCTGGATGTTGTAGGACTGTCTTGGCTGACACGTCTCTGCAACATTGCGTGGCGATCGGGGGCAGTGCCAATGGAGTGGCAGACCGGGGTGGTGGTCCCTCTCTACAAGAAGGGGGACCGGAGGGTGTGTTCCAATTATCGTGGGATCACACTCCTCAGCCTCCCCGGTAAGGTCTACTCCAAGGTACTGGAGAGGAGGTTACGGCCGATGGTCGAATCTCGGATCCAGGAGGAGCAGTGTGGTTTTCGTCCCGGTCGCGGAACACTGGACCAGCTCTATACTCTCCATCGGATACTCGAGGGTTCATGGGAGTTCGCCCAACCTGTCCACATGTGCTTTGTGGATTTGGAGAAGGCGTTCGACTGTGTTCCCCGGGGTGTCCTTTGGGGGGTTCTCCGGGAGTACGGGGTCGGAGGTCCTCTGCTGAGGGCCATCCGATCCCTGTATGACCGGAGCCAGAGCTGTGTTCGCATTGCCGGCAGTAAGTCAGACCTGTTCCCGGTGAATGTTGGCCTCCGACAGGGCTGCCCTTTGTCACCGGTTCTATTCACTGTATTTATGGACAGAATATCTAGGCGCAGCCAGGGGTCGGAGGGGGTCCGGTTCGGAGACCACAGGATTTCATCTCTGCTGTTTGCGGACGATGTTGTCCTGTTGGCTCCAATGAACCAGGACCTGCAGCATGCACTGGGACGGTTTGCAGCCGAGTGTGAAGCGGCTGGGATGAGAATCAGCACCTCCAAATCCGAGGCCATGGTGCTCGACCGGAAAAAGGTGCCTTGCCCTCTGCAGGTGGGTGGAGAGGTCCTTCCTCAAGTGGAGGAGTTCAAGTATCTCGGGGTCTTGTTCACGAGTGAGGGAAGAATGGAGCGTGAGATTGACAGGCGGATCGGTGCAGCGTGCGCAGTTATGCGGTCGCTGTATCGGACCGTTGTGGTGAAGAGGGAGCTGAGCCTAAAGGCAATGCTCTCGATTTACCGGTCAATCTTCGTTCCCTCCCTCACCTATGGTCATGAGCTTTGGGTAATGACCGAACGAACGAGATCGCGGATACAAGCTTCCTCCGCAGAGTGGCTGGGCGCTCCCTTAGAGATAGGGTGAGGAGCTCAGTCACACGGGAGGAGCTCGGAGTAGAACCGCTGCTTCTCCACGTCGAGAGGAACCAGTTGAGGTGGCTCGGGCATCTGTTCCGGATGCTTCCTGGACGCCTCCCTGGGGAGGTGTTCCGGGCACGTCCCACCGGGAGGAGGCCCCGCGGAAGACCCAGGACACGCTGGAGGGACTATGTCTCTCAGCTGGCCTGGGAACGCCTTGGGGTCCCCCCGGACGAGCTTGAGGAAGTGTGTGTGGATAGGGAAGTCTGGGCGTCTCTGCTTAGACTGCTGCCCCCGCGACCCGGCAACGGATAAAGCGGAAGAAAATGGATGGATGGATGGATGGAACTGTGCCTTTTGGTAGAGGTCTGTGTTCTACAAGTGTTTTTCTAGTTTGGAATAGCCTTTTGGTAATATACTTTTTGAGTACTTGAGCTTAGTGATGTGCTTATTGTGCTTATTGTTGGGGAGGACATACTGCATGTTACACTGCTTTATTCCTAGTGTCAAAATAGCATTATTATATGTTTTGAGCTACTCTCCATCCTCCATAAACTAGTCCACACAGTCTGATTCGTTGATAGGCTCATAAAGGCATGTGTGGGCGGGCAGCTGTCAGCTAAACAGCAGACTTAATGTTCACGTCCTTGCTTTGAGTTCTGAGCTTTGAGCCGCTGTGGTTTTAAATCGATCTTATGTGATACGTCCTAAACTGTACCAATCATTACAAGGCTACAGGAGGAGGTCTTTAAAGCTTGCTATCTCCACCGCAGCACTCTTAAAATGTTTTTTATTACTCGCTGGAAAGGGCTGCATAGTATGTTGTAAAATTATTGATGCAATATAGCTGACTCAGTAATCCAAATTGCAATCAAAAAATACTGCGGACAACAATTATACTTTATTTCACACAGGATTGCAGGGTGTAAAATTATTCTATTGCTTGCAAGTGCAGTATATAGGAACAGTAAGTCCTGTTGCCCACTACAGATTGCATTCATTTGTCCAGACTATTACAGAATTACAAGATAATTAAGTTTCGAGCCCAGGTATGAATAGACACCGGGTCTCAGGATGGAGATAATTTACATACACCTTAAAGTATACTCAACTCCAGTGACGTGCGGTCAGATGAAGCAGGTGAGGCCCGGCCTCACCTAAGATCATAGAGATGAAAAAGAAAAAATAGAAACAATAATACTTGGTCATTATATAAAGTGATTTGTGCTATTGTATTATTTCAATGTAACTTTTCCTTAATTAATTTTTTTTTTTTAACCTCAAAATTGTATATTTGACAGAGCGGCGCGCTGTGAGGTGAGCCTCACTTGAGAGACGTAAAAGCCCATAGCTAATGTGCTTTTTACATACCTGTATGAACAAACAATGCGGGCATGGAACATATTCTGCTGTAGCCAAACTAATTGTGAATAAGCCGCTCTATAGGTCGTGTTGATTTATATGATATATACTGTATATGTTCATCTGATTAGGGTGAAGTCAGTGCCTCATCAATCACCAACCTCACCGCACATCACTGCTCAACTCGAGTAAGCAGATTAGGAGTACAATGTTTTGATCTTGGCCTAGCTGAATTTGTCTTTGACAAGATGAATCAATGCTTTTGTACCAAGTCGCTTCAAAGTCAACTGTAGTCCGCATTCTGTTGACAAGCAACCACATGGTTATCTCTAGTTTGAGCTTTCACAGTAGATAAGTCTTTCAAATGGGAAGAAGATTTAAGGGATGACTCTTACAATCTGGCAGCTTAAAGGGTTAAACTAGTGGAGGTTTAAATGTCCCGGAAGAGTACTAACATTCTATGTGCCATGGCATGTGGTTCATTCAGAAACTGTTGATTTTTCACCTCAAAGCAAATTTTATTGCAGATCCATTCCTATTCAACTTGGTTGGGTTTAGAGTGCCTTTTTGGGCCAAATGTTATTCTTTAAGCTCCATTTGCCCACAATGAAAAAAAGACATAAGACAACAATGCAAAATTAAAGTTAGTCTGTGCTCTAGCAGCACTAGCCACCATGCCAGGTGACCTCATGAACTAGAGTGGGCACCAAAGTGTTTACGAGGGCTTCTTCTGAAAACAGTATCCAGACCCGGGTTCTGTTGTGGTTAATGGGCCGGACTGAGGGATTGGACTGTCAGTGCGGTGTGAGGCCTCATTTTTCTTCGAGAGCGTCTCAGGTACACACACACGACAACCCCACCTCCATTAGTGCCATCATCTGTCAGAGTGGACAGACTTTCTTCCAAATATGGAGGCGTGAGAGAGCGTCAATTAGCATTAGCCTCCCTGACAAATCTGTTTTTCTCGGCACAAAGCCGGAGGATAACTTGCTCCTGATGCCTCTCTGTCATGCTGCTTCAGGTAGAGGATTTGTTTTGTTGGAAATGGGTCAAGAAAGAAAGATATTAATAGATGCATGACAATGTGAGATAAGAATAAAAACAACACAAAAAGTGACTAAAGACTTGCATGGGCAGTTCAGCGCAGTGGTTAGAGCTTGTGCGTCACAATAAGAAGGTCCTAGATTCCACGATTCCACCTCCACCTTTTCTCTGTGGAGTTGTCAAGTTCGTCCCGCATCTGCAAATGTTTCCTACAGGTGATTCGGTTTCCCCATCACTAAATGTACAATATGTTCCTCGTGTGGCCACCCCGCTCCCATGCGTGAAGTGAGAGGACAAATGCCCACAACAAATGTAAGGTTTTGCCTTTAGACTCGTCACTGTATCCTCATCCAAAGTCTGTGGTTTGTTGAAGCCAACAAGAAATCATTGATAGCAAACAAGAGACATTAAATTTTGTCCCGGCCCCAGGCTGCGCCTAAAAATTCTGCCCATAGAAAATGTGAACCTAACTGGTGATAAAGGGCATTTACAATGGAGTGCCTTGTCACTCTACAGAATAATAACTTCTGACTAGATAATTAAAGATAGAGTGTGTTTTATGTTTTCTTTACATTAGCATTATGCTTTGGGAAGTTAATTTGTATATCATGAAATGAATCATACATTGAATAACATTTGACCATGTGTAAGGTCAAATGTTGACCCCGATGACCCGGTTGTGTGTGAGATAACAAAAACACACGGCTCGGAACATCTAAGGCAGCCATTCCCAAACTCAGTAACACCGAGGCCCCCTTAAAAATCTGACGGGTCTGCGTGGCCCCCCAAAATAATAACCAAGAAGACAACATTAAGAATAGGCTCTTCTGGTTATTTTATTTTGGGGAAATAGCCTCTGCTACAAACATTGTAATACAAAAATGATTACAGTGGATTATTCAAGTCAAATAATGAACACAAATATTTTAATATTACAAACAAAACATTATACATTTAACATTAAATAATTATATTATTTTTTTATTTTTTTTATGACCTCCCGCGGCCCCCCTGCAGTACCCTCGCGGCCCACCAGGGGGCCGCGGACCCCACTTTGGGAGACACTGATCTAAGGCAATGGAGGTCGGATAGAGCACCACAATGGCTCACATAGATACAGCAGTCATCTCAAAGTGATCGACCCCAGAGCACACCTCTGGCCCCCACCCCCGGCGAGTTCAAAGGGGGGCAGTGGGTCTTGCCTCAAACAAAGCCATAGACATCACCCATGGGCCGGCAACGGCGTTCCACCACCCCCCCCAGTGGACACGGGACGCCAATACACCTGAGACGGACAACTGAAACCACGGATGAATATGTTGTTTTGCTAACATCTTAAATCAGAAAACGTGTGTACCATTGTCTGTGAACAAGGTGTGTTGTGTGTTTATGTCTAAGTAACGTGTATGTGGTTAAAACTATGATAAGGAGTTCTGGAGGCGCGGAAAGTCGACGTCAGAAGACACGCCCCCAGAGCCGGAACAAAAACAGAGACACAATAACTTTTTTTCAACTTTTGCTTGTGAACCTTTTGGGAGCTCTCTTTGAAACTTTCTCTGGGCCAGTGGGCCGCGTCTTGGAGCGCGGCCCACTCCCCTGCGCGATCCAGGGGCCCACAACTTCAACCCAGGCGCAGGTTGGAGCTCGCTGCCCGATCCTTTTCCCTATCGAGCTGAACTCGACTTGCCTGTCCCGCAGCGGCGCAACTGCGCTCCAACTCCCACCAAAAAGGAGCACCGTGGACCATCGCGCCTCAAGCCACCTCTGGGCTTCCCGGGACCGATCCCCGCTCCCTGCTCCCGTGTGTGGGAAAGACTGGAGTGTGTGCGTGCCCGCTCTCCGTGCGCGAGGAAGACTGAAGTGATTGTCCCGCCTGACCCAAACGGGTGTAAAGCATCTTCACTTTTGGGACTTGGCAGTAACAGTAAGACTTGCTGGAGTTGTATTGTGTGTGATGGTGATGTGTTTCTGACATTCCTGTTCATGTGACTTATCATACTTGTGTGATCCCTCCCGGTTACCGTTCCCGTTTCTATATGTAGTTAATAAACCCACGCTAACTTTTAAGAGTCGTCAGTGTATACTTTGTATAATTCATGATATCCCTGGCCGATATAGAGCTCAAGGCCTATCAGATTATGAGACTGATCGAGGCAGAATGGATCTGTGCAGACTTTTCTGCTGGTGCCCCTCTTACTTAAAATTTAGATCCATTCAACCCGGAGTAGGCGAGGCTTAGGACTACGTTTGCGGCGTTTAATACCGACACAAACTGATACAAAGCCTCCCCTCTCCACATACAAAATTCATACCCTACACATGTTATTTCTGCTTTGAAATACACACACATACTGCTATAATATTAAAGTATACATACAGGTACAGGGGGAATTTGTTAAACCACAGCCTTATCTCATATGCTTCTTTGTTTTATACAGTGATGGGGTGAAAGTGAGAGATCACAACAATGTGCCTTTCATACTAAGAAGCGTTTGTTTACATTGCAGAGATGGCGGATGACCTTTAAGGTTATCTCGAACTTACAGGAAACGTCAAAAAGGCTGACATGAGAGCAAACCCGTCCTCCTGTGTTACTCCAGGGGCACATTGTCGAGAATACATCACTGTACTGCACTGTACTTCCTTTGAAAAGTGCCGTGTGCTGAGTGGAGATCTCCAGCCCTAATCAGCCCTATTGTTCTATGCAGAAGCAGTTGTGAGGCGCGCTAAGCTGTTTATTTATTGAAGACTTGTTTAATTCCCCCCTCCGCTCCGTCGACCCGTGGCTTTGATGCTGCTGGAGCCATGACAAGCTCCCACTGGCAACAACAGTAATAAGTGGTGGCCCAGTCAGCGCTGTACATAATGCAGTCTTCTCCCCTGCGCCCTATGCCTCTGGATAGGTCGAGGCATATTTCAGAGAAGGTAATGCAAATAGTTTTGATATTTTGAAATCTAGGAGTAATAATGGACTCAGACTTAAATTTCAATAGCCACATAAACAAGTCTTTATTAGGCAAGAGCAGCCAGTTCATACAAGGACGCCATATTGTTAGAGGACATCTGTGTATTTAGCAATCTTGCTCTCCACATTTTTCTCCGCCAGCCTGGCTAGCTTGGTCACCGTCTTGGTCTTTGTGTGGCGGATCTTTGTCTTCTCCTTTTTCTTCTCTTCCAAAGTGGCTGTTATTGCCTGGTACTTCCAGCCAACCTCGTGTGCCAGACGGCCCAAGAGCGCAAACTTACAATTTTCAGGGCTGCAGGAACAACCATTCGCTTCCTCTTATTGTATGGTGGGGGGATACCATCGAACATCTTCAGTCTGTCCAGAGCAGCCTGGCCCCTCTTTGTTTTGTGGAGAAGCATACCTCTGACAGTCCTCCAGAAGATGCGGCTCGGTCCTCTGAAGTGGTACGGTCCATGTGAGGGATTGATGTTCATCCTTTTCCGCAAGAAGGCAAGGTACTTCAGTTTGCTGCGATAAAAGTTTCCAGAGATGTTTATGCCTTCACATCTCACCACCACCACCTTCTGTCCCAGGAGGACCTATTCGGCCACGATGGCAGCAAGCCGCCCGAGCAAATGGCCTCTGCCATTTTGCAGCAGAACCTTATTGATGTGGTCCGCCATGACGAGCCAAAAGACTGAAGCACGGGGCCGCCCGCTCCTAAGAGCAGGGGCAGCCGGAAGTATCGTATTGGGGCAACAGTGGCTCAGTTTAAAAAAAAATATTTTTTATATATCTTGTGCTCTCAATGTGTTTTTTAATGTTTATGCAGATTCTAATGTTTGATGACTTTGCGTTGCCTTGTGTAGGAAAGACGCTCTATAAATAAACGTTGATTGATTGATTGATGTGTCTTCTATTTATTCTGTTAATAACTGAATATTCATTATTTTGCAGAAGATTTGTCACAAGTCTGCATAATTTTTCTATTATGCCGTCTCAGGCCCCGTCTCAGGCTCCGTCTCAGGCCCCGTCTCAGGCCCCGTCTCAGGCCCCGTCTCAGGCCCCGTCTCAGGCCCCGTCTCAGGCCCCGTCCATACAACGGAGCATAGGGCCAAATATTATGAGAATAATGTCGAAGTCACAATACTATAAGATTAATTTAGAAAGATGAGAATAATCTTGAAATGTTGAGATTGTCATAATATTTCAAGTTTATTCTCATAATGTTACTAGATTGATCTAATAAATGTATTAATCTTCTGACTTTAATTGCATAGCGTCTACCAAAAAACAAAGTATTCGTCATATTGTCATTGTTTCTATGTGTCCACAACTTTTATGTGATCTTGAAAACATTCTGACCTGGGAAAGACAAAGAGCTCTGTATAGCAATTGATTAAGATCTGTCCTGACACTTCAGGATGAGATCCAAACACTGAACTCTTTTCCTCAAACCATTGTCCAATGTGTAGTGATTAAAGCTCTTTCATTACATTCTTTAAGCTCTGGATCACCATGTGCACAACTGAAGGATTCCATAGTCTCTATTTCAGATGTAGGACACTATTTGAAAATGTATAACCAACAGAACCTAGGAGAAAGTAGTGTTTATTCTAAAAGTGAGTTTGTCTAAAGCTTTTTAAATACACACACATTTGAAGAGAAAAACAGAGACAAAAATATAAAAGGTGTATTTCAGTGCACGGTGCAATATAATTATGGAAAAGGTTAGGTCACTCACCATAGATGCCAGTGGATATACACGGGAAGGCCTACAAAACAGAGAAAAAATATACAATTATAACTTACGCCAATGCATTTTGACTCCCATTAGAATATCCAACTAATGGATATTAGTTGGATATTCTAATTGTTAATTATAAAAATTTACAATTGTGTAAATTGTAATATTCTATGTCATTTTTATTGTAGGTCTGCCATATAAATACACAAACACACACACAAACAAACAAACGCACATCAACACACACTGCCGATTCTTCTGTTGTTGACATTAGACATATTGCTACTATTACAGCGCTCTATTTAAACAAATCTAAGGACAAAATGCAGCAGGGTCCATATGTCATAGTTTGCATTTCGTAGCCAAAGGGAACAGTCAATTAGTCTCAGGAGAATAGAGAAATTGGCCCTCTGTAATATCCACAAAATGAATATCCAAATGAGAGGATTGATCATGTTTTCAGCCAAGGGGCAGAGTTAAAACACACTACATGGTTTTATGATCGGAAATGAATGTGTGTAAGACTGCCCTATGCAAAGACAGAAATTGTTGGTAAAGTGGAAAGTTTAAGAGCATGTAAGCAATTTAGCAATAGTCAAAATGAAGTTTTCTAGGAAAATAACAAATGGGATACATATAATTGTTAGTTGACTGTTACCAGTATGTACACAATGACTAACAAAAGCAAATAAAAGAGTTTAACTGCAAAAAGAGCCCATAATAAGCCTGTCTTCTCAAAAGATTATAAAAGTAACCACCTTGTAATAGTCCCGGTTTTGTAGCACTTTGCGGCAGACAGATTATTCAGTGTTGCTTTATGGCTGGAAATAGTTTCATTATTCTTCACTTCTGTGAGCAAACATATTATGATGCATAGAGCTGGCTCTAAGCTCACCCATTTCACATTCATCTTTTTAAGTATATTAATAAACAGTAAAGTGAAACAGATTTTTTCCAAAGGTCCCATTTGTCCGGGAAAGCAGCTGAATACAAGCTTTGGTTTGGTGCATTCATCACAAGGCGTGGCCAGGGCCGCATTAATATAATCATGAACGAGAAAAGGCAAAGCCGCTCACAAACAGATGAATGTGGAGAAAACAAATACAACAAAGATTATTCACACAGCAACAGCCGTGTGTCACAGTTTGTTCTGCCACAGTGACCCTGTCAAGACAGACCTAGAAACATGCAAGGACTTTATTACTGATCACAATTAGTGCATCTGGAGTAGTAAAAAAACAACCACTAACATTTGGAAAACATACTGACCCTATTCAATTAATCAATACAACCTTCATACAATCTATGGCTTCTATAATTAGAGGGACTGTAATCTCACTGTGTGAGAGTGCTAACCACTGTGCCACCAAGCCATTTGTTGTCACTCAGCAACATTCTACAGCAGTGACAGCAACTCTTCCCAAGGTGCTGGTCCTTCACTGGTTCAGAGCAATCTGAGCATGGAGCAAGTGCTTGTTACCATAGCCACACTTTATTTACTTCACAGCAGTTTCAACACGCTGTCTTTTCTGTATATCAAGTTATATTAACAGGCTTTGGCACTTGTTAAAGACAAAAAACACAAATTGCTTAATTCTTTTTGGGATTTTTTTTAGAAGTCCATTGACTAAAATGTTAGCTGTCAAAAGGACTGCTCTGGGAGTTATAGTAGTTTCAAAATTCTTCTGGTTCTGGTACTAACAAATCAAGTCATGTTCATTCTCCAGTGATAGTTGTCTCACCTGTGCGCTGCTCTAATTATGGTGCTGTGCAGGGCAGAGCGGCTGTCTCCTCACACTATGATGGCTTTGTGTTCTTATTTACCAGTTTCCTGGTCACGCCTGTCAGCCTGAATCTTTCTTCTGAGGCTGATTTAAATCTTTTACCGGAGCTCTGACCTTTCCAGATGAGTGTCTTTCTGTGACACAAACCACACATGATAAAGCGCCCAGACGCACGGCCATTTTTAGTCCGTGCCAGCCCCTCTGTGTGGGCCACAAGGAGTTATGAGGTTCATCAGGGCCACAGAAAATGTTCATGCTTTCAAAGAAATGCATTATTTTTGGCCTTTAAAAATGATAGACTATTTACTTCCCTTCATTTCATGTTTTGGAAGGAGAAATAATATAGAATAAGTTGACAATATATAGCGAAACAAGAAGGAAGGTCAAGCAATGATTTCCTTTATAATGCCATATGCCACCACCAGAGGATGTATTTAATTATTATTATTTTTCATCAAAATGTGAAGGTAAAGAACCAACATTTCAACTGAGAAATTGGCAAGACAAATTTACGGGCAATATTTTTCTTTTGAACAGAGAAAACGGCTTTGAGTGTGATGTCATAGTGGTACAATGACATCATACATTTACACGACTGTGACAGGAGAGCCAGATTTACATGTGTGCGTCAGAAGTTCCTGATACTGTTGTGAATTGTTGAGGTGAGGGAGCAATGTTACAACATTGTTAAAAGGCTC
This sequence comes from Knipowitschia caucasica, assembly GCA_964034765.1. NCBI lineage: Eukaryota > Metazoa > Chordata > Actinopteri > Gobiiformes > Gobiidae > Knipowitschia > Knipowitschia caucasica. The sequence goes on from OZ035835.1 coordinate 30,146,524, forward strand.
AAACATGTCTCCTTTAAGAATAGAAAATGGTAATATAACTATCGTATACTGTATCATTTGTTTGCAAAAAATTCAATTGCAATTAAACTAGCATTCAAAGACAACATTTGTTATAAATACATTGAATACATTTGAAATTGGCATTGCAATTCAATCAAGTAAGTTCAAGACGCACCTTTTTTTACATTTTAATTTATAACTTTATAACATGTTGAGTATCCCCAAAATATCCTCTGGAGGTGGTCTTTGCACAAGGGTAAAAAATGAAACTAATGTTCAAAGAAAGAGGGAAACAGAATCCTATTTCTTTAATGTAAATGAAAACTCAAATCCCACTGTGCAAAATGCTCTCAAATTAAGATAAATAACAGATTTACACTCATACATATCAAGTCTGTTTCAAAACTAAACAGCTGTAGAAGTTAATCTAAATATTTGCAGGTTTGGCGGTTGCCTAATTGTGACTACAAACACATTGTGGTTTTGAATGAATTGCTATTATTGGTGCAGGTCTAAACTGAATGTTTGAAAAGCGCTTTATAAAGTATGATTTCTTGAGCAATGCAACGGATCTGGGTCGAAGCTTGAGAAGATCCACAGACAAAAAAAGCTGATTTTCAAATAAATTATAGTTGTCTCAAGATGTTTAAATCAGAGTTGGACTCAGATGGAAACACCATGAGCCAGAAGACTCGTAAGCTCTGGGCCAAAATGTCACCATTAAAACTTTACGCCGTCTAAGAGTTTGATAATGACAAGTGCACAGTAAAATCTCTGCTTGATCCTATTTCATGTATTGATTTGTGATGTATTAAACTATGCAAGCATTTAACAGGACATTTTAAAGACGACATGTACAGAATTTGTGACAAGTCACGGATAGAAATTTAATTAAAATGTTTAAACAAACCGTTGTTGCCAAAAGTGAAGATCAGCAATATAATGTAATTGAAAGAGGGCCTTGGCAGAGGACGATTTAAAAGTAAGATCCACAGTTCCAGCATTTAGAAACATGCAATGCTTTGCAGTTAAATTATGCCTATGTGTCTTTACAAATACAATATTGTAATCCCAGCTCAAAACAGATTGAATCCATCCGTTATTGCTTTATATTGCTGTATAAAACTATTGCAAACAGTAGAAATGTCTTAAATTGTGTATATGATTTCTGATGAATGTACAATAATCAGGTTTTTTTTTCTCCATGTCTCCTGTGCCTTACGTCTTCAACACAATGCAAACATCTTAAGAAGCAGAAAAGCTCGCGCAGTAGCGCACATATGGATGCAGGGCTACATCTTTGACGATACAAAATTGTAAGATATATTTCAGCCATTCCACAGTGGGACTACATGAGAGATCCTTGTTAGATATACCAATTCATTAGCACGCATCACAAATACACTCATTGGCAAAATGTCATCAGCTTCAGTTGAAACAATGGGCCTCATTCACGAACGGTTCTTAGGAACAGATTTGTACGTAAATCCTACTTACGCGGTTTTTACGAAGAAAGTGGCATTCACGAATATTTCTCGTAACCAGAATTTCTCTTGGGCAAGTACAAATCCTACGAGTCCTCAGGAGCACTCGTACGCATTCAGTGCCGACATGTTCACACGCTGGGGTTGTCCTCTTTGGTGAAGTTGAATAAAAATACAACATTCCAGTGATATGTCCGTCATATCGATGTATGTATTTATTTATTTGTAGTAATCTTTATTAGTAATCTTTATTTATATACCGCCTTTTTCACTGCAGATCTGGCCTACTTTTTAATTCATTTTGAAATGAAATGTGCCAACGCTTTATCAAATACATTGGAAATCTTGCCGTGTATTAGTGACCCCTTCCTATTTATAGGGGGCATTTCTTTATCCACGGGCCACAGAACAACGGCATATATACTGCTGCTGCAGGAGGTTACTGGGTCCGCGCTGAGTCTCTGCGCTGGTCTCTCCTATGGATCTATACGGGTCTGCACTGGTCTCTCCCATATACGGGTCTGCACTGGTCTCTCCCATGGATCTATACGGGTCTGCACTGGTCTCTCCCATATACGGGTCTGCACTGGTCTCTCCATACGGGTCCGTGCTGCATGCTCCTGGATCCATACGGGTCCGCGCTGGTCTCTCAAGTCTGGTCTATGCGGTCTATCTTCGGTCCGCGCTGGTCTCTGCGCACCGGTCTCTCCAGTCAGGTCACTACAGTCTATGCGGTCTCTCCTGTCCGCGCTGGTTTCTGTGTGCTGGTCACTCCAGTCTCTCCTCGGGTCTGCATTGGTCTCAGCGCTGGTCCGCGCTGGATCTCCTCCCAGGGTCCAAAATATTTTGAGATTAAATAATACATAATATATTTTTAAATTAAGCTCATAACATTTTGAGATGAATCTCATCATATTCTTAGATTAATCTCATAATTTTGCTAGTTCGACTTTATTATCATAATATTTCGACTTTTAAGTCAACATTTTATAACTTTATTCTCCGTCTGGTAAAAGAAGAAAAAAGGGTGACTCTTTTGCTCCGTGTAACTCTTTGCTTTAGGCCTGTTGCTGTTTCCTCAGCCGTCTGCACACGGCCCTGCATCCCCTTATATGGGCATTAATGGGCGGTTACTTATGCTAAGTACTTATGCTAATGAATCACCGGGCACGCGCGCTGTACTTACGAGGAAATGGGATTCATCAATCTAAGAGAACAGCTGCGAAAAATTCAGCGGCTTACGAGTGCGTTGATGAATCCCACGTGGGGACTTCTTAGAAATCTACTTAAGGACAACTTGAGAAGAAAGTTGAGTAGTTTCTTACGAAGTTATTCGTGAATGAGGCCCAATATTATCAATTCACATTGAGGCTGGGCCTGGTTTTAACACACCTTATTTCACACATGTGCTAACTTTGCATCCAGCGCTGTGTTAATAAGGACATCGAGAAGCATTCCCACAGTCATGACCTATGATTCCCGGTTTAGGTTATTATTTCTCTCTCTGAGCGCTCATTAGGAGTGAGTCAGCACGTCTGCCCGGCGCTGGCATGGGCCTTGTACCCGACATGTTGGCTTGTTGCTGATTTTCTTTGCTTTGGGAGGGTTTTGAAATTGGTCACAAGGGAAATTATTGTGTTACCCGATCTCCTCCCCACTCCATCACATCACTTTAAAAGTAGAGCACCTTTCCACTCTGCATCTCTGCATGTGCTCTGCTGCTCATAGGATTAAATATAAAGCAAAGTGGAGCCTGTGATTATGACTGGCAACACTGGCTGAAAGGAAGTAGTAATTGGATAATAATAGTAAGTAGTAAAAGGCTCATAGCTTATTAAATCAATGATTTAGTTAAGTGTGATAGAGACAGAGCTCGAGATACTTGTCTAGTGAGAGGCCTTAGCACAAACAGGATGTGAACCAAGGCTGTAGGATGTGACACGTTAAAGGTAGCTCAGGGTGTGGCTGACCAGGCCGATGTCAGTCTCAGGAAAGCAGGGGACCATGGGTAGAACAGGGCACTGTGGTTTCAATGTAGTTTCATGTCCGAAGACTGTTTGAGATACTATTCTCATGTGTAGGGGGAAATGTGGTGCAAATATGATAACTTTGCGTTAATTGAACTGTGAATTGTCTTTGTTGACTGCTGTTTTTTCTTTTTTTCTATAAGCACAAGAGGCTGTTTTCTGAGCTCACAAGCTGCTGTCAGAGAAGTAGAGAGGGCTGTTCAAAGAGTATACATTAACACCTTTTTATTTTGCATAACACCACTCTCCATATTCTAATGCACCAATGATTGTTTGAGTGTCATTATGGCAAATGGAGGATGAAAACATGCAGCCAACGAGAAACCTGAAACCTAATGGTCCACGCTAATGGCTCAAGGGCCATATACTTTATATGTGCTGTGATCAAGAGGAAGTATTTTTTGCAAATACAGCTGCATTACCATTAGGGCTGAGCCTTTTACATGCTGGAGTCATTGTGGTCAAGACAATGCAATGTTTTAAATGCATCACATTTGCATTTGATCAACAAATAAATTAAAACCAAGACATGAACAACCTCCTTATGACACATGACTTTTGAGTTTCGTGCCGACTCGGAACTATCAACAGAGAGTACCCACAACGCCAAAGAAACTACTATCAACATGTGGAACAATGCTGTGGACAAATCTAAATCTAAGTAAATAAAAAAATCTGAATTATAAGACAATAGTGGGCTTGTGCTGTAAGACACTATTCTATATCTGGCACAAACATCTTTCAGCAGAAGGTGGACCTCTCAACTGAATGATTAAATCCAGAGGAAATACAGAGGGTGTTTTATTATACAACATGATAAAAGTAATTCAACAATGGTTCTGTCAAGTTATTTTATTACAAATGAGAATTCTGAAGCCGCTAATGAAAACGGAGATCTTTAAATATTATGTACAATAGGCTAATCCCCACTTTGGCCAGCAATCTCCTGAGAAAGAGTCTCAGCATCTTGTTTAAAAAAGATTAGTAAATAGATATGTGCATTTATGAAGGGTGCGAGCAAGAACATCAGGGGTCAAAAACAGTTTGAGATACAATGTCGTTACAGTGCTCTTCCAGAACTAGAGGGTACAAAAGCAATTGAATCATAATAAAGATTGCAGGCATTTTGTTGGGTAGAAATGCAGATATACGGGTTTATGAATTCAAACTATTTCTCTTATGAATAGACTTGCATGTGCTGCACCAGTAAGCTTCTCTATTGGGACACACGTCACTGTGAAAGGGTTTGCTCGGAGTCAGAGCTGCAGAAAAGGCATTAACATGTGGTCAGTGGGGTGCGAGCTGAATAAATATGGCTTCTGTAGTAGATTATTCTTAGCTGTAGCCCGTTGGTCATTGAAGCATTTTTCTGAGCAGTGTCAGGACTTTGGATATGAAACAGCCCAATCCCAGAAGAGATAGACTCCCTGGCCTCCAGGCAATTGGCAGCGTTTGAAGGTTGACTGACTGCACTGTGACAAAGTCATTATTCGCCAGCACAACAACCATATAAAAGAGTGTTCTACTCAGAAGATCACGCTACAAACAAATGCCTCAGTGTTTTCTGCCTTTTATGGAGAGAGGAGGTTTATGGATATAACAGTAGTTCAAACAACATATTTGAGGGCTGAGGAGTACAAGAGGCTGAGGAGTACAATTTTATCCTTTGATTGATTTAAAGTTCATACACTGGATGACCTTCTGAAATTATATTCAGGCAGGAGGCATTTTGGTAAAATAATAAATTTCCTCATGACTTTTATTTCAGTAAGTGATCATTAAATGAAATGAAAATGTAAGCTTGTATCATTTCATATTTTAGAAACAATCCAAAAATTCAAACACAAGCATTAGTTTAATTATTCATCTAATATGTTTTCAAAACAAGACAAATTAACCCTGCTTTTATGAACACCAAATAACAGAAAATAAAAATGAATTGTAAGGGGCGACAGTAGCTCAGTTGGTAGAGCATTGGCCTTTGGGCCTGGAGGTCGTGAGTTCGAATCCCACCATGGGACCTACTCCAACTGCTCCCACTGATGACTGCTGTCGTTGTGTCCTTGGGCAAGACACTTAACCCCACGTTGCCTGAAGCCCCCGCTGAAAGATCAAGGCTGTATCACAACTGATGGAGCAGCCATCTTCCTGTGGACTCACCACCTGCAGAGGATCAGTGAGGGACTGGTGCTATGAGCATTGGGTGGCAGCTCTCATTGCCACCCCCCCGACCCAGAAATGGACTAATAAAGGGGTTGAAAATGAAATGAAAAATGAATTGTATGAATAATTCAAAAGTCTATTTCTAAAAGATGAATGTGTCTAATGCGTCATTAAATGCTAATTTTAATATGAATGTTTTCCATAAACGTTTTAGAAAATACAACAAGACAAGTGATTCTTTCAATCAAAGAAGCATTTGCTTGTTTTATTTCAAACCATGTTCTCGTTATTTGTCTCTTATGTTGATAAATGTGAACATGTGTTGTGTACATCTTCACATTTTGAATTAAATACATCTAATAAAATCTAACAATTAAATTACCAATGAGGTCTATTTCAATCATAATGTCTAACTTTTCTTTTCCTCAAAAAGATAAATGCACAACCACAGCAGCAACAACTCCAAAGGAAATGTATTTAGTTGTAGTTATTAGCAACGAGTTGATAGGCAGCTGAAATTATGTTTTACGGTTCAGTTTTTACTCTGGCAGACCATGCGTAGTCATGGCCTCAACTGTGCACTTTTACTTTAAAACTGAATTCTACATAAAGCCATAAATCTAAGCTTGCCCAGAGGTAAGAGCGAATCGGCGCTAATTAACAGGATCCAGATAAGGGGTCAAGGCACATGTCGTATTAGCGTGAGAAAACACTATTTTTCAATTTACCCAATATACTGTCCGTTGCTGTGGGGATAATTATAAACACACAAGACAAACTATGAACATGCGCTGGGGAAAGAAAGACTGATTCTTTTGCCTATGATGCCGATCTAATAGGGTGACCACAAAGCAAGCGTTGAACTGAGGACTTTTCTCCAAGGACGGGGTAAGCCGAGAGGAGGTCAGATCTGCCTGTGTAGAGACCTGAGGGCCTCTGTGATGATGGCGTGGCAGCGGTGGACTCTGGAGACGTGGGATTAGGGACATGAAGACTGACAGCCTCTCTTTGTATTCATTTGATCCTCATTTTCTGCATAATGGCACACAGCGCACTGAACAGCGGCTACTTCAAGGTGTTCTCAGAGGTTTCAACTCATCAAGCCACGGGAAATAAGAGGGAATTGCATTACGTTGGAATCTTCTGGCCTCCTTGCATAATTCAGATGAACTTGTGATATTTTCCCGTTTTATATTAATTGGAGAATGGATATTGTGGAAGTATACTGTATTTCCTTTCTCCATGTTGTTATATCATTCCTCTTTTATCCATCTACATACTGGCTATCTACCCATCCCCGGAGGCTTTCCCAGGAGCACATTTACAAACACAAATGTCCTTGTAAAATTTATAACAGGGACAATATTGATAAAAAATAATGCAACAAAAATAATCCCAAAAGAATTCACTAATGAAATTGCAAAACCATGTTGGGAAAAAAATAAATCAACAAGGCATTGCCGGTAGATAGGAGAGCACCGACTTATACATAAGAACTATATTTACCAACATGAAAAAATATTTTAAAGTCAGATGTGCAACCAGTTAGCAGAAAGATTTACACCCTTGTTTGTGACCAAATTGTTGAGATATTGATTAGTCTCGGTTATTTAGAAATTGAGGTTATTTAGCAATCGCTTTAGCTAGCAATGTTGACAGTTTATCAGAGTTATCGACTCTAATGCAGTAAAATGAACATGTGAACGTATATGGGACATGCCTAGATTACAGGTGTGTGGATACTTCAGTGGCCGGACATCTACTAAAGCGGGTCGTTTGTTTTTTTTTACAGCCAACAGCACCGCAAACGGATGGTGGCGTGTTTACATCTGGCAAAATGACGACTAATCAGTCTATAAAAGGGGATTTGTGAATATAGTCTATGATTTAATTACAAGCTATAACCAAAACATTATGAGGCATTGAGCAAAGTCGATGCATTTTAAATACATGCACTCCCCCATTCCATACCTATAATCTATGGAGGGGAAATCGGATGGTATTTCTGTTACAAAGCAAACTAAATGACCATAGGAACATGTTTAATCCAACACGTATTGAGTTTGAAGGAGAAAACAAGAAAAAAATTGATTTCTGAGTCTCATTGATAACTGCATAATGCTTCGCTGTAGAGTAAAACGTTCTTGAGCTTGGTTCAAACAGTGGTCCATTAGTCATGCAGCCAGCACATTTCCACATGTGTTTTTACAGTCTCCCGGGCAAAGGCTGCAGCACCCACTCACGTTTACGCTACTAACACTACATCTCATCAGATTCACACCTCAGGCGAAACAAAGCCCTGTGTCTGCAGAAGACGGCAACTAAAAAGGTGCATTAAAGCATGTTTTATACCAGCCACCAATTCACTGTCACGATATGCTTGGTGTTTTAAGGAAGAAAGAAAGGACAGATATAGCTCATTTCATATACACTGTATGAACTGTAGCTCAATGTGCTTAACAGAAATGTGCCTATACCATGTTTTGTTGCATAGTCTAAGAGTCTTCTGGTTTCACTTGAGAAAAGACATTCTTAATTCCTGTTCAAATCTGTTTCAAAATATGTAAACCAACTTTAGTGACTAGTGGGCACGTGTTCACTTCTTTGGTGTTTTCACATCCAAAATTAAAGCATTTCTTGCCCCAAGTGAAGCAGAATTGGTCCAGTTTGCCCTAGAGCTAAGAAAGCCTGAATACTAAGTCTTCAGTTTAGTCTTAATGAGGCAGAACATTACATTCAATTGTAGAAAGCAGCTTCTTCTATTTTCAGATCTGTATGAGGAACAGTAAGATGATTGAGGACAGAGGATCTGCACACAGGTTCATAAGAATGCAAGTAAATCAGAAATAAATTAAGGTGCCGGTCGGAGAAGGGCTTTATAAACAAGCATATCGTAAATTTAAATGTGCACTTTATTGCCCGATCCACCTGGGAGCTGCTTCAGTCCTGCACCGGACCTGTCCACGTTCTGCGGCCGCTAGCTTAGGTCCTGAATCTATGGCCCGTCCGTCCGTGTGGAGCGGATCCCTCTCTCAATGTGGATCTCCCCGAGGTTTCTCACTTTTTTCCCACTATTTTTCCTTGCCGATGCAGGAGGGTTTGTTGAAAATTTAGCGTTCATCAGACAGTTGAACACTAACTAACAGTTAGTGTACAAAAACGACTGTGGTGATGATCCAGGACACTACATTCTACAACATGTATGGACATTTATCAACATGTGTTCTATTTCTATATTCTAGTTTGTGTTTAGCTGTTGATTCTCTGATCTGTGTTGGTGATATCAATGGTTTTGTTAAGTCCTCTGAGATGACTACTTTTGTGATTTATAAAAGAATAAATTGTATTGTATTGTATTGTATATTTTTGCTTTTGTGGACCCCCACCTGCAGGAGGATCAGTGAGGGGCTGGTGCTTAGTGAACTGGGTGCAGCTCTGACTGCCACCCCCCCGACCCAGAAATGGATTAAGGGGAAGAAAATGGATGGATGGATGTATTGTATTCATCCCCGACAGTATCAGCATCACTTTTGGATTACTAAAAACACCATTTAATTTTATGTAATTACAAGTGCTGCTATTGAGTAAATTTTTAACGTGTTGTATGTTTGTATAGCTTACAAGAACATTTCAGAAACAGATAAAGTTCAAGAGAAGAGGTTACGAGTTTCCACTATTTCCGAAGAAACCTCAGTTCTAGTTTAACAGCTGGTCGCTTGTTTTTGTACAAGACAAACTTTTGAAATTGAAGAATAAAACTTGTGTCTCAGCATCAGCTACATGGCAAAACCAGGTAAAAACAACAGTAGTCCCGGTTCGCCCCGGTTCACATAGAGACATGAATTTAACAACTCACAACATGACAATTTGGATTTTTTGAACAACTTCAACCTTGCTCCGCTGCCCTGTGCTGCTTGTGACTCCTGATGGTATCGAGATGTAAACACTTCACCAAGGTAATAATAATGTCAGCCCTGGGACGCCCTGATCCCTCATCCAGTCTGTAAAAACCCCACTCCTGAACACAACCATCCCAGAATTGAAACGCACTTGCTCTGGTCCACCTCAAGCTAAAATGTCACGCAGAAAACTTCCTCCGTTTGTGGCAGGCAGAAGGATATTGGGGATCAGCAGATGTGGAAGTGCCGGCTGCCATTATTAAGCAGTCCTGTCATTTCTCCTCTTGCACTCAGAGGGAATGGTGTGAAGTATGAGGCTGTAAAAGCAGTGTTTTGAAACATTGGGCGTTAGTGGATTTATTGAGTGTAAAACGTGGGCGCCTCTCCTCACTATCCACCTTTAAATCCCCAAAGAGATTTATTCCACCTAGAGTCCAGGCCTAACAAGACACTAGCACGGAGTCTGGGGACACAGAGAATGAGAGTATTTAAACCTTATACAAATTGATAAAAAAAAAAAAAAAAAAAAAAAAAACCTCCACGCTTTTGAAAATGTTACATCCATCTTTTTACAAAACTTAAAAGTGAATACTTCTCCTCCTTTAGGAGTATTGTTTGTATTTCCATTATACTTGTTAACCTCTTAAACTCCTGCATCATTTTGGCTCGTGCACAAATGTTTGGCAAACGTCTTTGCTTATTTAAAAACACATCTTACGTGTCACATGCTTGTGTAATGCGTCATATTAAAGCTAGAGCCTTCTAGTTTATGTAAATATACACTAAAATAAAGTATGTCATTTCTATTTCACTCTGCATCCTTTGAAGTTTGGGCAAAAAAAACTTTTTTTAACCTCGCCTAAAAAATTCTATGTATAAAAGCCCTAAAAAAGGCATACTTCATTGGAAGAAGACAATATTCAAACTCTATCCTATATGGTCATTGTGTTGTTGGCAACAACTGTCTAAAGTTTCAGACTTCAGACGACCTCCAGATCTACCTTCCTGTGGTTCTGAGCAACAGTTCTGCTTTGGACCCTCTCTATAACTGTCTTCACGTCATCAAACAATGGCTCGCCCAGAATTTCCTTCACCTGAACGAAGGAAAGACTGAGTACATCCTGTTCACCCCGGACTCACCTCACAGCTCCCCCAGTTTTGTTCCTCCTACACCTCAGTTTGCTCCCGCCATCCGCAACCTGGGTGTTATTTTTGACAGTACTATGATTTTTGATAAACAGATAGGTGCAGTTGTAAAAGCGAGCTTTTACCAGCTAAGGCTCCTCAGCAAGATCAAGTCTCTCTTGTCCCGAGCTGACCTTGAAAAGGCCATTCATGCCTTCATCAGCTCGAGGATAGACTACTGTAACGCCCTCTACACTGGACTTAACCAATCACTCCTCAATCGGCTTCAACTGGTACAAAACGCAGCAGCTCGTCTCCTCTCCAACACCTCCAGACGCTCACACATCACCCCAGTCCTCCGCTCTCTCCACTGGCTCCCGGTGGCATTTAGGGTGGAGTTTAAGGTCCTGATGTTTGTGTTCAAGGCTATCAATGGTCTGGCCCCGGCCTACCTCGCCGAACTAGTAACGGTCTACAAACCAGCCAGAGCGCTGCGCTCCTCTGAACACACCTCCCTCGTCACTCCCAAATTCAATTACAAAAAGTTTGGAGGCCGTTCATTTGCTGCCCAAGGCCCAAAGCTGTGGAACGCACTTCCTGTACAGCTTCGAAACAGCACTGAGTTGAGTGTTTTTAAATCACAGTTGAAGACACATCTTTTCAGGAAAGCATTCAATGCATAATCACTGACTCGACTGCTGTTCTTTTTATGTGTTTGTTTTTATCGGTGTCTATTGTGATTCTTGTTTTTATCCTGGAAAGCGCCCTGGGCACCTTCTGGCTGTTGTTGGGCGCTATACAAATAAAATTTGATTTGATTTGATTCTAAGTTTTATAGTTTTAATGCAGTTTCTCTTTTTTATCAAGTAGTGCCATTTGGAACAAAGTATCTGGAGTTTGTTTCCTAAATACATTTTTCTTGTCCCAACACAAATAGTATAATTTAAGTAACATGTTGTGAAGAAGTCAGACTAAAACATATTGGTATCTTATTGGCAAACGTTTAATCTTTTACAAACCGAGATTTGATTGGCTGAGTGAGGGCTAGGAAATAGACATTACATGAGTTTGATTTGTTTTATTGTTTGTGGTTTCAAAGTTAGGCCCTCCAGTGTTGTGGTTTTTGTTTTGTTTTTCAATAATTACTACTAAAAGCTCAGAGGAAGTCTGTATGCAAGCAGTCATGTATGAAGAGCACTGGCCTGAGAAAAAGTATCTTTTAGTAATTATTTAGAAATGTTGTTATGGAGTTGTTGGTTTCCCTCGCATAACCATCATGTTGTTTGAAAACCCTGGGCCCTATAAACTAATAGTATTCACCACATATGTAAACGCACACAGGGTTACCAAGGGCTGCCGTTATCATCAAGGTGCTAAATAAGTGTATTTCCAGTCAGACCTAGCAGGGCAGCTGAGCCAATCCAGAGATGGAGGTCACCTTCACAAGCGGACAGCTGTGTCACCCAGGGGCCACACATAATGCCACTGCCACTGGAGCCCAGTGCAAAGACATCTCCAGTCATCCAAGTAGAACAACAACTCTGCAACCCTCTCCATGAAAATAAACAGTCCCAGATGTGAGCGCTGGGCAGAAATATTCCTTTCACTGGGGAATAAACATGGACGTTGAATTATAATGCCCAAGCAAACAAACAAGCAAGAAAGTGAAGAATCAATGTGGATGGATGAAAATAAAAGTACATTGAAAAACTGTGTATATTGCATGTCTGTGAAATATATACACAACAAACTGCAGCATGTTTTTGTAAAAAAGCAAAATAGATCAATTAATGAGAAGAAGACCACTGCGGTCAAAACACATTGGTGTCCATGTAATTAATTTGTTTTACACTTGTCTCATTGAATGACAAGTTTAGTTTTAGATTTTTGAGTCAAGTTATAATTCATAGTGGGCCACGGGGAAATTTGTCCCCAGATGTTGCTCAGCTTGGTCAGGACTTTCAAAGGTGGAGGTTGTGCTAGTTAGTAGGGGAAAGCAGGGGAACTTGGGAAAAACCATATCCACTGTATGAACTGTAGCTCAATGTGCTTAGCAGAAATGTGCCTATACCATGTTTTGTTGCATAGTCTAAGAGTCTTCTGGTTTCACTTGAGAAAAGACTTTCAAAATATGTAAACCAACTTTAGTGACTAGTGGGCACGTGTTCACTTCTTTGGTGTTTTCACATCCAAAATTAAAGCATTTCTTGCCCCAAGTGAAGCAGAATTGGTCCAGTTTGCCCTAGAGCTAAGAAAGTCTGAATACTAAGACTTCAGTTTAGTCTTAATGAGGCAGAACATTACATTCAATTGTAGAAAGCAGCTTCTTCTATTTTCAGATATGTATGAGGAACAGTAAGAAACTCTGCACAAAAAGGCCCTCTCTGGAAGAGGAATTGAACCCAGGAACTTGCTGTGAAGGACAAGTGTAGCCCCATCTACTGAGTACAAGAAAAAAACAGAACTTAATGTTTTTGATCAGTCATTTATTTTTTCAGAAAGTAATGTATCAACCATCATCTTTCATAGATTTGGGACATTGTGTTGAATCATTGGTGTTTTTGTGCACAGCTGGTGTCCTAAATGAGGAGGGGCAGAGGGACTTTATAGCGCAGCTCCACGTCCCAAACCTGAGATTTGGGACAAAGCAGTGAAGGTCGTGGTGCTCACAGACAGAGACCAGGGCAGGCTGATTGGGAGCACAGGGAGCAGCTGGTGGATTCAAACTCGAAAAGTGACTGAGAATCTGCAGGTGGCTTGTGTGAATTATGACACTGCCGAATGGAGCCTTTCTGCCCCGTGCAAACTAAGTGCTGCTTTGAAGTGCCCTGTCATTTATGCCTGGAGACCTGCATCCAATTTTAGAATCATTTCCAAACAGAGCACGCACCATTAAATTAAATACTAGAATTGTTGCTTGCCTTGAACATAGCCAACATTTTTATGTATTTTTTTTCTTTTTTTTAACAAATGGCTGCGGGATAAAATGGCTAATTACACACTTCTAAAATTGGAGTTCATCATGAATATTGATAAAGCATTAATTAGTTACTAAATGTGGAAAACCATTTTCTCTGTGCCAAATACATCACATGTTTTGGGGGATTAAAACTTTTACAAGTTTTTTTGAAACAAAGTAGCATCCTATGCTTTTTTTTTTTTCTTTTTTTTCATTACAAATTTTATTCTACTAACTAGCCCAACAACTTATATTAGTAAATCTTATCATTTAAAATTTAAAAATGTTTAAATGGTAAGTGCTGACCAAGCCAAGCATCAAAATCAGAAAATGGGTCCCCATGCTCATTACTGGTGACCACTACCTCTGACAGAGACCCATATTTTATTGCCGGATGGATAAAATTCTGCTTAGCTTTTGAGATCTGATGAGATCAGGTATTCACAAGCATGTAAAGCCAGTTAGTGACAGTGAAGTGGCAGTTTTTTACTCAAGTAAATTAAAGAAGGTGAGCAAAACAAAAGCTATTCCTCAATGTCATTTACATATACTATTGTAACATGTAGGGACAGACACAAATGACTGTTTTGACCATGATTTAAATTCCATATTGAAATTATATTGGTATCCTCCCATCCATCCATTTTCTTCCCCTTAATCCATTTCTGGGTTGGAGGGTTGGGACTCAGAGCTGCACCCAGTTCACAAAGCACCAGCCTCTTACTGATCCTCCTGCAGGTGGTGAGTCCACAGGAGGATGGCAAATCTGTTATTGGCATTTGACCACTAAATGTAAAATCTACATGGTGTTTATTATTGTGTTTCAGGGGTCTGACAGAAGATCAGGAACCACATCTGTGTCTGGACTAAGCTAATCCTGCAAGTGAGGGGGGTAGAAATAGGTTTTACTTCCATCTAAGCGTTTAACATCTTATCAATAACTTCTAATGAATCTAATGAACCATTGATTCCAATACATAAAGACATTTACATAAATCCAGTTACCATATGTGAAAACAAGTTGCATTATTACTTTTTAGTAAGAAATGTGTAAGACTGAGATGGAAAGTAGTATTTGCAAGTTGGCTGAGAGCCCAGTCAATAATTTGTTCTGAACAAGATGTTCCTCTGAATAAATAGAGGAACAACAACTCCAACAAATTAGAAAATTATAATACATTCTCCTATATAGTTTTGTCAATATGCACAGATCACCTTAGATATAAGTGGTTTAGGTGCAATCAATACAGAACATCATCTACTGTATAAAGGAACAGGACTGCCAATAAAAAACCATGATCAAGACAAAGAGAATATGAGTGCACCCAGTTCATCTTAAACAAAATAAATTGGAAAAAAACAACATAATTTTCTTGTGATCAACATAATAGAGAAAAAGCATTCTACATTTGAATCAGATTGAAGTGTTCATTGTTGAAGAGAAGTAGATGCAACAGCGGTTATTGTTATTCATTGACTTTTATCTAACCAGGAATGCAATGAGATTAAATAATACATTTAAAATAATACATCCAAAGAGGGGTTAGGAAGCGTGTTATGAGGGACTATTGTACATGTGTTTAGTGGTAGGGAAAACCGGAGAATCCAGAGAAAACTTAAGCAGACACAGAGATAATATGCAAACTCCACACATAATAAAGGCCTGGAAATCACAAACCACTGTACCACCGTGCCGCCAATATTCAATGGTAACTTGTCTTATATGTACCTCGGTCACCTACATTTGGAAGTCGCCTGTGAAGAACTTCAAACTAATACAAACCGTCTTAAGTATCACTGACTTTTGGCATTTTGCGCACATTACATGATTGTGGAGGGCCCAGGGCTTGTAGATGCACCCAGCCCCACATTTTATACCATGCATATTGTCATTACTAAAGGTTTATGGATGTGACATTAGATATTAGGCTGACGGAGATTTGGAGGTTATCTGGCATTTCAAGATGTGTGCGAAAAGTCAAGCCGTGAAAAAGGATTCACCCTGCTGCTCGTCTGCCAGGCACATCACTCAAAGCACTCCACATGCAGCTCTGCACAAATCGTTGCCTTGTCTGGATCCATGCATGGGAAATGAAAATTGTGGCTGGAGCTAACCTTAATGCCAGCTTCCGATTTATATATTTTTCTATGGTTGCGGGCACACAATATTCGCGAAAGTATTGTGACATTTACCATATTAAAAGCAACGCTGGACAATAAGAAAATGTTGAATGTGTTGAAATACCCGAGTGCGAGTGAGTACTTAGAATAGTACTTCATAATGTCTAATTAACTGTGACATGATAAAAACTAACATCTGCCAACTACATGCTTCTGTATCCTAAAACAAACGATAACAAATTGGACTGAAGAGAAATAAATGATTCAATAAAGTGTGACCTGCAAATTGAAACAGATTCCTACAAAAGAAAAGAGTTATGTTTTGCACTATTTCTTTTGATTTCACTCAGTGCAAGACTTTATCCCAAGGGTCCCATATGTCCTATTCCAGCAGCCCAATTTTTTAATCCATCTGAACCAGTTAGAAACCCTGACATTTCCCGTTTTAAGGTTGCATTTGATTTAGGTATAGGTCAGTTGGTATCTCCCACTGATGTCTGCTGTTGCTGTGTCTCTGGGCAAGACACTTAACCCCACTATGCCTGCTGCTGAAGACCAATGCTGTGTTGTTCTCTTTCATTCCAAATCGTGGGCCACTTGTCCTTCCTGAACAAAGGTGAAATATTACGGTCCTCTGCTGAAATAGTTTATGTAGGTGTATAAAAGACAGACATATTCAGCGGAAGACATTATAAAAGCAGCGCACAGCCTCCTGAATTGCTGAGTAGGCCCGGTTCAAGCCTGACTCAATCAGGGCTGGGTGGGCAGTGTGTCAGCTCTTGTTAACTGTGACCTTGGAAGATAATAATGCTCTAAACTGCTGTATGTGTGAGGTAATAGCACACTGATTAAAGCATTATACAAGCGAGTTTACACATAGTGATGCACGCAAATTCACCTTGAAATGTTTGGTAGCCGTCTTAATAGTCTTGAAGATTTTGCATTCAAATTGATGGAGATATTGGCATACATATGCATGGCCACCTGTATAGCAATGAAGTACTTTCACATCACTGTCAAAAAGCTAATGGCTTCAAACAACACAATTTTATGTTCAATCTAACTTTGAAGAGGATTTTGGAGACTATATGACCCTACCTGATGTAGACACAGAGTTGCATGCACAAGAAGAACGCCGTACAAACATTCCCATGGCTCTGAATACCTGTCAGCTCGCGCCTTCTCTATGCTCTTTGATACTGTACACTGCACACGGGAACGGATGCATTAACAAAACACAAGAGAGAATCAGAGAAGCAGCACTTGCAAAGTTTACTGGCATCTGTAGTGAAAATCCTCTGAGCCGAGGAGTTGCGTGCAATAGCTCAAAATTAGGATACAACTCAATACTATTTATAGAATAATTCATGATCAACTGCCAAAATTTCAAATGTGGATAGAAAGTGGCTGGAAACGCATTCGTTCAAGGCTCTAAATTGATGTGGAGACCTCCCAAAAGAATAGTCAAATCACTGAGGGTAATACTTCTGGAGCAACGTGAGAGACAAGCTCCACATGTAATTCTCTCAAGAAACGTTCTATAGCGGCAGCAAGCAGATACTTCTATCTCACTGATTTGGTATCATAGTGGAGAGAAAATCAAACAACTGTTGAAAAGCAGAAAAGCAGAAAATGACAATATCAAAATAAAAGAGGAAGAAACATTTGGTGTGCTTTTTCTTCGGTTGGATTCAAAAAGTGAAACCATACTGGCCCTTAGGTCCCCCAGGTTTGACACCCCTGCAGCGGCGTAGGGTAGTTGCACAAGTTATTTTCGGATTATAACATACTGGATTCATTACCTCAAATCACAGAAGTCTCAATATCGATGAAGCTTTTAAAAAAGATTTTAAATTTTTTTTGTCTGGTTGAAGCTGCGCTGCATTAAGAGGTATATTTGTAATATGTTTATACAAAATATATGAACATAATATGCTGCTACATTTCATACTGTGACATCATCTCACTCTTACATTAACAGTTGAGAAAGAAAAGATTTTGGCTTTTAAAGCAGAGGTTAAAACAGGTATACCAAGAAACAAGCATTTGTGGAAAGTTTCAATTTTTGTATCTGACTTTTTATCCTGAAGGTATTTTGACAACATAACTTTACAAAATAAAAGCTCGATTTATTCTCTATATATTTCTATTAAAAAGTGCTAACAGATTCTTGGAGTTTGTTTTGTAAATTGGGTCTAATAATGTTTCCTATGAACTATTGCTTATTGCACTCAGGGTTCTTTGTTTATGGTAAAATATATGACATGGTTGTTTCGTTGATTAAATTAGTTTTATAACAATGTACATCAAGCCATATTTTCACAGACTCTCAGTGATGTCCACTAGATGGAAACAAAATATAATTTTGAAAGCCACAATCACAAGCCACATGTTTGAGACCACCGTAGTAAGCATGTCAATAGAAAAGAATAAAACACCAAAGGCCACTTCTTTTCTAAGAGTTGTACCAAAGGCCAAGAAAATTATTTGTTGATGCGGCAAATTCTTTTTTGTGAAGACAACCTTCGCAACAGGATGTGTACAGAGAGACCTTGTACATGGAGCAAACACGTCTATGAGGGCGGGCAACATGATTGAAGGATAATTGGGTGTGAGACTTGAAATAGAGACTCATGTCTGACCACAAAATCCCGGTTTCATGGACATGGCCATTGCAAGGTCGAGACTAGATTTGACAGTTGACTCAAGAGTAGAAAAAAGAAAAGAAGAAACATCCATCAAAATCTATCAGTGATAAAGTCAAAACTATAAATATGTATTGTGATGAAGTTTTGGTACAATACTAATCATGTTACCACCGGCTTTCTCCTGCTTCACATAGCACTAATCATTACTTTTGGACACAATGGTTGTTTTGCTTTGAAACTTTAATTAAGTGCATGAAGAGTAACACAAAAATTCACTGCCCTCATCACTATTCAGGCAACAATAATTAAAATATTCATCTGGAAGGAGTAAATTGAAAATGTCTCCATGCGTAACACTGTCACATGATCTGTGGACCAGTGAAACGTAGTAGATAGCTGGATGTTTGATGAGAAACAATGGTGTAATTAAGACTTTAATCATAACAGGCCTTGAAATGCGCTGTAGCCTAGTATTACATTGTTTCTGCATAACTAGATAAATGTATAATAAATAAAATGCTTGAGAACTTGACAGCAAGGAGTAAGTCTACTTTCCTGTTGTTGGTTCAGGTCTAATGGTGCTTTCAGACCGGATCATGCGTTGCGTCTGCTTTCAATGCAAAGTCAATGGTGACGTGCGTTCGAGCGTCAAAACGCACTGACCTCTCGGCACGCACGCACGGACTGTTCAGTAGAGACGCACGGACTTGGCGGGAAAGTCAAAGGGGAGGAGCAGGAGCGAAAAATCAACGCCCACAGGAGATGGATTCTGCTCATCCTTTCCTTGGGACGTTTGTGCAGCAACCAATCAGAGAGCCGCAAAGTGGTCACAGGGACATTAGCGGACTGAGCGAGCAGACTGAAAATACTGTAAACAGCCAAAACAGGACCCACACCAGACTTCACCAGAACTAAACCAGGGTTGACAATGGGGGACTCTGTGCTTGTGAATATATGGGTTTTCATGCTCCTGTGACCTTATGCAACTGCTTCGAGTGTGTTCGCCGATGCGGAAATACCGTTTAATAATACAAAAAACGTATGGCCCACCTCCGTGAACACATACTACTTTAGATCTTTACACAAGAAGCCGCTAGCTAAACTCTGTTAGCATCATAGCCTGCCGGTTACTTCCGGCGCACGTCAGGACATCTCCGTCTAAAGACCCCTGTGTCTGAAAACTAGAGAATGCGCGTCTGGTGAGCGGGGCTTCAGCGTTGGCGGGCTGAAAGTACCATAAAAGCTTGATCATTTCGAAATAAGAACTAAACAAATGCAATCCCAATGAAATCCAGTTGTTTGTCAGAATCATTTTTTCCATGTTCCCTCATCAGTCACAGACCTTATCCATCCACGCCAATAACTCCGCCCCTTCTATCCAAAAAAATCTTGTCTCATTCCTGTAATAGCATGATGTCATAGTAACTCAATAGCATCACAGTGTTCTGCTTTATAAAGTAAGCATTGCCTGTAAAACAATTTAAGTTAAATTACATTATTTACAATTACATGGCTGTGTTTTCAGGCAGTTTTTTGAAAAATTTGAAACATGCTCTCTTGCAGCAGCATAGAATTATGGACGACTGTTGTATCTTCTCATCAGCAGAAGATGGGGTTTCCCCGCACAGGTTCGAATCCTGTTCGTAACGCCAAAATGTTGTATCTTCTCATCAGCAGAAGATGGGGTTTCCCGCACAAACCAGTATAGTGTTGGAGAAGGAATGCACTCTGAGTTATGTATTAAAGAAAGAGTTTAATGGCATAATCAGAATACATCAAGTCCAATTCAGGCTTAGCGCTTTCAGCCTGGGTCAGCTCCGAGAATGATGATGGCATGACTGACCCCTAACACACACCGGACTAGAATCTTATAGTTTGTTGAAGAAGTCATAAGACACAGTCACAAGATCCAGAAAAAGCAAACCATACATTAAGGACAGCCATGTACATTGTCCTAACATTAGTGCTGCTCACATGTCTGCCTCATGACTGAGAAAAGGATCATTAGAGTCAGCTGCTTCTACCATTTTGACCCAAATGTTCCCAACACATTTTGAAGATACATGCTGTATATGTAGAAGTTATAATAGCAGACACTACACGACAACAGCATTATTTACTTTTGACTATTATTTCACTATATAATGTCCACTAATTGTTGGTTAAATATTCAAAAACAAGTAAAAAGTCTCCATAAATTGTTTAATGGGCCAACACTTTTGTAATAATATTTCTTCAATGAACGTAGGCCTACTCCATCATACTGTAGAAGGTAATTTAAAGTACATATTTAAAACATAATATATTTGAGGTTGCTGTTAGTTCACAATTCTTAAAGAAGCTATACCTGATTTTTTTTCTAAGTAGTTCATAAAAATGCTTTTTACTACATACAAGTTGTATCATAATACATCATTTAATTGAAAACTTGAGGTAATTGATTCAGCTGTGTAAGAATTACAAGCAGTGAAAAGTGCTGAGTAGAGTCTGAGCGGGCCGCTCTTTCTCCTCCGCTCACAGAACGAGCAGCGAACAGCCTGCGTCCTCTAGCCTCTACAGCGCTGCTTAACACCAGGGCTTCGACTTCAAAATTCAAATATAATTCTAAAATAAAAAATGATGAACAAAATAATTGAATAAAAAAATTTGAACAAATATTAGACAACCCTTGTAATTCGAAATGTATTTAATGACTGCAAATAAAATAGTTAGCTCCCAAAGGTTTCACCGGGACGTGCTAGGCAGGTAACAGCTAAGCTAGCTAGTTGTTTCATGGTAACTTCCGGGTTTTTCGCAATCGCTTTTTGTCACATTGAAACAGTATTTTTGTCATGAAAACGTTAACAGCAAATTCTGAAATCGTCCGTGCATGTGTGTTAAGGATGTATATGTGTACTGTATTGTCCGATTGACGTTTAATGGTGTTGATTGATTGATATGTATTTGTTTATTGAGCGTGGCTAGCTCCGCTAGCTTCTCTACACAGACAAGTGTGCAGAGAAACGGCACAGTGTAGTGACACGCGCTGATAGCTTGTTGTACTTGCAGAGTAATGGCAGTATTTTACACACCTGAATTACAAACAGAGGTTGCATTGGGGCTGCGGTCATTATTGGTTTGAGAGTTCTGTTATCAAGAAAAAATGATCGGAAGAATTGCTGCTGCTGCTTTGAGGAGCTCTATAACAAATTATAATTAAATATTAGAATATATTCTAAGGTTTTAAATTAATACATTCGGACGCGAAACTAGCGGTATTCTTTTACTTATATATTGTGTTAGCAGTGCGTTACTTTAGTGCCATTTCATCAGTGATTGTTGCACAGCTTACAAGAAGTTGCGCTAAATGCTAATGTTAGCATATGTATCAGATCGCAAATAAAACTAGGTGGCTCTGTGTTATGAGAGCGTAGGGGAAATGAGAAGCCATTGAGCGAGTTGGGGGGCGGTGCTAAACATTCAAACATTGCAGAAACGGGTATAGCGCCTTTAAGCATCAGCATATTAAATAAATTGCTTGTTGTTTATATGCCTGCCAACACGGAAACCAACACCTGCATTAATATACTCTTGCTGGTGGAGGTAATAACATGATTAGAAGGGACAAAATAAATAATAAAAAAAAAATAGATGTGCACAATGAAGTGTGCACATCTAGGTTTTGAAGATCAGTTGAAGATCGGTGAAGATTAGTTCAAGAACAGGTGCCAAGTTTCCAGCAATATTTGGATTCCTCCCTTTTAGCACATTGTCTTTGATCAGAGAAGAAACATTATGGGGTTACGCAGGAGCCGTTTGATGGCTAAGGAGTTTTAAGTTTTAAGTGAAATTCTGAACAGATGGTGGCGAGCAGAGAGACAGATCCACGCCAACAGCCCCGTGCACTGGTTTGGTCCAGACGGCTTCAAAGCAGATGCTGCTTGTGTCCATGTGCTGTCTCCTTCCTCAGATTTGCTCTTGTCGAGTGATGTGACTGTGAAGAGCCTGCCCCCGGGCGCCTAACTCCAGCGCCACTTTGAACAGCGGCATTTTCCAAATCTCTGCAGTTTAAACACGGAGCATCTAATCATCGCCAAAGCTACAACGTCTGACTTCACTTGTGCCAACGCAATCTGTTGCCTATAACGTCCTAAACTTTACAAAAGCAGCAAAGAAACCTTTCATTGGACCCATTTGGAACATTTTACATCTAAAATCACATTCACAGTTTGAGGTAACTTCAAGGACTTATTTAAACTCTGTATGCAATAATGGAATTTTGAACGTTTTCCAATGGCGCCGGCTCAGTTTCCAGAACAAAATCACACATAATTTTGTATGTGTACTTGTATTCGTTCAATGTCATAATGATAGTGACAGTGGCTCTGTTGGTAGAGCATTGGTCTCTGAAGCTAATGGTCGTGGGTTCGATCCCCACCACGTCTTCTGCTCCCACTGAATTCTGCTGTCAATGCGTCCCTGGGCAAGACACTTAACCCCCGCGTCGCCCAAAGCCCCCGCTGAATCACCAAGACTGTATCTTTGTCAAAGCAACAGCCATCTTACCGTGGACCCACCACCTGCAGGAGGCCGGTGCCGTGTGATTGGGCGCAGTTCTGATTGCCACCCCTCCAACCCAGAAATTGAATAATAAAGGGGATGAAAATGACATGGCATGACCTTGGGAACAGTGAGGATTGCAAAGGTGTTAAAAGCCAATTTATGTATTCACAATTCATGAACTTAAAAAGGCTTGGGATGTATAATTTTATACTCGGAAGGTATACAGTAGGTCCCATTCCGTTTTGTCGTCTTCATTCACGCTTCTCGGGAATCACGCAGCTGCGTGAAAAATAGTACATCTTATCGCCACAAGGTGGCAGGCTAAGTCCGTCTCTCTCTCTGTGCTCACGTCTCTCGCACCTGTTCTTCTTAAAGATGTTGTTTGATGCGGAGCAGAGAGTCAGCAACTAGATTGGTTGTGAGATTATTAAAAGAAGCTAGTTCTCTCATCTTTACAGCATGGGAAGTTTGTGAATGTTATTGCATCGGTGATTAAATGCTATTTTATTTTAATAATGATAGTAAATCTGACATTTAAAGTCAGTGCCTCCCCAATCACAATCCTCACCGCACGTCACTGTCTGTCTGCTATATGCATCTGATCATTTGATGTTGCCTCAACCTACACTTGTTTTAGTTTAAATGTGTAGGCTAGCTGTTTTTCAGTCTTTGAAATGTTGATGTGGCCATTTTATGGCTATTAAAAGCATCTGCCTCTGTCTGTGCGCTTTAACTGCCGGCACTAGGACCACTACGTGGATTAGCGCCCTCTCAGCTGTCTTCGCGCCGAATGAATGACAGATAGCATGATAGTGATAAGATATGTAAACAATGGCAACGCCGGCTGCTGAAAAGGCAAAACCTAGGCCATTCCAGTCCTGCTGGACACAAGAGTTTGGTTTTGTGTTTGTGAAGGACCGTGCTGTGTGCACTTTATGCTGTGAAAATGTTGTGTGCAGAACTTCAAGTGTTAAGCGTCATTTTGAGACGAAGCACGAGAAGACCTTCAAAGACCAATCAGACCAAGTAGAGTCAATTAAATGTGCTGTGTCCAGATATGGAAAACAAGCTAGCTCCTTCAGGGTTTTTACCACTGCTAAAAATCACGGGACAGAAGACTCTCTTGCAGCTCTCCCTCCCCCACACGAATAAACAAAGCCCACCCCAGGCCCCTGCTGTTATAAGTCATTACCTAAATTTGCAAATCAATACATGCAAATGTTAGCAGCCAACCTATCCTTCTTTTCAAAACAGGGGCCAATTTCGCTTGGGTTTGCTAGTGTTAAAACTAAGCAGACATTCATCAGCCAACTCCATTATATTTGTAAAACACGGAGAAAGAAAGTTTCCCACCCATCATACATTTGTATTAGCAATATCGTTTTACAAGTTTACTACAGTCTAGCAACTATTCATTTCAACCTTCGGCACAACACGCCAAAACACGCATGAAATTCAAGATTTGGACAACAATAAACATGTTCACACTCTGGCATCATGTTTAAAAAAATTAATTTGCGCATCAGAAAATGTCTAACGGAAACACGCAAACTTCGAATCATATATATCAGTGGTTCTCAAACTTTTCACACCAAGTACCCCCTTAGAAAATACTTGCCTCTCCAAGTACCACCACAAATGACCACACCACACAGTAGCGTAGTAAGCCGAAGTATTCATCAATAACAAGGCAGAGGTTTCATTCCTAAAGAAGTATATTTAATGTAATATTTTACACAGTTTCAACAGTAAGACTGCGCTTAAATATAGGAAAAAAAAATGTTTTAAATGTTTCATTCATTGCGAACTGCAAAGCCTCACTGTGAGTGATATTCTGGAGTGGGATCTTTGTCCACAGAAGGTTTGGACACTGGTGCACTTTAGTTTCTAAGGCTTGCTCTGCTGCCCTCTTACATCTGTCGTTTACTCACAGAGACATGTTCTCATGGTTTGGATCAAATGATCGTTTGTTACTCTCTGTTCCTTTTGCACAGAACTGGGAAAAAAAACCTGCTCCTTCTACATGGAACGTGTTGCAAAAAGACTAGAAATGATCTGATCTTATTTCCTTGAATGCTTTTAGATCCAGATTGAGACATCTTCAGTGAAATGTAACTGTTTTTATAATCCGTATTTTTATGAAATTGTGTGTTACTGTTGTATAATCTGTATGTGACTATTTTATCATCTGTATGTGACTGTTTTATAATTTTATGTAATTTTTGTACACGAAAAAGAGGTTCTCATTGACTGCCAGCCATTTTTTGATGACTTCACTGATTTTTAAGACTCTCAGAATATTGTGTGCTATGAAAAATATGAAACCAGAGTCTGAAAGACAGGACTGTCTACTTTCAGCAGCAAAAAGAGGTTTGTTCTTAGTTTGTTTCGTTCTCCTGTGATCTCCAGTCGAAAAGAGGAGAGTGTGACAAAAAGCACCAGTCTTAGACAAAAAAATTAGAAAATTAGGTTTTTGTGAAAACAGACGAACTGCAGAAAAGTGATTGTAAAACTATTTAGTTTAACTGTAGCATCTCCTCAAACATGTCCAGGATCTTACATGTTAGAAAACAGCAACACGTTTTGAGAAAGTGTTTTTAATGTAAAATAATAAGTTTTATGGCACACACACATCCACAAAGTGTTGCTCAAAAATTTCAAAATGTACTCATCCAAAAAACGTTCATATTGAAAGTAGAGCCCATGACAAACTATGCCAGATAGAATGGCCAGCATTCATCCATTAGGTGGCACTATATTTATGTCAATAAGAGTAAATCAAAGAATAACAAAATTACAATGATAAACACTATACATGACAATAAATCAAAGTGAATACTTATACTTATAGTATAAGTGCAACAGAATACTGCTGTGTGTCTTTGTGTGTTTGGGCGTGCATGTATGTGCGTTTATGCACGCGTTTGTGTGTTTTTGTGTGGTTACATCTACAGAGCGTCTGTTTAGTGAGGCGTGCGCTGTGAACATATCTGGACTTTGCTGCTGGCTCCTGGTGTGGACTCAGTGATAATTTTAGCAATAGTCCACTTTTCTGTGGCTTTTTTGAGGTGCTCCACTGGTCTGCTGTCCTGACCCTCCACATGGTCTGCTGCTAGGACCCTCCACATGGTCTCTGTCAGCTCTGGAGACACATTTACTGCTCAAACTGCCTCCAAATGTAGCCTGACTAGGGCTGGGCGATATGGCTGAAAACTATATCACGATATAAGTCATTCATATCGGTCGATAACGATATATATTGAGTTTTTTTTTTTACCTAAATAAATATATTTGTCGTGTGGGCTAACCAACCTTAGCAGCCTTGTTTACAGTCACGGGGCGATGAGGCTGGAGAAATATGTTCACACTGTGTCCCTCGTTGTTAGTCCTGGTTTAATCCTGTTTTTTTATTCCTGGTTTAGCTGTTTGAGGGTCTTGTGTCCCCGTGACCGCTCCGTGCGGCTCTCTGTGCCGCACATGCTTCCCGAGGAAAAAGTTAATCTCTTGCTTTTGCCGAATACATCGGGTCTGTCCACTGCCTCTGCCGCCGCACATGTTATTCCGCGCACGTACGTGCATAACCATTGACACGGCATTGAAACACGAGCTATAGATCCATGGACGCCACGCATGCTGCGGTTGTTGTTGTTTTTGCATTTCCCACAAAGTTTTGCGGTTCCTGCTCGGCTGTTATTGGTCGAGAAGCCTCCGCCTACATCCCCCACAATGCCATGCGCTTATGAGTCGGCTTTACTTCCGGTGTTTTCTTCCTGTTTTTCCTGACGGAGTTAAGTTAAACTATCGAACATTCTATCGACCCCATTCTCTATTGATATCGAACACATGTCTATCGCGATATATATCGTTATCGTTTTATCGCCCAGCCCTAAGCCTGACCCTGACTATATTACTCCATGTCTGCTTCACCTCTGTCTCTCCTGCTCAGAGTGCTCATAGTGATCTTTGACCAAACCAGGGAGTTCTGCTGCCACCTGCTGGCTTAATAAAATACTGTCTACAGCCAAACCCCAGACTGTATGATACAGGGGACACAGACTGACAGGAAAAGATTGAAAAACAATGTTGTCCTCAAATGACATCCATGGCTGTCAATGAGTTAATCTCAATGGGACTTTCCTGGTAAAATTTAAAAAAAAAAAAAAAAAATTTTTATTTTTTTTTTTCACAGATTCTTTGGCGTACCCCTAGAGGGCGCCCGCGTACCACTAGGGGTACGCGTACCCCAGTTTGAGAAACCCTGATATATATAATAAGCCTCTGAATTTATTCTTTTAAATAATGTTGTTATAACACTCACCATTAATGCGACTTCTGGTGCTGGACTGTAAAAAATACAACTCAAAATTGTTCACCTTACTAAGATTTTTGCATTCACTGACAATAAAATTGCCAGTTGGAACTTATGAACAATAGAAGGCCATGGCCTGTATAGTAGTACAAAAACAAGATAAAATAGAAGTACAAGACACACAATGTTCTTTGATTGTATATCTGCTACGATTGTGTATCCGTTGTTTTAGCTGACTGACGCCAATATATCCAATATATAATGTTTCCCTGTTTATTGTTCTGCCTGAATCTACCACCTGTTGTGAATAAACTTCCAGGTTGCTCTGGTGTGCAAAGATCCCTGCCTATGCGTCTGATTTTCGACACTCACTTTCTGAAGTTTCTGATGAAAAGTTCATCTTATTTGATATATTTGACTTTTAAGTTGTAGTGAACTTCTGAAAGTTCAAGTGGCTCACAAGATAGTTCCAGTTCCAACTGGAAATTTTATTGTCAGTGAATGCAAAAATCTGAGTAAGGTGAACAATTTTGAGTTGTCGTTTTTACAGTTCACCGAGCTATAGTGAGGTCAACTTATCTGCGTTTGCTCATTTAAATATGTGTTATGGCAACCAGCTGCATTCAACATTTTGAACAAACTAATTTGACCAAAAAAATCACTGTATTTATTTTTACCAACCGTAATCGACAGGGCCAAACATTAAGTTTCCCCTCTGGTTCACAGTGTGTGCGGCACGGTGGCTGAGTGGATAGCACTCTCGCTTCTGACACGAAGGTCCTGGGTTCGAATCCCGGTCGGAACAGGGCCTTTCTGTGTGGAATTGGCATGTTCTCTGTGTCTGCATAGGTTTCCTCCGGGTGCTCCGGTTTCCCCTACCCAAGTGACCTTGGTCCATGAAATGCGCTATATAAATAAACATCATGATCTTTTAATGTGGGGGCTAATTTAAACTCAAAATAGTAAGTTATTGTAGGGGACAGTAATCTGAACTTAAAAAAGTAAGTTTTTACAGACTTGAAATTTCCAGTAACTTGAATTTAAACACTTAGTTGGCAGAACTTGGAAAACTTAACTGACACAACTTAATAAGTGTAGTTCTTCAAAACTTGAAGAATTAAGTTAATGCCTTCAACTCAAAAATCCTTCGCAGCTGGTTGCTTTGAAATTTTGAGTTGAACTAACTTTATCTTTTTTACAGTGTGCATGGACCAGAAGTCCAATTAAAATAATGGACAATTGCTCCTGCAGCCCTGAACAGGACATGCGAGATGCGCGGGTCGGCCCGAAACCCGCAGTCAACCCGCGGGTCCCGCGGTTTCGGGCGGGTTGGATGCCTCAAAAATATGAGTCATGTCAGGTGCGGGTGGGTCGGGTCAGAAAGCTCCTGATCCCTATATAATATTATATATGTGAGCCACGGTATGGGAGTCCCTTGAGTACATTTGCAATCGCGCAGGGAGGCTGTTAAACAAAAAAATCATGCTGACAAACAGGATCGCTCCTTCCTGACTCCCCGCTTAAAGCCTCAGAACACTCCAGTCCGAGGACAGACGTGTGATCTAGAGGCACCGAGACTGATGACTGTGGGCCTCACAGCAGAGGCCTAAAGCAGGGGCCTCATTACTTTAATACTTACAGTCTGTGGTAAATACACGGGCTACATGTGGTACACGTGCTTAGACTATATTAATATTGTATGTGTAACATTCAAAATAGATTGAGTGAATATTCCCTTTTCCTCATTTAGTGATTTGCGGAGGAGAGGAGAGGAGCAGCGAGAGAAGTTTGGCAGTTAAAATAAATGAATTACAGCTTGCTAAATTATTTGAAAGCATCTTCATTATGATTGTTATATTTATGTATTTATTATAAATGTTAGAGATGCCAGAGAAAAGGCGTCTGCTTTTTTTCTGAGTGGGAGGAGACACCAGCGGAGCTGTTTGAGTCAGATAACGTTCAGCGTTATATTACCAATAGTTTCTCTTTCCATAACGATATTCTCTCTTTTTGGAAAGATCACCAACGTGATGCAAAAGTTTACGTTATATGCAGTAGTTTTAATGTCTGCGGGTTATTCCAGAGACTGGCCTGCTACAAGGAGTTGCCCGTTTTAACCAGATTGTCGATGTGCGCGGGGCAGAAACTCGCCAATGTAACCCTGCTCACAAGTGCCACCTGGTGGTTGTTTTGGTCATTGCAACGTCACTGGGAGGGGGGAAAATAAAAGACGCGTGAATCACACGTGATTCTCGTGTGATTCACGCGTGAAAGGCGACAAAACGGAATGGGACCTACTGTATCTGAGCAGACATAATAATTAAAAAACAAGACCTGAATAAATTGCTTTCAGTTTAGAGGCATTGCAAGTGGCAAAGTAATCAAGTGAAGGCTTAGTTGTCAATGCCAGCCCAACTTATTTTTTCAGAGGACTTTATAATCACGCCTGCTAAATCCAGTGTATTCACAAACTGCTGTTGTTTTTAAATACACACCTATAACTTTTTTTTTCAGGTGAGCATAATGAATTCATGCTTATAGTGTTTTTTGTCTTGTATTGTGCAGCAGGAACGACATCTGTTTAATCAACAACTTCCTGTGACGATCCCTCAGTCGGGTGCAAGCTGTCGCTGCTATTCTCAGACAGTGCACAGAGGGAAGTGCACCTCATCGAAATTCAAAAATCCTCCGTCTCCGAGAGTTCTCACAGCCAGATGCAGCTGCAGAGAAAGACAAACCAGCAACCAGAGTGCAAAAGCCGAGTCCTCAAACAAAGTGTGTACTTCAAAACTATAAGAGCAACTACAACAGGGCCCAGTCAGGTAGAAATGAAATCAGGTAGAGAATGCATTTTTCTTTTTCCTCCTTGGATTAAAGTCACTCCCCGACTTTTTCTGAAGTTGATAATTTGCTTATAGGGAACATAACTTTTGATCATGTGATATTTGTATCATGTGTAATGATAGAATACACTCAAAACGGTATATTTATGTCATTTATACTTTCTCATTACTCCTCTGCCGATTTTGTTCGAATATGATTTGCTAGGATTGCACACACATTTTAGCTCATAGGACCTAACACGGAAGTGTGCAGACGGTTCTTTTATAACATAAATTTAGCTCAATATTAACACAATATAATGATCCATGGTGTCTTCGCTCATACTTTTTTATCCATTTACCTCAAAAGAAAAAGCCAGTAATGGGAGCTGCTACATGTATTCCTCAGAAAGAAGACATTTCAATCTGTCCCCCATTATTTGCTATAATGATCCAAGAGTGAATACCTTTTTTAGTTTACCTGAAGCTTGTAAAAAGTCCACTTAGTGTCCCCATCTACTCCGTCCAAGTTTAGCAGGCACAAGCCTAACAGTACGGCAAAGAATCGCATTTCAATATCAATTTTGTACAGCTTAAAACACTTTTTCATTTTGGGCTTATCTTTCCCACAAAGCTTGCACGCATTTCGTATCAAATAACAAAGAGCTGAAAAAGCACTCAAAAGAGGAAAGGTTTCGATAATGTGCTTCCCGTGCTTGTAATCAAGACACTAAAATCCAGACCCACACAGCACTCCAGAGATTACCTCTTCAATCCCCATCAAGCGTGATTACCCCTCTCGAGGTGTGTGCGGAAATGTCATATTTTACATATCATAATATTTCACCTCTCATAAACTTCCACCATCTTCCCTGGAGGAGTCAGGAAAAGTGTCCAGGGAAAGAGATTTAGAGTCGCTGTCAAATCTTTAAGAGCAGAAGCGCCACCCCTCTGCAGCTCCTGGATCAAGGTGCCGGGGTAATTGGGGTTTCATTGATCATTAACTTAAACTTGGTAGCATCACTAGCACAAGAACAGTGAGAGTAATTGGAGCTAATTGGCCCAGTGTTGCCAATGATCAGACAAACAGCAATGACTAATTTAAATGGTGATGTGACCTTTCAGAGAGCTTCAGTCTAATTAACCTTTTTCTGGTTGATGCATGCAGGTATACTGTATATGAAATCAGGTCACAGGCAACAACTGTGAGGGATAATCGCGTGTGGGAGAATCCGCTCAGCACAAACACACAACGACAAAGAGCATAGCCGTTTTTAGAGTAGGAAGTAGGAAGGACTACTTTGAGCATTAAAACATGTAACATTGCTCCCTCATCATTGAGTTTTTTGTTTTTCTCCACCAATAGAATAAAAACTTTGTAAACAGTATTCATAAGATGTCTTTGTACCACTATGACATCACATTCAGAGCTGATTCTGCATTTTCAAACAAAATAAATGTCCATTAATTATTAAGTCCTATTTATTGTATTTCTTGTATTGCTTTATTATTTAGCTTCGCAAATTTGAAAACAAAATCCTTCTGCATACTTGATCTTCATACTTTAAAAATCTAAAACATAAACATAAAGTACAACCAAATACCCCAACCCTTGTCACAATCATACAATGTTTGTGAGGGCGTAATTCAGGGAAAAGCTCTGTTCTCAAAGAGGTTGCCCTTCTCGTAAAATGTAAAAAAAATCCAACACAAAAGAAATGCATCAATTATATACACATTTATAATCAAACCACTTTTTAATCCATTGTAACATTTAGTAGGCAGATCAGTCATTGTTATTCTCATCTCATTAGGGCCACACATTTGGAGACAGACAAGACAGCAAGTTAAAGCATCAAAAATCCATTCTTCCTCACGTCATTATATAATTCCATTCAAAGTTGGCTGCACTAAAGGACAATAATTTTACGAGAGCGGGGCGCAGAGGGAAAAATGAAGTTTGGGCACGATGTGTTCAGTACATAAATGAGAATTAATTAATCACTTGGGGAGTCGGCCCAATACCAAAACGGAGGAGGTTGGAGAACAAAGTCATTAAGTGTAATATTGTACTATTTGGAAACGTAAATAATGACAAAGAGCCTTCAGGGTGTTGAGCACAGCAATAAAAACTCATTTTCCAACATTACTACTGACCTACATTAGTAAAGACGCAAAAGCAAAAAGGTATTTACAGCACAATATGGAAGCAGGGAAAATGAGCCAAAATGTGATCGGTCCCAATATGTCCTCATTAACTCTGTTTTAGCAGTTCACTGTCATAAGGAAGGTGAGGAGGAGTCCAACCCCTTTTCAGTGAGTGCGTGTGTGTGTGCCTGTGCAAGTGTGTGTGTGTGCACATGGTTTTGTAATAAATAAATTCTACTCTTCTGTCTCTGTGAGAAAAACAGTCCTCTACATTTGACCCATCCTTTCAATGCCTCAAGGGAAAGTTTAAAGCCTGAGCCGTGGGGTAAGGTTACTGTCAATAAAGACGAGAATGTCTAAAAAAATCTGTGCATATTTATCGGTATTTGTCCATAAAAATATTTTATGAATTCATGATTAAGATAATATACCTGATTATACATGTCCTACTTCCGCAAATATGTAGATGACGCCAATGTTGTTGTCACTAAAACAAATGAACATGGGGCTGTAGTAGCGCTCTTAGCTTTACTTGACACATTACTTTTACTCACTCAGTATCGCTAGTAGGTCTGTTGTTTAGCATGTTAACCGGGTTTTGGGCCGTAAAATAAATGCAAAATAAAACGATACCAGAATAAATAAATACAACTAGCATTGGAGCCAACGACAAAGCCAAAAAAACGTTTCTAGAGAGGGACAAGAAACATCTTTTTATGAACAAGTAAGAAATCACACACATAGTTTTATAGTTTTTATTCTTAATTACAAAATTCCATGTCTTTTTAGTTTGTACTATCTTAATCATGAATTCATAAAATATTTCTATGCACAAATACATTTCTTTTAGACATGTAACCCATAGACCTTAACCCATACTGAGCCTTTTTTTTTTAAGTGTACCTATTTTTTCATAGTCAAGATAAATTTGGGGAAAAGAGTAAAATTGACATTGCTTAAAATATGAAACTACTGTGGACCTTTTCCCAACAGCAAGAGACCCATAAGAATCGTAATACTTATGGATAGTCATTTTTTGCTTTTGTCAGTTTCCTTTTTTACAGTGTATTTTTTCAGTCCCACAGCACTACATTGACACACTGCGGTCCCACTGCTAATACTTGCTCCACGGTGCCATACCTGTTGTGCTAACCAGATTACCTAGTAGGAGTCGTCACCTCGCCTCTTGTGAATATGCATGTGTCACTGGCAGATATCATAGCAAAAAACGTTTTGGGTGCAACACAAGCAAAATGAAAGCTTCTACCCGCCTCGGAATGAACCCGCTGAGAATTGTGGTTAATCCCATCATTCTACACCATTCATCTCCAATCCACTTGGCTTTTGGCATTTCTTTCTCAACGGGCAATTTGTGGCTTCCCTGTTGGATCCCCTCAAAGCCAGTGTGTTATGACTACAAAACGCTTGCAGTGCCGCCCGGGAGTCCCAGACAAGGCTCTAAAACGCAGTGTCCAACCCGGTCATGGCCTGCACAGACAGCTGCTAGCCCCCCGCGCGCGCAAACACACACACACACACACACACACACACACACACACACACAGCCTCAGTGACAGATGCACAGACTGGTATGTCAACTTCAGTTACAAAGAAAAGAGATTGTTGACCCCCGGATCATTAGACAACAATTATACATACAGTGCTGTCTAAGGATTACAATCACAACGGCATGAAAGCTCTAAAGTGAAAGCAAAACACCCAAGAGGAAAGCAAGGACAGCAAGGGGTTACATCTGAGCACCCTTTAATCCTTTTTATGTAATGTAGTTTGCATTTATTGTATTTTAAGGTAATTACAAAGGATAACTATGATGAATAAAAGTTGTATTTATCTTATAGGCCCTGTACCTGCATGTTTCCCATGTGAATGAGAATAAATGTTTTGCCAAAGTCCAGATGTTGGAAGTGTTCTTGTTACTACTACAAAAACATTCTCCATATAAGTAAAATACTCCAGATCTGATAGTCCTGACCAAGGAGATGGGACCCATCTCCATTAACATCTGGAGATGGGTCCTGAAGAGCTACACTTTGGCGACCACTGCTTCTGAAAGGTTGAACAAGTGACATTGAAGAATAGGTCAAATACGAACGAAAAATTGCTCAATGAAGATCAATAATGTACTAAAAGTAATAAATAGTATAAAAAGTAAAGTAACTTTATTTAGTGAGTATTTCATGGTTGAAGACCCTTGTAAATGTGGTTAGCTTACTGTGTGAGCGTGTGTGTGTGTGAAAATGCTGCAGTGGGTCCTCACATACAGAGGCTGCATTAAGCACCTCCTCCTCTGCTGTGCTGTGGACCCTCCAGTCTGCAGAGGGGAGCCACCCGGTGTCCCCCGGTACATTAGCCCACACACAGGTGAACGGTTTGTCTTTCACACTTCGAAAGACAAGACTCAGACACGAGCACAATAGTGATTTTTTTAGGACTATTGCAGCTCGTCAATACAATGTAATTCATTTATAACTGCATATTGTTCTACTACACAAAAGTACCCGCATTGAATCGCCAGGTGCATGCAGTAACGTTTCTGATATTCTCGTTAACAAAACCAAGGCATCTTTCAGGAGCCTTTTCCTCAATGCAAAGGATTGTGGAATGCAGGTGATAATGGTCTCTTTTACGTTCTGTTCCGAATAATATTAAAGGTCCGGGATCAGATCTGCCCCCATATTGATCGAGAAGCCAGTCAAATTATAGATTTTCACCTGAACCAGCGCTGGTGCAGACAGTGTAACAGGTTGTGGGCAGAGGAGGGGGCTGTTTGACAATTTGACACATACTACAAAGCCCCTCAGTCCCCCACTCTCTGTGCATGATATGGAGAAGGGTTCATGTCAGGGTTGCCAAATAAAAATTAGAATTTCTTCTCACCGTGGACCGAGGGTGATGCATTTCATGTTTGTGGTATATGACAGCATCAATATTGGGAAATTAAATCTATTCTCTAAATCTCTAGGATTACATATCATATGCATGTGTATCAAGATGCATATTGTAAACATTGTTACATCTTTGCATATTTCTCATGTTTAAAATTTAACTAAATTCTAACCTGCCAGTCCTGTCACAATATGGATATTAGGCAAGGGTCAGTTTATGTTCAGGGAGCAGCAACAAAGGCCCTGCTTTCAGCCTCAGCAAGAACAGAGTGAGGCAGAGAGAATGTGGCTCCTCCACATAATCAGAAATCGTGGTGGTTTGCGGCAGGATTCACACAATAATTGTATAAAAAATATAGAGCCTTCTTGAAGTTGAAGACAAACTAAATGTGAACTACAGTACAACTCAAACAGAGAAAATTATAATCCTATTTTTCAATAACAATTACACACACAAGAAAGTTGAAACGTAGAAGCAGAAAAGCAAGGAACAGCAACACACCCAAATACTGCAAAGTGGATACACAAGTGGTTCTTACTTTGTTTTATAAGTGCACTATGTAGGTTTCGTCCCATGGAGATTGCTAGTTTAACGACTTTTCGAGGCAAAAAAACAAACACCGGTATACCGGTATATTGTGGCCCTTTCTACTTCTAACTACATGCAACTTTCACAAATGCATGTACTATTACATTTTTTTCTTCTAAATATCCAACGAATTAACTTTGGAAATAAAAGACCGATAATTTGTGTTCATTACTATCCAAAAGTCTTCCCTGTAATCCTCATTCAAATGATTTCTGAATGCATACCCCAGTTGTTTTACCTACAGAGACGATTCTTATCCAAATAGTGGTCTTCATGAGGAATCCTGTTTCTGTGCAATACTGAAAGACTCTCAACAAGGCCTATTCACACAAGTGGGATGTGGGTTTAGTGCTGATCTGCTAACCAGGAACTTGGACGTGTTTTGTTCTGCTGCAAGAGGCTGCAATACGACCCCCTGCTATCAAAGAATTAAGACTTGAGAACCTTTGGAATCACTCATGAAGTCCTCCATGGAGAAAATGAATAGAGTGAACCCATCGAGGTCCGGCTCTCTCCCGCTCTGGTACAAGGACTTCTGGAATGTGGGACATTTGTGCTTAAAGAATTCTTTTGCAGAAAATGTTCCGTTTTCTTGTATCACATTGTCCTATAATAGCCTATTGTCATAGATGTTCATCGCTTTGGAGACAAGTTTACAACTTAGAAATATTATAAAAGTAAGAGAGCTAAAATATCTTTAAACTGGCAGAATGCCAGGAAGAGGGAGTCGAGATTGCAAATATTTTTAGTATATATCCAAGGTTGAGGTCAAACTCGAGTGCTGGTGCTGGTGATGCACACATTTTCATCTCAATAGAATAATTTTAATTGAAAAGAGCCAAGTCTTCCCTGGTTTTAAAAAGACATTTTCCCAACTCATATAAGTAAAACCCTTCCGATTTGCACAAAGCCAGTCAATTACTGAATGGGATAGTTTATGTGGAAAGCCGCCTCAACACGGAACAGCTGTACAAATATATTAGACTGGATCTGGCACAATACTAGGAAAACAAAACGTACAGCCTTGTATTTACATGGGCTTTTGGACAAGTAAATTATGTGATAGATAAACAAAATTGAATTTTTTGAAGAACCTTGAGATCCAAGGGCAAGGTGCTTTTGTTCAGATACGCTCAAAACAAGTGCTCTCCTTCAAAAGTGAACTTTTAATGTATGTAATAATACAAATACCTACATAAAAAGAAAAAAAAAAAAAAAAAAAATATATATATATATATATATATATATATATATATATATATATATATATATATATATTTGTATTACTGTCAGTTCAAGAAGCCAACAGCTACCATCAATAATTTACCAGTCTAATAATCTAAGGGAAATAAAGTCAACTGCTCAACAGGCCAATTAAAATGCTGGGACACTCATAAAAAATAATCAAATATTAAAGTTACCATATGACCCATGGAGCGAAGCAGGAGGAACCAGGTCAAGTTATAGATGTGGAAGATAATCCTACATTTTTTAATGGGGGAAAAATATGTCATTGAATAAATACAAGCAACATTAAGGTATAATGCAAAACTTCCATAACAAATAACACATGTCTAGTTCTAGTTGTGGGATAAACTGATCAAGATGGAATTTGATTTAGGGTCACTTTTGGTCTTGGTATCATGCTTATATGATAATCATGCAAATAGTCTGTTACAAACATCAGGAAATAACATGCCATTGGAGTCCATAACACAACAACTGATATTAGCGGACTTGAGGATTGTCGAGTGCAGCTGATTTTGTTACAAACCCAAAACACTTATCACTACAGACTTCACAATCTATTTAATTGCTACCCAGAGGTGTCTGCGCCTCTCACAATAAGTCATCAACTGAGCTGAGATATGTCACAATCATCTTTAATGAAACGGGCTCTCGTCTGCGTCTGTGCGCCCTGTTGGGAAGCACTTGCATTGATTGGTCTCTGATGAGTCTGGAGGGCAGCAGGATGGTGTTGAAAATGTGATTTGTGGCGATCTGGTGTGATGCTGATTTGTTTACACTCCGTGGGCTGTGGAATCCATATATCATGAGGACTGCAGACCGCAAGGTGCTTGTGCAGAGCTGGCAACCTGGGCTGAGGAGACGGACAAGGATCGGACACTTTTTGATGGCAACTGTGGAGGCTTAGGTTTGTCACGGTAACTAATTTGCCTAGAGTCGAAGATTACATCCATGCCACATTTACATATATTTTTTCTACCAACCAAATAAGTAAGTATAGGACACAACATGGACCATATTTTTGACTGTTCAATATTTTATCCCATATTCAACAGAAGAACAGAACAGATTCAACATTATGTTTCCAAATATAATTTTGTATGGACTTGTAGTAGTCATTTTTGTTCTTAATGCTTTGAATCAGGTAAGAACAATGAAACTCAAAGGCTTAATACACCAGGAGAGAGTAGAATTAGTGCAGATGAAACTTGATACTAGACCACCTGAATAGTCCCACTTGTCTCTTAAATACAAAGACATGCTCTAAATCTCTCATCTCCCATAGTGTTCATGAAAACCCCTCATTTAAAAAAACATGAAACAGAGCAGTTCTGTTTGGCTCAAATAAAGAGAAGATTAAGTCTTTTCAAATTTGTATGTGAAACAAAGAATCCTAAATCCCTTTGTGTTCGTACCTCCTCCCCTCCATAAAAATAAAAGAACAAATAAAAGTATTTCTTGCTGATTGCTCACTTACTGTCAGAGGAAAACAAAGGCACATGATTCTGTTTTATTTAAGCAGCAGAGAGGTTGCGTCATACCCCTCCACAGGTTGTACAGGACAAATGACTGAAAGCAAATGGGAGCCAATTAAAGCTTCATCCACAAAGAGATTTACTACTTAAAAACCATATAACTTCCTCTCAAAACCAGTTGGTTATAGCACTAGTTTTCACACACACACATTTTAAGCCTCAGTTACATTACTTCAAGTTACATTAAACAGAAAAATTAGTCATTCCTATTCAAGAGATTTGACCTGGGTGCAAGTTTTAGGGACAGAGTGCAGAGCAAACAATTTGGGGAGTGCATTTTAAATTACCACTAAAATATGACTGACAGGAGAGAAAAAACTGTATTTAGGAATTGTGACTAATGCAGTAGAAATGTGCACTCACCATAGTGCTCAGTCCGTGCTCCTTCATCAGCCTGAGGGAGTTCTGGTAGCAGGCGGTGAGGTCGCTGGTCTCGCTGGGGCCCACATGACCTCTGGCCACCGGGCCTACAGTGTGGATCACATCTGAAAGGAGAGGCACATAAGTTTATTCTCACACAGCCCACTTCTGCATGTGCACAGAGGCAGCAGTGAGGCCTGAGAGAATAAGGACAAGCGTGTGTAGCTAAAGCACGCAGAAAAGTCACTGTCCAGACTCAAGTACCATGAAGTCTAACAAATACTAGTATTGCTATTTTGAGTATTGAACACAAGTTGAGTTTAAAGGAATCATGTTTTTTCTGTCATCTGAAAAATATCAATTTTCTTCAGTTTTTTTTCCGTTACCAGGAGGCAGGGTTAGCGGTGTGATCAGACTACTTCCCAATCAACACACACTTCCTCCAGCACATCTAGGGAATCTCCAGGCATTCTCAGGCCAACTGAGAGACAAACACCTTCAAATGTGTCCTGGAACTTCCCCGGGGCAGTCTCCTGGTGGGATATGCCCGGAACACCTCCCCAAGAAGATGTGCAGGAGGCATGCGAAAACAGATGCCCAAGATACATGTCATCCCCCCATAAACAAACTGCTTACCAGGGTGATTACAAACAAAGTTAAGGGAAGATTGACATATTTTTCATAAAATGAGGTCCTTTATTATTTATTGTAATTTATTGTCTAATAAATGCAATTCCTTCTACTATCTCAAATGCTTTTAATTTCAATGCAGATAGATAGATGATAATTGGGGGATATTTTTCTGCAATTCCAGTTCAATCGCAAAGTTTTACCAGTTCAAGGTTCTATAATCAGCAGTGTGGGTTGACAGTAAGGACAAGTGTTGAGCATGCCATAACACTGAGAGACAAGTCATTGTCAAAGCCCAATGACGATAAAGCCTCTGGCACAATGAGACAATGGGGGAAGCACGAGTATTCCACTGTTTGAAATGAATGCATTTATTCAGTAAATGAAACGGCAGCTTAGATAGAAAATCAATTACAAGATTCTTTTATGCCCTCTACTCAAATATTCATATCTCTGTGCTTTCTGTCTATGCCCACGCATAGTAATGTCTTTCCTGTCACTCAAAGTGCTGCCGTCGGCCGCTCAGGCTCAGGAATGCAGTCTTAATTGAATTATAGCAGCGATGACAGCAAAATAAGACAACGTGGGCAATGACTTGACAGATACATAATCGGGTGTATTCTGCCAGAACAACCTTGGCCTTATCAGTGTCCGACGGCACTGGTCAGTGTCATAAACAGCAGGAACAAGCTTATGCCTTCAGTGCATTCAAAGAAGCAATTGGGTGGAAGGTCCACTATTCTCTGAGGTTCAGGTAGGACTAACATCTATGCGTTATCTTCTTTGTACCACCAGAAAGGGGCTTGTAAAGGTAGACCACAACATTTTGTCTTAATCTTGTCAAAATGTTGACTGAATACTTGTAAGAAAGAGTGTGTGATTGACTATGTGAACTTTGGGCAGAGCGATGATTTGCAGTGAGAATGGCCTGAAGGTTTCTGCTGATATAAAGGAGACCAAAATACATGCATGTTTAAACTACTGGATGGAATAGAACTTTTTTCATAGAGAGGAACTAGTTACCGTAGATTAAGATATTCTTTATTTGTTCCACAGTGGGGAAATGTTGGTGTTGCATCACAAGTTATAGAACAGTAGGAAAGAGGAGCCCACGGCACACGTTAAGTGAACAATAGCTGTACTAATTAAAATAAAACAAAATCTCTAACTCTAGCATCAATAATAAGTATAACATCTCTACCTTGAAAATAATAATAGATGTAAAAGTTTAGATGGACTTAGTACATAATTAAATTTTTGTTTGGAAGTTAGGTACCCCAGCTTTAACAACCTATGCATTGAACTGGTTTGTACATGAATTTAAAATACTGTTCCTTTACATTATACTACAAGATGGATTTGTTTTATTTTTATATGTGATACCTGGATGATTCTGGGTCTCCATGGAATTTAAAGTGTTTTGACTGCGACACACTGAAAACATTAATTGACTTAATTTGTACTTTGATATACACTAAAGTTTTATTCACACATATTTGGCTGTTAAAGCCTTTATTTTCAAAAAAGAACTTCTAACTTGTCAATATGTGCATTTTGCTGTTGACTCAAAGCAGAAAGCAAGCGATTCAAGGCAACTTTTCATCTATTAGTCACTATTGGCAAACTCTGTTCACTCATTAAATATAGATCAAGACACGCTCATGC
Source organism: Knipowitschia caucasica (assembly GCA_964034765.1). Classification (NCBI taxonomy): domain Eukaryota; kingdom Metazoa; phylum Chordata; class Actinopteri; order Gobiiformes; family Gobiidae; genus Knipowitschia; species Knipowitschia caucasica. The sequence continues at coordinate 30,187,704 of OZ035835.1, forward strand.
ATTTGGTATATTTAGGCTCCAAACTCAGGAAATTCACTAAGGGATGAATCTGGAAAAATATCACATCCGTTTGCAACAAGACAAGAAATAATATATCCGGGTGTGCTAAAAATGTGTCCTCTCATGTGCTTTCTTAGATCTAACCACAGCATTTATTAAACACTTAGCCGTGTGTTTTACCAGGATAAATTGTAAGACACATTATTGTCCATAAATCTTTCATGGTTTATATATACATGCCTTTTAATAGGTCAGTGTGATAAAATAGTGGAAAACCAAAGTGATCTACAGGAGGGAACAAGTGAGGTTGGACTGTACTGTACCTAGGTCGCATTGTTTTACTAGAAAAGTAGGCTGAAAACAGTAGTGCACAATGTGGTTATAATGGGACACGTGGTTCTGTTGTTTTTGCTGCATAATTCATGAACGTTTCTTTCACTACAAGAGCGGCAACATGCCAATTAGGAAAGTGGGCAAGCGCCAAACCCAGACTGCTATACTAGTGAATTCATGAAAGTTTAAACAGGCCCTATCGAACTAGTCGCCATGCCTATTTCAACACCTCCACATCAAATTATTATTTATACAGCTCTGGTTCTGAAAAGGTGAAGACTATATTTTGTTTTAGAACTAAAGGGGGATAAATGGCAACAAGAAAGTTCACAGCAGTGACGTTTCAAAGGAGTCAATGAGTCACCTTCTAAAATAAAAGTATACCATTTTCTGTACATGTATGTACTAATTCTAATTCTATTGTGGTATGTCAGTTTTATACCAGTACAACCAGTGCTGTGGTTACATGATATGACAACAATGGACCTTTGTGTGGGTAAAGAGTTTTGTCAAGTTCTTGTCCAAAGTAATGGGTTGATTGAATTAGAAAACAATTCTTGTCTCTTGTAATCTATGAATCAGATCGTAGAAGTACACTTGAGAATCACGGCAGCTTTTCTGTCCTGATTGCTCTTGATGAATAAGCATTAAAGTGCATTCACTTTGAAATGTGTTACATTTTCCTCCATAGTCACAGTCTTTAATGTTCCACAGGTAAAGCACAGGTTTTTTTTTTTTTTTTTTTTAAGAGGATGTAGATCTGAAATGCCAAAGAGTCATTTTATCTGAATTTGTCTTTAAAAAAAAAATCATATGCCATTTTTTGTCCTTTAAAATCTTGTAATCCAGACTTACAATTTGGCAGGTTTTACTCTAAGCCCAGGACAAATGTAATGAAGGGCAAACGATAAGGACTATCCAAAGAAACATGAGTACCAACATAAGCAAAGCCGCTTTGACAACAGCGCTTTGAGCACGCAGCCGAAGCGCGGCCAGAACATGACCCGTGCAACAGGACCACTGTTCGGACAGATCGTTGCAAGTTCATGGGTAGCACAAGCTCGGTCAATTAGAGGGTATTGATGTGATCAGTGTGATCAAACATTCACCTCCACCCCCTGCAGTTTGCCTACACAGCCAACAGATCTCTGGACAAAACCATAAACCTACTTCATTCTGCAGCATCTGGACTCCATGGGAACCCATACGCCAGGGTCCTGTTTGAGCCTTACTATCAAGACCATCCTGCCATTCCAGCTCCAGGACAAGTTCTCAAAGCTCAACATGCCCGACTCCCCTTTGCAGGTGGATCACTGACTTCCTGACGGACAGGAAGCAGCGCATGCACCTGGGGACAAAATGTCTTGGACACAAGAGATCCTCAGTTCTTTCTTGTATGCTCTTCTCCCTGTACACCAACCACTGCCCCTCCAATCTTGACTCTGATCAACTTTCCAAAAACAACCTCATTGGATTCATCTCTGACAATGCTGAGGCTGCTCACTAGGTGTCCTGGGGTCTGCCCCTCAAAGTATCAGCTCCCTCTGCAAGAAGGCCCAGCAGCTCAGTAACTCTAAGCCACATCTAATCCACCCTCTCCTCCTCCATCCCTGTTTGGTACCCTGGAGCCACTGTCAGGGACAAGCAGAGACTACAGAGCATCATGTGCTCAACTGAGAAGCTCATCGGCCACTGCCTTCCATTGCTGCCGGACCCGAATTCAAGGGCCAGTAGGCATTATCACTGCCGACCCCTCTCAACCGGAACATGGACTATTCCAACCACTTCCTCAGGCAGGAGGCTATGGTCCATCCGGACCAGAACGTCCTGCCAAAAGAACAGTTTCTTCCCCTCTGCAGTCGGCCTCATGAACACTCATCACTAGATCTCGGGCCATTACAATCGTCACTTTATACTTCTGCCACATTACAATATATCTCTGGAAATGCTTTGATAATTTGCACTGTTAAATGTCTATTCTGGGTATTTTTATATATAAGAATTAAAATGTTTTATGTATGCCTTTATACCTATGTTTTCTTTTGTATTACTTTTTGTATTACTAACCCTAATCCTAACCCAAACCAAAGTCTGAGTTTGAGACTCCCCATTACAATACCACACATTTTGTTCCTGAATTAGGGCTGGGCGATATGGCAAAAAATTAAAATCTTGATTTTATTTCCTGTTTTGGACGATATTGATTTCAAATTGATTTTCATTGAAGTCACAAAAGACAGACTTTGCCCTTAAAAATATTTTTTGATCTTTTTGCTCAATATACAAGTTTCAAAACTATTTTTAATTTGTTTCCCCCAATACATATTATAAAAGTCTTGTACAGACTGTGCTGATATTGCAAGTATGATTCATGTGCCACTGGAACTCTCACAATATCCTTCATCGGCTGCGGCCGATCACCTTCCATCGCTGTAAGACCTGTACGTCGCCCGAGCTCGAGGCCGGGCTGGTCATATCACTGCTGACCCCTCCCACCCTGCACATGGTCTATTCCAACCTCTCCCCTCAGGCAGGAGACTACGGTCCATCAGGACCAAAACCTCCCGCCATAAGAACAGTTCCTTCCCCTCTGCTGTTGGACTCTTGAAAACTCAAAACCTGTCCCCCCGCCCTTTATAACTAATCTCACAGCCCCCTATAATGTCACCTTACTGTCCTTTATTAAGTCACTTTAAAGTGATAGTCTGCAACTCTAAATTAATTACAAATGTTAAGAATTGTATTAAATTGGCCCCATGGCCTTAAATGTTTTGATATAAAATAAGTCATTTTATTAATTCTAATTTTACAGGTAAGTCCCGCCTTCCCTTCTCTTAGCTATAGCTCAGAATCCACGATGCCGTCCACGTTAACTGATCAAGCGATGCCAAGGGCTGTCAATCATCGGCGCTGATGCTCGTAGCTGCACGCATGCTCAGTTGTTTGTTTTAGCGGAGCCTCCGAATCAAGCCTCCATGAGGCTCTGAAACTACATGAAAACTGAACTGAACTGAATGAAGAATTCTGAACATCCGCGCTGAGTTACTCATTTATATACTGAACCTATATCCATAATCAGACCCTCTGCAGATGTGTCCTATAATGTGCAATTCATGATAAGAGCTACTTCCGGGTTCGCCGCAATCGCTTTTTTTGTGCATTCAAACACTATTTTTTTCATGAAAACGTCAACCAATATTTCTGAAAACCTCCGTGCATGTGTATTAATAATGTTATGTATAATATGTTCTCCCATTAACATTTAAGTGTGTTACGGAAACGTAGGTGTAGACCAATCAGAAAGGAAGGGGGATTTTTTCAAATCAAGTACCTCTCTGTCTCTCTTTCTTACAAACTGCAGACAATCACTTTACTGCCCATCATAACGTCACTTTACTGATTGTCGCCTTATTGCACTTCTTACTGCATATTGTGTGCACTATGTGCACTTGTATATTGTATTTTGTAATTGTAATAATTCTATTTTAAATGTTATACCTTAGAAGTGTATGCTGATTTTTATTATGCCTTACTCTATTCTCTATTCTTTACCTCTCTTCTTTATCTGATGCACCGAGCCAAAGCAATTTCCAAGTCTGTGACTTCCTGTTACTTTCGTGGCAATAAAAATTGATTCTGATTTTGATTTTGATTTCTCAAAAGCCGATTAATTGCCTAAATTTGATTTATTGCCCAGCCCTATCCTGAATGCTATTTTTTGTTTATGTTTGAAGTAATATAAAAGTTTATTCAAAAATCATGACAATAACAAATTGTGATGCACCATGAAAAGACATAGCGTTTTAGAGTGTGGGATTAGTTGCTCCGCCCAATTCCCATTCCCTTGCTCATCACAACAACCCCTCATGTCTCAATGGCCTTAAAGGTACACAATTACATATTCTACAAGGATATGTATCATTAGGTCATTGGACGAGAATGACATAACAGTCACATGTGCTGATTTAAAGCGGCCTCCTGCTGTGAGTTGTACACATGTATTATGCAGTGACATCAATATTGAATGAGCACTCAGTGATTTCATGAAGTCACACAATAAACACAATAACAGCAAAGACTAGAAACTAAATGATGGAAAATAACAATTGTGTAATACTATCTTAACACGACAAATCAAACAAAAAACCACCCTGGTAAAGTCCATCATAACTTGTGAACGAGCCTGTTAGAATATTTCATGATCATGTTGTATCGTGCGCTAACCACATGTGAACACTTCAAAGATGCCACATTCTTTGCTGCTAAAAATCTTTTGAAATTTCTCAACTTAGACGAGAGTGCTGTGCTATTTTGGTGAGGGACCAGCACTTCACAGCCTAATCAATCTTTCATTTTCACTTTCCCCTGTGCAGACTTTTAAGACCGCCTCACAGTCCCACATAATCATTCATCGCAGCACGGAATATTCTAACGCCTTTATTGTAGTGAGGCAGTATTTGAATGTACGATGAAGGCGGACACCCAGAGGTGTATAAAAACAGTTAGCAGCAAAGGTATACAGATCTGAACCAATTTGGGTACTAAATCTTTCACTGCAGACAATAATCAAAGCGCTTTCGTTCTGCCAATGCCGATTATCGTCCCGCTCTAAACCAATAAAGCATATAATGACTTACTGACTATTAGACATTTGTGGATCAAATTAAATTTAAATGCACTTTTACACGTCAAACCCGATTTTGTTGAGGGCTTTGGCTTGGAACGAGCCTTGTCTGAGCAGCGTTAATAAATTAAACTGGTCCTGTAAAATACAAAGAAAATCGGACGCATCATCACTTTACTTTAATTGCAGCAAGGAAATATTCGACAGCAGATTGCACTGCTGCGCGGTAGCAGAGGCAAATCTGTAATGTATCTGCTATTTGGCAATGTTTAATGAAGATTTTCATGTGTTGGAAGTGCGGGGAAAAAAAACTTCAATGTATTGATTTACCTTTATTTAGCAAGGATAGTGCAGTTGAAGTTCAGAATCTCTTTTTATGGATATATTATGTGTTATATGCAGATTTTGGAGCAGAGAAAACATGATCATGAGATCATCAACCAGAGAAACTCATCGCCCATGTTATATAAACGAACAAAGCAACTACAAGTAAAATCAAATCAATAAACTATTTTCAGGCTGTAAATATTAGGTCTGATGAATAAAAAAAATATCGAATTATGCCAATATTTAGGCACTGTCTGAAGCACTCCATGATGGTCCACCTGACCTCAACACCGTGAGGTTAAACCAGAGGCGGGGGTCCTGAAGTTGCAGTGTTCCATTTTTTCCTATAGTACATTTCCTGAGTCTGAATACAAATATTTTTCAAAATCTGATTTAGAAAGGATTTACAGTGATGCATCTGGCCAGCCTGATTAAAAGAGCTCAATAATCTTGTCTCGCTTTCATTTACATTGTCTTTTTGTGTTCTTGCCAAAACAAAAAGGAAATTGGAAAAGAAAATCAGCAGAGCTATAGCAAAAGACCTTAGACAGTAACTAACAATTCCCAGTTGTTAATATCCTTGCTGCAGTGTGTACAAGTGCCAATTTTGTAGCTTAACACGCGCACAATTGTCAGCTAGTCCAAATAAAACATCAAACTTTCTCTAATGAATGAATGCTTTCAGATGGTAACAGGACGGTGTATAGGTGTCAGTCATTGTGAGGCAGAGGGGGCACATCTTTCTCACGTCACTCACAGACCTGTCTTTGTGACGCGTTCATGGCCCACGGAAAAAAAAGAGGAAAAAAGAGGAAAAAAAATCAAAGCGATGACATTGCTTCAAAGAGCTCGCTAGAATTTCCATTCCTTCATCTTGATGTGCAACTCAATGTCAGTGCACGAGGGGCAGAAAACCTCTTTGGCAGGTCTGGAACCACCTGGGCCACGCAAGGCTGCTACGCAAGTGTTGAATATTTATAGAGTGACATTGAAAACAAAGTGGCATCCAAAGTGCATAAATTCATTTTTAAATTATTGAAGGTTAATGAAATAAAAGCATTCTTTAAATGTCAACAGGAGTTTTGTTGTCTTGTAAAAAAAATATATAAGTTTGTCTATTTTATGCAGAAAAAGTGTCAAAATGGCCAAAGGTAGTCTGAAATAATTTTCCCTGAGCAGGCACAGAGATTGTGTTGGCAGTAACTGTGTTGAGTGTCAGGTCAACACAATAAATCTACAAATATTAGAAAGGTGTGTAAAAAAAAATGTACATTTTCATCCAAAAACCCTCCCTTTTTTCTGAGGCATGATTGTGTGAACACAAGACAGCAATAAAAAAATAAAATAACAAAAATAACAAAAAACAGCCCGTTCAGAAGAAGAACATAAAGGACACATAAGGACGATACTTTACGAGCTTTGGAACAAGAGTGAAGCTCTTACCGTAAGTTTGAGCTTTTGCAATCACTGCTCATCCCTTTATGAAGTTGATCATGATAAACTTTCTGTAGAACACTATAATGCAATTCCCTGCGTTCCTAGGTACACCGCACAGTGACTTTAGATGATTAATTTGAACGATTGACTTCTCTTTGTTTGATTCGTGTCTTTATTTTGACCCCATCCTGCCTTCCCGGCGATGAAAAGCAGACACAGGTTCAAACAAGTCACCCTCTGTTCTCCACTATTGTCCACTGTTGTCCTGGCTCAATAGTGCATTTTGGTCAGCAGTAAATTCAAGTATAAATTCAGTTTTAGTAGAATTGAAAACATAGCTGAACATGACAGGACTCATGCCCCCAACCAGATGCTGTCCACATGGTTGTTCTATCCAGGAGAAGTGGGGGAGGCTTTGACAGTAAGTTTTGGGTTTGATTTGTTGCCTGGCTCCTTACAGTGTGCACCCAGCTGTTCCCATGATGGTCACTGAGAATCACTAAATGAAGTGCGTACACCCACTCGGACAGGGAACCAGCGTCGTCATGGAGACAGAGCATGGAGACATCCCAGAAGTAGTGGCTGCATGATATTCGAGCGAGGAAGGGAGGCTTTAGACCTGATACAGCTGTTGTATTAATATTTCTCCATCTTTATAAATGGATTATGGCTGTCGCAGTGATTATGCATAAGGCTCAGCTTTCAAAGGGTTTTTTCCCATTGTAAGTGTCATTGAAAGTCTGTCACACTTAAATAGTCCATGGGTTGAAGGGGGATGATGACAGACCATACTATATACAGGGAATATCAGAGATGTGTTGCGTTGAGTGTCCAGGAAATATTAATAGCAGACTAAGAATAGCTGCATTTTCTCTTAGATAATTACATCAAAAATGTATTTCACTTTCCACTTATAATATCCATCATATAGATATTGGATCATTTTAATAAGTTAACTACTAAATATGCTCCAAAATAGATTGTTTCATAATTAAAGGATTTAACATTTTTTCAACCAGGTGGTCTTTCTAATACACTCTAATAGTGCACCTATTTGAAATGGTGTAAAGAAAACAATTAGTTATCAAAAATATCATTCCTTCTCTTCCCCCTCTCCAAACCGACTCTGGCTCAAAAAATAAAAATAAATTTAAAAAGGGAAAATTGTTTTGTTCTTTCCTTTGAATTGCTAGACCATGTTAGATTGTGGTTTTACACTGCACACATTACCCAACTGTGATGTATGTATACTTTATAACAAGTGCCTGACAAGCATCTTCTATTTTCATCGCTCAAAATGTCAATCAATGACAAAATTAAAATCCTGCAGAAAGATAGCCACCCACACATCTGCAATCATGCTCAAGGCACACCCAAGGCTGTCCGCTTGTTGACAGCCCCAAGAGCATTCAAAAACCATCTCTAGACGGGCGACAAAGGTGCGGTAGTGCAGTGTGTTTTGCTCCATTCAGAGGGACACAAGCCGGACGAGTAATGATTGTTTTTCTGTACATTCTGTAAGAGCGGTTCTGCTGGCTCCGCTGGGACACAGAGCCCACACCATAGAGACAGCGTACCACCAGCTGTTTGCATCTCCCTGAGCTTTGGCTAACGTTTTCCCTGTAAGCTTCACTGAGCTGCCATGTGACAATGCTCTCCACGGTGCGAGGCACAAGAGCTGTCCTTGATTTTAATAAAATGTCAAAATGAGATGTTACAGGAAATGCCAAACAGGGAGCACAGTAAAATCAAATGCAAAAGTCTGTGCACAGAGGGAATGGTTGCTGTGAGTTTGAATTAAGCCTTCAATATTCCTTCAAAAGCACAGGAGTTTTGACAATTATCAAACTCTGTATTTGAAGTATAGGGTAAGCATCTGTATAAAATGTTGATACAAAAACTTTTCAAAACTATATATCTCTAAAGAATTCTTTAAAAAAAGACACCATTGTATAGAATAGGTAAGATCATTTATTAATAATTTCAGGGCTTATCATCGATGTAAAATACATTCATAAATATAGTTATGAATGTATACAACTTCTATATCTGCGGCACACACATACCACACAGGACTTTTATATTTATTTCAGACAGCATTTTGCTGAATTACTACGACTGAATAAATAAACGACTGTATATTCCCTGGTTTCTCTGTGGACCTCATGCTCAGGTGTGTTTGTTAGTCTTTTCTCAGCATGCACTGCGCATGGCTGTGCGGTAATGTAACCCAGAACAGCATGCACCAACACCGGTGCACGCAAAAGAAAGGGCTCCTACCATGCAACATCCTCCATCCTAGATCCTCATGTTGTCCGCTGAAAATACTTTCCTGTTTAACATGAGCCCTCAAAAGCATTTCAGAGAAAATAAATGCATGTTAATACCCTGGACTACAGGAACCCCAGAGCATTTTAAATACATGTCATCCCGTAACAGAAGTAATAGCTAAGCAAAAGCATGGGCCTATCCAAAAATATGACAAAGCGAACTGCTAAAATATTTAAAAGGGCGACAAAGGTGCAGTCAGCAAGCTTTTGTCCCAGTAATAGAAATAGGTTGTGAGACTAAGGACATCTGACTTAAATATCTGGCCTGTGACTGGTTGTGATAGAAATTATTTTTATATTATCAATTAAATGAATAAGAATGTGCTTAACATTAATTTAAGGCAACTCACCATTTGGCATTATGGGCCAGGAAGGGGAAGTAACCTTTAGCCCCCTGGCATGGGCTTTTGAAGTCTGTATACCACGGACACATCGTTTATATGTAAATAAGAAGTGGCTTCCTCAAAGCATTTGGGCATTGTTACCGTGTATGGAAATGTGATTTCAACTTTGAATAAAGATCCCAACGGAGGGAGCAGAAGTCAGTAGTGACCGAGACGGACAAGCAGAAGGCTTCTCAGTCACTATTCACTTGGTGCAAGTAAGAAACTAATATTTGCCCGTGTGGTTTTGTCAAGGCAATTGTGGCTTGAATCAGCATTAACACTGGTTTAGAACATCTTATGACTATCAGGCCCGTCCTAAGGGCTGTGCGACCTGTGCCGTCGCACAGGGCCTCGCACCACACAGGGGCCTCGCAATCTTCCTTCCTTTTATTTTATTTTATAAATACACTAGTTCAAGGGTCCCCAAAGGGCAGACTGCACTCCAAATTTGGAACCCTAAACCCCTTTCTCTGGACCTCTTTGATTTCGTTTGATCAAAAGAACATTTTTACAAGTAAAGTCAAATTTTCACCAAAAGCGATTTGTAAACAGGCAGGCGCGCGGGCAGCTATGTATGCAACGGGTCCTCCGAAAAAACTGTCAGATAACTTTAGCAGTGTCTGAGTGAGATACAAAGAAAGTAACGGGAATGATCGCAGTGTAGGAGAGATGGATACTCGCGGAGGAGGAGCAGCGAGACAGGTGTGAGCAGAGGAGCAGACCCCTTTGTGTGAGCAGAGGAGGAGGAGGAGGATCAGCGGTGTGACAGGTGTGTGAGCGCTGCTATTGCCAATGTTTAGTCCGAATATCCACATCAAAAACATATTTTTAAAAGCATTAGCAAACACACTGTATGTCTAGCTTTAGCTAGCTGGAGTGTTTTTGTTGTGGTCAGAGTGTGTGGAGGAGGAGGTGAAGAGTATTTTGTTGTTGTCAGTGTGGAGGAGGAGGAGCGTATGTTGTCAGAGTGTGTGGAGGCATGGCAAAAACGTTATTTGATGAGAAAAAAATAATATTGACTCCGCCTCATAGCCATTTTGGCGCATTTTGCCAAAATCTAACTATTAGAAGAAAAAGACTCCTTTTGGTTCAATCTTTTGAGTTGCTCTGCCATTTTGCCACAGGACGAAAGAGACATGTCAGCTAAAAAGACCGCGACCAATATTGCACGTAGAGTGTGTGTGCGTGTGTACGTGCGCGCGCCAAACGCTGCATAGGAGCGAAGACACTCGGTTACACGCGTGCTGATCTCGTCAAGCACCGCGCGAGGTGGTGCTGAATTCATGTCAAAGATTATAACAGGAAAAACTTTCCTCAGATCTGGGAAAAAAGTGTCAGGGCAGGGCCTCGCGTTTCGAGTTCGCACAGGGCCTCGCACCCCCCTTGGGACGGGCCTGATGACTATACTCCGACCTTTCTTCAGGAACGAAGATAGGAAGTGCAAGGCTTTTAAAAGAATTACAATTCTCCACGCGTCATGTAAATCTGAATGCAGGAGGCATGTGTCACCCATCCAATCACACACAGTCAGGAAGCACAGAATTTATTGTTCACTTCTGACACAACACCCGATGTATATAGTGCCTTAAAAGCTTGTTGGTTAATGTAGAAAATGCATGCTTTCATCTCGCTGTGATGTTCCACTACATCTCATCAATTCTCTGATTGGACCCCAAACAGCCAGGGCAGTCCATCATCATTTTACCACGAAGGGAAGAGGCCTTGAGCTGTGGTTTCATGAATCTTTTAGACACTAGGAAGGCTCTTGCCCGCACGCCGACGCACACACGCACAGAGGCACACATTGTTGGAGGCACAGCTGCAGGCGGAAAGTGATGTGGCCTTCCTAAGATTGTATTAGCCGTCATTTCAATTGAGACATATTCTGCCACGGACGACGCGGTTCTGATGGAGCGGAGGACTCGGAGGGTGGTGAGATTAAGTGTGCTCTCCATCCAGAAACATGTGCCGCAGATTCTAAATTATCCTAATGATGGTAATTACGCACAAGCTCGTTCAGCCCTTGTTTGGGTAACTACGGGTTAGCAAATGGGGAAAGAAGTATTGTGTAACTGTGGATTCACAGTAATTAGGCATAAGGAAAGAGCAGAGAGTTTGACTGAGTCATTTAGAAAAGTAAACAGTGTATTAAATGACAAACTAAAATATGAAAACAAAATAAATAATGGTGCTATTGCAAACACTATTTTAGCCTTAAAGAAACCAAATCCTTAACGCTGCAATGGTCAAGGCAATAATGACTCAAAAGATTCTTTTGAGCAACAGATGCAATATTGCTGATGCATTTGTTAGTTAGAGGAAGCGCAGTTCTAAGTCCCCCTAAACATCCAAATTAATACAAAAAACAAAAGCATAAAGACCATTTGAAAGCTCATTGAATGCTCATTAAGGGTTGGTAGGCTGGGAATGCTCATGCTGCATTGAAATTTGGGCCCAAATGTTTCTATGGATATGGGGACCATTCCAAGAATGGTAATGGACGATGATGGCCATAGACGGAAGCTTGTGATTTGTTTACAGATCCAGCAGATGGCCGCAAACGCAAAGCTACCAGCCCTTATGTTTAACTTGCACAAACAGCAGTAATCGTATGCACCATTGCATACGATGAACCGTCCTTTTCGCTTCTGCCTTTCTTGACGTATTTTGGTTGGGCAACATACGTTATGGTGTTGAATTTATGCGATTGGTCCATATGCGCAGACATACCTATAAGCAGCTATATGGACAATCGTAAACAACACCTCCCCTTCAAGAAAAATGAGCGGTTTGCTCCTATATTCATTTGTGATCATTAGTCTAGCACTTGTGGGCCATTTTCCTCTCTGATCACCATCAGATTTGTTTTTATAAATATTGAGAAAAGGATTGTTATTATTCCTGGAATGCTGTTAGACAATAATGAGAGGAAGGTAGGACACTAGCTCACATACAGAGCAGGATGGACGCAATAGCAAGACTTCCTCTATCTGCAGTTTGAAATAATAAACAATATTAAAATACAGAATAACAACCCTAAAATATAATTATTATTTTCTCTTAAATTATAAGAATAGTTAGATTTTTTTAAATGCCTTTGATGGGATGAATGTAAATGTATGATCATTCACAACACATTTCTGAGATCCTAAACCACTTTGACCACACTACGACTTGAATTCTGGATGATGAAAACAAATCTAAAAGCAACATTTAGCGCACTCAAAATGCTCATACCCCACAAACAGCAGAGATCATTTGAAAATGCAATTTGGTCACCATCACATCCCATTCACACCATATTCAATCCATCATTTCAATTCATTGAGAAGTTTTTTGTACAATCCTGCCTACAAACCACAATCACATCGAGTCAACTACAATACCTCCCTGTTGGCCAGATAATTATTACATAAACATGTATAGAGGCCAATAGAATTGCTCTAAGCGCTACTGTATATTCAACAGTGTCGTTTTTTCTGGGTTTTTGTCTCAAAGGATTTAAAGCTAGTCTTTATTTCAGCCAGAAGCAGATACATATTTTTTGTTAATCAAATATTAGTATTTTTTACTTCAAATAATGGATGAACTCTGAAGCTGGGTTGGTACGGCCTCGAACACTGTGGGCATTTCAGTATTTTGCTCATTTGGATTTCTATTTTGGGTTCAAAGCAAAAATGAGAGTGCCACAAGGCCTTTGAAAATCACATTTCAAGATATAGAAAAAAATATTGGCTCGTTGCCAACATGCTGACAATCACAAGACACAGACCATCCGACCGTATGAGACAAAAACATCTTTGAATTTCTCCCTGAGGATGGATAGACTACTTCAAAGTTGTAGGTAAAGCAGCACAAACATGTCTAAGGGTGCTTTCACACCTGTTGGTCCACTAAAGTGGTTCGCTTGGGCCCTAAAGTTGTTACAATGTTGCAGTTCTCAACTAGTTCGGTTCTCATTCACACCAGTGTTTTTGCAAATGAACCAACCACTGTAGATGTTACATATTCCGCCACCTATGTGGTGACGCTGTTTACAAAATACTGTGTATTGGATGACGTATGTTACTGTGCTACTCTGCGTTTTTTGGCTATTTTTTATCATCGTTGTTTTGTGCAGAACAAACACTGTTGTTCCAGTTCCAGTATGTATCACGGATTCAGCACGAGAACAATCTGCGGGTGTTTTTGACAATTCTATCTTATAAAAAAACAATTGTGTGTGTCAAAAAGTGAGCTACGCAACAGAGCAGGCCCATATTGAGCCCGGTCTGCGTTCTCACCAGCAGCGAACCAGACTGGAGTCCACATGGAACCGCACCGAGACCAGCTCCATATGGTGGTCTCGGTGCGGTTCTTTAGTCCGGACCAAATTTAACTGGTCCACTTTCACACCTGCTCAAACGAACCGTACTTGCAGGTGTTCCAGACTCCAGTCCGCTTTAAGTGGACTAAATGGTGCAGGTGTGAAAGCACCCTAATATGAATCTCATACATCTTCATATGAATGCAGAGGATATTCATTTGAAAGTATGTCAGCAGTGTCATGTCCTACAACTGCTGTTGTGATTTAGGGCTATACAAAAAGAATTGCATTAAAAGTCAGCACTATTGGAGACATCAGATGACAAGATAAACAAATGGCTTGAGTAACAGCAACATTGAGGTCAAAAGCAGGGAAAAATGTGCATGTTATCATGTTTTGACAAAATATTTTTGGTTTGACGAAAACAACTTATTTCAGCGTCTTTCAAACTATTCACAGATCACTGCATGTAATGACTGAATACTATCTTATCTGCATTCTGAATATAAGCAAAGCCTTTTACTAAGAGCTTTTTCCATTTAGACAACAGCACAATATTGTGTTTCAGAGACATGACCAGAAATACAAATATTGTAGATTAATTTGATGTTTTAAGTCGGGATTTGTTCTCTTACAATGCTTTTAAGTGTGTCATTATCAGAAATTAGCCATGGTCGCCAGTGCCTTAACCTAAGACCATAGAATAGAATCAATAGCTTAACATATGGACAATAGAATAATATGCCCTCCATCTGAATTTGGAGCAAATAGTTCCTTGTACATTATGTTTGCAAATTGAATAACATCCAACGGACTGCCTCAGATCCCTGCTGTCTTTTCTTATAGAATTGCAGACAATACAAGCTACCTTTTATATCTGGAGGGCATATGATCTGAGCAGGTGGTATAACTGAAGAAAATCTCAGATGGACCATCTCACTGCTGGACGCTTCACTACAGTGGCACTCACAAAGACAGATTATCTCCAGTCGCATCAAAACAGCAAGCATCAGTGAGAAGCAGGCGTGACACCATGTGTGAAGAGACAACATCAAAAATAAATAGGGGTCATTGCTCACTCTCCTCCCAGCCTTTTCCATAGACTTCCCAAGGCCCCATGTGGACGAGAAAGAAGTGTGACCAAAGTCCTCCAGGGAGAGCAGGGCTTGACAAAACGGATGTAGCACCAGCGTACACCTGCCACCTAATGCTTCAAAGGACAGGACACACAAACAGTGCCAGATGCAAGCTTTTGTAATGGAAAAAAAAATGCTACAAGAAGCATGTTCTTGTAGAAATACAGTATTTATAGGAGTCTTCTACTGCATATGGCAAAACACAGATCAAAACACGCCTGAGAACAGAGCCGTTTCCTCAGGGTGCAGCTGTTGCAAATGCCTTGGATTGATGGGATAGTAAAATCTCATTAGGGGCTAGGTCGCTGCTGGAACTTGGCCCAGACATTTTTTTCCCTTTTTCCTTTTCACTCTGGCACACTTGGACTTCTCCGTCACTTACTTCCAATCGGCTCCTTATTTGTCTCTCAGCAGTGTTGTAAATGAAACGTGTTGAACTGCTGAATTTAGCAAAGGTTTATGTCAGTGAAACGCAAGGTCTCGCGAATCACACCTGCTTTATTGCACTTGGTCGGCCAAATGTATTTATCACATGCAGAGGTTTGTGCGCCAGGATACGGCACGCTGCGCACACGTTCACTTTGTTACCCCCGACAGAAATGTCTCACCAGGGAGAAGCCTTTAGAGCACATATAAACTCCTGCGTTTTAGTGGCATGGGAAATGCTCACATACATTTACAGGGTCGGTTTCTTAGCGCACAACTAAACTCAAAGTTTGACCTTGTCTTTTCTTTGTGCAAGTGATTCAAAAACGCTGAAGTGTGTATTTTAAACAATGGATAATTATTGTTCTTCTCTGTAGAAAGCCTTAGATGTATGGTAGTGAAAGAGGCACATGGAGCTGTGGAACACGATACCATACATGTGGAACACTACAGTACAATGTGGCATTATGCATTGTTCAGATATACTGTCCGTAACCAGAAGCAGAATGTTTATGGTGCAGGGCTACGCATACTTTGTTATTATTGTTTTTTTAAGATTTAAGAGATAATTTAGCAAACTTCTGCCATCTCTTATTATGCATATCACAAGCAAAAGTGAAAAGCCAATTGGATGTGGAATGGAAGAGATAATATTAACCCATTAAGGCCGGGAACGAATCCAGCATTTCTACCTCGCTGTTACGCACTTTATCTTTTGTGACCAATTCTCTTCATTGGTCAATTCTTTTGACCAATTAAATGTATCAGGATACACCATCGATGAGAATTTTCTGCGGATCTGCGAATTACGACTTTTTCCCGCTGAAAATGTCATTTCTGTGACAGAACCATGGACGCGCGGACAGAACAACCATAAACACGCGAGGACCTTGTTGCTGGTTGCACGTGCAGGGCTTACCTCGCTTCCCCTCGCTTCTCTCCTTGGAAATTGTACTGCTTACCAGGATATTTGACAGGCTGCAGAGTGTGCCTTTAAAAAGAATGTGTTTTTAATTGAGTGGACTGAATCGGAGCTCGGTGCGTCCATCAGATAAGCCAAGCCAACAGTAGATAACATGGTGTGACCGGATTTCTCTGCAGACGTGTGCATTCCCACCACTTAAAGCGCGGTGCACTCTGAGGCCATATCTTGATGACACAGACATGTTTGATATGTTCAGCAAATGCAGGTGACCCTACACAACCGGGGCCGACAACCATCACTGCAGGATGGATGGGCTGGAATTATGACTTCATTACTTTGACAGAGTGAGTTTATCACTAGTCTTTTTGACTGCATATTAAATGAGTCAGATTTAAACCATATTTCTGTAAAACAAAATAATCATTGTAATGAAATCACTTGTAAAAGTTAAAACAAGGCATTTTCAATGTATCTACAGTATTTTGTTTCCCTATAAATAATGCAATACACATTTAAAATCAATATGACCATAAAGTTAATCAGCAATAAAAAAAAAAATCAAACATGACAGACAATACACTTGAATGAATGTTTGGTTGAGAGGCCAATCAATGCGAAGAATTGTGAAACAGTAATTTAATTGTAAGTTGAAATCATGACATCACCATAGGTTATCGGTGGTAGTCCAAGCAGCAGCAGCAGCATTATGATTGCACAGTTTGCAAAATCCGCCATCCATCCATTTTCTTCGGATTTATCCATTGCCGGGTCGCAAGGGCAGCACGCACGCGTCCTCCAGCTCTTCCGGAGGAATCCTGAGGCTTTTCCAGGCCAACTCTTCTCTGAGCTCCTCCCATGTGACTAAGATCCTCACCCTACTGTATCTCTCAAGGAGCACCCAGCCACTCTGCGGAGGAAAATCATCTTGACCGCTTGTATCCGCGATCTCATCCTTTTGGTCATTACCCCCAGCTCCGTCTTACTTCAGATTGACCGATAATTAGAGAGAAAGATGGTTGGAAGTGGTGGTCTGTACATGCTTGTAATTTTGTCCACCTGCTTACCTAAAGCCAAGTAAAAACTCTACTTATGCTTTTTATTTATACAAATAAAAAAATTGATGCCTATTTTTGTTTAGGTAATATTTTGAGATAACAATACTCCCCTCTTATGTACACTATGCAGCCCACACAGCAGCCTCTTGTTCGCAGCTCAATAAGAGCCACATGCTGCCAGCACATTAATCTTACTTTAGTGAAAAACGCCGGCTTAATGACATAATTGTGAGGTTAGACTGACAGAGCAGAAGAGCTGTGATGGGTGGTCCTGTCCCATGCAGAGCTCGGCTGAGGTATATATATGACCTCGGCTGGCTATTTTAGCTGACGCATACACAGTTGAAGAAATTGCCACCAGGCCTTAGAGCAAGATGGAAGATGTGGCCGGGAGGTAGTTTGCATTAGAATTCAAGCAATCCGACACAAGTTTCAGCGCAGTATGGAGAAAATAATTTGGACCTGCTGCCCTATAAGCAGGTTTTGCTCGAGACCGATCAGCAGCTGCCTAGAACGTGGTGACCTTTACGCCTCCATGTTTGATTTGAGCTTTAGATCTCGAGGAAGGATAAAACTAAATGTAATAGAAATAAATTCAACTTTCTCAAATAAACTGTTTTTGACTTTGAGGGAAACAATGCCACTGTTATACAAAAAAATGTCTAGTGTTAAGTGCAACAATGTTTCAGTACTTACAATACATTATAAGTCATGCATTTACTGAGGATTACTGTATTAACCACACAGTAATCCCCATGTAACCAAGTTACTAAAGTATCTTTTGTACAACAGGTCTTGAGTTACTATGCATTTACATTTTACTTACCACACATTTATCAAAATAAAAATAAGTCAAAATACATTTGTAAAATGGAATACACATTTTGGAGATTAGCAGATGCTTCAATCAGATGCATCAGTCAGAGTGAGCCTGCAAAAGGCTTAGAGGAGTCACATTTAGTAAAGAGGCTAAACATTAAAAGCCACCTCTTATATCTATTAAAAAGGCAAAGCGGAAAGCACATGGGGACGGCAGCGATTGCTCATCTGCCAAATAACCCGGCTCAACTCTGGATCTGAAACAAAGTGATGGAGAGCAGGTGCAAAACAGTTGTGCCGCGCAGACAGCGTTGGTAATACCCTACACTCCTGGATGGAGCGACCGGCTCAGGCTAACGGGCAGCCTGTGTCTGCCTGTACACTGCAGGACCTATGATAAAACCTTATTAGTTTTACACTCCAAAGACCTCCAGCTGACAATTATATAATTCGGTCTACTGAGGTGAGAATGATGCAAGAAGTGAGATACATTTAAAACTTCATTAAACGCTAAGAGTTACTGGCAGCACAAGTGAGCAATATTTGAAGCGTGTCCCAGTGCTCAGGCTGTTGAAGCATCTGTCTCACCACGAGGCATTTTCACTTCACTTTTCTTTTATTGCGGCGCGTATGGAAGAGAACATTTTACTCTGTTTCTACAAAAGATGAGGGCCTATAGTGACTAGCATAAAGGGAGTATTGCGTAATGCTAGTATACTTAGAAGCAGATTAAGAGAAGAGTATTTAAATGCACATATGGCTGATAAAAGATCAACAATCAATAGTGCCATTGCAGGCCTTATGGCACTTTGATAGTGGCATCCATGTAAGAAATATAAACAACAAAACAGGGTAAATGCAGACGGATTTGTTGTTCATTTTAATAATAGACTGTTTCACGGCTCCTTTCAAGCTTTTCAGCTACAAAACAATGCATAAATCCTGGTTTGTAAAGCGCAGAGTCTGTGTAAAGGAGGAAAAATAAAACATGTCACCAAGCGCTACCTGCTTAGCATTTAAGTGCATATTCTCACCAGAGTTGATTAGCATATTGTCATGGAAACAACACAACCAAAAGGATGTGAGCTGTCAATATATGAGCGGCAACACATTTCCTATATCTTTGTGTAAGTCGGCGTTCAACAATGCATCATCATTAAATCTGAACAATATGTGGCACTATACACAATGGTACATTATTATTATTAATTATGAATGTTACTGTGGAAGGCTTTTGTGTCGAGAATAAACACAGATTTGATTACTTATGCATAACTAACAGTTGCACATGAGAAAGTGGTGGCCAAGTTCCTTAGAGACTCTTGATCAAAACCCAGTTCTTCGGTGCTGGCACAATCGGCGGTGTGGTGCATGTGGTGGGAGTGTGTGAGAGCTTATCTGGACCACGAACAGACTAGAGGCAGGGGCCCACTCTCTCATGTTGAGATTTGGAAAGGGATTTGTGCAATTGCAGCAAAAAGAAGATGACAGCATGCTTAATTATTTTTGGCTTTTGCACAACATGCCTCTGGTGGTGCCCAGTGGTGCCTACCTCTCGAGGGGGCAGATGCTGGCTGCCATATGGGGGGGTGGGTGTGCATTGGCCTTGTTAGCATAAACCTAACTACAGTTGTGGGAAAACACTACTCAAGACATGTTTGAAATGCAATAACACCTCAGGATTGGGCACATCCTTTGGCCCCTGCAGCAGTTCTCATAAATAAACACGGAGCATACCATTTTCACCTTGCGGTATCTGCAGTGGTGAAGAAAACGGAGCGCTAACCTCAGTGGACACCCAAATGAAATATGAGAGTGTGAAATGGGGGTAAATGCGCTAGCTGGTGTTTTCTTTAAGCATCTGGTAAGGTGGGCTGTGACATTGCAGAGGTAGGCTAGTGGAAGGGCACAAAGTCTCCCAGATGACTTGAAGAGGAAGCTTCTCTCGCTGCAGCTCCACGGCTGGCATACACTACATTTCTTTAAACTTTTCGCAACCAACTCCCAATGTACCTCATGAAAGAGTATTTGTTTTCCTCAGCTGCTCTACTGTTAGTCCCCAATGACAAAAAATAGAACAAAGGTTACAAAATGAGGACTTCTTGCCTCATACTAAGTAGTCTATTCCACTTCCTTCGACAGCCCACCTCCTGCCGAGCCTGCAGAGGTGAGCAGGTTGGCTGATTGTAGGCCCCACACCACTGACCTGGGACATAAATCGTCTAACAGGTGGCCAACCATGGAGGAAATAACAGACTGTCCTGTTGAGCAGGCTGCTTTATGTGCTTTAATTACACAAACCTTTGAAAGCCTTTGCGCTTTGCCCTTCACACAATACCAAGGATGAAATCACAGCATGGAAAGAAAAAACCAAATTATTAGATAATGTGTAAAGGGAATACAAAGGTTAGGTACCCAACTTTCCAAGTAATATAACATTTTCTTTGTTCCATTAGAAAGAGTCTCGTAAATAGTCAGACCACAACATGCTTTTTAAATCTCATAAGAAAACGTGGTCTGAGTGATGGTCTTTTTTTCTCACTTTTCTGTCTGACAAAAAGGCTTTGTCAGACAGAAAATCATCCAATACAGTCCATGGAGTTATTGCATAGTTCCATTTTTGTGGTTTGCGGTGTGCTTTAGACCATTTTGATCTCTAAGATAATCATCACAGACTTGTTGTTTGCTTTGTGACAATGAACAATATAACAAACTATACGACTCAACATTTGAGAAAAGCAGCCAACTCAAGTGACCAAATATCTACAAATAAAGGTGAGTGGCTAAGGCTCTTACTGAGTATTTCTATTAATCAAAGCCATTTGTAAGCGATAGCACCTGTTTTTGCGCCCTCTGACTCCACCAGGGGTATGGTCATGTGTAGTTTTGTATCCAAGCAACTGCACGCGTTACAGTGAGAGAGCAGAGCTGGCGGCGGTTGCTAGGGAACTGCTGGCGAGTGTTGCACTTGTGAACGTCGCTGCGATAGATCTGCGCCTAATAGTTCAGGTCCGACTGAGCTCTGCCTAGAAGGAGATGAGGGCGGCGCGCTCCATCTCACCGGCTGTACCATATGTCATGGCCCAAAAGTCTCCAGGGTCCCACGCATCAGCACACATAACAACCAGATGAAAACGATGGCAGGTTTCCCTCAATAGAAAAGCATTTGCATAGAAGTAGCGACTGAATAATTGAGAGGTGTGAGACAGAGGGGGCTGGCTCAATTGGGATGAAGGGATGTATGCCTGCCAGCCAAATCCATTAGCCAGGCCCCTCTCAGCCAGGCTAGTAGCAGCTGATGGGACGGCACTGTTATCGGACACTAAAGGACACTCGGGCAATGCCATCACCACGCCTGCCCTCTCCGCCGTGAGCAGAACAGGCAGAAAGGGAAGAAAAGCAAAATGACAAAAAGAGAAAAAGACTAAAAAGGAGGAGAGGTTCGATAACTGAGGAGGTGTGCTCTGTTACAGCTTTATAATTGGCCTGCAAGGGCGGTCAAAACGAGAGGCTACTTATCGCACAGAGCACTTCCATGAGAATACTTGTCCATCTCTATAGCCCAGGCCCATTTAAAAGAACATTAGGACAAATGAAGCGTTGAAAAAGAGGACACTGTCACACTATTTAAGCGAGGATGAAAAGAGAGAAGTGTTAGGCAATTGTATCCCATGCAAAAAGAGGTTCCAATGGGAGTCTAATTACCCAGGAGGATACAGACTAGATCTGGAAACATGATGTCATAGAGACATTCAAATGACAGGAATTCAGCCACCGAGAGACTAAAAAAGGTACAAATATGTGTGGTGAATAATATATTGGATGGATAAATGTTGCATGGACCAAAGAAGAGGGAAAGATGGTCAATGTCGCAAAAGGAATATATAAGATTTTGAGTTTCCATTAGAACATTAATCAGTTTAATCCCACATGCTTTTCAGTAGAAGAACTGAAAACCTTTGGTAAAACCATTGTGAAGGAAAGAGTTGTGCTGCTGAGATATTTTGTTTATTTATTTCAACGGAACAGTGTGTTTTAATGAACAGTTATTTCTGCAAATACAAGATAAATGGCTCAGGGCTACTTTTCATCCATATTTCAGTAGTCCATGTTTTTAGTAATAAGGGACGCAGGAGCACAAGGAGGAAAACCTACCAAGACAAAAGAGACCACAAACAAATGTCATGTCAGATGTGTAATAAGTATTTTTACATTCATGCCTTGCAGAAGGAAAATATTGAATACTTGATTGAGGTGGTTAATCATCATAAATAAATAATTAAAACAAAAAACTATGCAATTAAGGAAAAGATAACTATTGGAATTAAATCAATTAAAAAACATGTTAATATGAATGATCTCTAAGCGGTTTGTTGGTAGAACATACGCTCCAGCAAATGCAAAAAAAAATAAAAATCTTCAAATACAAAATGTGTCATATTCTCCACAGTCATCCTGCTTTAGGTCATAACATTCTGTTAGCTCTGTGAGGCTTTTTTCAGCAATTTATATGTAGAATCTCACAGAAAAGGGAAAAAAACATATTGTTCTCATTGATGCACTGCCAGAGGGAATTATGTGGGACTGTCTGCACATGGCGGAGAGGCCGAGAGAAGTAGAAGAAAGCAGTGTTTTTACATCCAAACAACGTGTACACAACAGAGAGCAATATGCATGAAAGATTTCCGATGGTCTGCGTTTTTTGATATATATACTGTACTAGAATATACAATTTGTAATATTGCTGATTCAAGGCAAACAGGTCTGGATGGGTTTCTACATCACAGGTGTAGATGGATTTAACTGGAGGCAAACACATGAAGAATTTGTAATTCTATGATAGTGCATTGCTTTTAACTATGTTAAAACACTTGGGGCAGTTTTCTGAGAGTTTGAACGGGAGGAAACTAAGACAATATTTTATCACAGAAAAAGGACAATTGTGCTTAAAGCTGTAGTGATTGTTGTGCCCTTGGATACTGACAGACATCACTGGACAGAAGCCAGATACACAGATGATCTATCCTTATATCATCCTATTCAAACTATTTTTGAGAATCTATCAGATTATCAGAGAAGAGTCCATTCTAACATTTCACTTGGCATGTCATTACTACAGTAGTATTACTTTTTGACATTGAAGTAATATTGACTTCTAAGTAAAAAATAATAGGAGGATAAAGTCAAAGTGGCAAGAATATAATATATAATAAACTCAAACAATTCTGACTGATCTCAAAGCGTGTGGCAATTATATATTTTTTCTAAACCGATGACCCATATGATCTGTCGTAACAATCTGAAAATGCATGAATACATTAAAATAGTAAGAAAAAAGGCGGGACTTAATTTGAATATAAAAATAGCCCAAATTTTCAGGCCGTCATACATAGGGCTTGACATGCAAAGAACTGGAGTTCAGCTCATGGCAAGCTGTTGAGGTCTGAGAGCCTAATATTGTTCATTCGTCTGTGAAAAGAATTACGGTGAGAATAACCTCATAATCTCACGTGCCATTTGGTGCATGGTCTGACCTAATGCATCACACTGCGCGCGCATAAATACTTAACATCCATTGCCCCAGCAGGAGTCGCGTCAGAGAGGCCAGTTCAGCCCACTCCAAACGTGCTAATATATGCGATCGCAGCTCTGCATACACTCTCACAGCATGTTCTTCAATGTAGCATAATGTAAACAAGGAATAGTAGTAATATTTTTTTTATTTTTTTATTTTTTATTTTTTTTATTAGTTTATTTAAACAGGGACAATGCACATTAATTAACATCACTGTAAATGTGCCAGTTTTAGCTCCAAAGCTAATTTTCAACTGTAGTCCCTGGGCAAGATGTAGATTGCCAACAATATATAACAATAACAACAACAATCATTATTAACCTAAAAATGATAAAACAATTCATTAGTATGAGCTCCCACACAACCTATGTTAAAATTCGGCACAAACACTACACCATAGACAATTACACACAACAGAATTACAACGGCAGCAGGCATTAGCACAAAAGCAGAAAAAATAAAATACATTAACATTGATGTGCACAAGTTTGATTCTCAAGTAACCAAGATTTTAACTTATTTTTAAAGGACCTTAATGTATCGACATATGCGAGAGGGGACAGTGTTCCAGAACTGGACTGCTCTCACTGAAAAGGCCGACTGACTGAAGGCACTTTTCCTAAGGGGGACTAACAGGTTATTTGAGGTGGCAGATCTAGTTTGTCGCCTGCTCAGATTTATAAAATTAAAAAGTGGTGGAGGAGCCAAACCACGTAAAATTTTAAAAACCAGATTAGCATCATGAAATTTTACAAAGTTTTCCCAATTCAGCAGGTTATATTTGTCCAATATACTGCAGTGGTGATGACGAAAAGGTTTCTTGTCCAAAACTTTCAGAGCCTGCTTATAGACAGAATCGATTGGTTTCAGCGTCGTCTTACAGCCCTGAGACCAGCTGGTGGACACAGTAGGACAGATGTGGCATTATCATAGTATAAAAAAATAATTTTGCAGCATCTGTATTCAAACTCTGTCTGATGTACCTAAAATTTGCGAGATTTAGTTTAACGGTCCGAATGACTTTTTTGACCTGCTTTTTAAACGTAAATTGTGAATCTAAGATGATTCCCAGATATTTATACTCTGTTACCACACTAATCTTCTCTCCTGCAATGTATAGTTCAGGATCTGGTAAGTCAGACTTTCTCTTTGTAAAAAATATACACTCCGTCTTTTTAAGATTTAGATGTAGACACGAATTGTACAGCCATTGGGAAACAAACTCCATAGTTTTCGAAAGCTTTTTAGCTACTTCCTCCTTGTCCTTCCCATGGACATAGATCACAGTATCATCTGCGTACATTTGTATCTCGCAATCAGAACACACAGATGGCAGGTCGTTTATGTAGAGACTGAATAAAAGTGGCCCCAGTACTGAACCCTGGGGTACACCTATACCATTGACAAGGTTACAAGACAATTCATTTTTGACCCTAACAGCTTGTGTTCTGTGATCCAAGTACGATCACAGAACACAAGCATTTTAACATTTTAAGAAATGTTATGTAGATGTGTTACTATATTTCTATTTTGAATGCTATTTTTTGCTTAGTTTATGTTTACTTTTATAACTTGTTTGCACCATGAGCCAAAACAATTTCCTAGTTCGTGTCCTCCCTATTACTCACAAAGGCAATACAAATGTTTTTATTTTGAATGTCAAATGGGTATGTATTTGGCCAAGCATTAATGATAGTTTTAAAGAAATGCCAGATCAGAAATCAACAGCTATTTGTGATGTCCCTCAGCACCATGCGTCAACATCTGCTCTTTATAAAAGGTCAAGCTGCACTTTACACTACAGTAAGATAGGTCCTCTGAATATCATCCACATCTAATACTGTTGTAAGGTATAGGAGTCATGCCTACTGTGAACAAGTCTGTTCTATGGCCAAAGTAATTGTCATGGGCCGTCCAATTTGATCATTCTATACATGTTCTATTACCCGAGAGAGAAGTTTCACAATATGTTGCTATGAAGAAATTGGTACTGTAATCACACAACTATTTAGGGCAATAAATCGAGTAATCCCAATTGTAAGCTTTTTACCATTTTTACAATAGACAGTTTGAATAATAATTACGACTCTTTCAGTCATGCATCCCTAACGGTTTAGACAATTTCCAATGCATCTGTACAATATTAGAGGAATGTGAGAACTTTTGCTCGGTTAGCCTTGTTAGCCCGCTGCTAACGTAAAGGATTTAATAAATATAAACAAGATTACATATTTCAGTACGTTCACTAAGTTTCAATAGTTATTCAGTGTTTGGCCCTTTCTTATTGACTGTTCCACATCAACCAACAGCTTCTGTAATTTTTAGGGGATTGAATTTTTATATAAAAAAATCAATTGTTTTTTAAAAGGCAAAAACGCAGAGCACAATCTCCATGTTGGAGACGCCATTGAAATAGCCTATTTCACATGCCAGAAACACTGCATCCCAATGAGCTCGTTACGGCTGCTGCTACAGGAAGTACATCCCTTCACCAAAGCCTCATTTGCATGTTAACATTTTTAAAACCTGGACAGCCCTGACAGCTCTTGATGTGGCCTAATGCTGCGCCTGACATCTCCTGAGCCTGTAATTATTTCCCTGACCTGCCCAACAATCAGTCTTCCTCCAGACAATTGTGAATATAAACAAAATCCTCAGGTTGCAGGGTATGTTTTGCATGCATATCAGTGGCCTCAAAGGGCAGTCTCAAAATAATAAGTGTGAAAATTCTCACGATTCTGTCTTGGTTATGAAAGAATGCTGACTTACAGCTCATATCCCTGCAGTGTTTTTGAAAGAGATGTGACTGTAACATTTAGTAACAAGTGTTAGAAACAAATAATGATATTGCAGAACAATATAACATCTGTGTTGGTGGTTAAAACTGATGTTAGCTTTAAAACGGGAGAGAACACATGTAGAAGTTCAACTTTCTACCAGCATTCATTGACCACATGCTATATACATTCAACAAATATCTACCTTTTGAGCTGTTATTACACAATGTCCAATATTTCAGAAGCTATGATTTGTTCATATATGCATTATGACGTTATATTAATGTGGCTCTTTTGTGTTTAGTCTGTATGTGCTCAATGTTTTGTGTGCGTCGCCAAGAGTGAATATTTAATGACGCTATGGCAGGCTCCTCGCTGCTGTTCATCTGGGCACAGAGTCAGCGGAAAAACTACCTCTCTCTGCTCCAGCCATCTGTCTGAACAGAGACGGAGCTCCAACCACCGGCCACTGCTCAGAGCTGTGTGTGCTTACCATTAATATTACAACTCTGCGCTCTCTCTGGCTGCTGTGCAAGTATACAGGTGCTTACATTGTGGAGGACTAACCCAAATGTTGAATTTGAAATGTTCATTTCAAATTTTACATACTTAGACAACTTGCTAAACAAACTCCACTAAAGTTGATGAATTAAGTTAATTAACAAAGCTTACAGAGTTACTTTTAAACCATTTGTATATATTTCTTTTCATTTCAACTGTACTTTTTCTTCCTTAATCATTAATCCTTTCATTCAATTATGCGTCAGGCAACACAAGGTTTGCATATGGTTTTATCTTTGACTCTGCACTGTCCATGCTGGCGGGAGTGAAAGACATCTGTACACAATGTGTTTGTGTACAGTAACTAGACATTAAAGCTGGTGCATGTGTTTGCCTAGCGTGGCAAAGGCATTATAAAGCTGTCAGAAAGAAACACTCTCAAATCCTCTTCGTCCTGTTTGTCTTGCTGATGTTTACAGTGGATGCCTGTGTCGAGAGCGCGACCATAACGCCTTTCAGCAGCAGATGGAGAAGACTAAAGAAATGTCCCTCTCCTCCAGCCCGCGGGTGCTGCTCCTCTAATGGCGAAGAATAAGGTTGTTTAATTGTAGTTTATTTCGGTGCCTGATTGCTTTTATTGAGCTCCATTATTCTTGTTAATGAGCCTGTAATGTGAATGCTGATAACGTAGAAGCAAGTCTGTTCGTCTTGAGATGCAGACTTTTGTGCCTGGACACTATTCTACGTCAGTGGCAGCCAAGCATCTGTTTGCTGCTCCCTGTGGCTGCCATTGACCCCACAAATTCTCCATAATCTAACTGTAAGCTTACAGTCGCACATCTGCTAGACCTAAAGACGGCACAAGGGGCTAATCCTCCAGCAGGTAGTCCTGGCTGGGATCCACTCCAGATGTGAAGAAGGGTTTCAGGTGATGCACAGTGGAGAGTTGCTTATAATAGGAGCTTTTCAGAATCAAGACGAGCAGATGAAAGAGAATAGATTCAGATTCAGATTCAGTTTATTTGCCATTTGCAGTAAAAAAACCACATTGGAATACATTAGCTAAAGTCTCCAGTGTGCACAGACAAATACAGATATAAAACAACATTAAAAGACAAAAATAAAACAAATAAAACAGTAAACAAATGTCACTGTGAAATCGATCGATTACAACAGTTCAAAACAAGTGCAAATCATTAAAGTGCTCTGTTCACACTGATAACAGCTTGTGGATAAAAACTGTTAGCGTAACGAGATGTCCTGCATCTCAGAGAGCGATATCTTCTGCCAGAGGGAAGAAGCTGGAACATGGCTTTTCCAGGGTGGCCAGAAGAGTCATTAACAATCCTAAGAGCTTTGTTTAAAAGTCTGGATTTATAAAGAACCTCCAGAACAGGAAGCTCACAGCCCACGGTCCTCTTTGCAGAGCGGAGCACCTTGTTTAAAGCTCTCTTTTCTTTATCTGTGATGTTTCCAAACCACACAGACACAGAACCAACAAGCAAACTCTCAATGGTGCAGCAATAAAAGTTAAGCAGAATCTTAGAGTTAGTGGTAAATTCTCTAAGTTTACGCAGAAAGTAGAGACGCTGACAAGCTTTCTTAACGACTCTGTCAGTGTTTTTAACCCATTTCAGGTCGTTAGACAGAGTTAAACCCAGAAACTTGCACTCCTCTACGATCTGCACCTGGGAGTTGTCGATTACGACAGGCAAATGAGAACTATTGCGACTGAAGTTCACATGTTTTCGATGCGTTCAACTGGAGGTTGTTAGTTTTACTCCACTGAACCACATTTTGTATCTCTGCTCTATAAGAGGATTCATCAGTGTCACTGATGAGACCGATGATGGTGGTGTCATCAGCATATTTAATGATCAAGTTTGAGTCAGAGGAGGACACACAATCGTGAGTGTACAAAGTAAAAAGCAAAGGACTCAAAATACATCCCTGAGGAGAACCAGTGCTCACAGAAACAACATCAGAAAAACAGTCATTGATTTTCACTCTCTGAATATACCACATAATACAAATTGGAAATAATAGCACTGGTCCAGTTCCATTCTACCAGAATAAAAACAGAATTTGACTGAGCAGGAGACCTGCCACTGCACAAGTGGCCATGCCACTTGTGCAGTTACCCTTAAACACAAACTAGAACTGAACACCTTTCCGATCTGTGTTAGTTTCTGGTCTGAGATGCAGTAAAATAATTTTTCTTGAGCCAGCAACATTTTGACAGTCGTTCAGTGTGGGCCATGCTTTTGAATTGGGTTAGTTTGGTGACAAGTGTGCAGAAATGTCATCGGAATTTTGGCATTTAGTACAGAGAAGAGGCATTAGAATTACACAACGGGAGCATTATGAGTGAATAATGCAACGGGCGACTGGTTTGGACACGCAGCAAAGCGAATGTCAAAACTCATTGGGACACACATTCTTCAGCTTGTGTAGCAGTGGATCACGCTTAAACAAGGAAACAAGGAATCCCATCTCCTGCTCATTCCTTCATTAAAGAGCCAACAGGAGATGGAGCCCCGAGGCTATGTGTTTGCAATGGGTGTATTTGGACTTGAAGGCCCAAAAGTATTTATGGATAGTGAATAAAATAAAGCAGGACATTGTTTAAATTAGAAAAGTAAACTTTTCTTATAACAGTACTCACACAGTCACAGTCACAAAGTTCCCTCAACACAAGTCTGAACATGAATGAATGAATATTAAAAACAGCCGTGGAATCCCCTCGCTCATCACAGGTCAGAGGAAGAGCAAGCAAAACATACACAGCTAAAAGCAGTGACACGCAGAGATGGCCTGTCAGTTTGTCAAATCCTAAACAAACAGATCCTGAAACAAAGTGAACACTGTTCCCTGAGCACTTTGAAGGCTTCAATCATTTACAAGAGTTTGAACAAGAAAGAAAAGCAGATGAAACACTGCACTTCAAACGACCACACTGGATTTTTCTGTTTACATTTGTTGTCTCCACTTCCAAGATTTGGACGCACAAAGCACTTTGTTTCATGAAAGAGTTTGAACAGACGCATATTTTGAAATCTCACAAACCATACCTGCTGACAACACAAAACAAATAAAAGGCAATCAACAATATCATTTTCAAAAGGACATTCCGGCTTTAGTGCAGCAACAAATACAAAGCTTTTCCATTTGTGAGACTGATCCTAAAGTTTGCTTACTGCTTACCTAGTACCTACTATACCCCTACCATCAATAATGTTTAAAAAAAAATGTTGATTTCATAAATGGTATTTCCCATGTTATGGAAACATTTATTCAGTCGTTTTGAGAAAATTGGCAAAACATTTATTCGTGTCAAATTTCTCTACATTCTAAAAGGATGTAAACAAATACAGATTTAAGTTCAAGTGAGAAAAACCTCTCTGAATATTTTCCCAAATAGGGCATCATTTTAGTATGTAATTGCATAGGAAACTTGTCAAACAAAGTGGCTTCATTCGAGGTTTACAGTTTTGAGGACACATTTCCTCCAAAATGACCTGGTGCTCTTGAAAGATTGGACCACTGAACGGGCTTTAGAACCAAATTCTGAAGACAAAATCCACAAAAACTAAAATGATTAACTTGTCCTTGAAACTACCAATCATAATTCTGCAGATATTCACTCAGAGCAAAGACGTAGAAATTGAAGGCGAATTAAGAGATGAAAAATAAGACTTTTGCAAATCCAAGTCCTTTTAGAGAATCATGGGATTCTCAAACTGGACAAAAGACAAAATCTTGCAAGTTGTATATAAAGTACTTTTAGAAAGGACTTTGCAAATATCTCTTTCTACTGGCAAATAAAGTCAAACGCAAGAAACATCAGTGATTTATTGGAAGCTTAAATGAGGGTGAAAACAAAACCACAATAAGAATTAGAAACATTTCACTGAGCCAATCATGTCCATGTAACTCTTTATAGTTTCCCCACAAGTCATTGCACCAACTGTGATGAAGAGAAATCCTTACAAACACTTGCAGCTTGCAAAAACGTAACCGCATTTCTTTGTCTGGGCCTTGGCGACTTCTGAGGAAACGTAATGGCTGATTCTATCTTACATCTCCTCTGTGTTAGAAATAATGGGGTCCTCTCTGCTTTAAGACCAGATGTCGGAGCATTTTCTGTTAATACGTTTTAGCGACACATTAGAAGAGAGGCTAAATCAGTTTCTGAACCGTGGAGAGAAAACAATCTTTCCTTATTCCACGGATGTGTCTCATCCGTGGCATATTATCAGAACTTACTGTGAACTGAAGTCACTTTTGCAGGGGGGACATGCTTCACACTCATGATTACAGGGAGTTACAATGCATGGGGGCATTTGGGAAACTACCAAAAAACTGCATGCACTCATGCTCATAGGTCATTATAGTATCTTAACTGTGCTCAAGTCTCAGCACCCTTTTCCATCACTTCCTACTCCCTCGTGCCCATAGAGCTCCTTAAGGGACACTTTTTCAATACAGCATATCTCATTTTCCAAGAAGGGATCAAAGCAACAAGCGGAAGAAAAGCACTCAATCGCTCTCTCGACATTTCCTTTTACATGTAAGAATAGTTCTAATCAGTAGACGTCATTATTTGTATTGTGCAAAAGCAAAAACAAATTCACAAAAAGCGACACTGCAGAACAGACCAGTCTTTCCCGCACTATCAGGTTCTCCCTTTTGTCACTTCATGTCAAAGGCATCGTGCTATAAAATAGGACAAATGAGATCCCATGAATAGATGAATGGGCACTCCATACACTCAATCTAAATCAATCATTGATGAGTTAATTCGTCGAGGGGGCAAGATAGTGCTCCATCACCAAGGCCAAGACAAGTTCATGTCTTTGACAGGGGCAGCGGGCCTGAGCAGACAGCTGGCTCGACTCTTCTGTGTGAATGAAGCAGAGTTTTAGCAGCACTAGTGCGACAGAACTGTGCATGTCACTTCAGGGCACACTCAGTACGAACACCAGAGCTGTGAAAATCAATGCATACTATTGGACAAAGCACATTTATGTACTGTCATTTGTGATAAACTGCCAGTCCACAGGGATCAGAACAGAAAAGACATTGAGTTGAGTTATATAATTTTAACTCAAAAGCACAGTTTGCTCGCTCCAAATGAAAAGTATTTTATTTAATTACTTTTTTTATTGTACAGATACACCACACAAACACAATCTTTCTTCATGATGAATGTTTTAAACGTGGCCTAAAAATGGTTAAAAATCACTGGTTAAATAATGCAATGCACTGTGGCACCTGGTTTTGTGTTATTGCCTAGTTCTACTGCAGTTCATCTGGACAAAAGCACACACAGTCCGAAGTTGATCTTTCTCTGGTTGATCTTCCATGGAGGAGACAGCTGAAAGCAACAGTGTTTCCACAGCTTCAAACCATCATCTTCTCCCTTCTTCCATGGCAAATCCACTTTTATTCAATGCAAGACACACCCACAGAACACACCAACAAACAGTCAAGGAAAAGAGCAGCATTGGCTCAGAGCTTCAAAAAGGAGACCCTCCATATTAACATTGTAAACCGCTTTGAGACTCAGATCTGCAGTGAAAAGGCGGTATATAAATAAAGATTACTACTTACTACTACTATTAACATGCAAAGAAACAAATAAGACAATGCTTTCCCAGTTGTCTCCAATTACAGTGTGAGAAATGGTTGGTTCCCACTATAGTAACCAGGGTCTGTCATGCTTAGCTTCTGATATTTGACAGGATCAGGCTTCCAGGTATGGCCACCCATATGACCCTGTATACATTCAAATACAGTATATTCCATGACTATACATACATGTAATTATCGACAACTTTTTCTTAACAATCTACTTTACGTCAAATCAACACTGAAAGGTCTTGGTAACTGTAACGGTGCGGGTCCAATTGACGCGCCTGTTTACTGCACCATCACTCTTCATTGGGGCTAAGGTGTGGTAGGGTTTCTGGAGAGTGGAGTGGAGGAGGCCCCAGTGCTGCTCCAACATGCCTGGGCTGTCTGCGCAGTCCTTGGACAGTGATTTATGGATCAATGGTGAATGTGTTAATGGACTGGGCCTATGGAGCATAACCAGCGAACGTTCTACCCCCCAAAGATGGATATGCAGCAACACATACCTGCTCCAACACAGCACAGCGTCCAACTGCATGCGGTGAGGGAAAGTTTAGAGCTCACTGGGCTGTAATATAAAACCTATTAAGGAAATTATGAATGGTTGTACTAAACTGAAGTATTGGATGATCTAAGTATTTTGCCTTCAAACACAAAGGGAAATTGTTCAAGATATTCAAGGATATTACTGACAATGATCATAATGGGACACGTTGAAACAATAGTGTGAAAGTAAGACAATGTCAGTTTTTTTGTTTCAAGTTTAGTTCATTGTGAAGCCAATCTGAAATATTATCCTATATTTTTTAAGTCAAATGAAACTGAGTGAAATCACAGCTATTTATGTCCAACTACTGCTTCGGTTCTAACTCTTATATCAGCAAGAGTAGTAGTTACACATTAAATGATCTTTGTGTGAGACAATTTAAACAAACCATATTCCTGATTAGATATTGCTCATAAAGAATTCACGGTGACATTTCCCAAAACAAGCAGGCGAAAGAAAACTATTGGGGACTATTAAGGACAGCTTCTTGGTGGTAGGCTTAATATGTCAGCACATTATTACTGCGCTGTGGGGAATCAGATGGAAAGCCAGGTGAGAAAGGTTAAGAGCCACGCAGAAGTGCGCAGCTTTTGTTCCACTAAACAAACACGCTTTCTATGCTGTCGGAACAGAAAATAGATCTGAAAATCACAGGAGGTATTGATGGCTTTTCCACTTGTTTAGATTGACTGAAGAGACTAAAGGCACCAACAATTAAATGGTCAAAATGTCAATGGCAACCATGCTCTATATAGTATCTAATGCATTGTTGCCGTTCCAAAATGTACAGTATGTCTTCCCCTAGGAGACTAGATTAATTATTGTGATGGTTTCAAGAAATTATCTACTTTAAAGGATTCTTGTGCACTGATTGATTCCGGTTTGAGTAATCTAGCGGAGAACTGAATGTAATGCTCCCAGTACACATGGCTTGGAGTTGGAGTTAGGGTGGTTGTTTTTTTTGTTTCACTTTTGTATATTTAGTCTATACTATATTAAAAGGAAAAACTCAACCAGGGACGGGTGTTGAGAATTCTTTTACTTCTGCTATAACTATGTATGGATCATTTGTCCCAAGTGAATACAATCCAGTTTCTAAGTCAGACTTGGGAATCTTCAAGATAATAGTTTATGAAGGTTTGTCTGGTCTTCTTACTTGAACATCTCAAGGTAATAACATCGCTATCTTACAATTGTCTAGTGTAAAATAAACAAAAAACTTTAATCTTCAAGACAATCATATGTTTAATTCAACATAAAAAATAACAGATCGCAAAACAACAATGGATAATCGATCTACAATCTCAAGGCTTGAGCAATTAGTAAGCTTCGTGTCTTCACTGCATTTAGCGCCTTCATGTGTACACTGCAAACACTGAGAACTCCTAATTACTAATCATTTTTCCTTCACACATACAGCAGGCATTAGTCCTTGTATAATTCCAAAGGGAGCCTGAAACCTTTTTGTCGTCAGTTTAACAAGCAAATAACACGCCTCTGTGCAGCACAAATGAGAATAGATTGTGGAAGAAGATATTTTAATTCATCACACCCCCACCTTGCTGTAATGTGCCTATGCAATGCTCTATCTTGGCTGAATACTCTCTCAAACTGTGCAATATGTGGATAATTGCCATGTTTTATCAAGGCGCGGTGCAGATTTGAAGAAAGCCGAGTGCCAAACTGCTGCGAGTGGAACGCAGGTCGTGTGTCTCTAGACAGAAAGCCTTTGGTTAATCGGAGCCCTGCAAACACCGGGGATCATAAAACACTTTTATGAAGAGGGAAATGCACAGATTCTGCTCCTGCAATGAAAAGGTAAACTGCTCTTTCTCAAAACTTACAGAATAACATCATTAGTATATAGCAAGCCGGCCAAACTTGAATCGCAAACATTCATGTTTGATTCAGAAATAACTTTTCTTCCCTCTGATGAACAGAATACCATTGAATGGTTGAATCCATTATGTTTCCTAATTATTTGTGTGTTTTTTTTATACTTGTAGGCCACCGTTTCAGTCACAAACCAATATTTCTCCCTTTGACAAAAAATAGGTCCTTCATACATTTGTAAAGTATGTAGGGTGAGAAAATGTTGATATCACACATATTTTAAGTTATGTACCTGATATCGGAGAATTGGATAAAAACAACCATGTAATAAATACAATAATTGATAATAGCTTTATTTAGGGGCACCAGGGAATAACTCCCAACTGATAACGTGCATATGACGTCACAATATCAATTAATTGGCTCATTTATTGATTAAGTAATCTCATGAGTCCTTTCATTATTTAATTAGCTAATTAGTCCAATTCTCTTCAATAGAATCTGAAGGTAGGGAATTATTTTACAAATCAGTGACCCAATTTCTGGAGTTAAAAGTACAAATATCACTCAGACAAAGATGGTTTTGTAGATTTAATGAAGTATACACAATACAGACTAGATATAAAATATGCAAATTGTCAAGAATAACATGAAGGAAATGTTGATTTTAAGATACATTGTTAAAATGCTAGGCTAAAGTGAGCTAAGCAAGACCTTTGTCTATGAATGGATTGGTATAGGCTGAGGCCTGCATGTGTTCAGCCTTGGTAGGAGAAGTATTCTTTGAAGTATAGGTTTTAATAAAGCCAACAGCTGTGTGTAGCAAGAGCGCAGATCATACAACCAGAATAGCCTTGGGTGAATAGCAGTCCTTGGGTCTTGATGGCGTTGGATGGAGGCTTCTTGTCCCCAGGGCCTGGACCATGCGGCTGCATCATGTGGTTGAACCAAGTCCTCCCACGATCCACAGTCTAGGTGCCAAAACTCAGCAACTTCTTCAGGTTGAAGCTGGAGGCTATTGAAGGGTTGTGGAAGTCCTCTCAAACGTGGAGCTGAGGTTTGAGGCCATCTAAGAGGCCCAAGGCCCTTTGGTTTCCTGAGCAGAGCCCAGGGCAGAGCCCAGGGAGGTCTGGTCACTCCGTGGTTCCAAAGCAGACTGGTTTGTCTTCCCTTGTTGTAGAGTCGTTGGGGGAAGGGTGTTGCCATGGCACTTATCTTAAGACATTCTTGCCCACAATAAAACCTGAACCACAAGGATTTACACACAGTGGAGACAGAAGTTATAATATGTCTCAATATACAACAAAATGTCTTTTATTGAGGAAAGAGGTCGTTTTAATTTATCCTACAAGTAATACATACGTACATAATATCTTGCACAAAGAGACTATATTTTAACCTTTCAACATGTTTGTGCAATAGCCCTGAAAAGGGGATAGCACAAGAATAAGACGTATTTCCTCACGCCTTGCTAGTTTATGAATCAGAAAAACAATCTTTCTTACATTTGGACACATTTACATTAGTATTCTACGCTTTTCCACTGTTCCCGCACTAGCAACGAGAAGCTAATGCTAATTTCGTTGGAAACTAGCGGATCTTCTTATCACAACAGCGTACTAGACTAAATTATCCCATTTGAATCATTTCACAGATACGTTAACGGAATATAAAACAATAATGACTGGTTTATGATATTCTGCATACTATACAATACCTGAAAAGCGGATAAATTAAAATTAAGACCGGGACACGTCTTTCCTCAAGCCTTGCCGGTTTATAAATGAGGAATGAGCTGTGACACACGGCGAGGGAGCAGATGAGGAGCCAGCATGGCGGAGTCTTTGGCAGCAGCGTCCAGTCTCGCGACGAGCCCCTTCATGTCTGGACCGAAGAGGGAATCCATGGAGATAGGGAGGTCCAGGAGCTGCCTCTTCTCCGTCTCCTTGATGTCCGCGAGCCCCAGTCACAGATGGCGAGCACCGACCTGTGCGGACGCCATGGATCGCCCACCGTCAATAGCCAGCGCCTGGATCATACGGAGTATGGCCGCCGTGGTGGTTCTGGCCCGGTCCAGGTCCTCGTCGGTGAGAGCTTGACCCGTGGATAGAGACCTATCGAGGGCCCCGGTGAGAAGAGCCATATTGCTAGCTAACGCAACGACCTGTGCTGCGTTAGCGTAGCATCTATCCAGAACAGCCATGCTCATCCTATCCCGCTCCGAGGGAAGGAGAGGTCTGCTGCCGGGCCACACCGAGGACTGCGGGAGTAGTGCGAGCCGGACAGCGTCCTCCACTTCCGGGACCCCTTTGGACCAGGACCAGTCTTGGACCGAGCAATAGGCGCCGTACCCCAGAGCAGGCTTCTTAGCTGCTAGGGGTTTGGCCCAATCACGTGCCGCGTAATGGAAAACCGGATCCATCCGCGGACACAGTGTTGGAGCTCGTCTCTTCCTCCCTGGAAGCGATGAACCCACCGACGTGAAGTCGCTCTCTCTCTGGGTGGGTTGCGGAGGCAGAGGGGTCTCCATGGTGGCCGCTGCCATGGCGAAGAGGCGGGGCATGTGGTCCAGAGGGAAGCGGTCTTGTTCCTCGCACAAGGAAATAGCCTCGTCGAGAGTGACGTAGGAACCCCGGTCCTCGTCAAACTCTTCCTCCACAACACAGTCTCCCCACTCCCTGGGTGCAGGAGGCAGGTCGAGCGGGACATACTCAACCTCAGGTTCCTCCTCCTGGGAGGGACCCGGGCGAGCCTCCGCGGAGGTGGCAAAAGCAGCGCGGCGCTCTCTCTCCTCCCCGGGGAGAGAAAGGCACGCCGCACACGTCGCCGCTTCCCGGTGGTGGTGAACTCCCAGGCAGAGGAAGCAGAACTCGTGCCGGTCTTTGCGGTGGAGCTTGGTCCGGCAGCCACCGCACCGTCTTTGTCCGACGCCGGATGGCGAAGGAGTTCTCGGACGAGGAGGAGTAGACATCGCGATCTTCAATGGTGAGTAGAACTTCTCTCAATGGCGCCAGAGTTCAAAGTGAAGAGCATGGACTGCTGTGGGCTATTTATAGGAGGTTCTGCACAGTGATTGGAGCATTGAGTTCTCTCTGGCGGGAAGCTGGTGCTTCTGGAGTCATACCCAAAGCGAGCCTAAGGGGCGTAGCACTATGAAGTAGAACTGCACTAACAACACAAAACCATCTGGTTACGTATGCAAACTTCCTATCTATTTGCATACCCCGAGTGATTCTATCAATGCCAAATGTGACATTGTTATATAAAAAAAAGGTTATTTTATCTTATTAGGCCAAACACAAAGCATGCATGGTGTATTCTGACAATTCCATCACAATCAGCATAGTTATTTAACAGTTTCCAAGTGTATCGAGTCATGTAGTTCTCCCAATTAAGCCCATTTACCAATCAGCCTCCTTTTCTTGCCCACTGCAAAACATCTCAATCCCTGCATTCCACGAAAAAAGACGGCATACTGAAAAAGTTTGAATAAAACATGTGTTGAAATATCTTTCTCGGACTGAAATTCTACTTTTCTAACCCAATGTGAGCCAAATAAATTTGAAATTCATCACGGCGAATATGCACTCGACATTTCCTGTGTAATAACTGCACAGGAGTTGCCAAAAGCTAAGGGTCATTGTTTACACTTTGCTAGAGCTGTGAGGCTACTCTGACAGCAGCCAATATCCATTTGCAAAAGAGCAGAGTGTCCTTGCCTCTGCTCTCCTCTACAGCTCTTTCCCTTACAATAGCCTCGAAATGAGTTTGGGGGAAAATAAATAAATAAATAAAAATAAAGAATCGAGAAGGAAAACGTGCCCCCAATTTCAAGTAGATATATAAATATATAAATAAAGCAGGGGAAATCACTTATACTGTATTTGGAGCCAACATTCATCATTGTCAGCAGGCATATACAGTGCATATGCCCCTAACACGTCCCATTTCCCCACAAGCAGCCATCCCGCCTTTGATAGGACAGCCTACTCGCTCATTTATAGCAGAGCCTGTCACTTTTGTGCTATTTACTAATGTAAATGTCCCTACGATGAAGTCATTGGTCGGCGTACCCTTGCAGTGACAAGAAAACACGCAAACACAGCCATTTAGAGGCTCCGCTGCGTCCAAAGTGCACCCATTTAAATAGCGGCCTCACTAAAAAGTAGCTGAAGGTCAAGGCGACCTCCAGACTATTTAGGAGATACCTGGGCTGAAATTTGAGGAGCTCCTGGCTCCGAGCTTTGTCCGAGAACGAGTGAAGTGAACGGAGAACATTATGTAGAGTGTGTGTGTGCGTGAAATTTAAAGAATGTTCAAAATGGATTACATTTCTCTCTGTCCATTGTCATTACACATGGACAGAGGGAGATGTGAGGGGCACAATGACGCAAGGACGGTCCTGGATTTGATTCCACCTCTGGGCTTTCCTTTGTGAAGATTTGAAATAGTAATAATAATAATAATAATAAATCTTATATAGTGCTTTTTTGGACACTTGAAGATGTTTTACAGAAGAACAAAAACAGTGACAGCTCTCCCAGTGTCTGCGTAGGTTTCCTCCGGGTGCTCCGGTTTTCTTCGGGCGCTCCGGTTCCTATACTGCTAAAATAGATCTGAATGTAATGTGTGAGTGCATGGCTTTGATGCACCAGTGTGTTCTGCGTCTCACATCTCACCGTGTGCTTTTATTAAAAAATGATTTCTTACTTACTAACACATAAGCTCACGGAACTAACTGTTCAGGATAAATTAATTAGCAACACTATACAACGAAAAAATACTTGATGGCCTTAAACGATGTGGGTCAAACATGAAGGACCAATGGTAACAGCTGCCCCTGGCTCTAGACATAGTAAAAATATCTGTGAAGCAGCTTCACTAAATACATTACCGGTTACATAAACACTCCTTAGTCTAAACTTTGCCAATTGAATAAAGTTAAAGTAAATAAAGGCTGCATTGCTATCTGGTTTTAGTAGAAATTGTACTATAAACAGAAGCTATGGAGACATATTTGACTCAAGATGGTAGCATGCATAAAACAACTTCAAATGTTTTTTTTCAGTTGGAATTTCTGAAGTTTGAATGTGATGTGAAGTTAAATATTGTATATTTGATGATTTCTGTTCTTCTTTCAAATACATGTATTTATACACAATCTAGCCTTAGGAATGAAATAAGGACAATGCAAAGGAAATCTTTATATAAGCCATTCAACATTATGCTGATTGTCTAGGACAATCATACATGTTGTACAACTACATGTATGTTTTTGATGAGGGAACTCTGCTGTTAGACGCTGTTCTGTCTACATACATTTTGGTTCTGATAATCAAATTGCCTGAAAGTAAACTGTGTAATACTTACTCCCATCTAGCGTTTTCTTATATTGCAGTCCACTTACTATGGAAGCCTTTAATGGACCATAGGACAGTGCCCAACTCTCAGTCATTCACTGGATTACCAAGAAAATAATCCTTTAGTTTGATAAATGACCGGATCTCTCCAAACGTCTCGATCACTTGACACAGTAGAGTGGAGGCCACATGTAAGCAAGACTGCATAGAGAAACAGGACATATACACAGCCGCCGCAGAACATGACTAAATGCTCAGGTTGTTATTAGCGTTAGCTACGGCGCCCCATCTGCATTACGGTAAGAAAACATTCACTCACGCTGGTGAAAAAAGTATTCTGGCAATTGTTTTGTAGGGATTTTGTGTGTTTTGCATATTTGAGGCTTGGGTGTGTCTGCGATGTTGACGCGTTTGCTATGACGTTGGTTTTGAGATATTTGCATAATTATTTTTCTAACAGATTGCTGTTTGGGTTGTTCTTTTATATAACTGGTCCTCCATGGTCCCTTCTTCAAACATGTGAGGGGACAGTGGAAACTACGGGCGGCACGGTGGCTGAGTGGATAGCACTCTTGCCTCTCAGCAAGAAGGTCCTGGGTTCGAATCCCGGTCGGACCAGGGCCTTTCTGAGTGGAGTTTGCATGTTCTCCCCGTGTCTGCGTAGGTTTCCTCCGGGTACTCCGGTTTCCCCTACCACTAAAAATATGTCCAATAGTTCTAGCATGCGCCTCCTGTACCGGCGACCCCGCTCCCATCTCTGTGTGGAGTGAGAGATAAATGCCCATAATTAACAATTGTAAACCGCTTTGAGACTCTGATCTGCAGTGAAAAGGCGGTATATAAATAAAGATTACTACTTACTACTACAATATCAGTAGCACCTGTGAAACGAAAACGCGATTCCCGCATTCTTTTTGTCCCTTATCCACCAACGTATTTTAAGATGGCGCAATGAAATGGATAGTCCTCAGCTCTCATGTGCATTTATAAGTCAACTTCTAAGCCTATGAAAACCATTAAAAGACATGGTGGAAGCCTTTCTCACAGCAGCGTGTAAACACACAAAGAATGACATAACATCATTCAGGTTTAATTACACAGTTTTACATTTACTGGTCAACTGAATCAGTGGACATTCTGCCTATTACAAAGCTGATGGGGGCCTCAGGCCTGGGGCTGCAGCTTGTAAAAATAACGCTACTATTGCAAGATCAATTTCCAGTGCTGCAGTCCTTGTGCCCTCTCAAACTTCTTCAAAAACCTCTTCAATTCCAGGCGTTTGAATGCTGCAGCGCGGCCAGCCCACTTGTTTTTGAAGCTGATAATCGGCTCAGGGAAATTAGCTTATCTGCGTTTAGCATTAAGGAATACAGAAGGGTCTCGTAAACGCAGGAATGACAAATCAGCCGGAAGTTGGACAGTTTTGTGTGACCGAGGAGGGGTGAGAGGGATTGTGTGACATTGCAAGTATACTCCAGGGTGTAAGGGTATGTACAATACCATATGGAATCACATAAATGCCCACAATGGAGATGATGTAAACATACCCAGTCATATTACTAAGATATGGAAAACCAATACATGCAACTTCTCATATTAGTTCATCATCTCATAGTTAGAAAACTTTTTTTTAAATAAAACAATTTCTGTATAGAACTAATTGAAATTTAGAGTTTGTTTCCTCATCATTGACTCTGTGGGACCCTAACCCTAACCCATGGGGCAAAATCCATTAAGCTATAATATTGCGGTCTAGTCCTGTCACACGTGAATAAAGCATTGTAACTTCGAGGTCAAGTTCCTACGAAACAATGGAAGGTAAAATTTTCAAGCCATTTTATTCATCTTGTCTGAAGATCCTAATAAAGTCCTTATAGGCAGAATGCAACTCTGTTTAAAGGAGGCTCTTGCCTTCACCTGGGGCCAATATCATCGTGTACAAAAGCCTCACGCTGAAGAAAAAGGTCCATCACAGGCTTGACATGTAGAGCTCCATGAGACGGCAGCTCTGCGGGTTATTCCCAGCAGCGTAATCAGACCGGGGACAGCGAGTCCCCGTACAAAATACAGAAACTCATTCTTCTTTTGTCAAGTCTACGAAATGAGTTCATGTTCACTGTTCATTTTCAAGACCACTGACCATGCGGTATGTCAAGAAGCATACAAGTTGGTTAAGAGTTCAGCCAAGGTGGAATACATCACAAATGAGATATTATTATGACTATTATTTGTATCCTTTCTGAAACTATACTACAAGTTGATTGTGATGTCACCTTGCCTGACAGAGTGTTTTCAGCATCTAATTTGACTATAAAGCCATTTTTTTTCCATAATAATAAAGAATGAAAATAAGAATGATTCACACAGTGGGGAAAACTACAAGACAGTAAGATGGGGAGCACTCACACGGGGAAAATGGCAGGCGGTGGTCTGAAAGAGGATATTGTAGGTATCCCGTAAAAACACAATATTTAACAAAGAAAACACATAGGTTTGAACTGTTCAGGGGTAGGACTACTCATCTTCTCCTCTCCTCTGTTGGTATTGTATTGGTCCTGATCTTTTTGTTCTTTGTGTCTCAAGGAAGAAGAGCCAAAACACAACACGCTGCAGTTCTCCTTTACTTGTTTTTTTTTTTTTCTGTTTCCTTTTGAAGTAGCAGCAGAAGAGGTTTACAACAACAAAAACATAAAACAACAAAACAGATGTGCGCAGGATAAAAAATCCCGGTGTCATATTCAAAAAAAGGGAAAAAGAAAGACATACAGAAAGCATCACTTTGATCACATAACATCATGCCGTACTGTACGTGGATAGAAGCCTTGGTCATCACTGCTGCTCTGTAGTTCAAAATGACTTTATATGTGGAAAAGTTTAATCATTAGGTCTTGAGATGTGACTGAAGGTGCGCACTGCGGACATGACCATTACATTTTACAAGTTACATTATTGTGAAAAGTTGCTATGTCGTCTGCATATTTCTGTATTTTCCGTCTTCTTATTGGGATATTATTTTGCTATCAATTGCTGATCATGTCAAACTAGTTTCTGTCCGAATGCACCTTACGTAGTTGAGAAAACGTTATACACAAGCATGAGCGTGAACAGAAAGGGCAACTTGTACAATAGGCAAAGGTATAACAAATGTTGTGGGGCAGGTGGATGATCAGCTGAGCGGGATGTTCATGCTGAAGGTAATGAAGCCAAAATCTGCATTGATTATGAATGCCTATATTTTTTTGAATTACTTTTAATTCAGGGCTTTAAAGGCCCAGCCTGAGTCACAATATAATTATGTGCATTATTAATTCTCTCATTTCTCACTTTTACAGTATATTCTTAAATCATGTGCAATACTGCAACCTGAGAATGTCACTGAACAATGTCACTTTACTTATCTACTCATTATACTGCACTATTTAACTGTACAGTATATAACTGCACTACTACTGCATATATATCTTTTGACTGGTATTGAAGCATTTTCAGCATCTACAGCTAGTTATGTTAGCTAAGAAACATAGCTACTTATTTTGTTTATATTGTGTGTGCTCCCTGCGTGCTCTTACTACTGTCCTGTATGTGCGCTGCAACATTGAAATTTCCCCACTGTGGGACGAATAAGGGAATTCTTATCTTAAATAGTTTCCTGTCATTTCTAACACAAAATAGTTATATTGCTGTATTTTAGGGGAGAAAAAAGGCTGGGGGGGAACATTCATTCCCCCACCAAAAGGTCGGGCGTTCAAGCCAGACCTCTGTTATTGTGTCCTTG
Organism: Knipowitschia caucasica; assembly: GCA_964034765.1. Classification (NCBI taxonomy): domain Eukaryota; kingdom Metazoa; phylum Chordata; class Actinopteri; order Gobiiformes; family Gobiidae; genus Knipowitschia; species Knipowitschia caucasica. The sequence continues at coordinate 30,231,810 of OZ035835.1, forward strand.
GGCGATGTATAAATGTGAAGTGTGTGTGAGTTGCTGATGCGGATCTAAAGGTCTGGGGGCCAGATCTTTTTTTTTTGTCCATTCCTGTCCATTCTGTCAAATGAGCAATACTCTTATTTGGTGGGAGAAGTGTGAAATAGCATTCTGGTACATTGTATAAAATTCCACAGTCTAATATTAAAGCCCACAATAATAAGAGTAATAATTGGAAGAGATCACAAAACTAATGTAAAGCCAGAAGTATTTGAGCCTAAGTTTGAAAATTGAGCATTTAGATAGAAGGGGCGGAAAGGATTAGTGTGAATGGAGCTAAAAACAACTCCAGGTACAGTGTGTCATGGGAGAGGGAAAGAAAATGTTTTCATTCGTATTGGACAGTGGACAGTGTGGCCAACAGATGCTGTAAATACACCAGATTGTATCCATGGGCTGATTACCAGTCAAAAACATACACTCATTCACCCTGAACTACTTTTTAGTGGAAGGGAAAAATGGAGCACCTGAAGGAAACCTCAAAGACATGAAGAACATGAAAATTCTGCAAATAATCTAATCCAGTATCATTGTGCTGGAAAACACAATCAGAAAGTTTTTTGCGGCAAAACAATATTTTGCTTCATGCCTGGCCTTTAAGACTATATTTGTATTATAATAAAAGCTGCAAAAAAAACGGTCAAGACATTTTATTTCGTGCTTAAATGTCATCTTTTTTGCATATCCTGTCTCCTGTGTAGTTAGTGGAAGTAGGTTTCTTAAATGGACAACTTTGGAAAATACCCTGCAGCTAAAGCAGGTTTTTACTATAGCTTAAGTATTTTTTTTATTGAAATTAGACTTGAAAGTAGTACAAGTAAAAAAAAAAAAAAAAAAAACTGGAAACACTTACTCTCTGAAAAAAATCACCACTAACTGTTTGAAAACATTGCACCTGTAAGAACCATTTGTTAGGTTTAAAGCTAGTTCTATGACAGCCTAACTGCAAAAGAGCTACACAAGGAAAAACAAACCAATCCAAACTTAAAACAAATTTTTTTTTTTGAGGACATAGTTGTAGAACAAAAGCAAAATAATATTCCTTGTGCCTGTATCAGTCCTTTTGATAATTATGACCGTGAAAATGTCCACCTTTCTTACAGTGATTCTAAGCTCTCAGTTGCTGACAGGGTCATCCAGTCAGTTTAATATGGGCAGTCGTGCACAGTCGGTGCTCCATTTTCGGCTAAAAATTACATCAAAGTCCTCAGCGCCTCACAGATCAGCTACATAAGTTTTCTTTTTGCTCAGAGACTGCATGATTAGTGACAAAGGGACATGCTGGGAGATCAGGAGATTATTCATTCTTTCTGAAATGACTGGAACAGAAACCATGAATTTAATTATTTTTAATAATAAATTCCACCATTAAATAATGAAGCGCTGAAGAACGTAAAAAGGTTTTAGTTTTTAGACAGGCTCTTTCGAGTCAGAAACTTTATCGCTTTTGGATTTGATGTAGCTTTTTTTGGCCAAAACAGGAGATCCCTGCTGTCGTGGAGCAGATACACAGATGTGCCCTTACTAAGCATTTCTGATCATATAAATCTGAAGAGTGCACAGTCACATTTGGGGCATTAGAGCTGAAACCTCCACGCAAACTTCAAGAACAACTGAAAAAGCCAGATTTACACTTTGTGACAGAAAAAGCGGATCTAATGTGAATTGCACATGTATTTTCATATTGACAGCAGTGGTACTTGCTTAGTTAAACAATTCCACTGAACTACATTTTTCATTGCTTTACTATATGCAACATAGAACTTACTCTTAGAACCTCAAGGGAGAAATTATACACCATAATACAAAGTTTTATTTCAACATTTCCAAACTCTGAATGTACACACTTTGGTATGCAAGTAAACCCTTTTATTTCTCTTTCACTGCATTCCCGTGTCAACATTTAGTAGTCATAAAGCAGCACAAAGCCAGCAGAGCCCCCTGGTGCAGTCAGATGCACTACAAAGCAATCATATGTGCTGATTAAAGCTGTAATGGATTCTGCTGTGTGGGACCGGCCTCTGCATCATTAATGAAGAGCACTATAATATCTTGTTTACAGGGAGAGGCGAGGCTGTGTGAGCACACCCCCAGCAGCACATCCACCCCCGCACTGAGGGGGCAGCGACGCCAGGCCACTGTCCACCTGCACGCTTTGGAGAGCAGCAAAACGAGCCGGATGTGAGCCAAGTCCACCCATATGTACAGGGTAGAGGACAAGTTAACCTCATGTTGGGCGCCATGTCAGAATCAGAAAAAAATAGATGTGAATTAAACATACAGTACATGAGATGTGGGCCGATAAACAAACTGACTCCTTAAGTTTTTGTTTGTATTAAAAAGACACTTGTGTGAGTCTGTTGTAAACTGATGTTTTGTTTTGTAAGGAAAGTAGTTGATTCAATTTGATTCCAATTCGAGCAATTTCTTTATATAAATTAAAATGCATTTAAATGATTAAAAAGCTAAACATATTAATATATGGGACGAATTAGCAGAATGTGTGGTATTTAGTTTTAAGGCAGGAAAAAAAATATATTCATATTTTGTATAAAATAAAAAAATAAAGTTAGACATATTGCATACAACTTTAACCATTTAAAATTGACCACAGAAAAATTGTCGATTGTTGAACAAGGATTTCTGAAGTTACCTACAGGCCTATTGTTTTTGTGGCAATACATCCATCACATAGTAAGAAAATAGTATTCTTGCACTGTTGACCCTTAACCAAACTTAACGTTCAGAATGTGTTTCTTCCAAGCCATTTCATAATCTGTCATGTTCCATAACCTAACGGCCCCTGCTCTATGTGAGTTGGCCTGAAAGCCTCGGGTTAAAGCGTCCACTGTATTTTACCATATGAATATGCATACATGTCTGTTTGCATTTTAAGCAGTCGGGAGGTCACCGACAAGGTTGACTATCTTAGCTAAGGTCTCACATGTTCTGCCCTGTAGCTGCCACCCACTCAGTGTTTCCGACTGGCAATGGCCCAGTGGACGCAAGGCCAAGTGGAGGTTCTCTGAGGGGGGACACCACCCGCCTGGCCGGCCTGTTGTATGGGACAAGCGCTCCCCTTGCTCTCCCCATCTGTTGGTTTTGGCGTGCTGTTCTGGACCGCAGTGGCATCCAGCCGGGCTTTCGCAAATACACTTGTCCAGTAGCCAGACCACTTTACACGCGACTTTTTCATAAGTACTGTCAGCAGCAATTAAATGTGGGAAGAGCACTGGACAGCCAAACACTGCAAAAGGTCATTCCTGAGATATGGACCACAAGTATCTTTTAATAAATCACTGTGCCTCTGGGGATTGTTTCTGTTTTTAACTGGAAAAATATCAAATATAGAGATGTATTTGATTCAAACACGGTTGCACTTTTTCCCCCATCCATATTTTCAATGGATAAAGCTCTGGTTGTCCTGACCAAGAAGAGCATCAACATCTGGTGATGCTTCCCCAGGGACTTAAACTACTCTCCTAGTGGCATAGCATGATGGGTCAAATGCATAGGACAAATTGTTCTTCATTGTTCAATAAAATGTCTTAAATGCTTAACTCTTTACTTTGTATTTATCTTTCACTCGCATGGGGTTTCAGCAAGCTTCCATTGTCACAGCTTAACCCAAGATAAATTAACCTAAAATGCATCAATAATGCAATCCAATTCTTTCTCAGTGTAAACAGGTGCAGTGTAGTTAAAGAGAAAATAATCTTCTCTTTAACTACTGGTGCATACATCCAAACACTCCTGAAAATCAACTGAATCAATCAAAAGATGTTTGATACTAGTTTTAGAATCAGTATTTGGGTATTGAGTTTATCTATCGACTCAAAGGTTTGTCATAAAAGATAAATAATAATAATAATGCATCGGTTTAATACAGCGCTTTTTTGGACACTTTAAGACACTTTACATGTCATTATTCATTCACTTCATACACAGAGGTGATAAACTACTACTGTAGCCACAACTGCCCTGGGGCACACTGACAGAAGCGAGGCAACCAGTCTGTGCCATTGGCCCCTCCGACCACCACCAACCATTCACACACACACCAGACTCATTCTAGGCAATGGGGATGAAGTGTCTTGCCTAAGAACACAACGGCAGTTTAGCACTTTACAGCCGCAGCCGCCCCACTGTGGTTGGTGTTCCCAGGACAGCACACATCCGTCGTTGTTGTGGCTCAAAAGGCCAATGCTCTACCAACATGAGCCACTGTTCAGGGCTCCACCTTTTGTTCGTTTCACAACATTAGGGACACACAATGAAATGGAAATGTTGTATGTAACACGTACTAGGCCCCATCAAATAAAGGCTTGAAAAAGGCTTAATAAATTGCAACTCAATACAAAATCCACACATAACGACAGCCTTTTACATTTTCCTTTTAGTTTTAGTCCAAGACATAGTACATTGTTTGCCATTCTCTTTTTCACAATAAAAGAAGAAATCCCTGTGGCAATAGATTGAAGAGTTTGAATGTCAGCAAGCGTTTAATACACAGCGACTTCATCAGTATTGGATAGTGTAATTAGATTATCTTCTCTGAACACAAAACGGACTAATTATTCATCGGGATTCACTCTAGTGCGCAGTCTGTTTATTTTGCACTTCCCCTAAGCCCTACCTCCAGAGCCAGAGCACCGTCAACGCAGTCAACAAAGACAAGCAAACACTGACAATGAAATCATGAGACAAATCATTTCACTCATCTGCATATAAAGCAGCGTCGCAGACTGTGACAAAACAATTACAACATTTCACTGGCGCAGAAAGGAAGGCAAATCAAGCGCTCTCTTTACTCAAACAACAACAACACTTTTTTTTTTTTGCCGCGCATTTGCACCACACCAAAGGGCCTGGCCTCTAATTTATCTGTATCTTCAAGCTGAGGTAATTTTGGAGTGCAGAGCAGGGAATCATACAGACACTGGATCGATACAAGCAGCCACGAGGAAGCATCAAAAGTGATTGCTTCAACCTGTTAAGGATCGCTAGAGGATATGTACCGTGCGGTGAACATTTTGGTTCGGAATCAAAAGGCAAAACTGCAATTAAGAGGAGAGGTATATGACTTACCTGTAAAGCAGAGGTTGGCCAGAAGCAAGGAGAATATGAAAGAGAAAAGAAAGGAACAGAATGGTTAGGGGGACATAAAACACTTCCAAAACACATTGTAATAGTAAATCTGTAGATCTGAAACAACATTTGAAAGATAACTAAAAAGCCTACAGAGTATGCATTGAAAGTTTCAAATAATTATGATTGAAATAAAAGAGCCACTTTTATTCTATCTCAATACCAATCTGCTTAAATAAATTCCTAGTTTGTGATTTCCTGTTTTTAGGAGTTCACCGTTCAATCAAAGTCAATAGGAGCCAGCGCAAGGTGGAGCAAAACTTCGTCCATCAGACTTCACAATTGGGCGTCATTGAACTTCATGAGATTGGCATCGTCCACCCCTACCGGCGGCACGGTAGGGCGGCACGTGGCTGAGTGGATAGCACTCTCGCCTCTCAGCAAGAAGGTCCTGGGTTCGAATCCCGGTTGGACCAGGGCCTTTCTGAGTGGAGTTTGCATGTTCTCCCCGTGTCTGCGTAGGTTTCCTCCGGGTGCTCCGGTTTCCCCTACCACTAAAAATATGTACAATAGGTCTGGCATGTGCCTTCTGTACTGGCACCCCCACTCCCAAAAATAACAATTGTAAACCGCTTTGAGACTCCGATGTGCAGTGAAAAGGCGGTATATAAATTACTTACTTACTTACCCCTAGACGCTTTTAGGATACGTTTCCTTTTATGTCTCTCTTATGTATCCCCCATTGCAAACGTAAATGTTAATGAGTGTATGAATATCTGAGAGTTTCTATAATGAAAAAACACTGTAAAGAAGCATATCAGGCACCACACATACTGTACACTTTGAAATTTCAACATTGATCAGATGATAACATCAAACTGAAAGACTGATTTCTTTCAAGTATTCCATTTACAAGGGAACCATTTTACGCAGGGAACAGTGAGAAGATGCACAAATTCACAGGTCACAAGCAAACCCGAATTATACGCTGTGTGAAGGACTTTATAGTATCACCAGACTTTAGCAGTCTGTGTCCAGTCATGCATGATGATTTAAAAAGTCATTTTGTGCCTGAATCGGGAGCCAAGATCTTGCAATATAATTTTTCTTTAAAAGCCTTGAAATATAGATAAGTGTTCTTTGTATGACCACTAATAAACTATTCTACAGAGAGTGAACAGTGTTTTAATTTGTTAACATGATGAAAGAGGATAACTTAACATGGCAAGTTATCCTAATTTATCACTATGGAACCCATAATTTAACCAACTGTGTGTGTGTGTGTGTGTGCGCGTGTGCGCGTGAGAGTGTGCGTGTGCGTGTGCGTGTGTGCGTGTGCGTGTGTGTGTGCTTCTACATCATTGCAGGATGCGGCTCTCAGATACACATAAACTAAATGATGATCCACATTCCAGCCAAATCAGTTCAGACCCTTCAGGACACAAATTGGCACCAGATGCCAGAGGGAGGAGAGACAAATCCCAAAATGAGGCTGTATGATTGAATGGCGTGTAGCCCACAGACACTACTGTGATAAGGGTTCAATTCAACGCAGATGGTCAAATAATGGCTGGCTTTACCTTAAACTGTAATAGCTTCCTGTCACATGAAACCAGCCTTGACTTTAGGCAGAGGTCACTTGCTGCATGTGCAAAATGGCATATGTCAATGATTAATGGGTGCATGAATAAAAGAAAAAAAACTGTCAAATATTAAAAACAGTGTATTATGGCTGTCGTCCAGGGGTAAAATAATACATAATGCATTCTTAGCTGGCTGTAATTTTTGTTAGATATATTTGCTTTAAAGGGTCATCGCACAATCAACTTAAATAAAACAAAAAGTCACGAACATTTGTTATTCAATCAATGGGACTATATGAAGTCGAGGTGAAGCACCTCAACAGCACTTCATACAAACTATTGCACTTCACAGAATATTTGGATTAGGCTTTAACTATCTTTGTGACATCCCCTCTTATTCTCACTTTTTACTTTCTCCGTTTGTTTGTAAATGTTTGCTTTCTGCCAAACCAATGTCCCCAAGTTGGACAAAAAAGAACTTTTAATAAATAAATCATAATCTAAAAGGCACAAAAAGTAGATTTACATTTGAAAACCAAATAGCATGCAGCTATACGTTGTAATTCATAACTGACAGCTGAATGCCAACACCAACACAAATGTTACAATAAATGACCCATCATACTGTACAATGTTCCTCCGTGTTTAAATAATTTATATTCTCCAAAAAAATCAAAAACAAATAAAACTTTTACAATTTTTATTATTATTTTCAAGATAGAGATTTTATGCTTTTATTGATGCTAGAGTTAGAGATTTTGCTTTATTTTCATTAGTATAGCTATTGTTCACTTAAAGGAGCAATATGTAAAAATCTGGCCAAAAGTGGTACTGCAGTCACAGTCAATATTTTGTAGTCCTCTCCCACTCTCCCTGACTCAGGTTGCCAGATTCACTCCAAATCCAGCAGCAAACACAGGGAATTATTTTATCAGTTGTTTGTCCGTCTCCATTCACATTGCCATGACAGCCGTGCTAATGCTGAATTAATGTTTTGATTAATGTTTTTTTATTATTATTATTTGGACATTTGAGATAAAAAACAAAAACAAAATAAAAGCAATGTAATTATACATAGTTTATGCAAAATAAATAAGCAATTGATGTCAAAAATAGGAGTGGGAAGAATGGATGTTGGAACGTATTTCTTCAGCGTATCAACATCAGGGTTTGCTCAAGAGGATATCACCTTTCAATTTTATTTATTCCCTATTTTTTAGACAAACATGTAAAAGTCCCACATCAAAAAGAGACTAACATTATTTTAATCAGGGGTACATGTGGTCTTAAATAATTATTTTTACAATTAAGCTATAATCTGCAAAAAAACGTCTTGACCTTCATCTTTTACCGTTTTTAGAGCAATCTGTCATAGAATGTGATAACATGCAATAAATACAAAAAGACATTGCCCGGGATCGAACCCGGGTTCCTGCGTCGTAAGCGCGCAGCTTAGACCGCTAGACCAGCGATTCACACGAATAGAGACACTGTGAAGAACGTAGTCAAACTAGAAAATTCTGCATCATACTTTTATCAGCTGTCTCAATTGTTCAAAGGCATCCCGATATAAATCCTCGTTTTAGTCTTTGTTTTGTCATTAATGATTTGAGAGTCATAACAAGACCTTTTTTTAGTTCTGCCCCACATGTTATTTTACCACTGAGATTAATGAGCCGCGCGGAGTTCTGGCAACCCGATCACGGACTTACATGACACTTCCTGATTGGCGAAACGGCGGAGGGTAGGACATCAAAATCAAAACAATAACAACTTTTACGGGTCGTAAAACTAATTTTGATAATCAAATATCTCGGCTGAACTACTGTTATCAGTTAAAGATTAATTCGAAAAGAGTATGATTTAATAACGCCTTTTGAAATATTTGGGTCATTTAATGATGACTTGACATGCAAATATTACATATTGCTCCTTTAACTTGTGCCGTGTACTCCTCTTTCCTACTGTTCTATAACTTGTGATGCAACTCTGACATTTTCCCTTTGTGGGACAAATCTCTTAATTTAATTAATTTTTAATAATCCTCAACTCAAATCCTCAACTCAAAGTCTACAGTATATTGTCCTATGGGGAACATTGGTTACATGTAGTGGTGCAGTGCAATACAATAAATACCATAAGTACAGAATAAAAACACAGGTGACCGATGAACAAGTTAATTGCAAACTAACAGTTTATTCTGGCCCTGGAGGTGTATCTTCTCCCAGAGGGAAGGAGCTCCTGGTTCCTCTGACCACTGTGGCAATCTCACTGCTCTTAATGCACATACTCTAGGATTGATTTCCCAAATCCGTGATGCGCAGATGATAAAAAGCACCTTCATTACTTGTCTAAGTGATACAGTGGGACAACATTTCAATACAGTAAATGTTTGATAAATATATAATAATGACCCACAGATGTTAGAAATGTTATGTGTAGAGCAGCAATGAAATCTACCCTTAAATATAATTGTTAAAGGAAACAAGGGAAATAACATATGCTTGTTGAGGCTTTCCATATCAAGCTGTTACTAAGGGAGTAAGCACATATTTCTGTTACTGTTTTGCTTTTGTTACAGGATAGAGGATTAGCTGAAATCGCTTGGCAAATGGCGGGAGAATATCTCATAATTTCATGCCAGCAATCATTTGTGCTGTGGCGAGATAACAAAACTATCTCTATTCAACAAGTGGACTGTAAGACTGAAGTAAACAAGTGTATTTTTATTCCTCAGCACCTCTCAGCAGGACAGGAGAGCCCTTACTAAGAAGACAGGTGTGCGCTTCCCCTGAGCTCTGGCCAAGGGCAAGTTTTGTTTTGCAGGGATGTAGTGGTCACGGTTTGGAATGGATTAGGCCGACGTGATCCAAAGACTACAGCGCGGCTTTCAGGCATCTTCTCTCCAGAGTGTGGTCCTGAGCCTGAGGAGAGGTAGATACTGTGGCGTGTGATAAAGCATGGCACACACATTGTAAGTGGATTAAGCCCTCTGGCCACGCACGGCTCTCTGGAGGTCAACTGCACCACACTGTCTCCTGCAACAAGGGGGAGGTAAACAAACGGCCCTGCTACTGTCAAGGATGTCTCACAGCCAAATGGGAAAATTCTCAAGTTTTGGTGGATTATGGTTTGAAATAAGAGTCTTCACGGAGCACTTTTAAAATTCTGATAGTTCAAACGTGGAATGGAGGACAGGGGAGAAGATATTTTTGTAGATTTGCAGACCTGGTATGAATAAATAAATAATACATGTTGTTTTGTCTTGTAAAAGTAACACGTTGTGAACAAATCAAAACACAAAAATCAAGTTGGGCAGATGTAAAAAATACCAAACGAGGCCAAAAACTAAATGAAAATTTAAACTAGTGATCAACTAAAGCTAGGAACAGTTAAAATGGATTATATTACACAAAGTAAAATGTTGTTGTGGTTGAAAGCGTTAAGGAGTCTCACAATAACTAATCTCTGTTGAAGGGTTAAGATGCCTTTGGTGTACGCAATAAAGAAAACAGTTGAAGCAAATAGCTGTGCAGACTTTATCTTTTTGGTCCGGCACGCTGCTTAGAATGTTTGAATGTGCGTGTCTTCATTTTTTAGCTTGCCCTATTAACTAAACACAACACACTGTTTTGTTTACACTGTAACATGTCAGAAATGTTGTGTATAATTATTTTGTAGGGGAGAAAAAGCACAACATTTAAGTTCATAATGTGCTCTGTCACCACAAATAAAAAAACTGTTTTCAAAATGTATTTAGAAAAGGATTGAGTAAAGTTTTCAGCATCTTGCATAAACAAGCAATGCATTATTTATGTGGATATTAATACAAAAAATAAAAATCTTCTAAAGGTTTTTAATGTGGGCCGTTTCCCTCTATGATATATAATTCTGACAACAAAGTCACTCGCCTTTTTCAATAGTTTCACCACAAAAAGTACAGGCCATTGCACATTGATATTACCTTTATAATCTACCTTTTATAACACAACATAATCCAAATAGACCCCATTTGTTATAGTACCTTAGTCAGCAAAAAAAGTGCAGACCACCAGCAGGGAGCACTACTGCATCTCCTGCCAGATTCAAACAACACTGAGCTTTGACAAAAGAAGAGCACATCTATGCACAATGGAGATTATAAAATGGCCAAATGACAAAAAAAGTGTGTTTTGGCATGTGGGAGATCTGAAGACGATCAAACCAGGACGGACAACATGGTTAATTAAAAGTAGTGTTATTCATATTCAAAAGTAAGTAAGTAATCTTTATTCATATACCGCCTTTCACAGACCAGAGTCACAAAGCGGTTTACAATTATTATTTTTGGGCACTTGTCTCTCACTCCACACAGAGATGGGAGTGGGGTCGTATAATGTATAAATGAATGCCACTTTTAATTAGGCATGAGCAATTCTTCCAGTCTTGCGGCCATGTCACATTAACTTGTTTAAAAGTGTATTATTTTGATTCAACAGATGTAACTAAAAAACAAAATCAAATGCTCAATTAGTGCCAACACCCAAGCCTAGCAATTAACAGTTACCGTAATTTGCAAGGTGGCGTAAAATCAAGATAAACATGTTTGTTGCCAAATTACTGTCACTTTCACTGTTGCTAATTGTTTGCTTGTGTCGCCTCATTTAAGTGCACAGTACCATTGCCATCGTCATGAAATAATGTCTGTCAACTAAACTGCATATACGCTTCACATGGACTTGCGGTTATAAACTATTGTTCGTTAGGACTGCATTTAATTGGCTGACAGTTCCATATAGAAGCCACACTAATTGGATATAAAACACAATGTACATTTGCATAAGATAACAGGCCTCCATCGGACATTGCATAACTGAATAGATTAAATATTAACAATTGATTTACTTATACATGAAGAGTAATGAGCAATTATAATGTAGGTATACATAGGTGCCTACTGCTGAAAGCCAATGGGAAAATACTTGGCGTTTGATTGGACAATATTATAATAGCCACGCAGTCTGAAGGTTCTGACCAGCGAGTCCTGGGAGAGATGTTTGAAGCGCCTGAGGTAATTAACGCATTGGCGGAGGTGCTGAAGGGCTGCGTGACATCCAGCCCAGGATAAAGCCTTCCCCTACTACATCTTGGGTTAATTAGCACAACGAAAGCAATCCGATATAGCGCCATCCTTCCTCTTGCCACCATCAAAGTCCAAAGGGGTAATATGGCAACGCAGGAGAGCTGAGCTGACTAAAAAGAACACCATAAACCAACTGTAATTTGCTACAGTGGAGACAAAACCTGTATTGTTGTACAAGTTGGGACTCGGTGGGAACATTGTTGTGGTTTGTCGTGGTTCTATACCCAAGAAGGAAATTAGCTGCGTTAAAGCTGCACTAACTGACTTTATTTTTGTATTCATTACGAAAATGCTATCCATGTCCGTGTAGGGCATTGGGCTATACGTCCTTTTGACGAAAAAGTAGCGCAGATTTGTGCTGGCGTGACATTATATTTTAGATCGAGTTTTGATGAAACAAGGAAGAGAATGTGTTTCGGGTCGCAGATTGTGACCAATCACCGCGGACCACTGACCCCCACTTTTGTGAGAAATCTACAGGTCCGTTAGCACAGACAGCTGAGTTAGCACAACAAGACGAGGAGCTAACCTGAAGCTTCGTCTCTTCGTCACCGGTTACTGCTTACACAGCGAGACAGCCATCCAAAAGAAAGTCTCGTTCCTCCGCGCTTCCCGGTTCTATCGTTCTATGGTCACGCCATCCACGTGCAAATCCATGTCCATGTATTATCCATATTGGGAGACGCTAGCTTCGTCCCAACAGTGGGTGTGTGTGGGTGGCGATAGCTTCGTGGGTGCGGGGAGGGGAGCAGAAAGAGAGGCCAGCGAGTCCGCGGCTTCAAAATCCCAAAGTCAGTTAGTGCAGCTTTAAGATGAACATAAGGTGTAAAGGCACCTTACAACAAACAGTTATTTGCACTTAATATTATGATAGCCATTATTCATTCTGATCACTATTAGGAAAAGCATTTAGGACACATTAATCAGATGAATCAGCAAGTGATGAGTTTTGTTGACCAGACAAATATTTTTTTCCAATAATAGTCTGCCAAATGTTTTTACTTCCATCCATCCAATCATTTTCTACCCCTTAATCCATTTCTGGGTCGAGGGGGTGGCAATCAGTGATGCCACCCAAGTCATAGCACCAACCCCTCACTGATCCTCTGCAGGTGGCGAGTCCACAGGAGGATGTTTTTACATGTATTTTGTTATTCAACTTATAATGGGAAAAAAACTATAGATTACTTATTACAGAGGTGAATTTAGATATCAAGCTTTTATTTGTCAATATGTTGACAACTGCCTCACTGCTTGTAAAAACTTGTTAAGAAAATTCATAAAAATTGACTGTAGGCAAAAATGATAGGATACAAAAGCTTGGCTTATGTAGAGTTGATTTACAGATATAAATGAACAATATTCTCATTTTCAGAGTTTCACTTGTAAATACATTTCACCACTTATTATTAATTTATTAACATGTTATACTTCAAATAAACATATCTTTTTTACTTAATTTCTACTGATACATTTCAGGACACAAATAATACATACAATGTGTTATTTAGAAGCCCAAACTCGCAGTAATAGCGTGCATGTATTGAAGCTCTCCTTAACAGTCATGGTCACACCTCTCCACCTCTCACACTCCACATAGAAGCTGATCCTTTGATAGTGTCCTCTGTGTAACTCGTGCCGCTCGCGGCGCTGAGTCGAGATTTGGTGGAGATCACAGTGAGACGGGACAGATGCAGAGAAGCCTGGATCTACTGTTGTTCTACAGCACCTCTGTGGCACCACGCTGTTCGCTCTGATTTATGAGTCCACAGAACAAAGACAAAACATATGCCACTGATCGGGTCTAATGATAACCATGGTGCCGATGAGGAAGAGGCCAAACTAATCACCATCAATACAATCATCATTCTATTGTACTTTTTATTTTACACCAGGGATTTCCTATATTTTTTACAGTGAACTTATCAGCATGTAGCAAGCTGTAAGCAGTTAATGACTAATATTTACCCTTAGGAAACAAACACTTTTATTGTTTGTAAGTAACCCAGTTTTTTGTTAAACCTTCAGGCACAAAGCCTACATAAATCCAGGACACTTTTTTTCATACAGGGATTTGTCCTGCAAATGTTTATTTTTTGTTTATTTTGGTTAATAACTTTAGTCTATAAACATATTTTTACTTTATTTCCATAGGTAGAAGATTATTGTTAATTGGAACATAAGTCCAGTTTAGACGGAGACGTATAAACAAAGTGCATATTTTTTAGACAACGGCGGAAAACGATGGATTTTAAGCACCCGGGCCAATAGTGGGCAGTGTAACTTTACAACACGACACACGCGTTCAAGCAGTATGTATCAACTCAGCCCCCCCAAGCAGTATAAGCACTTCCTCAACAACATCCTCCTCAGGCCACTGCAAAGACGTGAAAGAATGCATCAATATTATTCTGCTTTTAACAGCAGCAGCAAAAATGGAAACTAAAACTAGAGCTTTGCGTGGTTTCATTTGGACGAAGGAGTAGAATTCTCCTCCATGTAGCGCTCAAAGCACACATAGCTAGTTAGTTGGCCCGCCGCCATTGTTGTTTACATTCGTTCTCAGCTACTGTGCATGTCCAAATGTACGTGCAGGGAAGTGGTGAGGTCATGGCAGGCAGATAATTCTCACCTCTTCACACGGCTGTGAAACAAGCCGTGTGAAAGCCTCAAGCTATGTTTTCACTGAGACACTGCAACATTAAAATGTTACAATTTGGCCTCGTATACATTGATATCTGTGTTGTTCCACTCTGGAGGCTGTTTCTCAACACTTGTTTTCATCCTCCTGAAACACTGTCTTCATTTATACAAGGCCAAATTGTAACATTTGAATGTTGCAGCATATCAATGAAAACATAACTTGAGGCCTTAAAGCATCTGAAAAAGGTTATGCACAAATAAAATCCACTAACGTATATAAAAAAACAGATACAGTAATTAACACATATATTCCATTATGCATGTGGAAGTTTGTCATTGAGCAGTACCATCAACAATATCCCAAATATTGTTTTTACACCTTGAATTATTTAAGTGTTATTTTCCTTTTCTCTCTTTCATCCTCAGCTGGACTCGATGCTTTGTGCTGCATTCAAACCTCTGCGTGTGACCTTGATGACCAGACAGACCAAAATGGGCACCATTTTACATTTGTGATGAAGCTATGCAGGGATAACTTCAAATGAAATGCTAATTATGCAGTTGATATGAATGTTTTTACTCATAGTTGAAAGAAACTGTGTTGATGAAAAAAATGGCAAGGGCCACAAAGAGAACTAGAGAATAAGGCAGGTCTGGAAAAACAAGGGGAAATCTCTCCTTATCGTCGGCCCAACCTCTGAGTTTTTGGCTTTGAATTCACATCAAAGAAATCTGGGGCTCAAAGTTGTGTGGGAGGCAGCTTTTACTAGTGTCTGTGGCTGCTCTGCGCTTCTGGTAAAGCCTACGGAAGATGTAATAAGAGAGAGTGTTTTAGTTGAGTTTTTATGATAATGTAACAAGTGTGAATACTGGAGTGAAGCTTATCATCTTCTCAAACGTGTAGGGTGCACATCAGAATGTATTCAAAAGTGTTGTCATGCATACTTAAAGCAAAAAGAACTGCAACAGAATTTCACATCATACAAGTGCTACTTTCTTTGTGTGGCATTGAAATATTGTAAGTGTGAGACAGAATACACGCAGGTAGAGGTATACATAACTACAAATCCATATAAGAAACTCTGGTGATCTAACCCAAGCCAATTTGTAATTTGCAACATAATTTCACATCAAACATCAACAAAGTCTTGGATACTCAAAACCAGCTATGGACCACATCACAGTAGTTGAGTGGAAGAAAGACAGCAAGGCTCCTGTGGTGGGAGGCACTGGCTTGCAGTGCAGTTCTGCAGTTGATCTGTAGACCATGAAACAAACCCGCTGAACAGTGATGTTGCAACCAAGTTCACATTGTTTCGCTGAAGACAGTGTGAGCACAGGGTGCCAGCACATGGCTCATCCACACTACTAACCAACACATGCACAACACTACGGTAATATAAAGATAGCGAAAGAACTGTGTTATTTTAAGTCTATTATTGTAGACTTTGCTGAAGACAGAGAAAAAATTCAAGAGTTTCCTCATTAAATACAGTGGTTCATTTGACACTCCCTCTGCTGTTTCCGGATAGCTTTGGAGAATACAAAAAAAACCTCTTCATCTATCCATCTATAGCTGCAAACCATTTCCTCCTCGAAGGGTGGTTGACTACAGGAAGAAGTTCTAATCACACACTCATTAATCCACCTTCACACCTCTAGACCCCTTTCAGCAAGCACAACACAAACACTATATTCAAAAGCACAAACCCAGCCATAAGTAACTACAAATCCATTAAGAAAATACTACTCAGGTAATGTAAACTGAGCAGTGTTGTGTTTGCACCTTGTAAAACGTGTCATAATTGTCCTTGTTGTGTTGTGCTCAGGTCAGCACTGGCATTTAATTCCTCCGATTACATGCACAACACAACCCATAGTATTTGACACACACTCGAACAATGGAATCGGACAGAAAAAAAAGGCCAAATAAGATCTCTAGCTCGAAAAAAACAAAAACAAAGACGGAGCTAGTTTATCAAGCAAAGCCGTTCAGACAGCTGGCACTTTTACAGACTGGCATGAGTTCGAGTTTTTCATGTCACTGTCAAACCACAATGTTTGCTTTATTGATTTTCCCGTCTGATCCCATCACAAGCGTAGTGACGGGAAGGCAGGCGGAGGCTTTAAACCAAACATCAGACATGCTACTGTAATGCTGAAGATGCTAAACAGCGGCTGTATACTTCCAGAGACGCGAGGGGTACGAGTGCTTTGTAAAAAAAGACGTGTTCTGGTGAAGCTGTCAGCCCTCTAATGACATCTGAGTATAGAAAGGACAGGGGCACACTGACCCGCTGCGGGAGAACACAGAGTCAAGGCTGCGGGCGGCGTGTCATTACCATCACCACTCTTATTTTCCTCCAAAGAAACATCAAAAGTGCATTCGGCATTGTGCCTGAAGGGGTCCTGATGAAACACACCTCTGCACAGACACAGACTGCCACAGAAACTGACCTCAGACTTTTTTTTTTCTTTTCTGCCGGCCTTGATGATTGAAGTCGAGCTAAGGAAGATGGTAAACAATGCATCCTTGAAGTTGGGCCGAAAATAGAACTGTTCGCAAATAAAGTGTGAAGATGTATTCCAGCTGACAGCACAGATATAACAAACACCTATCGTCATTACCTATGCATTGTGAACAGCATGTTTCACACAGCCATAAACAGAATTTCTTTCATTGATGCCATTTTTTGACAATGTTAGGGTAACGTCTCCTTGTGGCATGATATTGATACTATAAAAGGTCTTCAAACACTCGCTTGATTAATAAAAAACAATACTACTGTATAGGCCTCTCTTACTAAATCTCTTCAATCCCCCTACGATAAAATATTTTCTGGAAAACTGACAATATAATCCTGCCTGGCAAAACACAGTATGTTGCAGCAATAATATTAATTTTCACTATTTCAAACTATTGAATTGAGGCCCTGATAAGGAAAACAAATGACTTTTTTACTGTTCTATCTTCGCACAGAGGCTCGTTTTTCATAAGACTGTGCGATGCCTCCCACTTTCTCTGCAACTCTATCACCAAATATGATTAATACGTCGCGCCCCAACCCAGGTCTAGGCACCGGCAGATAATTGAGTTCTAATCTTTATACTGTGGTGATATCATTAACGAACTCACCTCGGCTGCTCCATAAAAGAGACCCAAGCCAATTGACAGTTTTGTGTGCAGCACATAGGAGCAAAAGCCACATTAAAATGAGAAACCGGGAAAAAAGGTAAGGTTTCTTAGGTAGCGGTTCTTATTACCGTTAGTTAGATCAATAAAGGCCATTAAGTACAAGTCCCTATGGCCTGGCTGCCAAAATCTGGGGCACGTAAAGACTAAAGAGGCTACAAATGCACCGGTAGCTCACCCCAAGTAAACCCAGGCAGCTATAGACACTTCATGTCAATAGGACTTTGGCCAGACATACAAAACGTCCATGAGGATATATTATCAAAAACAAAAATGAACAAAAGTCATGAAGCAACTGCAGGCTACAAATGTGCGAAAATGTATGGAGCAGTCATATTGAGTGACTGTCAGAGGTTTTGTTTGATGAAGGAATATACATCCAAAACTACAGGAAACATGGTGGACATTGTACCATTTTAAACTATTGGTTTTGTAAGAATTTCAGTGGTTTTGAGGCAAAAAGGCCACAGCTTGTCAGTCAAATTCAAGCAAGTATAATGAAAAACTTATACTAAAATGAATGCGGCCTTCCCTGGGCTGTTAAAGTTTTGAATGTAATTGTGCACCACGAAGCTAACAGCTTGACTCAAAAACTCCAGTCTACTATCTCCGGGAGCAGCGTTTGTGAAGGTGTTGAATTTAGCGGTGTGATCTTTAATAATCAGCAGCACCTCTCTCTCTCTAGCCTCTCACTCACAGGGTGAAATGTTTGGCAGTGGTTTGAGATTGAAAACATCGTAATGCTGACAGCTAATGCCAACAGCACTGACAGGCGGCGAAACAAGACAGCCGATCTCTCAAAATCCTCGCCGATATCATTCAAGACGCTTTCCCATGGCGCTATTATGGCTTTGTACATCACAAAGCTGTTATTTGAATAATAGCTGAATATTTTTAACACTGCATTTGAAAGATTGTACTAAAAAATACATTGTTATATCCATCTATGCTGCTTACTTAAAAGTTGAAATGATTTCTTTAGTTTAATAATTATTTTGTGTTTGTATCTGCATAAATTGTCTTGATGTTATTTTGAGAACAGTGATACACATTTATAAACAAACCATATCACAACATAGAGTCTTGCTAGAAAACATTCGATCTTTTGCAGCTGATAAATCATATAGAGATAGAGATAGTGAGAGATAGATAGTGAGATAGAAAGATAGCGAGATATATACATTAGTGCCCCTACATTTAGAAAATCTAAAAAAGAAAAACAAAACATTGCTTTCTTCAAGGAGTGAAAGTTACAGGGTTAAAATCACAATAACATCCAAAAAACATTTACCACGTTAGTCCTACTGGGGTCTTGTGTAAGTAGAAAATACAATCTTTATAAAACATACACTTTGACTAGTCAGTTTTGTTACTCCTTAAAACCACACAGCCAGATGTTAATCATCCAACTTCCTTCAACCAGAACAGGAACTCTCAATTAAGTGCCCACCACTGTTTAATGAAGCCCTGATGTCGAGAGGTGAGCAGTGTCTCGAAACATAATCAAGTCATTAATGCTAATTCATACAAGGTCTAACATTTGAGCCCTTTGTTTATTTGTGAGCACTCAGACAACATCCTACAGGGCTGTTATCATGTGGGGAGCTTCCTGTGTGGGACATGAGGGTCAGGAGGAGCCCGCAATCACCTCTTTATTATATATGCTCGCCCTGTCCAACACCAACTCCTGTTCAGGGCTTTAATTCAGGGCTAATGTCAACTCACAGAACAGGAAATAAATATACCGAGAGCATCAACCGGCACCCTGATAAAGAGAGGAAGACAAAACGGCATGGCCTTATGTAGGGATGGAGTATTTATTTCATTTGGTTTGTGGGAGAGTGCTCCAAAAATATAGTTAATGAATAGACATTATACATAGACCAATATTAATTATCAAATTGATTCATAAACCAAGATACAATATTCCTTAAATCCATATGCCTGTTCATAGTCAGCATTCATTCATTCATATTCATCTCTTTTATTTGTTCATTTCTGAGTCCATCGCTGATCTTCCCTGCAGGTTGAAATTGTTATGGTGTTCTTAGAAGGATTTTCTCTCTGATTTCAACTCATCTTCCAATGACACTCAGGAAACTTGTCAAGAGCATTTTCAGGTGTTGAATCCCAGCTTGATCAGTAGGCAAGGCAAGTTTATTTATATAGCACAATTCATACACAAGGCAATTCAAAGTGCTGAACAAAATAAGAAAGCATTAAAATCATAAATAATCACAGAACATTAAAAAGAAAGATAAAAATATAAAATCCCTCAGTTGTATGCACAGCTAAACAGAACTGTCTTTGACCTGGTTTTAAACATTGTCATTGAGGAGGCCTGTCTCACATCTTCAGGAAGTTTGTTCCAGATTTTAGCAGCATGAATTTGAAAAGCAGTCTCCCCATGTTTAGTTCTGACTCTGGGCACTAACAGGAGTCCAGTCCCTGTGCTCCTCAGAGTCCGGGCTGGTTCGTATGGTACTAACATGTCACTAATATATTTTGGTGCGAGTACTACTGGAGCTGGAGGATTTTATGTCATTGCAACTCGGCTACAGCCTCATTCCTGTTCTGTATTCTGTATCCTACAGGCACTTAAATAGTATCCTCATCTTTTATGTGGTCTAACTACGGGTAATGTACTTTTGTTGTTCCCTTCTCTCATTTGACTTATGACCGCAGTTACAATGAGGTCAAAACTTATACTAAAGGGAAAATATATGTTAATGAAATGTATTGATACACAAATTAATATAAACTAATACAAAATAGATCGATCATTGAGTGATATAGTATGATGTATCAGACACTTTTTAGTAGATCAAAACCTGACATGCAATGCCTTAATACTGATACCATAAATCTCAAATTGATCAGGAAACCAACTTGAAAATAATTTACTCTTAAGTAGACGTATTGAGTGATTAACGAGTAAGACATTACTACCTGCCATTGTGAAACCTCATTCTCATTAGACCTATTCTGTTTCTCAGTCAGGAGGCAATCTTTGTGTCAGTGAGCACTAAATCTTCATGGAGCCACAGAGGAGCAGCCCATCCCTTATGCCATCTCAACATGCTAATTACAACCACAGTCACAAACACAATATGCTGTTTACCGGAACGCAAGGTTACAGCGGAGGTTATCTGAGGCTTGCTATGGTAGATATCTCATGGCTATTTCCATTCACCGATTTAAAAGGTCAAACACTAACTACACCATAATAACCCAGCACCCTTAAAGTGTCTCTGTTTTAATGACCTACATATGCCACCTCTGGCGCTGGATCTCCCAAAATGATAAAACAACTATAAAAGGGCTCCTTTAGGGGTTCATTTTACACTACGCAGGTTGACCACAGCTGCCGGGGCGCCATTTTGTGATTCATGACCCTCGCAAACACTCAGTCGAAATCCTAATTGCTGCTTATCACCTGCACAATAGGAACAGTGGGCGGCTGAGGCAGGAAATGGTGGTTTTTGGTTTAGGTAATGACTCTTTATGAGCCAAGCGAATTGTGCCCGTTTAAAAATGTCTCCATTGAGACTTTAAGAGTATAAAGTAGACATGTTATGAGCAAACATGTCTCTTAGCTGCTTGAAAATGAAGTTCATAAAAATGATATAAAATTATAGCAATTTCCTTGTTAGTAGTTCTCGGATGGAGATGTTCGAGTTGCCCCCGAGTATATGTGACTAAAGTAATATCTGATGGAGACAAGCATGAGACGCAACAGGCCCAAGTTAGTGATTTATCATTAAATCTCCAACAGGATCATTTTGACAAAGATCAATTTGCAAGATATCCAACGCAGAATAAATGTAACTTTTTATTTAGTTTAATTATGAGGAAATGTATACTGTAGATACATTGATGCTGGTAAACATTCCATACAGATAAAAAAACACTATGGTGACTTTAAGAACAGTTGCACAGGAGGCATGCCTTATATTTTGGTAAGACTGAAACGTTATCATGGTATCAACATTGGCTCCTTTTTCTAAGCGTCACCAGACCCTAAACCCTCAACCCTCAACTGTAACCTTACATTTCAGTGGTTCACTCTGCGGAATTTTTACACAATGCAAATTTAATGCAAAGGGCAAATAAACTGAATCGGAATTACCAATCACAGGCTAGCCCTACATCATCTATCTTGTACAGGGCTGGGCAATTATTTTGGGGGGGCATAATGGACATAATGGAATATCAAAATAAAATGAAGGGTCAGGCAACCGGCTACCATTTAATTTTTCCTTTTATTGAGTTTGAATGAGTTTTGATGTTTTATTTTGGTTTTGCTAGAATGTTTTTGACAAACTGAGAAGATTACTGAGAAGAGTGTGCGTAGTTTTGATCTAGTACTAACATTTTTTTTTTTATTAAATCACCACTATCACATCTGTCTACATTGGAATAAGAAATTCTAGTTATTATGATCAGATTAACCAGATTTAAGAAAGACATAATTGTAAAAATGCTCTTTAAGCCGTGCCCCTTTTTGGTGGCAGCAGAACTTGAGCTCTTTCCAGTTCACAGTGGGAATAAAAAGACTGGATATGAGTCAACATTATGTGACAAGCCTCATTTTGCTCATCAAATGCCATTAAACATATAATTGATGCCAAAAACGGAACAGCAAAAGGAACAGAGAGAGAAAATTATTCCTGTCGTCTCTTGGTAACTGAATGGATGAATTTAAGCCTTCAAGAAACTGAAAGATTGTCAGCTCAGATGGGTAAAAGCCAGGCACTCGCAAAATCTCAACACCACATCCTGTCAAGCTGCCCGAAAGAATAAGACTGACAGCACAGTAAGACAAAGGGGAGTGAAAAAAAGAAAGGAAAAAAAACAGAAACCAATGCAAATGAAACACAGCTCAGGGAATATATGTTTGGGAAAATGAGTAGACTTGAAAAAAGGCCGGTCTTGAACATTGAGCCCGCATACACAAAGCCAGAATGGGTAATGTATAATTGGTGCGAGGGATGCACAAATACCCTGGAGGACTGATTTTACATAGAACAACATACTCTGCAGCCACAAAGAGAAAAAGAGAGATTATATATGGCATAGGCTTATGGTATTGTACAGTTTCTATTTCGCATTGCAAACATAAATATAAGCATCTTTCTTGGGGAGAGGGAAAATGGACAGAATTGAATTTAAATGTAAATTTAACTTATAGCTGGTGCTATTTTAGTGTTTCCACCCTTTGAGCATCATCACCAAACCTAGCTAGTTTTTAATATCAAATAAATCAATCTACAAAACAGATTCAAATGTCATCCAACTATAATTTATACTATAAAACGGCGTGAATTCTTTAAGTTTTGAATAGTGCAACAGTTAAGTGCATATAGATTTAGACAATACTGCTGCATTTCCCAATACACTCTTTGTATTGCTACACATCTGAATGAATTAAAGTACAGTGGGGCCTTGCTGTATTGTGCATTTTTTTTCAATTTTGCATGCATTTTACACAACGTGCTTCTCATCCGTTGTGTGTGTACTGGTCATATAACGACTAATAAAACATGACAGCTACCTTTATTTATAGTGAGAAGAAAGCCCTCAGTCCTGCACCTGCTCTTCAGTGCAATATCCTCTGCAACTGTATGTTACAGAGTATGCATGGCTTTTAACAACTGCAGTGGCGCTCAGACCTACGATGAACAGTTTTAATCCCGCAATCGCACTTCAGCAGTCGTGAGTTCCAGTGGTTAGAAAAGTGCATAGTGCAAGTAGGTGGTGAGAACAGTATTACTAAAAATATAGAGCTGCAATCAATGTGATATTATTAAGTTCCATAATGAATTTGCACAGCGGCGTATAGTTGTGCTATCTAAGAAATGCGATTGCTTTAACATGTGGGGTTGTGGGAGTCGGCCATGTTGACCTGTATACAGTACACTAGGCCTGCGTCAGAGACAAGTGGGTTGACACTTCAGGGCCTCCAGCAGAGACGTGTGTGCTGGGGGGAGCCTCCTACACTTGCTCTCATCATTAGGGCCTGCTGCCTGCTCCCTTCTGGGTCCGAGCTCTTGACTGTGCTCCTCTGTGACAAAGTGAAATCCAGGGGACGACCCGAGTTTAGCTCCAGGCAGCAGAAAGAGGGTCAAAGCAAGAGGCAGACGACAGCAGTGCACCTGACAGAATGTCAACAGTGTCTGTTTACATGAAGAGCTACAGCAACTGTGCACATAGCATACGGCCAAGCACCAAAGATCCACACTTGTGCTGACATTGTGCCAAACACTATCAAAGGCTGAAGATGCATTCTGATGGAACACTATGTATTATAACACAATCACATGTTGAGGAATTAAATAGATTTAAATTATAGTTTGATTCAACACTCCTATTACTCTAGCTGCTGGATTGCATATGATGTGGCTTTTGTGTGTCGATTCCGAGCTCAAATGACGTAATGTTTCGCTGCATGAATTTTAAACACGTGAAATAACCGATATGGGTATTTTGTAAGGATCGGATAATATTGGATTTTTTGTAAATATGAAGCCGATTTACGTCACTTTTCAGCATGCTCACGCTTTACGGCTGCCGTAAACTAAATATAATGTAAAACTAGGGCTGGGCGATAAAACGACAACGAGATATATTGTGATAGACACGTGTTCGATATCAATAGAAAACGGGGTTGATAGAATGTTAGTTTAACGTCAATCCGCCAGAAAAAACAGGACGAAAACACAGGAAGTAAAGCCGAGTCAGAGGCCCCCGGCATTCTGGGGGATGTAGGCAGAGGCTTCTTGACCTATCACAGCCAAGCGTCAACCGCAAAACTTTCTGGGAAATGCATAAACAACAACCGCACAATGCGTAGCGTACTTGGATCTAAAGATTGTTTTTCAATGCTGTGTCAATGGTTATGCACGTCCGTGCGAGGCATAGCTGTGGCAGAGGCAGTGGACACAGAGACCTGGTGCATGCGGCGAAAGCAAGTGATGAACTTTTTCCTCCGTGCGGCAATCAGAGAGCGGCCGCACAGAGCCTCCATGGGGACACAAAACAGGAGATAAACCAGGACTAAACCAGGATTTCACCCTAACTATGGGGGAGACTGCTTGTGACTGCTAACGTGTGTTAGCCGACACGACAAACGTATTTATTCAAGTGAAATTGCAAATTCTTTAATGCTTTGAAAATATTAGAAAAAATGGTATCGGATCGGTATCGGATCGGTATCAGCAAAACAATATTTAAGAATATCGGAATCGGATCGGATTACAAAAATTCTGGATCGGTACATCCCTAGTTGGATCTTCACATATTTGCACTTCTTGAGGCCTGCCCCCCTCACTCATCTGTAGGATTACTACTCCGCTTCCATTGTTATTTGTACTTTTAATGTAACAACCAAGACAAACACCTTTGGCTTGGCTCTGACGTTGTGGACACAGCTCTTCCTCCTCTCCCCATGTCACTACCATGTGCTGTTCCAGCTGAGAGCATAAGCTGGAACCCCCTGGACCAATCTAGTCCTCAGCGCAGGAGGTACTTCAGTGTATTTACTCTCAGTCATGCCTTTAAAGCCTTGAGACTATTCTACTGAAGGCCAACAAATGTACTGTATGTGATGAGCATCTCTGAAAGGTTTTAAAAGGCAACTCCAGTCTTAAAGGTGCTTAAAATAGAAATATAATAGAATCAAAAATTTTCAAGCCAGATGTTTTTATTTATTTGTATCTAAATTGTCCAGAGAAAAGTTATTAGCATTTTGTTGCGGTCAAGTTTGTGCAATCAGAAAAGTATTCCATTGTACTGTAAGCAGTCCAACGAGTCGGAGGGATAGGGATTCAGGTCTAAGCTGATAGTTGGTACTAACTCTAAAAGGAATATGACATGAGGGACTTATTCAAATGACTCAGTGGAAACCCATCTTTGTACAGCTGGTGCATGACATGGCTCTGATTTGATTTAGCTCAGCCATGTCCAAATATGCTCCGTGCTGTCATTCTGGAAAAGACCTCTAGCTGTGCATTCAAGGTCCACAGTGTTTTCATTAAAATGTGTCCTGAGCTTCATGGCTGATTTTCCTTATGGAATTCAATGGTCAATAAAATCAAATGAATGACTTTAAGCCTGCACCCCTTTTCTCATTACAGAGGCTTCAGCGATGGATTGGGAATATCCAATACACTGAGTGATTCCAGAAAAAGAACACATTGATCGAGGCCAAGGCACAACTCAGGAGGAAAAAAATACATTTTGCAAATAACCTTGTGATTGACCAAGAGCTAAGAAAGCATGGTTTAAACTAAAGAAATGCTCCCTTTGATCTCGGCCATGAATTTTATTGAAATGCCAATTAACTTTAACGGTCATTTATACACAAGTACGCTTTATTCCTATAATATAAAACAATACTGCAGAGTTTAAATATTTGATATATAACAATATATTGCACTCAGTGTCAAGGGTTGTTTTTTTATTTTTTGTTTTTTTTTATAAAAGTAATCCATATAGTCACTGCGTTCTAAAAGGCAGTGAAAAAGAACTAAGAGTTTCATTCAC
Source organism: Knipowitschia caucasica (assembly GCA_964034765.1). Taxonomy (NCBI): domain Eukaryota; kingdom Metazoa; phylum Chordata; class Actinopteri; order Gobiiformes; family Gobiidae; genus Knipowitschia; species Knipowitschia caucasica. The sequence goes on from OZ035835.1 coordinate 30,258,016, forward strand.
AAGAAGTGGCTATATTTTATATGTGCCTTGTACACGGGGTACATAAAATTAATTTGAGTTAAAACCAACTGTTGGTACAATTACCTATAGTGAGATGAAGCCAGGCTTTTCCATTAGGAGCAGATCCATAAATTGACGGCATTAGATCATGCTGCCAGTCCGTCTGACAGCATTCAATCAGACGCCTCATTCATCCCTTCAACATAAGAGCATTTGTGTGCCCCTGGGGTCTAGAGCCATCACATGACAACAATGTTACCTCCGACACGCTCCCTATTGGCAAATGGATGTTTCTTTTGAGCCAGTCCATCAGTCACACATATGCTTGGGTAATGGACTCTTTGTAATGCTGCTTAATGCACAGTGCTGTGGTCAGCGGTGTCCCACAGGGCGATAGCACTAGGAGGCCAAGCACTTCCTGCACTGGCTCACTTCAGACAAAACTCACATGGGAGGTGGAAATTAGCTCATGAAAAGAAACACATCTTCAGCACAGCAGAAAACAATTGCCTTTATTTTGTTTTCAATGTTTTGTTGGTTTGAAGAGAAAGTGAAGTTAATGATGAACGGACATCTTCCACCTGCTCTCCTTGTTGTGCACCGTATCCACTTCATTGGGAACATACAATAACAACATTTTGCATGTAATGTTCTCATAACAGGAAAACAGATAAATTACTTAACTGCTGAAGTAAAGTAGAAGCTGAACAAAGTAAACCACTACTAGCTGCTATTTATTTGGTTTCTATTATCCATTTTTTTCTCTCCAGAGGGCAGCAGGGGCAATACAGTAAACCATTTTGGACAAGAATACAAAATGAATGCCAAAGCCGTAAGACAATGTTTGTAATCAACACTGTGTCATTATTGCGTGATGTTTATTCTACCAAGCACCACGTCTGCACTTTGAATTTTCAAAGTGCACAAGGAAACTTGAATAAATATTTGAAGATACATTTCTTTATTTGATGATAAATATCTCACTTCCACTGTGCTTAAAACAAAATTGGTTAAGACTGGACTTGCCTTTTTCTATTAACAGATAAAACACACTATTTTTTGACATTTTCAGTGATTTGTTTTTTTATTGGGATAGCAACATTTTTAGAATACGCAACAAGATTATTGCCGTTTATCTTAAATCATGTAATGTCATGTTTGCAGTATTTGCTGATTGCCATTTCAATGTGAGTGCTAGTGTAGCCCTTTCAAGCAGATCTCTAAGGTACAGTATTTTGGACTTTCTCCGTATGACAACTTTAATAAGGAGTTCTCAGCAGACTGTGGGAGGCATATCAGTAGAGCATATGAGTAGAGCATGGTTCTAAAGGAGTGGATTGACACAGAGAAGGAGACAGCAATAACCCAGTGGGGCGCAGCAGCTGAGGAACGTGTCCTGTGTCATCATTTACAGCAGATTAGGATTCATCCCAATGTGGCAACAATGACCAATCCTCGGCTCTCCACTGGTCGACTAGAATGCACCGAGAGTCCATCTGTTCCACTGTATTCACACGGACATACATCAAACTGGAACATCGCTCCAGTGGTCACAGGAGTAACAGAGGGGGCACAAACTGAAACATCACAGTCAGCATATCATAGGAACCAGTATTTTTTTTTTTCCAAAGGCTTTATTTAGGTATTCAAGTGTGACAATGTAATTAAAATCAACTGAATAGAAGACAGGCCTGCCCTCTTTTAATTCATTGGATACAACAGGTAATCAATATCCAATCATTTGCTCAAGATAATGTTTAAATATAAAGGGTTTTTGAGAGTGCAATAGTTGCTTTCTACAGTTTATTATTTTTACAACATCCTTTTTAGTTATTTCAGTATTTAATATTCACAACATGAATTTAAGAAAACTGTCTTGTATGTAGATTATTATTATTATTATTATACAAGATCACGGTCAATTCTTCAGTTTGTTCATTAGTTTCTACGTCTATTTTGTATCATCTGTTCTTTGTGTGGACAGCGAATGCAAATTAACCTGCATGATTGTATTGTACATATAGTATATGTAGGCCTGTGGAAATTCATTCTCTCTCAAACACTTTATAGAAACTTTCTTTGCCACCCAGAAGGGCTAATACTGTGAGAGTGGTCTGAGTGCACCCATGTAACCATTTTGCAATAACAAATATGATTTTAGTGGCCTTTTATCATGTGAGAATTTTTCACCATTTTAAATTGATTTAGCCTATCATTTGTTTCACTAAGCTTAACAAAAAGCACACTGGCATAGGCTGCTGCTTTGGCCCATTTTCAGGTTTTCTGTTGATATTCCACCAAATATTTGACTTAACTTCCACGAAATCCCCAAGTTGTTATTATGTTTAAAGGGAGAATATTTTCATATTCCATATCATTATAATTTAACAAAAAATGTTGGTCAACCGCAAGAGGAAAAGGAGATAACACATCATGGCTATAGTTTAAAAGAATGTGTTGCTTTAAAACTGGTATATAATTACAACGTGGAACATAACTTTGGTCAACACATCATCAGAAAGTAAAAAACAAATGTGTTTGTGCCTCTAAGGTCACCTCAAGTATGGGTTACGGCTGATGAAATGCAGCTGTAATAGTTGGTTTTGTTGATAGCAAAATAATATTTCACTTTGCAAAGGTGAGGTCACACCAATAACACATACTTATATTGTGATTTTTAGACACCTCAGAATATTTCTAGCCTTGGACACAGCTTTGAATCAGAAAACATCCATTTATTTTTCTTGGAGATATTTAAAGAGTTCTTGAGAGGCGAGGGCCAGCAGGATGTGAGTGTTTTGTCTCACACTCCCATGGGTTGAATGCTATTACGAAGCCGATTTAGCTCGAGCTGCTCCATATCTCCACGCTGAAAGGATGGATAATGTGCTAATGCGGCGCAAATGAAAGATTACTTCAAGGCTATTCATACATTAAAATGGCAACTTTTAATTGCACCAGAACATTTCTAAGAGCATTTTTTAAGCTTTCACCTGCACAATCATTTATATTTCATGAGCGGGTAATTGACTCCCTCGTATTATTGGTGTCTTCCGGCATACTAATCCTTGGGAGAGAAGTGTGTAGATGCATAGGGCAGGGCACGCATGAATCACCACAGTCGAATATTGATTGGCGCTCCCTCATTGAAAAACAACTTAATGAACATTGGCCGGGGCGTCGCACAATGCATCAGCTTGTTCCTGCAGATAAGTGTTCTATGGGATTGACAAGGGGAAAAATAGGAAGCCCACGGACACCACAGTCCAGTGTGAGCCGGATCCATAGATTTATTGATCTCATCTCCAGATAAGATATGTGGGAATAATGACGCTGTGAGTGCTTCAGCTGGGACAGGCCCCACAGCAGTGATGGGCAGGAGTCAGAAAGACAATTTGTGCACTCGTCTGTCCGATGGGGCATAGGCATTAGTATTGATAGGTCCTGATACATAGAGGGACCCGGCCTGATTGCATTATTCATACATTTGGTTTATGTTGTTCTGGAACAAGCAAATAACTAAATCACTGTATGCCAAAATATTGATCCAAAATGTCTTGATAATAGCTTGAAAGTACATGTTTACTACTGTACTTAGGTTCTTCTGAAAATAACCTTAGCCATAAGTGTAAAGTTATTTCTATGTTTTCATATCAATCATCACATTTTTATTCATAGAGCCCTTTACAAGACACAAGGCAACCAAAGTGCTTTACAATAAAATAACATAAAATCTGTTAATAACATTCATACAACCAAACAATAAAAACACATAAAACCATGAGAAACTAAAGTGTCGCCGTGCTACTGAGTATTAAAAGCCAGCCTGAATAAATATGTTTTAAGTGTGGATTTAAAAAGACCAAAGTCAGTGATTGTGCGTAGGTCAGGGGCAGCTTGTTCCAGAGCTTTGGTCCAGCAACTGAAAAGGATCGATCACCCCAATGTTTGGAACGAGTCCTGGGCATTTCCAGTACGAGCTGATTTGTTGACCTCAATGATCTGCCCGAGTCACGAACTGTTAGAAGTTCAGACAGGTATGAAGGGGCGAGACCATTGAGGGATTTAAAAACATATATTTTTTTTTACTTTTTAAAAAGATAAATGATCAAGGAAAGGTGGTAAATAAAATAGAGATTTTGCAGCACTAACTCCTTGAGTGCAAACAACAAAACACGCAGGAATCAATTGAAAATAAACTTTGAGTTGACTAACAAGTTTGAAAATATATATATACAAATAATGCTATCACTTTATTACATTATAATGATTATGTTGCTGTACCGCTATTGTTTTTGCTGATATTGCAATAACAATGCATTTGCCATTTTGTGCTGCCATAGCAAACACTCATTAAAACATGAAAAGTACAGTAACCAAAATTGATGACCTTTGCAGCCACACAAAGGAATCATCCCCAAGGAAAGCCTAAAAATAATAGGGAGAAGGAACTAAGCATCTTTACCTAACTATTTGAGAGTGACTCTCCCAGGCTCCAGCCCTAAAGGCCAGGAGAGTTATCCTCTGTTCCCTCCAAAGTACACTTTGTCCCAGTTTCTGCACCAGATGGGCACACTTTTAACTACTGCGCCTTCTCTCTGATCATTATCATGGACACAGCAAAAATGAGACGCCAAAGAGGTTTGCTGCATCGCTTTTATCTTTGAATTTAAATACAAAATTATCTTAAACGCAAGCCACTTTCACTGAAAATCCAGATCTTCATGTGGTTAGCATCCTTACACACATTTATGCATTGTTTTTTTTACTGATGTCTCTGGTGTAGTCTAGGTACCTATGCACAATGTATTACAATGTGGTTTTATGCTGTGATACTAGAATGAATTGAATCTTGATCCTGAATCATGAATCTGACAAGGCTTGTGATGTTAGCATGCAGCAACGGTGTACGATCATTACTTCGAAAATGCCGGTTATGGGTCAAGGTGACAAAACGTGAGTTGAGACTAGATCATCTGAAACATAAATTACACACAGGCCTCGACATGGCTGTAATGAGATCCTTCTGAACGCACACATCTTCTGTCGGAATGGGCCTATATTCATCATGATAAGAGAACGCAGAAGTCAAATATTTCAAATCGATTGTGCACGTTGCCCATAATCCCATAGAAGGTCATATTCGCTCAGTGGTCAGTAATCTTTATTCAAAACTAAGCGTGGACACAGCGCAGTCCACAAACAAGAAATGCTTTTAGCTTTTTGCAAAAAAATAAAATCTATATCTCATTTGCAGTGTGACGTGCCCTTTGTCTTGAAGCATCCAAAGGCCAAGCAGGATCCAGCACAAGGAACAAAGATCATCACTGCTGATCAATGCACTATGACCCCTGGGTGTCTAATTCAAATAGCAGCAATACTGTACAGTGAACAGACTATGCACACAGATAAAAGCCATATGTCCATAGTAGGGCTGGGCGATATAAACGGTATATGCGGTATGCGATAAAAAAATTGCCAAATATAGATATTTTTGTTACACCGGCATATTGCGATAGGTCATTTTGTCATCAAATTGCACAGGCTCTGACGCCAGCAGAAAGCACCAAAACAACCGGCTCTCAGCAGCATTACTGTAGTCTGTAGCAGTATTAGCCTAGCAGACACCACTGGAAACAACGAACAACAGCACAACATTCACACCGTGTTTCTGTCTCTGTATTGTTGTCACAGCGGCCCCAGCAGAGGTAAATACACTCACAGTAATCACAGTTTAAGCGTCTACCTTTCGGCCAATCAGTGTCAAAGGGGCGTAGGCTTGATCACATCCATTAATGTTGACAAGCGCCAAAGTGGCCCACAGCATCATCACGGCTGTGGGCCACTAAGGCTATATCCACACGAAGACAAAACGCTTATAATTTCAGAAACTTTTTCTGTAAACACGGAGTTAGCTCAGTAAATGTGTGCGTCCATATGAATGTAGTCAATACGCCTGAAAACGCTGTGAAACTATGCCAGACCTGTTGGTGGCGCTGTGACGCAATGACGGGATCAAGCCCAAACTTCCGTGGGCATGCGCGGAATTTTGTAAACAGACAACATGGCGAGTGGGCGAGCTGGTACTACATTAGTATGGACGGACGATGAGGTTGAACTGTTGCTTCGGGTCACACTGGATTACAAAACCAACAAGCTACATTGTTGTTGTCATTATTTTCTGAGTGCGGCGCATGCGTGCTTTAACAAGAGGCGGGGCGATGACGCAAGCGTCTCAGATACATTGCGGAGAGGCAGTAACCACGGAGCGGCATATACGGAGTTTTGAAATCTTTCCACTCTGGGACCTACTTTCAAAAATGTTTGTTTACACCCCCCCAAAACGCCGGCCTCGTATGGACGATACACTGGATTGATAAAGTATTTTTGCGTTTAGGCCTGAGCTTGACTTCGTGTGGACAGGGCCTAAGTTTGGTAAAGTTAGCGTCAGATTCGGACTTCCGTGGTCAATAGCTCACGAAAGCTACTTTGTTAAACAAAAGTAATTGTGCCAAAATGATCACATTTACATTGATTGTTCAAATCCAATGCACTGTTTTAATGCAGAGAACTCCATTGCTGCAAGCGCAGAGAAAAGCCCTTAGGGAGCGTCAACAAATGTCAAGATCAGCTTTGTAAACAAACAATAGCTTTTACTGAAGCCATGTACAAGCACAAAACTCTCAGACAATATAAATAATGACCATATCTAACTGCTACAGACTTTGATTTCAACATTTGTGAGTTTATTATATTTTAAATGAACATTTTTTTTTTTTTTTAAATTGCTTTTACAGTAAATGGTCTTTACTGTAACATACATAAATTATGTATGTTACAGACTTTGTCTCTTCATTTGTCTCACACCTGATTTTCAAACACAAATATATATATATGAGATTCTAATATATAAATAAGTAACAATCTCGACTATTTTATGCAAGAACCTGCTAGACCTATATTGAAATTCACACACCAAATTATACCGCAATATATATCGTTTACCGTCTGTATCCCAAATTATACCGCAATATGAATTTTAGGTCATATCGCCCACCCCTAGTCCATAGATTATTCATCCACCCATCCATTTTCTTCCCCTTAATCCATTTCTGAGTCAGGGGGGTGGCAGTCAGAGCTGCACCCAGTACACTTATCACCAGCCCCTCACTGATCCTCCTGCAGGTGGATGTTTTACATGTTCCAACCCAGTGTCCATTTTGAAAAAGCCCCAGTAAAGGCAAGCCCCACTGGTGGCACATTAGTTCGTTGATAATTGAACTTGATTTAGAAGCCTTTCTTTGAAAGGGGACAGAAGCTCATTAACAATATAAAGCTAAACCAATTAAATTTTTTTAATAACTTTCATATTGTAGCAATGTTTTAAAGTAATACCCTTTGAATGTGAATCCCAATTGATAATTATAATTGATAATTGATAATCTTTAAAATACTATAAACACACGGTAAGTAATACATGTCTCTAACAATGCTCAAAAGCTCACAAATGGTTAAAAAAGTAAAGTTACTATTGTAACCACTATAAGACTTCTAAACCTAATTCAGTGTTGAGGAGAGCACAGGAGAGCAATATCCAAAAGTAAACAGCAGCATCTCTTTGGCTAAACTACTTTTCAGCAGGGTGGATCACAGACACACACTCACAGACTTATCAGCACAAAAAGACTCCAGGAGAAGAGGAGCACTGTAAAGGGGATTGCCACTTTCAGAATAAAGTGCTTTTTGGGGGAAATACTGTAAAATAAACCAAGAATTATTTTCATAAAAACAGGTGTTCTCTGGAGATATCTCCTCACAAAGAATGCAAGTCCAGAACTTTGTACTCCACCAATCTGATATTTGTGATGAAAAAGTTAACAACAATAAAAGGTGACAGTTTAGAACAAAGGCAGTGGTCCACATACAGTACAAACTGGAGTTTTGTGCGTTCCTCGTATAGCTACAGTGGCTCAGCGTTTGGAGTGCTTGTCCAACAACTGAAAATCATTTCTTCTCAACCATATATTTTTTTATGTTGGGGACAATACAAGTTGTATTAGTTTTCATGATTCCCCAAGTAACATAGCTTAAAAGTGAAGATTTATTGGAAAAACAGCATGTATGAAAGTGCATTAATTGGTTGCTGAGTGGGTAGCACTAAAATGGGATCGATCTTGTCCTGGTTTGATCTTGTCCTGACCCAACCTTTCTGTGTGGAATTTGCATATTCGTATCTGTGTCTGTGTTTCTGATTCCCCCCACCATCCAAAACATGCAGCAGTATGAATCTGGGGAAGGTGAGGGATAAAACCGATGGATTTTTATTATTATAAAAAAAATGGCCGCTCTAGAAAGTGACTTCAATAGTGTGCATTGAGAGAGTTCAAAAAGTCTGTGAAGCCTACAAACTAAAGAACCAGGCATTATTATGATCTACTTTATTTAGATATAGAATTAGCATTTTCAACATGCAATCAAAAATGCATGTTGCAAGAAAATGGATGGATGGATGGACATGCAATCAAAATAGGTTTCACACATCTTCCTGACAGTGAGTCGAAGTTTTTTGTGTTGTGCCTCAGGCCAAGAATCCAACAGACACTACACTGGAACTTTGGACTATAATGTAAAAACTCAATGCATGAATTAGGCAATCTCCATGAACCCCTTACTTCAAACCTTTCTGAAGAACTTTTCTGCACACAAATTGAGTGAACTACTAATTGTGGACTGTGTTGATTATGTTACAGCAGCATGTACCATGGAATAATACATAGCTAAAAAGTGATATCTCCATTAGTCCATCCATCCATCCATTTTCTACCCTATAATCCATTTCTGGGTCAGGGGGGTGGCAGTCAGAGATGCCACCCAAGTCTCATAGCACCAGCCCCTCACTGACCCTCTGCAGGTGGTGAGTCCACAGGAGGACGGCTGCTCTCTGAGTGTGAGCATAGCCTTGATCTTTTAGCGGGGGATTTGGGCAAAGTGGGGTTAAGTGTCTTGCCCAAGGACACAACGGCAGCAGTCATCAGTGGGAGTCGGTGGAGAAGGTGTAGAGGTGGGAATTGAACCCACGACCTTCAGGCCTGAAGGCCAGTGCTCTACCAACAGAGCTACTGTCGCCCCATCTCCATTAGTCTACACATGATAAATTGGAAGTAGAATTGTAATGTGTTGTGAGCTGTGAGAGAAATGATGTGTAAAGCTGCTGCTGGCACACCGTGCCTTCATCTGGATGGAGTCGCTCCCAGGATTCAAGTCTTGCTTCAATTGACTGTCAATCATAGTACGAGTTCAACAGTTACACACAGATTTTGTATATTCCTTTATAATATTTCTGACAACGAATCAATAAACAAGAGCCTGGGCTGTGGGAGAGATTTCCTGTCATTAACAAGTGTGTCGATCTGTATGCTGTTGAAATCTGCTTGTTCCTGCAGCCCTGGGATTGAGTTTTGCTACTTATAATTGTACAGTTGCAATATTGATGTGGGTTGCTAATTTCAACTATAGATTTTAGGCAACAAACATAAACAGGAACAGGCACAGTCCTTACACTAAAGTCCTGACCAAGCGTGTAGTCCAAAATGGGCCCCCAGACAAAACCCACTGCCCATACCCATCGCTATACTGACAGACTCCTTCAGCAATACAAGTATGTAGTGACTTACTTATTCTATATTTATTCCAAAAAAATATCTACCCAACTCATTTTTGCCTGAACTCTTGAAAAACCAGAATCTTTCCCAAGAACAATCTCGCCCCAGGACAGCACAAAAACAAGTTTAAAATGGAAATACAATGCTACTTTTTTCCATCACAACATTGATGTTACAAAAGTTGAACCTTTCAAAAGTTACACCACCACAACAGTGTCAAAACGTACATGTGAGGTCAACAGGAATGCAGTACGTTGAAACTTTTAAAGAATGTTGAAAGAGGGCAGTGCACTGGTTAAGACATGTAATGTGATATATTAGCATAACTCATGATAGGGTACAGTAAATGTGATAGATAAGAGTGGCACACAGATCATCAAATAAATAGCTGGAGGCAAACTTCCTAAAATGACAAGCTGTTAGGAGTGTTAACTATCGCTCTTCCCTTTCTATGCGGCGCTGCTGTGTGCAAAGCAGCAGTGTAGAACATGTCCACAGGCGCCCTATGTCAGTCGCGTGACCTACTTTATTCTGCGGAAGGTCTCCCAGCTCCGCCACGAACCCCCTCCACAACAAAGGAACCATTTTGTCTTCATTAAATCCAGAAAATGTCATTGTACATATGCAGTTTGTCTCCAAATGATATTATCTTTGTTTACAATGTGTTTACAGTCATAATTCCAAATCAGCTAGACAAATAAGCAAACGAGGGCCGTTGAAACGAGCAAGGGCCTTAATGAGTTTTGCCTTGTGTATGCGTACCTGCAAGTCTAATTGGAGCAGGCTGCGGCAAACAAAGAGGCTGAGTGCTATCAGTGCTTCCTAAATTGTGGTTTGAGTAAAACAAGTTGTAGTTCTTTGGCAGTACTTCTTACATAATTAAGTTTTATTACAATGTTTATTTCTTGTAAACCTAAACTCGATTTATCTTGGCTTAATCGGATTTGAAATGTTTTGCAGCCCTGGCTTGGACCTGCATTACCTCGACAATAGGTCTGGTAGCTACAGGCTTAGTTGTTTAAGACATGGTGACTAAGGTTTGATTGAGGTCTAGGTTTATTAGACTGTTATTGGGTTCAGGTGACATAATGTTAGACTTGGAGTTGTATCATGAAATCTTTCTAGATATGTACCCCTCTGCTAGGGCTTTTTGATTCATTTGAGTGTTTTGCCGATACTTCTAAAAACCGGTATGACAAAAACAATATTGTATTTAACTGTGCATGATCATTTAAGCTAATCACTGGGAGGGAGTAAACAATTGTTGTTTGTCATTCTGTCATTCTTTCCTCTTCAACCATTCACACTGGTACTGCCACATTATTGGTCCTTGTCAATGTTTATTCAGACGTAAATAGTCTACAAAAATTGAGATGGCTATTTTCTGATCTTTTGATGTTTGCCACAGCTCTACCCTTTCACATTATGCATCCATGCCCCTATGATCATTAATACATTTCACATTAAAGACTGTTGCTATGAGAGATCAATGATGGACCTTTAATTACTGCTAATGAGTGGCCATCTGCCGGGAGGCTCGAGGCTCAGGACGTGGCAGAAAGATGCCCCTGGTACACTGGCCCCAAAATGTTGAGCCGCTTCACGAAATGTCAGAACTAATTAGGAAGAACCATTGAACAAGTCTACATAAGCCAAACAGCAGAGTTCTGGAAAATGGAGTTTTTAAAAGTGAGGAGAATGACTATTGTGGGGGCCAAAATGGGAATAGGATAGTCTCAGATGTAACATACAGTAAATGCAACCATTTTCCAACAATTGCTCCTTTAACAAATCCAATAATCAACTAAGTGCTTGCAGGATGATATCATGGAGAGTGTGCACATGTCAGACAATAAACTGCAAAACTAAAATACAGCACATACAAGTACAATGATTTCAATAAGTATCTATTGCATTGCATCCTATTGAAGAAGATGACAAAGTCTGGGATCGTGTATTTAATTCAGACAGAAGACATGTTTTATTGTTGATGGTAGACGCATGAACAAGGGAAGTGGTAATATACTCAGGAGAAATAGAGACCTCCAATCAGCAGCTGCCACGGTGTGCTTGTAGCTTGGCCTTCAGATAGACAAAACATCAAGTGGAAAAGTACAGGCTTCTGCATATGTAAGAATGAAGTTAGAACTTTAACAATAGTTGCTTCAAAGTGTTATGAAATCACTACACTATCAAAGTTGGTAGAAATTGAGAATGTAAAACAAAAACAAAAACTGATTAAAACTACTCCCATACCAGATCAATTATACACAGTGTCCTTTTGTATAACATCTTATTACTTATTCAGACATGCCATTGCAAGTATTCTCAAACTAAACCTTCTGAGATATATATATATATATATATTTTTTATTGTTTATTTGGTTGGGAAAGTACATGTTAATGAACACATCACTCCGGATTGCTGCCAATTTGCATCCGTTGTCCCACATTCGCACTCACACACACACCCACTCATTCACCCTGAACTATTGCACATGTTTTTAGTGGTAGGGGAAACCCGAGTACCCGGAGGAAACCTACGCAGACACAGGGAGAGCATGCAAACTCCACTCAGAAAGGCACTGTTCCGACCGGGATTTGAACCCATAACCTTCTTGCTGAGAGACGAGAGTGCTATCCACTCAGCCAGATCTGCCTCCTCACTTACTCAGGCTGCCCATCCGGTTTGCATTGTGGTAACATTTCTCACACTTGAAAAGTAAGCATCCGTTGACTATACTGTATATGAAAGCCACGAGTTTTGTAGTTTCCCTGTAGCCTGTGACCGCTATAATAAACAATGACATACAGTACACCGTAGACAGAACAAGTTGTAAAAGATGAATATTTGGATAATCTGTGCGTTGGGAAAAGTCTCCAGAAAGTTTGTGGCATAATTTTCCATCTTTACATAATCATATTCACAATCTGTAGCATAGACGTTTCACAGTGGCATAACGATGTTTACTTCACCAGTTTTGCTCTTTTTACGCCCCTTACTTGCGACAAAAGTCGTTCCTTTCGCATTTTCCCTTTTTTGTTTGGGTAGACTTTGAAGTGAAGACACAGTGATGGTTACAGGGCAGAGCGGCGGGGGACAAGCCAGAGGGTAGGTTGCCGAAACACGTCTTGACGACTGCAGCCAAGATTGGGCTCATGGGGTAGTGAGAGGAGATGGTTGGCTCTTTGAAAGTCTCGACTGTGTCTGGAGATGTGGTCCTTATACGCCAGAGTAGCTTGTTATCCAGTAAAAATATAGAAAAAACCCACTCAGATGGGCTATGTGTGTCTGAGTGAACCCACGCATGCTTCTGCTTGAATGGATTTCACTGTGCTGCTGAAACTCCAAACAGGCACAAATAATCCCTATTAAATATAATTATGAGCTAAAATGATTAGATTAAAACTAGTGCTGCAATATATATTGCAAAGATGTTCATGTTGCAATAATACAAAGTGCAATCCAATGACGTACAATAATTGCTTTTTAAAAATGAAAAAAAATGTTTCTTTCATGCATGCAATGGGTTTATGCAATCCAAGATACCGCTTTAAAATTTGCAAGAGTGAGCTCACAGACTCTCGTGGCTGTAAAGAAGAAAACAACATGGTGGAAGAGAGAACAGCAAAAAAAGAGCAGTGAACAACTCGTTCCTAAAAAAAAAAAAAAAATCACTGAAGTTCCGAAGTTTGAGAGTTCTTTACTTTGGCTTCAGGAGAGACGTGTAACAGAAGCACGTACTATGCAATATCTTATCTAGTAATTTCCTTCCAATCCCTTTCTTGTTTCCAATATATTGGGGCCCTAATCAACAATCACTAAACCAAAGCCAGTCATTATGCAGCATTAAAATAGGAATGCATGAAGGAAATACAATATATATAATTTTTCAATTACACAAGAACAGTACGGGAAAGATATTTGTAATCTCAGAAGCTGAAACTGTAAAATTCACAGCTACATCAGCACAAACAAAGTATGCAGCGATTCTTTCCTTAATATGTTCACATATTACGGAAAGATGTCAGGAATGGAGAACCCCTGATTTACAGTGAGTGCACCACAATCTTAACAAATGCCTTGGGCACATTGGAGTCCCACATTCACAAGAATATACCTGTGTTAAGACAAAAGTAACCCGTTTGTTTTTGGATTGAAGCCTAAATCCTAGAAAAGAAAAAAAAAACAAACAGAAAATGGTAAAATACTCCAATTTGTTTCTCCTTTCCAGCAACCAATGAACCATCTCTTGGGAGAGCAGAATTGTGGGTGCCTTGTCCTCCCTTGTGAAAATGAATCGTAATGATAATGATGAGGATATTAAACTCCCTGCTCAGAACAGATTTGTCAAAATCATAGTGCATTGTTAACAAGGACGCTCCGCCGGTGCTTTTAAGACTGATGGCTGCGAGATCATGCTGACCTGGCACAAATCTTCATAATTTGTTTTTTTTTTCCCATGCTAAATTTTTTTTCTGTCTGTCAAAAACAAATGACTACAGAGGACTGAGGAATCTAGGGCACCTCCAGAGGAAACCTACATCCTGGATCCTCCAAGTACACAATCATATGCATAGACAAGGCAGACTTTGAATTATGACTTTGGAGATGAATGGCCGTACCTGGAGGTCCCATTGAGCTGAGAAAATTGCATGTTGTTGGAGGTGATATTTTTAGGTATGATGCGCAAAGCACATACCAACGCAAAAGTTTCAAGTGTTTCAACTTAATAATTTGCTGACTTAATCAACTAATTTGAACATTTCCATATGCACTCCCAAGAGGCATCATCAGAATCAGAATCAGAATCAGAATCATTTTTATTGCCACGTAAGTAACAGGAGGTCACAGACTAGGAAATTGCTTTGGCTCAGTGCAACAGTCAAAAAGAGATAATAAAAATAAGAATAAAAAAACACTTCTAAAGAATAAATTTAAATTTAAAATAGAGTTACAGTTACTATTTACAATATACAAGTGCACATGGTGCACACAATGTAAGGTGACAGCAGTACAGTGAAGTAAAGTGACGTATGATGGGCAGTAAAGTGACTTTATAAAGGGCGGGGGGACAGGTTAAGAAGTGTTCAAGAGTCCAACAGCAGAGGGGAAGAAACTGTTCTTGTGGCGGGAGGTTCTAGTCCTGATGGACCGCAGCCTCCTGCCTGAGGGGAGTGGATGGAATAGTCCATGTGCAGGGTGAGAGGGGTCGGCTGTGATACGACCAGCCCGGCCTCGAGCTCGGGCGACCTACAGGTCCTGCAGCGATGGAAGGCTGCGGCCGATCACTTCCTCTGCAGAGCGCACAATGCGCTGTAGTCTCTGTTTGTCCCTGACTGTGGCTCCAGCGAACCACACGGTGACGGAGGAGGTGAGGATGGACTCGATGATGGCCGTGTAGAACTGCACCAACATCGGTGCAGGCAGCTTGGCTTTCCTGAGCTGCCGCAGGAAGTACATCCTCTGCTGGGCCTTCTTGATGAGGGAGCTGATGGTCGGCTCCCACTTGAGGTCCTGGGTGATGGTGGTGCCCGGGAAACGGAAGGACTCCACAGAGGTGATGGGGGAGTCCATCACGGAGGGTGGGGGCGGGGGGACAGTGCTCTTCCTGAAGTCCACAATCATCTCCACTGTCTTCTGGGCGTTCAGCTCCAGGTTGTTACCACTGCACCAGGACACCAGCCGGTCCACCTCCCTCCTGTAGGCGGACTCATCGTTGTTGGAGATGAGTCCAATGAGGGTGGTGTCGTCCGCGAACTTGATCAGCTTCACAGAGTCGTGGCTGGAGGTGCAGTGGTTGGTGTACAGGGAGAAGAGCAGGGGAGAAAGAACACAGCCCTGTGGGGCTCCTGTATTTATAAACCGAGAGTCCGAGACATTCTTCCCCAGACGCACTCGCTGCTTCCTGTCCGTCAGGAAGTCAGTGATCCACCTGCAGGTGGAATCGGGCACGTTGAGCTGGGAGAGCTTGTCCTGGAGCAGGGATGGCAGGATTGTGTTGAAGGCAGAGCTGAAGTCCACGAACAGGACCCTGGCGTAGGTCCCCGGGGAGTCCAGGTGCTGTAGGATGTGGTGGAGGGCCAGGTTAATGGCGTCGTCTACAGATCTGTTGGCTCTGTAGGCGAACTGCAGGGGGTCCAGGAGGGGGGAGGTGAGGGACTTGAGATGGGAGAGAACCAGGCGTTCAAATGACTTCATGACGACAGACGTAAGTGCTACAGGTCTGTAGTCATTGAGTCCTGTGATCCTGGGCTTCTTCGGGACGGGGACAATGATGGAGGATTTGAAGCAGGCCGGGACATGGCAGGACTGCAGAGAGGTGTTGAAAATGTCCGTGAACACAGGAGTAAGTTCACTGGCGCAGTGTCTCAGAGTGGCCGGAGACACGTGGTCCGGGCCAGGAGCTTTGCGGTCACACTTACATCACACAAGGCATTGATACCATACATAAACAAGAGTGAAGTTACAGTTCTTCAGTTGTATACAAAACTATGAACAAACATGGATTTGAACTTGGCCAGAATAGAAGCCCGTCTCAAATTTTTAGGAAGACTGAAAAAAATCTGAGATCTGAAATACCTCCCGCAGGTCTCCAGTAAGCAGATGCTGTTTGACACCCATCTTTGATTCAATAATATCAACAGGTCAAAACAAAAGCATGTTGGTCCTGATTAATGGACAACACAGACAGAGGAAGTTCACCAAGAAGAGGGGAAAACTTCCTTTCAGTGTGGAAAAAAGTGAATCCTGTATGACTGCATAATAGGGTAGATAGTCGGCTTATCAAAAAACTTTATATAATTCAAACTAAACAAAAGTCCATGTCTGATTGTCTGAAATTAACTGACTGAAATGCACTGAAAAGATACTTTACCTCAAGGAATAGAGTTCTCCCTAATTGTCTGTTTTTACATAGAAGCTCAGAAGGATAACAAGCCAGTGTTCTTATCTGAACTAATTGAATGACGCAGATTATAGTGAGGGACAAAAGCTAAAAAGAAAACAATGAAATTGTAAAAGTTAAGGCTTTGAAAATGAGAATCAAAGGCTCCAAAGGTAAACAGGAGGAGATCGACATCACTGCCAGCAAAATTACCAGCCAGGTCTGATTCTAAATCCTCATTTGTGGGAATAATGAGAAGCTCCTAACGGCTGAATAGAGAAAAGCAAAGTTCTTGTAAGTGATTAAAGAGAGGGCTTACGCTGGTCCATGCTTTTCTAAATAACTTTGAGGGAGTGGAGATTACACAGATGCTGCAGCCGAGGGTTTGGTGGAGCTCATTATCAAAGAAATCCGCTTAGAACACATCCAGGTATGGAGAGTGTTTGATTTGCTGAGCCAATCAAAGACGTGATAATCGTTAACTTTCCATCAAGGTGGTCCAGTGTTTGTGATTATTTATGATTGGCATTCTTTGAGACACCCAACAGGCTCCTCCATTATTCACAACAGCATAATTATGTATTTTAGTGCATATGCTGTACATGCACACCGGGAAAACTAAATACAAGTATCTGTCTTAGTATCCATTGTCCCATGAATACTGAAGCACTCTGGATCTATACAGCCGCATTATGGAGAGGAGGAGACTTTTCCGAGTTCATAGCATAAATTTGATCTATCATATATTTTGCAACAATATGTGGTAATTAAACTCCTAATCATTTCCTTAAGCAGTAATAGTTACAACAATGTACTGGTGTTGCTGAAATACAAGAAGTCTGATAATTGCCATTCATTTGTTTTTGGGTTTCTTTGTTTATCATCTTTATTTGGCATCTGTTGAAACAGATACATTGAAGGAACATTTTGCAGTTTCTCAAACTGAAGTTATCAACACAGTTGTTTTGCCAAATGAACGATGATAAAAATTCAGAGATGACTAAGAGTAAAAATAAATAGCCATAAACTGCCACATTCCGTGGAGGGACAGACCCGAATTAAATGATGACATGATTAATTCAATTTGGCAACACATATTTTGCTGGGGCCGCATAGAAATGTGAATCGAGCCCCCCAGCCCGCAGAGTAGCACAACTTATGATAAACTACATCCAATTCATGATGTTAGATGTATGATAAAAAGAAAAGTTTAAAATATAGTGTATCCTCTTTTGAAATGTAATGTACACTCACATGATTTTGTCTACAATAACATATACAGAGACAACAATATATACTGTTCTAGGACTTTACACAAACCAAAACAGGATGCAATTCCACATAATCATGCAAATATATTTTTATGCATGTTTCTAAATCTTAGCAAGACTTTTTTGGCAGTCATCTGCAAACTCTGTAATCACAGAGCCAAGATGAATGTGTATGACTTTGTGGATGAAGCCCTATTGAGAGACATCCCACTCTAAAAGAAGCCGAGAGCTGACAGAACTTAATAAATCTTTAATGTTTCTGCTTAAGTTGTCAGGGAACGAGAAAATGGATTCTCCTATTCTCAGGATGCTACAGCAGTGACACGGACTGGCCCTTCTCTGTAGGAATCCAAGGTGCCCCAGTTGGATTCCCACCAGCCATTTTGTTCTTCCCTGAAAACACAGTCGATCCTGAGCCAGAATGGGAAAGGGAAAACTATCCATTATTTATGAACTAATGATGAAGAGTAATGAAACTCAACTGGGTTAGATTCAGGTTTAAAATATGCAAAATTTAAACAAAGCAGCGACACAGGAAGCCCTCCATTAGCATTTGCATAATTTCACAGGTCAAGTACTATCAAAACACAGGAGTATGAACTGGCAAAGCAACACAATCCTGCTACAGTTGGACTGCCATGAAGGGAAGTGCTGTTTCATGTAATCCAGCCATGTTTTCTTCAGCTCGTGGTTACAGGAGGGACATCTCGCACGGAACGACAAGTGGGTATGAAAGCCAAGTAAGAGTAAATGTTGAGCAACTAAGCAACTAAGGTTGCTTTGTACCTTCTTTTTTTTATTGAAACTTTTTAATTCAATAACTGCAGTAAATATTGAACATTTAGAAACGATTTATGTTTATGAAAAGTTAAAAAAACACATGTGGTATAATTTGTTTACATTTGACAAGACTCTTTATGTTGGAACAAGCTAAATGTCTTATTTAATTCTACACAACAAAAAGATACCACCGTTTTAACATTAGCATTTAAAGTTTAATAATAATAATGCAAGCCTTTACATAGCACTTTTTTGGACATTCAAAGATGCTTCAAATGGCATTCACTCACTCAATACAAGGTGGTGATAAACTACTACTGCAGCCACAGCTGCCTTGGGGCTGACAGAATCAAGGCAAGGATTTTGTGCCATTGAACCCTCTGGCCACCACCAACCATTTACTCATACGCCAGACTTTTACCAGTGTATGTAACCTGGCAAGAGCCAGATTGATGATTGTGTAGAACTCTAACGCGTTCTCCGCGATATCAATCTGGGATTTCTCCCGGAGAATCCTTTCGGGGAAAGGAGGGATAAGCAGCAGAATACTTGAAGCTGATTGGGCGAAGTGACGCTGTGTGCCCGCCTACCAAGGTTTGTCAAAACCCGTAGATAAAAATGCACAAACATCTTTGCCGTCCAGAAATGCACAAAGCGCCTCTCGCTGTTCATCTTTCAAAAAAGAAATTGGAGATTCTGCTAAAACTGACTTGATAGCCTCAGCTACGCGTCCGTCCTCCCGCGTAGCCATGTTTGTTTTGCTTCGGCCCGGCACTTCTTGCTTTCGTCAAACCCGGATATCCCGCCCTAAACCCCCAGACTGGCTCGTGATTGGCTCGCACACCCAGTGGTTCGACTCAAAAAGTGTAAGCGGGAGCGGTACAAGATGTATTCTCGAGTGTATGTGAACTCACAAATACCGCGAGAATTCAGCTTGCAGGCAAGGTTACAGTGTATGTGCCTAAGGACACAACAACAGTTTGGCACTTTACAGCCACAGTTGCCCCACTGAGGTTTGTCTGGATCACACAGAACATATTAAAATTACAATGCAAATGTATTGTATCTGATTAGAGGTCTGTAGTATGTATGCTTTTATATGTATGATTTTCTATTTCAAATTACCATAGAAAATTGAAATACAAATCCGAAAATGGTTTTAAAACACAACATAAATCAACATAAATCAACATAAATCTTTCACAAAAGAGACTACATTTTAATCTTAACTTTTTTTTGCACACCCTGATTGATTCTCCATCCATCCATCCATTTTCTTCCCCTAATCCATTTCTGGGTCGGGGGGTGGCAGTCAGAGCTGCCCCAGTACATATAGCACAGATTGATTCTATATATACCAAATATGACCTGTACATTTATCCATTGTGAGATCAATAAAGTTTATATAATCTTATCGAAACCTATTTTTGTCAATATTACTTCTATAACATCATACTCATCATATGTGAAGACCAGTCAAAACGTCCAATTAGACTGAAGAGGAAGTGATGTGGGGGTGTGAAAAAACAATGCCATGAACAGTACAGTGGAATACTGTATGACAGAGCACGTCAGTGTGAGGCTGGAGTGCTCATTATGAACGCCCCCACAAGGCCAACAATGTGAGACAAGCAATCTAAAAACAAACCACTGCCACCGGACACATTGTCAAAACACATCACATTTATGAATGATACAAGAGAGAAGATAAATAAACACTATACAGGATATTGGACTATAAAAACAGGAACAGATGCACAGAGCTCAAAGTCACAATGGGACAATTTTCTCTCTCATTTGAAAGTGGATGGTTATAAAACAAGCTTTATTTTGCTGCATCCGCTTTCAGAGATTAGATAGAACATTGAGAAGCAAATACAGATCAAGATTGCGATACAGATTTCAAGATGGATTTAAAAACATGTGTTAAACAAATGTGATGTATTCAAGATGTATGTAGATGGAAACATGTATTGTAGTTTGCAAGGCCTTATAAATCGATAATTCCTTATAAATCGATAATTCCAACATGTTAATGGATTTCTTTCGTTCGCAGCAAAGCGTTGAGTTGGAGTGATATTTCGCGCTTGATCTTTGCCCGTTTGGTCCGGGTTGATCTCTACTGCTGTGTGTTGTTGCTGAACACAACCTGTTGATGCCTGGAGGGCTTAAAGAAATCCAAGGACGCCAAGAACGCTGGAGTCAAAGAGGAAAAAGTCTTCATTTCCAGGAGACGGATAATGAACAACACAACAAAGACATGGCTGGGAACACGCTAACAACAGCAAGACATGAAAGATCAGCTAATTAAAATTCAATGAGAGTCGACCGGTGAGCTGTCATGAGGTCGTGATGGCTCCTGCTGTGCGCGCTGGGTACAATGGAACTTTCAGAAGAGTGCCAGGGATTTTGCCGTGTTACAGAAAAGCTTTGAAATAGATGTAAACAAGTGGAAAAAGGAATTACTGTGGTGACAGTCAGCTCACATTGGAAACAACGTGCATAATCAAACCACAATAAATGATAATAAGTATCCATAATCAGGTCTCCAACTTTTTTCAGAAGGAAAAGGGTACATTGCTCACAAGGCAATCCGTTATCCATTTACTAGTGCACAAAGTTATGAATAAAGTTTGCCAGCATAATAATCCTAAATGTAAGCCACTGGTTAGTTTTTGTGCAGAAGTTGCAGACCCCTGCTGTAATTGAAAGTTGATTATGCAACAGCTATGTAATGGTCATGACAAAATCAATTGTCTCAATCTATATTTATCTTATCTTTATTCATGAAAAGCGTACAACGTACAAACAATGAAACATATTTTACTCCCCGAGGTTTCTCACTTTTCTCCCACTGGGTTTTAGAGTTTTTCCTTGCTGATGCAGGAGGTCTGTCTGTTGAACAGTTAGTGTCTAACGAGAAGGACTGTGGTGATGATCCAGGACACGTTAACATTCTACAACATTCATGGACATTGGTCTCTCCCTATGGACCAATACATGTTTATATTTTTTGTCGTAACTGTTGTTTTTTGTTAAGTCCTTTAAGATGACTGCTGAGATGACAGATTTAGTTCGATACAAAACATTTTGGAATTGAATTGAATTAAGAACAAATCCCAATCAATGACTCCTCAAACAGACCACCCAACAAACCCAGCAAAAATATGATATGATATGTAATGCTGTAATTCCTGATTATAATTTCAATGATTTAGAAAGAAACTAGGGCAACAAGCACAGTTTTTACTTTTATTCGAGAATGAATTACGGTGGTAATATCTATGTTCTCAATATTGACGTTCTTGTTGAGGCAGAACATGTCAAAACGATAGTACCTCATAATCACAGACGTTTTTGCAACTCGATAAAACTATTCTTTGCTGTGTGTGTTGCGCGATAATCACAGGCTAGTCTTAAACATGAGTATACAGTATGTTCCAATAATACATATGCGTGTGTCGTGTGGGTGCACCTCGACATGTGAACTATAGGCTTGGAATGTGAGAAAGCAGCACTGATACGTAAAACAGGGGGGTGCTCTCTGTACGGAACCACATGATCTAAAAACAGAAAACTAGTGTGAGGATGTAATTGAGCTGCCATGTACGCTTATCATCACTGTCAAAACCCGAGCAGGTGCCCCGTGTATCAAAGGGATGGCTATTTCTCTCCTTCTTTATGAAAATTAATCGTTCGGTGGCCGCAGTAAATGACATGCCACATTTGTTTATGGCCTGCGAGTGAAATGCTACTGAGGAAACCGTGTACAGAGACTACATTTGCATTCATTAGCTCAATCAGGCAAGCTCTAAACTCCCTCCATCATGCATTATAGATGGCTGGAAATCTCAATAGTCAGTGTACCTCATTGATTAGATATATTTTTCCCCCCGAATATAAATTATTCATAAAAAATAACATGTTATTGAGTCTTGGGTTGAGCTGGGATAAGGATTATGCAAATTTTGATCAGTCATAATTGAGGGTAATTGCATAGCACACATTTGTGAAGCCATTAACAGTCATTATTCTCCTTTATGGTGTAATCTAGCAACAAGAGAGAAGAGTCACTCCAAAACACCTGTGCAGAGGGCAAGAAACAGAGAGAATGCACTGGCTGACATTTGGCCAAGGACACGAAGGGTAAATGTGAAAGTACCTGCTGAGTGTTTCTGTAGAAGGGTTCATGGATAGCATAGCGGTTATAATTATTTCCTTGTTTGGTTCTTTCAGGTTCTGCACCCATCAATATCAAACAAGCTTACTTGCTTTAGGATATGTTCAAATTCCTTTTAGTCTTGGATCAGATTGTGTTAATGGTCTATGAAAACATGTCTATTTTGGTTTAGAGATGATTGCTTGTGTGACTGTATGTCATAAAAGGCAAGTCTATTTGTATAGCACAATTAATACACAAGGAAAGAAAACAAGGCATTAAAAGTACAAGAGTAAAAATAGAAGTACAGTAAAAAAAAAAATCGCGAGGATAGAAGCTTAATAGAAGCCTGTCTCACATTTTCATTTTTAGCTGTAGTAATCTGAAACGCTGCCTCCCCATGTTTGGTCCTTGCACTGAGCACCAGCAGGAGACCAGTCCCTGTGCCCTGGTAAGAAAAGACTAATCATATTATCGGAGATACCTATGGAGCTGCAATAGATAGAATAATCTCAAAACAAATGTTTTTGCTGTACGGTTCTGAAATGTATCTGCCTGGGGAATCAAAACATATTGTATCGTTCTGAAAACATATCGTTATAAACCTAATGAAAAAGGATGGACGTGGATTAGCCCCCTTCTACTCAACCAAATTACGGCACTTAATAGATTCCATTTAAATCACAAAACAAAAATGTATACTATGAAAGACACATTATTCAGAGGTAAAATCTCTGACACCATATTGCTTAAGTTTGTGGGTTTTTATTTGATCAATAAAAAAACCACAGAGCAATATAATGATTTGTTGTGATGACTACGGCCCTGGGTCAATGTCAACTGTCACACAAATATAAAAGATTATTTGAGAAGTAATCTTTATTTGAGAAGAAATCACAAAGTTCCTCAGTGCCACAACAGGCTGATTGAAGCTAAATTCAGCTGCATTCATTTAATGCTATTCACTACTGGACGCATTGTTTCAAAAAATCAGTGCAATCATTTAAACAGGATTTAATCCACCAATCCGCTTGCAGTGCAGTTGCATCGAGAGCAATAAACAGCTGACGTTGCTTCATTATTGCCATTTTTTTTTTTCAAGGACCATTAAACAATATTCTATCGGGTCAGCTGAGAAGGTTTTCCTCCTACATTGTTCAAAATGAAATCCCAATGAATCTGAAAAATCTCACCAGACCATCAGCAGTTCTCCGCCTGCGTTACAGCTCTGATCAATAGTCTTAATATAGAACTAAATAATGGCACAGTCGTCAGTGTGGAACTCAAACAAGCAAAAAGCCCAGGGGCCAAAACACAGCAGCGATCAATCCCGCGCTTCCTCATCATCATCGTTTATCCAGACCGCAGCGCTTAAAACCTTATATTTGATGGGCAACAAGGTTATCACAAAACAAATGCTTCAAGTATGGATTTAAAGTGAATTCTGAAAATGGCATGATTAAATGACCAAATTAATGGTCAATATTTAGAGAAAGCGAGCTCAATGATTTGCTCAGGCCTCAAGGTTGTTGTGAATAGGGTAATAAGTGTGCGTAGACTGACCAAACAAGATAAATCTATATTTAAAAATGACTTTCTTGAACCACCTTTTCACCATATTTGAGAATAAACAGGTAACGCATTGCTAGACAATTTATTTTGTTAAGTACTTTGAAGATACCATTGTGCTGTAAGGTCTTTGGATCCGAACAGAAAATTATTCAACTGCCCTCCCGCTTGTCCAGTCAATGCATCATGTTAATCATTTCAACAAAAAAACAGTAAAAGAAAAGAAAGAAGTTTAAGTGTGAGTGGGATTTGTGTTATAATGATATGCAAATAGGGCATAAGTAAACACAAGCTTCAAACAGCAAAGTTGAACAGTCAGAAAAAAGTCAAAGCTTCTCACAATGAAACATTTTACTGATCGAAAATGCTAATAGAGCTCTGTTTGAAGCAGGCCTCTTTTGCATTACAAACACATTCACAAACTCCCAGCTTATAAAACAAGAAAAAACCAGGAATGCAGCGGTTGTTACAGTAAACATTGTGTATGTATCCTGCTTATGTCAAATGTTCACACAACCGTACCATTTCTAAGCATAATTCCCACTGGACAGAAGCTCCATGGTCCCAAAGCACATCCATATTCAAAAAGCCACAGTACTTTGTTGCTGCCTTTGTTGAGCAAATGTCAGTTTCCAACGCCGAAGCACAGAAAGTTTTGGTGGTGCTTTTCTCATATCAAAGTTAAGGAAATGGCGCACGTGGGAACGAGATGGACCTGTGACCAAGCCAAAGAACTCAAAGAATACACATTTTCTGTCTCATATGCACACATTAGATGAAATAATGTGGTGATGATCCAGGACATTCAAAGACATGTATTAAACATTTGGGGAAATTGGACCAATGGCTACTATGTTTTTGCTATTATTGCATTTCCTGCTTTTGAGCGGTTTGATTATCTGGTTTGTGTTGGCAAATCGAGAACCTTCATAAAGTACTCCAAGATGACAACATGGCACAAAAATAAATTGAATTGAATGATAATGCACGTATCTATTCTCTGTAAATACTTTTTCATCACTGTCCAATCATTTGAGCGATTTAGTGGATCATCTTTATTGTCTTTTATAAACAGTTACATCTCTCATACAGCAAAGCCGTGAGGATCTGGCAACAGAGCTCACCTTCTCTTCCAATCACAGATGAAGACATAACAAGTTTGGTGAGGAACACTGAGGTCGGCTCTGACCACCTGCTGCAGCTGAGCAAGTGCCAGGCACATTTTAAAAAGATGTAACCACTGTTGATATAGTAGCAACTGGAAACGTCAATCTCACAACTATCTTAGAAGCCCCACAGTAAGCGTTTGTGCTTCACAGCAAGAAGGTTCTGGGTTAAATACATCTAAACAGGGCTGTTTGGAGTTTGCATATGCTCCCTGTGTCTGCATAGGTATCCTTCAGGAATTCTGGTTTCCCCTACCACTAACGGTACAAAAATGAGGTAAAAAAACAACAGTACCCAAATTCAAAGTGAATGACTGTGTGTTTGTGAGTGCGAGGGATGGAGAATAGCCAAGAGCACCGCTGCTCATGAATACACACTGCCCCAAATAAATGAATTCCACAATTTGTGTTGAAATATGATCCAACAAAAGATGAAAATCATTTGAAGGGGGAATTGATTATTTGATGTTATCCAAATCAAAAGGTGCTAGAAACCCAAAGGGTAGCCTTTTTCATTCAGCAGTAAGAGCTGAGAATAGAAACCGCAATTTGTAATGACACAATGAGTACATCGTAATTTCTTCTTCTATCACCACTTTGTGACAATACAGAAAACCCTGTTCTGAACAGCATGGAGTTCTGGTGAATCTTGTGTCAACTAATTTTCAGTCTTCAGTCAATATTAGAGCTGAAAATTATGACTCACTCACAGTGTATCTTAAATTGGGCAACTAATTCTTGAGCTATCCTCCAACATGTTTTAGGCTCACTCCACACTAAATTTGTCTTAGTGTCCACTGTAATCTTGTTTTAATCCAGCTTGTTTGTCCAGTGAAGGCAGCACGTCTTTAACACCGATTCATTAACACCCGTCCTATCAATAGCGCTCCAGACAGAGCTTTTGGATGTAACAACCAGTGGACGGATACGTAACGTCCACAACGCCTCATTAGTTTGCAGTTATTGAATATGTTTTTGCATATTGTATAATCTATAAACATAGATGTTTTAATGTTATATCTCTAACCATTAAATAGTCTTCCGTGTCCTGTTTATTATTCCATTCACACAGCCTACAACATGACATGTCCTATATGCAACAAATGTGTTAGTTCACCACAATTCAAACAAAAGGCATTCATTTTTTATTGAAAAGGTTTTGAGCTTCCCATCTGAGATTAATTTATGTATATCTATAAGCTAAATAGAATTAAATAATTATTGGGCACAAACATTCTTGGTTCATACATTTATTATAAGTAAGATTGACACATTGTACAGTTTAGTGAGGAGTGAGCCATTGATAAGTAAAATGAAAAGAGCATTTGAGGACGCATTGTTCTCATTGTAATAATTATATTTTATATATTGCACCTTTATAATGACAGAGGTTGACAAAAAGAGCGGCTCAAAGATACTCACTAAACCCTCTCCAGAGCACTCATTTCTGGAGACAGAGAGTGAAGCCACATTTGTTTGGATGTTAAATGTTTTTTGGGGGGATTTCTCTAAAGTGCTGGTGCTGCTAAGGACTTTCTCATGCATTGATAATCCAATGGCCCTTCAATGATTTAGCATGCGGGGCACAGACACGCAGCCAAAAGCTCTCAGAGTCTGTTTAACATTTCACAAACTGAAGGAAGATTTGGAACAGCGAGACCAAGGCACAAGCGCACCATCTTAACCTCTCTGACCCGAGCTCCTCAAGTGAACAGCGGGTTCTGACCATTCAAATTACTCGACCAGGGTGGAATTCAAAGGGATAATCCATCACTGTAGTAAGGCTGAATCAGTTCGACAAATATCAGAATTACATAATATTTTGCTCATGAAAAACAAATCAAAAGCACACTTTAATAAGTCACAGATTTCTGACATCTCAATGCGGCAAATTTGGTTCATCGCTTGATCACACGTCAGCTGTTTCAACTCTGCAGTTCAAGATTGATTTTCAGAATTATTTTTCTTGACGTCTTGGAGCTCTTGTCATTTTTGGTGACAAACATACTTAAGATGAGATTCAGTTGATATAAGTCGTAGAAATCTATTGTCAACAAAGATTTTCTGTTCCAAGTAGAACAAAGCAGACTTTTTCTAACCTGGCAAGAGCCAGATTGATGATTGTGTAGAACTCTAACGCGTTCTCCGCGATATCAGCGGTATTCTCGAGTGTTTGTGAACTCACAAATACCGCGAGAATTCAGCTTGCAGGCAAGGTTAGACTTTTTCTAGACAGGGCAAGTCATAATCTGTCCTGCATTTTCCTTTATATACACTAAAGTGTAAAAAATGTCAGGTCAACTATCTGCTTTGGCCATGCCTGCACACCCAGCACTGCACACCTGTGTCTTGGTCAACGGTGCCCATAAGTGGAGCTGGTGACCCTTCAGTTTGAGGAAACCAGAGCAGTGCGTGTGGGTCTGTGGTTGCCTCCAATCATCATCCCCAGAGGAACTATTGCAATCGAGTGAAGCAATCGATCAACCGGTAGATTGCAATAAATATATTGGTTACCCCTGGTCTGTAAGAGGATCTTGGAGTGACATCGTTGTTTATAGTTTTTACGCATGTCACGTGACTGTGTGGCACTACAGCATAGGAAGCTACCTGGATGCTACAGAGTTAGCTTTTTTTAGACGTTTGTAGAGAGGTTTTACTAAATCAAATGGTCCGTTCTTGTTGTGTGGTCGTTTGTATGGCCCGCTGGCGACAGAATACGTTTTTTCTAAATATTTTGGAAAAGAACAGCGAAAAACGAGGTAAAGTGGTTGCCCTTTTATGCTGTTACCTGCGGTAAAAGAAGAACAGGAAGCAGGGGGGAGGAGGGGATAAAAATTCATAAACAATTTTAAGTTTTGCAACTACTTTCACTGCGGACTTGTTCACTCATTCATTCATTCATGAATGATGATTAATTTTAAACATTGCATTTTGGTTGCTCATCCCCGCGGCTTCCTGTCCCAACTTTACCGTAAGTAACAGCAAACAGAGGCAACCCGCTTTTAATGAGTGGCAAAATGCCGTGCCACTTTACTACGAGAAATGGATATTCACCACGGACCCTTCTTGAGTGAAGGGCTCCGGATTTTCTATGAAGAAAGAATAAATGTCCCTAAATCCCAGTCCCAGCAGATCGGTGCCAAAAGAGGTGAGTCTGACCAATGTTTTTACTCGTCATCCCAGGTCTCATATGGGGTTCGAATTTGTTCAGTTCGGTCTCATATACATATTTTTAGCTTGTCTATATATCTCCTCTGATCTTCTTGCCTTAAATTGCTTATATTGCTATTCGCTCACTAGTCGTCGCATCCATGCTCCAGTATGGGCCACTCTGCCTTCTTGCCACCTGTGCGAGGGGCGCATGCGCACGTGGGTCTAAACAAAGATCCTCCTATAGGAAGAACATGCACAGTCCACACAGAAATCCTCGAGCCTGGGAATCAAACCTGAGGTCTTCTTTCTGTGAGGTGAGGGAGCCAACCACGGTGCCATTGTGTTTACCTACCGAGACGCACTGAAGAGGTTGTTCAAAGTTTGGAATTCCAATCAGAATAAATTTCATAGTCGGGCATTTCAGATTGTGCCGCTAAAATAATGGATGCCGATGGACAATTCATCACAAACTTGTTTACCACATTGGGAGCCCTCTGTTCATTAGTCTAGCGATGCAGCGCTGAAGAGGACGGCAGAAAACCGCAGGAGAGCAGATCCATCTCCACACCACGGGCGACATCCAGAGATTTACGAGCGAGCAGGCACACGCCACATTGTGCGTCCCCCATAAGACAATAACTGCTTCATTATCAGTTTAAATGGCTCCTTTTGTTTAAGCAGAAAGACAAACTGTGGTCCCCTCAACGCCGCAGTCAAATGGGTCTTGACTCAAAAGGAGAGAGCATGTATACGTGTGGCTGCAAGAAAATACGTTTTTTAAAGCTCTCAGTTGTACAAGGATTATTCAAAACAAAGAAAAGTTGCTCATCCATCATCTGTACGTTTTGTCCTTAATCTAAATAAGTTTTTCCAATGAAATATATACAACAATGTAAAAATATTTTGTAACATTCAAGCTCAATTTCAATTTGTCAGTTCAAACAAAATGGCAGACATTGCTGCATTAGAGGAACGGGCAACAGGGCATGTTCTTGGCATGTAAAATAAAAATGCCATTTTGACAGATAAAGAATTTGACTGATCAAGATGGAGATCTGGAGATGACAGCCCCTTATAAACAGAAGGTAAGAATACGGAATAAAGATAATATTGGACATATTCAAACATATTCAGAAGATTGGTCACAATTTACAAGGCAAAGTCTTATCCCCACAAAGTTTCATATATAATGAATAGAGTGTGGTATAGTGCTCAACTGCTTCACGGATGTTCTCTTTTTAAGGCGAGAGAGAAAGTGCTCTTCTCTTGTCATGAGGCCAGCTGCATTGATGATCATTTTCCACAGCTCATTTCCCCACTTAGTCATTTTAACAGCACAAAGGAGCAGCAGAAGGTGCAGATTATCAAAGAGGAGAGAGGCAGGGACAGCCCCCACCCCCCCTCCCTACACAAATGCATATACAGACAGTGAGCTAAGCCGCCCTGTTTGTCTAGCAGAACGGGACATTTTCCTTAGCCTAAATGGAGTTTAGCTAAAGCGTGTGTGAGCCATGAATAATTCAGGTTGGAGGTGAGTGGATCAGGATAGTATGCAGAGGGAGATTAGCCACCGGTGGCCTCTGACAGATGGAGGCCCCCCACACCAATGCAACACACAGCCCACAGCGTATCGTGTATCACCTCATTACACACTTCATAGGATTTCTCAACTTCTAGTGTTACCGGGCCTGATTGGACTAACCAGGACCACTCCAAAACATGTCAAAGCAGCCTCCCGCAACACCAAGAAGAAGAAAGGATGGGAATGTTAAAGACAATTAGAAAATTACAGGTCCTATGAAAGATTCACCGTTGATTCCAAGAAATTCATATTTTGTCAATTGAGATTTGTTATGGGTCTGGGATGTTTAGGGGCCAATGGCATGTGGAGTGGCTGAATCTGAAGAAACTTGACTGGAGCTTTGAGAGACTTCAACAAGCATGCCAGGCACTTTGCTAGTAGTGCAAGGCATCATCAGCATTATTACAGTATATCTGTTTATATTTCAGAGTTCAAATTATATCCAGATGTGTCTCACTGATCAAATATTAAGAGCAAGTGGGATGTAATTTACTCCATATCAATCATAAGACCAAGGGAATAAAAGATTTCTACGATTACTTTTGCATTCATTCATCCTATTCTTGTTTTGATACCTTCCTGCAGCTCCCCCTCCCTTCCTGTCCCATTGCACTCACCTGCTGAGGTCCACACTCTGCCACCATTCCAGCAATCACCAGGTGTAGTATTCAAACCAAGGTGACCATGTCCCTTGTGCCAGACAGACAGACATTTACAATCTACAGTGCCTTTTTGTGGAGCCAGCACCACAAAAAAGTATTTTTTTTTACATCCATGATCATTGTCAGCATGTTGTCAAAACAGCAGAGGCATTTGCAAAGATCAGTGAGACCAAACAATACAGTATATACTTGTACAGTGCCTCCTCTATGGCCTGTTAACCCAGAAAGAAATGTGCATGTGAAGGGCCTTTCATATTATATTTCACTGGCTTTCTGCATTAGAATTGAGGTATGTTCAGCATTTAGTTTGTTTTCTTCAAGGCTGAGAGCTGTGATTTTTTAGACATAATCAGATGCTGCAGCTGGAAGAAAAGCTGTAAACATTTATGCTTATCAGTGCTAGTGAGAAAGTAGAGCGATGAAGACATCCAGGTTGAAAAGCCAGATGAAGATCTATTATAGATAACTTTGCAGGGATTGAAATGTTAGATCTATGAAATAAACAAAAAATATCTGCAGTAATTAAAATAATGATATTATAGCCTAATTGGGTGCATAAGGGCCACAAGTATACTAAACATATAAAAAAAATGCAAAATATTGTGACATATGGTGCACAGAGTAAGATATATGTAAAGAAGAAAATCAAAACAAAACCAGAAATGAATCACGGACATACTGTATATTACAAACAGTATAAATATGTAAAAATATTTAAAAAAAGGTTGAATATACAGTCTAGAAGTGAGTGAAACAGTGTGGGTGGTACACATAGTATAACTTGTTGTGGTAAAAATGATCATTAAGAAGACAGACCTATCCACCTGCTGAAACCCTTTCATCAAATGGAAATCGTGAAAAGATTCTGAGAGTGAACGGAGGCATTTTCAGAACATTTCAAAGACAACTTTTGATTCCTTCCACCCTTTCAAGCCATCTCCCATAAACTGCTAATAGGCCAATTTCTGTCACTTTAACTTCCCCTTTAATTGTTTTGAAAATGGTGATCGCTGACAAGCTGAAAGACGAGATGTGCCATGATTAAGAACAACACAACAAAATAATCTCTCCTGGTGACAGCAACAGAAAAGTGAACAGGGGATAATTTGGTTTTAAGATACAATCACCTCACTTAAACACATCAGTGACAGCATATGGGCAGAGGAATAGATTTAACAGCTTGTATAAATAGGGATAATACAATTTTAAAATGATGACAAGTGAAGTATAGTGAAAAAAGGGAAGCCTTATAAACCATGATTGACGGCTAAAATAAAATAAACCCAAACTCAGTGAGTGTATTTATAACTAGAACAAAAAGGACTGAGAATAATTAATGAGCCAGAGAGAAACAGAGAGCAAGTGGGTTACATTAGTTCTAGAGAAGCAAGCTACACAAATCTTGCAGAAGCTAGGCATGGTGAAAAAAAGACTCTAGAGTTAAACCAAATATACTAGCATAGTTTACTTTTGAATGCGCTGGAAACATTTTACATTTTTCTACCTGGAATGTTGCTGCAGTACAGTGTTCATGATTTTGCACTGGTCCAGACCGGAGCAGAGAGGATTCATGGTCTGAACCAAGTGGATCAGCCAAAAATCCACTGGAGGAATGCTAACTTTTTGAAAAATGCTAATGAAGTAACATTTTACTTTGGACTAGAGCAGAGAAAATGGTCTGAATCCAGCGGCTACTCCACCTCCGCTGCTGTGACCTGAAGTGCTGTTGAATTTTATTATTACTATTGTTAGCTTTTGATCTTGATCAATTTACTTATTTTGTTTGTGTGGATGGACATGTTTTTGCTGCTACTGGACACCTGATTTTTTTTCTACGGAGATCAATAAAGTATCTATCTAGATCTTTTAGCAAAAACAATAGCACTTATCACTAAAACATGATGCATCAAATGGAATAATGACCAAAAAGGTATCATGTTGGACAAAGAGAGATGATTAACCTCAAGAGTCTTTAAGTCCTGCCATAATTTTAAGGCAGCACTTACAAATCTTTCACTAATAAGGCAGCGCAGTATACATCAGTTTAGATTCCCATCAGAGCCTGAAGCGAACAATAGCAGAGTTTGAATGCATTGATATCTATAAGCCTGGGTTAAAAAATGAATGGAAAAGAATAGGAAACCTTGAGTGAACTCAGAAACCCATTAAAGCGTTTACTATCACGTTAATACAAAACATTATACTCCCCTAATAGAAATTTGATCATGATACTCAGTACAGTTTCCAGGGAAAAAATGCAGAGGTGTGTAGTACAGAATTCTAATGTATGTATCTAATGCCCTTATATTGTGTTAACATGCCCCCTGGTTAGGTCAACTTACAAAACAATCCTGCCCATATACAATGGATCAGTACAATAGAGCAAATGCAGTAAAATATGAATAGCAAGTAAGGATATATAAATACATTGTAATTTAGAAATGTAAATATTTATAAAAGGTATTTGGCTCTTCAATACTCGACAATAATAAGTAAGCAGTGTTATTAAATTGGCATGATGGTTCCCTTAGAAGCTTATATTTATTTCTAAGGAGATAAGACGAAGCTTCCTCGACTAATGATTAATTACAATACATAGAATAGGGACAATGTACGATTAGCTA
This sequence comes from Knipowitschia caucasica, assembly GCA_964034765.1. Taxonomy (NCBI): domain Eukaryota; kingdom Metazoa; phylum Chordata; class Actinopteri; order Gobiiformes; family Gobiidae; genus Knipowitschia; species Knipowitschia caucasica. The sequence goes on from OZ035835.1 coordinate 30,291,531, forward strand.
TAGATACTCCTATATAACCTGTAGATAACATGAAGAAAGCAAGTTTGCCTTTGGTATTAGAATGACTTCATATTCATACTCGCTTTTATGAGTAAAGCGAGTTAATAACATGGACTTAGTGTTGAGTTCTGTTCCTCTCACATGTATCTACATCCATCATGGCGCATCTGCTGCATCGGCGCTGTCGTAAACTGTATCTGACCCCAGCAGCCTGACGGTGGGAGAGCAGGACAACAATATGGCTGCTGTGCCTACCTGTCTGTTGGACTCTGCTGTGGGGCTCAGAGCTGCCACCAGGGGCCTGACAGACAAAGGCCCTGCAGGGTGGAGAGGTGTGGGGGTGGACAGAGGAGGTGAGTGATGTGTAGCTCATCCATCACAGCTGCAGTGATGGTGGGCTAAGGAGGGGAGTGAGAGAGGGGTGGTCAATGAGGAGTCAGCACTCTTTGACTACTCCAGATCCATCATCCGCACAAGAGTTGCACCGAATCAGCGGCCATGGGCTCCTCCAGTCTGGGGTGAACTATGTGCTGACCGGGAGAAAAGGGGTTGAAGAAAAGGACTCAATGATAATATTTTTAAGGACGATCAGTGGGAAAAGGAGAGTATTACATATTTGAACATGAAATGGCCCTCCTGCAAATTATGATAGAAAGAGACTTGAACAACCAAAAAATGAATCAATTGTAACCAATCCATTGTATAAGCACAGAATATCATTTTTCTATCTATCTATCTACAAATACATTTACACACAAGAACAATATCTTCAAAACTCCTAAAGGACACTATACTCGGTATCAAAACATTTCAGATGATATCCTTAACCACGGACTGTATGCATAATACATTGTGCATTGGTAGACCTCTGTAACATCTTTTGATCAGCTTTTTCAGAAAAGTGAACAGGAGGACCATTGTCATTCAGCCCTCAGCCCGAAAAGTGACTCAAAGTATCCTAAAGATAACAAGTTTTCTAACAAGATGAAGAATGTTAGGTACTGCGGCTTTAAAGTTGAATAAATAAAGCAGAGCTGGGATAAGAGCCTGCAAACTTGGCATAAGTTAACTTTGTCAAAGATTTGCATACAAAATGTAACTGTCCAAGTCATTATACAGGGGAAAATGCCACAGGGAGACTGTGAAAGAGATATTGATCCAGGAGACAGGGGAGAGCAGGTGAGAGGCAGGACGTGTGTGAAACAAAGTTCAGATGCACTGTCGAGTTCACAGCGTGGAGCAGCCTCCTGGAGATGTGAAGAATTAAGAGTCATAGCAAACTGGCAGCAGGGGCCCAAACGCACGGCTTGTTGTATAATGTATCACTGCATGAAAGATACATTTCAGGTCTATTCAGGTGATACCACCCCAAATGCTACTGCAATTCTCCATCTGGATACTATCACTGTGCTGCTGGCACAGGGGGTCGAGGATTGTTTTGGACTTCTACAGATCTAGTTCATCAAGATACACAATGAAACTTTTCTGAGTTGGGTTCAGTAAAGTGGGGTCGTAGAATAGATAAAGTTCAAAAGTCCCTTTACTTTCGCTTACAATGTGAAACTAAGGCTTTTAGGTTCTTCTAATAAGACAATTAAAGCAAAACAAAGCTAGTACTGCTTAAATACCTGACATGTTTCGGCGGTACACTTCCGCCTTCATCAGAGGTGACACGTGATGGTGTGACGCGTCTCTTATCAGCTGTTGTTGCCGGAAGCAGTCAGTCTGACAGATCTCACAGATCCATCAGACTGACCACGTCCAATAAAACATACATTGGGGAAACGGGGAGAGCTTTTAGCACCAGAAGAAAGGAACATCAAAAGGAATGCGAAAAAGAAACTGCAGCGCGACTAACAAGAGCAACAAAGGAAAAGGCAACACAGGAAAACCTCAAATCAGCAATATCAGACCACTGCAAAAGAGAAAATCACATCATGGACTGGGACAATGCAAAAATAGTAGGAACAGAAGAACATAAATACAAAAGATGGATACGAGAGGCGATCGAAATCAGGAAGCGGGGAACACGGACCATCAACAGAGACGAGGGGGCCTTCACCTTGGCTCACACTTGGGATTCACTTCTCCAGAGACCACAGCGCGGCGGGGGACGTGGTCAGTCTGATGGATCTGTGAGATCTGTCAGACTGACTGCTTCCGGCAACAACAGCTGATAAGAGACGCGTCACACCATCACGTGTCACCTCTGATGAAGGCGGAAGTGTACCGCCGAAACATGTCAGGTATTTAAGCAGTACTAGCTTTGTTTTGCTTTAATTGTCTTATTAGAAGAACCTAAAAGCCATAAACATAAGAAGACAGAATGAATTTGCTACATTTAATGTGAAACTAATATATGACTGCAATATATAAGACTCTGTACACACAAAGTGAGATATCAAGTTTGTAATAATGTATATAATTGGCACACAGCTTGTAAAAACCCCAAACAAAACAAAGTAAAGTTCAAATTTGTTTTAATTACAAACATAAATTCCCTTTTGAGTTTAAATTCTACATTTGTTTAGTCTGCAATGTACAGGTGAAGTAGTAGTAGTGTTTATTTCGAATTACATGCGCAATACAAAACAAAACAAAAAGAAGAAACTTATAAACATATATATGCACAATTCGAAAAGGAGTAGGTAGAAGTGAAACTTATGCTTCCTACCCCTAGTGGTTTCCTCCGTTACAGATCAGTTTAATACCACAAATTGGATACATACTGATTGAGGAATGTGATCCATTTTTTAAGTTTAGTACTTTAGCCTCGATTAAGTGACCGCTGCATGAATTCGTCGCATTTAGGTCTTGAGCCGCCCCGCTGAAGCTCAAGCTGATAGTATAGGAAAACCAAAAAAAAAAGTGAAATATTGGAGAACTGATCTGAAGACACTAAACAAAGCAATTTCAAACCATGGCAATCCTCCGCAGACCGGGCGACCTCTTTCAGTCACGTTATAATTACTTGTCAACAGCAATAGCTTTCATCAGTTATTTTGAGAGTAATGTGTGTTAATGTGGATTCCCCTGATGTGGTTCTGACCCAGCAGTCTATCCAAGTCCATACACTTCCTTGAATATAGAAATGAGAATTCTCTAAAACAACAGCACAGAGGAGTCAAATGCCATAGATACTTAAGTTTCAATTAAATAAAATAGATAACATGACAACCCCTCAACAGATTATGCAAGGCTGGTTTCAGAAAGTTTTGTAAAAGTTCTACAGTAAGTGACTTTTCAGGCTCAGTCCCTCAAGTTTTGTAACAGGGCACCACCTCAAAAGCTACCAGAGTGTATATGTGCCCTTATGTCAGTAAATAATATATATGTGAAAAAGAAAAACTATGAAAGCCAGTCTCATTCTGTAATATAAATAATAGGAAAAAAAGTCACCTTGGAGATTCAGAAGTGTGTGGGAGTCCTCCTTCTCTCAAGTTAAGTAGTCTATGCATGCTGCTCTCCTACGCACCTATTGCCTTTTTGGGTGTGCAGAGTCGTCTTCTTCAATCAGTATAAGGCAAGGCAAGATTATTTGTATAGCACAATTCGTACACAAGGCAACTCAAAGTGCTGAACAAGATAGCATTAAAATCATAAATAATCACAGAACATTAAAAAGAAAGATAAAAATATAAAATCCCTCAGTTGTATGCACAGCTAAACAGAACTGTTTTTAACCTGGTTTTAAACATTGTCAGAGAGGAGGCCTGTCTCACATCTTCAGGAAGATTGTTCCAGATTTTAGCAGCATGAATGAGGAGTCCAGTCCCTGTGCTCCTCAGAGTCCGGGCTGGTTCATATGGGACTAACATGTCACTAATATATTTTGGTGCGAGGCCATGGAGAGACTTGTACACAGAAAATACAAAGAAACTAATAATTGATCTTGACATATATGCCTTTCTCCCACAGTCCTCTTTGCATTGTAGCAGATTTCTCACACATTGCAGTTATTCTATTTGCACAGCATTGGTTTTATATAGAAATGTTCAGGAAACTCACAAACGCCAAGACATAAACAATTATGTATGCATTCTTATGTATAGATACATACTGCAATACTAAGAACGTCAATAGCAACTGTCCACTTGAATCTAACTTCAAGGCCACCAGTAGCTGCATGTCGATTCAGAGGTAAATTCACAGAGATAAATCCAAATTAGAACTTGATGGCTTAAAACAAACACAGGACCAGGGGGAAAAGGCAATGGACTGACCACAAGAGGAGAGGGACATTAGTATATACCATAGACTGTAAACATTAACGAACGTAGTCACACCTATCTCCACCGGGCAAACTAATGTGCCACCACTTTTGGCTTCGATGGACCTTATGGAGCCGGAACTCACCCCCACTGGTAAATAAAGAATAAACTGTGAAGGTGGCACAGGTGAAATAAAAGACAAAATGTTTCTTATGCACTACAGTGAATGGTAAATGTGACAAAGTGCTGGGTCGGACAGCAGTAAGGAGCTGTGCAGTTATGGCAGGATACGGTGAAAGTGGCTCTCTGACCTCCTCTGGCGGAACTCTGCAGATAAGGTCCACTTCACTGGGCACAGACCGGACACAGCAGGCTGCCGCTTTAATGGATGAGAGTTACATTGGAAAGGTTTCACAAAGGAAATGCAGTTCTGTTATCCGAATTCTGTACACAGCATCACCGACGTGCAGGCTAACTCTGCTGCATACGACAAGGAGGTTGTTTATAGAGAATGTGGATTATTTTTTGCTAATATAGTTTAAATGTAATGTATGCATGTAATGTGTCTTGATGCAACACATTCTCATTTAGATTTTAATAATTACCCATGCATTGCTGGCATCTGAACACCCAGGGACTGTAGTTATAACTCGTGAATAAACTTTTGACCAATTCTCTAGTTTTCTTTCTGTAATTCAACTAACAATATGAAACTAATAGACTCACAAAAAGCAGGGTTAAATATATAAAGACTTTATTTGCCATAATGTTGATAATTGGCTGACAGCTGGTAAAACTATCTCAGAAAATAACACTTTTTGAAAGTGATATTTTCCAAGCTTCATCTAATTGTCTTTGTTTATGTCCTGAAGACCAGGACATACGTGTATTCATGTGTTCCATCCAAAACAAAGACTATATATAGTAGATAAAGAATACAATAGGCATCCGTAATATATATATAAAATATATATTTGTAATGATTTCCATGGAAGTGTAAATGTTCGTCAAAGTCTGGCACCATTACATCATGTAATATTCCCAAATAGTGTACAACAAATTCTATTCACCTTCATTGAACCCCAATGGGCAGAGAGAGCAGATGGATAGAATCGGCCTGAGAGAGAGCTGACATTAAGTAAATAGCTAAAGCTGTGTCTACTGTGTCCACTGGGACAACTATGTGGAAGAGCGAACAGCTTACAAGATATTCACTTGATGGATGGATGGGGTCCAACTGTCCATAGCAACACTGCACATCCAATTAGGAAAGCCCTGTGCTATAATGTATTGAACAAGACGGTCAATAGCACAAAGAGTTTTGATTTAAGTTATATTTAAAGAAAACCAGTGTACCGTCTACGCCATTATATCAAACCACATAACATATCTCCTCTTCAATGAATTATTTAATGTGCATGGCTATTTTATTTTGGCTTTTCTTTGAGAGAAAATTATAAAGACAGACTTGACATAGTTCACGCACACTTCAGTTTCTTATTAACCTCTATTGTGGACATTCATGTGCACATCTTGTTTTTGAGTGCGACTTTTACTCTTTACTATAGTAACACTGACATACCCCCACTCAGTATGAATAAGGTTCTCACGCAGTAAATATTACGTTAAAACATTTACAATTAGAGTAATCGTGAAATATCTTCTAATAACTGAAATAACAAGGTCTTTTGGTGTCGTCAGCTCATTAGCCATGGAACCAGGCTCAGAAAGGTGCACCTCAACACACTTCGCTGTTGAGAAAGAGAAAAATCACAGAGAATACGGCTGTGATTGCATCAGTCTGACATGACATGAGGAGATAAAGAGACCTGTAGTCTTACATTCATTAGAGCAGCGATGGGAGGGAGCCGCGGGGAAGAAAGGACATGGCACAAGGGATACATCCTTCATGATTTCTCTAGGCTACATCATGGTACTTTTTTGGTCCCAATACTGTATACTATACTGTATGTTGTTTTTTCATCTCATCACTTATGCCGGCACGATCATATAGTTCTGAATTCTAAAGTTTCTGAATAAACTGAAGGTGGAAGACGCTGCGTTCTCTCATCATTAAACTGTCTCTGCCTTAAAGTCTCGTTTGTTCTGACGTTCTGTTCAATGATGCAATGTCTCCACTAAGAGCATCAGCCCGCAATCCCTACATGAATTAAATGAAAACATGTTTTTCTTTGAATACAAAGAAGGTGCTATTTTCACAATCATTGAAAAGCAACAATGTGATTGGGCGAGCTTACTACTGCTTCAATGTTTCAATGGAGACATCTGTAGACAGTGACTTGTGTGTTCTGTAGAATCAGAAACACTGCTCCCTTTGACAAAAAGAATCACCAAAAACGCACCCCAAAGCACCTGTATCTCAGACAAGTGAACACAGCAGGGAGCAGGGACTCAATTCAAATAGTTAGAGACAGGCAATGATGACAAAACGCAACAAGACTGACTACTGGTGTTGCATATTGTTTGTACGGCGGCATTCACAAAACATGTTAAGACAAAAGAGAACACATAGTGTATTACAGTTTTAGTACAAAGTACAATAGAAAAAAAACTTTTATTGGTTATAACAATAATATTCAACCTAAGACAACCTATTGAAACAAGTCAAAGAGGAGTTATGGCTGGACAATTAAACTATATAGTATAATACTATGGTACTATAATAGGGCTGCACGATATATCGAAAACATTTTACTTAGGCCCCGTCCACACGTAGCCGGATATCTGCTAAACCGCAGATATTTTTCTTCATTTGCACCTGTCATCCACATGGCAACGCACCATAAACAAATATTTATAAAAACTCCGGGCAAAGTGGAGATTTTTGAAAACTCTGTTTATGCATTTGCGTGTAGACAGAGATAACCGGAGTTTTGCGTTTTTTCACGTCACAGTCTGCCCCCAAAACAACAACAAACAACACGTGCGACCTCTGATCACTGAAGCATGGATCTTACTGCCTTAAAAACTGTTCACGTAACAGCGATCCTCACTCCACATCAGAGAGCAGCAAAGTGATCAGGGGACTCACGCTTGAAAACCAAAACAGGAGCAAAACCAGGACTAAACCGGGACTAAACCGCTACTAAACCGTTACACTACCGCAGTGTGTAACAAGTTGAAATCAGCCTCTGGGCCAGTATTTGCTAAAATGGAAAATGTTCAGTATTTAGTGCTGAAATGAGTAGATTGAACTATGCAGGAATAAAATATACACAACTTAAAAATACAAACGAGTAACAAGTCCATTTAGAATCATAGGGCAATTAAAAAGGTGATTCATACAGTATGTACTCCATTATGCTGTAGTATAATGATATAATGGTAAAGGCTGGAGCTACATACTTGTTCTTCTTTGTCTGTATGCATGTGAGACAGAGGAGAACCTGAGGCTAAAAGCTCCAAATAAATGAGTTGGCTCACACTAATTGAGCAGTAATCATGACGTGCCATTTGTTTCTGTTGAAGAAACATCATTTGCTGATAAACATTTTTCTAATCACAGCTGCTGCAGGCTCCGTTTCCCTGTTTAGTGCCAAGGTGACCCCAACAAAACACCAAATAATGTGACATGAAATAGGGACGCTGCCACAAGCAATGCATCGGTTTGTCACGCTTTTGCATTACGAGGAAATGATGAGCGCTGTTTTGAAAATAAATCCAGCACAAGTACTATTAAAACAGTGTGAGCTAATCAATAGTTTCCTCATTATGCGTGTATGTCACAGCTAACAGGGGGATTGGTTTGTGAAAGGAAAGAGGGCACGCCTCTGCTAACCGTTTTCTATTGTGATTATGTGTGGGGGCACTGCTCATAAAACTTGTCCTGACAATTTAATTGATCGCAGCAGGAGGTATAATAGATGCTTTACACAAACAGGGAGGTATATCAAGGGGCCATTATGGCTTGATTTAATTACAAAGCGTAATCAAATTAGAGCTGAAGAAGAAACAAGTCTTATTAGAAAACCCCCTCTGTCCCAGGGTCGGACAACTTTGCAAATTAAGTACTTAAGAAACGTATAAATGCTTCCAATATGGAGCCAGCCATCTCGAGATGCAGACCCCTTTGGCCTCAGGAGACATCCGAAAGAGATGCGAGCCACCTCAGCTGCATATGAAATGCAACTTTATATGAAGATAAAATAGGTCATATGAAAGAAAAAGTATCTCTGCCACTTAAACACTTTTGACGGACAGGCAGACATCACATTAATAGTAATTCATTAACCAATTGGTCATGCTTATGCCCATTTTGACTACAGGAGGAAAACCATGAACCAACTCCATAAATTGATCAAACTTCCCTGAACAACTCGCTCGTTACATTTTCAAAGCTATAGAATATAGTTCAATTAAAATTTAAATAAATACACACATAATCCATACATAATCAGTAATTTTAATCAAATTCAATTGCATGGACAACCTGGACCACACTTTAGAAATCAAGAAAAAGTTTTTGGATGGTTGTATGGATCTTATTTCAGTAGATCAACTGTTGTACCTCTGTATTCACAGCAAGTAACGAAAAACCTCATTCAAAAACGCACAAGCCAATATCTGAATCCATTCACACTGCTGGCTCCAGCCTTCACCTGTCCACCTTTTATGTATACCTCTTTGAATAACCAGATTTTGGGTGAAATCCTGTCTAAACAAGCCAGAGGTGCAGAAGCCAGTCAGCACACTGCATCAGACATCTCTATTATAGAAGCAGTTGGGGTGCAGCGATCCCTAGCTGCTCGGAGCATTTTGGATTTAGCTCACCAGCAAATGTGAAATGTCATTAAGTGTGCTTCTCTCCACACATAAGCACTCGCACGCATTCTGACGTTCATAGACTTTACTGTCCCTAACAGGATGCACTTCGACAGTCAGTAATGAAAGTGTCTCATTCCAAAGTCCAATCAAAAGCTCATCAATCACGCGGCTTGCATCTAAAAAACCTTCACGCTCCCAGCATTTCAGAGGGAGGTGGAGCTGCAGCCGAAAATGTAATCGTGTGCTATCAGCGAGTAACAGGCTAAAGAGGGATATCAACTAAACAAGTGAAGCTTATCATTACAGCAGTGTATTAAAAGTATTTTCCTTTTTTATGAGGTGAGACGGAGACGAGATATGGCTGCAGGGGACAACAGAAAAAAGGAAGGATTAAAATGCTCTCAATAAACATGGTTTTAAGGCAAGGTCTCAACAAAAATGAGAAAAACTACTCTACAGTTAAGAGGAACACAAGGTCAGAATTACTTTTTGACAGCTTTTTGGTGTTTTTTGTATCCAGTGGTATATGGATTGTTTATTAAATTGAAAAACTGTAAAACTTTCAACCGTAAAAGTAGTGGCTCTTAAGTACTTTTTTGGCTTCAATGTGGAGTATTATGAATGGGTGTTTACTTTAACGCTATTTGCAAAACATATTGGAGAAAACCTGGCTGTGGTGCAAAAGCAGAACTTCACGTGCAGAGCCTGCTTATGTTGACTTCACACCAGCGATTGTGCAAAAATAGGAGGCGACGGTAACCATGTCACATCTCGCCAAAATAACAACTTTAAATTGGCAGCAATAAATGAGCAAGAGGCATCAGGAGTGAAAAATGAACAAGTTAAAAGACAAAAAAACTACGCCTGACTAATCACAGATGGCCCAACGGCAGGGAATAAACTTTGCTTTATTGCAGCAATTATTCACGTAATGTCAACTTCAATAGACGTTCAGCTGTAGTTTGTTGACTGTACTTAAGATAATGATACACACAAAAGTAGCATATCATGAAAAAGTTAAATATTTGAATCAGTCATTTTGGAGATTTCTTTCACAATATTCATGTTTTGACATTTATAGTTTTTCACTTGAAAATGTGAACACTATATCATTGAGTTAAGAGTCAGAAAAGATGTAAAATGGAACAAGCTGCAAACTATTGGACAATACCTTTGAAAGGAATGAAGTTGGCCCATGGATTATAACAATACATTAGTTGAGCCATTATTAAAATTTAAAAAACTGAAATGAAAAGGAAGAAAAACATTGAAATGGTTGTTTATGCTTATCTACAATGCAAAGAAATCTAGTGCATTCAGTACACAGTGTGCTTTCAATGTAATCAAAAAGACAAAAAATTTCCATTGCATCAGTTATCATCAAACCAATATAAGTCTCTTCCACTTTCCGCTTTCCTTTCTGATGCTGAATTATTAACATTTGTATCTGAAATGTAGAAGGCTGCTCATATATTAAGTATAACCTCACTAAGGCTGTTATGGTCGTGGAGTGCAGAAATGTCTTTTCAGCGAAGCGTCCCTCATTCCCGAAACAGAGATCAGTCACCTTGGCCAGTTCTCTCTCGCTAAATGATGCTTTTATATTTATGGCATTGTGCATATTCTTGTCCCACTCGAGCGGCAGGTATTCTGATAAGGCGTCTTAGCCAAACATCACCTGCTGTATGCCTCCCCCTCCTTTGTCTATTCTAAGTAGCACAGAGCAGTGTTTAGAAGAGAAAACACTCCCTCCGTAACACCAGGGGATGCTGAAATTGCTTTTATTAATCAGAGCAGTGATAATGAGCGGTGAATAATAACAATGTGTGCAGGCCTGCGAGATACAATCCTAGGAAAGAAAGGGAGGGGGGAAAAAAGGCAGATTTCTCTTGAGATGGGTTTATCTGAGATTTATAGATTTGAATGTTTCCAAGGTGCGTCCCAGCAGTGCACTGTGGGTATTTCTACCACTGACCGTATCCTTCAAAGATCTGCCATCTGCTGCAGTCGCTTACATGGAAAGTCTGCTTTAGGAAGGAATGAAAATGGCTAGTGAAAAGATTGAGGTATGTTAATAGTGTGACAGTACAGCAAAATCAAAAGATCCAAATCCGACTGTTTTGTTTTCTCATTACATACACGTGTGTCTTGGAGTATGTTACCTTACTCACTGATGCTGTACTTTTGTGATTCTCATGGAAAGAGTGTGCTGCAATAAATACTCCTGTCTCACGTCCCGGCCTTCCTCTGCAGAGTTTGTACGAGTTTCCTCCAGGGGCTTCCGTTTCCCCCACCACCCTTGGTCACTTGGCCCCTATCTCAATGACGAGGGAAAACTGACTATATGTAAAACATATTAGGAAATGCAATCACATCAACATGGAGACAAGTGTGTGAAGGTTCATGCATCAACAAGTTGCATAGTGAATCGTATAAATGAAAAAACTAGTATATTTTTCAATCTTTTCTAATATGGTAGGGATAAACAAAGTAGGTTCAAAAACAAATGGTGGGGATTTCTGATGAGCTCGACAGTTGCAGACAACAGCGGATGTTCCCATGAAAAAGTCAAAGACCAAACATTGTGCTTCCCATAGGACTAACACAGTCTCAATAACTATAGGCCACACTGGAATTGTTGAGATTCAGCTCAATCTTGTACTCGTGTGCCTAGTATCAGCACAGATTATGATAATACACAATTATCACCTTCTATTGTAAATGTTTACGATCAAGTAAAGTTATTTACAGTCTTTACACATCAATCTGCATTAAAGAAAGGAGTCTTTTGAGAGACAAGCACTGGTAAGACCCGCCCATATGCAGCTTCCTTATTGGTTTAAATCAGTGTTTCTCAAACTGGGGTACGCGTACCACTAGGGGTACGCCAAAGAATCTGTGAAAAAAAAAAAAATCTGTTTTACCAGGGAAGTCCCTTTGAGATTTACTCATTGACAGCCATGGATGTCATTTGAGGACAACATTGTTTTTCAATCTTTTCCTGTCTGTGTCCCCTGTATCATACAGTCTGGGGTTTGGCTGTAGACAGTATTTTATTAAGCCAGCAGGTGGCAGCAGAACTCCCTGGTTTGGTCAAAGATCACTCTGAGCACTCTGAGCAGGAGAGACAGAGGTGAAGCAGACATGGAGTAATATAGTCAGGGTCAGGCTACATTTGGAGGCAGTTTGAGCAGTAAATGTGTCTCCAGAGCTGACAGAGACCATGTGGAGGGTCCTAGCAGCAGACCATGTGGAGGGTCAGAGCAGCAGACCAGCGGAGCACCTCAAAAAAGCCACAGAAAAGTGGACTATTGCTAAAATTATCACTGAGTCCACACCAGGAGCCAGCAGCAAAGTCCAGATATGGTCACAGCGCACGCCGGACTAAACAGATGCTCTGCAGATGTAACCACACAAAAACACACAAACACGTGCATAAACGCACATACATGCGCGCCCAAACACACAAAGACACACAGGAGTATTCTATTGCACTTATACTATAAGTATTCACTTTGATTTATTGTCATGTATAGTGTTTATTATTGTAATTTTGTTATTCTTTGATTTACTCTTATTGACATAAATATAGCGCCACCTTATGGATGAATACTGGCTATTCTATCTGGCATAGTTTTTCATGGGCTCTACTTTCAATATGTACATTTTGACATTTTTTGGATGAGTACATTTTCAAATATTTGAGCAACACTATGTGGATGTGAGTGTGTGTGCCATAAAACTTATTATTTTACATTAAAAACACTTTCTCAAAACGTGTTGCTGTTTTCTAACATGTAAGATCCTGGACATGTTTGAGGAGATGCTAAATAGTTTTACAATCACTTTTCTGTAGGTTCGTCTGTTTTCACAAAAACCTAATTTTCTAATTTTTTTGTCTAAGACTGGTGCTTTTTGTCACACTCCCCTCTTTTCGACTGGAGATCACAGGAGAACGAAACAAACTAAGAACAAACTTCTTTTTGCTGCTGAAAGTAGACAGTCCTGTCTTTCAGACTCTGGTTTCATATTTTTCATAGCACACAATATTCTGTGAGTCTTAAAAATCAGTGAAGTCATCAAAAAATGGCTAGCAGTCAATGAGAACCTCTTTTTCGTGTACAAAAATTACATACAATTACAGATGATAAAACAGTCACATACAGATGATAAAATAGTCACATACAGATTATACAACAGTAACACACAATTTCATAAAATTACGGATTATAAAAACAGTTACATTTCACTGAAGATGTCTCAATCTGGATCTAAAAGCATTCAAGGAAATAAGATCAGATCATTTCTAGTCTTTTTGCAACACGTTCCAGAAGGAGCAGCAAAAACAAAAGTTTTTTTTCCCAGTTCTGTGCAAAAGGAACAGAGAGCAACAAAAGATCATTTGATCCAAACCATATGAACATGTCTCTGTGAGTAAACGACAGATGTAAGAGGGCAGCAGAACAAGCCTTAGAAACTAAAGTGCACCAGTGTCCAAACATTCTGTGGACAAAGATCCCACTCCAGAATATCACTCACAGTGAGGCTTTGCAGTTCGCAATGAATGAAACATTTAAAACATTTTTTTTTCCTATATTTAAGCGCAGTCATACTGTTGAAACTGTGTAAAATATTACATTAAATATACTTCTTTAGGAATGAAACCTCTGCCTTGTTATTGATGAATACTTTGGCTTACTATGAAAATTGCAAAGGTTCTTCCATTATATAAAAATGGGGACAAGCACATTTTTACAAATTATAGACCAGTTTCTCTGCTTCCGCAATTTTCAAAAATTCTCGAAAAATTATATGATAACAGATTAGAGTGCTTTATAGAAAAATGTGACATATTAAATCAGGGACAATATGGATTTCGCAGAAAGAGATCAACAACCATGGCAATTATTGAAGCTGTGGAAGAGATTAACAATGCATTAGACAAAAAAAGTATGCAATGGGCATATTTATTGATTTAAAGAAAGCTTTTGACACAATTAATCATTCACTATTGTTAAAAAAACTGGAAACATACGGAATTAGGGGAGTTGCTCTTAACTGGATGCAAAGCTATTTGTTGGAGAGAATGCAATTTGTAAAAATGGGCGAGCAAACATCGAGCTGTTTGGAAATTTCTTGTGGAGTGCCTCAAGGTTCAATTTTGGGTCCAAAATTATTTAACTTGTATATAAATGATATATTTAGGAATTCAAAATTGTTGAAAATGATTCTTTTTGCAGATGATACAAACATGTTTTATTCACATGAGAACTATGGCGAACTAATTCGGACAATTAATGAAGAGCTAGAAAAAGTGAAACATTGGATGGACAAGAACAAACTCTCCTTAAATCTAAAAAAAACTAAAGCCATATTGTTTGGAAATCGTAAAGTAGATAAACAAAGACCTGAAATACGGCTAAACATTGATGGAGTACACATTGAAACAGTATCTGAATATACATTTTTAGGGGTGACAATAGACGACAAGCTGTCATGGAAACCACACATAAGACTAACACAGTCAAAAGTAGCAAAAAGTGTTGCAGTTATTAACAAAGTAAAACATGTTCTGGATTTTGATGCTCTCCGCTTACTGTACCACTCACTAATACTACCTTTCTTAACGTATTGTATAGAAATATGGGGCAATAACTATAAAAGTTCTTTGTATTCCCTCTTTATATTACAGAAGCGTGCGGTAAGAACTATACACAAAGTTGGATATTTTGACCACACAAACTTTCTATTTTTAAAATCTGGAATTCTGAAACTCCCTGATTTGGTGACACTACATACAGCTCTTCTGTTATATAAAGCAAATAATAATATGTTACCAGGCAATATACAGAAACTTCTTTGTGAGAATGAAGGAAAGTATAATCTAAGGAGAGGTGGTAAATTCAAAGTCCCGCTGGTGGGATCTACGAGGAAAAGTTGGTGCGTGTCAGTGTGCGGAGTCAAACTCTGGAACAGCCTGGAAAATCATGTAAAAGAATGCAGAACTATGTACATGTTTAAAAAGAAATACAAAGAATGTTTGCTATCTAAGTATGAAAATGAGGAGGTGTAAAAGGTGTATAGTGAGAGGATCCAAGTAACTTATTTGATCATTCATTAGGAAATCTAACACTATATATGAAGGTGCTATCTTCATTTGTGTGTATTTGGGTGTATTTGTAGTATGTGTATTTGTAATATGTATTTATAGAACATATGTGTATACATGCCTCATGTACTGTGTATATGCACTGTGTATATAGGTATGTATGTAATGTTTAGGTATGTTTGCGAGCATATGGTATATGTGAGTATATATATCTATATAGGAATATGTATATTGTATCTTAAATGTCTTTTTTTCTGAAAATAACTATGAAATGGTGTTGTGAA
This sequence comes from Knipowitschia caucasica, assembly GCA_964034765.1. Classification (NCBI taxonomy): domain Eukaryota; kingdom Metazoa; phylum Chordata; class Actinopteri; order Gobiiformes; family Gobiidae; genus Knipowitschia; species Knipowitschia caucasica. Next base: position 30,306,920 of record OZ035835.1, read on the forward strand.
GGTTCACTGAAGGAGCTGGTGGCATGGTGGTGTGCGATGACGGCATGGTGACGGAGGTGTGGTGGCTCTTGCTGGTCCAGGATGCGGAGGGGCACTGGTGTGGTGACGGCCTGGTGATGTGGTAGGGCTTACATGCAGGTGTCACTGTCTTCTCCCACTACACACTGCCACGAATGGATATGATTTGTATATGTTAATAGTTTGAATATAAACACTAATGCTATCAATTTGACCAAGTGAAAATACTCCATTGTCTGGTAAAAGGGAAAAATGAAATTATAGTAATAATGATTATAATAATTAAAATAATAATAATGATAATAATAATAATAATAATAACAAAAAGAGGAATATAAATAAATAAATAAACAAATGAAGTCGGCTGAACGTGGCCTGAGACCTGTGGGATAGGGTGTGTGCAGTTCTGGCTCGATGCCTTGGTGCGTTGCTGGTTGTTGCTGCTCTGGTGCCTGCTGTGACGGGATTGGCTGGGGTCACTGTGCTGCTTGTTGCCGTGTTGTTATGCATGACTTTGCTACTGGCTCCGGACACACAGGGGTAAGTGTGATGTGCACAGGGGTGGGAACTTATAAGATTTTTTTTCTTCCTCCCACTCCTTTTCGAGTTTGAATGATGTCAATATTGTATCTGTAAATGGTTGATTTGATGTACATGAACTCGAAATAAATAAACACTCAACTCAACTCAACTCAACTATGCTACTGTGTGGTGTGGCCATTTGTGGTGGTACTTGGAGAGGCAAGTATTTTCTGAGGGGGTACTTGGTGTTAAAAGTTTGAGAACCACTGGTTTAAATTAATTCAAATCATTGACGCCTCTCATCATTGGTTTAAAAATCCTCCTCTGGCATAACTTACTAATCATAGTCAAGGGGAGGGACCATTTTAAATATATGTTTGTTGAAAAGTTCTTACTGCAAAAATGTGTACAGTGTGCCAGATTCAGAAATAAATGTTCTATTTAAATAAATAAAGGGGGGCAAGTCAAATTCAAATGGTTCACTATGTCTTCATTGGTGCTCCTCAAGTCTTAAAGCACAATGTATTTCTTCCTCCACCTTGTCAGACAACGACGATCAGATAAGACAGAGAGAATTAACAGCATTAACGCACTTGAGGTATTGAGGCACCAGGATCAAGTGGGACAGCATCGCAAAGCTTTACATCTCCCAGCTCAAAGACAACACTGTGTATTTCGTGCATTGCCTCACAGTTTAGTGTGACGCGGGAGCCACATATTTGATATTTTTATAGGCATTTTAAGGTGAGGTGTCAAAAGAAAACTTGCTGTTAAGTCACCTTCAAAGAAACGCCCCGGTGCCAAGGAATTACAAAGCTATAATGGTTTCTCAAAGATGGGGGCGGCAGTCTTTCTATTATTCTTTAAAACGTGGAGCAATGGCTTTTTATGAGTGGGGAAAAACGGGTCAGGGGAGAGAGCGCCATGGCCCTGAGCGCATTGTGTCTTATCCCTCTCCATTTCCAACCACCTTGTCCCTGAATAATGGGCAGAGCTCGTCGCTGCCCCCAGAGGCTAATGGCTTCTCGTGGTGGAGAAATCAACACAGAAATACCTCCATGGGTAATCCTGCCTCTTTAACCGGCTACATTTCGACGTGACCAATCCCACTGCGTTCAAAATACAGAAATAGATGATTTGGCCCCTGTGGGATACGCGCTTTAATATTCACAAACGAAATGATCTTCCCACTTCGGAAATATTCCAAGATAAACGCTTTTTGTTGAAGCAATTCTGTTTTTGAGAAATTGCCAGAGCCACATGGATGTCACAGAAAACAGCATATTTTGTTGCCATAGCGTAAGGCCAAACACAGTTCAGACTAGCCATTATGCAAAGCAGGGTAGAACATTAGGAATAAAACAATGCCAAATAGTATTTTTATATCCTAATTTCCAAGTTGTAATAAATGCCAGTAGAAGATATTGAGGTGAGGAATGAGAATGTGAAATATCAAGATGGAGCAGGGTGCATTGGACGTATGAATAAATGATCGTATAACTTTCTTAAAATAGAGTTGTGAAACCACATGGGCCTGCCTTTGTATTGTTCAGTTGAAATTCCCCGCACATATGCATACGGAAACATAAAGAGTGTATAAACGGAAGTCTAACCCTTGCTTCAAACACTTTTCAGATCATGAATTATTAAAGCGCCTCTGGTGAAACTCTTCAGACTCTCGTGAGTTGTACCGCAACCTCTTCGTAAAAAAAAAAAAAAAAAAAATCCTTTAGAAAGAACATTAGAGATACTTTTAAACACACAAGTGGAATGTAATTTGACAGATTCGCTAAAAAGGTCAATAAGGTCTAATTACATCTGATAAATATCACGAGCAATCAGCGCAGAGATTGGAGGAGATGTGAAAAAAGGCTCTCAGGGGACGAGGAGGATATTTTTATTTTTACTTACGACATCCAAGGAGCGTATTCTCGTTGCTGACAGATGAAGCCAGTGACGGTTGCATTTGTATTTGTTTTTTCTTCATCATGGGGACGATTTGAAGGTGAATAAACAGTTCATGTTATGTGTACACAACAAGGAATATTTTTGGTGTTCAAAGAGCTGAGGATCAAATAGACTCAGAATTTCACTTGCACAGTCCTATGTTTGTTCATTATTAATATGCCAAAATTTGTCACTGTACACCACATTTCTGAAAATGTTTGTAGCGGGGTATTATAATGAACTACACTTAAATACATTGTACCTCAGCTAGCATTATCAGTGCCAGATCCAAAAGTATATGTGAAGGCTGATGCTCGTGGCACGGCTGCTAGCACCACATTCTAAAGCCACATTTATCAATGAAGACATTTTTAAAACGTCGATGCTTATTCACTGATCCCAAAGAAAATACAAAACATGCATCTGAAAACTAGTGACACCAATTGATGAGAGCAAAGAACTATCAGTCATCTAAATATTTTATTTTTTGGGCTTGAAAGTAAGGTATCCAAGCCTTAATTCAAAATGTATCTTTGAAAGAATCTACTAATCCATTCCATCCAACACATTTCAAACTTTTACATTAACTTGCTCATCACAAAGCATTATTATGGACAATTTTGTACGGGCGGTCTCCTAGGCTTGTGAATAATTGTAAAAAGCAGAGAAGCGCTGCTCATCGACCCCTCGAGCGGTGGGCTTTAGAGTGGGCAGATCAGACAGAATGCCTTTAATTCCACTTAGGAACCATTTCAACATGTAATCCATCTGAGCCACATCTGCCAATCCAGATTACAAAGACCTGTTTACATGAAAGAAACCAATGGGATGGAACTCTTTCCTTGAGCTAGTTCTAAATTTAATCTCAAACAAACAAGGGTCAAACAGGTAATTTTGATTTCTGGTTTATTTTTGTGCATCTCTGTGGGGTTGACTGCATGAGTGGTGAGAATTCAAAGCGATCGTGAGTTAGCAGATTAATTATTGGGTTTCACTGTTGCTTCATTAGCAGGGAGTCTGAATCATAAGAGATGGAGGAGAGAATAAAGGAGATCCTAAAACAACCCCGCTTCCGAGATATTATGACTACGTGCAACTTCCTGTCAGAAAATCATTATGAATAGATGAGAAATTGCACACAGTCCTTTGTAAAATACATGAATGCATTAGAAATATGAAAAGAATAGTTAATAGACACTCAGAAATAAAATTAGGGTTCAACTTAGTGCAGCAACTTCACAATGAAATGAAGGCAATCTCTATAACTAAGACAAATTGTTTACCTCCATGGATATTTCGTTGCTTTATGTTCCACAGTATGAGATAAAACATATTTCAAATACTCACTAGAGGTGTTTTTGTGCTAAAAAGCTGTCCTTACTTTCTCTTTTCACCACTGTTATTTTTTTAAAAGTTTTTTCTTGACAAAGAAGTTTGCCTCAGGACTTTTATCTCTTTGCTTAAAGCTATAGGGTACCTAACTTTTCCATAAATAATCCATGTATTGGGAAAAGAAAATGTGACCAAATCAGACTGCAACATGCTGTCTGTTGTGCATACTAAACAGCCATGTAAGTCTAAAATTGATGTTTTAGATGTAGAGGTTTACAACATTTTGTTTTTTTTAAACACAGGTAAGTGTGACACCATCCTGCTGATCTAGGGATGGTCATTTAATATTGCTGCATTATGGTCCATGTCCATAAAGACAGCGATAGTCTTATTATTTCTATTTAAATATAATGTGGCTATAAGAAATACATGGAATCTAAACCTGGATACTAGTGAGACAAGAACACTACTGTGTTTGTGCATGTGTGTGAACAACATTACATTTTACTTATTGAAGCAGTTTATAACGCAATCAAAATAAAATCAAATGAACGACGGAGGGTTCATCGCCGAGATGATTTGACTTTGTGTAACTTTTCTAACTGGAGGCTTAAATAAAAACACCAGAATTAGGTTAGATGTGGTTGCCGTGGCCCCTACAAAAGCAGAGCTGGAAGAATAATAGTCTAATAGCGTGGTGAATGTGTTTGGTCTGAAACTAAAACATCTAATTTTGCAATCTGCCGTTCACTGGTGTGTGGGTGGTCATTTCTCTGGGGCCAAATAATCCAACTACGGTAAGCCTTGTGGGGTCAATTTCACACTCAAGCCCGCTCTAATGTCTACAAACACATACAAATTCACACAGTGCCTATAAGCCCACACAGTCACCGGCTCGAAGCGAAACAGGTGGATTTAATGCCCGCCATCTCATCTTTCACAGCAGAAGCACAACGAGAAGACTGGGAAAAGATATTGCTTTCATATAATTCCTTTGATAATACAATAAAACGGAGCGGAAATGAAATAAAAGTTCCAGAGAAGTGCTTCTAACAGCAATAATGTTGATCCCCCATCCACCTGGTTTACTAAAGAGCCTAATGCCCCAGCTAAATGCCTGACAAATTGTGCCAAGTGTTTTAGACCACAAAATGACCAGTGCAGATTGTTTACAGCAGGTTTAATGGACTCCTCCTGCTTTATTGCATCATATAACCACAAATCTATAGGTATAGGTTAGAAAGTGGCACAATGTGATAGAGAGGGTACCTGGCAAGGAATCAAATAATGGATTAGTCCTTCACCCTTAGAAAGCAAAATAAATAAAACTCTGGTGGAAGTATAGTTGTGTGACCAATTGACACCCCTCATATCAATCTAAAGATACATCTGGACCCCAAATAGTGAATCACACACAAGTGCCCCGGACCGCACTTTGGGAAGTACTCATTTAAACTAGGGATGTAAATCGGTGACCGTTTAACCGGTGGTTGACCGTCACAGCGTTAACCAGAGGTGTGGACTCGAGTCATGTGACTTGGACTCGAGTCAGACTCGAGTCATGATTTTGATGACTTTAGACTCGACTTGACCAAATATAAAAAGACTTGCAACTCGACTTGGACTTTAACATCAATGACTCTGACTTTCACTTGGACTTGCGCCAATTGACTTGTAAAGACTTGCGTAACCCGGGCCATTTTTACCTTTCTCCGCATCTCTCTTTCTATCGCCGTCTCTGAAGAAACAAAGCCTCGCGGTAGTTGTAGCGCTCGCGAGAGAGTTCGAACGTGAGTTCCCCGCAGTTCGCGCAGTAACACTTCCCTAAACAAGCGCACTGCATTCACCGGTGGGTGTGTTGTCGTAGGGGAGCTGGAAATGAGCGAGCTGCAGATATTTATCGCGACCTAACGTCATACTTTGTTCTACAAACCGTAATTGATATGCTTTCACTACAGGCGCCTCATACAATTGAATCGACGCAGTTGTCACACTGTGTGCCGTGTTTTAAAGAGGAACTGGTGAGTCAAACTAGCGCTAGCCTGCGCTGCTCTGTTGGCTCTTTCTTATATTTTTCTGTGTGGGCGCAGAGGCCTATTATGAGTATGTTTTTGCTGTGCTCCTCCTGCTAAAGTTTGCATACATTAGATAGTTGTTTTGATTATGTGCACTAAGCTAGATTAATATTTGCACTATTGTTTATGGTGCATTGATATGAGAATCAGTGCTTTGACTGATTGAATTAATTTATATGAGACATTTTATTATGTAATGATATATTGGTAATTATGAGATATTACTAATGCTGGTCCAGTTCATACAGGCCGGGGTCCTTCCCCTCCATTGGTCCCTTCAGTCCTTTGGAACAATAACCACTACGGACATTAAACTGATTATATAGATACAGGTCCTAGCCCAATACTCATATTCATATATGCTGCACTTGCTACTTCCCATTAAAAACCCCAAAGATAAAAAGTATGTTGACACGGACTGCTCTGATTTTATGTGTGGTCTGTGCATGTGTAACTGAGCCTGCATCTGGCACAACATCCAATTAGATCACGTAGATAGTTTTGATTTATCAGCAGCCAACGACATGGAACAAACTGTTAGTCCATGGGTCAGAGACCAACGAGAATGCACCAGCAAAATGATTCCTAACATTATTTTGTTTGCCTACAAAAGTACGTGGAGACCAACAAGAAACAAATCGCGGTCAAAAAGACTCGAGAGGACTCGAAAGTCAAACCGTAGGACTTGGGACTGACTTGAGATTTGTTGGCCTTTGACTTGGACTCAACTCGGGACTTGCCTGTCTTGACTCGTGACTTGACTCGGGACTTGAGGGCAATGAATTGAGACTGACTTGTGACTTGCTAAACAATGACTTTGTCCCACCTCTGGCGTTAACCGGTCAAAGCTGTCGGTTAAAAAAGAGAAAAAGGGGAGAGGGGAGGTCTCTTCATAACGCTATTTTAAGCCCTCTTTGCACGATGTGACGAGCGGGTCCGTATCGAGCTGTGTGCGCAAATATATCGGTAAACTCCGGGCCGACTCTCACGCCGCACGTGCCACATATACACGCACGCACAGACACACACGCACACACACACACTTTCCCCCCCTCCATTGATACGTAACATCCACACGTAACATCCACATGTTACATCCACGCGTAACATCCCCTCTGTTACCGCCTGCTAGTTTCACACTGGTGCGGGCAGAACTACATTGGAGCTTATATTTATACACAAATACATATACACACACACATACCGGTCTGTCGCGCTCCTCTGTGTCACAGAGCCCAAAGGATCCTCGCAAATACGCGGCTTCAGTCAAACCACATGAAACATGTCTGTGCTGACAGCTCCACACACATCACTTATAAACTTTAGCAGAGACCTGCGAGACGCGGCTCGTCACTCGCTGCTCTGACCATGTGGACGAGCCGTCTTTTGCTTAAAAATGCTTTAACCCGCTGCACAGAAGAATGGGAAGATTAAAAAAGCAGTTTTCTGTGCGCAAAGGTGCCGAAGCTGTTGTGGGTTTTGGTGCCGTTATCTCAGCTCTGATCTAGTAGAACGCAGAGCTGCACTTATGGAAAGTATGCGGCTCGAAATGGCTGTTATTTCAAAGAACGTGGACTATTTTAAACTACGCGGTTAACCGGTTTCAACCGGTTAATGAGGCTCGGTGGTCGGTCATGAAAATTCATAGTTTTTTACATCCCTAGATTAAACATTAGAAAACTATAAAAGACCAAATACAGAAAGATATGATTGAACATGGTTTGAACAAAAAAATTTACCTAATGCCAAAAAATATTTCTTTAGGGACGAAAGGAGCAGAATTGCTTCAAGCTCCTGAAATTACAGTGTTTACATTTTTAATAATTAACTAATTAATGTTTTCAATTTTAGTTGTTGCAGTCAAATAATTGTGTGAAAGTTGGAAATAGGATAATTTGCCCTTTTTGTAGTGATTTAATGAAAAGTAGTGTTTCCATAAATCACCAAAAATAAACCAAGCACCTCCTGTGTCTGCAGCCTCACCAATATTCTCTACGGGGAGATCTATGAGCATCTTCTTTGTCAGAGAGGAGGTATTGTGTGTGAATGAGGCGGTTATGAAGCCCCGGTGGATCTTATATCACTGGATACATTGAAATGACATCGTGCGGCGTAGACCAGACATCAAAGTGCCTCACAGCTGAGGGACCATCTGCCTCCCCATGTACTCACTGCATATGCAAGCTCCAATATGCTGCTGGTAAATATTTCACCTTTCCACCAAATCATAAAGTCTGAATCTTTAATTTATCATTACTTTTGAAGTATAAAACAGTATTACACATTCCACTACTCAAGGCCGAAGATGGACTCTCTCATAACTCTCAGTAAACCAGTTGTGTGGCTCACCCCTCCCTCTACATGTCTGCCTCTCTCTCCTTTAGTCTACGGTGGTCTTCCCCTCCACCCACATTCAGCCAGCCTTGATGTTTATTCATCGAACTGAATTCCTCCATCTGTGAGATAATAAAAGACTGATTGATAAAAACTGATTGTATAAGTAGAACTTTGGTCAAATAATGCATATTAATCAATATTTCCCATTTTATAAATATGTATCAAGTTCAAAAAGTTTAGTCTTTATTTGAAAGGTACCGTGCACAGCAAGATTAAGCTCAAAGACATGTTCTGCACCAGATTATAGCTACACAGATAATTTCCCTCTGCAGTCCCCGATTACATGAAAAAAAAGCCTCAACTTTAGCAACAATTTCACATTTATCATTATGAGAGATTTGTATTTGTATTTGATCTCCATTAGCTGTAACAAGTACAGCTATTCTTCTACAGCTAGTCAGTTCAAAGATGATCCAGAGATGATGCCTTTATGATGCCTCTACTTAAACAGATTTTTTTCACTGCTAATAAGTTAAAGTAAGGTAAAATATTGTCCTTAGATCCTCAAACCAATGCCAACATGACCTGGTTTGCCCATATAAAGTATTTTGTCAAGCTCAATCTTTTTGTGTTGTAGTCTCTATAAAGACCACCTTCCCCTTCATAACCACTTGGCTGAAACTTTGCTGAGGTAAAAAGCCAGATTCTGAGTCCAGCTAAAACATGCTAATGTGGTCATTACTTTGAGAAGTCTGACAGAAAGAGTTTCTGGATGATGAATTAAACAATGTGGACCTCATGTAGCTGCAGTGGAGATGACCCCTCAAGCGATACAAAAGAGCTAAGGGGTCAGATGTTCATTCCCAGTTCAATTTCTCTGCTTCTTTTCACAAAGATGGGTGAAATGTCGAGTACAAAGTCTTATGTTTTAATCAGAATGAAGCAGCGTAGGCTTAATGTGGCCTGGCAAAAGTCGGGGTACTTTTAATTGGAAGGAGGCTGAAACTCATTTCCTTTTTAATTCCAAAAGATTCTGAGGATTTGTTTCATGTGAATATAACTTTAACCTGTAATCACTGGGTTCATGTTCGACATGACAATCATATTTTGCAGGAAAATGGATAATTCCATGAAAATTGATGCATCGATGCAGACACTACATGACAGTTCAAAATGTAGTCTATTTTACGCCCCAATTGGCAACACACTAATCTCAATTCTAAATTAACCATATTTTCATTCTAGTGTTTCGCTAAATTTGAAAAATAAATAAGCACATTACTGACACATGATTGGCTGAGATGGTAACAGGGGGAAAAACAAGGCCTTGAATATCGCAGCATGAAATCCAGCACTGATCGCTGTGTTATTGGATCAAAATGAATTTTAAAGTAGTCTAGGCTTTACCAAAATCCCACAACTGCTTACATTTAAATCTACTTTTCCTCCGAAACAATATCATGACCCAACTTCCTCTGCTGCTGCACTTTGCGTTATTATAGTCATTATTCACTGCATGCACGTCTAAAGGGAGCTGATAAAATAATATGAAAAATCAAGTGAGCCGCTTTCTTGCAAGGTCTTTTGACGTTGTGTATTCACTCTTACGGCAAAGTTATTGCACAAACATAATACAGGTTATGTTTATAACTCCAGGAAGACAAAAAGAAAAAGAACGACTGATAATCATTTAGATGGGAAGGTCTCTGTGAAGTTTTCAGACAGCAACATTTGCATATATACTGATATTTTTTAAGACCTGGAAAAGTCTCCAAAAGGAAAATGTATGGAACTAATGCAAAACAAATACATACATGAAAAAAATCAGAATAGTTATAAACAATTACAAAGTTACAATAATATAAATGTTTTAATTCTGAAGTGTTTTGACTCATGTTGAGATGTTGTGTGGACTGTTTTGGGATTTTCACCATGAGGAAGACCGGAACGTGTCAAAATAAAAGGGTCAAAACAAAATTTCAATTTTCAAATGAAGTCCTCTAAAATCACAGAGCAGCACACCACAGTGAATTTCTTTATAATGGACTACAGCAAGCTTTTCATCCAAGTCGAGCAATAAAAAAATATTTTCAAAACAACCTTACAGAGATAATAGAGGTGTGTGAAACAACGGACCGTCATGAAAGCAATAAAAGTTTCGCTCAGTGGGAGAATGCAAGCTGAGAAATAGAAATGTTTAGAAGCCTTCAATCAATAACATAACACACTAATGACAAACTAAATTAAGAGCAATAATCCATTCGACGTGGTAATATATTGGTGGTAAAAAAGTTGAATTTGGAATACTGTGTAGCGACAGCCCACTTTATGACCATAAAGATATTTCACATGTTTATATCCACTCAATAAAAACCTATATTATTTTAAATCTTGCATCTCCTTGGCTCTTTGGCTCACATTAATCATTCCCTGTCCCTCAGGCCAAGTGGGTGTGGAGGGGTGACAGGAGCCCAGAGAAAACCACAAAAATAATTGGAAGGTCAGATTTGATGATGGCCACTCCAGTGAGAAGTCGGCCTTTAATTGGTGTGGGTGAGTTTTTAAAAAAGGTAAAAAACTATGAAGACAGCCATTAGCGTTACACAGACTGACACAGCCCCGGACGCAGAGACAGAGATTGCTTCCACTTTTGTTTGAATCATGACGGGGACAAATTTAAGCTGAACCTGTATTTCACTTTAATGAGGCGATAACTAAATCATTAAAGTCATGAATGTTGGATTGAAACATTTTAAGATATTTTACATGGGTTGGGAACAGCAGCTGTCAGGGCAATCAGAACATTCTCACATTACGGTATTATTATCATGCTCGGGCCAAAACACACATCATTCAGGAAATTACATTATTAAATTGGTTTTCAAATATTTAAGATTTTGAATGCAAGATTTACACCAAATAGGTCATTCACAGCTCATTATTTTCAGCGGTATACGGCTGACGTCAGTATGAAGTTTAATGTGGTTTGATTTAGTTTTTTTCTATGTTTGAAAATTACCAACTGCAAGTACAGAAATGTGTTTGTAAAGAACTAACTTAGGGCTTAAAAAGACAGAAGAGTCAGCGTGATGTCATGGAAGTACAATTACATTACATATTTCAGGACTGACACAGGAGCTCTTAGACAAAAGGGACAGTCAAATGTTGTTGTGAGAATTCCTGATATTGACATGGATGGACTTAAAAACAGTTTCAGGTTTCTCACGAGGTGCAATGCTGTAACATGGTTAAAAGCTCAAACAAATCCATTTGCATAACACGTCTCTTTAAAGCTGTAAAATGTAGCCCCATGTTTAATCATCACTGTTCTCGAACTACAGAACACTTTCTATATTTAGAGTTTTCTAACTTTGTCCGAACTAATTTGCTTGCATCAGGAACATAAAGTGAATCCTTGGAGCAGTGGTAAATCCCTGCAAAGCCCAGTGATCACCTCAGAGACAGAAGCGGGTGTCTGTGGGAGTGGGAGAGTGTCACCCCAGTGGGACGGCTGCTTTCATCAGCACAGCCCTGCTCTGACCCTGCCTCCTGGGACACATGTGAGCTTAATGAGGGGTGGCTCTGTGTCTCCTGGTGCTATACACACTGCTCCCATTGTGCAGCCTGTCCCGGGTCACCACACCTCCTGAGAGGACAGGACGCAATCTTTGTACTGCTGATGATGGCCTAAGATTTAACAAGGATCAAGCTGTTACTGTACAGTATGTATACTGAATTACTAGAATTTACATGGTAGAGAAAGAAAACACATTATTGAATTCCAAAAACCAGGAAGGGCTGCAGTTAGCATAGGTTCATCTGACTGTACTCCGGTGTTAAATACATCAAACGAGACGTGCATACCTTGGCCTTTTTGTGGCTCAGGACAGAAAAAAATGAATGGGGTGGACCTTTCTTATTAACATTGATCTCAATCCAATCAGACACCAGGACGATCATGTGTAAACATGGCTAATCAGCTATTAGCGTGTAACAAAAAATAAATAAACATTTTATATTTCAACTATCATTAGAGGTCCTTTTTACCACTTCAATTGAGTTTTCTTCTCCATGAAGATTAAACATGCATGCAACAAACTCAGCTCAACATGAATGAAGTAGCTTTGGAACTTGTAAAGAACACCATCACTTCCCTCATACCATGAACTCTGAACCAAATCAAACCACACCTGAGCAATTGGTTTTGGAACAAAACAATGTGGAAAGAAGGTTCAAAATTAGTCACAAACTACACAGCCAAATACTGGCAAAAATATTCATGCAAATCCAACATAGTGCCAGTGAAAAGTGAAGGCATGAAGGCAGCAGGGGGCTACTTGGTGCTCAAATTGCTTTTTGTGGAGACCTGGAAAGAAGCAACCTCAGTGCGATGCCAGGGTCAGACAAGGCTAATTAGTCTGCAGCGGCCCCTCAAATTTCTGCCCTCAGATATTAATGAAGTGATCCATAGGAATTCCATTGGCTACCACCACCTCACTTCTCTCTACTCCCCCCTGCTGTGCGACCACTGTGCCTGGGGAAGGGCAGCCGTGTGCCAGCCTGGGAGCCTGCGTGGTCCCCCCGAGAGCATGACAGGCTGGATGAATGACCAGAGCAGTGGGTGGACGGGGGCAGCAGCTGTGCATGTGTCGCGATGCCAGGAGAGGAGGGTGACAGTGGCCCGGCGCGGTGTCCTACATAAACATAAAAATAATGTTGGTACAGGGGGAGAGGAGTGATATGAAGAATGGATGTCTGGGCTGCTATATTTCATCTATTTCTGCTGCACTGTCACAAGGCTAAAGCGGAAGGAGCCTATTAAGAGACTAGAATGCATGTGGGATGTTTACTGTCACAGTCCCATGTTTGGGCCCTTGTAAGGACAATATCCCCCAATATTCCATAAACAGAAATCTACCACTTCCAAACAGTGAATGTTTTCATGAAAAAAAAAAAAAATACATTTTGTATGTTGTCCTGTAAAATATCTTATTGCAATAATATGGTTAAAGGTTGATGCTCAATATTGTTGATTTCAAACATGTTGGTTGTAGCTTAGTTTTGTCTTTTAAAGGACAACTCACCCTCAAATCCACTTTTTTTTGCTGATAAACGATTTAAATGAGTGTCCAATAGTGTTGTATACATATCCTGGTCATAGTTTTTTCACTTTGGTGCAAATTAGTTGAAAGTTAAACTTTCTGCCTAAAACCGTCTGTGAGGCGCCATCTGCTGGCGACCTGTATTACTACATTTGAATTTTGAATCTGGCGCCAACACTGGCACAGAAGTTGGACCTGACGTCTGCAAGTTGGACCTAACGTCAGCAGCCCCCCGCCCAGAGCAATATAAACGGCCCAGTCTCGTTCACGCCCCCTTCAGTCCTCCAGGCTACGCCCATTTAGAGGAAGATTTGAACAGGAAATGTGAGTGACGTAAGCTCCGAGAAGCGGGGGTGAGAACCACTTTAATGTCCTGTACAAATATGTGTTCATAATGATGATATGAAACACAAAAGGAATAGCTTGCAAAGGAAAAATGCCTAGACATGTTAACAATGACTGGGCAAAAGGTACAAAGCAATGTGGAAATGAGATTCTATTTTTATACTCAGAGATGTCATTTACAATGTGCTGTTGTGTGTGACGAAGGAAATGAAAAGAGGTTTGAAAACATTTGTATATTTTTCTCGTCTCTTTTGGCTCAGGATCTCAGGATCATGATTGGAAAATTAGTAATTCAGTTCAATAATCATTTTGAGAATTGTGAGAACTCTCTATAGTTTATTCTCTCACTTTAGAATTTCAAAAAGGTGATTAGGTCACATCAGCAAAACTGTATTGGGATTATGCTGAATAGAAGAAAGGAGAATTATTGTATCATTAACGGCAACTCTAATCTTAATTATAATACAATACAAGTTGAAATATAAAATCCTTGTCATACTTTAAGTTCATAGAGATTTTGAATGCGTTGTCATTCACAAACTTGTTAAGATTTTGATGACAAGCCTTTTGACAAAACTATTTTCTAAAGTGCTCATTTGAGATTTTACATTCAATATTTCAATTGTATCTATAAAACATTATACAGGAAAATGATATATGCCTTGATGTGATGTTTTGTTTTATAGTTTATAGTTTTACTGCTGTCTGCCCTGACTGTGCCAAATGTGTCGGAGCCGCTGCGGTTTACGGCCGTAGACAGAGGGATGTGCCGCTTCATCAGGCCGTAAAAGTGAAGCCTGTGGGTCAGTCAGGCAAACAGCTTTAACACAGACACAAGTATACCAGAAAGTGCATGTTTTGATTCATGTTGGCTACTGTCTAGGTTGAATTAAAACAATGTATGACGATATTAATATATTTGATTTTCAAATTATAAATGGATGCAGTTATGTATTATTGCAATCATTTTTAATTCAGTTTTAACAGGTTTTGTGGACATTTAGGACAACGCCATCATATCTGCTGTTAATAATATATTCTTTTGTTATGGTACAAGTTTGAAAAAAAATGTTGAACGTAACTTTTTCCGAATGGTTTGAAAGTAAAGTCAAGTGGTTTGCTTGACTTTCACAAATGAATGGTCCACATTAATTCCATTCTCACTTACTTTCTCACCAATTCTTTCACCCAAATAATTGACACTATTCTATGCATTCTAATTCAGGGAATAGGTATCTAATCACTGTAACACAATTAATCCCTAGCAGTCTAACAATATCAAATTTTTGAGAGAATAGTTAAACAAAAGTAAGTAAGTAAATAAGTAATCTTTATTTATATACCGCCTTTCACAGACCAGAGTCACAAAGCAGTTTACAATTGTGGGCATTTGTCCTCTCACTCCACACAGAGATGGGAGCGGGGTCGCCAATACAGGAGGCGCATGCCAGTCGAATTGTAAAAGTTGTTCAATACAGACATTATGACCAGAAGATCTGCTTTTACAAAATGTTGCTCAACTGAAATGGCAAATTTATCACCAAGATTCCAGGATACAAGCAGAGCCCCATTGATGTGTAGGATTTAAATGCAGTGTCTTTAAGAAGCCTGGTAGTATAAAAAACCCGGAAGAAAAGACAGGAGAGATATATCCAGTGTAGGAGGACAATGTTCACGATCAAAGCAGACTAAAGAGCACATGAATATTCATGAGTTCGAACTGATTGTTGCCTAAAGCAACACAAAATATTGAGTATCGAGTAGAGCACTACAGTTAAAGCTAGTATCAAAATGACTCATTTGATCAAATATTGATACGAAAAATAATAAAGTGCACCATGGCTTTTATACAATTTTGACGTGTTGGGTGTAGGAGTGGTCAGCATGGTACCTTAACTTTTGATCAGTTGATCTTGATCTTTCTTTAGCAGTTCTTGTTACATTTTAAACTATATCAGAAGGTACTCTAATATGTAAATTATTAGTATTATTGTTATTATTATAAAATACACTATAAAATCCTTTGTTATTTTTTCAAGGTTTACAGCTGGGTTACCTGAAAACACAATTAACTAATAATAATGAAACACATTGTGTTCAGTTGTATCAATAACCTATCATTTGTATATGCAACATTATATTCAAACTAAATCTTGCAATTTAATTTGGTGCATTTTAACTAGTGCATTTTATTTACAATGTTGACCGTCTCCATGTTAATCTTTATGAAGCAGCAGAAAGTCTGCTGTGTTGATTCTGGGGCATAAGAAAATCAGTGCAGTATAGAAAAATGAATTCTTACTTTACAAAATGCCCTTGAACGAGGTGCGTCAGGTTAATATTCCCCGAGTGCAGTTGTCCCCTAAAGGCACGAGCATCATTTAGCTTCTGTGGGCTGAGGTCTTCAGAGATGCACTTAGCACGGAGAATTGTCTGTCTTATAATGGTGACAGCTTATTCCGCACACATCTATGAGTGCGCACAGGGACAGACGGAGCTGAAGGCCAGAGCTGCGTGTCAGCCGCTGCACCTCTGCCTCTGGAGGTGAGCTGTTGTCAGGGGTCACTGTATGAATACTCGATGAGACGTCAGTCCACAAGCACAGGACACAGCAACAAGAGGGACTTTGAACATATGCAAAGCAAAGCTACGAACACTCATGACATTTTCAGATGATTTAATCTGCTAAGCAATAGCTAAAAGATACTCAAATGTAAGACTTATTCAAAGATGGATTGAATAATTTAAACAAGAAGAACAATATGTATAATTACGGTGACAGGCAGCAGTTAACAAATTATAGACCAATCTCTATACTCTCACAGTTTTCAAAAATACTGGAAAAACTATTCGTCAAACGACTTGATTGTTTTGTAGACAAGTATAACCTGTTGAGTGAACATCAGTACGGTTTCAGATCCAATAGGTCCACCTCAATGGCTGTCATGGAACTAGTGGAAAACATAGCTACATCTTTTGAGAACAGTGAGTATGCTGTTGGAGTCTTCATAGACCTAAGCAAGGCTTTTGACACAATAGATCATTCATTGCTTTTAAATAAATTGGAAAGGTATGGGGTTCGGGGCTTAGCGCACACTTGGCTAAAAAGTTATTTAAGTGATAGAAGTCAGTATGTCAAAATCAATAATATCAGCTCAATGGAAGCAAAAATAACCCACGGTGTTCCTCAGGGCTCCGTATTAGGACCCAAATTATTTACTTTGTACATAAATGAAATCTGTGAAGTTCTTAATGAATCACGATGCATCTTATTTGCTGATGATACTATCAATATTGATCATAAGTTAAACTGGAAAGTGCATATAAACACTCTAAAGACTAAAATTTCTAAACTCATTGCTATACTGTGTAAAATTAAAACTTCTGTAAATCAAAATGCTTTATATATACTGTACAATTCCCTCATCCTTCCATACCTCAGCTACTGTGTGGAATTATGGGGGAATACCTACAAAACTAATATAAAACCTATCTTTATCTTACAAAAGAAAGCCATCAGAGTGATCAGTCATGCCGAATACCTTGCCCCAACAAATCCACTATTTATTAGACATAATATTCTAAAATTGTATGATCTTGTTGATGTTTACACTGCAGCTGTGTTACACAAGGCTCACAACTTCGTGCTTCCTCACTGTTTACAAAAGATGTTCCATACTAGAGAATGTAGCTACAGCCTCAGAGGAACTGATCTGCTTCAGAAACCCAGAGCAAAGAGTAACACTAAGAGGAGATGTGTATCAGTCAAAGGAGTTGATCTATGGAACAGTCTATCTGTTCAACTTAAGGGCTCAAGAACTATTAAAACATTCAAAAAAAAGTATAAGTCAAATATTATGGAGAAGTATAGGACAATTGAATTGGACCATGCTTAATAACTCGTGTTTATGGGAGTTCATGTTTTGTGCTTCATGTTACCATCGTTGGTATATGAGAATCTGTATATTGTGTCACCTATAATTTTGATCATGTATAACATTATTTTGATTTGTTGAAGTGCAATTTTTTGGTGCCTCATGTTACCATCGTTGGTATATGAGAAATTGTATGTTGTGTCATTTACAATTTTGATCATGTATAACAAATTTTGATTTGTTCAAGTGCAAGTTTTTGGTGCTTCATGTTGCCGTCGTTAGTATATGAGAAACTGTATAATTTGTCATCTTTGGACGTATTTTCACATTGTATTAGGGGTTAGGCAGTATAAGTTTCGACTTCAGCCTAAACCCTTTCGGTCAGGTATTGTTTCGCACAAGGTCCTTTATGGACACATTTTGGTTCTTTTTTTTCATTTTATTTTTATTTTCTTGTTGTAAAAAGTAAATGTGAGCTCTGTATCCGTGTGACCCGAGGTCGGGTGTACATATTGACCGAAGAAAAAAATAAACTAACTAACTAACTAACTATAATGTATGCCCATCTCTTAATATTAAGGGTAAGGAAGTAT
The DNA here is from genome assembly GCA_964034765.1 of Knipowitschia caucasica. Lineage (NCBI taxonomy): Eukaryota > Metazoa > Chordata > Actinopteri > Gobiiformes > Gobiidae > Knipowitschia > Knipowitschia caucasica. The sequence continues at coordinate 30,325,066 of OZ035835.1, forward strand.
TTGAAAGAATAAGTACAGTTCACTTTAGAGGGATGTGAAGAATCAATTATGCACAACATCAGGTACTTTAAGTTCATGCGATTGATGATTAAGCTTTTTCCCACTGCAGTTTGAAATGGCATAATGTCATGAGAAAGGTTGGAGAGTTTTGTTTAGCCCAAGAAGGGTCAAAATAGACACACGGAAATTCAATATCCGTCTTTGCAACGCAATTTACCTATGACCTGAGGAATCACATATTAATGGACGAGGTAAAGCTGATCATACACATTGAAAGAAAGACTTGGTTTAGGGCCCAAAAACAAACTGGCCCTCTCATAAGCTTGTCAATCAAAGTATGTCAACACTTGTCCATACTGTCTGCAAGAAGGGCTCGACATTCTGACTTCTTCCGCATTGGATATTTTTTTGAGGTGGTACTTGCAGATGCAGAAGGGTCTAAGGACAGTGTTGATGATCCAGAATAAGGACATTTATGGATAGCTGCCCCTTAGGGACCAATCGCTCTATGTTTATTCGAAAAAGAGTAATTGCGTGTAAAGGCAGCGTAAAGATGCGCTTGCCATGTTGTTGTCAAGGCTGTCTTCTGTGCTTCTCTAGAATGCACGTACTGTATGGTCAGTCCCCTGCCTTTATCTCACCACTACGAGCGGGAAATGCATAGAGGCAGATTATCAAATACAAAGAGCAAAAACCTCTGATCTGAACTGTGGGGCTTGAAGTGACACACATGGACAAAACCCCAAGTGCAAACTTTCGGGGAGCAGAGCGGACACAGGGAATGTGGAACCGCTGTCATTTACTAAAAATCCACCACAAACGTGCCAGGGGTAACATCAGTTATCACTATTTAACACAACTGAGCAAAATACATGGATGTCTGGATGAATGCAATCTGCATCCCTGGATTTTCAATAGAAATTCTCAGATTTGTGAAATGAAACCAAGATTATTAAATCAATATTTTTGATTGACATGCTGATCACTTGGGAATATATATTCAAGCAGGTGAATATTGATAATCACTTACTTGAATGGGGAAAACTGTAAACAATAAAAAAAAAAAAGACTAGAATCCAACTACCTTATCAAAAGGGTTAATTAATTGAATCATTCGATACAATATTCCAGGCCTACAACCTACATACTGATGCTTTAAATAGTGTGATCCCTCCTCATGATCACCTTACCCTATCTGTACCAACTGTTGTGTGCGAAAGTCAGACACCTGATGAGGGAGTTAACCCTTGGGTGGCGCACACTTCCTGCTAAGTAGTGCTGTGCCGCTGGTTCATGCGTAATTGAACACTATTGATTTTTGGGGTCTGGGGGTGACAATAATGAGGTCAGATTTCAGGCGAGTGCAAACAGCAGCTGTGAGGGACCCTTCACTGTCATTACCGAGCACACACACAAGCACACACACACCATAAGGCTTTCATTTCACCTCCACTTCAGCACTCACCCTCGGATCTGTCTCTGGCACCGAATGCTTGGTATCTGCTTCTCCGTCGATACATACAGCCCCATGCTCCAGAGAGGGCAGGAGGCACTATTGACATTCAGCTCAAACCTACAGCTCGGAGGATTGGAGTCCAGGGTGTCATCATGAATTATGCATGTCTCCACACCAGGGTGCTGAGCAACACCAGTGCCATCATAATTGAAACAATTGAAAAGACAATACAGGATGGGTCAATCATTAGACAGTCGGGGGAGGAAACTATATCCGGACGGTATCCTGGCTGCTCTGCCAGCCTCAGCACAGCATTCTTACAGGAGACCTTTACCCAGCCACAGCCATGTGGGGTGTGATAACACAAGCTGCTGCAGTCTGTTTTGTCTGGCATATACACTGTAAGAGTTTTTTGAATATCAATATTATTATTATTAAAACTGTAACACAATACTAGGTGTAGACGGTTTCATATCAAGCAACCCAACTGTATTTTTTCATAGTTATTACATGTTGTTGGTCCTCCAATAATCAGTTTTGTAAAAGTATTGTGGCCAAATTATACCACATGCTAATGTTTACGTACTTGTAAGAAGCTTGTGAGCTTTGACCTGATTGGCTGAGTGAGGGTGGTGCTCTCTGTAACCGTTTTGTCTGAAAAACTGAGACTGTCTGAAAAACTGAAACTGTGACTGAGCTAAAAAAAAAATGCAAGCATGTGAACACAAGTGACAGCATCAAACTGATGAGAGAAAGGATCTATTAAGACCAATGTTTTTATAGTTTAATGAGTTGTGGTTTGAAAGTGAGGTACCCCAACTTTAACATATGACCTTGACACAATGTTTCAACATGTATTTGAATTCAAGCTCAATTTATTCATCCAATATTTCAGAAAACCAAGACCATCTGTAACCATCTTTAATCATCATATAAACGATTCTGAGAGCATTTATCCCTAAAATGGTCATTAGAACTGGACATACTGTAGATTAGCAAAGGACACAAGCGTCTTGTGTGCTAAGTGTGCTAACTGGCTAATACAGTTGAAAAAAATTTATTAATTTATTTTGTTACAATTTGTACCAAATGTTGCGTGGTCTGCGGCAGAGGTGTCTGGAGCGGAATTGTAACGTTGTGAACTTGCAGAAAGTGCTTACTGTTAAATACAAAACTATTGGAACAGCAGGCAGAAACATTTGCTGTGTATTGTTTGTCAAAGCCGCTTCTCCTTGGATAATGTTTCTGCAGTTATTCATTGGTGTCTCTTCTTGTTGTGTGTTGAAAAACAGAAGAAAAACAAAAGCAGGTGACTGATATTTTGCTGTTCGGGGGCCTTTCCATAAATCCAGACTGAGAGCTCCCAGAAGATCCATTACACTCACTGGTCTCCTGGCCCCAACCGCGACTCAAGGTGATCATCATAAAACACACAGCCACAGAGTCATCCCTCAAACTCGCACTGCCTTTAAAACAAAAGACATGTGACTGCAACAACAATGTCTAATCAAAAGCAATACAACTTTGAGGCCGAGTTTATACGGAGGCGTTGCGCAGACGTCGCAAGGCTATTAACATAAAACGGCAGGCTCCTTATGCAAATTCCACAGCGTTCATACAAGGTTGAAAAAACGATGTAGTTCTAGCGCCAGGACAGTAGTGGGCAGAGGAACGTTACGACACAACATGCATGACCCCCAGAACCCCCCAGCAGTATACTCACTTCCCCAGACGTGGAAGAATGCACCAACATCATTCTGCATTTAACAGCAGCTGCGAAAATGCAAACTGAAACTAGAGCTTCTTGTGGTCTCGTTTGGACAAACGAAGGAGTAGAATCCTCCTCCGTGCAGCGCTCGAAGCACACATAGCTAGTTAGTGTACTCGGCGCCATTGTTGTTTACGCTTGTTCTCGGATTTACGTGCGGGGAGCAGTGGGGAGGTGGGGGTCAGCTCAGGCAAGGAATTCACACCTTTCGTGTGAAAGAGAGCCCCCGCTGAGCAGCGTATCTGAGCTGTCCCACTCGGCGGGCTGAATCTTTTACGTTTTCACCCCCCTGGAACACAGTCTTCATATGAACGTTGGGTAGCAACCGACATCCAACTATAGCGTTTTACTGCTGCAGTGTCTCCGTGTAAACTGGGCCTGAGATAACCGTTTTGTGTCCAAGATAAATATAAACACAGAAAGAAATTAGAATCCCCCTCCCCTCTCTAGACTCTTTTATTCCTTATCCATATGAATCTTAAGTAAATATTGATTTGCATTGTCACCGTCTTGCTTGATGCTTCCTAAAAAAGATTGTATATAAAAAAGGATACAGAAAGACAGAACTTTCAAAATGGTTAGCAATATTACAGCAAATGACTACTGTTAATAGTTTGCAATTATACATCTTCATCACTTACAATTAGAGAAGTACAATATTGGAAAAAAAAAGTGTGATGTGCAATAGTGGTGTCAAGGACTGCCATAATAATTTATATATATAGCAACATTTTCATTTCAAACACAAAAATTATTTTGAAAACATAAAATATTGTTTCTACCTTGATTTAGAAACTTCATTTAGAAGCTCACTTTGAATATTATTACATTTCAGTAACAACACTTCTACCAAATTTCATCCAAGCTAAATATATGGGTTCATGTTACTGTTAAATTAAAGACTTGGGTAACTTTGCCAGACTGAGCGTTTCCATGGATGAGCTTTTTTCTTTTTTGTTTCTCTCCGCGTTGATAACACGTTTTCTCCTTTGAGTTTAAAGTGAGTTCCAAAATGTTTTGGAACTGCCGATTTTTTAGGAACATGTTATTCACTGCTATTATTTTCACCTGTCATGTGTGATTGCATGAAAGAAATGCATGATTTTCAATTATAATTGATGCATTGTGCAGTCCTATACTTGCAATACTAAAACAACTGTGCAAAAGATATCAATGACTAAATATATGTTTTGGCCAACGCAGAGAGCCATAAAAGTGATCCACAAACTTAAGGCAGGATTACACAGACAACTCATTTTAAAGTAAGGTGAATACACTTCTAAATGCAGTGATTTAAAGTTATATAAATCCTTTAGGCAGTGGCTTTATTTAAGACATAAAGTCAGCGGATATAAAAGTTAAATTTTATTGCAAGGTTGCAGTCAAAGTGATAGGATAAGTGAGGTTAGAAATTCAAAACAGCCTTGAGCTATAAAGTCAACTCACCGGCTGGTAAAGGCAAACACATTTCTTTGGCAAAATATTGATAGAGAAAGCACTTAAACCAAGTTGGTCCCAAAATGCTAAAAAACTTAAAAGGGTAATTATGTATCACAATAAGTGCTTAAATTTGTTATAGTTTCATTTCCTGATTGGCAAATTGGTCAGTCAGAGCACACTCAAGCACAGTGTACTGGTCCTCCTCATATTCAGCTTTTATAGGCTGCCGTATGTTCTTTTATGGGAGGGTTAATGGTTTTAAGGAGCCCTTCAGAAGTATGGGGACTTGACTTCTGCACATAGGCCACATAAAGACAGAAACATGCTTCCACTATTATTGAGGACACACTCATTTAGGCCATAAATGTGTTATTAATACTATATTGATAAAATGCATGCATAAATAACTGAACTAACAGTGTCACTATTTGCTTCTCTTGGCATTCTTGAGACCAATGATTCTACGTACAGGCAAGATTATGGCATATTCTTTGACATAACATGTATGAAATTTCCCCACTGTGGCACAAATAAAGGATCTCTTAATCTTAATATAATTGCCATTTTAATTTAAGCCATTTTTGAACATCAATACAGACTTCTTTGTTCTCATAGTTGTCATATCATAACAATATCACATAACTTCATATCAACAGATTGTGTAATGAATGCAAGGAGAAACAAAAGCTGTCAGAATTTGCCATCCTAAAATCCTAATGAGCAGAAGTAACCATAGCAATTTAGTAAAAAAGCACATCAAAGAGCATGGAGCAAGTAGGCAGGATCTATTCATGCATAATTAGTTGTGAAAATGGCACTACAGGAGTCTGCTAGTGCTTCTGCTTAATTAGTTTATATCCTTGGTCTTGGATGAGAGGTAAACAAAGGCGTCAAGATGAAAACTTCTACCGCCGACAACACCCATGACAGAAAATCTGGTGGGATCCATGAAGGCTGCACTGAGGTCCCGGAGGAAAAGGAATGGAGATCGACCTTGGGCAAAGTTACAAGTTCATTACAAGATTGACCTTGGGCAAAGTTACAAGCTCGACTCTCATAACAAAGTTTGTTAAATAATGGTATCTGCCATGTTGGCTGTGAGTACAACTTCACAGGCATACCTTTATGAGTTTTTGGGTTTCTGAAGTTGTACTCACAGGCAACATGCCAAATAGCATAGAGGTCAAACTACATAATTAGCCAAAAATATGTTTAATAATTTTCAATTGTATGAAATATATTTCCCTAATCAAAAACATTTATTATAGTTTCCATTTAGTTCCAACATATTACTCTATTGGCTCAGACATAGTGAAAAAAACATGAGATTGCAATATTGAAATTGCATCCGTTGAAAGAAAAAAATGCTGGCAACAGGTAACCATACTAGCTGACAAGACAATGACTAAATAAGGAGGCACTGTGTTTCTGACCACAGGACCGTCTTAGAGTTTGATGAGCGTTTAGGAGACATCATTATCCCTCCTCTTCTGTCCAACAGAGGGGATCTGTCTGTGATGGAGGCTGGACTGCATTAGCGCTGCTTCCATGTTCCACTTCAAACCTGACCTTCCCTGGGTCTCACTTCATCTGCCACCCACTAGGCCCTCACATCATCACCCACACACACACAAACGTGCAACACACACATTGTATACACACACACCCACACCTACACACACACACCCCTGGAGCAGCATATCACAGGCCCATGTCATTCCCATGCCTTTATCTCAGCTACACATGGACTAAAAGCAAACCACACAGACTGTAGCTTGGCTTGAAAGAGCCAATAGCTTCTATTTTCAGCCTTTGTAGAAAACCTTTTTGCATCAAACCACCTCGGTTTTCCTTCTTTCTTTCTGCAAGTGTTTATCCGATCACTCACAATGCCAGCCTCCCGCCCCCCGACCCCTGGTTTGCTGGTGATGAATGACCATTGGCTGTCTCACTGACAGCTCGGCAGCTGATGCCACATAATTACAGTATCACCGTTTAGGCAAAATTACCAAATTACCGCAGTTCTCAAGAGGCTGAGAAGACTGACAGGCCGCCCGACAAAGGAAATACAAATATCTGAGAAGGAAAAGAACTTGGACTTCACAGACAAGCTGTGAAAAAGTGTCGGAGCACATAGCAGGGAACAGGCAGAAAGTGCATGGATGAGGTGGTGAATCTGGAGACACTCAAAATGCCAAAACGATCTGGCCGCTGCTTGATCATTCAATCTTCTTCATACTCAATTCAATTATTCATTAATTCCTCTTGAAATGTTCAAGAGGCATCAACACTTTAATATTTCATTGAATCAGCAAGGTTTGACCTTTATCTCAGCAGAAAAAAATACAGCGTTTTGTCTCTCACACTTTGCTGACACAGTTTAAATTTTGACACAGATCTTCATAAAACTGTAGCGTTGAGTTATGTTCTCTAATTAGATGAAGAGTGTGTCAGAGTGGTCCGGGAGGGTCTCTGTGGTAAAAGGAGCCTGTGTGAAGTGACAGACTGACATTTATGACGTGGGCGAGAATAGTGAGCAGCAGGGAAGATGTTGACTTTTCCCGTGAGCGTGGCTGAAGGCTGATGGCCACCAGGGTCGAGTTATGCCCGCTAATGTATCCACGACAACAAAGACTTTCATTCACAGCCTTGAGACTAAATGTAAAAACACTTTGTGAGTCGCGCCACTCGTGTTGGATCCATTATGTCCCATACAGTGTTTTCAGCTGTGTCCATTTTCACCATTCCTTTTGGGGAAAGTTTCGATATCACTGTTAATAATGCATTGCAGTTGCATAAAAATCTCATAAAAGTGTGTTATTGCCACATTACAGCTTTGAAAGGATTACTGTCCTTCTATGAGCAGAGAAATTCAATAAACCAGTGGGATTACGGGACACTTTGAAAGCCTGCGCAATAGTCCACTAATAACCAACTTATTTCTTCACATCATTGAACACAATGTGGTACTGGAACAGAATATACCTAAGTGAGAACTACCAAAACATAATAGAAAATAGACTGTTTGGATTGTTCCCTCAACTTCCTCCTCCTTTAAATTATTTAAAAATAAAACTACATTGACAACATTGTCAGACATTGTAGAAATATTTATGATTATGTTAATGTATGGTTACAATAACACACAAGATTGTTCAACTCATTCCTCAGATTGTTTCATCCAAATAAATGAACATAATACATTCTTAAAGCTGCACTAACTGACTTTATTTTCGTATTCATTACGAAAATGCTATCCATGTCCATGTAGTGCATTGGGATATACGTCCCTTTGAAGAATAATTAGCGCAGATTTGTGCTGGCGTGACATTATATTTTAGATCGAGTTTTGATGAAACAAGGAAGAGAATGTGTTTCGGGTCGCAGATTGTGACCAATCACAACGGACCACTGGCCCCCACTTTCGTGAGAAATCTACAGGTCCGTTAGCATAGACGGCTGAGTTAGCACAACAAGCGACGGAGCTAACCTGAAGCTTCGTGTGTCTTTGTCACCGGTTACTGCTTACACAGCGAAACATCCATCCAAAATAAAGTCCCATTCCTCCGCGCTTCCCGGTTCTATCGTTTTATGGTCACGCCATCCACGTGCAAATCCATATCCATGTATTATCCATATTGGGAGACACTAGCTCCGTCCCAACAGTGAGTGTGTGTGGGGGGCGATAGCTCCGTGGGTGCGGGGAGGGGAGGAGAAAGAGAGAGGCCAGCGAGTCCACGGCTTCAAAATCCCAAAGTCAGTTAGTGCAGCTTTAACTTGGAAACAACCACGAGTCTCCATTATTAGTAATTGTTTTACTTGATGTGCGTACCTGTCATTTTAATGTTATTTGTCTGTTGTGCTTGTGTGTAATTAATAGTTACTTAATGTAACTTAAGCGCTACGAATAGGTGCGTAGTCCCTTAGGACTTCGCTAGTGGGATATCACTCGTGACCCCCAGGTCACACGCCAGAGAGATCAAAATAATTTGCTCCAATCACCAGCCACCTTCCTCTATAAATGCCCCTGCACAAGGCCGCACCCCCTCTTGAACTCTGCCAAGCCGGGCTGGCCTGATGGGCTCGTAGCTAAGGGACTACGCACCTATTCGTAGAACTTAAGTTATATTAAGTAACTATTAATTCTACGTCATGGTGCTACGTCCCTCAGGACTTCGCTAGTGGGACACAACGCGGAGGCCGTAGGAAAATGTACTCCCAGCAGGCCAGCGAAGGGTGATTGGAGCTCCGCCCGAGCAAGACCCTCACAAGTGAGAGGACTCAGGGCAGAAGAAACAATGCGTGTTACAGGGCCACTCCTACCAAGGATAGCCCCACGTAACACAGATATAGGTCATCCGTAGTCACAGGACGCCTCTCCCAAGGGCTCCTGACGTGGACTACCAGACCGACCAAAACACACATATATGTACCGCACCTGTAGGATGCCTCTCCCAAGAGCTCCTGAACCAGGGCGGAAAGTAAACCGAAGGCCCCCTCAGAGGAGGGACCTAACGGTCTAACTCAGTCCGCTGCACTCAGCACGGAATGGGCCACCGACCGGTCCGACACATCCAAAAGATAAGACCGGACGAAAGAGGAGGACGAAGCCCAAGCAACCGCACGGCATACGTCCTCGACCGACACCCCCCTGAGAAGGGCCGTAGAGGCCGCCATCCCACGCGTGGAATGCGACCTGAAGCCCACCGGGAGGGCCAGACCCTGCGTCTGATACGCCCGCCGCACAGCCGTGGCAACCCAGTGCGCCAGCCGCTGAGCCGACAGCGGGGCGCCCCTGTTCTTGGGGCCCAGACACACAAACAGCTGGCCACCCAACCTGAATGACGCCGTCATGGCCAGGTAATGCCTCAGCATTCTGACAGGACACAGAAGGTGCCGCCGCTCCTCCTCGGGGGAGGCATGCGGTGGCGGATAGAAAGCCCTAATCCTGATGACTCTCGACCTAAAGGCCGACGTGATGACCTTGGGGAGAAAGCCGGATTGGGCCACAATACCACCATGCCGTCGCCCTCTCCACGGACAGGCAAGACGCATGGACAGAGAGCGCACACAAGTCGCCCGCCCTCTTAGCAGACGCCAACGCCAACGCCAACAAGAGGGCCGTCTTAAAGCGACACACTCGGGACTCGCTTCCGCCGCCGGTTCAAAAGGCGGACCCGACAGCCCCCTAAGGACCACCCTGAGGTCCCAAACCGGGGCGTTCTCTGGAGCGGGGGCCTCCTCCTGCGTGCCCCCCGCAGAAAACGTTTAACCAACGGATGAGAGCGGGCTGTGAACCCCCCGAATCCGTCGTGACCCGAAGTAATGGCTGCCGCGAACACCTCCAAGGTGGCGACAGCCCTCCCCTTGTCAAAGAGCTCCTGTAGGAATCCCAGGACCCCCTCCAGCGGGCAACGCCTGGGATCCCAGGAACGAAAACCGCACCAGTCGCTAAAGAGCCTCCACCTCGTGGCGTAGGCCCTGACAGTGGACGGCGCCCTCGCCCCCTGAGTGGTCTCCACCACCGCAGGGGGAAGACCCCGGTCTACGAGGTTCCGCCTCTCAGCCTCCAACCCAGAGCCTGCGGCCGATTATCGGGCGTGAAAACAGGGCTCCTCCCCCCCTGGACTAGAGCCCCCGGCTCGTCCGGGAGGGCCCAGGGCTCCATCACCGCCATGCCCCTCAGGAAGGGGAACCACCGGGCATGCGGACTGTCCGGCGCCACCAGGATCACCGACCTCCTCTCCTGTTCGATCCTCCGCAGCAGGACCGGCAGGAGACGCACTGGTGGGGAACGCGTACAGCAGGCCCCCTTGAGGCGAACCAGAACGGGCACTGTGCGTTTCCTGCACTGGCGAAAAAAGGTTGACCACTGGACGGCCGAACCTCCGCCAGATCTCCGCAGCCACCCCTGGGGCCAGGCCCCACTCGTCCTGGAGTGGGCCCCCCCCCCTGGACATCCTGTCGGCCCCCACGTTCCGGACCCCCGGGACGTGGCGCGCCCTGAGAGACAGGAGGTGAAGCGCCGCCCACAGCAGCGTCACCTTCGCCATGCGATGGAGAGCGGGGGACCTGGTGCCCCCCTGCCTGTTCAGATAGGAGATCACTGTGGTGTTGTCTGAGCGCACCATCACGTGTCTCCCCTGCAGCTGAGGAGCAAAGTGCAGCAGTACCCTGTGCACTGCCTCCATCTCCAGCAGGTTGATGTGACGGGCTGAGTCCGACCAGCAGCCTCCTACAGAACTCTGGCCGAGGACCCCGCCCCATCCTTCGAGCGACGCGTCCGTGAACAACTCCACGTGAGACACGGCGCCGGCCAGAGTCACTTCGTCCCGTAGAAGACCCGGAGTGAGCCAGAACCTGATGTTCGATGCTGCCACTTGGGGAACCCAGATCAGCCTCCCCCCGTCCCGGGAGGGGTGAAGCCTGAGGCGTGAGAACCACCTCTGAAAATTCCTCATGTGGAGAAGGCCTAGCCGCACCACAGCATGAGCCGCCGCCATCATTCCCAGCAGGGACCTGAGGCGCCGAGCGGGGACTCTGGGGCCCGCCAGAACCTCCCCGAGCAGACGGGTAGTGTTCATCCGTCTGTCCACGGACCATGCAGCACGGAATGTCACAGAGTCTAGCTGCAGACCGAGATAGATCATGCGCTGAGCCGGTTGCAGCCTGCTTCTACGTCATGGTGCTACGTCCCCTAGCGGACTTCGCCAGTGGGATATCACGTGCACCTATTCGTAGAACTTAAGTTACAATAGGTAACTGTTAATTTTCTCCCTGTTAACCACAAAGCCCAGGCGCTGTATGTGGGACAGGACCCAGTGCGTATGACTCACGGCCACTTCCCTGGATGAGGCCAGAATTAACCCGACGTCTATGTAGATTAAATTCTTACCCCTGCTCCACGGCGCGAGTGCGTAGCCCAAGGGGAAAACGACAGTACTCTTAATTCCTCTCTCCCACTGCGAAGCGCAGAACCTCCTGTGTTCCGGTACTATCGGCACGTGGAAGTACGCATCTGTCAGGTCTATGGAGGATATCCAATCTCCCTGCCTGACACACTCGAGGAGCTGCTTGTGGGCAGCATCCGAAACTGCCGTTTGGAAATGCACTCGTTCAACACGCGCAGATCCAAAAAGGGACGCACCCCGCCTGACTTCTTGGCACTAAGAAGTAAGGGGAGTACAGCCCCCTGGTGGCCTCCTGTGGGTCTACCTCTACTGCTGCGCCTAGACTCAGCAGAGAGGAGACCTCCGCTTGCAGTGCCTCTAATGACCCCGTACCTGAGAGCGTGCTGCCCGTACGCCTCGGAATGGTGGTGGCTTCTGGGAGAATTGCAGTGCGCAACCCCTGCGCAATGTTCTCTCCAGCCATAGATATGTCAGCCATCTTTGCTCCCTCCAGATGCTGTAGAAGTCTGTGAGGAGCGGAACGGGAGCTGGAACACGAGACGTCACGGCCCCGCCCTCTCCTGGTGTTCCTAGCAGGGAGGGGGGGTGGACGAAAGGGCCGGGGGGGGCACCCTGCGTCACACCGTGAGCGCCGGGGGCGGTCACGTGTTCTGCAGGCCCGACGTCATAAGTACGGGACTGCTCACCACACGTGACTCGGCTGCTGTGCCCCCCCCTGGTTCTTGCCTCATGGAGGGGGGGCGAGCCCCTGGAGTGGGAAACCCCGTGTTAGCCTTGTAGCTCTACTCACCACACGTGACTCGGCTGCTGTGCCCCCCCCTGGCTCTTGCCTCATGGAGGGGGGGGCGAGCCCCTGGAGTGGGAAACCCCGTGTTAGCCCTGTAGCTCAGAGATGCTAACACGCGTTCGGCCGAAGCACACACATATCACTCACCAGATCCCTCCGCCTGACCTCTCTCTGGGAGGGCATAGTATGGATCAGAGAAACCGGAGCTCGTAGTTCGCGTAGTGCACTGCACGCCCCTCTCTCTGGGGCTGCAGGCCTAGCGAAGCAACGTTATGTGCCCGGGAAGTAACACAATCAGAATTCACAATATTTGACATGTTACATACCCCCAAATCAGACTCAGAAAAGTAATGATGAAATGCCGGTCGGCCTTTATTGAAGGAAAACATTTTTTCACCCCGGCCTCCTCTACCATAGGGAGGTCGGTGGTGGGTGCGTTGCTCCCGCGAGCCACCCATGGGTCTGTCTGGACCCGGGGCCTCGTCGAGGGGGGACGATGGATAACAGAGCGCGGATACGGGTCAGGATGCCTCCCGGGCCAACGCTCTCTGCCTCTGTCCCGGCTCCGTAATGGCTGGTGGGCCTCGCGCCTCGGTGCTAGGTGCGGGGCTAGCCTAGCCGAGTCTTTAGCTGCAGACTCCAGTCTCGCCACCCAGGCCTGCATGTCCGGGCCGAAGAGGGACATCTGAGAGGTGGGCAGGTCCAGCAGCTGCCTCCTCTCCGCCTCCCTGATATTAGCCAGCCCAAGCCAAAGGTGCCTGGCCCGACTTGGGCTGCTGCCATGGAGCGGCCACCATCCACAGCTAGCGTCTGGCACATGCGCAGAGTCGCCGCCGAGGTGGTCCTCGCCTGTGACAGGAGGTCTCCACTGAGCGCCTGGCCAGAGGAGAGCGCCCTATCCAGGGCCCCCGTGATGAAAGTCATGTTGTTAGCCAATGTGACGACCTGTGCCGCATTGGCATAATATCTATCCAGCCTCGGCAAGACATCCTGTCCCGCTCGGAGAGAAGGAGAGGTCTGGTGCCGGGCCACACGGATGCGGAGGGCTGCAGGGCCATGCGGACTGAATCCTCGATCACCGGTCCAGGACCAGTCCTGCCCGCTGCAGTATATGTCGTACCCCAGAGCAGGCCTCTTGGCTGCTAGGGGCTTAGGCCAATCACGTGTCGCGTAATGGACGAACGGGTCCATCCGCGGGCACACGTGGGTTGCATCCTCCTCCTTCCTCGAGTGGTGGCACCCACAGAGGTGAAGTCCTCCACCGTCTGGATCCAGTGACGACGTCCGACGCCGGAGGGCGAAGGGAACTCGGACGAACAAGGAAGACATCTCAGAATGAAGTAAGTACTGTGGTAGATCTCAAACGGCGCCAGAGTGAAAGAGGGGGTGCGGCCTTGTGCAGGGGCATTTATAGAGGAAGGTGGCTGGTGATTGGAGCAAATTATTTTGATCTCTCTGGCGTGTGACCTGGGGGTCACGAGTGATATCCCACTAGCGAAGTCCTAAGGGACGTAGCACCATGACGTAGAACTTTGCTGCCGCCTTGGCCAGGACTCCCTTCAAATAGAGGTTTTTAATCTCAATAGGATTTTTCCTGGTTATATAAAAGATAAATAATAAAAAAAATAAAGATAAAATAAAGATTATTAAAAACAATGCACCAGTTTTCGCCGCGTTCTTTTGAAGCTAAAATGAAGATCTTGCACGGTCTTGGATGATGAAAATGTATACAAACAGGAGCGGAAACGTTTTGGCAACTAAGCCTTCTTAAGATAAGAAAAAAAACAACCAGAAAAAGAAAATCATATTTATTTGAAATCAAAATCAGTAAATGACAAGACAAATTTGAAAGAAAACATTGTCAATCTCGACACTTTGACAAACCAAGCAGCGTGCTAATCCAACAGAAGTTATTTAATCACAATGTACGACATCACTTAGTAATCCTTGTGCATTGCAATGATTTATCTGTGTTTGTGAAGAGGTAGGAGATAAAGCAGATGGCCCTGTGCAGAACAAAAAAATAGGCCATAGGGAATGATTCCTCTTGCTGGAATTTATCACAAGCTGATGATTAGTGATATTAGCACAGGTGCAGTTACAGTAAACACTAGAGAGTCCCGTTTTAAACTCAAAGTGAGCGTTAGATAAAGAAGAGGGTGAAGGCGGAGTCGGGGTGCCTGTCCCTGAGGTGCTCTGTCCCGCTATGGGCCTACATAGATCCACTGGAGCAGAACTAAAAGCGAGCAACAATAAACTATAGGAAAAAAAAGACTGCAGCAACCATCGTTTTTCACTCTCTAAACATTAAAAGCCGAGAAAAATGTGTTCTATTAAGGAAACATCATGAATTCAAAATGGTGTTTAGTGTGAAGTTGATAAGAAGGACAAGGTTGTTTGAGGGCCTTCCGACCATGTACATTAGACTTGGACGAGACTGTAAAAGTGTTAATACATAATTGAATCTGTAAAAAAATTAAAATATAAAAAACAAAATGTTCAGTATTCATGTTCCCCAACACTTCTAAATCTATAATGTTTCATCAATGTCTCCAATGTCACACAACCAACTGGAACCAGGTCCTGCCTTCATGAGTTGTGCAAAATAGAAATTCAGAACAGTCAATGAAAAAAGTGCAGGGTATACGCCAAGTTCAAACATGGAAGAAGGGGAGATGGAGGATTAAAAGTATGCACAGCCACAAACATAAACTAAAACTTGCAAGTTCTAAGATCAAAAACTAGGATATAATGAGTGGCCAGGTAAGGACATTTGGGTTTAATTCTTACCATTCAGAAGATTCTTGGGATAACCCACAAAATGTCACACTTATTTGCTGGGCCATAGTTCAAACCTGCATTTTGCCCAAGTCTGTGGTTTAGGTCTGTTGGCTTGTCTGTGAGCAACGCAACTCAAACTCAATGTTCACTTCTTTGGCTCCTATCATCACATCCTCCATTGTTGCCTTCTGGGCACGGGTGACTATGGGGGGTGTTAAATCAACTATCAAAGTGTGAATGAATACTACATAAATGAATGTTGCGTACTTTAAAATAATATGACTTTCCGTGGGGACAGGGTTCCAATGGTGACTATAAAAAGTGGCTACTTTCTTCTTGAATGTATGTCCGCCTAAAGCCAAGAATGAGGTAATGCAACAGACACAGAACCAGTTATTAACTATAGGAAGTGAGTCTGTTTTTCTTTGTCATTAATGCACAGATAACATGGATTTATAGCTGCTGTATGTGCTAGCAGGAAAAGCCAATAAACTCAAGAAAACAGCCATCACAGTTGGAGACAAATGTTCTTCCCGGAGCCATTGTTATGATATTGTATGGATTAGTGCAGTGTCTCCCAAAGTGGGGTCCGCGGCCCCCTGGTGGGCCGCGAGGGTACTGCAGGGGGGCCGCGGGAGGTCATAAAAAAAATAAAAAAATAATATAATTATTTAATGTTAAATTTATAATGTTTTGTTTGTAATATTAAAATATTTGTGTTCATTATTTGACTTGAATAATCCACTGTAATCATTTTTGTATTACAATGTTTGTAGCAGAGGCTATTTCCCCAAAATAAAATAACCAGAAGAGCCTATTCTTAATGTTGTCTTCTTGGTTATTATTTTGGGGGGCCACGCAGACCCGTCAGATTTTTAAGGGGGCCTCGGTGTTACTGAGTTTGGGAATGGCTGGATTAGTGGATCAGTTCTATAGGACAGAGGCAGAAATGTAAAAGTGAAGAGTTTGCCTACATGGTGCATGTAGACCAATTCACAGTATGTTGTTTGGGAAAAAATACACTTTAAAACTCCTGACCTGTCTTGGAGGGCCTCTGCTTGCGATCTTCCATAAGATGGAATACAATAAATATTTCAACAAAGTTCCATAGTATACATTTTCACTTTTCTTTGAAAACATATTTTCCGCCTTTAAGAAAAGGCACTGTTTGCAATAATTAGGCATACATAGTTGAAAGGTAAATCTAACTTAGTTCCTTATTGTTATTTCAAATATATATTTCATTATTTAAGACATTGAGCAGAAGAAGAGAGGAGAGGGGCTAAACAATAAACAGGAAAAAGGTTTTCAACTGTCAATCTTAGGCAGCCCTGGGGAGGCAAACAAAACTGGGTAATAGACTTTGAATAAAATCCAAGAAAGAAAACACTGAACCTCTCTCCACATGGTCCACTGGGACATTAGGTTTCTTAAACAGACTCAAGTTTGAACTCTGAAAACCTCCAAAGGGCTAAAGGCACGGCACAGTCTGAAATATGTGTGTGAGGATTAACCGAAAAGTCTCAGCTAAATGCTATTAGTCAGGACTAGAGTTACAACCATGAGAAAGGTATATTATAAAGATCAGAGATCAGGGCCAAGTCAAGGAAACATAACATGTTCGGTCTGAATAAAAGAAAGTCAAGAAAGGCCAGGTATGGTGTGGTGTAGCTTACAATGTTTCATGTAAACAAATAGAGTAGTGTATGATGGTTACATTTTCAGAGCTGATAATGAAAATTATTGTGAAAGAGGTGACAAGTGAAATAATTGGTGCCAATTTTGAGTAAAACAAATGACAATCCCTAATTTAAAATGCATATTTATAAAAAGAAAAGCAACATTCAAACAATAATGCTCCCACTGTATAAATTGGAAGTTATGAGACCGTAGAATGGAAGCAACCTTAAGAAATGTCCCCGTTGACATCAAACGTTCTGGATGTGAAAAGTAATGCCTTTGTGTCCTCCTAACATTAATTCTTTGTATAAATGTTTGGATTACAACAACATCTTGCATGCATAGTTAAAAGCTATGAAAGCAAATTCATACATAGTAATGTATACGCTCAAAATAAATCACAAAAAGAGAACGAAGCAATAAGGGCACTGCCTAAGGATAAGAAAGTCTGACCATGTGACCTTTTAGGTCACTCCTAATATGAGTTTAGGGGAGAACCACATTAATCTCAATATGCAGGACATTCCATTTACAAGGAGCAACATTGAACATAGAAAGCAGCCTTCCCACCTTAAGGGTAGGAGCTGATGCTGATGAATTGTGATGTGAACTAAACTAAACAAATCAGAGGGACACATGTATACAGTATGGTGATGTTACAACATGAGGTCGGGCATGGCTGTTGTGTTGTGTAGTGTCAAATGAATGTTTGTGTTTAGTTGAGTCGTATCATTGTTGGTTTGACCAGTATGCTGGACTGGACCCAATATCTGCAGTCTCAGCCCCCCTCAAACAAAAATACTAAGTTAAACATCATCCCTACCCGTCGATGATATTGGTTTGTTAAAATGAGGTGCATCAGTGTGTGCTTATACAGAACACGTTTGTCTGGACAAAACAAGAATGTGCCAAAGATAATTTATTTGTCAGTGATCGGAATTGATGAATGCAAGGAGATCATTCAAATACCTGATCTAATCACAGCCAACATTGCTACATTGTTTCTGTTCTGTTCCGTCATATTAATATTTCATCTATGGCCTAATCCATTTACTTTCTGCAAAATTGATGCCGCTTTTTGCATTGGACAGAGATCTTGACAGACACTTGATATCGCAAGTACCACAAGTATTTTGCTTTGCCTGCCACAAACACTACTTAACGTTTACATTTGCCTGCAATCTGGCAAAATGAATATGGAAAATTGGTTGCAAAAAAGGAGCAATCTCCTAACACTGGTTGGAAAATTAGACCTCACATTTTCAGGCAATTATGAATCTGCCAAGAGATGAGTAACTTGTCTGAAGCGAGGGCAAACAGACCATTTCCTTGTCAGATTGGTGCAGCACAGAGCTTGGGAGTCTTTCCTCCAAACTAGGTGGGTAATTACTGTCATTGATTAATAATCCAAGAGTCAGCCCATAATAATCTGTGCCACATGTGCCGGCTCTTAAAGGAAACTCTCATTTGCCACTGGGATTCGGAGCCTAAACTGCTTAGTGACAAGTAATGGAGAGTAATTTTCTTGTCTGGCGAGAGGGGAGAGTTGGCCTGGTCATTTTCCATACCCTCTACAAATCACTTATCCAACTAAGACAACAGGTGTTATTCAAGGACATTGCATTGCTTTGAAATAGGAATGGAATAAAAATGAAAGAAAACACAATAGGTACATTGATCCATCCTCAGCTTCAGCAAAATAAACCATACAAAAATGAATTGAAAAATTCAGAACAGACATGCAAACTCATTCATCGTACAAATGACCCCCAAACTATAAAAACGTAATTTAAAAAAGTGGTGAAACCAATCATATTATTCAGGGTTTAAATTAACTTGTTTTCAATTATATGAAAGAGGAACCCGTTATTTGAGCTGGTTTGAAGCAGCCTAATCTTGAGGCTAAATTGGGAGTCCAAGTCAGTGCCAAGATATGCATGATGAATGGTCAATCTATCTGAGCAAAAAGAAAAATGGTGTAATAAACATACAAATAATATACAAAACAAGAACTTAAATAAAAAAATTATTGAGAAAGCGATGGAAGTGAGATTTGGAAACGCTGATTTAAAAGAATTTAAAATATAGCTGGCTTTTTTATGTCGTCATATAGCCTTCAGTTTTTAAGAGCAGTAATCAAGTCGATTGCATTAAAGCATCGGCATGCTTCAAACTGAATGTCTGTTAAGTAGCAGAGTTTTTTTTTTTTTCCTCACTGCTGCCAAAATGAAATGCCAAAGCAAAGGTACTTAACGACATATTTAAAGGCCAGCAATATAAACAATGCAAATATGCGTAATACGTGCCCTTTAAACCATAATGCAAGTGACATTAACAAAATCGTCTGGGTTATCACCTCTGTCTTCTATCCCGCTGTTTTTTGACTAATGGTATGCATGTTTGAATTAAGCATTTAATTACACAAGTATTAAAATTAATTTGGTGTCAATTCTAATCATTTTATGCATCATGCTTGGTCCCTGAAAGACACTCATTTACATAGAATTAACTTTCAATTACACCCTCAGACAGTGTCGTGTGCGTTGTAGTTCAAACGTGTTCATGGCCAAAGCTTTTTTTGTCCATGAACACTTTTGGCCATGTCATTATAATTCACATTATTTTCACCAATGCATCCACATCCACTGATCTTGGATGTGGGCCAAACAGTTCTCAAACCACAAATACGACAAAATCAACAAGATACATTCCACAGACAACAATTGACCACAAAGCAATGTCACAATATAGTGGTCAATTTCCCTGGAGGGCAATGTCAGTGACAGCAATCAGCAGTGGTGGATATTGGCTCAGATCACGCAGACTAAAGTGACTGGAGCAACACAATCTGAGGTAGAAGCTGTGGACCTGAACATAATTACCACAACAGCAGCACCCGGTGGAGACCAGATTGCTCCCAGGTGACATTGGGGGTTATTAAATTGTCACGCGCCCCCTCTTTGGCACAGCATACGCGCACTTGAACGGGCTGCCCACACGACTGACTCACAAGTTATCTGCTCCATTTGTTTGACATCTTTACGACACAGCATATTAACACCAACCTAATTTCACTGGGACCTCAATGTCTCCCTCTTTTCTCAAAGAAATCCTTCAGGGTAAGGTTAGGGCCGCAGGGACCGACTGTCTCCACCAAATTATTACTCCAAGTGACTTTTTTGCCCCCCTGTGTATTAAACTTCACAAGAAAAACCAAGAAAAAGTTCAAGGGAGGTTCAGAGCGAAGTAAATTAGGCTGATGAAGATCCAAAAGTTGTTTAATTTTGCACTACTATGACTCGCGCAATATTTTAACGGTTGTAAAGTTTGTACAAGCAAAACCATAAAGCCAAGACTAAAAAGAATGGACGTAGATCAAACTTGACAAACCAAAGTTCCCTATAATATCTTGGAACATAGTTATTTTCTTACTTAGCAGAAGCTATATTCCACATTCTTTAAAATGTTTTATTTTAATTGCTATGAGAAAAATATTGGATGTTTTATGTAGAAATGACTATATCTTGAGTTAATGATGTACTTTATAAATCATAACCCATTTTACACACAACTTAATCTGGATCTGCATTGGACACTCTGGAAATTACCCAAATGTTCTCTTCAGCTGGACTTCCAGGCAGATGTGTAATGTATAAGACTTGAGGAAATCTCTTCCCGCAAAGTGATGCAAGAACACAGAACCGTAAAATACTGCAATGGATTAGACACAGGCCGGGCGCAGTGACGCGGTGGCGCTTCTGCATGTTCCATTTTTGTTACGCAATAATAAGCTTATAGTATAGAGTATATAGCTGGGGGTCTTTAACAGTATTGTGCAGGGCCATGGCTTAAAAATGTAGGGTGTATTAGAACTGAGTAGAGCAGTGCAAATGTAAAATATCTTTTTTTTAATTCCTGGAAAACAGGTACAGTGATTTCCATGTCTATCAGACTGTGGGGAAGGGTTTAGTACATTTCTGTTGTTTTATAGCCGGTCAAGTTGATGTCCCTTTAAGCTCAAAAGGCATCATAGAGCTGTAGTTTGTTAACATAAGATAAAATTATGTCTGAAATTAAAAATAGCTGCACGGTGGCTGAGTGGATAGCACTCTCGCCTCTCAGCAAGAAGGTCCTGGGTTCGAATCCTGGTCGGACCAGGGCCTTTCTGAGTGGAGTTTGCATGTTCTCCCCGTGTCTGCGTAGGTTTCCTCCGGGTACTCCGGTTTCCCCTACCACTAAAAATATGTCCAATAGTTCTAGCATGCGCCTCCTGTACTGGCGACCCCGCTCCCATCTCTGTGTGGAGTGAGAGACAATTGCCCAATATTAACAATTGTAAACCGCTTTGAGACTGAGATCTGCAGTGAAAAGGCGGTATATAAATAAAGATTACTTACTACTACTTACTACTTACTACTGCATTGATCTCTACTCGAGGTACATTCAAAGTCAAATAAACAAGTCAACAAACAAATATGGATGTGGTGCTGCGGCGCGGAGCCAGCTGGTCACAAGCCTGCGAGCTTCAAACAAATGACTCTTAAAAACAAAGATTTATGTTGGATTGTGTGTGTTTTGCTGCTGTGATGTTATTTATAATGTTGAGTGATTGGAAGGGGAGGAGTATATTGATGATAATTTGTGTTTATGTCCTTACAACAGATCAGAATCTTTCAAAACATCTTGGTTGTGATTGAAGTACTGCACAAAACAGTAAAAATTTAAATGCATTTGGAAAATAAATGTTTTATAAATTTCAAAAGCAAATGAATTACACAATGCAGACATGATTGTAGAGGTTAGACGAATAAGCATAATTTTGTTATACGACAGTTTTCTTATCTGATGTTGGACCATTGCAATTCTATTGTATTTGAATATAAGTTCTAAGTGCAAACTGTGGCCTGAATCACAAACAACAAGTAACAGGAGCTCTAACCAATCAGTGTGTGTGCTGTGTGTTGGTATGTGTTCAAAGAAGTGGAGACAAAAAAACTTCATGAAGCCACTTACAATAGAACAAAAGCTGTGCATAAAAGCTCCAGATTTGGTCAATCATTATAATGGAAACTCACGTTGCTTGAATGATCCACAACATTTGCTTACAATGGTTTGAACCAGAAACTGTATTTTACTAAGAAAAGTTGGTTGTTAATTACAGAAAAAAAGGCTAAAAAGCTGCTTAAATTGGGTGTTTTAGTTCATACATATCCCAGTTGTGTGCCTTGTTGCCATTTGTGTTTTTTTTTTTTACATTTCCTTGCGCGGCTATGTGTCTGGTTATGTCATGTCATTTGTAGAATGTGTTTTGTTTTGCTTCTCTCTACAAGAAGGGGGACCGGAGGGTGTGTTCCAATTATCGTGGGATCACACTCCTCAGCCTCCCCGGTAAGGTCTACTCCAAGGTACTGGAGAGGAGGCTACGTCCGATGGTCGAATCTAGGATTCAGGAGGAGCAGTGTGGTTTTCGTCCCGGTCGCGGAACACTGGACCAGCTCTATACTCTCCATCGGATACTCGAGGGTTCATGGGAGTTCGCCCAACCTGTCCACATGTGCTTTGTGGATTTGGAGAAGGCGTTCGACCGTGTTCCCCGGGGTGTCCTTTGGGGGGTCCTCCGGGAGTACGGGGTCCGGGGTCCTCTGCTGAGGGCCGTCCGGTCCCTGTATGACCGGAGTCAGAGCTGTGTTCGCATTGCCGGCAGTAAGTCAGACCTGTTCCCGGTGCATGTTGGCCTCCGCCAAGGCTGCCCTTTGTCACCGGTTCTGTTCACTGTATTTATGGACAGAATTTCTAGGCGCAGCCAGGGGCCGGAGGGGGTCCGGTTCGGGAACCACAGGATTTCATCTCTACTTTTTGCGGATGATGTCGTCCTGCTGGCTCCAACGAACCAGGACCTGCAGCATGCACTGGGACGGTTTGCAGCCGAGTGCAAAGCGGCTGGGATGAGAATCAGCACCTCCAAATCCAAGGTCATGGTGCTCGACCGGAAAAAGGTGCCTTGCCCTCTTCAGGCGGGTGGAGAGGTCCTTCCTCAAGTGGAGGAGTTCAAGTATCTCGGGGTCTTGTTCACGAGTGAGGGGAGGATGGAGCGTGAGATTGACAGGCGGATCGGTGCAGCGTGCGCAGTGATGCGGTCGCTGTATCGGACCGTTGTGGTAAAGAGGGAGCTGAGCCGAAAGGCGAAGCTCTCGATTTACCGGTCAATCTTCGTTCCCTCCCTCACCTATGGTCATGAGCTTTGGGTAATGACCGAAAGAACGAGATCGCGGATACAAGCGGTCGAAATGAGCTTCCTCCGCAGAGTGGCTGGGCGCTCCCTTAGAGATAGGGTGAGGAGCTCGGTCACACGGGAGGAGCTCGGAGTAGAGCCGCTGCTTCTCCACGTCAAGAGGAACCAGTTGAGGTGGCTCGGGCATCTGTTCAGGATGCCTCCTGGACGCCTTCCTGGGGAGGTGTTCCGGGCACGTCCCACCGGGAGGAGGCCCCGGGGAAGACCCAGGACACGCTGGAGAGACTATGTCTCTCAGCTGGCCTGGGAACGCCTTGGGGTCCCCCCGGACGAGCTGGAGGAGGTGTGTGTGGATAGGGAAGTCTGGGCGTCTCTGCTTAGACTGCTGCCCCCGCGACCCGGCAACGGATAAAGCGGAAGAAAATGGATGGATGGATGGACACTCACCAACAAATATCTCACTGCTTCAAACAGCAGATTTTTCTCCAAAAAAGTCATCCATCAAAAGTCTATTTGATATGCTTTACTTTCCACCAATCTCATGCCAAAACCTTTACTTTAAAATCCAAATATGCGCTCCATCACACAACAAAATCCAATCCGACAATAAGAATGCAGGGAAGAGCAAATAGTGGTACAAACACATTGCAAAATAATGACAAAGATTTGATTTACTCACATCTTGCAGGGAGGTCGTATCCGCAGGTGATCTTGGCCTTGCCGGTCTCGCAGCCGTTTAGTGAGTGGCACTCGTCAAACAGGCAGGACCCCGCGGCTTTGTGTATGCAGCCATCAACTGCAACAGACACACGACAGGCGCAGGTATGAAGCCCGGCAGGATCCCCCAAGCAACAACTCACCACGCTGGGCTAATTAGCTCTTTGCCCGCTTTATCATGTCAAAACAAGCACTCATTTAGCGAAACAAGACCGTGAACAAGTATTATATGGAGAGTATTCAGATTTCTACAGACTATGTCCACGCTGGAGGGATCTGGCTTGCGTATCGTGTATCTCTGCAGCGGGAGTGTGACAGCGAGGGCCCGTGTGTGTTGCTGGTAAATATTGACGAGCTTAGGAATGAAATTAGCCGGGCCAGGATCTAATAACGCCTCCATGTAGCAAAATGAGACTGTTCTTCCTGTAATCCCTCTCCTCTGTCCACAGCCAGGCACCACTACTCAAGCTCACGTCGCTAATTGCATGTAGGTTGGCTATTGAACAAATTACTATAACAAAATCATAAAATAAATCTAATTTTATAATGACAAAATGTATGGTCAACGTGTCAGTGAGAAAATATTCAATAGAAACCGAAATCTTTTTCAAAATCTGAATGGTGACATTTCTAAATAATTGAATCAGTCACCTTTTACAGGTGATTTCAATAGTAACACCGTTCCTCTAAGTTGATATACTGTATAACACACAACTGAAGAAAACATAGGATTTACCACATTGAAACACGTATCTAACTAAATCAAACAATTTTAGTATATTCATATCAGATAGGTAGATTCCTAAGCACCTACATCCAGACTATTCTATTCTCAAAATTCTAATATTTTTGTTATTATTTTCAGATTGTTATTTTACTGTTTAAAAAAAAAAAAAAAAAAAAAAAATTGTTATTGTGAAATACTATGCAACGCAATGTCCCTTGTGGATCAATAAAGTCTGAGTCTAGTCAAAACTGCTTTGACATTAGTTTTCACATGTGGCTTCCCTAACTAGAAACAAAATAATTATAGCCATTGTTAACTAAATATAGTATTTAGTGTCAGGTCAATGCGAACCAGATGTCCAGCTTTGAAAAGTAAACAGCATGTCTTAATAGTTCTTACAACAAAAGAGACAAATGTTTGAAATTGTATTGTTTTCTCCACTCAGATTAGATTTTCAGCGCAGTGTTTCTGTTATTGATACAATCGTCCTGATTCACAGAACATCCTCCCTACGGTGCTCTCTCCCTCTGTCCTTCCCCCTATTTTCTCTCCAGGCTTCCTCCTTAAGGTTTTAATTTTACCGGGTAAAAGCCGCGATACACTTGATTGATGGCACGTCTTACACAAGAGGGCAGAGAGATAGAAATCCACATTATCCGCCTCTGAAAGCCTGACATCCCTCCAAGAGTCTCTTATCAATCACAGCGAGACATCATAAAATCCTCCTTCAACTTGTCCTGCAGAGTCCTCCGCAGTCATTAGGCCAAACAACACGCAGAACAAGAACGTGAACAAATACAAGGCAATTTTTTGGATGTCTTTGAGATGGGATCAACCTTTTTGAAATAACAAGTCAAGAGACTCAAAGTAACTCACCACAGACCTAAGGATTACTTTAATTATTGATAATAATAATAATAATAATCTGTACTTACATGCTTTTTGGACCTAGTCTAACCCGGTCTACTAAACAATAAAAAAATCTCAGAAGAAGGCTAAAACTGAAAGTAACTGACTTTAAACCAGAAAAAAATATCTGCCTGACAAAAACATGCATTTTTGAACCCACAAAGAAATGTAGGTACTCCACCTTTAACAACAGTGGCATATATAAATCTGCAATATTCTCAATAGTGAGTATTACTTTACTCAGCGTGTAAGTCCAAATAGACCTGTTGCTGTTAATGCATAACTGGGAGAACATTGAACATCTTATGATACAACATGTTCTACAACAAAAACAAAGGGTCATTTTTGACAAAAGGGCGTCTTTTTTCACAACTTTCTTCTCCATCTTGCACGGATAAGTCAAAGACAACAGCTGGGCGGATGATTTTCCTCTCCTATCCATCATCTTTAATGGACTGAGGGACAAGCACTTGACAGAGACAGATCCTGATGGCTTTTCCACGCAGTAACATGAGTGTGACAGTGATGTGCAGCCAGTGAAAGCTACTTAGCATCAAGACAGCTGTAGCAGTAGTATTAGTGCATAGAATACACCAGTAGTCTATTGAAATGCATTGTACAGAGGAACAGGGTGATGATCAGACGCTCTTATTTGCATCATAATTGCCTTTGAACGTGGAACAAACACGGAATAGTCAAATGTGTTAAGAGCTTTGGGGCCTGTAAAAATCACTGTGCATGTAACACCTTCCATATAATGTTTAGTCACAGCTAACAGTTTAAATGATTTGTGTAGAGCTGCAGCTAATGGGGCAATGTATACTTTGGGGAGATTTAGGGTGAGCCTCTATCAGCGGCAAAGATAAGCTGAGTAATTCTGAAGGCTTGTTGAGTGGTATTATTCATAATTACAAAAGACAATGGAAAGTGGTGGCAGTGGAACATGGTAAAAAAAAAAAAACAGGGATCCAAAAAAGATACATATTAGTTTGATACAAGTTGAGGACTGATTTCACAGGGGTTTTTCAAAATATTCAAAGTATTAATACTTTAGGATCTGCTACAATCGTAAAAATTTCTTTTCTATCTTGACACTGATCAAGCTTGCGTCCTAAATATTAATGTATTGAATAGTTAATTTGCCAAACCAGATAAGATAGGATGAAATAATCCTTTGTTCACCCTTCACTGGGAAAATTTCAATGGCATAGTGCACACATTACAGCAGAATAGACTGTACTCACATTAGCACACACATTATGCACACATCAGATGTGTATACACTTTTTCCACACAAAAATCTGCTCTGTTGTGTACAATATTATTTTAGTATTTCAGAAGGTTTTTTCAGGAAAATGTACTGAAAATACTCCATCCCTTTGGGATAAATACGTTCCGTTAAGAGTAGCAGCAATAAATAAAATAGTTAAACTCATGAATTGGGGCCTCAAGGATTTGAATTAATTTTGACCAATGAGGAGGTCAACATGGGCAGTACTCACCAGAGCTCCACTTCAAAAAGTTTAACTCTTTTCACAGTTTGAAAAATAACCAACATTCACTTTAAAACACTACAATGCACATGCTGTGCTAAAACAGATTGTTCTCATCGAAATGGTTTTCCCTAACAGCCAAAAATGGAGGTAAAGCAAACTGTGATTTCTTCCCAGTCGTTTTTCCCCCATGTTACGAGCCTTTAATAATCCCTTCTCCGGGTTTTATAGATCCCAGAGGACTCCCCTCCCCAGACACTTCTCATCACCGGGCTGATCTCAAACCACACGACCACCTTGGGATGGCAGTGAGGAAAGACATATGGGCCTCTGCTTTTCATCTCATCCTCTCAAGAAAGAGATTGTGGGTAATAGTTTTCAGTTTCCATTTTGTAACTGCTGTGAGTGTCAAAGCTTCCTTTCTGATGCTTTTTGCTGCCTGGGATGTCATTCAAATGTGGAAATTACTGCTTCTAATATGAATAGAATATAATTTTGTACCTGAATAAAAAGTACAAAAAGGTAATTTTACATGTATAAGAAATGCAATTAACAAACTATCAGGGATTTTTTTTGTAAAAGTCAAGAGAAAGTTAAAGCATATACAGTCAAAATATTGCTTCAAAATGCACCAATATTTGTGCAGTTTCATATAGTGCATGTTTTTGATCTTGCACACATTATTAGCACTTCGAGTGGCCCTGTGTTTGAAATGTGGTATACAAATAAACTCGCCTTGCCCTGTCAAATAGCCTTCCATCCATCCATTTTCTTCCCCTTAATCCATTTCTGAGTTGGGGGTGGCAGTCAGAGCTGCACCCAGTACACATAGCACCAGCCCCTCACTGATCCTCCTGCAGGTGGTGAGTCCACAGGAGCCTTGATTTTTCAGCAGGGGCTTCAGGCAAAGTGGGGTTAAGTGTCTTGCCCGATGACAAAACAAGTGGGAGTTGGTGCATTGGGTTCGAGCCCATCACCTACTTCACGACTGAGCCACTGCCGTCCCACTATCGAATAGCCTTGTTAACAGGAAAATATAAATATACATCTACACCTCATCTGCCAATAAACAATTCAATAAAATATCTTACATTAAAAAAGCTAATTCAATGTTTAATGTAATTGAAACATTCATAAATATCCTGATCACGATGCGTTTCACAGTAAAAATATGACTGGTAAGCTGCTAAATTGAATCGGCTGATGCCACTAAATGGGCAGCGGGATTCAAAACACTGCTAAATGTCTCATTCATTTATGCCTCATTTGTGGCTGTTTTACATTTGAATAGCTCTATGCATGGATGTAATTATGCTACATTCAGATGCAAAAATAAACATAATGATGATGCACCTGTACAGCTGAATCTAAAACACGTGTTGTATACCTGGAAGCTTTATAAATACATTTCACAGAGAATATATCAAAGAGACTACATATGAAAGCATTTGTCCCTGATGTCTAGTAGAGAACCACCACGGAAAAATATGCTTGATTTTCCATACAGCAACTCACATAGCTTTTCATAACAAGTTATTCAGCAAAACATTTGTTATACTTTGGTCATTGTAGCAGGGAATACTTAACGACTTCTATGTTCAGATATTATGACAGTTTAATCAGAATCAGAATCAGAATCATTTTTATTGCCAACGTAAGTAACGGGAGGTCACAGACTTGGAAATTGCTTTGGCTCAGTGCAACAGTCAAAAAGAGATAATAAAAATAAGAATAAAAAACACTTCTAAAGAATAAATTTAAATTTAAAATAGAGTTACAGTTACTATTTACAATATACAAGTGCACATGGTGCACACAATGTAAGGTGACAGCAGTACAGTGAAGTAAAGTGACGTATGATGGGCAGTAAAGTGACTTTATAAAGGGCGGGGGGACAGGTTAAGAAGTGTTCAAGAGTCCAACAGCAGAGGGGAAGAAACTGTTCTTGTGGCGGGAGGTTCTAGTCCTGATGGACCGCAGCCTCCTGCCTGAGGGGAGTGGTTGGAATAGTCCATGTGCAGGGTGAGAGGGGTCGGCTGTGATACGACCAGCCCGGCCTCGAGCTCGGGCGACGTACAGGTCCTGCAGCGATGGAAGGCTGCGGCCGATCACTTCCTCTGCAGAGCGCACAATAAGCCAGGGATGTCCAAACTATTTACTATTTATAAGGCCACTTTTCTGGTTTAATTTGCCAGAAATGTCCCTTGGGCCAACCAAGGGACTGAGCTGAACTGGTTGAATGACAAATATTTACTTTCTCACCATCTACATACGTGACATAGGTGGAATTTTGTGTCACAGTAATATCACTTAGTACCAACAAACCGATTTCAGAGGATATGAGCTTTATGAGTTATAACAATCCTATATTGGAGGAGCTGAAGTTGGCTGGATGACACTGTGAACATGTCCTTGTGATCTCAAAGGCTCCTCTGGGTTAGCAAGGCAGAGGGCTCCATAACAAAATACAAGCCTTAGTTTGGACATGCCTGTTTCTAACTCTATCTTATCGTTTTTTGACAGTAAAACTAACCATTTGAATTAATGTGAAATTATGTATGATGATCAAACTGAATCAGCTCTTTAAAGTGATTGTCTGCAGTTTGTCGGAAAAAGACAGAGAGGTACTTGATTTGAAAAAAACGACGCAAGCTCCTCCCCCTTCCTTTCTGATTGGTCTACACCTACGTTTCCGCAACACTTTGAAATGTTAATCAGAGAACACATTATACATATACATTATTAATACACATGCACGGAGGTTTTCAGAATTATTTGTTAACGTTTTAAGGAAAAAAATAATGTTTTTATGTACAAAAAAAGTGATTGCGGCAAACCCTGAACAAGCTATTATCATGAACTGCACATTATAGGACACATCTGCAGAGGATCTGATTATGGATATAGGTTCAGTATATAAATTAGTACCTCAGCGTGGATGTTCAGAATTCTTTGTTCAGTTTTCATG
This sequence comes from Knipowitschia caucasica, assembly GCA_964034765.1. Lineage (NCBI taxonomy): Eukaryota > Metazoa > Chordata > Actinopteri > Gobiiformes > Gobiidae > Knipowitschia > Knipowitschia caucasica. The sequence continues at coordinate 30,354,935 of OZ035835.1, forward strand.
TAGTTCCAGAGCCTTAGAGGCTTGATTCGGAGGCTCCGCGAAAACAAACAACTGAGCATGCGCGCAGCTGCGAGCATCAGCGCCGATGATTGACAGCCCTTGGCATGACTCGATTGGTTAACCTCGACGGCACCGTGGATTCTGAGCTATAGCTAAGAGAGGGGAAGGCGGGACTTAGCTGTAATATTAGAATTAATAAAATTACTTCTTTTATATCAACATTTAAGGCCAGGAGGTCAATTTAACACATTTCCTAAAATTTGTAATTCATTTACAGTTACAGACTATCACTTTAAGTGCACATGTTGACACTATACTGATTATAAGCTTGAGAACACCTTCGTTCCTATTTTATAAACTTAATAATGAGCCAGAGTTAACAAAAATAGTGAGAGGGGGGAGGTGACCGAGATCAGAGGGGTGAGGAGAGCACGATGGCTTCTCATGTATAATATAATACAAATTACTCAAACATGTATGAAGCGCTCTGAAACAGTGCTGAGTGTGTAAGGGGAAAAAAACACAACACGTTTCACAAACAAAAGTGGGAAAGGTGCTACTAAACTATGTCTCTATTTTCTTCTTAAATAATTCGCTTTGTCTATCACAACAGAAATATTTTTTTTAAAGTAAAAGGTACAAAACACAACATGCGGTCTTCGTCTCATCAGAAAACATCTTATATTTTGTTTTTTGTAATTGTCTGACTGAAGGGGGGTTCTCTCTTTCTAACGTTTATATCTGAAAAAGCATTGACAAAAAATATATGCATGTGAAGACTAGGGATAGCAGCAAACTGAGGGAATAACTATTCATCGAGAGTGAATAACTACTTTCATAGCTTTGAATACATATACAGTATTTTTTTTGTTCGACAAATAGAATGTTAGGTACCCCTGCTTTAAAACATGCTTTATTAATTTTGTTCTTTTTTCCCCCCCCCCCAAAGGTGAACTTGCAAATGTTTCCCTAATAAATAACCTCCCTGAATAAATCCCCTGAATCATATGCAGCCCACTTCTTGCCCGATTTGAAGTATCCATAGCAACACGTTTTGCCATCTCTGTCTCTCCTACTCGTGCCACTTTTAAAGCAGAGCCCCTGTCACCGTCCCACCTCTGTGATTTACCACACTATTTTCTCCTGCACTCATTTCACTGGAGGAGATAATGACATGGATTAGCAGCTAATCAAGTGCCAATCAGAAATCTGGCTGAGTTAAATGTCAGGTGGAATATGTGGGAGCCATTGCGGTGCATCCCTTGCGATTCGGGATTATGTGTCCTAATCACTGCAATTTTGGATGCAACAGGAGCCAGCCCGGACCATCCTGTGCTGCAACCAGGATGTAGTAGAAGAATAATCTCAGTTTACGCAAAACAGCCAGGTATACATGGGGATTGGCTGTGATATAATGGCAGAGAGATAGTCGCAGATGTTAGTCTCCAAAGTGACATAAAGCAGCTGAGGCTTACAAGCATTGCACTCCCCAGACACCGCGGCGCACGCACAACAGCACAACAATTGCAGGTTTCGTTACAATGTGCCAGGCTGTGTTTATTAGAAGAATCACAGATGGGGGGACAGTTAAAATATCCATTGCAGCATTACGTACAGTACATTATGTCGCATTTAGACATAAGGAAAAAATGTATATGAAGAAGCAAGATGTTTTATTGGGCAAGACCACCTGCTCTGACAGTTGTTAGGACTAGGGCTCTTCAGCATGCGACCCACGGCCTTATTTGCCATTTGGACCGGCCATTTACCGATTCATGAATTTACAAAAAAACGCTTTATGATACTGGAACAATATACAGTTGCCCAGGTGAAATCAAAAACTGGGGAAAAAATTGGTATCTCAGAAGAAAAATATATTCAAAAGTGAGGAATAAATTAGAAGATTTGATGAAGGAAATTCATAAGGAATCTCCATTTTCTTCTGTGGGAGGATGTCGGCTGTGTTCGGAGAAACGTAAAGATCAATCAAGATGTTTATTTTAAAACGTGTAATATCAGGCACATATACCCGCACATGTTTCGAAAAGGGGCTGGATGAAGCAGGTGCAAACCCTCCAAAACCATTGCAATTCACACCGACACATGGACAATGTTTGGACAAGCCTTTTCTAGCAGAATCTGAAAAATGTGTTCCCGTAAAAAAGAGGGTTATGGCAATGGCAGCATATAGGAGTGTTGTTTAGATGATGGGTGAAATAATGCACACAGCTGAATATTAGTCCACATATTTTCTTAAACAAAGCCAGGTGTAGCCATCGTAGGCATTATTGCACTTTGAGAACTAATGAAACGTTAGTTGTGTTGCCTCTAGTTTTGCAGTCAGAGTCAAATGTACACGATGGTTGTTGTTACCCCTTTTAACATGTATTCGTGATTTATATTTAAAAATATATATATACAGTGGGCATAACTGTTGTTTTTTTGAGTCTGTCTACTTCCCATTCAACTTGAAATAGTAGTTCAGTGGTCTGACCGGCCCTCAGATATCATAAAATCTAGCCTCCCAAGAAAAATAAAAAAAGAATAGAAAAAAGGTAACAGAAAAAGGACGGATTTCAGAATCAACTATTTTCTACTTCTCAATTTTAAGAGGAATGGGTGCGACTGCAGAACCAGGCAAGGAGAAAGTAATTCCAGACAACAGAAAAATACAACACACTTCACTATCAATGTAAAAAAAAGAATGCTTATTTGAAGACTGAAGCTTATCCAATCCTCTGCAAATACAATTCAATTTTAGTACAAAGAAAAAAGAAAATATGTATCATAGTGTAAAGAAAATCAATAAATTAATCACTAAATACGTTGACACAGTAAATATCAGGACAGGCATAAAGGTACGTGGTATGTGTATCCAGAATGTGTCGTTTGCTTGATGAGTGAAAGCTGATTGTGGAATTTGATTGATTTAAAATGAGCACAGAGAGTCAGCAGGTCTGTTGGCTCACATGACAGCTGTGGACGCCTCGGAGCCGGCCCTCATGGTGTCCAGGGCTCGGGACGATTGTTGCTGAGTGAGACATTTAAAGATGTTGTCTTAGCAGCACTGTCCCGATGTCCTGCTGTCTCACAAATCACGAGTCACCGGGCAAAACTGTCTGCATTCTTTACATGGCACCGGAGTTAGTGTTCCAGACGGACTGGCCTTGGGCTGAACTATCACTTGTAGACAGGAATAAAACAGAACAGCTTGTATTGTCATTGAGGTAAAACATGACAATTGTATTTTTATTTTTTATTTTTATTAGTGTAGTAACGGAGGAGAGAAATTAGGAAAAAGTAGTTTACAAGAATGGATATCAAGAGGTAGTTCCACAATATGATGCCACTTGAATTAAATGTATTCAATTAAATGTTTTTTTTTGCATTAGCCAAAACCATGAGAGCAGTTGTCTCTGAGGATGTGAGAGGATTATTAATTCACCAATATCAAATTAGAAAATAAAACTATTCATGAATCCAGCATTGAAAATATTGTAGCAAATAATTCTACAGAAACAACTGCCACACGCACTTCTATGAATCAAAATTATGAGGCCTGAGATAAAAACCTACTGAAGATCAAAGTCCTAGGTCCAATTACACCTCCAAAAGGGGTCTATATTTAAAGTGTCAACAAAAGAGACAGTCCTGGCATTAGAGAACCGTCGTTAGAAAAGCCACAATAATAGACAATCCTTCTGGCTCCTGGCTCACTGTATCTACTGTCTTATACATCCAAGCTCAGCTCCTCACCAAATGGTCTTTCTGCTTCACCATTTGTGTCTCCTTTAAACCTCAAGGCTGCAAACGTTCATTTCAGAGAGACATTAATCAAAGATAAACACAAACTCAATATCACACTCATTTTTCCACCTCTGACCTTTCATCTGGTCTGTTATTATAAACAACCACTCTGTCAATATAGCCATTATCGCTGCCTCTCGTAGGTTAGATTACCTTTTGGCACGGCACTCTACTGTTACTGCCAGAGGACGAGAGGAAAAATGAATGGAGATTGTCAGCACACGGTATCTTATGTGCTCCAGCAATAGAATGAGTGAAAGATGTAACATAAGTTTTGACTTTGTCTTATATTAGGATGGGATAAGATTGACACAAGATTAATCTGCATACAAGAAAGAAAAAATCATGTGTATAAATAGTCTCAGTCAATCTCTTGTAGTGGGAGAAACATACACACAAAAGACCAGTGCTTTTGGTTTGGCTAAATTCTTGCTAGACGTTCATGTTCCAGGGTATGCAGTTTACCTTTTATATCAGATGTGGCCCCTGCAATGATTTTCAATTATATCATGAACTTGAAGCAATAATACGAGGTTAATGCTACCATGGCATGCTATACATCATTTTAAAGATAATAGAAATGGTTAAATAGGTCTTGTCAGTCTACTATTACAACCCTTCTTACATTTAATTAATGTCCAATCCAAACAAACATTAACTTTAACTTAACTAAAATTGGTAAATAATATCCAAACGTATGATAAAGAAATCCTTTGTTAAAATACCTTCAAAATATATTAAAAAAATAAATCCACAGAACCAAAAGAATTGTCCACAAAGAAACCCTCTTGTATACCTTAAATTCGACTACCGACCAAAACAATTTTGACACCCAAACTTTTCCATACCTAGTTCCAATTGTATTTGTCTAAAGGAGCACTTTAAATGATCTTGCCTTTGTATTGAAACTGTATTAGCTGATCAATTTCACAGTGCCAATTGTTTCCTGCACTTAAAAAAAAGAATATGTTTTGTCTTGTGCACACCGGGGACTTTTGCAAATGCATTCCAATGTGGTTTTACTATTACAAATTGCAAATACAATTAATCTGAATCTTTATAAATACCATGTTTATAATATTAGACCAACACTTTCAATGCACAACATGACAAAGCGGCTACCTGGTGAAACAATTAAAAAACTGGGTGAAAGAACATTTGCAGTTATCACCCTATAAATAGAGAAGAGTATCTTGTAATAGCTCTTGCTTTAGTTCTCCAGAACCTTGAAACGCCCTAGTTATGGATATGAAAAGCAATAAAAGTACAAAATCGACTCATTATTCATGAGCACACTAAAATGACTACAACGATAAGAGTAGTAATATAGTCATAAATCAGGGCTCTTCTATAAAAAGAATAAAGCATATATCCTGTTTTAATATTTTTGACACCCGTAGAGTTGTTCATTAAGGAAAAGTGTATATTTTATTGGCTCACTTGGCAGAGGATATCAAAGTGGTGAGAACATATACAGAAACATAATTAACATGAGCAACATAACACGCAAATAATTCCTCTTGGCGAGGTCGAGACATCAAAAGGCTCTCGTGGCAGGGGTTTTTAGGCCGGCATACATTTCTGCTGTGGAGGTACTCCACATGTAGCGCAGGAGCTTGGGGAGGCACGTCTCCTCAAAGAGACAGCCACCTTCTCAGTGGGAGTGCGCTGATCAGGAGCGGCCCAGAATCATCAAATAAAATCCTCAAAAAATAACCCTGCTTTCAGTTGTGAAGCGTAATCCATGGACCACCGTGGATTCCCCTCTGAGATGAAATGTAAATTATTGATTGGTTACATGATGAGTATAGAAGTCGCATGTTTTTTTTCCGTAGTGGTAAAGTGAGCTAATGGAAAGTTTCTAGTTTCTGCTGAATTTTGAGACATAGCATCAGTTTGGATCAGTGCAAAGAAAAACAAGCAATGGCTTATTTTCTTTTGGAATTTATTGACTGACACAATACTATTATTTATGCTTGTGTTGTACCAAAACAGAAGAGCCATTAGTGCCTGTCTGCCCGTCTAAAAGGCTGAGTTATATTAGTTAATTTGTCAACTCAAATATTAGAATGAAGATGCAATCTATTTATGTTCACTTATTGCTGCAGATTGCTGATTCCAGCCTGCTTAGAGTCTACCTTTAAACATGGTTCACACCTGGTCCATGTTTAGAATTCACAGCTTTATCCACAAGTGGCGTTGTACCATAATGTAACACATGCTCTAAGCAATACACAGCATATGCACACTTACATGTTTAATGTGCCATTCTTAAATTGAGGTTTCTCCAGGTCTTTTGGAAACTTTCAAAACTCACTTAGACTTTGCACAGCAGCACACGCAAAGTGGCTGACATTTGTGCACAGAGAATAAGGGAGCAGCGGTAGACAGCAGCCACAAAGCTTGACAATTTAGGGGTTTTGAAAATATAAATAGTGATAATGTATTTAAACATTACTACATGTTAATATGCCGAATCCTATTTTTTTTACATTACATTTGCGTGTTTGTCTCTTTGCAAATATAGATTTAAGTAAAGTTTTGATATTTTTAAAGCGCCAATACAATTGAGTGTTTTAGTTTAGAAGTTACTAGCAAATAATGGTTCGGTTATCTTGTCAAGAGAGATTTAGAAAGGATTTTGTTTTGGATGTTGCATAAAATGGTGTCATCAAATAAGGTCATTAAAAGCTCAAGTCCACAAACAGATTATAATGTTTGGGATTGTCTTTATTTTCCACCAGGTGCCCTCGTTGGTGGGACACGTGCCCATTATCATGTGAATAAAACATAATTGCATGTCCAAGCTGACTCAGTTTGACAAGGCCCTCACAACAGACTTTTGTTTTCAATCGACAGGAGCGCAGGTATTTTCATCCCTGCGTAATTAAACACCAGCGCTAGTCAAAATTGCCCTCTTTGTGGTGCTAGGCTAATAAGGGACACGCTAATGTTGAGAAAACACGCTTTGAAAACACAACCCCCAGTGCGGATCCTGGCCAATTTCATCATAAATTACTTCCACAGCACTAAGAGTTCACCGTGGAGCCGCCCAAGAGGGGCTGCCTCTGCTACTGCCTGATGGTAAAGGATTATTTTCTAAGAACAACCTGGAGCGAGGTGAGAGTTGAAACACAAGCACTTTGTTCCATGCAACACCAAGACAAATGTATGCAATTAATAGGCAATCGGAATAGTTTTAAAACCAACAGAGGAGAAAGGCAAGAATCTTTGCGGCAGCTTTAAAATCGGGCCAAAAACATCATAGACAAGAATGTGGATTTATGTCGAAATAGAATGATTCATTTCATGGTGATATTTTCCATTCAGTAATTGTGACAAGTCTGGAAACCATATTAAAAACAATTCAGTGTGCATGGGTCAAGAAATGTAAACGGCTAACGGCATAAATTATGTGGCCACTGTGACTGTTCAAATTCAAATTTTAGTTTGATTGTGATGGGTCCAAACTTGTATAATTGTAGAAATGAAGAGAGAAACTGCCACTGGAGAAAAGCCAGTGCATTGGGATTAAAATGCATGAACAGCTGTTACTATTATGTATGCTTCTGTGCGTTTGCCAGCGGAAAGCGCCTCTTCAGCTCGGCCTTCAACCCTCGACAATACATTAACATTTGTAAAGCTACACTGAACACATGCCAACACCAAAGAAAAGTATAGAATTAAAAGGTCATCATGCCACAGAGAACATAGTTACTTCAAATTAGAACTATTCTGTTGGTCCATGCAAGGGGTAGAGACAAAAGTTGAACAAATAAAACTAGTTTTCAGTCATTACACAAATACATTTGCGTGTTTGCATGGATGTGAATATTTGTTTTTCACAATACAATACAAAAGATAAATTATAACAGTGGTGTTATAAAGTGTCTATAGTTTACAGCTGATGCATTAAAATGACTGGAATAAGAGGGGGACGCAGAGGCTAAACTAGCGTCATTGTTTAACCAAATGTTAAGATGCTGAAGTAATCTTGGTATTCCAGATATCAATACAAATGATATTGTCAGGCGTTCAAGTCATTATTATTGCCATTATCTTGGAAACAATAATGAGACAAAGTAATAGTATTAAAAAACCATACTTTTAGGCCCAACTCCATTTGTTAGAAGCACATTTCAAACATGGGAGAACTATACTTTAACCATATAAAAAGCCCGAATAATGAATATTGAAAGCCAACACAAAATGTTAAATACAGGTAACACACATGACAGGTCACCATGTACAGTATAAATCCTTTCAACCGTTTCTGAAGAAAAGTTTAAAGAGTTATTCTGAATTAGAAATATTATATATAACATGTTGATAGCAATTACAGTATGTTTACAATCCACAAACAGAATCAGTCTCTCATTTGGGTTGCCAGTTAATTTAGCTAGCTCTCACAAACAAACAAAAGTTGTTTAAATGACAGCAGATATAAGGAGAAATAAGGAGTCACGTGATACAGAGTTTGTACAGCTTCTATGGAAACCTCAGCAGGTGGTTTGCATGCATATAATATTAAATAATTCAAAGCAAATTCCTAGTTTGTGACTTCCTTTTACTTTAGATTGCCAGAATATTCATCTTTGACATTGTAAGTTGTTAGTAATTGTAAATTGTTATTGTAACTGAACTTCTTTAGCTACATACTACATACAGTCCCTTCCATGATTGATCCTATACTATTAATCGGAAACATACATATGAATCAGTCTGAATCAATAATCATGGGAGGAGGCTTATACTTATGGTAATACTGTGTTTATAAATCCACCGATTGATTTAGCGATAGTAAAACTAAACCAAGAACAGTCTCTCCAGGGATGCATACAATTCATGTTATCAAAGAGACTGCTGACAAAATATCCCATGTTGCCTGGCCACAATAAAATCATTAGTCTAGTGTAACTCAAAGCAAACAGTGGGCTGCATACCAAAAAGGCGCCGCTGTCTGGCTCGGCCTGTGTGGAAATCCTTCGTAGTGATTTATCTGATGGCCAGTGACAACTTTCTTGCCGGACCTCGAAGTGTGCGATCTATTAATTGAGCCGTGTCAGAGCAGCAGAGATTAAGCGTGTGCAGCTGCCCACCGGAGGTCTTCCCCCTGGTCCAGCTGCGAGGCACAAATCAAAGGGCCCCGGACCACCTCCGTCCACAGCATTAAGTCAGTGCAGCTCTAAAGGGAGTTCACATGGTTCCAGGGTAAAATATAAGTGGAATGTAGGAGGATCATGACAGAAGCCTAATCTGATGCATTTGTGACACTGCACAACTCAATGTACACCCTGACCTATATTGGACAACATGGTAAAAATAAGTCAAACGGCGGTGAACAAAGGATATGTACTTGGGGGTAAAATGACAAAGATAAAATGAGTAGGATAGTTTACAAGTGATATCACAACGCATCGCAAACATTGTTCATTGTTGGCCTCTGAAAGTCTGCCTCGATATGTGCAATTGGGCGTAATGTCACACATGTTTTCTCTATGGGAAAATACATTGTTTTTTGTTTTTGAGCCGCAGTTGTGACCGGTATTCTCTTTATCTGAGCATTCCGCAACCGTTCCATTCTGCGGGTATTATAAATGTTTAATGTCTATAGTTTCTGCTGAAAATGTATTTCCCAAATTATTGATTAGTATTATTATTGTATAGTTTGCAGAGATGTGTTTCTTCTTCTCCCAGTGTTTTTACCACTTCAGTATCGTCGTTGACCTTATTCCTATTGCCAACTTGTGTATCAGACAAAAAATTAAACGTTATTTCCAAAAAATGAAATGTTGTGAAACAATTACATTAGTAGTCTTTTGCATAAATACTCCTGAGGTTCTTCTCTGCATGAACCTTCTCCTCCATGAGGACCCTTTGTGGTCCAAATCAGTGCCCTGGTTCCATGACATAAAGCAGACGAGACCAGGATTAACCATAATGATTATTTTATAATTATACCTCCATGTTTCCAGCCCTCTCCTGTGCTGGCCCTTTTAATTAAGCCGATAATTTGTCTCTGGGGAACGCTTGCGTTAGCATACTTACAGGCTATTTTAGAAGTGGGCATTTTGAAGAATTTCACTGAAGTTTTCCTTGTTGGAAATCTAAATGTAAAAGTAAGCAGTAAAATGACTAGAGCATTGAAATTGTGACTTAAGGGCCACTCAAACTATTGAATCTAAAAAAAAACATACTATAATTCCCATTGGTTAAATAATATGAGCCATATTGAACTGAATAAAGAATCAATAAAGCTGAATAATATCCAAAATCCAAAAACCACAAATAACAAAAGCATTTCTCATGGCATTTTCAGCAGGGGTCCTATCTGAAGAGAGTTCCAGTCTGAAAGGGCATGTTCACTTTGGCCTTTTCCTTGCTCTGTTCCCTCCCACGTGTGTCCCGACACAACCCAAAAACAGAAGACGTGTTTTTTTTTTTTTTCTGGGGTTTGTCAACATGTCTCATACTGTATTTGGTCATATACATTAAACATTAATAATCAAAGTGACTTTCACATTGCAATGAAAAGGGTGATTGTAATGGTGATGGAAAATAAATCACATTTTTTATCAATATTATCTGCTCATCTGAAATATGGGTATTCAGACTAGAATGGAAGCTGATGAAATTTGCATGATGTATACGAAGGTACAAGACCCAACTGCACTGTCAAATAAATCAACATTTTGTATCACTATTAGCTTTAATCATGCCAGTCTGGACGTGTGTCATGAGAGAGCAGCAGTGTGATGGATGTTCAAGGAATAAGACTCTTTCCTTTTCTTTTTCTCACAAGCCTCTGAAGAAAGTTAGCAACAGGACATGGTAAATCCCTTCGTGCCATAATGCTGTTGAAGAGGAGATATTAATAACTATATTCATCTAGTAAGTTGACAGCACCTCGAAACAAAATTTGAATAAATGAAAAGTTTTTATTTCCTGCTGTAGTGAGTGGGTACAATAATGTTTATAAATGACGAGTTCAAAGGGAGGCATCAGCATGGAGAGGCTATGTGGGCAGAGATGATCTATGGACACATGATTTAAAAGTGACCAAAACAAATGATCAGGGAAGATAACAGCTACAGCACCATTTGCATTGATGTTTAATTCAAATGTGCAGCCCATTGCCATAAAGATTCAGAAAATTACGTTTTGATTTTTTTTAATCATTTTATTTCACTTGGCATTTGATTTTGAAAGAAAAAAAGGGAAAAGTTCAAGGCATTTATTTGAAGTCTTTGAGCGTCTGCTTCTACCCCCTGCTGTGCTGTACAGATGGGATCATTTCACACCCTTATATAGGACAAGATTAGACAGAAGAACAGGGTGGGAATACCACAACACATACAGTGGATCCTTTTCCATCTGTGGAAGGCTTAATTAAAGCAACAGTCACCTGCAGGATTCCATGAAAATAAAAATGTAAACCGTATGCATGCCATACCGTTAATACCAGGGGGTAGACAATGGGATTTTTTTTTGTCTTTGTGCAACACTCTTCACCCATGTAACCTTGTATAACGTTGCTTTGTGCAAGAAGGACACTCATAGATTGGCAGACTTGCTTTTGTCAACCTTACATATGAGTGAATAATGTCAGTGCATATTTCATGAAATATGTTGTATGAATACACTATATCCTATTATTCCATTTCCAGTGTTGATGCTACGCTATATGCACGTATTTGTGTGAAGCGCTTTACTGCTACAGGTCCGTAACTGTTACGTCGACTCCACTGATTTTGACTTTAGTCATCTTAGTTTTTGTTCTGTAAAGTTTGACCAATAACCATTGCCGAAACATTACGTTTTGGGTAATTTCAGCAAAACATGAAACTGTTGGAATCAAGCACCAGACAAGAATATTACAAAAATGTGAAGAGTTGTTAAATGCCAGCATCGGTCATCAGTCATCCCCAGAGACTGGGTAGCGTGCTGATATACAACCATGCTTCAAAATATATTCACTTGACATTTTACAGTTAATATATTTGGTGTTTTAAAAAGGCATTGGACTTTTGCATCCACGCAAAACAAAAACCTGAAGGCAGTCTCAAAGTTTGTAGAGAAAAATTGACAAGAAAAACAATTTTCTTTTGCTCTGTGATACCTGACAAACAACTTTTACAGCCTTCAGCACCAGTAGTCTCAAATACAAAGGATTGCTCTTGCTGGAGATACTACCCGATAAAGCAACATTATTGGTAACATATCTGGAAAGTGTACTCTGAGTGTGCATACCCTGTCAAGACCAAGTCTTCCTACCATCACATCTCATCTACACTCAAAATTCAGCTCAATCCATCCAATTGTTTTTGCACAGTCCTGCCTAGAGACAAAAACACACATGCTTGGGAAGCCGATTACATTATCCCATGTTTCTGTGAACAGGGAAACCCTGTTTACAATTCAAATGCATGTGTTGCCATAGGACTGCTTGTTTACAGCACGATGAATTAATTTAGCCGCGTAACAGACTTCAATACAGAAAGATGCTACGATGAAAGGCAATGCAGTAGCTGACAGAGACAAGCAGCAGGACATTCACTGACATGGCATGACTGATTGATTTAATTTGAGGTGGCCTCAGAAGTCCAACTGGTGGCCAGGTGTACAACAGCTTCATATTAATGGGAAAGTGAGCAGCACTTGGGCCAGTGGCCAGGCATTATGCTGGGTTTAAGACAGCGACAGCCAGGAAAGCTCGCCAGGTCCTCTCCAAGTCTTTGCGATCTGCAATGCAAATCAATCAGCAGTGTGTGGCCTTGGAGCAGCGCACAGAGCTCCTAGAACAGGCTGTTGAAGCAGGCACTGGTGTTTCAGTGCTCAGAGACATCCTTCTCTGTCAGGTGCCATGACCACCTCATTGCCATTGCTCCAATTAGACTGAGCTCCCCAGAGCAGGCAGCATGATGGAAGACACAGGGCTGATAAACAGCTCGTCTCAATCAGCCTAAATAAAACTCTGGAAGTATTTGAATCACTTTCTGTGGTTTGAAACAAACTACAAAACAACAAAAATTTACTAGGGAAGAGGCTGAAACAACTGTTTAATATAGCACACGGGGGGGAGTGTATGGATTTCCTCATATATTGTGGCTCTGCTGACTCCAATGGTGATTCTAAGTCATGTGTTTCGTTTCCCCTGATCCTGTTGCCATATGGATAGTGAAGAAAATCCTTTCATTGATCATTTGGTTTAGCTTTCATCATATCAGCTGGTGAAGATGAAATGTCTTATTGGATTGCTCTCACGTACAGAAGATTAATTAGTTTGATAAAAATGCTGTTATCGTAAAAGCAGAAATATGTTGATTATACTTAAAGCAAAAAAAGAAAAAAAACTACAAAAAGAATAATTGTGTAACCTATTCAATAAGACAAATAACATTGGCATCTACAGTATTTGTGACAAGACTGGAGGGCAGGCATAATAAATGGATTTTCTCAAGTCATTTAGAAGACATAAAAACTAGTTTATAGTTTAATTAGATCTTTGAACAGGAGGGGGTGTTGTCCCAGTTCTGAAACAGAATAGGCCTTGTGAACACGATTTTAAAGCTCTGTGAGAGAGGTTACTCAAGTTATACATGATAGAACTGAATTTTCAACAGTTAAAGTGAGAGGACTTCCACACGGCTGTGGTCTGAAAACCCATAATTCGCTGTTTCATAACATCACAGTTAAAACAGGCAGAAAAAAGCACAAAAATGTAGAAGAAGCAAACAGATTTCATTGATGTGTCAAACTTTACTTTATTCCTATTGCCGAAAGCGAAATAAAGCCGACCAATATTTTCGCCTATTCAAATTAAAGAAGCTATACCCGATTTTTTTTCTAAGTAGTTCATAAAAATGCTTTTTACTACATACAAGTTGTATCATAATACATAATTGAATTGAAAACTTGAGGTCATTGATTCCACTGTGTATGAAATTCAGGCAGTGAAAAGTGCTGAGTTTTGTAGTATGAAAATAACTAAATTGATCTCTTGTTTTGTTCTTACATAACATCTGATTAATCTTTTGTATTTAATACTGAATGCCCTTTACTTAAAAATATTCTCTCTTCACAACTTGTTCTTTGAATGCAATTAATTCTAATCCTTTCTACTGGTGTAACAAATCTGATATTGGCTATGCCAAGACGATGTTATTGTTGAAAAATAAACACTTACATTGTGCTTATAAAAAAACAAAAGAACAATAGTATGGATACACAGCAGATGAAAAATGGTTAAAATAACAAAAATGAGGAGCGTTTATAATCAGTATTGTAGAGACACATTCTGATTTTTCAGCCAAATAAACAAATCTATTGAAATGTTCAGTTTGACAGTGCATTGAGAGGATCCTTTTTCTACGGGGACAACAGAGTGCAACAATTCATTAAAAAAAAAATGCATATACATTTTAAGCATTTTTCAAATTTCCAACATGATTTAACTGCCTCAAACTCAAAGAAATGATAACTTTTCAATGAGCACTTTAGTGCCCCACTCCTGGATGACATTTTTGGATACTTTTCGGCCTACCACACTGACCTTTCGCCAACTAGTAGCGAACTGTCAGGCTCTCTGCATCTCTCCTGGGGCTGCCTGGTTAGCCATGTCTGACAAGTGAAGGTCTATCCCGGGGAGAGCGGAGGATTTCCAGAGAGGCTAGCTGTCATCTTTTTGCCACAGCACATGGATAAGGCAGCATGTCGGTCCTTTCTTTATATTTCGTTTCTCTCCATCCATGCTCATGCAGTTCAGTGTCTCCCCTGGTGAGGATTGTCAAGTTCCCCCAGCCTGACAGTGGAGAATAAACAGAGCAGCATGTGGAGATGAATCAAGTGTCCCGTAGGAGCCAGTGGTCCCCCTCAGCATTGCCTCCTCGGGGCCAAAGCAGCAGAAGCACAGTGACTATGTCAATGGCAGCTAGGAGGAGGTACATAGCTCAGTTTGGTTCCTCAGGGAAGGAAGAGCGCTCGTTCATACTGTACCACAGGGAGGATGCCCAACACTTCACCTAATCTTCTTTCCCACACACTTGATAATCTGTGGGATGCTGCTCCCTGCCATCTCTACAGAGTCTTCCTCGTTTTATGTAAAGACAGACGACCTAATGTGAAGAAGATGAGCTAGGAGAAAAGTGGTTGGTGAAGTGAACAGAGCATAAAGTGGTGGAGGTGTTGCAGTCTGGGAGTTTGGAAATTGCTTTTTGAGTTTGTCATGTACAGTGATTACAGAAGCACATTTTATATCAGGGATTTCATTTGCCCTCTACGATAAAGAGACCCCCTCCCCCCAATCATGTTAATCCAGCTCTCTAAACTACTTAAACGGTTCATCTAATGTATTTTGTACCTTTTGTCAAAAATAAAGAATCTTAGACGGGATATGTGCACACCAGAGTAACATGGACGTTTTGTCAGTCAGCTTTAAAAGGATATGTATAAAAATGTATAATGTAAAATGTTAATATAGCATGGCTCCAGAGTGCACCCAGAATTTTGATCCCAGTCGTGCATTGAGATTTCTTGGTGCTCTAGTACATTCGGAAGGTTATCTTCCGCCGTGCTCTTCAGATAGGAGGAAAAAAAAAAATCTTTGGCCTATTATAAAACACTATGTGATTGAATGGTATCAACAAATTCATTTTCATGCAATTCAACCAAATTAAAACATGTATTACTTTTGACGTATTTTTAGTCTGGAGCCATGTTCTCCATTTTGTTTTCCCCCACAAAGGACATGTAGTGCAACAGAAGACCATAGCCATGTGTGGGTGTGATATTTTAGATTTCCCTGAGAGTTTGTTGGTGGACCGAGTGTTCTTATGTGACCCATACCACCTGATCTGCTCTCCTGATGTGGCTTGTTTGTTCCAAAGGGTATTTTCTTTTGTGATTCTTCTAATGTGAAATCATACTACAGTACATCTTCATTTTTCCAGTTCCTGTTACAATTTGTATTCCAATGTCGTTTTAACTGTTGGCTAAATTATGTGGATCTCAGCTAGTTTCTCAGCTAGCTTCCAGGCCACTTATAGTAATTTGTCAGAAAGGTGGGGAGGTGAAATCAGAATGTTCACAAACATCACCATGGAGACAGCAGGTACACAGAACCAAGGAACGGTTCCAGTGAAACTAAGCAGGTTGAAATGCAAGCAGCGTGATAGACCACATGATTTATACATTAATACATAGTGGGTATTGTGCTTTCAATGTCATCTAATATGTTTTTGAAATCTGAGCTGTGTAGTGTAAAAAAAATGACTTTCATATACTATATACATATGACCTTGTCTTTCTGAAGTGATGGTATGATCCATGTCTCCTCCCCACAAAGATATTTCTTAAAGTGAACATAGGTTACTTTTCAAATTGTAAATAGAGAGAGAGAAAATGTTACAATGCAAGCCACCCATCGGCATCCTTCGTGATTGGACAATATTGCTTCATATTACTTCATACACAAGTGTCTGTTGGGAAGATTTAATATCTTAGTGGGAGTGAGCTACAAAGGTATTTGTGCCCAGCGAACATACTGGCTCTTACTGTGAGGCCCACATTAGCACATGTCATAATTGATGGAGCAGCGTACTTAGCAGTAATAATAGGCATTATAGGGGGTGTTTCAAGACATTATTTTCAGAAAGCACTAATTAAGCCCAGTGCAGTTTTTTTATTTTTCAGAAATTATTTTGAATGTCTTTTCAATGATTGGAAATATAACTTTAAGTCTTATATGTGCCAGTTTTTCAAAAATAAGAAAGAACCGTTGAGATTCTTTGGCATCTCTAGGGTTAAACAGTAATACAATCTGATGAAGGCCTTTCAGCTGCCGCACGTTGGTGTGTTTAAAAAATCTGTAGCCACCTCTAATAAAGGCTTTTTACTCTAATTATGCAAGTGGGTGAACCTTTTCCCTTTTTCAATGTTTCAACCTGTTTGTTCGTGACCACCTGTGATTAACTTGGATACAAGCAGTTCCCTGTCTCCACTTTCTAATTGTATAGTAATAAAACCACTCCATTCCACAGATAATCACACTAAATAAAGAAAAACATAATTCATATGGCTGGGAAAAAGAAAAAGAACACCAATCACAAACAACCAAATCCTATAGTTCTGTGAGCAGTTGCATAGTGGGAGGATTTCTTGTAGCTATGGAATGTAAAATCTCTGAATGTAAACTCAGATTAGTACCACTGCGATCTCATGTTTACCGTCGGTCAGAGGACACACTCTTTCCCCGGGAGATTAAACCTTTGAGACCACCACCAGCTCAACTTCACGTGAGATCCTTCCAAACAAGACCACCCCCTTTGACTCTTTTAGCACCACGCTGCCACCTCTCTGAGCACTGGTGGGAGTCTGCGGTCTAAATGCTTCCAGTGTGAATGAGCAGTTCATGGGTATAAACTAAAGCACACACAGCTGCAGTGTCGGGTCTTAAGTGTTTACTGCTTTTTAATTGGTCAAACACTGATGAAGAATGTTTGTTTACTACTACGAGAAGAAACCTACTGAGGCTTCAAACTGCTTCCAGGTGTCTAAACTACCTGTAGTGAGATGTGACATATAGCTGCAGCTTCCCCTCTTTTCATACCTTAAATGTACGTACGAGTAGTTGATTTATGATTTTTTTTCCCTCTTGCGGAATGCAGTGGCCTTTTTTAATCTCATGGTTTGCATTTACATGAGAAATATCAATAGATAAAGGCAAAAAGTCTATAAACTTGTATCACTTTCAACAGTGACTAATTTAGTGCTCAATACCCCAGCCTGTATATAAAATTGTGGCCAAGTATTTATTGATCCAGCTATTGTGTTCTCAAACTAACATAATACATCTGCAGAAGTTGCGGACTCTAAACTAGTTTGATATGCTGAGATCTACATAGACTGTAAACTAGAACGTTTAAAGATCTTACCGCCGTGATAATATCCCATCTCGTCTAGCGTTCTGCTTTTTTGCGAAACGACATCTATTCCGCACAAATAAAGACGAAAAAATCAATGAAAACGGTGTTTGTGTGGAAGCCTTTTCGAGCACTGTTTTTGCGACTGTGTTTAGAGCCCATGGAGATTTGTGGCACCTTGTAGTAAACTTGAAGCATGAGGAAACGCCTGAGGAATTGTTGTTTTGCTCCTCTGCTTCTGCCTCAGAGAACTAATGTTACTGTCTCTTTATGCACACCTCTTTAAACACAGGGCTATAGATAGACGGCTTCTTTTAAAACACATTGCTGATTCTTCCAGGGTTTTCAATAAAAAAGATACTAAAAAAGTAGATGTGAAGAGGTATTGACACACACATACTCTTTAGTTTTTTAAAGGTGTACAACTTTTCAGATGAGGGTACCTGCTTGCTGATAAGATCAACTTTATTTTTCTAACAATGGAGCAAATTACATGTCACATTTGGCAAGTCAATTTCTATTGATATTGAGATTTGGTGTTGCTTGGAATGTACCTAGGTACTTTAAAACTCATACAAAATGTTTGTTGTGCCCCATTTCAACACAACCACAAGATACTTCTAAATGCATGAGCACAATAGGAGTAAACGTGTACAGTTATTTGTAATTAAGAAAATACAATGAAGGAGGAATGAAAGGAAAATGACAAAAGATGCACAGATCTGGCATTGTGTCACAGCAGAAGACATGTTTTATTGTTGGTGCAAAGCATAAAATGACATGACCAGAGTTTTCACAGCGTTCACATGGTTTTATACAAAGTACAGAAATTGACTTATGTTGCATCTGTTGTAATGAATGAATTGTGAGTTTTATCATAATTGCACAAAAAAGTCTCCATACTTGTAACTTGGCCTAGTGAAGTCACTTGTCGATTGTCTCCAATGTCGATGGAAAGGGGTAATACTATATTGTGAAACAGTCAAATTTATAACAATACAATTTAGATTGAGAGGTATAGCAAAAGACAGAAACGTTGCATGGTCCACCTTTGAAATAGGATTGGAATTCTACTACTAACACAAATCAATTATGACTGAAGACACATTTTATCGTTGAAGTTGTTCAGTCCTTGCTTTTTGTGCGCACCCCCACAGTCTAAGCAGTGGTTTATTTTATTTTCGTGCACATAGACGTGAGATAAAAAGCAGCTGTTTTTTTGGAACAGATGTCATCAGCCTTCCTGGCTGTGTTTCTGTTTTGAGAGCTGATTGGTCATTTGCCATTGAACGTAAACCTCTAAATGGACTCTTGCAACCAGTAAGGATGACAATAAACAACACTGTAGCAAACCCTAAATATAGACATTAAATATATCGAGCGAGTGAACAGTTTCAACATCTGAAGCTATTGCCATAGCTATAACAATATTATGTATATTTATATTGCTCTTATGTTTTTCTCATTTTATATATTCTTGGTCTAAATAACAACAAAAATGCCTTAGAAATGGGTTTGTATGTACTATTAATAGAGAATCATCTCAATCAATGAATGAAATAACACAACATCTTGAATCCCTGAAAGCAAAACAAGCTCCACATTCCAGCCTAATGTTACTTTGCGTACAATTTACTTTTATTTACACTGAAAATGTCTTAACACATCTGATGTACTTGGAACACCTATTTGAATAGTCAACGCCACATCTGAGACATAGGAGGCATGACTGAAGTATAATACCAGATATAATGACCAGATGTTGCAGATTGATTGATGCTCTGTGAAGGAACGTTGCAGCATCGATGGGTTTACCTCAAAAAACACATACTACTACCCTTCCAGCCCACTGATCCATTCTCCACATTCTTGGCTTTACACACAGCAGTCAGATCTCTCACAGTTTTAATATCTACTGAATTATTAATGTTTATTTGTGGTTAAACATTTTTACCTAACAGAAATTATTACAGTCTAAATATACACACAATACACAAAGTCCATGAAAATGCGTATTACTACAGACAAGTTGTATCGAAACCCGTACTTTAATTGAATAATTTAGCACATTGATTCAGCTTATGTATGAATTCCGGCCAATGCTGAGTACACACTTTGCGCGAAACTGTCGGTTATTCTACTGGATGGGTAATTTTTCAGTTATTGTTCTGTATATTTTGTTAGCAGTGTGTAGCTTTAGTACCATTTAATCAGTGATTGTTGTACAGCTTATTAGAAATTGTGCTAATGTTTCCCTACGTATTAGATCGCTCCTAAAACTAGATGGCTTCGTGGGAGGAGTCTGTAAGTAAGTACTTAAAATAAGAAAGTAAACTTTATTTATACAGCGCCTTTCACAGACCAAGGCCACAAAGTGCTTCACTGTAAAAACAAGTAAAAATAGACAAAATACAACTTAAAAAACAATTTAAAATATGCGTAAAAAAATAAAACAAGACAACTCAGTGACAGGTTTGAAACAGCCGCAAGAAAAGTGTGTAAAAGGTTGTCCAAATAAATAGGTTTTTATCTGACCTTTGAATGAATCAACAGACTCCATCAGCCGCAGAGAGAGCGGAAGATTGTCTTGAGCTTCGGCGCAATAGCCTGGAAGGACCGGTCTTCCCTGGTCTGTAAGCAAGTTGGGGGGCAGTGCTAAACATTCAAACTGAAAGACACCTTGCAGAATCGGGTATCGCTCCTTCAAGAATTCACTGCCAGATTAGCATCGCCCTACCTGCATTCAATCCCGTCAGAAGCTAAACGGGGCAGGACCTGGTTAGTACTGTGATGTGAGACCTCTGGGAACACCAGGTGCCACAGTTGTACTGCTGTGGCTATGGAGTGCCAAACTTTTGTTGTGTCCTTAGGCAAGATGAGTCTTTGAGTGTGCAAGAAAAGGTCTACATAAGGAAGATGCATTATTACTCATTTATACCAAGGCTAGTGTTGTGTACTATCAAGCATAGACAAAACGTAACTAAAAATAATCTGCTGTTTTAAAGTTGTTCAACAAAGACTGAATCAGGATGAGCAGTGCTTGTAAACATGTGCCATTGCTGCAATTTCCATTTTAAACAGTAAAGAACACTCTGCATTGTTGCATTTTAGTCAATTTTAACTCTTTGCGCCTTTGTGATCCCTGCTCATCATGTGAACAATGGCAGATTTCTCACCTCCAGTCAAGTGTGCACCCAAAGCCTGTTAATCTCAGTGTCAGTCAGAGTCATGGAGACACAAATGCCTAATTACCTTTGCATGGCTGGCTACTGGGCAGAGAAGGAAATCCACACTAATGATGTATGTCATTTAGCAACCATTTTCAATCGCTTCCCCCCTCTACAACAGTGAGGAAAAGAACACTTGATCAAATCTCCCAAGGGTGTGAGAACGTGGGAAGGCGTAGGTGGCGAGTGGCTGGACATACTGTCATTGTTACGCTTTCTTTTTAATGATTATTTTGGCTGGAAGTATTCCATAAGACAAGCATTTAATGTTCACACACAATATGTCTAGATAAAAAAAGAACAATGATTAATATGCTTATGAATTTAGTATAGTATTAGTACATGTATATATAATCTTTACCTGGGTGATAAATATATATGTAGACTACATACACAACCTGTAGTGTTAAAAGCGCTCATATTATCAACCATACTATTTTTGGTCCCTTTAATGAATTTAAATTAAATATTAAGATCCACAAATTACTTGAATAGTATGGTGCTAAAACAGATTTCAAAACTAATGTTGGTCACAATCTGCAGTATACTTGTCTAACGAGACATGTGCAAACATCCGGCTGGAGCCCCTATAGTTGCCATCTGTTTATCCTGTTATTCAAAAGGTACAGATGCGGCTGGATGTTTTTTGAGTTTGAAATATTCATTACCCATAAATCTTCTTTACAGCTGCCATAAATCTGCAAAAAGGCACATCACACAGCAATTCTTTGTCAAATTGTATAGTTTTGTCTGTTCCCCTTATGTGATGAGGTGGATGAGTGACAAAAGGCTATGTATTGTATTGGCATGGGGGCTAAAGTTCCTGACATGGACATTTGCAGACTTTTCTCTGGTGACAATAGGCCACTGTAGGGTCCCTGTTTACTGCGGTGTGAAAGAGGCTTGGCTTCTTGCCCTCGGGGGTCAGTGGTGAGATCTCGAACCACTGATGAGGCCTAATCTGCCCTCCTCAGCAAACACAGGCCTTTCTCTGTAACCTTCAATGCACGAAACGCAATTTACCAAAATCTTGGTAGCCTGTTGGGGGTTGTTTTAGCGAGACCATCATGTCGACAAGCAAAATGTGAAGCGATTGTGTCATAGAGCGTAAACACGGGTGATGGGATGATGAAGGGGTCAATTGAAATAATCTTTCTAGTTTGAGCAGCTTCTATCAATCTGTCAGACACAAAATCTATGTTTATTCAATTGCTTAAATGTAGTAGGAAGCATGATTTGATTCTGTAAATAAAAAGAGCCATTCTTCAACATGTCTGTCTGATATATTCAGAAAAGGGCAGGGACATTTTAGATTGGTATAACGTCTTATGAATTTTGTTAGACTCAAATTAGTTCAATGATATATGATTACATTTTCCCTATTAATTCAAGAAGGGAAAAATACACAAAAAGTGCAAATTGTCACAGAAAATGTGCAGCTCTAAATGACAGCATACAGGAAGTCTTATTACACTGTCATTTTTATGAAGGGGTTGTGCACTGTTTCACCTAATAGAGAAGTTTCTTGCAATACTTGTGCTATGCAAACAAACTCGCATTGCCTACTAGGAAATGTGCCTGTTTCAAAGGTAGTAATTTATTTTGATTGACATTCATTTAATTCAATGTAGTTGTCTCGGTAGTTTTCGATTCACCAACACAGATCAAACAGTTTGAACAGATAACACATAGGAGCCATTGGTCCATAGGGGGCAGATGATCAATATCCAGAAATGTCCTTAAATGTCCTGGATCATCGCCACTGTCCCTCCTTATTTTTCACCCCTCTCAATCGTTTTCTTTTCTGTGCAGTTCTTATTTGATCTGCATTGAAATTCCCACACCTGCCTCCACCTCTTGTGCAGCTAATACTGAAGTTGATTAAAGTATTTGAATGGACCATTTAACCCGTGAGGCAGTGGAGGCCTATATGTGATCGTACCATTAGTTTGCAGTAATTCCTGGCAGCAGTGACTGGAATTGATCCCCTCTCAGCCATCAGGAAGTTTTAGTGCTGCAGCGTGTGTGCTCAAAGCCCAGTTTAATAAACCCAGAGTCGGTCACGAGCCGTTAAAGACGGCGAGAACAATAAATAAACAGCCTGAGTCTGTCGTGCCGCGTTCCTCTTCCCGGTTTCATGGTGGACATACTGTAAATATTCACTGGCATCTCATCATGGAGTCCGGCGGATGTTGTGTATTCGGCGTGCAAATGGTGACAAACAAGGTGGTAAAAAAGCAGAAAGTTATCTCCCAAGGTAGTATTTCTTGTGAAGATGTTACAAGATCTGTTGTATAATCCTAATTATGCTGGTATAACAATTACGTATTATCACTACTTTCTATAATGACTACTACAGTGACATGCAGGTAGGGGAGGCAGGTGAGGCCCGCCCTTACCTATCGTCATGGAAACACAAAAGAATAAAATGGAAACAATCATACTTGGTTACTATATCAAGTGATTTGTCTTATTGTATTATTTCAATGTAACTTTGCTTTATTCAACATTTCAGATTATTGTCATATGTTTCTCAAATTTGCAATTGAACTGTTTTCGTTTTTTTGCGGTTTACAAAGTTCAAACATATTTCCTTTACAATCTACATGTCTGCAGCAGGTGGGTCATAAATTGTGTTTTTGGAAACAAATATGGGTCTAGATCGCGCTCAACCATCTGATTGGGGTGAAGTCATGGCCTCACCAATCACCAATCTCACCGCACGTCACTGGACTATGAGGACAACAACATTGTACAGTGTAATTGAAAGAAAAAAAGGCAAAAAACAAAGTACAAGCATGTGATGTCCTTAGTATTCATTTAATCAAGGAGTGGACATAAATATTCTTAGTTTCCCAAAGAAAATGATTGAAGTTCAAAGAAATGTCAGTAATGGTAAAAAGAGAAAGAAAATTGAAGAATAATTAATTGTGCTTTCAAAGATATGTCATGCCTGTAGTAAGTACCTGAATATTAGGTGACCGGCTGAAGCATCAAAGTGAAAGACCTGATTATCATGGTTTTCGAAAACTAAAAAGGTTTTAAATTGGTGGATTTAATAGCTGCATTAAATAAATCTCTTCTAATGCCAATTTTCAAAAGACTTTGATTTGTTTGATTGGTTGGTACAGCCTTCAACCACTTATCCAAAGGTTGTCAGCTTGATTCTCATTATCAATAGTAATAATAATTCTTATGTTATTAAGAAATATACTGCAAGATTGGTGAGACTTTCAATGTATTTCTGTGTTCAAACTTTTATATGTTAATGGGACTTGGATAAAAAAAGGCCACTCAGTAATTTTGTTGTTGCTGTACACATTTAAAAATAAAAATAAAAATTGACACCGGGGAGAGCTCACTTAGTAATTTCTACTAATTTTGACTAATTATAAATAGACTAAATAAGAATATTAAACAAATATCCAACTTTTAACATTGATCATGATTTATTATATTTTGTCCAGACTTGTATGAATATTGGTTTGAATAACACGTACAATGTCCTCTCTTTTATTAGTACAATGCTTTCAAAAGCCACTCAGAAAACCACAAGAGCCTGTGTTTTCGTTGCTATTGAATGAACAGTTGCTCTTGATTGCCTCCCCATAGGCTAAACAGGCTCGCATTGTCTTGCACTGAAGTCAAATTGATTTAGTTTTTATCTGAAATGACAAGCAGGCGTTCCAACATGAGCGTTTTTATTGTCATGCATAAGCAGCGTAGCATTGGGAGCCGACTAACACTGCTCGCTCAACAGGCCATCAGCCGCGCGGAGTGATGTGGCGAGGCCTGGCCGATGGAGATAGTTTATCTGCTGCGGGCTGGATATGAAATCTAATCACACGAGTGCCAGGTGAAGAAGAGCAGCGAAGATGAGCCGCGAACGCAAACCATCACCCTTGTATTCAACAAATGGATGGGAATTTCTCAGGCCGAGGGGTTGAGAAAAACGATAAGACGGACTCAGACACTAACTCTGTCCTTTTAGGGGCAGAATAAAAAATGAAAATGAAAGATTGAATGAGAGAAAGCACCGAGGGAAAGCATTAGGGAAAGAACAGGGCTGAATGTATTGGGTCTGTGTCAAAGAATGGAGAGAAATAGGAGCATTCTCTCCTGATATGATTTCATTGTTTTCTTTATATTGTGTTGCAAAGCAGAACTCATCAGCTGTTTTCTAATCACCGTGGTCATTGATTATATCACCGTGGATTAGAACAATGGACTAAATAATTGAATAAGGCATAGTGGTACATTCCAGCTGTCCATGGGGTGGTATGAGGTGAATACTAAAGTTCAATCTGGAGAGACTCGAGACGAAGATTGCATAAGAATATTTATTGTCAAGATGCTTGAATAAACACCAGCAGACTTGAGTACTAATATATTTATTGCATTAGGATTGGAGATTATATACGGCACATGTACTGTATATACTGCATGACGTATGCAGAAGGGAGCTAAATAGTAATTATGAGCTTGTGACCCCCGGTGCCAAGAACCTGGTGGCGAAGAAGCTGAGCCGAAGACATGATATGATACTCCACTGAAGAGGCGGTGATGGGGAGGAGGTGAGTTGCTGCTCGATCAGCAGCTTGAACTTCAGAGAACTGAGAGGCGCAGGTGTGCAGAGTCCAGTGTGGCAGCATGTCTCTTTGGTCTTCCAGTCTGAATTTGCGCTTTAAGCTTCATTTAGCTTGACATCCATACAAAATAATTATAACTTGTTGGATAATGGGACAAATCATATTTCTTTCCTCATATTGTACAAAATGGCTTTTGAGTAATGTCCCTATTCGTTTCAGGAAAAAAATAATTATATGGATATATAGTACATAATTTGTGCCAAACAATTAAATAAATACTCAAGCCTCGTCTCCCCCATTTTGATAACTGTGGTTAAGGCAGTGAGTGAAATTTTCCAATGTTCCAATCCGACTGCAGCTCTCATGTCTCTAAATTTACTTTTTTAATGTGATGCTATGAATAATAACGCATATCTATTTATAGGAGTATGGCTGTTTTAGAATGAACCAAAAAATGCTTATGTAAGATAAAGAGCAACAGAATAAAATCCAAGGACATGTTGTTTCAGAAAATCAAACTTTTAGTGTTTCTTTGAAACATGTGTCCAGAAAGCAGTGTTGTGCAACATGACAAGGCCCACTCAGAAAAGGAAGTCATTTTGACAGAGCCCCTTGATGGACAAGAAGGTTACAAAGATAGATAAGATAATCTAGAGGTACTTGTTTGTTCTTGTGTATTCAGGGCCCATAATACAAATATGGCTTTAAGTTGTAAAATGAAAAGTTGGTCAAGTGTCTTGTGGACAGGGCGTTATAAAGATGTTATTGTTCTTGTGAAGGAATTGTTAAAAAAAAAGAAACAAAATTAAGTCTAAAAAAACTAAGTAATATGACTTATTGGCTATTGGCAGTCTCGCTCTGTGTACAAATGTGACTCTGTTAAAAGGGCGACCTCTCCTCCTGGTCCCAGACTGGACCATCACCCATCCTTGTGGTAAAGAGGGCTTGGGTTCATATTCTTGAAGCGTTGTTTTTAAAGCTGCAGAAGGATGGTAGCAGTCTGTTGATATTTATAGAGATGAAGAAAGGCTTTACAAACAGTGAAGAAGATTATGCTGTAGATATTAGACCTATCTGGTTACTGCAGTGATATTTACTCTTGGATATTGACAGTTTAACTGCAAACTTTACAAGACCTGCTTACCCATTATTGAATGTTTTCCTGTCGACTCTAGAATCCCAGGACTCCTGTGTTTGTCCGTAAAATCATTAACCCATTGAAATCCAATTTAACATATCGTCTATTGAGTCCTTGTGGCTTGTCTGCACAATTGAAGCAACCCCTTCCCAGGGTTAAGACTCATCTCAATCAAGATCTCTGACACTAACCATGGTCCAGGCATCTGTGTCCTCTGTCAGCCGCTCCAGGCCTCCCTTCCGTTGAACGCTGACCCTGTAGCCAGGACTTTGTACCATCCATTTGCCAACAGGGAGATAGTTTTTCAGCTCTCGAAATCTGAGCCTGGAAGATCAATGCTGCAGCTGGCCTGAAAGATCTTGGGCGGAGGGTAAACGGTGCCACAGGGAGGTGAGGTCAGAGTGTCTTTGTGCACTCCCTGTGGTGCACTTAAGCAAAAGATTGAACACTTTAGAAATGCGTCTTTATATTGACAGAGTGCTTTGTCTTTTTTCAAACAATCTTGTATTTTTATCAGGAAAGATGTGTCAATACGCATGGGTCATGGCCTGGTAAGGGAAAGGTATAATAAAGAGTGGAAAAACTTAGTATTACAATACATTAAAAATGTTATCCGTTGTCAGTGAATTAAATGTATAAATAAATAAATAAATGTATTCTTCTTGACCATTTGGGCATGGATATACTGTATTTGTGGTAATAGTTCTTTGGCGGAATAGCTCTGTGATAAATATTTATCAATATCATAGGACCTTACAAATAACTAATGCCTTTTTGAATGATATTGATGTTTGCATTAGATTAGAGTATCATTTATTATTGATCAATAACATTTTGCATCCAATGATAAAATTCCTGAACATATCTTCATAGTAGCCTAGTGATGACGGTCTAACCTGTTTCCTCGAGTAGCACAGCAATCAAATTTATTTTATGCATGCAACTTGAAATTGGACACCTGAGTGATCTGAGTGCTCTTGAAGATGGCCGTTTTTGTACCCTATACA
The DNA here is from genome assembly GCA_964034765.1 of Knipowitschia caucasica. Lineage (NCBI taxonomy): Eukaryota > Metazoa > Chordata > Actinopteri > Gobiiformes > Gobiidae > Knipowitschia > Knipowitschia caucasica. Next base: position 30,382,622 of record OZ035835.1, read on the forward strand.
ATAATGTAGCACAAATGTTTGCGGCCGAATGATTCAAAATCCATTACTGTTCAGTCGTGATAAAAACTGTAGTTTCAATGCGAACAAAATATTTTATGCCGTTCCCCCCGTTCCATTGCGCTCTTACATGCGCTTTCAAATTGACCCAAGCAGAGCGATTTCATGCTTTCAGCAAAGTAATGGCATTATGCAAAATACCATTACTGTGAAAAGAACTCTCCAATGTGTGTAAGCAGGTCAAGTGTTCATTTTAAAAGAGGGATTTTTGCAGAGAGGCGCAAAACAACACAAACGCTGCACCACCTATTTCTCACTTCGTCCTTAAGAGCTATATTTGGCGGAGCGGAGGGCCAGAGGTTCCCAATAACTAATGGCCATTGTTGTTTTTGTCTAAGGAACTTGCATAGACTAAAATATGTGGAGAGCCTATACAATATCCTGCCCTTTTGTTCCTCTCTTTTCTCTGCCGCATGTTAAGGTGCGACTGAGGCTTCGGCATATCGCATAATGGGGGCTTTTTGTTTGTTCAGGTGCCGATTTTTCACAATGGGCGGATAATAGAGGAACACTTATGAGACAGATGTTGGCACTTTATCACACTCCTCGTCCTGACCCTCTCTCGATGCAGAGGGAAGCGCAGTACAATGACGGGTGAACTCCTTATCCACTCTCTGCCGCGCTAATCTAAGTATATTGTTCTGTTAGATTCGAGGGATTTTGCTCTATTGAGGTAATGGCCTATCAGAAAATTAGGCTGGATGGGAATCTGAATGGTGAATGCCAGTAAAAGTAATCGTTCCTGACTGTTTCCTCTTTGTGATTTGTGTGTTGCTTTTTCTTATCAAAATGAAAAAAATGCGTATAGGTGTCTCACTTTGTTAGTATAAGACAATAGTACTTCAGATTGGTTTGTTTTAAATTATGTTCTAGTGATTTATCTATTCAATTATATGTATGTGTTAAGGTCGTTGTAAATATTGCTTCCTGCTGGATCAATACCGTTTTTTTCTACATTCTAAGTACCAGTAGTCCATAGCAGGGGGCCGTATAACTGGAGATTTAATTCTAAATTACCACGTATGTTGTGTTACCATATCATTGAATACATTGTTGAATTAGTAGTTCCACATGCTCTCTACTGAGACACTACAGATCTATCAAATGTTTAAATAATTAAAAATATACACATGCAAAAACCATAAAACGAGCCCCAAAGCATGAAAGCTCTTACATCATTTCATGTGCGATGGGAACATGCCTAACCCTGTGTATTTTGATCTTTTGTGTCTTGTTGTTTATTGTTATGGGTCACCTTCAAGGCTTAAGAATGTACAAAGGGCAATCGATAGCTAAGCCAATAAGGATGCAAGAGGCTAAGGTTAAAAGGGTACTCTTGATGGTAAAGCAAGAAATCTATAAAATAAAGGATTTGTTCCTCTTGTGCTGGAGACAATTTATCTGCTGAAGTTTGGGAGAACACAGCAGGCAATATCAAAGTAAGAAAGAGATGGACAAAAACTCCTGTTATTCAACCTTACAATTTGCAGGAAGCAATACCAAAACCATTGCAGCATTTCTCTCCAAATCCTTCATAAAACTAACAATTCAGCCAAAGATAGTCTCAGATACTTCATGTGGGGGAAAGGTCGCCTGGAGTGATTGATGCAAGATACATTGTGGTCTGTACAATACACAATTCTGAGGCACAACTTTGGGCTATTTCTTTTTAAACTTTTTTCCCCCCAAGTTTCCAACACCATAAACAACAAATAGTTATTATATACAACACATTGTTTCAAAAATTTAAACTGGGACCGCAATAATTATATTTTCAGTTCAGTCAATGCAGAACCAATAGTTGATTCTTTTGGATTTTGAGCATCAGTATCAGTTGGAGTTGGGCTGACAGCTTTGACTTGATTCTAAAGCATTATATCATAAGTTTTCACATTCATGAGTTTTTGGCCTCACATTCAAATTGTGAGGCCAAAAATGTCTGACAAATCTTTTTCAGACATCAAAGTGAAACAGACAGTACTACCCTCAGCTAATCACATCTCAAACCAAAGTGTCAAATAGTGACTCATAGGGCTACTCCAATTTAGATAAATACAGCATTTTGTGGTTTTATTTTTTCACCTTTTACTTTATTTAACTTTGTATTGAGATGAACAACATGTATTATTTAAATAAATAAAAAATCTTTAAATTAGTTTACATCTCTCTCTTGCATCTGTTTGTTTTTTTACTTTTACCATTTTGGCAAGCCAGTTATAAGAACACATTGTCGATTACAAAGGTGTACCATTGTTGAGAGGATCCAAGAAGAGATGAGCAGCCCTTATTTATCATTTCTAAACTATAATCTCTTCTGCTTAAAGCCTTTCATCCCAACAGATCTAAGAGAAATATATTTTTTACATGACCTGTAAATGGTTTCAGCCGAGGTCTGTGATACTTCTGCAATGCTTTTAGTCGTATAATAACTTGTTTGTAGTAAATTGGTAACATCTGGCGGCTGTTTTTTGGTAACTGTGGCATGTGTGTAACCACATTCTGAAACATTCTCCACAATGAACTAGGATGTTGTTTTGGCAGAAATATTGCTATGATAAATGTTTTTTAGTTGTGTTTTAATTGAGCAGCGAAGAAGAGGTGCTAATGTTTTTGTAGCAGCATATGTTTAGTGTGCTAGGCTGCATCTGAAGCCTGACCTGTTAGTGAAAGCAACATTTCCCTCTATAAATAATTAACATGGCCATTCTGCCTGCCGCTCTGTTCTATGCATATTGTGATACAGGCAATTTATTCGCTCATCGAGGCACTCGGGTTTCTTCAGCTGGAGGGAACACATTTCATGGCTTATAATCTTAGTTGTAGTAAAAATGCATGTCGCTTGCAAATGTCCATGCCACGCCTATATTACCTTGTTTTATTTATCAAGCAGAATCAGAATCATTTTTATTGCCACGTAGGTAACAGGAAGTCACAGACTTGGAAATTGCTTTGGCTCGGTGCAACAGTCAGAAAGAGAGGTAAGGGTAGAGAAGGCAGAATAAAAAATAAAGAATAAACACTTCTAAGGAATACATTTAACATAAAAATGTAAAGTAGAGTTACAATTATTATATACAATATACAGTGCACATGGTGCACACAATGTAAGGTGACAGCAGTACAGTGACGTAAAGTGACGTATGATGGGCAGTGAAGTGACATTATAAAGAGCAGTGGGGGACTTCTAGAGGGCGGGGGGACAGGTTATGGAGTGTTCAAGAGTCCAACAGCAGAGGGGAAGAAACTGTTCTTGTGGCGGGAGGTTCTAGTCCTGATGGACCGCAGCCTCCTGCCTGAGGGGAGTGGTTGGAATAGTCCATGTGCAGGGTGAGAGGGGTCGGCTGTGATACGACCAGCCCGGCTTTGAGTTTGGGCGACGTACAGGTCCTGCAGCGATGGGAGGCTGCGGCCGATCACCTTTTCTGCAGAGCTCACGATGCGCTGTAGCCTCTGCTTGTCCCTGACTGTGGCTCCAGCGTACCACACGGTGACGGAGGAGGTGAGGATGGACTCGATGATGGCCGTGTAGAACTGCACCAACATCTGTGCAGGCAGCTTGGCTTTCCTGAGCTGCCGCAGGAAGTACATCCTCTGCTGGGCCTTTTTGATGAGGGAGCTGATGGTCGGCTCCCACTTGAGGTCCTTGGTGATGGTGGTGCCTAGGAAACGATGGGGGAGTCCATCAGGGAGGGTGGGGGCGGGACGACTGTGCTCTTCCTGAAGCTTTGCAGTTATGATAATGGTGTGTATACAGGGGAGAAAAAAATATATATGTTGAGCCCATTAGATATAGAAAGTCCGTTTACTTCTGTAATTCAGCTTGAAATGTGAACGTAAAATTTATGATATACGGACTAGTCCTAACCTGACTCTTGCCAGACCCTTGCAGTTCTGCCATGCTCCACCAGAGGCGTTTCACTGAGCTCAACCTCAGGGGTCTGGGATTGAGGGCAATGCGAACTCCATCAAAATAGCAAATAATAACAAACCAATCAGCTTCACCGGTGTAACGTTGGTTTACACTGCCTTCTCGAAAGGCAGTGCAAACCGTTAAAGTAGCACGTCATTCAAGATAACAGTCAAGTGCTTTATCCAATCACATACAATGATTTTTTTTGAGAAATCCCAGACCCTTGTTTGAAGCTCAGTGAACTACAAGGATCTGGCGAGAGTCAGGTTAGTACAGCACAGCCTCAGTCCTCTGTGTTTGGATTCAGGTCATAGAAAGAGGCCTCAGATCTACAGCTTGTCCATTTGTGGGAGCTGTGTTCGAACTGTTCTCTGATCTGTTTTTGGCGAATCGACAGTTTTGTAAAGTCCCCCGAGACTACTGCTGTTATGATATAGAGCTATACAAAGATAAATCACAAATTATTATTATACAACCAGATTAATGTCCAATTATATTTACAAAATATGACTTGTGTGTTACCATATTGAATAATTGAATGTATTGTTAATTGTTATTTTTGCTTTAGTTTACTCTATACTGTAACATTATTTATGTATCAATCGATTTTAGCTAAGGATGTATGTGAATGCAAAATAAACAGATAAAACAATAGAGGGGCTTTATCTCAAAGGTATTGGCTTCACACATACGTACCTTCCAAAAAGCCAAACTAAAAAAACAAGTTTTGAGTATAGAAATGACATATCAGTACATTAGCATCGTCATGAGTATATTTCAAAGTCTCTGCCATCTCTTTATACATGTTCGACGTTATAATGCATCACTTGCAGGCTGCAAAACCATTTTCACCACACCAACTCCTGGGCACACGACCATTTATATTTCCATTCTCTCGAGCCCACTTCGTTTATGTATCACTATCACAGCCTCTGTTCTAAACTAAATTCAGTT